>OZ059831.1:16274408-17551851 GCA_964057195.1 Orthosia cruda | reverse complement strand
TCCGTGCCTCGGCAAGCACGTTAAACAGGTGATCCCGGCTGTCATTTAAAGATATTTGACAGTCCTAAAGGGGAAGTCAGAAGCTTGTGATCTGACGCCTGTATTCCCAAGGGGTACCGTGTTACCCAGTTACTGTGTTGCGGAGGTCAGATAAGCAGTCGCTCCATGTAAAACACTGGTACTCAGCTGAATCCGTTTAAACTGGATGCCGACCCATAGTTGGAAAACGGCTAGGCAGGCAGGCAGAGAAGCTTTTTTTTCTATTTTTGAAACACATTGGCTCAGAGGCTTTACTCTGAAGCGTCAAAACTATCATAATTCCAATGTAAGACAGGGGCAGAGCTATACAGGGCGAAGATCACTGTCCCTTTCAAACAGTCTGCCAGCGGCTTCGTCCGTTTGTATTATGCATATGAGCCTTCCTCTTAAATCAATCTATCTATTAATAAAAACCGCATCAAAATCCGTTACCTACGTAGTTTTAAAGATCTAAGCATACATATGAACTATTGGATATTATACTATTTAAGGATTATTTATATGGGTTTATATTATTTGTATAAAATATATATGTATTATGTGTATTTAAGCCATTTTTTTAAACGGTGCATAAAATATACATGTAACATTTGTACGTAAGCAACTTATTATTATTATTATTTTTTTGTTTTGTTGTTTCCCTGCCACGGTTTAAACAATGCACCTGCCGTGATTGTTATCTCTTCACCACCCTTGGTTGACTGGTAGAGAATGGCCAAGGCACTAAGTCCGCCATTGTACCTTTGTGCATGAAGTATAAATAAATAAGCACATAAACACAAAGTAATCTATTTACGTAGAATCATGATTCTGATGGATGATCAATCTACAGAAATTGCATACAGAATTATTTTGTGTTTAGAATAGCTGAACTTTAAAAGTAATGGATGTCTGCATTTATTACGAGCCGTGTCTCTTTTTAGAAATATTAAAATGCTTGGTTTTCGAATATTGTCTTGCAAAAGTATGTCTAATATAATATCGTTCATCATTTATATCAAGTTTTAGAAAGATGTATGTACCGCAGGTTTTATTGCATAGAATGAGAGAAAAATTAATGAAGTCAGCATATTGCGCTCTCCTTAGGTATACAGAAACTGAATGATATAGTAACTCTCCCTTTTAAATTTTGTATGCTACGAGTCATTGCATGGTTTACTGATTTTTTGCTTCCGTATAGTCCCTGTTATTGAGATGACTGACTCTTGTGATACAAGATTTTGTGTTACAAGAGCCAGGACTGCAATGATTTTTGCGTCTAAGGTTACAAGTCAATCATTCTACCATACAAACGTAGTATAGCGAATACTCCTCTGTTTGACGATGTACGTTCAAAATAAAAATTTATATCAATTTGTCTCATCATTATCTAGCCTTCTATGGAAACAAAAAAGTAAAAATTAAATATTTGAAAGTTATGAGCGTCGAAAGTTCCATAATTCAACACTAATTATAACGCATCTTTGGGCGGAAATAAATACCATGAGAAGGAAAATTGCAAAACGGCCTCCATACAGGGATAGATTAGTTATTCAACAATGCAACTAATTTTATTATGAAAATATACATTTAGTCGATTTTTCATGATATCTAGACTCCCAAAGCTCTGTTTATAAAATTTCGCGCGCTCGTTTTCGTCCTAAATCATTATCTATTTCGATACAAATTTGCAAAAGTGCTAATTTGTACGCGGACTAGCTGCTTACTGCTCATCACAGCATCATCTCTTTCGCACGAGTTGTCGGATGAGATAGCATGCATTTTAACATCGCGCACAAAAAAGGTTCATGCCGTTGACTAGGGGAACCTTAAGTGTGTTGAATAACTAAATAGGTATGTTTCATTTTTAAATCCTATCAAGTTATGTCTATGTATTTGAAGTCTTCCGTCGAAGAAATAAGTATTTTCTGTGAATCTTTCCACAAAGACGTAATTATCGATTCGTAGAAAAATCATAGCCGAATCATTCAGCTGAAAGACGTCCACTGCTGAGCCTTTGTTCAGCAGTGGACGTTCGATCGATTTGCAGAATGCCTATAGATCGTTACCAAAACTAAACGTAAAAATTCTTAGCATAACATAAAGATAAGCAAGTTTCTGTTGAAATTCCGATATGCTTAACTTAGTGGATCGACATTTCCATACGTTTTATAGAGCACACGTAACCGTTTTGTACGTAGGGAATATGTAACGTTAGTGTAATGAGCGTTGCGTCCCAAGACCATTGACTTGCAACGGGTTACCGCGCTGTGCAAACAGAGTATTGCCACTAAACAGGTAAGTACAGCAGAACCAGTATATGAAGTCACTTGAAGTTTGAGTATGCACATACTACAGTGGCAAATCTGGAAACCCTTAAACCGATTGCGGGTCTAGGTTGGCCGCTGTGGAAACAAACTAGCCAAGTGGAGTATCATAAACCCATACAAAACAGAGTACTAGTGAGGAGCCCCTTCGCTGGATATAGCCCACCTACTTTACAGCCCTCAGACCAACTACACCTTTCAGGATTTGAACGTGGCGATTGACAAAACTGTCGAAGTAGCAACAAATTGTCGGATCAAATCTGAATAGTTAAGACTGTAATTTGAGTTAACCGACACAAAGGAGAAGAAGACTTGATGTTTTACTTCCGATCACAGCAACTCCGGCGGCGGCGCCCCTGTCGCCGAAGAAGATCTGTAGCACAGTGTATTATGTGTCACTTACGCGTTCTTGTTAAAATGCCGCAGCCACGAACGCGTAAGCCCGTGATCGGAAGTGAAACTTAAGACAACGACAATCGCCAACGACCTTGAGGGAACTAAACACGCACTCGTTACACACCCGTGCGACCCATACTTCAGTAGCTTTTTGTACCTTTTTTAATATTCTGTGACTTAAAAAAAGCCTTGGATCAAAATTTTGATAATTTAATATCGTTGAGATGATGAAAATTTCATTATAATACGCCCGGCGGGTTTGGTACGATTGTCGAACTTAAAAATGAATTACACTATGTTATACGAATAAAACTCAAAATCTACATAGGTCATTAAATTTATTTTAAAAAAAATACAACTAGCCGATTAGACGTGATTCTCGTTTTAAAACTAGCTACTGAGGGGTATCTGCGCTTTAAAAAAACGTTTATGATAGGAATAATTGGAACTCAAATTGCATGTACTCAATGCAGCATTTGGTTTGTAAACACTCAAAAGAGAACGCTGAAAAGATGAATTACTAATTCTTAGCGAATAATATAAAAGGAACAAGCGAGCTTTTTTATGTTCAGTTTAACGAAACCACATGGCTGATATGCTCGTAGAAGAATGCTCATAACATGCGGATGCTTGACATATAAATTCACACATCGATAGTTTTTTATTTTTTTATTTGTTATGGGTTTGCTCTTGACTCTAGTCTAAGTCATAGGTGACAGGATGGAGTGAGCTTACACAGAAGAAGCCTGTTTACTCTAATTTTGAAGAGATTCGGGTTGAATGCGTTCGGAAACACAGACGCAGTGTAAGGTTAAATTTTCACCCTACTCACCAGCTAACTCAGGAGTAGGTGATCAGGGTGAGACAATTGCAAGAATGATTTCGCATGAGGGTCGACAGAAGTAAAAGTCTTTTTATTTGGTCAACTAATTTAATTTTCACTTCAGCAGCACTACAGCTTCATAATGTATTTATATGACACATATAAAACTTACTTGTATATGGGCTATAATATACCCTTAAAACATAGTTAAAGATGTATGATATCTCAATCAGCACCGTCCCTCTGTGCAGTTGGCATCCAGTTTCTCACCGGTCAAAATATCATGGGTATTCGGAGCCTGTTGTTGAACACTGTAGCTGTCGCTCTTAAGTATAGATGACCATTCTTATTGTATTTTTATTGTTTAGTTTAAAATAATCCTAATGAGCCCTGCCAATGGGAAAAATGCAGGATGAGCATCATATAAGCGCATGTTTCACAAGCATGAAAATATAGTTTAATTCAACTAATACTTACAGCGCTTGCTGACATATTGTATTTTTATATTTAGGGCTGGTTCCTTGCCGCTTCTGAGTCATCCAGATTATCTTAGATGAACCTTTATTTCAATAGATATTTTCGTGTCCGTATCAATGAAGAATTAGCAATGTTGAATCCTGAAAATAGCACAGTATTCTTAGGCTTAACTTTGGATGCTAAGCTTCAGTGGGGCCCACATATAGATAAATTGCCAAAGAAGCTAAGCTCCGCAGCATATGCTGTTAGAAAAATTCGTAATTTAACTGACATAGAGACAGCCCGTTTAGTTTACTTTAGCTATTTTCATAGTGTAATGTCGTACGGTATTCTGTTGTGGGGAAATGCCGCCGACATCCAGACTATCTTTGTTTTGCAGAAAAGACCTGTTCGATTAATTTATAAATTAAGCCCGAGACACTCTCGCAGAGAGAAATTTAAGGAGATTAATGTAATGACTGTGCCTTCTCAGTATATTTATGAAAATCTTTTATATGCCCATAAAAATATAAAATTGTTTAAAAAATACAGTGATATCCATAACATAAATACTAGGAACAAACACAAATTTGTAGTACCTACAACAAGGCTCAAGAAAATAGGTGGCTCGTTTAGATGTCAATGTGTACGCTTTTATAATAAGCTTCCAAGCCACGTACAAGATCTAAGTCTTAATAAATTCAAGTCTTTCATTAAACGTAAGTTGTGCCAGAAAGCGTTTTATACAACAAAAGATTACATTGAGGACAAAAAGGCTTGGGATTGAGCTGCTCCAATTAATTTTGTTTCTTTATTATATTTTGCACTATGCATTTTGTTATTATAAATATATTTTTTTTGGTTTTCTTGCAATGACAAGAATATTTACTTTTTAAAGTATTATATTATTTTATTTTAATTATTGTGAATGTGAAGACTATGTGGATATTTTTATTTTTTGTTTTTATTAAAATTAATCTTAGTTTTTAATCATGGTCTGGCAGTTTGAGTAGTTTATGCGGCCTACCCGAATGTCCTTTCTTTGGTATTGTTCGTCGAATCGTTGAGCTCCTTAAATTCTGAGTTGAGCTGCTCGGTTATTGACAAATGCGTGCACTGACTGGACAGGTCCACTCAATCTGGCTGGTTCTTACCTCAAAAGACCATATCAGACATCAGTCTACATGGTCTTCACATGATCTTATCAAGATTTTGTCAGGACTTTAAAAGAGACTGTGACCTCTGAGTTTGTTTCGGCCTTTCTTCTCAGAGTATTCAGATAGGAAACGCCGACCTCATCTAGTTTTAAAAATATGTTCGACATATAAAAGTGTTTGTACAAACCAACTTACAGAAATAAAATCATTTATCATTAATGGAAAGGAAATGTCACTTTTGTCAGCCATAGACATTGAGCATTTTATCAACCAATAGACACGTCATGTCCATGGTTTTCTTCATGTAATTATTTTTACCAGAAATTAATAACCTAGATAGGTGGGAAATTGTGTGATTGTTGAATTATATTAATACACACAATATCTAATAAATTTTGTAATGAACACTTATTAATTCCGCCCCGACCTCAACGCCATCTAGTACCAAAGTGACAACTTAATCACCTAGTGACACACCTAGATGAAAGAGTGTTTGACACCAGATGTCGCTGATAGCCGTTGTGGATATATAATCGTTACAGCCGGTAGTGAGGTACATTCATTCGCTGTGCGCATTATGAAGGATGTTTGGAAGTGCTTGGTGCGAGTTGGTGGAATGGCAACAAGGTAAAGATGGTAACTTGCAGTGCGTCTAGATGTCCGATGGTAGAAGGGGGCTGGTGGGATGAGGTCGTGGAGTTCTTGGGCACACTCACCGAAATACAGTCTGTAGAAGACCGACAAGCAGGCAACCTTGCGGCGATAAGCCAACCAGTTAAGCTTGGTATCCACCAGTTCAATGTCGCCGAGGATCCTCTTGGCTCTGCGGCAAGCTGATACTTAGCTGAGCCATCCCAAAGGTAGCTGCAATACTCTATGCAGGATCGCACTTGCGGTTTGTACAGGGTTAAAAGCTGTCCAGGCGTGAAGTATCGCTTCACCCTATTTAGGATGCCCAGTTTTTTGGCCGCAATTTGGTCTTTGTACTCTAAGGAGGCGCCGAAGTTGAGAATGGATGCCAACTCCATGCCTAGGAGCTCGAGTCGATCAGTCACAGGAACAGGCGCACGCCGAAAAGTAGGAGTTTGATCGAAACGACTTCTTTTAGCGGTGAAACGACACGCCTGTGTTTTGGTGGCGTTAAAAGAGACCAGATTGTCATCACCCCACTGGGAGACAAGGCTAAAGGTCAAATCTGTACGCTCCACCATAGCCTCTCTCAAAGAATATATAGATATATATCAGCTACATAAACAAGCGGGGATGCCATACGCAGGAAGCTTACTGAGTAGACTTGCGTGCCAGACCCTGTCAAATGCCTTCGAGATATCCAGCGATACAGAAAGTGCTTCGCCGTGTCTCTCGATGGCTTCAACCCAGCAGTGCGTGACATACACAAGAAGATCGCCAGTAGACCGTCCCCGGCGAGAGCCATATTGACGGTCACTGAGGAGATTATTGTCTTCAAGGTAGGTCAGCAACTTACTGTTCAGTACCCTTGCCATAACTTTGCATAGATTGGAGGTTATGGCGATGGACGGTAATGGACAGGGCCTGCACGATTGCATTTTTTGGGCACTAGTTGCACATTTGCAAGCTTCCAGGACTTTGGCACCGTTCTTTTTACAAGAAAGAGGCGGAACAAGCGTTGACACGCTGGACACACAGGAGACAGTTTGGGCGCACACAGCCTCAGCACTCTCGTTGGAATGCCGTCAGGCCCGCTGGCCTTGTTCATGTTGTTGTTGTACTGAACAATACTCTTCAGACCTCTTTAGTGTGCACAGCGATCTCCGGCATCGAAGAGTCATAATGAGGTAAAGTAGGTGATTGCTTGGATCCAGCGTCCAGACGTGAATTGCTAGCAAAGAGAGATGCAAATAAATTTGCTTTCTCACTTGCAGTGTGAGCCAGCGACCCATCAGGTTTAAACATTGGAGGTAAAGTGGGACGAGGGTGCGATGCCAGCTTGTCCCCAATACGTCCAATATGGTCAAAACGTGCCCGACGCAAAACCCGCTTGCAGAACTTGGTAGCAGAATTAAAAGCTCTTTTCCTCGCGCGAATCTTACGCGCTCTAACTTTGCGGTCGCGGGCCCCGACCCTGGCTTGGTAGGCAGACTCTTTTTGGGCCTCAGCGTGGGCACATTCTGCATTATACCAAGGTCGGGATTTGTGACCGAGCGGAATGTCGGAGAATGGAATGAAATATTCCATCCGCGTCCGCACAGCTCGAGGGGTCACCCGAGATACATGCCGCCAAAGATAAGACGCAAAAAAGTGACGCGTTTTTCTCGTCCCAGTCTGCTGACTCGTATCGCCATACTCGCCTCGTGCCTCTAGGACTCTCATCAGGAGAAGAGCAAGTCGACACGGATTTCACCAGACAATGGTCAGACGTTCCCAGCGGGGCTGAGACCGATACCGAATGACTGTCCGGATCAGTTGTCAGCAGAAGGTCTAAGCAATTGGGTGTATGGCCGTCAACATCCGGTACCCGCGTTGCCACATTCACCAGCTGGGTTAGATCTAGTGATAGAGAAAACTTGCGCGCCTTTAACCCGGCATGGTGAGTTTTCCGGTACGGGTACAACCACTCCTTATGATGAGCGTTAAAGTACCCCAGAAAATTAAGCTTCGCTGTTGGGTACCGTTGCTGGGCTATGTCAGCCGACTCCATGAGGCAGTTAAAGAGCGCTGTCGTCTCCTGGTCACCGGCGTGCGATCGGTAGACGCCGATGTAGAGAGACTTCTCCACGCCAGCGTCCACAAGTAGCCATATGGCAGAAAAACCCGATTTCTCAAAGCAACGGAGACGATGACAACAAATGTCATCGCGGACGTACACAAAGACCACAGCTTGCTTTTTCAACTTGTGTTCAAGAGAATAACCCGGGTAGTTGAGGTACGCCACGTCCGACGGGGTTGTTATCTTTGTCTCCGTTAGGAAAAACAAGTGCGGCTTCTCGGTCTCAAGGTGATAGTGGACCGGATCGAGATTAGAGTGCAATCCCCTGATGTTAGTGAGGTGCACTTTTAGTGGGAAGAAGTGCAGCCGTTGTTTCACCATATTCTTCTTTGCTTTGGTCATGTGTTTTTATTTTAGAGTTTGCTGGTGAAGAAGTTCAACTGACGAGGCGTTGCTCAGTGAACCAAGTGGAACACTGGAGCTAATCCAACCTATGGGGAACTCATTTGGAGACTGCGGGGACGCCTGAACCCCCCCGGATATGGCCACCGGGTCCTCCCATCCAGTCGCCAGCTGGCACGGTGGAGCATACCGGGATTTTTAGCGAGTTGGCAGGGCAGCCTTTGGCACGTGGCTGGCGTGCTACTTGGGCCTCCTACTGCAGTCAGTCAGCCAACGGCCAACGGCTGGCACCGTGTTTCGGATCCCGCTACCCTCCAAAATGAATTACCCGGCAAATTTTGCCCAGAGACCAAGACCAGTTCTGAACAGCGCAACTGACATCCTCCTTCTCCCCCAAAGGCATTGGCAGTTCCACACACCGACGGAACACAGCAAGCTGCTTGGCGCCGGACTCCGGTGGGATGGTGGTCGCGAGCCAAGCGGCCCCTTGCGGAGCCTACCACCGCTTTAATGGGATCGTTCAGCCGTACCACAGGCAAGCCTGTGGTGCCGTTACCCGTGATGGACCTCTAGGAGGTAGATCCCTTACCCGTCTCATTAATTTAGTGAATAACACTAGGTATACCATCCACGCACGAAAAATAAAATAATTATACAATATATTGTACGCTTTGGTCTGTACACTGTCCCAGCTTTGCTTTCCCCAGGGCATCAAATTGTAGTGACAGAGACCTACAAGTTTGTCATTGGAATATCGCTGTGCCAATATTACGAATTATTGCAAACATAGGTATTTAACGCGTCAAATCTGGTGCTATCACCGTCAGTTTTCATTGTTTTGGTAGGCTTTTTGTATCACAATTTTATAATAGAGTAATTTCTTGAAAACATCTATTCAGTTCAGTGATATAACCAAAAAATATTGGACACATTTTTTTTTGTCACATAAACAAAATCTCGACGTTACAGTGCGTTGAAATTTCGCGTGACGTCATGACTTGAAACACTTTTTACCTAGAAGTGACGTCACCAGCCCCACACCTGAATTTCGATGCGGTTTATCTATGACAATTTTTATTGATTTGGTACCTACCAGTTCCTACGATGTTAATGTGTATATAATTTTCAGGGTGAAGGTTATAATGACTTTTTTGAATTGACACTTATGCAACAAGATCCTTGGAAAAAAAGGCGAACAGTTTAAATCTACGTATTCTGAGGCAACTACTATGGATTCCTAATTTTATAACGGTTTAATTATACCAGGCCTTAATAACCTTAAGCTCATTAATAAATAATTAAGTAATTTGTTGCTTAATTAAGGTAAGTAAAAGCGAGGTTACGATTTAAAGTAAAAGCTATAAGCCTGTAAAATTCTACGGTATCTAATCTATTAATTATTTAGTGATAGCCTTGGCGTAGTTCCTACGTAATAACAACCTTACATTTTTGAAACTTTAATGAAAATACAAGGAGCAGGATTAGTTTCTATGAGCGCTAATTTATTCATTTATTAAAACTTCATGTAACATACAGTTACATTGGTGGACTTAATGCCTGAGGCATTATCTACCATTCAACCAACTGTTGTGGAGAGATAACATGGCAGGTGCATAAGAATATATATATATAATTATTAAAGTAAAATTGAAAATTATATATAGTTAAAATAATAATACATATATATTTACATATAAACTAGTCCGCTTTAATGTATATTGACTGGTGGCCGTCCTGATATCGAGAGGCTAATGTGATTGCTTTTAATTTTTAAATATGTAACTCTGACGGAATCATAGATCAATGTTGCGTTTGCATTGTGTAAACGACGCTTAAGCTCACTACGTGCCTGTTCAGATTGATTAGTGGAAGCGGGTGCGATAAAAAAACTTATTTGTACGAAAATTCTCATCTCACACAGTATTGGCCGGATCTACCCAATTTATAGTAATAAATAAATAAAGCATATTTATTTCTACATAAAATTGTACAATTTGAACATTATAATTTTTATTAAAGCTATTAAATATAAGCACAAGATTCGAAGATGATGCAGTTCACATTATAGACATTATGAACAACAGTGGTTTCGTTAAACATAATTTCCTATCAAAGCAAAATACCGTTTTTACAACAAACAGAGTATTTGTTGAGTGAGAGTTGTGTGCTATATATTTAGAGATTTTCTTGAAAATGCAGATGAAAACTGTATTAATTGTAATAAGCACCTGTAGGCAAGTTCGGGCGCCTTATTTTAAGCACTAGGTAGATAGGCAGATAGTTCAGTTGTAAAATGCTTGTTAACACGAACTAGTGGCAGAGAAATATGTCAGTTTATTTCAAGTTCTTAAACAAATGTCAAAGACCAGACCGGTCATTGTGAGGTGGTAAACATGAAGTCGTGGGGTTACAACAATCGTGGGAATTGTCATGGGTCAGTCTGGCAAAAACCGAAGGTTATATCGGACTCTGATCGAACTAAACCCCACGGTTCCTACCACTACCACACACAACTTGTCGTGCTCGCTCCCACACTCTCCCCCGCGTATCAACGTACACAAGCACTAAAAGTATTTGTCCCGCAGCATTCCGATACACGCAGACAGGACGTACATGACGTGATACGGACATGACATGATTGTTCGCCGGACGGTCCATGTCCGTTAACTCTATGCGTGTTGCATAATATGACGCGTAGTGATGTATGCTCATGGAAGCGACAAGCAATGGACGATTTAACGTCCGTGCCAGGCTGTCTGTTGTCTAAAATATGTTGTTTTTATAAAATGCGTGATCAGTGCTTTTATTTGTAAAAGTTATAAGAACTTGTTGGGCTATTCGATTTTTGACACAGTTATTAATATTCCTCTCTATTAGGTCTGCTTGCTTAAATTGATAGCGCAAATCTTTATTAATACATAAGGGTGTCCACAAGGAGGTCCTATAACCTGGTGAAGGCCGCCAGAATCCACTGGATGCAAGAAGTACAGAACCGGTTATTGGGGCCACGCTTGGGGGAGGCCTTTGTCTAACGGTGGACATCTTTCGGCTGAAATGATGATGATGATGAGAACTTACAAAGGGATTGCCCTTTTTTGCCATCTTTTCATTTTATTAGCTTTTTCTTCTTTTCGAGTAGATGGAAAGGTCTTTAAATATTTTGGGCCACAATAGACTGCTACTTAATTGGGCTTCTGCTGAGTAGAAAATTAATAATTCTATTTAGTCCCTCAGTAAGATTATCAAATAATATTGGATCCGTATTTTATGCTTATTCAAATAAATAAAAATTAACAACGATAATTTGCATCAAAAGCGGGATTACGAGCGGGGGCCTTGTGGCGTCACTTTGTCAGTATAAAGTGTAGCACATCGTGACGTCACAAGATATTTCAACGCATACACGTGTCCAATATTTATAAATATGGGACACGTGTATGGTTATCTAACTGACCGACAAACCGACACTGCTGCGCTTAACAAAATTATTCAACAAAGTAGACATGCCTATATTATTGAACCTTGCGGCTTTGTTGACAATACAACTAAAATATCAGATTTTTGTGTAAATTTTGATGCCCAAACCCACAATCTCATATAGTGTCATAATAAACTAGCTGAAATAAGTAGGTAACTTGTAAATGGCGCAATATTGCATAACTGGCAAGCTGTTAGAGTATGAACTAACTACTCTATGTACATGCGAGTATCATTATGCAACTAATTAAGGTTTAATATCACTGTTGGAGTTGAAACGCTTTGCCTCTCTCTACTAATGTACAAAATTATGAAATCATTGGGTTTTAAATACTGGATCTTTTGTATATATCTATCACTTCGGGGATTCAGGTGTGTTATTTTAATTTAAATCAAAACACTAATACCGGTTTTTTTCTATGACTCTGAGGTTTGCTGTACCAGCTCACCTTTGTACATAAGCTGTCCTACTACTCTAGCTCGCCTTGTATTCGTATATATATGTTTTCTGTACGGCTCGATCTCAGAATACCTGATTCTCAAAATACCAGATTATCTAAACACCAGATTATCAATATATCAGATTTCGAACAGTCGAAATCAAAATATTTATTTTATTATAATGAAAAAACGTAGCTACGAGTACTTATTGCAGCAAATAGTTTGCAAACTGCACATTGTGCAATACAATACTGTCTGATTTTCCTTTAGCTATTTTTGTTTTACAATAAAGAATATGAATATGAAGAATAAGAAGTTGAGTATTTGTCAAACTCTACTTTAGCCTGAAACCTGTGAAACCTGTAATATTACACAGCTAATATTAATTTTTTTTTTTAGGGTTCCGTTCCTCAAAAGTAAAAAAAAGGAACCCTCACTTCGTTGTCTGCCTATCTGTCCGTGTGTTTAAAATGCCTTTTTCTTTAAAATGCCTGGAGGAATCAAGTTGAAATTAATAAGATATACTCTAGTCTACAATACCTTGGAGCTATGATAAAATCAAACATCAAAACCAACAATCAAAACATAAGTTTATCAAGGGCAGGGAAGGGATTCAAAACTTTTCTAGAATCGTGATATTTGACAAGAAGCAATGTCTTACTACAGCACATGTAAAGGAAAAAAATTGTTCTTACCTTCATTCAAAAAATATTATAAAATTGTTTGCAGTAAATCAACCGCGACCTATATATTGATGTATGGGGACAACAGTTTACGAACGGAAAAGTTAATTCTGTCCCTTGGTTACAGCAATGTTCGGTGCTTTCATTGTTTATGAACTTCAGTAATGTTACCTAATTATGTAGGTGACTGTAGCTGTTTTTACGGAACCCTCGGTGCGCTAGTCCGACTCGCACTTGGCTGGCTTTTTTGTATTCATATGAGCACAATTCAGACATAAAAGACAGACAAAGATAAAAAGACTTCTTTAGTTAGAAGTTGTTCAAGACACACTATTTACTATCAACAGTCCTTTGTCCGGTTGTATTCTTGACACTGTTTGGGTAAGTGTGGTGATCAATGCTGTAAGTTTTATAAATGAGATAAGTCTTTGATCTAAACTGACGCAACAATAGACTGCAATGAAATGTGTTAACAACACAAACATTTAAAGTTTGTCTTCTATACGAAAATGTACGGTCGTTTATCGTGTCTGCGGGGCCGCGTTATTCGTCTTAACTACGCAACCGATTCCGATTTTTCACACGTACATTTGTGTAGAGAATAATAGAATTAAACTAATTAAAACAAAGAATAGGGTAGTCTAGGGTAGTTGACAAAAATATCCTTTAAGTGTGTAAGTTAGATAACCAAAAATATTTTTTCTTTAGATACAGTGCTTTGAAATATCGTGTGCCGTCAAGGTGTGCTACACTTTATACTGGCAAAGTCAATTTTCATTTAATTTATAAAGCAAAAAATACGGGCCCAATATTATTTGAGAATCATTTTTCTACCCAGGAAACATCCCTATTCTCGATGTTTTATTAAGTTGTAATAAACGTGTGGCTTAGTAGACGTTTCGGTCGCTGAGTTTCGTCCGATCCGGTCCAAACAGGAATTTCATTATTAGTAATATTTTTGAGTGATGTTTCGGACTATACTCTTTTTAAGCAAATTTTGTACATTTAGAGTGAAAAACCTATGACAGGGTTATATTATTTAAGTAAAACTCAGGCAATTTTTGGAAAAAGATAAAGCCTAATGAAAAATGTTTTTTATTATAATTTAATTAATTAATTACCATTACAACAAGCAACAGTAAACATGATAAATCACAATAAAAATTCTTAGATATCAATTAAAAATTGCACCTGATTTATTCCACATACGGCACCTATCGATATATTTCGCAGGAGCCATAAGTGCAATAATGTATTATTTTAAATTGTATTTCACATTTAGCACCTATGGACCAGTAGATTCTAGGGACGTTTACTTTTTTTGAAAAAAATCGGTTGAGAGTTTAATACATGATAAAAATATAACTTTTGCTTGTTTAGTTACATGTTGAACATTTATACGAACCTACCAGGAGGCCAGAATCATGAAGAAGTATTTGTGGGTCTAAAATCATAATCGGTAGAGACTAAAGGAGTAACAGGAGGTCAGAATCTAAAATCTCCCGGTACTCTATCTACATCTCATGATTCCAGCCTCGGTAATAGTTCCTCATGATTATAATCTCCTGGGCTTTACCGGTAATGAATCCAGCCCAGCAAATATTAAGACTTCTTCATGATTCTGGCCTCCTGGTAGTTTGGGTATAAATGCTTATAATGTTCAACATCTAACTAAAAGAGTAATTTATATTTTTATCATGTTATTAAACTCTACTGATTTTATGTTTCTGACGTTACTTTGCCTCTAAAAAAGGATTTGTTCGAAACACTACTGAAAAATATGAATAATAATGAAATTCCTGTTTCGACCGGATCGGGCGAAATTCAGCGGCCGAAACACCTACTAAGCCAAACGTGTAAAGCAGAGTCGTGTTGCTTATTGAAGTATAAATAATCACCTATAGCAAACTACTTAAACACCTACTACCACCTACTACTTAAACATCCCAGTTTATAATTACAGAATCCAAGCATTGCCTCACAGATTACAAATAATTCTCTCAAATAAGTCTCTTATCTGTCCTTTTCAATCTGGCTTCCGTAGAGGTCACAGTACTGTAACTGCACTTCTGAAGGTCACTGACGACATCCGTCGGGCTATGGAGAATAAATCTCTCACAGTGTTAATCCTGCTTGACTTCAGTTGTGCGTTTAATTCAGTGGACTTCGACATTCTGCTTGGGGTCCTTCAGTCTGTTAACTTCTCTTCCTCTGCATTAGCCTGGTTTGACTGTTATCTTCGGGATCACTCGCAGTATTCCTCTTGATGAGATGTTCTCTGAATGGTGTGATCTCACTGCTGGTGTTCCTCAGGGTGGCGTTCTCTCTCCTCTTCTTTTCTCTATCTTCATAAACACAGTTACCAAGGTTATCACCTCCAACATCCATCCTTATGCAGACGATTTGCAGCTTTACCGACACTTCTTGCTTGCAGCCGTGGACTTAGCTATCGACGACATGAATCGTGACCTGGAGAGTATAGGTAAATGGGCTAAGTCCTACGGACTACAAATCAACCCATCCAAGTTCCAGGCTATGATAATAGGCAGTCGATACTATCGCATTGCACTTGACATATCCACCATGACGCCTTTATCTCTTGACGGTTCGACCATCGCTTACACCGATACTGCTAAGAACCTTGGTGTCTTAATAGACGGTAATCTCTCTTGGCGAGCTCAAGTAAATGAGATAAGTCGTAAGGTGCACTTTTCCTTGCACTCGTTAAAATCCCTTCAAAACCTCTTGCCCTTTAAAACTAAAATCTATCTAGCTCAAACTTTAATTCAGCCAATCATCGATTACGCTGATGCCTGCTATCTGGATGCCACGGAGGAGCTCTTAAATAAGCTTGAGCACTTGCAAAACCTGTGGATCCGTTTTGTTTTTGGTCTTAGGAAATATGACCATGTCTCTCAGTTCCGCAAGGATCTCAAGTGGCTCCCTATCCACCTTCGCAGAAACACTCGAGTATTATGTCTCCTCTTCAATATCCCGTTTAATCCTTCGTACCCTGAATATCTGCGCGATCGCTTCTCCTTCACTCGTCCTGCCGATGTCCTGCGTAGATCCCACCTTAAGCATCACCTAAACTTCCCATCCCATGGTACTAATTTCTATTTCCACTCCTGATCTGTTCATGCAGTACGACTGTGGAACTCACTTCCACCTAAAATTCGTGATTCAAAAAATGTATATCTATTTAAGAAACATTCCACCATATAGTAATTATTATGTATTATTAAATATGTATTTTTATTTTCTATATATTTAGTTAAGGTATGTGTTATTTATATATAATTAGTTAAGTTATATAGTAGTTAGTCTATTTTATGTTTCCTTATTTTCTTATACACACTGTGTATCATCCAACTTTCCTATCACAGGTCTGCTGGAAGAAATTTCTATTGAAATAAGCAGTACCTTTGTGCTATCTGTATTATTTATTTTCTCTGTTAAGTTTTTTGTGTGTACATAAATAAATAAATTACGCTTACAGCCTCAATACTAGGTAAACAAAACATCGACCTGAAAACAAAACTCGTTAGCTGTTACCCTCATTATACTAACATATTACGAACATCATGCTTGGCAGTTCCTGGAAGGGTGAATGGATGCAGGCTTTATAACCACAATGTGCCTGGGAACGTTGGCATAAAATAAAGGCTGACTTTATAAATGATAAAGCTTTTTTATTATTATTGTTGTGGTCGCGTTTGACCACTAACTCACTTGATGGTCCACGATTGAGCACGCTTACCTAGAAGTATCCTATTCAATTTAAGTATCTTGACTTAAAGACTCCCAGTTTAAAGCTATCAGGAAACATGGTATTTAGCAGGGATGTCCTCTTCTTAGCTGTATGCACGATGAAAGTTTGCCCAAAATGTTGTGTTCGTATGGATGAGATATGCACCATGCATCGATGGCCCATCCTTTTACACTATCTTTTGTACGGCACAGGAGGACATCGTATAATTTTAGTGGGTTGAAGTCCCACATAACAGCGCTATCTTTCCGTGGTGGCGCAGTATACATGAGCATTTCTCAAAGCAAAAAACAAGAAGGACATACGTATATATAAAAAAAAATGTTTCCCTAACACGCGTATGTTCTCACGTAGTGCGTACTCGGCTTAAAATACTCAACAAACGTACATTTAAACGATGACGTCATGCACGTACATTTTTAAATTATATTGACACAAGCATCACGTAAAGCGACATCCTAGATTAAAACCAGCCCTGTGTCGTGGCTCACTGCCGCTTATAAAAACTCCCGGGTTCCTTTGTTGTGCAAAGGAGGGTGGAAAAAATTCTGTTCCGCAACTTGTAAGAGAAAATCAAGCAAATTGCTGCTACAATTTTTCAACGGGAGTTAATAGACAAAAGTAAATGATTCTTGCTGAACCAGGAGGCAATTTACGTGGTTATTTTAATCGGTGGATGATCAATTTTCTATTGGTATTTATTTTGTATCTTGTTTGATCCTTTACAGTTGCGACTGCTAATTTAAGTAATGCACAATCACACTTTGCAGTGTATATGTAAGGATACACTCTTTCCTAATTGCACCTGGAAACAGCAACCAAATTGGCAAAATGGAATAAGTCGAGCCGTACTAAAATTATGAGGTATGAGATGTAATAAAACATTTTTGTCGTATCAAGTAGACCTCGATAAAGTCTACTTTGAGACGAGTAAACGCAAAGATTTTCGTTCTCCATCAAAACATATATTTTTACTAATATAAAACAAGATTAAAAGAAGCTTGTATGTTATTCTAATAGGTTCGAAGTAAACCCTGAGAAAACTAAACCTACGCTAAAAAAATAAGCACCAAATCAAACGAACACTCACTCAATACAAAACATTCACCATAGTAAACTTGACCTAACCAGACCCACTTAAACTCGCTAAGAAGCTCACATTCTCACTTATTATAACCAGGCCAAGTTATGCCGCAATCTCAATGCAATAAACATCCAGCTAGGCGGCACGTGCCAACGACGACTGGTTTTTCTGCCTCTGCTATGGATATAGAGCGGATGAATGAGCCTAAGAAATAGGACTTGGGTACCAAGAAAATAATTTAAATCAAATAATATGTTTTTAAATAATAATTTAATGATAGGAGTACTAATTACACTAACATTTAACTAGTTGTGTAAAATAATACACTAAGGCTCACTTGCGTGCAAATCTATAAAAAAAAACACGAGGTTAAATATTATGTCATACATAGATGTTATAAATAACACGGGGTTAGCTACTAACTTGGAGTTATTAAGATAACACAGGAGGATAAAGAAGCGGGCCTTAACTGTATACAATGTGTCCGGGAATACAATTTTAAGGCCGCATGCAATAGACACTGAATATAATCGATAAATATACTCCACTTAAATAGTTTAAGCCCACATATTAGTATGCCATTTCCTAAAATTCTGCAAAAAAATTAAGCCAAAAATGCGCAGGGGTTCTTTTAATGGAACAATAACATTAAAACTTATCGGCTTAGGGGTGTGATTCTTATGTAAGTCTGTAGAACAACTCAAAGACTAACAAAAAAAAACATGATAGCCATGTGTTGATTCCTAAATATGTTGCTAAAGTTTAGGAATTGCAATAAAAACGTGTGACATTCTGTTTAAAGATTGCCTTTTGTGGCTCAATACCAAACTATTTCTTTATATTTTCTATGCTATGCTCGTAAAAATAACATTAAATGTAAGCTTATATTATACCTAGGTCCAAAATTATGGTTGTTAGACTAAGTGGATATCGTAATAAGCAAGACAGATACTAAAATTGTTTTATATTTGGGGGTGTGGTGATTGCACCCCTCACCTGGGTTGATTTTATCGATAAAATTAGGTGCATTTAACGACATTAAAGTTTTAGTTATGCAAGTCCGAACATATTGCATAAAGGCACTACAAGACAGTTGACCAGTCCTCAGCTCATACCTAAAAAAAATGGTTGTTGGCATAATAACCAGAATCCCTATTATGTAGTGCCAATGCCATCATTTGTCCTGCTCTCTGTGCACAAACACCTGCACCATGAAGGACCTGTGCGAGGCCAGCACTAGAGCTGTCAACGTGGCTGAGTTCTGGTCGAAGCACAACATCTAAATTAAAAAGAAAAAGGTGAATCATTGACACGATGAAAAAGAAGAAGAATGCCATCATGATTTCGTTGTACAACGGGATAGTGCTATTCATTCACCGACCAAGTGCAAGTCGGACTCGCGCACGAACGGTTCCTTATAATTATCGCGAAAAACGCCAAACAATTACGTTTTTTGTATGGGAGCCCCACTTAAATATTTATTACAGTTTGTGTGTATTTGTTGTTATAGCGGAAACAGAAATACATCATCTGTGAAAATATCAACTATCAGAACAGCTATCACGGTTCATGAGGTACAGCCTGGTGACCGACAGACAGATAGACTGACAGTGGAGTCTTAGTAATGTGGTCCCGTTTTTACCCTTTAGGTACGGAACTCAAAAAATCACAGTCTCGAAAAAGGTTGCATGCCAATTATTTTCACTTTGTCCGACAACTGCAGACATAGGAAACGGTCTACTTATCTGAGGATCATACGGTCACGCAGAAATTCACAGATAAACGTACGCCTGTCATAACAGTCACCCCATTTTTTAATATAATTCCAACCGAAATAACACCCCTTTCAAGCCGAAAAGTTAATAACGCACGCACCCAGATTACGCAAATATTATTATTTGAGAATCTGCTAAAATTAAATGTTGGTGTACTTTTCTGTTGCATTTATTAGTAAAATTGTCCTCGAAGGAACACCATATATACCTATAGCTCACCAGGAATTATTGGAAAAACCTTACAAAATTCGTTATTTAGGTATCTCGAGAAGTTCCGTAAGTTTCGAGGAAGCAAACGAAGAAGAATCTGATACCTTTAACAGTATTCCTGTAACAGCCGACGATCGTTATATTACACAATGGGCATTTCTAGCAAGCCAGTGTTCTACTGTGTACGTAATATTGGAGAGGTTTCCATTCAATGAGCAGGCCTTAGCGGTAACAGGAGCGAGACGTGACGTATTATGTTGGGTCCACCCAACACTCAACACAATATGCAACAAATGTGCAATATATTCCTCAAGGGAGAACATTGCAACAGCTACAGCAGTGTTTGCGGTGCAAGCCCGTCGGGTACAAATGGCTAACTTCTGAGATTGAAATTTAAGCAGCTGTACCTTCAGTCTATTATGCTGGCTAATCTGGAACTTTATTAGTGACTTAATCTAATGCTTGTGGACATGTAACAAGCTTTATTGTTGTAAGACAAACTTCTCTGTAGCTGACAGCTAGAATAATATAAATGTTTCACATGTAACTGAAACCTAAAGTTGTGATAGAAACTACTGGCGGTCGCTTTGAAAGTCCTTGCAACTCGTGTCCATACAAGCTTAATGATCATTAAGCTGCACAAGTTGTATTGAAATTCATGAATACGCAGGTGAATGTGCACCTGGGTTACGTAAATTTTGGTTTGGAGTTTCAGATATATTATAAAACTTATCTAGACCTGCGATATTCTGATGCGAGAATCAGCTGGATACAGAAGTAAGAAGCATTGGTCGTGGTGATGATGATGGTGGTGTTAAAGAGATGAGAAAAGATACCGAAGATTTTCTTCGAGTTTTCCATAAACTATTCAATTCAATCATTTATTTCGGATCATGGTCCATAATTTGTTAGTAATACACTTATGACTATGTTAGTAAATACACATAATTTAATAATGTCATTCTTATAAAAATAATAATCCCTACACACAATAGAAATAAATAAATAACTATCATGTAGAATATTTCATATCGAAATCCTTTGCGATAAATCCATTGCACCTGCCGGTAAGAAAGTGCAGTATTAAATAGTACATTGTGTATTAAGGGCGGTACGTAAGGAATTACGATCGAGACTCTAGTAGAAGCCCGAAGTCGAAGACTGAGGGCTTTCTGAGTCGTGGTTCGTAATTCCCGTACCGCCCGTGATACATACAATGTTTTTCATTACATTTGCCAGTAATAATTATGAATTATAGCTTTAATACACAAGTCAGCACAGCTGTTATTACGAAATACGTGAACTTTTTTTTAAGCGGTTTGCGTATTTTTGCCCACACCACAGATTATACAGTGTTTCGTTCAGAAACTTTAAGGTCAAATACTTACGTAGGTATACAGCCATGACGGAGTGTAAAAAGAATTAAATAATTTCGACGTTTTCATATTAAAATCGATTATTAAGAACATTAGTTGAGTAGTTGTAACATGTAGCGATATTGCAAAGAAATTCCTGTTTAGATAACATTTTAAGATAATTTTTCAATTGCGTGTAAACTCCTTGCTTGAACTTGCATGACCTGTGTGCTGTGTCATAAATTAAAAAAATATTACTTACCGCCCTAGGGTTTCATGACAAAAAGAAAGCCCTAGGGTTTTATATGGGGCATTACGGCCAAGTTAACCTGTATGTTTAGATACTTTTTACGTGCAAGTGTGATGAAAAGGTTTTCTAAGTAGGTATTATTTGAAAACCTCTCCGGCAACTGTCGGACCAACGTCGACGTCTGTATCCTTGTCTAAAGCTGTGTGCACATATGGCGCAGTATGTGTAAACTATGTTTTTTCAGAAATTCTGAGATATCCAAGATCTATTTTCAATGCAAATCGACTTTTAATTTAAGGTTTATTTCCTTTATTATTATTTTTTATCATTATTAAGGTTTATTAACTTAATTAAATTTTTTATATTAAAAATTGAATTTTCCTTAACTCCTATTTTTGATCATTCAAGGTGTACAGTCTAAAACTGTACATATTTTGCTGACGCGGTGCCGTGCACCACACGTGCGTCATTCCAATAATATTATAAATACACATGAAACACTTTAAATCAATGAGTACGATAACTGCTACGCGGTGACTAACATTAGAGAAAGGAATCGTCAACAGTATTACTTGTAAACACAAAAATACGTAATAAATCTAACGAAAACTGAGTGATCTTTTCTCTTCGTGCTTCAACCTCAACAACAACAACTCTGCAAGTGTACGAATCGTACATTTTTTGGTCCTTCGAGCCGGATGTTTGTGACCGTCGTCAATGGCTAGTTGCTTCAATGTTCGCATAGCTAGCCATGGTGCGCATTTGGTCCCGTAGGTTACTGTGCAGAGCTGGTAATCGCGAAGATGTTGATCTCGTGAGTCCCGCCATACAATTCTCTGTAGATGTTGTTGTTCTTTTGAAATCCAAATGCAGCGGTACATCTTTTCAATGTCAGCCGTAAATGCGTATTTATACGTTCGCCATTTCAGTATAAGGGCCTGAATGTCCTTTTGTAAGTTGGCGCCTTTTTCCATGACGTTGTTCAGGCTGACGCCAGTCGTAGTTTTTTGAGAGGCGTTAAATACGACCCTCAACTTTGTTGTTGTCGAGTTTTCTCTCAAGACCCCGTGGTGCGGTAAGAAGTAGACGTCAGTAGGTATCTGAGGTGCTAATTTCATGTGACCCAGATCCGCGTACTCTTCCATGAATTTTTTGTACATGGAGGAAAGCTTTTCGTTCTTCTCTAGCCGTTTTTCCAACTGTAGAAACTGCGAAACCGCAATTGTTCTAGACTTGCCTAGTTTCTCTTTGTAGTCTGGAACTAGAGGCATGAATTTACGGAAGTGGACAGCCAATGACCGCGCTATACTGGAAGACTTACGTAAGGATCAAATTTCAACTCAAACCATGTTTGATTTTAAAGGGGAAGAATCAAGCAAAACGTTAGGCCTCGGTTGGAATCCAAACAGCGACAACTTCCACTTTAACTGGCCTGTGGAAAACTCCAAACAACTAACAAAGAGATCTTTACTCTCAGCCATATCAAGATTTTACGACCCATTGGGTTGGCTCTCCCCAGTAACGGTCAAGGCCAAACTACTATTCCAGAAAGTCTGGATGAGTAAACTTAGCTGGGATGACATAGTGCCCAGCAACATTGAATCTGAGTGGCTGAACCTAAAAACAGAACTGCCGTTCATTAATAAAATAACGATAAATAGATGGATTGGCGACACACAACAATGTGTCGAATTGCTAGGCTTCTGCGACGCAAGTGTAAAGGCGTACGCTTGCGTTATTTACAGCAAGGTGTTCAACGAACATGGCCAACCCATCGTAACTCTACTTGCTGCTCGAACAAGGGTGGCTCCACTGACTCAGAAAACAACACTACCAAGACTGGAACTGTGTGGTGCTCAGCTACTAGCTGACTTGATGGAGAAAACCAAGGAAACATTCTGTGGATATAACATATCAACACGGGCTTGGTCGGATTCTCAAGTGGTCCTCGCGTGGATTCAAGGCGAAACATCAAGATGGGAAACTTACGTAGCCAACAGAGTTACAAAGATCAAAAACGTCATTCCTGCAGCTCAGTGGCATTATGTCAAATCAGAGCAAAATCCAGCAGACTGCGCCTCAAGAGGTCTTTTGCCAAGCAAACTAGTAAACTTCAACCTGTGGTGGCAAGGCCCAGAGTTCTTAACAAAACAAGATCCGCCGGCAGATATGCCTTGCACTTTCCAAACGAATTTTGGCGGCTTAAACCACGCTAAAATCACGCAAGAAAATATCGATCATAATATAATTATCAATTTATTGAGCAAATGCAGCTCATTGACACAAGCAAACAGGGTCATCGCATGGATATTACGCTTCATTACAAATGTGCGCAATAGGACGAAATCGGAAACTACGTACCTAACAACAAGTGAACTAAGCGCAGCGCGCATTAGTATCATTATTCAAGCGCAGCGATTGCAGTTCAATTCTGAATACAAACAAATTGTTAACAACGAAACAGTATCAAAGAAAAGCGCAATTTGCAAATTGAATCCTTATGTAAACAAAGCGGGCATCATCTGTGTCGGAGGTCGTCTTAAACACTCAAGATTAACTGGGGATATGAAGAATCCAATAATCGTACCACATAAAGGAAGATTTACACAACTTCTTATAGAACAAGCACATTCAGCCACATTACATGGAGGAGCTCGGCTAACGCTGACTTATATTAGACAGCGTTACTGGATCGTTGGCGGCAACCGGGCTGTCAAGAACCAACTTCGAAGATGTGTACGCTGCCATCGCTTCAACAAGACAGATAGCTATCAACTGATGGGTGACCTACCACCGCAAAGGATCACTCCGTGCCGCCCTTTCACGCACACAGGAGTAGACTTTACCGGTCATGTGGATGTTAAACACAACAAGGGTAGAGGCGTAAAAACTTCAAAGGGATACATAGCCATATTTATATGTATGGCGACGAAAGCTGTTCATATTGAACTCGTATCAGACCTTAGCACAGAAACGTTTATGGCGGCCTTCCAAAGACTATGTGCGAGACGCGGCACCCCGAAACACATGTACTCTGACTGTGGTACAAACTTTATCGGCGCTGCAAAGGTGCTTCGTCAGGAATTCGAAGAGTTCAAACAACTACTGAAACCAGATGTTTTCAACGAACTGGCCAAATTGGAGGTGGAGTGGCATTTCAACGCCCCCGCCTGGCCAACTGCTGGCGGTCTGTGGGAAGCTGCCGTCAAGTCTATGAAGCACCATCTGCGACGAGTACTGGGGGACCAAAAACTAACGTACGAGGAGTTCATAACGATTTTAGCAAAAATAGAAGCCTGCATGAATTCAAGACCTCTGTGCCCGCTAACTGAAGATCCAGAAGAGTTCTACAACTGCCTAACGCCTGGACATTTCCTTACAGGAAGCCCAATATTGTCCATGCCACTCTCGGATTACAGTGACGTAAAAAACATTGATTTACGCCGTAGATGGCAGCTTACCGAGCATATGTTCCAACAATATTGGAAAAGCTGGTCAAACGATTACCTTACCACTCTACAAACACGTAGTAAGTGGAACAAGCCTTCTAGAAACGTTAAAGAAGGCGATGTAGTACTGGTGAAAGAAAACAATCTACCGCCGGGAAAATGGGCCCTAGGTCGGATTCTGGAAACACATCCAGGATCTGATGGATATGTTCGAGTAACTACTGTTAAAACTCAAGCAGGAATCATAAAGCGCCCAATAACAAAACTGTCGCCATTACCATTGAACTCTGAAACTGAGGAAACCAAAGAAAACGAAATGAAAAATAAGCCTCCACAGAAATCGAAAAACGAACGGCGGAAGAAGTCAAAGAATCTTATCTCAACGTTACTAATAACAATGTTATCATTGTTTACATTTGTAACGGGATCTTATACCGCCACCGATGGCACGCGCGGAGCGCCGGCGGCGACCGCTCAGATTACAAGTCTGGAACGCGAGCGGCCCATATACTATGACACCGTCGGCAAAATGCAAGTAGTGCACGATGAATGGATACTAATGATGTACTACAACCTAACAAACTATTGGGATGGGACTCGTCGTACTCAAACTTACTTCGAGAATATTCACAACTTATGCCAAAAAACGAATCTACAACACTGCAGATCAACCATGGAACAATTAAATCATGAACTAGAACTTCTAAACTACTACAACTCTATACTTATAAATCCCCACAAACACCTGAGCAACAGGAAGAAACGGGGTCTAGTCGACGGAGTCGGCTACATAGCTAACAGTCTGTTTGGGATATTGGACCAACAATTCGCTAAGAAATATCAAAACGATATTCAATCTCTGCAAACCAATGAGAACTACTTACTTGAGTTATTAAAAAATCAAACAACGATTGTGGAGCTTGAGAATCAAGTATTGAAACAAACTGAAGACAATATTCAGCGTCAATTCAACTCCATTGATAACTTTATCAATCAGACCAATAAAAATATAGCATCCATCGAAACGGAAATGGAAATACTTTCGGCTACTACCTACCTCAACTCTGCTTCGTTAACGACGTACCTATTGATCAACAGCTTGAGGACGTTCCAGGAGATGCTGTTTAATACTCTAACTAACGTCTACCAAGGTCATGTAGATGTCCATCTGATAAGTCCGGTGCGTCTGATTCAAAAATTAACGGAAATATCCGGAAGCCTTCCGAAATCTTTATCGCTACCAGTTGAGAACTACAAAGAAAACATTAAAGATATCTACAAGCTGATCAATGTGAAAGCACGAGTTACTGAAAATTACTTTCTTTTCGAAGCACATATTCCACTTGTAGCTAACGAAGATTTCGTAATATACCAAGCGATACCTTTACCGGTTAACAATGCTAAGGAAACTACATATGTGCAGTTATCAAACGAGTACATCGCTGTCAACTTCAAGAAGAACATTTACGTGTCTATGTCCAAAGATGACTTGAAACACTGCATGCAACAAAAATCGCAGAATTTCTTATGCAAGAAAAACCTGCCATCATTTGACCTACACAGCAAAAACGCTCCTTGTGAGGCAAAACTGCTATCGCATCAAAACAATGAACCTTGTGACGTCGAACGCGCGTCATGCAAAGACACTTGGATAGAGTTACAAACTCAAAACAGCTGGCTGGCGATTTGCTGCGAAACGTGTGCATTACGAATCATATGTAGCAACGACGTCACATCACAAACCATTGCATTATCGAACATAGTGACATTATCTCAGGGATGCGTACTGCAATCCAACGACTTAACCATCTACGCTCAACGCCGATACAGCAGTCATATGAAGATGGATTATGAGTTTACAGCTCCAACATTTGATACATCTATTAACAAGATAGTGAACTTAACATATCGCTATGCTCCAAATATCCTTCAGTCAAAGGCTACGGATCAGGAAATTGTAACAATTGATCAGAAAATTGCAACTCAACGGCAAAATGAAGCTTCACTACCAACACTAACAAGTCACGACATTCATCAATATGCCATAAGTTACTCTTTGCTGGCGATCGCCATCATAGTCGTACTTGTCGTGGTTGGGAGAAATCGTTGTCCACACTATTGCACACACAACGCTAAGAACAAAACTTCGAGTCAACCTGAAGATATTGAACTTCAAGTTTTCCGCAAAACAGAGTGCCAGCAGCATGAAACCGTCGCAGCACAAACAACAAAGGAGTTGCGGCGGGAGCCTCAACCTGGGAACAGGAACATCGCCTTTCTATTTGATTGATTAATTACTTAACTAACTTTGTGATGACTTTTCCTTTCTCTTCTCGTTGGTTTCTTCTTTTTGGGTTGCCAAGATGTACAGTCTAAAACTGTACATATTTTGCTGACGCGGTGCCGTGCACCACACGTGCGTCATTCCAATAATATTATAAATACACATGAAACACTTTAAATCAATGAGTACGATAACTGCTACGCGGTGACTAACATTAGAGAAAGGAATCGTCAACAGTATTACTTGTAAACACAAAAATACGTAATAAATCTAACGAAAACTGAGTGATCTTTTCTCTTCGTGCTTCAACCTCAACAACAACAACTCTGCAAGTGTACGAATCGTACACAAGGAAAATTAATCAATTTTGTTTTATAAAAAGATTTCAAATTACACAACCCGGATATATTTTGTTTATTGTGTGATAATATATATATCGCCTTAAATTAAAAGTTGTTTTTCTAGTTCTATATTAAGCCAACGGATATTTTGTGTTTGAAATCAAAATTCCCAGAACGGTTACATCAAAATTTTCACGAAAATCTAGTCAGAAGATAATACGAATCACAATACTTATCTAAAAGCAACAGGGCAATAATCTGGGCTTGTATTTCAGCAAGAATCCGTAATATTTGGAATGTAATACTAGACTTATGTAAAAGGTCTCTTGAGAATGCGATCTCCGTCAATTCTGTATGTTGGCAGTTTTCTGAAAATACTTTTATTATACGTATACAAAAAGTAAATTAGCTGTATGTAATTTTGGGCCCACATGTTCAAAGTCAACATTTTAGTTTTCTGAAACGAATGTAATCTTTTATTTTCTGTCGTGTCTGTTCTATACCTATAATAATTAATTTTTAATTAAATATTTTTTTACCGACTGCTGAAGGAGGGGAATGTACTTATCAGTCTATGTATGTAAGTATATTTGTTCCTATATGGCGTTCTAGAGACCAAACACGTTGGCCGATTTTGATGATTCTTACGTCAATCGATTTGTCTTAACTTTGCGAGTGTTACTGGCTACTTTAAAATTGGAAAATAAAATAATGGCGGATTTTGGGTGCCATGTTGCGGGGGCCCAAATACTTCCAAACCCATCGTGTAGGGTATCAAAATAAAGGGTTTTAAGAGGTGATTGCAAAAATATAAAAGACTGATAAGTTTGAATGGACCTAATTTGAAAAAAAATATTTTTCGAATTAGGTCCTAAAAAGTTACAAATAAAAAAAAGTTAAATAAAAAAATCAAAACATCCGACTGCTTAAAAAGCAAACTAAAAGAAGTAAAGAAGAAGAAAATCATGCTGTGCAGTCGGCGGATATGTATCTGGTATTGATCAGCCAGCTCGCCAATTTGTATGCTCCGACTGCACCGCATGATTTTCTTCTTGTTTACGTCTTGTTTTAGTTCGCTTCTTAAGCAGTCGGGGTTTTTGGATTTTTTGATTAAACTGTTTTTATTTTTATTTATGAAACAAAAGTGTAAATATGTACATACATAAACACTAAACAAAATTAAACTATACAAACTTATACTAAACCTAACTACTTACACTATATACAAAAGACAGGTACACTTAGGCGTCGAAGTACTCCTCCCCATCGCTGTCATCCGGGAACGTGCCCAGAAGACCGGCAGTTTTTTTATATATTTTTTTTAATTGTTCTCCTTGGTAAAATATTACCCAGTAAGCATGGTGCTAGCCCAGTAATTTAACTATATAAACATAAAGTTAACATTTTGAACATACAACGTGTGAAAGTCACTTCAATTTATAGACTATAGTCCCTCTTAAGAAAGGAGGTTTACTCATATCCCTGATGTGGGAACATCATAAAGAAAGAAATAATATTTATTTGTCACCCGTACAGGAGACACGAGAAATAAGCATAAAATTAAATAATAATAAAGGGATACATAGGTAGGTCCAAAAGTTGGTGGTTTATTACGTATTTTAAGGAAAATATGGATGCACCCCCAATGAGCGGCGCACCAGAACACACTGTGCGCCGTGACCACCCCAGGGACCAAACCAGCACATGGGTGCCAGACGACCCCGTGTATGGCACCCTTGATCCCCTTGTGACGGGTCAAGATAAATGGCCCCGCCACCTACCATTTTTCGGCCGCAGGGGATAGGGAGAGCGGCCAACGCTATACCGGCACTCTTCCTCCCCTGCGGCCCACCGCGTCCGCCATCAGACGGTGGCGACCTCGTCCAGGACGCGGCTGGTAGGGAGAGCGGTGCACTTCTCTCCCACCGCGGCCTCCATCCCTCAGCCACGACATCGTATAGGTTTGGGAGGCCGCATACGACATCGCAGCCCGCCTCAGTAGTGATGTCGCCCAGAAAGCACCGCTACTTACATGTTGGCGTTACGTCATCGGCTTATCGGCAAACACCCTGATGAGTGGCCCTCGGGTTACTCTTCGCTTCACCGTGGGTGATCAAGCCACGGTTACTGAGCCCCCTGCCTCGAAAATGCGGGGAGGGAGGAGGGGGGGGGGGGGGTATTTGCGGACCTGGCACTGACATTGAAAATTCCAACCTCAAGTCCGCATTCAACTACTCCTCAAGTCCGCAATTTTGAGGAGTAGTTTATTTTACGTATTATGGTTTATTACATAGCAACTAAAACATTTGAACACAAGTAATTGTAAGTATTTTTATAATTCTAAGACCTTTGCTAATATTTGTCTTTCACAAAATAATCTTAGAAAAACTAATAAAAAAAATGTGACTAAGTTTTGCGATTAGAACCGGATTATTTTAAACACAAAGAAAATGCAATACCAAATTACTGGCAAATTCGTGGCATTTATTTAAAACACATAATAATACACCACATTACACATACACAGAACAAATAGATTATATTCCCAAACTATACAAGAGTCGAAGCAATACGGGGCTCTTATCTTAACAATAGTGGAGCAAACGGGGCTGCGTCCTACTCCCAGGTAGGATATCTGGCCACTGGCTTGTGCCCTGCGCCGGCACTGGTCGTGGCGTTGGCGTGGCAACGTTGGCGACAGAGCATCAAGGACGGTATGGCACGGCCGCACAAGGGCGACAAGGACAGCATCATACGGCGCATGCGAGGTTGCCTTCTCGCATGCCACAGATAACAAAAAACTACAGCTAACACAACACAATAATATACATAGACAAAAAAATCAGAGATAATGCAAAATAAGTTGCCTACACTAAGAAATTGCAATATAAATGGATGGGCTCAGAGGATGCGACGACTGTACCAAAATCATAGTTGCAATTCCCGTAATGGTGTGCAGCCTCTTCTTTATCATCTGATGAGTCACCATAGTCCCTAGAATGAAACTCATCATCACTGCCAACATCTCTATAAAGCTGGTCTTCAATATCACTATCAGTCATGACTAATACCACTTGAGCTTTCCTTCGTTTTGGTCTTGACGGCCCTGATCCATCATCTATATTTGAACCTGAATAACTTTGAAATAAAAGTCAATATTTAAAAACCACAACTTGCGATAAAAACCCACAACATTCAAGCGCAGTTCTAGCCTAAAAACTGGTCGCCAAGCGCAAGCAAAAGGAGTACCTATGTATGGATCATCGCAGGTGGCGTTCTGTATGTTCTGCCTACCCCTATGGGAATAGGGCATGAGTTTATGTAAGAACAATTACATTCATTATATGTGGCAGTACCTAGATACGAGTATCTATCTAAAACCCCAGCCGTTATATGAACGAGTTTATCAACATTCTCTGCATTTCCTACAAAATCATCTGCCTGACCTGCTTCTAACCCCAAAATGCCTGCACCGCTTCTATTGCATCACAATTGCATTAGATCTACATTACATTTGGCCGCCAACACTCCCGCGCTGCGATCAAACGCAGACATAGTGGCGATTAGACTTACAAACGGCACACGTAATCCGATAGCGCATATGATACGTCAGCAGGACCATTTGAACTATAGTGCTCAATTTGGTCACTGAACATTATTGGGAAAACATTATTAAAAAATGGCTAATAAAGTAATATCGAATGATTTTATTCAAATATCAGTTTCTACTACCCAGGCGCAAATATGACATGTCGAGCTACAGACACATTACAAAAACAAAAAAGTATGTAAAGATCGTAGCAAGTGGCGTTCTGTAGTTTCTGCCTATCCCCATGGGCAAAATATGAAGGTTTATGTATGTCGTGTTGTGGCGCGGCATACAACAATAAAACAAATCTGTTCAAGTTTACGCTGTATCACAATGAGTTTAATTTGGCTAACACTGTGTCAGAAGACAATCAAAATAAAATGAATCAAGTTCTAGAAAAAGGCTGTAGGCGTATGCTCCATCTTCCGGACTAAATTTAATTTATACATGTTTATCTCATAAATATTCGGGCTTCATAATAAAAACAACCGGTAAATTATATGCAGCCGCACTATATAAACTCCTGCAAGCAAAGTTTCGCGTCATTAGTATGGATTCAAACGGGGCTCTTGTTTGATTCACTGGCTTTTCAACCGTGTTTTCCCTGAATGTCGGTCTTACATTTAAAATACTATGCAGATGGCGTACTTATTAAATGTCAAATGCAAAACAAGTATGCAAGTGTACGGTTGGTACCTAAGTATCCCTACCTAGCCAAGTTTCATCAAGTAAACTGCTGTGTCCTCAGTGTGGAGGTTAATTATGTCGGGTATCTTACCCATAGTCTTTCAATGAAGTTAGGTTCCTATTGGTTCCATCAAACATAGATTACCTTCTATTTCATCTAGTAATGGGGGACTAACTTGGTTTGTATACCAGCGTTGCGATTGGTGGTTACATTGCGGTACCACAACAGCATTTGAATGACATATCGCAGTAGTAACGGATTACTAAATCTCGTTATACGAGAATCTGCACGATCGCAGATGAATTATGTAACATACTAACTAAAAGGGATCTGGTTCTGGAACTCTGTAAACAGTACAGCACCACACTTTATGACACTGGTCAACTTATCACATACGGCCCGCAGATAGACGTTTCACCGCAAGAACCCGATATTCTGCAGTCGGAGGTTGTACATGCCATTGGATACCTCAAGAACAGAATATCGCCCGGTAAAGATGGAATTCCCGCCGAGTTACTTTAAAACCTAGGTCCCAAAGCCGTGTAGCAGATTTTAAGCATCTGCACCAGGAGATGGCCTGAGCAGTGGACAGAGTCCGTTTTTGTTCCATTTCATAAAAAAGGCTCCACCAAAGACTGCAGCAACTACAGGACCTTAGCACTTATTCCACATTTCAGCAAAATACTTGTACATAATAAATAACAGGCTGAAATACTTTCTCGATCCACGAATTCCAGAGGAACAAGCAGGGTTCGTTAAATGCAAAGGAACGCGGGAACAAATCCTGAACGTTCGCCAAACCATATACAAAAGCCGGGAATTTAACAGCCCTCTGTTAATGTGTTTCATTGACTATACTAATGCCTTTGATTGTGTGCAGTGGGATAAGCTGTAGGAGGTGCCAAAAGACATGGGTGCGCCTCAGCACCTTGTTGACTTATTCCGATGCCTCTACATCAGCAACCGCTCTTTCGTCCGAATAGACACCGATTGTTCAAATGTGTTCTCCGTCAAGAAAGGCGTTAGACAGGGATGCATCCTTATTCTTCAATGTATACGGAGAGTATATAATTCGGCAAAGTCTTGAGGGCTGGGGTGTTTCGTCCCGAATTGTGGTATTTACTTGCAACACCGTGTCGGTGGGCGGTCAACGATTTTGACAGCTGACACTACACAGTCGAAAGAAAAAGTTTGTAACGTGAACACGCGGAAGTCGGGTTTTTTGTCGAAACATATCGAATCGAGATGTGTTTCCCCCATTGTATTTGTTAATCGCGCCCGCCGTTCGCAATCGGTGTTGTGGGGCACTCCTAAAGTGGGTTTAGAGTATATTTTCACGCGCAGCGAAGCGCTTTTGTGGGAAACGCGTGTATGTCTGCCTGGAAGTCGAAGCCCGGATCAGAACGCGTTGGTGGTCCCAATCTAATCATTGTCCTTTATTATATATATATTCTCCTTTCCCTAACCTCACGGCACGAGATTGATCGACGCCCAGGAGTCTACCGCAGGAATCTAAGGTAAGTGCGAATAATATTACCGGCCAACCCTTGTGCCACCTTATACCCGTAGTAGGAACCAATATATCTCCCAATAAGGAGCAAATCCCTAGCTTTCCACTGCCGCGAACCGCGGTTTCGTGGGATACAGGTTCAAACAGGGTCTAGGAGTTCCCAACGCTGCTATGGGCCCCAGCGTTAGCTCCTGGCTTGGGACCAGAAGACCTGTATTTAAGATTTGGTAGCAAGAGCGTGGTTTGCATTCCACGAGCATAGTAAACGCTAGGACACTCGTTCACAGTGAACGCTGTATTGTTTGTCGGTTTGCTTTTTATTGTTGAGAATACTGGGTTGGAAAGTGGTACATATTGAGTCACTCAGAGTTAGCTGTGTTAGGGGCGAACAGCCCCCATAGTTACATTCCAATTTGTTAAAATAAAGTGTACAACTCACAACATAATATTGTCACTCCGGGATAGAAGGTTACAGTTTTGTATTGAAAATATAATTTGTTTATTTGTTGTATACAATATAGGTTTGGTGCAGACTAAATAGTCTTGCCTAATTGTATTTAATTGAATCAAAGTTATTGTTGGACCTTGAACCTTTTATCTTGGTATTGTAAGTTTGTTTACATTATAAACATACTCAGTGCCCGCTACAGAAGTTATTGTTGTAAAGTATATTGTTACCAATTATATAAGAAAATTGGCTAGTTTGTTTGATATTGACAGTAATATTCTAGTTGATTCAAGTTAAAGTCATTGTTTTTACCTATTAAAGTAAATTGAATATTGAATTCTATTGTAAAATCAACTTACCCACTTTTGTGTTGATAATTTTTGTTTTTTTGAATACCCTCTTGTGTGTTGACAATTTATTTTCTTGAGAAACCCACTTTGTTTTTGATAATTTATAAATTGATATTAGGGGTTCCATTATAAATTTGTACTGGAAAATATTTAAGTTAATGTAACAGGGTTCAGTATATGTGTAAGTATATGCACCAACCGAACTGTGTGACGAAGATGAGTTGAGCGAGTTCTACAAAACCTTAGAAACCTCTATAGAGACCTTAAACGCAAGAAACCTCATTATAATGGGTGATTTCAATGCCCAAATAGGGACAGCACAACAAGGCGAGGAAACTGTATTCGGCAGATACTCAAAAGGCAAAAGGTCAAAACATGGCCAGAAGTTGATAGAGTTTGCTCTTGAAAAAAATTTAAAATTCGTAAATACTATGTTTAAAACAAATGAAAGTAAAAACTGGACATGGGTATCGCCGAATGGAGAATACCATAATGAAATCGATTTCATCCTAACAAATAGAGGTTCAGAAATTTTTGCTTTCGACGTAATTAAAAACCTTAATTTTAACACAGACCACAGAATGATAAGATGCAAAATAAAATTGCAATACACTAAAAAACGAAGCTATACCAAATCTATCAACTCACATTGTACAAGAAACTTGCCAACACTAACAAGGGAAGACGGTATGCACTGGGAAAATGAATTTATTGAATTGATCAAAATATCCCCACAAGTTCAAACACAGTATGATCATTTCCTAAGAGGGATGAATCATTTATTAACACAAATACCAGGCGAAAAAATCAAGCAAAAATACCCGATAAGTGCACACACACGTCAACTACTTGAAGATAGGAAACAACTATACAAAGAAAAAAGAACAAAGGAAATAAAAAGAAGAATTACTCAGATAAGTAAGGACATAAACAAAGAAATCTCTAAGAACAGAAAAAAGCACAGGCAAAATGTTTTTGAAGAATACTTATCGAAGAAGGGAGCCATTAAAAAGGCATACAAAGATCTTCAAAGTACAACAAAATGGCCAACAAACATGGTGGACAAGAAAGGAAAGATTATCTCGAAGAGGTCAGATATAATAACAGAAGCAACTAACTTTTATCAGAATCTGTACTCATCACAAGAAAGATCCAGTTTAACGCAGCACGTCAGAAATAAAGTCTATGTCGACGAACCATTGCCTGAAATAATAAGAACAGAGATCAAATTTTCTATAGAAACTCAGAAAAAAGACAAAGCACCTGGAGATGACAAGATAACAAACGAAATACTGAAGGCTTTATCAGAATCCTTACAACACCCACTGGAAATCATGTTTAATAACATTCTAGAAAGAAGAGAAACTCCAAAGCAGTGGTCCGAATCGTCGATAACTCTTCTCCACAAAAAAGGAGATAGATGTGACCTCAGTAACTACAGACCAATTAGCCTTATGACAAACTTCTATAAAATTTTCTCAAAAATACTATTAAATAGGCTAACAGTTACTCTAGATGAAAATCAACCTCGTGAACAAGCTGGATTCCGTAAACACTACTCAACAACTGACCACATCCAAGTGGTAACACAAATAATAGAGAAAGCCAAAGAATATGGCAAGACTCTCTATTTATGCTTCATCGATTACACTAAGGCGTTCGATTCTCTGGAACATGGTGCAATATGGAATACACTAGTAGAGCAAGGAATAGACATAAAATATGTAGAGATACTCCATAGCATCTATTCCAAAAATTCAGCAAGAATAAAGCTAGAATCGGAAGGACCAACGTTTCCTATTAGAAAAGGCGTCAGGCAGGGCGACCCGCTATCACCTAAAATATTTTCGTCTGTTCTGGAGACAATATTTAGAAACCTAGACTGGGAATACAAAGGCGTGAAAATCGACGGCGAATATCTAAACCACCTGCGTTTTGCAGACGACATCGTTGTGTTTACAGAGGAGCCCAAACAATTAGAGAACATGCTGCAAGAGCTAGCGGCCGAAAGCAAGAAGGTTGGATTGACTATGAATGCTGCAAAGACCAAAATTATAACAAACGGATCAGAAGTACCAATACTAATAGATGGACAGGAAATAGAATATGTTAAGGAATACGTCTATTTGGGACAATCCATTTCATTTGAAGACCAAACGGAAAAAGAAATAAATAGGAGAATAGCAATTTCATGGAAAAAATACTGGAGCTATAAAGAAATTATGAAGAACAAAAAGTTAAGCATGAATTTGAAAAGAAAGTTATATGAGATAGCAATCCTTCCATGCCTTACACATGGATGCCAAACATGGTCTCTACGGACAAAAGATGAACGCAAACTCGGAGTTATGCAAAGAAAAATGGAGAGAAGCATGTTGGGTATAAAATTGTCCGACAGAATTACAAATGAAGAAATTAGGAAGAAAACCAAAATAGCTGACATAATAGAGAGAATAAGAAGTCTGAAATGGAAATGGGCGGGGCACATCTGTAGATTGGAAAACGATAGATGGCCAAAGAAAATCATAGAGTGGGTACCTGAGATGGAAAATGAAAACGAGGAAGGCCGCGGAAACGCTGGGAAGATACATTTAAAGAAAGACGTGGATCGGACTGGAGGAGACTAGCTAGAGATAGGGAAAAATGGAGAAAGTTGGGGGAGGCCTACGCCGCCGAGGCGACTTCCATAAATAATTAATTCCACGTGCATGCTACTAATAATAATAATTTCTATAAATATAATAATTTATCGCAAATAATAATTAATAATATTCAATGATGATTTAATAAAAACCACAATGTGGAACAATAATTTATGTTATGTTATAGTAATACTTAATAATAATTTAATAATAATATAAGGAAATTATGTGATAGGAAACATTCATTACCATGCTAAAAAAAATTCTATGTATTTATGGTAGAATAAAGGCTTTTTTATTTTTATTTTATTTAACAGGGTTCAGTACTATTTGTTGAATTAACTTGTTGTTTCTCTTACAGACCTTATGATTTGATATTTAATTTGGTAAGAGAATTACTGTCAAACTGTTCTTTTCACAGGTTACACACATATATTATTAATTTAATTTGTTGAACATTTTGTGTATTAATTAAAAGTATGACTGCCTATACATTTGCTTGTAAGATTAGAGTGGAATTGAGATGGGTGACCTTGGTGGCCTCTTTAAGGGCAGGTAGCCCGACTTTTACATCTCTTTGATTCAATATTAAACAAACAAATAGTGATTTTTTAAATGCAAAAAATATATATAGTGTAGTTCACTATATGTCCTTTACATTTCTGCGACTCAAAACATGATATCAAAAACTTCACTCGATCAAAAAAAAATCGGAAGAGGAGGCTGAAACGATGTTTTTTTGATGATTTATATTATTTTTCTAGAAGATTATGAAATATTTACTCCCAAAAAACATATCTAAAATAGTTAACAACTTATAGAACTTTATTCTCAGAGTAGAATTTATAAAATAGTTTAATTGTTTTAATAATAAATTTATATAAAACACAGCGGCCGCCGTACGGCTTTTCAGTCGCCCGCGAGGCCTTGACGAGGCAGGACCTATGCCAGTTTTATTCGTACTGGACTTCTCGCTAATCTATCGCCCGATTTATTATGAGACCACAGTGAAACAGAATCAGTAGGTTAGGAAAGTTTTTTAACAGACTTCAAAGAAGACTGAAATATTCGTCATGGGTGTATTTTATTTTGTTTTTCTGGGTTATTAGACCAAATAAAATAAAAAAATGGCTCAACCGAAATTTTTGATATGATTGTCATGGGTGTCATTTCATGGTTTTTGGGGTCGATAAATGCTAATATAGTGTCAAAATGAAAATATAAGATGGCGCTGACCAAAATTTCTGAAACTTTTTTCATGGGTGTCACTCATGGTTTTTGGGATCGTTACATACGAATTTGGAGTCAAAATGAAAATACAAGATGGCGCCGACCAAAATTTCTGAAACTTTCGTCGAGTGTGTCATTTTCATGGTTTTTGGGGTCGTTTAGTGCTAATATGGGGTCAAAATGAAAATACAAGATGGCACCGACCAACATTTCTGAAACTTTCGTCATGGGTGTCACTTTCATGGTTTTTCGGATCGATAAATGCTAATATAGTGTCATAATGAAAATACAAGATGGCGCCGACCAAAATTTCTGAAACTTTCTTCATGGGTGTCATTTTCATGGTTTTTCGGATCCATAAATGCTAATATAGTGTCAAAATGAAAATACAAGATGGCGCCGAACAAAATTTCTGAAACTTTCTTCATGGGTGTCATTTTCATGGTTTTTGGAGTCGATAAATGCTAATATGGTGTCAAAATGAAAATACAAGATGGCGCCGACCAAAATTTCTGAAACCTTCGTCGAGGGTGTCATTTTCATGGTTTTTGGGATCACTTAATGCTAATATGGGGTCAAAATGAAAATACAAGATGGCGCCGACCAAAATTTCTGAAAGTTTCGTCATAAGTGTCATTTTCATGGTTCTAATTAAAATATAAGATGGAGCTGACTTTAAAAATGACACCCATGACCAAAGTTTAAAAAAATTCGGTAGGCGCCATTTTGGAATTTTATTTTGACCACAAATTCACATTTAGCGACCCCAAAAACCCTGAAAATGACACCCATGATGAAAGTTTGAAATATTTCGGTCGGTGCCATCTTGGAATTTTATTTTGACCACAAATTCACATTTTGCGACCCCAAAAACCCTGAAAATGACACCCATGATGAAAGTTTGAAATATTTCGGTCGGTGCCATCTTGGAATTTTATTTTGACCACAAATTCGCATTTAGCGACACCAAAAACCCTGAAAATTACACCCATGACGAAAATTTCAGAAATTTCGGTCGGCGCCATCTTGGAATTTTACTTTGACCACAAAGTCGCATTTAGTGACCCCAAAAACCCTGAAAATGACACCCATGACGAAAGTTTGAAATATTTCGGTCGGTGCCATCTTGGAATTTTATTTTGACCACAAATTCGCATTTAGCGACACCAAAAACCCTGAAAATTACACCCATGACGAAAATTTCAGAAATTTCGGTCGGCGCCATCTTGGAATTTTACTTTGACCACAAAGTCGCATTTAGCGACCCCAAAAACCCTGAAAATGACACCCATGATGAAAGTTTGAAATATTTCGGTCGGTGCCATCTTGGAATTTTATTTTGACCACAAATTCGCATTTAGCGACACCAAAAACCCTGAAAATTACACCCATGACTAAAATTTTGGCAATTTCGATCGGTGCCACCTTGGATTTTGATTCAAGAACAGTTTAATATTTTTTTCTTTTTGTTTCTTTTTAGTCCGTCCGTTTATGTTTTCAAAAACATAAATAGTTAGGTAATCAAATAATTGAATAAATAAAATACGATTTATGCCAATTTTTTAAAACTAAAGTACACACTACAAGTTATTATTTATTTACCACGCATTGTAACTCTCGTATTTTAGTAAGTTTTAAAAGCAATAGTAAAATAAACCTTCTCTACACACCATTACCGTGGCTTTTTTGTCAACTTTACGCAAACGCTAGCGCGCCGCTCGCTTCGCGGTAACAGTGGCGCGATAAATACCTACTTCGTAGGGAAAAGCTAGCCTTCATAAGTAGATCTGATAGATCAGAGGCTTTATTGGCCCGTTTTAGTGAACTCCCAGCCCGTCAAGCCAAGGTGGACGAATGCTTTGCGGAGTGTTTGGCGCTATTGTCCACCGAGGACACTGAGTTGGCCGCTGCGGTTGAGGCAGACTTCGCGCAGTTTTACGGTTTCTCTGATGACATTGTTGAGGCAACCGCTAAGTTGAGGGGTTTTGCACATGGGAAATATGGTGGGGATGATGCCACACACCTCCCCCCTTTTGATAATTTGTTGAAGTCTATGGATGAGGAGTGTCGTCTTTTGGATAAATCTGTTGTTGAAGGTCCCTCGCGGGCCCCAGAGCGGTCTACTCCGGACCAGCGTCGCGTTGGTGCACGCGCCTCCCCTTGTGGGCCACGACGCCCTCCTCATCAATACGTAGCCACTCAGGTTCGCAGTAAGCGCTGCTCATATTGCAGCACGTGGTCACGTCCTGTCCGAAGTTCCTAGAACGGAACACAAGGAACCGACGTGGAATCGCCAACAGCCGCAAGTGGTGCTACACTTGTCTGGGACAGCATTTGCAGCGGGATTGCCAGAGGTCGGATCCTTGCCCGCACTGTCAAGGTAGGCACCACCGCGTGTTGTGTCCAGACCAAAATGGTGTTGGTGGCCCTGATGATGCCGGACACTCCCCCATAGGCGGGGGAGCGCATCCCCACCAACCCCAGGTGGATCCTCGACGGGGTATATCTCGCAAAGGCGGGGGCACCCCTCCAACCCTTCCTCAATTGGAGGAAGCGTCCGCTTTTCAGGACGACTACCAACCCCAAGGGAGTTATCAACAATAGGTAGTCGCCTCCCTCTCCTCCACTACAGCCGCCCAGCCAGAGACAGTCCTTCTGCCAGCTGTCCCTGTAATGATCTGTGGCCCGAAGAGTAAATATTTGTTAGTTCGTGCTCTTTTGGATTCGGGTGCTCAAGGCTGTCTTGTATCCTTTTGTTTAGTGGAAAGATTGGGTCTCCCACGTAGATTCCACCCTTCTACCATATGGGTGGTATTGAAGCGGTTGGTCAACGGGGAGAAATTGAAATTTGTGTTTCGCCTGTTCATTGTGGACCAAGAATCTTGGCCAAGGCCGTTGTTTTGAATGATATTTTGGGCAGACACCCGCAGGTAACCATTAGCCCTGCAGTAGTGAAATTGACGTCGGACCTAACTCCTGCCGATCCGAAGTGGTTGGTACCCGGACCCGTATATGAGTGCGGATGCTTTGGGTTTGATTTTGTCCGGGACCAAGTGGGTTCTGCAGACGAATAGGTTAGTAGTTGTACCGACGGTTTTTAGTTTTGGACTAACGGGTCTCGTGTTGAAGGGCTCCGCCCCGCGGATTGAGGACCAAGGACTGATAATGGGATAGTCCTTTGTTGGCTTCGCACCTCAGCTCTTACGTTTGAGGTTTTTGTGGCGAATAGAGTCTCACAGAGTTAGAACTCTGAGATCTGGAGACATGTCCCAGGAGAATTGATCCCCGCAGACTGCGCGTCACGTGGTTGCGAGGCTCCTGCCCTTGTTGACCATTCTCTTTGGTGGGGACCAGACTGGTTGTCGCATCGCGAGTCCCAGGCTAGTCCTGGCCCCAGAATAGGTTCTCCTCTCCAGAGGTTCTGCCAGGTTTGCGTATTGGAATTGTTGATACGCAACCTTCATATAATTTGGATTATCTTTTGGACAGATACAGTTCTTTGTCGAAATTGTTAGGAGTTACCGCTTGGGTCCGGCGTTTCATACGTAACGGACGGAACTCTAATAATAAATTGTTATACTCAGTTTTGTCACCTCATGAACGCCAAGAGGCCCTGATGTTGTTGGTTCGTGCTGTACAAGCCGAGCACTTTGACCAGACTATTGAAGCCATGAAGAAATGCTCAGCTTTGAAAGGCTCAATCGCTTATCTTAATCCATTCCTAGACCAATCTGGTTTGCTCCGAGTCGGAGGACGACTGCGGAATTCTAACTTGCCTTATGGTGCTCGCCATCCTTTGTTGCTCCCTAAAGGAGGAGCGTTGGTGAAATTCTTAGTGTCTGATCGACACATTAATAACGCACACGCCGGTTGCAACGCCCTCGTAGCCATTTTGCAGCGTGTTTTTTTTGGATCAATCCCACCGCACTATTCCCAAACCACTGCAACTCCTGAAAGCCAGAATCAACAGTGGCGACCACCAGAAAAGCGCCGAGGCAATGAAGCTCGACGAAGTTCCGGAGAATGAATTTAACTGTCTTGGATCCCGCAACAAAATTAATCAGAAAAGAAAATGGAGGAGTAAGAAAAATACAAATTTCCACTTCCCTCCATATCAAGCAGGAGACAGAACAAACAAGACCAATAGGCACAAAGGGTCGTTTACAACTGGGATAAGCCCAGTTGCCTAGCACCACGGATAAAAATTAGCATTAATATTAATGGGTCCTAACATTGTGAGCAGTTATATTTGATTCCAATAATAGGTATGGCAAAAGCGCTTGAACGCACGGAAATTTGTTCTAGTTTCCACAAGGTCCGTATAGTAAACAGCTCCTGATACAGCCTGTACATTATTCAACATAGTATTGCGTTCATTCTGCCAAAGAATACACTCCCATAAGATATGATGTGCAGATTGTACATATTCGCAGTCAGATGTAGAACACTGACATAATGGCGAGGCAACAAGCTTGAAGGAAAATTATTTACTTTTAAAGTTACCATGCCCTGTGAGAAATTGGGCAACACAGTGATCCACCTCCAGCCACGTCCTGGCCAGCCGCATGCGGACGGATGGAAAGAATTGGTGGAGGTGTCGGCCCTTGATGGAATTATCCCACCTACATTGCCATTCGGATAAAAGTTCCTCCCAGACGTCAATATGTGGTTTAAATAATCTAGAGATTTTGGCACGGTCACTCCGCGTTAAAAAGTCCGCGTCCATGGTCTCTTTTGCGGAATAGTACATTGCAGCACGTCGCTGCACTTCAAGGTCGACCGGAAGTATGCCAGCAAGTACCGGTAAGGCCACAGTACTAACCGTCCTATGCTTTGCATAAGAATATCAAAGCCAAACGCTGACTCTGAAGTAATTTACGTCGTACCGCCCCTATTGTGGCCCTGTCAGCCCAAACTCTGGCGCCCCATAGCAGATACAACCCAAGTAAGTAGCCCCATAAATAATCTTTAAAGTCAAAAAAGACAGACCCCACGTAGATTTAGATATTCTCGTTAAGGCATAGAAGTTCTTTTTTGCTTTTTCACCGACGATTTTAATATGATCTATAAATGCAAAATTCCTTTCTAACACTAGACCAAGATAGCACACGGACTGCTTCCTTTTTACCGGAACGTTATTAAATTGCAGCGTGAATTTTGGATTTTGTCGGCCAGACGCACTATTCGTGGCATTATCTTTAAATGTATGTAGTGCTATAAGTTGAAGGCTGCTCCCACTCAACCCATAATGGGTGATTTGCCATCCGACCGAGTGACGGAGAGCAGACCATTTGCTTTGGTTGGAACCGATTTCGCTGGTCCCTTCTTGGTGAAAACTTCTCAACTTCGGAACACCAAGGCTGTCAAGGCCTACTTGTGTGTGTTCGTTTGTCTGACCTCCAAGGCGGTTCACTTGGAACTTGTAACTGCCCTCAGCACAGATGCGTTTGTTGCAGCGCTAGGTAGATTTGTTTTCCGCCGAGGACTACCATCTTTGATCCGTTCTGATAACGGTACTAATTATAAGGGCGCTGATAGATATTTAAATGATATTTGTAATTATCTAAATAAGGATAAACTTTGAGATTTGCCATGGCGCAAATGGGAATTAATTGGCATTTTTGTAAATATTGCGATAGTAGCAAAACCGCTTCTCCGCCGTGTTGTTGGTGAAATTATTTTCACATTTGAGGAACTTGTTACGGTATTTTGTAAAGTTGAGGCCGTCCTCAATTCGCGACCTCTCTGTCCGATCTCCTCAGATCCAAATGACCTGCGAGTCATGACCCCTGGTCTCTTTTTTTGATTGGTCAGCCCCTCAACGCCCTGCATTGTAGATTGACGGAGATCCCAGAGTTACAAAGGTCATGGTCGGAGATTCGGGTTTGAAGCGAGCAGTGGCAATTTAGCACGCTTGCCCATTTATTAGCGGACATAACTCCTTATGTCCGAGACGGGGGGATGTTTCGTCCCGAATTGTTGTATTAACTTGCAACACCGTGTCGGTGGGCTGATAACGATTTTGACAGCTGACACTACACAGTCGAAAGAAAAAGTTTGTAACGTGAACACGCGGAAGTCGGGTTTTTGTCGAAACATATCGAATTGAGATGTGTTTCCCCCATTGTATTTGTTAATCGCGCCCGTCGTTCGCAATCGGCGTTGTGAGACACCCCCAAAGTGGGTTTAGAGTATATTTTCTAACCTCACGGCACGACATTGATCGACGCCTAGGAGTCTACCGCAGGAATCTAAGGTAAGTGCGAATAATATTACCGGCCAACCCTTGTGCCACCTTATATCCGTAGTAGGAACCAGTATATCTACCAATAAGGAGCAAATCCCTAGCTTTCCACTGCCGCGAACCGCGGTTTCGTGGGATACAGGTTCAGACAGGGTCCAGGAGTTCTCAACGCTGCTATGGGCCCCAGCGTTAGCTCCTGGCTTGGGACCAGAAGACCTGTATTTAACAGGGGGTTTGCTGTTGGTGGAAAGCGCATCTCCAATCTGCGCTACGCTGACGATATTGTTCTCCTTGCTACAACATATGACGACATGAAGAAGATATTAAATAGATTTGAGGTGGAGAGCGGCAAGTTGGGGTTTGCAATAAATAGGCAGAAAGCTAAGCTTATGGTTATAGATCGTGCGGAGAAGGTATCGGGCGCCTAAAGTATACAAGGCATCGAAGTTTTGGATAGTTTAATTTATCTGGGGTCTATTATTAATACTAAAAGCAGCTGCGTCCCAGAAATAAAACGACGGATAGCTATGGCTAAAGATGCTATGACACGCTTGCAGAAAATCTGGAAAAATCGATAATAAGTTTTAAAACCAAAGCCCGTTTAGCCAGAGCATTAATTTTCTCCATTTTCCACTATGGAGCTGAGACGTAGACAATACGAGCAAGGAAAAGACAGAGGGTAGACGCATTAGAAATGTGATGCTGGTGGCGGATGCTCCGAATACTATGGACAGCCAATCGCACAAATGTGTCTATCCTTTCCCAAGTCGATATCAAGACCAGATTGTTTACAGTATGCCTACAGCATATTTTGACCTATTTCGGTCACTTAATGCGAAGAGGTGATAGAAGTCTAGAAAAACTGGTCATTGATGGCAGTACCGAAAGGAAAAGGTCACGAAGCCGGTCGCCAACACGATGGTCTGACCAAGTGAAAGAAGCTTCGTCCTCAAGCAAATTTCAGTATGGCAACTTTGGACCTGAATCGATGGAGGCAGATTAAAGGGGTCCAATGACCACGATCCTCAGTAATGACAGACCGATGGAAGAAGAAGAAGGGATGGGTGGCACAGGATAAGGAGCTCCCAGTCTGTCAATTACTACTGCCAAATATTAGGTATTGGCCAGTCATACAACTGTAAAGCGAGTTTGTTATGCCAATTTACCCCTTTTAGCATGTGTTGGGAGCCTTTTTCTACAGTCCGTTCATTTTTAAAGATGGGTCAAACTTTTAAAAATGTTGTCTGAGCTGAAACTGAAATAACACATTGGTGAATAGTTTTGAACTTAGAACATTTCTATCAACTATCAATTATCGTAGCTGTAAAAGCATGTAAATGACTATAGCATAAAATGACACCAACTGACAAAAATAAGAATGACAGCAACTTCAGCTTCTTGCATAGATAATGTATTCACTAATTGTAAAGTAAAAGATTCGTTTTTAATTAGTGGCGTTAGGTCAGACCATACTGGTCAACTAGTATCTTTTGAGTCAAATAAAAAAAATAATCTAGCTAAATCAATTCGATTAAGACCACTTACAAAAAATAAATTAATCTCTTTTAATAATAATGTTTTTAGCAACCTTTGTAACGCCAGTTTTGATTCAAACGACCCCAATATAAATTACGGCACGTTGTTTTCAACAATTTGCCAAGAATTTAATAAAACGTGTCCTGTAAAAACAATTAAAGTCAACAATTCCAAATCGAAATTTAGTGAATGGGCCACTGTGGGCATAAGAAAAAGCCGAGATATCTTATATAATTTATATTACGAAAAATCTATGACTTCCGATCAAGTTTTTCACGCTTATGTTAGAAACTATTCCAAAATATTCAAAAGAGTCTGCGCTCAAGCAAAATCTCTAATAATAATTAACAAAATTGGTGCTTCTAATAATAAAATAAAAACTGTGTGGCAATTAATTAATAGAGAAACTGGAAAGATACAACAACGCGATCAGAATGAGTTGTCTTTGAAAATAACTAATCAAACCATTTCTGATAGGCAAGAAGTCGCTGAAACATTAGATTTTTTTTTTACCAACATTCCGTTAGAGGGTACGAAGTCTCTTCCTTCCTCATCTAAATTAGCTGAAGCTCTTCTTAAAGAAAACTTTACTAAAGACATACCAATCTTTAAATTTAAACCAATATATATTGATACAATTAAAAACGCGTTCAAAAGTCTCAATATAAAGAATACTGAAGACTTGTGGGGGATATCCGTTAGGGTTCTTGGAGATATTATTGACTCAATTGCTCCTGTCCTAACAGGCATATTCAATCAATGTTTGGACAGCGGCACTTTTCCTGACTTAATGAAACACAGTAAAGTAGTACCAATTTTCAAATCAGGCTGTAAGAGTGATCCTTCTAATTATAGACCTATATCCGTGCTTCCAGCATTGAGTAAAATCTATGAAAAATCATGCTGGAACAGATGTTGTCTCACTTCAATTCAAATGGGATCCTGCATAGTCAACAGTTTGGTTTCACGAAAGGTAGGTCGACAACGGACGCGGGAGTAAAACTCATCAGTCACATCTTGGAGGCTTGGGAGAGGTCCCAGGATGCCATTGGCATTTTCTGTGATCTCTCAAAAGCTTTCGACTGCGTCGACCACAACACACTGATCTGTAAATTACACCACTACGGAATTCGTGGAAAATCTGCTGATCTCGTGCTTTCCTATTTATCAAACAGACAGCAAAAAGTAAATGTTAATGGGGCGACGTCCTCCGGGTCTCTAGTCAAGATGGGCGTGCCCCAAGGTTCAATTCTCGGCCCTTTTCTTTTTCTTGTTTACATTAATGATCTCCCTTTTATGATGGCCAAATTATCGGATATAATTCTATTTGCTGATGATACTTCTCTAATTTTTAAAATAGATAGGCAAGATACGGATGTCTTAAATGTCAACGAAAGTCTGATTGTTCTCTCAAAATGGTTCGCAGCTAACAATCTTTTACTGAATGCGAAAAAAACAAAATGTCTAAAGTTCTCTTTACCAAATGTACCACAACATGACCTAAACCTAAATCTTGACGGCAAAAATCTCGAAGTTATAACTGAAACTGTATTCTTAGGGATTACTATCGATTCAAAATTGCAGTGGGGCGCGCACATTAGAACTCTTTCGGGTAGGTTAAGTTCGGCTGCATATGGAGTAAGAAAAATAAGGCAGCTAACCGATGTAGCTACAGCTAGGTTAGTATACTATGCTTATTTCCACAGTATTGTGTCTTATGGCATTCTGCTGTGGGGATCAGCAGCAGACGTTGACTCAATTTTCATCCTACAAAAGAGGGCAATCCGCGAAATCTATAAAATGGGTCCTCGCGAGTCCCTCAGAGAAAAATTTAAAGAGATCGATATACTGACTCTTCCTTCACTTTATATTTTGAAATGTATTTTGTATGTCCGTAAAAATCGGGGGCTTTTCAAAACTAGAAGCGACTTCCATAATTTAAATACACGCAGTAAGCACGAAATTGTAATACCCAAATTCAGATTAACGAAAACTAGCAAGTCTTTTCTTATAAACAGTATACGCTTTTATAACAAGTTGCCAATGTCAGTTATAGAACTGACCGATGGAAGGTTCAAAAACTACATCAAACGTATCCTTATTAACAAAGCATATTATAAAATCAAGGACTACGTTGAAGATAAAAACATTTGGCCTTAGCTCCTTCTGCGCATTCAGCTTCCCTGGTAACTTGTAAACGGCACAAATAAGTGGATGTCTCTAACTATTCTCAATCTCATTTTTCTTTCCTTCTTTTAATTAGACTTTTTACAATGGTTTTCAATCATCTTTATAGCCCTTTGCTAAGAATAGTTACAGCACTGATAACAACATTTGTGCCACACGTTAAATTTAGTCTTGTTATACTTATTTTTTTTTATTTTTTTTATCTTTGTATAGATTCCTTTACCGATTGTTTTGTGAATGTGTGAACATTGTAGGCATTCTTTATGCCTTCTTCTTCATCTTCCAAGATTCTTGAAGTTAACAAATGAAAGTTAACAAATGTTAACTAAACATTTGTTAACTTTTTTATTTAATATATAATCTTTTTTTTTTTTTTTTTTTAGTTTCTTACGACTTATTGTCATAAGTCGGGCCTGCGTTGTCCCCCCATATCTAAGTACTAATGCTGTAACATGGAAATATTGTAAAACCAAACCATTTTTAAAAGAGTAACCATGGAGTTTCTTGCCGGTTCTTCTCCATAGGAAACGACCAACCCGAACCGTGCACCTTTTGTCGACGTTTTATAAGTGCCCATGTAGGCCTATGTGAAATAAAAAAAATGATTTTGATTTTGAATGGTAAACAAAACTGATCAGCCTAAATATTCCAGCAGAAGACTTCAAGACCAGACGATCCAGTAATCACCAACCAAAAATTAAGATAACCATAGTCACAGGTACCATTTAAACGCATAAATGTGCACGTCAATTGCAAGTAGACCATTACCTGCTTTTTCATTGTGAACTAAATTAAATTGAGATAGTTAATCGAGTGTCAATCGCGGTGATCGATGCTTGACTCGATACATTTGCATTGAAACAATAATGCTCGTCGATTGAATGCTCAGGTATGTTGTTTGGGCTATTGTGTTTTTACCTGACTGTCGAAGGAAGGTAATGTGTTTATCAGTCTATGTATGTATGTAAGTATATATGTATGTAAGTATATATGTATGTATGTCTGTTCCTATGTGGCGTTCTAGAGACAAAACGCGTTGGCCGATTTTGATGATTCTTACGTCAATCGATTCGTCTTAACCTTGCGAGTGTCACTGGCTACATAAAAAATGAAAAAAAAGGCGGATTTTGGGCGCCATTTTGTGGGTTTTTTTATTTTCTTCCAATCCCATTGTGTGGGGTATCAAAATAAAATGTTTTAAGAGGTGATTTCAAATATAAATATATAACACTTATATGTTTAAATATACCAAATTTAAAAAAAATAACTAAAAAGTAGTAAATAAAAAAAATTAATAAAAAAATAAAAAAACCCGACTGCTTAAAAAGCGAACTAAAAAGACGTAAATAAGAAAAAAATCATGCTGTGTAGTCGGAGGATACATATTCGCGAGCTGGCTAACCAAAACCAGATGTATCCATTATTTACACCACAATTAGTTTTTATCTTGTGCAATTATGTTTGGGATGTATTTTGGGGTTTTTATTACTGCTGAGTAGATTCATGATTGTTGTTATATGATTCTATGAAGATAGCTCTAAGCTAAGGAAGCGAATACGAAAGTTTAATTTGTAAACAATTTGTGTTCCTATATTAGGACCAGTCCTACTTCAGGAAGACAACTTCACGACGGCATCTTGCTTTAATGCAACATTCCTTACTTGCCCGAAAAGATCTAATGGCCAATTTCACCAATGAAACTAATCGCGATTAGTTCAACTAAACACAGTGTGTCGGCGCGGCAACGCAATATTAGCACTGAGGCACGCCAAAGCACGTAGCGGTTTGCGCTGGGGTTCAAAGATAGGCTAGACCTTGGGAATCTGACGGGTCGGTATGCTGAGAGAGATGCTGCATTAAACAAACTACGACTAACCTCAGAGGCGGGTGTGCTCGTGCTTAATCCTGGCAGCGCTCCTTCTCTGTTCCACTGGACGTCTTGATTCGAAGTTCCCTGGGTACTGGCACTATTTGCTGACGCGAGAGTGGACTGTATGCGGTGCGGTATAACGGCGAGCCACGTGACGCTGGCTCAAGGTGATGATCAGAGGTGACCACCACGAATCCGGCGGCGACGATAGTCGATCGCAGACGGTGCGGTTTTATAAAGCGGTAATACAGCGGTAGGATCTCACAGCGGGTGAGGAATCCAGGGTGAATAGCCAGGCGGTTGACTTATCACGAGCGGTGAGGCTACCCTCGACGAGGGCCGAACGTAGCCTGTTCGAGAGTCGAACGTGTAGTTTAATGCAGCGAAAATTGACAAGAAGGGTAGATAAAGTATTAAGAGAAATGTGGGTAACTAAACAATGAGCGCACCTACAAGTGGCGCGAACATGCCCCCGGCTTGAAAACCTTCGGTTTTCATAAAAATTAAAACTAAAAGTAAGAGAAAAGCGGTGGAAAACAACGAAGGAATTCAGGGGCAGAGTAAGTTATTGAGAAGGTAGAGTACAGAGGCGGACAACGGGTCTCTTATAGACACCCGTCGTCGTCCTAACTGAAGCGACTCTTACAACGCCGTCCTTACCAGGATAGGTGGCAGTGACGACGCCGAGAGGCCATGAAAGCGGAGACACATTGTTAGTGACAATAACAACAATAGAACCTATAGTAATAGGATTAGAAAACGTATTCCATTTCTTACGAGATTGAAGCAAATGCAGATACTCTAGTTTCCATCGTTTTGCGAACGATTGTACCATTTGGTCTAGCAAAGCATAACGTTTTAGTAAGCTTGGCGCTTCATTATATGCCTCACTAGCAGGTAAATGTTTAAGTGGTGTTGACATTAAAAAATGTGATGGAGTTAAAGCGGTAGGTTCCGATGGATCTTCACTTAGTAGGGTTAGCGGCCGTGAGTTGATTACACACTCTATCTGCGTGAGCACAGTTGTCAGTTCCTCATATGTTAGCAATTGCGAACCAACGACCCTATGAAGATGCGTTTTGAAGGCTTTAACATAGATTTCATAGTGACCCCCAAAGTGAGGGCTACGCGGAGGATTAAATTTCCAAGTAATTTTATTAGCGGTTAATTCATTTCTAAAAGATTCTATATGATCTTCAGAATTAATGAGCGTATAAATATCCGATAGCGCATTTTTTGCACCTATAAAATTTGTAGCGTTGTCTGAGTATAGGACAGACACAGCGCCTCTACGTGATAAGAAGCGTTTAAATGCGGATAGAAATGAGCAAGTGCTCAGGTCACTTACGAGTTCTACGTGAACTGCGCGCACGACCAGACAAACAAAAATACAAAGATACGATTTAATAGAGCGAACGCCGCGTTTGCGATACGGGATAATATTTATTGGACCAGCGTAGTCCACAGCGGTATGAGTGAATGCCTTGGCTTCATTCACTCTACAAGCGGGTAAGTCACCCATTAATGGGAATACTTGATTAGGTTTTGCCCTAAAGCAAAAATAACAGTTATGTATAACATGACGAACTATATTTCGGCATGAAAGTATCCAATATTTTTGGCGTAAAATGGACATCAGAGTGAGCGGTCCAGTATGACAGTTCTGACGATGATAATGAGATATAATCATTTCAACGATATGATGTTTACGAGGCAACAGTATTGGATGCTGTTGGTCATAGCTGAGATCGGAGTTGCGTAACCGCCCACCGACTCGTATTAGACCGTTAGCGTCGAGAAACGGCATAAGCTTCTGAATAGCACGAGAACAACCTTTATTAGACTTTAGACTTTTCATTTCGTCAGAAAAATAAGAATATTGTAACGCGAGTAAAACCTTTGCTTCAGCGTAATTAAGATCGTCTGGAGTTATATGATTAGAAGGCGGTACAATTTTTATAAATCGATAAATGTTTGTGACTGTACGTAGGAGTACCAGCCATTTTGAAATGCGGTTTGATAAGTTAAGAAGCGGGTGACCATTGTCACTTACATTAGTTACAGCGGTTAGAGTCAGTACTTTCTTAATCTCTGGTAAACTATTATGAATTGAATTATCATCAGCAATGAATTTGGCGGGCCACTCATTTGTAGGTTGGCATAGCCAATGAGGCCCAGTGAACCACAGTGGATGGTTTATGATTTGAGCGGGAGTTAATCCTCGTGACAAGCAGTCACTCGGGTTCTGATCACCAGGAATGTGATAAAACTTATTAGCGGGAATGGCGGCTACGGTTTTTGTAATGCGCGTTGCTACGAATGTTTTGAATCGATGCGGTGAGGCGCTAAGCCACTGAAGTGCGACCATAGAGTCTGTAAAACAGTAGACATCATTAATAGAATGCCGTTTTTCGTATGTATCGATAACGCGGCGAACTAGTTTTGCCATCAGTAAGCAAGCGCATAACTCTAGCCGGGCTACAGATACAGTCTTCAGTGGAGCGACTTTAGATTTTGCGCAAACCAATCGAGTAACTGGTGTTGAGTTAGAATCATTTATAATGAGAAGGTAAACAACGCAACCATAAGCCTTTTCACTTGCATCAGAAAATGCAGTTATTGAAATTTTTGAATTTTCATAAACATCTAAATGGCGTTTAAAACGTAAACTTTGAATAGTAGGTAACTCATTTAAATAGTTTTTCCAAATGTTTATAATCTCTAACGGTGGTTGTTCATCCCAACCAAGTTTTAATATATAAAGATTTTGTAACACAAGTTTAGCGTATAAAATAACTGGAGCAATGAGCCCGAGTACATCAAACTGACGAGCAATAACAGATAAAATGTTGCGTTTTGTGATTGGACGATTTTCTAAATGTACAGTAAACATAAATTCGTCACATGTGGGTGACCACTTTAAACCCAGAACCTTTAAATTAGGGTCCTGTTCTTCAAAGTTAATGCTATCAGTGTGAAGCTCAGAGGTGGAAAGCGATTCAAGCAACTCACATGAGTTACTTGCCCACTTGACGAGTTCAAAGCCCCCGGCTTTGAGCAAACCCCGGAGGTCGTCTCTGAGCTGCAAACCCATTGACAGGTTTGGTGTAGAGTAACAAATGTCATCCATATACGTATTATGTTTTATGACAGTAGATGCAAGCGGGAAACGGGTACACTCGTCATTGCAGAGTTGTCTGAGCACTCTCATTGCCAAGAAAGGGCTGCTTCGAAGGCCGAAGCAGACGCGATTAAATTGATAAGTAATTAGCTGGTCGCAAGCGTTAAACCGAAATAAAAACTTTTGATATTTGCGGTCATTTGCATGAGTTAAAATCTGCAAATACATCTGTTTGATGTCTGATATAAAGGCGATTTTATATAAACGGAAATCTAGAAGAATTAAGAATAAATCAATTTGCAGATTTTCACCCGTATGCAAAACGTCATTGAGAGACAGACCTGAACTGGTTTTAGAGCTAGCATCCATCACCATGCGCCATTTAGTGGTGGTTTTATCTAACCGAGCCACGGCATGATGAGGTATATAGTAACCAGACATATGGTTATCATTTCTAATGACTGAAATATAACCCTTAGCTATATATTCATTGATGATAGCGTTATATTCCATTCGTAGTTGAGAGGAACAATTTAATTTACGCTCAAGAAACATGAAGCGCTTCTTAGCAGTGGCAAATGACTCACCAAGAGAGTCACGATCGCGGGAGAACGGCAGAGATACCGTATAGCGGCCCGTATTGTCACGGGAAACATTCTCAGTGAAAAAGGTTTCACATTCGAGAGCGGCTGGACTCAACGTAGGTTTATATTCAATCTCCTCGAGGAGCCAGAATTTTTGAAGTACCGAGTCTAAGTGCGGTGGTTCCACGGCGGAACATAAAGAAATACATGCGTGTTCAAAGATATTAATCGGAGCATTACCGATTATCAAGTAACCAAAGATTGTTTCAAAGGCTGTAGGTGTGTCAGGCGATCCAGTGACACGACCTGACAACAAGATTTCAGAGAATAGCGGGACACCAATCAGAATATCTATTTCTGATGGCGAATAGAAATTGTTGTCTGCAAGGGGCAGATTATTTAAATACGAGAGAGCGGAAACATCAACTTCTGCCGTAGGCAATTTATCAGTGATACGATCAATGACATAAGCATTAAGTAATACAGAAGTATTATTTAGTCGCGAAGATAACTCGAGAGAAGTATCCCCCTTAATAGGGTTAGGCGCAGAACCTATGCCCTTAACTACATAGTGAGATAGTTTATTAAAATGTAAATCTAATTTTTGACAACACGCCGAAGTTATAAAGTTATTTTGAGAACCCGGATCTATTAGTGCACGAACGCATTGTTTATGACCATTAGAATCAGTCGCATAAACTTGCACAGTCCCCAATAGACAGGTATTATTACGCGGTAACATAGATTGAATATTACATAACGAAACATCATCAATGTGCGTATTAATGCAACCGGACAGCTGGTTATGTGACGTAGCAATCATAGCAGTGGGGAAGCGTGGCGGCGACTGCTGCGCAGGAGCAGGCGTAATGTCACTCGACGACGTCTCCCGGGAGTGATGGCTGTTGTCAGTCGTTTGTTTACGACATAACAATGAATGATGACGCGATTGACAAAATCTACATCTTGAGTTAGATTTACATTCACGATTATTATGAGTGATACTTAAACAATTAGTGCATGCGTTATGCTGTTTAATTAAATTAAATCGTTCATCGATCGTTAACTTGTGAAACTGAGAACATTTATATAAAACTAAGTGATTGTTTTGTTTACAAAGCTTACAGTTTTTATTTACGTTAGAGGACGTTACAAATGAATGAGTGGCTTTAGTTAACTTATTGTTGTTATAACTATGTGCGGAATCGATAACACTTCGTCTATTCGCAGGAGAAGCAGTACGTTCTAATATTTTAGTTTGCTCACGTAAGAACTTAACTAATTGATCATAAGTAGGCATAGATGTGCCTCGCTTATATAATTCGAAAGATCGTGCGGTACTAGGATCGATCTTTTTTAATGCAAGGTGTAGAAGAACGAAATCCAAAAGATTATCTAATTTTAATGAGTTTAAACTTGAAACTGCGGAACCAAATGTATCTAGGAACGTGTCTAAGTTTTTATACGATGCGATATTAAATGGCCTAAATTCCAATATTTGATCTAAATAAGCAGAAGCTAAACTACGCTTATCATCATATTTATCGAGAAGTGACTGCCATATAACACGGTAATTGTCCCCGTTGGGCACGATACCCGAACATACTGACAGTGCCCTACCAGAAAGTTTACTTATCAAATATTGAACGCGGTCGTGATCCGTTAAACCAGGATTTTCGTGAATAGTTCGCTTATACGATTCAAAGAATATAGGCCACCTAACAGGATCGCCACAGAAACTCATTATGTCGAGTTCTGGTAGACGAATAGACTTATGTTGCGGTAAAACATGAGAGTGTTGGACATTCTTCGAGTTGTCTAATTTATCAAAGCTAAACTTACAACGACAATACAAGTCTTCAAAGGCGTTAATAGATTGATAATTTACTTTATAAGATGCGTCAATATTTAATTCAACATCAACTAAATCATCAATAATTTCTTTATATTCAGAACGTAAACTGTCTAAAGATGTCATACTACATAAAAACAAATCCTTAGAAATATCGTTATCGAACGCCTTCAAAGATTGATCGTAAACTATTTGTAATCGGGAAAAGATACCATCACGTTTACCTATTAATTTAATACGTTTAATTTGCAAAACATCTAGTGATGTTGCATCTTCAAACTGTTCTTTAGCCTTTGTACGAGACATAGACATTTTGCAAAACGAGTGGTAATCAACTCAAGCGCAAAATAATAAAAGACTGAATTCGCAATAATACCCGTGACATACACGACACGAACAATAACGTGAGCAACGGTGCTACCGGTTCGAGAATGTTCACAGGACGATGAATTTTACTAACACCCTCACTACGAAAATATTAACAAGTTTTATAATTTTACTAGTTAAGTTATTTAACTACGTAGTTATCTCATAAGGAATGGAATAGAATGGTACTTAATATTACAAAGCGTAAGTATACACTTATAGGATAAGCAGACGTACGAGTGCACTATATGAAATAGGCAATATAATATAACTCAATATTAGAGTGAAGCGGGATATTTAGATATGCCTAGGTCAAAGTGACTAGGTGTAGGATTAGGAACCAGAACTAATATCCGGCTCGAAGAGACCAGAAATAATGTGTCGGCGCGGCAGCGCAATATTAGCACTGAGGCACGCCAAAGCACGTAGCGGTTTGCGCTGGGGTTCAAAGATAGGCTAGACCTTGGGAATCTGACGGGTCGGTATGCTGAGAGAGATGCTGCATTAAACAAACTACGACTAACCTCAGAGGCGGGTGTGCTCGTGCTTAATCCTGGCAGCGCTCCTTCTCTGTTCCACTGGACGTCTTGATTCGAAGTTCCCTGGGTACTGGCACTATTTGCTGACGCGAGAGTGGACTGTATGCGGTGCGGTATAACGGCGAGCCACGTGACGCTGGCTCAAGGTGATGATCAGAGGTGACCACCACGAATCCGGCGGCGACGATAGTCGATCGCAGACGGTGCGGTTTTATAAAGCGGTAATACAGCGGTAGGATCTCACAGCGGGTGAGGAATCCAGGGTGAATAGCCAGGCGGTTGACTTATCACGAGCGGTGAGGCTACCCTCGACGAGGGCCGAACGTAGCCTGTTCGAGAGTCGAACGTGTAGTTTAATGCAGCGAAAATTGACAAGAAGGGTAGATAAAGTATTAAGAGAAATGTGGGTAACTAAACAATGAGCGCACCTACAAGTGGCGCGAACACACAGTTTAAGCAAATACAGCGTTCTGATTGGTGGAGACCGCTGGGAAACTACCAATCATAGCTCTGTATTTGCATAAACTAAGTTTAATTGAACAAATCGCGATTAGTATAATTGGTGAAATTGGCCCTTAATAGTGGCCAAAAAGCACGAAATAAAGTTAAGGCAGAGATGTTAAACAACAAAATTCAAGCACATAATATTCAAACAAAATATTTTGAATTTCTGTCGAAATAACAAACCTACAACAATCTGAAAGTTCACTAGCAACACAAAAAAGCAGCTATCGAAACCAACAACAACCCACAATATTTACAACAGAATTCCACAATTCTCCTTTTCAATTGAAGCGGTAGCAAAATAATTGTAGGTACATTTAAAGTTTAGTTGAAAAAGTTCCCTTTGAATGGAGTAACATCAGTTCATTACGGCGCATTCACGGCGCGTCAGCGGTTCTAACTGACCTACAGCGTTCCGCAATTCATTTTACATTTGACCTAAATTTTGCCTATAGATAATATGGGGCCATCGTTTCTTTAATATAATAATATTTATTATAATATATTTATTTGGCAAAAAGTACACAAATACAGGTGACATTTAACAAGGTTATAACTGGCAAGGTACAAAATACATGATCGTATATAGAAATACCGTATCTAGTATATAGGATTGAATATAGGAGACGAAAAATTACACAGAAGCTGATTTGTTTAGTAGATACTATCAACCAAAACATTCGCTATTCATTTTCAGTCGTCGAATCGCTAGTTCATTGTGAGTCAAATAACAGTAAAAACTAAGTTCGTATTGAATCAGATCCGTTCAGATCCTGCGATACGTGATCTAATCAAGAAAGAGACCCTTGAATGTAGTTAATTAGGCAAATAGAAAGTTTTCAGCGTTCGCCGACTGGAGTTCGAACCCGTTCGCTGCAAAATCGTTTGTTTTCAAACATTCTCTCGATTGTCGGATTTGTTGTCATTTGGTTCTGGTAATTTAGTTATGGGAACACGAGAAGTTCGTTATTTTGTTCGATTATCATATAGTTTGATATTTCAAGGAAAAAGTGATTATTTTCACTGGTAATATGAAAATGTATCAACCAGTAGATTTAAAACAAACGAGTTGATTGATAGATTTAGATATTCATACTGTTGATAACCAAGCCTGTTCCCAATTATTCGTGTGTAGATTCAGAGTCAGATATATATATCATCATCATCATCAGCCTATTAATGTTCCCACTGCTGGGACACAGGCCTCCTCTTTGTGTGAGAGGGAATAGATATATACTATATCCTTAAAATTACTACAGGAACCGATGGTTTAATGTTCTCTTTTCAATTTGAAATGAATCCAATGGACACCCATCCACGAACTTGATAGAAATATAGCAGAGTTTCTTATTTTTATTAAAGAAAATAATTGTATTCCTCGTAAAGAACTTCAAAGTTGCTACTCCTAACCTCAATACCTCCATATTTTTCTCCAAGATAACCTTTCTTTGTGTTGTTAACATTTGTTACGACTCAGAATAATTAATGGTTCAGAGTTAATTACGTAATTACTACACTAACAACGTTTTAATTAAACAATTGCGCTCATGTGTTCAAAGCTTTTACTTTCTCACACAATATTTTGGCTTTACATTATTTTTACTAGAACGCTAGAACAAACTTATAAATTACAATGTATCAAGTTTTGTTTGTTTAGTCCTTCTAAAGCCTTTTATCTGTCCTTTGAAACCTAAGTAAACTTTTACATTGTGGAACCTTTTTATTTGATATATTACCTATAAATTCTGTCTAGGATGGTCGCCTGCCAAGATCCTAGATTCTATATTCAGACCAAAAAAAAAGGCTCTAAAAATTACGACACGATATCTTGCGAAAAAACCATGGCATTTTACACTTTAAATCGGTCAACGTGTTTGATGACCATAACTTTTAAATGGAACAGATTTTCATGAAACACAGCTAAGAACACTCTCGATGAAGTTACCTTTCAAACGAAACAATTTGCAACCATTAAATCGTAATCGGTTCAACCGTTTGGAAGCTATTATGTCACAGTCATATACATACGTCACACCTTATAACATCCATCTTTTCCGACAGGAGTTTCATACCTGTCACAAAAATATAAACTTCAATAGAGTCATTCTTAAACAAAAACATCAAATATCTTAACAAACATTGTTGACAAACCCAAGATTTTACTCACATAATTATTCCGTCAACATTAATCATTACAAAATCGTCGCGAAAACAAGAAACTGACTGAATTCTTAGTGTAGACAGATATCAGACTTTGTCTGGAACGGCCCCGTGATACGTGAGAGAAATTCTGAATATTGACATAGAATATTTAAATACAGAAGACTCACTTTACCTCTTATTTGACGAAAATGAGCTTACAGGTGGATAAACAGCCCCGACTGAGTACATCTTGGCTAAAAGCCTGCATGTCGCAACTACGAGTAACACTTTTTACTATACCCACCAATGTAGTTTCCTTCTCTTGTGGTGTCATTAATGAGTCTTCTGCACTACACCTTTTTATCCTATTATGTCATCCCAAGCTTTCACCAGTCGCGTTCGTATAAGGGTGGTTTAAATTTAAATTTAGACCAATATGTATTGATACAATTAAAAACGCGTTCAAAAGTCTCAATATAAAAAATACTGTAGACTTGTGGGGGATATCCGTTAGGGTTCTTGGAGATATTATTGACTCAATTGCTCCTGTCCTAACAGGCTTATTCAATCAATGTTTGGACAGCGGCACTTTTCCAGACTTAATGAAACACAGTAAAGTAGTACCGATTTTCAAATCAGGCTGTAAGAGTGATCCTTCTAATTATAGACCTATATCCGTGCTTCCAGCATTGAGTAAAATCTATGAAAAATCATGCTGGACTAGATGTTGTCTCACTTCAATTCAAATGGGATCCTGCATAGTCAACAGTTTGGTTTCACGAAAGATAGGTCGACAACGGACGCAAGAGTAAAACTCATCAGCCACATCTTGGAAGCTCTCAAAAGCTTTCGACTGCGTCGACCACAACACACTGATCTGTAAATTACACCACTACGGCATTCGTGGAAAATCTGCTGATCTCGTGCTTTACTATTTATCAAACAGACAGCAAAAAGTAATTGTTAATGGAGCGATGTCTTCCGGATCTCTAGTCAAGATGGGCGAGCCCCAAGGTTCAATTCTCGGCCCTTTCCTTTTTCTTGTTTACATTAATGATCTCCCTTTTATGATGGCCAAATTATCGGATATAATTCTATTTGCTGATGATACTTCGCTAATTTATAAAATAGATAGGCAAGATACGGATGTCTTAAATGTCAACGAAAGTCTAATTGTCCTCTCAAAATGGTTCGCAGCTAACAATCTTTTACTGAATGCGACAAAAACAAAATGTCTAAAGTTCTCTTTACCAAATGTACCACAACATGACCTAAACTTAAATCTTGACGGCAAAAATCTTGAAGTTATAACGGACACTGTATTCTTAGGGATTACTATCGATTCAAAATTGCAGTGGGGCGCGCACATTAGAACTCTTTCGGGTAGGTTAAGTTCAGCTGCATATGCAGTAAGGAAAATAAGGCAGCTAACCGATGTAGCTAAAGCTAGGTTAGTATAATATGCTTATTTCCACGGTATTATGTCTTATGGCATTCTGCTGTGGTGATCAGCAGCAGACGTTGACTCAATTTTCATCCTACAAAAGAGGGCAATCCGCGCAATCTATAAAATGGGTCCTCGCGAGTCCCTCATAGAAAAATTTAAAGAGATCGATATACTAACTCTACCTTCACTTTATATTTTGGAATGTATTTTGTATGTCCGTAAAAATCGAGGGCTTTTCAAAACTAGAAGCGACTTCCATAATTTAAATACACGCACTAATCACAAAATTGTAATACCCATATTCAGATTAACGAAAACTAGCAAGTCTTTTCTTATAAACAGTATACGCTTTTATAACAAGTTGCCAAAGTCAGTTATAGAGCTGACCGATGGAAAGTTCAAAAACTACATCAAACGTATCCTTATTAAAAAGCATATTATAAAATCAAGGACTACGTTGATGATAAAAACATTTGGCCTTAGCTCCTTCTGCGCATGGAGCTTCCCTGGTTACTTGTAAGCGGCACAAATATGTGGATGTCTCTAACTATTCTCAATCTCATTTTTCTTTCCTTCTTTTAATTAGACTTTTTACAATTTTTCAATCATCTTTATAGCCCTTTTCTTAGAATAGTTACAGCACTGATAACAACATTTGTGCCACATGTTAAATTCAGTCTTGTTTTTTTACCTTTGTATATATTCTTTTACCGATTGTTTTGTGAATGTGTGAACATTGTAGCCCTTCTAGATGCTAGTTAACATTTGTTAACTTTTTTATATAATATATAATCTTTAAATATTTTTTTTTAGTTTCTTACGACTTATTGTCATAAGTCGGGCCTACGTTGTCCCCCCATATCTAAGTACTAATGCATGCATATACTAAGTGCAATGCATGTACATTTACCAATGCATATAAAACATGGAAATATTGTAAAACCAAACCATTTTTAAAAGAGTAACCATGGAGTTTCTTGCCGGTTCTTCTCCTTAGGAAACGACCAACCCGAACCGTGCACCTTTTGTTGACGTTTTATAAGTGCCCATGTAGGCCTATGTGAAATAAAAAAAATGATTTTGATTTTGATGCCTCCATATAGACGCGATTGCTGCGACACGGACGCGGCTGTAATAGGAGGCAATTTAAATAATGTCGGTACTGTGTTCGACATTTATGATGACTATATGAAGGCAAGTTTGTGGAGCCGTATATGAGGGGTAATTATAAAATAATGGGTTTTAACACATATGTCAGAAATTATTTCGACAGTAGGCATGTAACATGGAATCTGTTTAATTAAAACTAGAATTATAATCTCTGAAACTCCATTTGTTTCAGTAGAGAAAGCTTAAATAATGCCTCACCGCGTTCCAGTTGCCACACCGCAACTGGAACAAACACGTTACGAGTGCTATGAATAAACATAAAATTCCAAAACAATTCCAAAACAGTGCAATTACACGTGCCTTAATAAAGAGTTCATGTCCACCGGCTTATGTTACAGGTATATGTACATCACGCGGCATCGCGCGACAATTTGTAGCGCGCCAGTGTGTGGTGGCCTAACTGTCACGACTACAGCGCTTTCATCAGTAATGTGCATTTCGGTGCTGCAAACAAAAACAACCTTAACTAATGGTCATTTGTTGAACCTGTAACGTTGAAAACAAAATATCGTTAAGATTTATTTGTGTGGATGTTTTACAAACACGAATTAATCAACCTTCTTAATGAATAGGTACAATTAATTATTACTTTTATCACAACGTTTATAAGGCATCCATTAGGCTTAAACACCTAAACTGCTCATTAAAACAATACAAATAAAATGGTTGGTGCTCATCGTAAATTTGAACTAAACCTAAGTGGCCAAGGCTCAGTGTTGCCAAACTGAGGCATTGTCTGTGATAATTATGAAAATAATGACGAAGTTTACCTAAATAGTTGTATTTTTATAGAATAGCACGTTTATGGAAAATGTCGGGGTGGCCCAGTGCCTAAGAACTCGCCTCCCGTGCTTGAGGTCGTGGGTTCGAATCCGGGCAAGTACCAATGTGACTTTCTCAATTCATACTCGTATGTACTTTCTAAGTTTATCTTGGAAATCGCTGACAACGGTGAAGGAAACATCGTGAGGAAAACAGGAATTATAGTTAATATTTGTAAGTTTGTGCTCCATTGGTGTAATTGCTGCAAGGCGTTCCAGTGCGAGGGTAAAATAAATAAAATGGAATTGTTATTCTTCTGATCCTATGCGGTCACATATGAAGATCCTCGAGATGGGTCTATGCTCCTTCAAGAGTTTTCTCTTTAGAGCTTGTGCTTGCTTTGGCACATCATAAACGCAGCATCCCAATATGGCCAATTCATGGCATTATTACCCGACTACGGGAGGGTAATTTGAAAAACAAGACGTACTAGGTTTAATTTATACATTAAATATTATGAGGTGCTGTAGGCGGGGACAAATAAAAATTATAGAAACACAATCTGCCTAGCCTTTTCCCAACTATGTTGGGGTCGACTTCCAGTCTAACCGGATTCAGCTGAGTACCAGTGTTATACATGGAGCGACGTTAAAAATTATAGAAAAACAAATTATAGAAATAATTATACCAAAACTACGTTTGTCACCGCTGACAGCACCTCATAATATTTAGTGTATTAATTGTACATAGTAAGTCTTGTTTTTCTGTTTTCAATTAATAATTTTTAAGCAGTCAGGTATTTTGTTTTTATATATTTTTTTTTAACAAAATGGTCGGTAAGTAAATATGTAGATTGTAGGTATTTTTTACATCATTATCGTCATTTAAACCGAACGACGTCGACTGCAGGACATGGCCCTGCCCCGAGCGCCACCGTATGAACTGGTCCTTTGCTTTTAGCATCCAGCAGGTGCCTGCGGCCATCACCTGGTCTTCGTTCTATCTTCTAATAGACTTTTCAACGATTCTTTTTAGGTCATGGGCATTATGTGCTTTTTATAAATATTGATTAAAAATATTTATAAAACAAGCTTTTTAACTTAAAAGTACAGAATGCCATATCACTTGTCAATACAATATATCTAATGAGCCCAAACACGATGGTGCGATCTTATCTGGCTGAGGAGTTGCTATGGCCACCTTCCGGCTTCATCATGAGACTCGCTCCATAATACCATAATATTATTTCAATGTTTTCGAAGTTTGCGCGGTAATATAAACACAAGCTGACCAGCTTGAGTGAACTCAGTCCGACCAACGTCTGACCACGACACGTAAGTACGTTAGTACAGTATGCTTATCTCTTTCTGACAACGGGGCCCTATTTATATATCTGTGATCTAACACAGTGATAGAAATAAAGTTCCAAGTGCCATAGGTCCTATGTAGGTAGCTAAAGAAAAATATCGCCATGTTCTTATTTCTTTATAAGTATATCGTCTCTATTGGTAAAATCTCATTGGTTTTCAAAGTCACATAAGTACACCAAGTTACAGCATAATCTGAAAATGGATTACTAGTTGCCGAACAAACACAAAATTTAAAAGTAAGCTAATATGAACCTTGTAATTACGGAACTGCAATCGTCTACCGGCTACTAATTCCTACCAAGCAAAAGTGTATATCGTTCCACTACTTAGATTACTGTTGATTCGGGAATTTTACACAATTACCATAGTTTCGGGGCAAAATAAAACCTACTTAAGTTAGTTCTACGAACTCCAGTCTTATCTTCACGCGCTATTTCAATTAGCATGCCAAGGCGTTGGCGCCCGTAATGGCATTTTTTGCAAGAAATAATTGGGTTTACATGTTGTATGTAGTTAACAGCTGTACATCACGAATATCAAACGACAAAGTCGAACGTACTTTGTAACCATGTTAAGTTTAAAAAAAACCTGGTACAGCTTACGTTTGTTGATAACATACGTCAAGAAAGTATGTGGCAGCTATTAAAACATAGACTTTATGTTTAGGTTGTATGTCATACAGGAATTTACACTTATACTTTTAAATCATTTCCTCCACTTGACATATTCTTGACTCGAACTGTTTACAATTACAAATATATAACTTATTATTTATTGATATACCTTGACTTTAATTTCTCATTATCATAGCGTTTAAACCGAGTGGAGTGTAGTACTTTCGAAATCACTAGTCTGTCGATACAAAATATAATGATAAAATCGACAAAACATTGGCATATCAAAGTTGATGAAGAAGGAATTTTCACTTCGCACGAAACTGACACTGTTCGAGTTGTATATGGAGATGTTTATGGTTTGACAATATTGAAAATATTTGTCACTTAAAACTTGTTGAATTGATTAATTTTCTTTACAAACATTTTTCTCGTGGCTAAATAACTGCCACACCCATCGATCTTCAAGGTTAAGCAACGCTTGCCGAGGTCGGTCCTTGAATGAGTGACCATTTTTAGGGAGTTTCTTCCGTGCCTCGGAAAGAAAGTTGAACAGTTGATCCAGGCTGTCATTTAAAGATCCATGACAGTCGTTAAGGGGTAGTCAGAAGCCTGTGATCTGACACCAGTATTGCCAAGGGGTATCGTGATACACAGTTACTGGGTTAAGGAAATCAGATAGGCAGTCACTTCATGTAAAACACTGGTACTCAGCTGACAACATAGTTGAAAAAAGGCTAGGCAGGCAGAGAAGCATGTTTTTCTATTTATTTGAAAAACATTGGCTCGGAGGCTTTACTCTGACGCGTCAAAACTATCAATATGCCTATGTAAGACGGGAGCAGAGCTATACAGGGGCAAGAGCACTGTCCCTTTTAAACAGCTGAGTCACGATGGCTGAACTAACATTATAGCGAAATTGAGTACTGAATGTAATACTTGTCAAATACGCGTTTGCTATTGTGATTGGTTGCATAAATAGACTTGCATTTAATTTATGACTTGTGGATAGTTTCTTGCCAAAAATCAGGGTTTTGTCTTACAGACTTTCAAATCTAAGTAATTATTCAAGAAAAGGGCACATCAACACATCGTTCTCTGGAACGCGCTTCCTCTCGAAATCAGGACGGCCACCAGTCGGTATGATTTCATGCGGAAATTCCTGTTTTACTTTTAGCGGGGAGAGTGGTCATCTCGATAACTTTTTTTCATTAGTTTATTAATATATACGTATATACAACTAGCTTGCCCGCGTGTATTATACATATAAACCTTCCTCTTGAATCACTATATCTATTAAAAAAACCGCATCAAAATCCGTTGCGTGGTTTTAAAGTTCTTAGCATACATAGGGACAGACAGCGGCAAGTACTATTTAAGGATTATTTATATGGGTTTGTATTTTTTGTATAACATATTATATATGTAACATGTGTAATTCAGCAACTTTGTTTTATTTGTTTGCATTCCACGGTGCATAAAATATACATGTAACATTTGTGTTTAAGCAACTTATTTTTTTTTTTGTTTTTTTGTTTGCTTTCCACGGTTTAAACAATGCACCTGCCATGACTGTTATCTCTTCACCACCCTTGGTTGACTGGTAGAGAATGTCTAATGCATTAAGTCCACCATTGCATCTTTTTGCATTAAGTTTAAATAAATAAACAAGTAAGCACATAAACACAAAGTAATCAATTTACGTAGAATCATGATTCTGATGGATGATCAACCTGCAGACATTGCAGACAGAATTATTTTGTGTTTAGAATAGCTGAACTTTGAATGTAATGGATGTCTGCATTTATTAGGACCCGTGTTTCTTTTTAGAAATATTAAAATGCTTAGATAGTTATCGAATATTGTCTTGCAAAAGTATGTGTAATATAACATCATTCATCATTTATATCAAGTTTTAGAATGATGTATGTACTTTGTGACGCGTTACTAATGCAGTCCTACTCGCGGCGAGGTGTGCCCGCAGGTTTTGTTGCATAGAATGAGAGAAAAATATATGAAGTCAGCATATTGCACTCTCCTTTGGTATATGGAAACTGAATGATAAAGTATCGCTCCCTTTTAAATTTTGTATACTCACTTGTCATTGCATGTCAAACTGATTTTTCTTCTATAATGTAGTACCTGAGAGGTCTGAATCTTATGATACAAGATTTTCTGTTACAAGAGCCAGGGCTGCAATGATTTTTGTGTCTTGAAGTGTGTTGAATTACTAAAGAGTTACTAGGAATGTTTCATTTTTAAATCCTGTCCAGTTATTTATGTGTATTTGAAGTCTTACGTCGAAGAAATAAGTATATTCTGTGAGTCTTCCCACAAAGACGTAATTATCGATTCGTAGAAAACTCATGGCCATATGATTTAGCTGAAAGACGTCTACTGCTGAGCCTTTGTTCAGCAGTGGACGTTCGTCTGATTTGCAGAATGCCTTTAGATCGTTACCAAAACTAAACGTAAAAATACTTAGCATAACATAAAGATAAGCAAGTTTCTATTAAAATTCCTATATACTTAACTTAGTGGATCGACATATCCAAACGTTTTATAGAGCACACGTAAACTTTTTGTACGTAGGGACTATGAAACGTTAGTGTAATGAGCGTTGCGTTCCAAGACCATTGACTTGCAACGGGTTACCGCGCTTTGCAAACAGAGACTTGTCACTTAACAGGTAAGTACAGCAGAACCAGTCCGTGAAGTCACTTGAAGTTTGAGTATGCCCTCTAGATAGAAACTGCAGTGGCCAATCTGGAAACCCTTAAACCGATTGCGGGCCTAGGTTGGCCGCTGTAGAAAAAATCTGGCCAAATGGAGTATCATAAACCCATACAAAACTCAGTACTAGTGAGGAGCCCCTTCGCTGGATAAGCCCACCTTCTTAATAGCTCTCCGACCACCTGCCAATGACAAAACTGTCCAAGTAGCAACATATTGTCGGATAAAATCTAAATAGTTTAGACTGTAATTTGAGTTAATCGACACAAATGAGATAAAGCCTTGAAGTCGAAGAAGGTCTTTAGCACCATGTATTATGCGTCATTTACGCGTTCTGGTCAAACTGCTGCGGCAACGACCTTGAGGGAACTAAACACGCACTAATTTCACACCCGCGCGACCTAAAATTCAGTAGCTCTTTGTACTTTATTTAATATTCTATGACAAAAAAAAGCTATAAATAAAAATTTATATAATTAAATTGTCTTTGAGATGGTGAACATTTCACTATAATACGCCTGGCGGGTTTGGTGCGATTGTCGAACTTTAAAAATGAATTACACTTTGTTGTATGAATAAAACTCAAAATCTTCATAGCTCAAATTAAGAAAATGGTCTAATGTAACAAAAAAGCCGCGGCTTGTTTTGCCAAAAAAATTAAAACAAGCCGTTTAGACTTCATTCTCGTTTTAAAATCGGCTACTGAGGGGTACTTGCGCCTTAAGAAACCGTTTATGATAGGAATAACTAGAACTCAAATTGCATGTGCACCGCGAGCATTTGGTTTCTAAACACTCAAAAGAGACTGCTGAAAAGATGAATTACTGTTCTTAGCGAACAATAAAAAAAGGAACAAGCGAGCTTTTTTATGTTCAGTTTAACGAAACCACATGGCTGAAAGCTGAAATGCTCGTAGAAGAATGCGAATGCTTGACATATAAATTCACACATCGATACAGGTTTAATTTAGAGAATAACACTAGGTACACCATCCACGCACGAAAAATAAAATGTTTGTACAATCTATTGTACGCTTTGGGCTGTACACTGTCCCAGCTTTGCTTTCCCCAGGGCATCAAATTGTACTGACAGAGACCCACAAGTTTGTCATTGGAATATTGCTGTGTCAATATTACAACTATGTTGCAAATATAGGTATTTAGCGTGTCAAATCTGGAGCTCTCAACAAATATTAACAAAACTTTTTAAATGTTGTTTTCATTGTTTTAGTATGTTTTTTGTATTCCAATTTTATAATACGGTAATTTCTGAAAAACACAATTCAGTTTGTCCTCTTTTTCTTGTTTATTTTATTTTCTATTTGTATTTAATTTGCCGTGTATAATCTGCTTGTAGCGTTAGTACTGTTTACTTGATAAGGTTAAGATAAAATCCAAGTGACAGTAGAATACTGACTCCTAAGACACAGGGTAGCCAGGAGGCAGGGTTTAATAAATTAGTACGCCTTTCACAATTTGTCTAACATGAGCTAGATATTAAGCAAAAAAATTTAGGTATTTGTTCAGTAAAGATATTTGATTTGATTTTGATTTGATATAACCAAAAAATATTGGACACGTATTTTTTCTTTTGTCACATAAACAAAATCTCGACGTTACAGTGCGTTGAAATTTCGCGTGACGTCACTTCTTGAAACACTTTTTACCTAGAAGTGACGTCACCAGCCCCACACCTGAATTTCATTGCGATTTATCTATGACAATTTTTATTGATTTGATACCTACCAGTTTCTACGATGTTGATCTGTATATAATATTTAGGGAGAAGGTTATAATGACGCAATATTTTTTTTAAATAGTCTTACTTAAAAATATGACTTTTGCACTAATCTACATCTTTGTGCCCACACTCACTTATGCAACACGATCCTTGGAATGCAACGCGAACAGTTTAAAACTACATATTCTGAGGCAACTACTATGGGCTCCTAATTTCATAACGGTTTAATTATACCAAGCCTTAATAACCTTAAGCTCATTAATAAATGATTAAGTAATTTGTTGCTTAATTAAGGTAAGTAAAAGCGATGTTACGATTTAAAGTAAAAGCTATAAGCCTGTAAAATTCTACGGTATCTAATATATTAATTATTCAGTGATAGTAGCCTTGGCGTAGTTCCTACGTAATAACAACCTTACATTTTTAAAACTTTAAGGAAAATCCAAGTGGTAGGAATAGTTGTTATAAGCACTAATGTGATTGTTTAAATATGTAACTGTGACGGAATCGTAGACCCACGTTGCGTTTGCATTGTGTAAGCGACGCGTAAGCTCACTAAGTGCTTATTCAGATTGATACTTGATTGATTACTTTTAAAGAGCATCTAAACTGTCTATCTTTTATGAAAATACATGATGCCACAGACGCGAACGTAGCTTTTGACAATTTTATGGACGATTTTACTCTTATATATAAATTATGTTTTCCGGCAAAAGTGATAACTATAAAAACAAACATTAAAAAGAAATGGATATCTCACGGAATTAAAATATGCAGTAAAAAGCAAAGGCAGTTACTATATATATGTAAACGATTAAGTAAATCTGCCTATGCGCTATTCCAACTCTCAAAAAAGGTTAATATTGAGACATTACTGACAGCATACCATGGACTTGTGGCTTCTGTTTTACGGTACGGTGTTGTTTTCTGGGGGCAGTCGGCTAATAGGGAGTCTGTATTTAAGATGCAGAAACGCTGCGTAAGGTCTATGTGTGGTCTAAAAACGACGGATAGCTGTATTCCATACTTCAAAAGACTAAAAATATTGACACTGCCAGCAATGTACATAATGGAAACTGCATTGTTTGTGAAAAAAAACCCACATTTATTTGTAAGCCTATCTGCAGTCAGAAGGAATCCAATGCGTTCTCAATATCGTAACAAACTTTGCAATGTTAAATGTAAAACAGCCTTAATGAGTAAAAGCTTTTTCAACAACGCCCCAAAAATATATAATATAATACCCGATGCCATTAAAAACATGCCATTATTAAAATTCAAAAAAGCACTTAATAGCTTACTTATTGATAAATGTTACTATACAATGGAGGAATTTCTGAATGATGAATCATTGAAAACCATATAAAATGTTTGTTATTGTAATGCGTCAGTATAAATAAATGTTCTTAATAATATTATAACAGAAATAAAATACTGAGTTTTGTTTGGATTAATAATGTTGACATTTAATAATTTTGACATCTCATAATCTTTGACATGGTAATTTTTTGACATTTTAAATTAAGTATATTGATTTGCGTACTTACTTGGTTTTGTTTCTTTTTACTCTCTGACTTTTTATTGTTAATTTAATTATTGGTTCTGCTAATTTAATACGCATGATCTTACGACAATGTTTTTTTCTTATTTTTTCTCTAGACATTTGATTTGTTAATCTCCAGGTAGATACCTACACCTAATATTTGTACGCCTCTTGGCATGACATAGCGCTCTATTTTCATTTTAAACGCAACATCTGTATTTTATTACCTATGTGAACAAATAAATATGATTTGATTTGATTTGATTTGATTTGATTTATGGGCCCAAAGGTTAAATCCTGACTCACAAAATAAATTAGTTTTTAAAAACTTTATGGGAAAATTATAAAACTTACCCAAAAAGCTCAAAATAATCACTTCATAAATACCGCCCAAAATAAATCAAAAGCTACCTGGCAAATAATAAATACATCTAAGGTGTGTTTACCACAGGAGCCTATTATGTGTGTAAAAAGAGATGATTTGTTGATCGAACACAGCCAATGGACATTGCAAACGAATTTAAAAACGAATTTAACAATTATTTTTTTGATACAATTGAAAATAACGTAAAAACTGACATCAAGATGAATAATATTAATTTAAATAATCGGACATTGAATTCAATTTTCATGCAACCTGTAAACATTGACGACATAATAAAAATCATTGGCAACCTAAAAAACACAAGTACTGTTGGATATGATGGCGTTTCTACAAAAGTAATAAAATTTACCAAAGAAGTAATAGCACCACCATTAGCACATATAATTAACCTATGTATTGCTGATGGCACATTTCCAAACAATCTTAAAAAGGTTATAATAAAACCTTTATATAAAAGTGATGACAAAACCGATTTAAAAAATTACAGACCAATTGCAAAAATTTCAATATTTTCAAAAAATTTCGAAAAAGTTATTTGTCATTCTTTATATGCCTGTTTCGAAAAGTATGAATTATTTTGTAACGAACAAAAGGGCTTTCGTAAGAATACCACGATTAATATGGCACTATTTGATTTATTAGCTAATGTCATGTCATCTGTAGATAAGAGAAATCCTGTCTGTGCAATTTATACTGACATGACAAAGGCTTTTGATTTTGTGGACCATAATATTCTGCTGCAAAAATTACATAGTTATGGTGTAAGGGGAAACGTCCTACAGCTAAAAGAATCATACTTAACTAATATGTTTCAATGTACAGAAATTGCTAAAATATATCCAAAGACTAAATTAGAAATGACTTATGTATCAAAACCGAGACACGTAAGATATGGTGTCCCACAAGGTAGCCTACTAGGGCCGCCACTTTTTTTAATATATATTAACGATCTCCCAAAAGTAACATCAAACAAAATGGTTCTCTTTGCAGATGATAGTACAGCTATTGTAAAGTGTGCACATATAAATAACTATGAGAATGACATTAATACTTGTTTAAGTGACATTATAAATTGGCTACATAATAATAATTTAATAATAAATCTAAGTAAGACAAAAATTATGCACTTTAATCAACGCTGTGAAAACCCGAACGTTAGTATTACTTACCAAGGCTCTGACATTGACGAAGCAAATAAAGCAAAATTCTTAGGTGTAGTGATCGACAACAAACTGACATGGAAACCTCATGTTGAAGAAGTATGTATAAAACTGAGTAAATCAGCATACGCCCTCTTTCAACTTTCAAAGAAAGTCAATATTCAGGCTCTTTTAACGCCATACCACGGACAAGTTGCCTCCGTTTTGCGGTATGGTATTATTTTTTGGGGGCAGTCTACTGATAGGGCGCTTGTATTTAGGATGCAAAAACGATGCATAAGATCAATTTGTGGTCTTAATACCACAGATAGCTGTCTTCCTTACTTTAAATCTTTGAAAATATTAACATTCCTGTCTTTATATATATTGGAAACGGCTTTATTTGTGAAAAATAATCCACATCTATTTCAAAAATTGTCGGCAGTCACAAGCAATCCAATACGAACTCAATATGTGAATCAATTGTGTCAAGTTAAATGTAAAACCGCACTAATGCAAAAAAGTTTTTTTGGCAATGCCCCGCGCATTTATAACAAAGTCCCTAATTTTATTAAAACTATGAGTGTATTCAAATTAAAAAGGGCACTATTGGAAATATAAATTGAAAAAAGTTATTACACAATTGACGACTTCCTTAATGATGAATCACTGATTGCTTGACATGCTATTTATACCATTTGACATTTTTATTTTATTTTTATTGTAACCTTGATAACATTAATGTAATAGTGTTACATTTTACAACAACTCAAACGATTGACATTAATTTGTATTATTTAATTCTCATTGATATTTAAAATGATAGTTCAATATTTTAATTTGTATAAATTAAATAATATGTTGTGCATGCCCATGTGACGGTAGAGCATGGAGGACTGTACTATATAATAAAACATCTATGTACTAAATACCCATGTTTGCAAACCAATAAATGAATTTGATTTTTTGATTTTGATAAGTAGAAGCGGGCGCGATTCTATTTATTTATTATTATTTATCGATAGGCTCGCGTTTGACCACTATCTCGCCTGATGGTAAGTGATGATGTGGTCGACGGTGAAGCACGCTTGCCTAGAAGTAACCTATTCACTCTTGACTTAAAGACCCCAAGGTTGTAGCTATCAGGAAACAAGACTCCGGCAGGCAGGGAATGCCACTCCTTAGCTGTGCGTACAATGAAAGTATTCATAGTAGTATGTTTTTTCGCTTTGTACGTATGTGTGGGATGTCCACCCTGTACCGGTGGCGCATTGCCGTACGTCTTGTTGACCGATGATGGAAAGGGCTAGGCAAAATCAAATTGTGCAGTTCCATCGCACACTCCCGGAAATGTAACCGATAAAAACCGCTGGACTGGCCACTCGGCGTCGATGTTCGAGGCTCTGGAGCTTTGAGGTGACCAGAGTATCGACGCCAATAAGCCGCATGGCCCGTTTGTCAATCGACTCCACTTGAGTCGATCGCATCAAGTGACCCGGTCAATCATGACCGAACATGCACTTTATACAATTTAGGCAGCAGTTCAGGCGTGAAGTACTGTCTCACCTTCGCAAGGATCCTCAACTTTTTAGCACCCAACTGAGCCTTTGCCTCAATGAATGGACCAAAATTGAGGGCTGATGTTAACGTAACAACAAGAAGGTCGAGATGGTCCATTATTGGCACGGTTACACCATGGAAAGATGGAGCCGGGTGGATAGGCTCTTTTTTTGCGGAAAAAAGACACGCCTGGGTCTTAGTAGCATTGAAACTGACTAGATTGGCATCGCTCCATTCGGAGACTGCCTACAAAGACAGGTTCAAGCACCCAACTATGACCTCCCGGAGAGACCGGATCTCAAGCCCAGTAGCCAGTGCGCCGGACATATAACTCTCAGCAACCGTGCTGTCGTCTGCGTACCCAAAGATTCTGGGTTTTAACAGGTCATTAATGTGCAGCAAAAACAGTGTAACTGAGAGCACCGACCCCTGAGGGACTCCGGAATTAATAACTAATTGACCGGACGAGCAGCCATCGATAACCACTCGGATGGACCGATCCCTCAAGATGTCAACAATCCAGTCACACAGACCACTAGGCAGACCGAAGGAAGGAAGCTTACCAATAAGGTTCTCATGCCAGAACCTGTCAAAAGCCTTCGATATATCAAGGGAGACAGCAAGCGCTTCCCCGTGCCTCTCTATGGCTTCACTTTAGACGTGAATGGCATACGTTAGAAGATCCCCAGTTGACCGATTGCGGCGGAATCCGTATTGGCGGTCACTGAGGATGTCGTTGTCTTTTAGGTATGCCGGGAGTTTATTGTTCATCACACGTTCCATACTCTAATCAAAAACGTTCGATTCAAAAACTTGTTTGTACGAAAATTTCTTATCTCACACAGTATTGCCCGGATCTACCCTTCTAATGTTAAAATTGTACAATTTTAACATTATAAATAATTATTATAACTATTAAATATAAACACAAGAATAAAAAATGACGCAGTTCACATTGCAGACATTATGAACAACAGTGGTTCCGTTTAACATAATTTCATATCACTTTAAAGCAAATTACCGTTTTACAACAAGCAGATTAATTGTTGAGTGAGTGTTGTGTGCTATAAAATCTAGAGGTTTTCCTAGAAATGCAGATGAAAACTGTATTAATTGTAATAAGCACCTGTAGGCAAGTTCGGGCGCCTTGTTTTAAGCACTAGGTAGATAGGCAGATAGTTAAGTTGTAAAATGCTTGTTAACACGAACTAGTGGCAGAGAAATCTGTCGGGTTAGTTCATGTTCTTAAACGAATACCAAAGACCAGACCGGTCATTGCGAGGTGGTAAACATGAAGTCGTTGTAATCGAGGCATGATCATGGATCTGTCTGGCGAAAACAGAAGGTTATATTGAACTAAGATCGAATTTAACCCTACGGTTCCTACCCCTACCATACACACCTGACCGTGCTCGCTCCCCCACTCTCCCCGCATATCAAAGTAAACAAGCACTAAAAGTAGGTGTTTGTCCCGCAGCATTCCGATTCACGCAGACAGGTCGAACATGACGTGATACGGACATGACATGATTGTTCGCCGGTCGGACCGCGTTCGTTAACTCTATGCGTGGTGCATAATATGACGCGTAGTGATGTATGCTCATGGAAGCGACAAGCAATGGACGATTTAACGTCCGTTCCAGGCTGTAGTTCAAAATACGTTGTTTTTATGAAATGCGTGTTCGGTGTTTTTTTTTTGTTATAGTTATAAGAACTTGTTGGGCGATTAGATTTTTGGCACGGTAATTAATATCCCTTTCTATTAGGCCTAATTGCTTAAATTGATAGCGCATATCTATATTGGTATTCCTTCGTCTATTTTTGCGAAACTTCTACTTATAGGTACTACCAACTATAAGATACACGAAACTGATCTCCTGGGAGAAGTCTTGCTCCTCAACTCTGCCTTGCCTTTATTGGCCGGTTGGAATGAAAACTGATGGGCACCAGAGCTCTCACCTCTCTCTTTAATTTTCAGCCTTAATTGGCTGGCTTGAGTAGAGATAAGCAAGAGCAAACGTGCTCGGAGAAAGGAAGTTAACCAAGTAAGATGAAAGAAAGGAGGAAAGGAAAAAATATTTATTTGTGACCCGCACAGGATACACGAGAAATATGCATAAATTTAAACAATAATAAAAGTGATGAGATGCTGGTTTGGATCTTCACCGTACTTCTGGGATTGTCCTGATAGCCGTGGTATATCTCTCCACTCCTCAAGCACCTCCGGATATGTCGCCCCATTGGCGCTACTTCCCTAAAGTGCTAGCGACCCTTTATGGGGTTCCTTTAATTGAGTGTGCAAGTCACCACCGCCATTTTGTAGCCATGTAGTTCAACAGTAGTTGTGCAGGGGCCGGTAGTCCTCCTATTATAAGTTTGGGCAAACGATCCACTAAAGCTACCAAATCCATATCCCAATACATTTTTCTCCATATTTTGCAATAGTCCTGCACCAACCGGGGATTGTCCCTTGGTGTAGTTGCGTAGTGCATACAAGGATAACCATCGGTTGTGTCACATACCTAACGGGGCTTCTGCGAGCTGGCTTGGGCTCCTTGCAAGGCTTTCAAAGGACCGGGACCCTAGAGTCCCGAGATCGACAAAGAACTATAATATATGTCATCCAACCTAAGGTGTGTTCAAGACCTTCCACAAGGTGGTCCGATAACCTGGTGAAGGCCACCAGAATCCATAGGATGCAAGAAGCACAGAACTTGTTATTGTGGCCATGCTTGCAACAGGTCTTTGTCCAAAATGATGTTGATAACTGAAACAGGGCAATATCTTTCCATCATTTATTAGCTTCTTCTTCTTTTGGAGTAGATGGAAATCTAGTAAAATATTTTTGGCCATAATAGCCTGTACTGAATAGGGATGTTTCCTAGGTAGAAAAATAATAATTCTATTTAATCCGTCAGTGAGATTATCAAATAATATTGGAACCGTATTTTTTTCTTTATCAAATAAATAAAAATTGACAAAGATAAAGCGGATCAAATTTCATGAGTTGGGGCTTGTAAAGTCACTTTGTCTGTATAAAGTGTAGCACACCGTGACGTCACACGATATTTCAACGCACTATATCGTCGTATTTTTTTCGTTACGTGGCAAAAGAAAAATACGTGTCCAATACTTTCTAGGTTATCTAACTGACGGACTAAATAAATATGTTTTGTCTACATCTCTATTGCTGCGTTTAACAAAATTATTCACCAAAATAGACTTGCCTATATTATTGAAACTCGCCGCTTTGTTGACAATACAACCGAAATAGCCCATTTTTGTGTAAATATTGATGTCCCAAACCCACAAGCTCATATAGTGTCATAATAAACTGGCTGAAATAAGTAGGTGCTTGTAACTGGCGCAATATTGCATAGCAAGCTGTTAGAGTATGAACTAACTACTTTATGTACATGTGAGTATCACTATGCGACTAATTAAGGTTTAATATCACTGTCGGGGTTGAAACGCTATGCCTCTCTCTACAAATGTACTATGTTATATTAATTATATTCAATATTGGACTTTTATATATCTAACAATTTGGGGACTCAAAAAATAAATAAAAATGTTGTGTTATTTTAATTTAAATCTAACACTTATACAGGTTTCTATGACTCTGAAGTTTGTTATGGCTCTGAGGTTTGCATTTGTATATGTATGTTATATGTACATAGGATAATATGAATATGAAGTTGAGTATTTGTCAACCTCTACTTTAGCCTGAAAACCTGTGAAGCCTGTAGTTTTGCCCAGCTAATATTATATTATATTATTAGGATTCCGTTCATCAAAAGGAAAAAATGGAACCCTTATAGGATCAATTCGTTGTCTGTCTGTCCGTCCGTGTGTCAACACAATTTTCTCAGGAACGCCTTTTTTATCCTGCAGAAATGCTCATGCATACTGCGCTACCACGGGCAGATAGCGCAGTTATAAGAGAGTCCGCGGTGTCCTCCTGTGCCGCTTATGGCGGGAACGTGGGCACGCGTTAGCACTCACCGCGACGCTCTTCTAGGGAGTAACCCCTATAACAGGCGCACCAGAACACATTGCACGCCGTGACCACCCCAGTCACCAAACCAGCGCATGGGTGTCAGGCGACCCCGTGTATGGCACCCATGGTCCTCCTATGACGTGTCAGGTCCCGCCACCTTCCACTTTTCGGCTGCAGGGGATAGGGACCTAGCCTGCAGCCCCACCGCGTCCGCCACCAAACGGTAACGATCCCATCCAGGCCGCGGAAGGTAGGGAGAACGGCGCACCGCAATACCGGCACTTCTTACCCGCCGCGGTCTCCAACCCTCAGCCACGATATCAGATGGGTATGGAAGGCCCCATACGACATCGCGACCCGCCTCAGTTGCGATGTAGCCCAAGGGGCACCGCAACCTACTTGTTGGCTGCTACGTCGTCGGTTTAATCGGCAAAAGCCCTGAATGTCTTACAGCTCATATAAAGGAAAAAACTGAAAACAGTTCCAATCTACATTAAAAAACTACTTAACTTATTTGCAGTAGGTAAACTGACCGAGACCAATATTGATGTATGTGGACAACAGTTTACGAACGGCAAAGTTAATTTTGTCCCTTCGTTACAGCAATGTTCGGTGCTTTCATTGTTTATGAACGTCAGTAATGTTACCTAATTATGTAGGTGTAGCTGTTTATACGGAACCCTCGGTGCGCTAGTCCGACTCGTACTTGGCTGGCAATTTTTATTCATAAACAGTTCAGACTTCTTTAGTTAGCAGTTGTTCAAGACACACTATTTACTATCAGAAATCCTTTGTCCGGTTTTATGCTTGACACTGTTTGGGTAAGCGTGGTGATCAATGCTGTGGGTTTTCTAAATAAGATAAGTCTTTGATGTACACTGACGCAACAACAGACTGCAATGAAACGTGTTAACAAAGCAAACATTTAAAGTTTGTCTTTTAAACGAAAATGTACGGTCGTTTATCGTCTGTCTGCGGGTCCGTGTTATTATTCTTGAATACGCATCGGATTTTGATTTTTCACACATGCATTTGTAAATAGAATATTATAAATAAACTAATTAAAACAAATAATTCTCAGTGTAAGTTGTAATAAACGTGTAAAGCAGAGTCGTGTTGCTTATTGAAGTATACATAATCATAACTTATAGCAAACGACTTAAACACCTATTACCACATTTTTAATTATTGGCGTGGGGTGTGCTTTTGGGGAAAAGATCAGAGAGAGTGGGATCTTTACCTCACTAAAACCACCCCGGTGATCAGTACTTGGAAGGGGCCCCGTTACCTCTTAAAAGACCACTCCGGAACTGTGCAGCGCCTGTTAGGGCACGTCCCTAGGGTGACTGAGAAGCTTCTCCTCTGAGCCTCGTTGTGCACGGCAGCACGTGATCATTGTGCCACCGTGTTTTCTGGAATCACTTGGTGGGCGGAAAGAATCCCCAATCTGACCATCCGTGACACTGGCCAGTCCCGCCTGCCAATGATGCAGGCGGGGTTTCGGCGTTTTAGCCGTCGAGGTGGTTGCCTCTACGACGCCTTCTTCTTCGAACCTAATACTTAAACATCCAACATTTATCTTAAGTTTATAATTACATAATCCAAGCATTGCCTCACATATTACAAATAATTGCGCTTACAGCCTCAATACTAGGTAAACAAAACCTCGACCTGAAAATAAAACTGGTTAGCTGTTACCTTCATTATACTAACATATTACGAGCATCATGCTTGGCAGTTCCTGGAAGGGTGAATGGATGCAGGCTTTATAACCACAATGTGCCTGAGAACGTAGGCATAAAATAAAGGCTGTCTTTATAAATGATAAAGCTTTTTTATTATTATTGTTGTGGTCGCGTTTGACCACTAACTCACTTGATGGTCGACGTTTGAGCACGCTTGCCTCGAAGTATCCTATTCACTCTTGACTTAAATACTCCCAGGTTAAAGCTATCAGGAAACATGGTCCAGTTAGCAGGCATGTCCTCTTCTTAGCTGTATGCTCGATATAAGTTTGCCCAAAATGTTGTGTTCGTATGAGTGAGGTATGCACCATGCATCGATGGTCCATCTGTCTTCTACTATCTTCTATACATCTTATGTCTTGGTGGCAGATGACTGTGCCAATGTAGAAAGGAAGGAATGGACATACGAGGTCCATTCCTGTGGATTCCCGCATTGTCGAGGCGGAGCGGCTCAGTAGCCGTGGCTTGGTCTACCACGGTGAAGTGAAGAGGAACCCGAAGAAGGGCCGCTCGTCAGGGCTTTTGCTGATAAGCCGACGACGTAGCGGCTAACACGTAGGTTGTGATGCCGCCTAGGTGACATCACAACTGAGGCGGGCCGCGATGTCGTATATGGGTATGGAATACATACCCATAAGATATCGCGGCGGGAGAGGAGTGCCGGTATTGTGGTGCGCCGCTCTCCCTACCTTTCGCGGCCTGGACGGGGTCACCACCGACTGATGGCGGATACGGTGGGGCCGCAGGGGAGTAGGAGTGCCGGTATAGCGTTAGCCGCTCTCCCTATCCTCTGGGGGGTACCACCCAGGGTCAAGTGACGGAAAGCCGCGGCGGGTTCGTTGTGAGTGCTAACGCGTGCCCGTGTTCCCGCCCTAAGCGGCACAGGAGGACGTCGTTTAATTTTTGTGGGTTGGAGTCCCACATAACAGCGCTATCTCTCCGTGGTAGCCCATTTCTCAAAGCAAAAATAAAGAAGAATAAAGGAAAATATAAAAAAAATGTTTCCCCAACTCGCGTATGTTCTCACGTAGTGCGTACTCAGCTTAATATACTCAACAAACGTACATTTAAACGTTGACGTCATGCACGTACATTTTTAAATTATATTGACACAGGCATCACGTAAAGCGACATCCTGGATTAAAACCAGCCCTGTGTCGTGGCTCACTGCCGCTTACAAAAACTCCCCGGTTCCTTTGTTGTGCAAAGGAGGGTGGAAAAAAATACTGTTCCGCAACTTGTAAGAGAAAATCAAGCAAATTGCTGCTTCAATTTTACAAAAATAAATTATTCTTGCTGAACCGGAGGCAAATTACGTGGTTATTTTAATCGGTGGATTATCAATTTTCTATTGGTATTTGCTTTGGATCTTGTTTGATGCTTAACATTTGCGACTGCTAATTGAAGTACTACACAATCACACTTTGCAATGTATGTTTAAGGATACACTCTTTCCAATTGTACCTGGAAACAGCAACCAAACTGTCAAAATGGGATAAGTCGTGCCGTACTAAAATTATGAAGTATGGGATTTAATAAAACATTTTGGTCGTATCAAAGTAGATCTCGATAAAGTCTACTTTGAGACGAGTAAAAGCGAAGATTTTCGTTCTCGATCAAAACATATTTTTTTGTTAATAGAAAACATAATTAAAAGAAGCTTATATGATATTCTAATAGGTTCGAAGTAAACCCTGTATTGAAAACAGGCCTGCGGATCACAAGCCAAGAGGCAAACACTGGGGCCCATGAGCAATGCTGCGACTCTTGGATCCTACAAGGTCTATACCCGCGAAACCGCGATACGCGGCAGCGGTAGCTAGGGGTCTGTTTTTTGGGATACGGGTTCCCGCATATGTGAAAAGTAACACAGTAATACACAACTTACAGTTATTACTCACATTTGTTCCCGCGGTGGTCTCCTAGTCAATCCCGTGTCCGGTCGGGGGTTATGGTGGGAAAACATATATATAATAAAGGACAATCGACGTATTCTTGACCGAATCTCCGGCAGACAACCATACACGCTCCCGACACAATAATACCTCACTGCGTGCGAAATATATACTCAAACAAACGCACAGGCCACTCACAATACCACTTGCGGAAGGCGAACGTAATTTCGAGTAACGATGGGTTGATTATCTGGCGATTACAACAAAATCAAAGCAAACCACCGTAATACGTCTAGCCATGTCAATCACCTTTTTTCCAGTAAGTGTTAACTGTAAACCTAACCAAAACTGTCAAATCTCGACCACAGCGAGTTGACACAGTGTTGCAACAAAATAAGAAAAAAAAATGAACGAAACCTGTATTGGTTCCGAATACAAAACATTCACCATCGCTAACTTGACCTAACCAGACCCACTTAAACTCGCTAAGATGCTCACATTCTCACTTATTATAACCAGGCCAAGTTATGCCGCAATCTCAATGCAATAAACATCCAGCTAGGTGGCACGTGCCAACGACGACTGGCTTTTCTGCCTCTGCTATGGATATAGAGCGGATGAATGAGCCTAAGAAATAGGACTTGGGTACCGAGAAAATAATTTAAATCAAATAATATGTTTTTAAATAATAATTTAATGATAGGAGTACTTATTACACTTACATTTAACTAGTTGTGTAAAATAATACACTAAGGCTCACTTGCGTGAAAATCTATAAAAAACACGAGGTTAAATATTATGTCATACATAGATGTTATAAATAACACGGGGTTAGCTACTAACTTGGAGTTGTTAAGATTACACAGAAGGATAACGCAAGTGGGCCTAAACTATATACTATGTGTCCGGGAATAAAATTTTAAGGCCGCTATAGACACTGAATATAATCGATAAATATACTCCACTTAAAGGGTTTAAGCCCACATATTTGTATGGCATTTCCTAAAATTATGCAAAAAAATTAAGGCAAAATAAATGCGTAGGGGTTCTTTTAATGGAACAATAACGTTAAAACTTATCGGCTTAGGGCTGTGGCTCTTATGTTAGTCTGTAGAACAACACAAAGACTAACAAAAAATAATCATAATTGCCATGTGTTGATTCCTAAATATATTGCTGAAGTTTAGGAATTGCAATAAAAACGTGTGACATTTTGTTTAAAGATTGCCTTTTGTGGCTCATTACAAAAATATTTATTTATATTTTCTATGCTATGGTCGTAAAAATAACTCTAAATGTAGGCTTCTATGATACCTAGGTCCAAAATTATGGTTGTTAGACTAAGAGGATATCGTAATAAGCAAGACAGGTACTAAAATTGTTCTATCTTTGGGGGTGTGTTGATTGCACCCCCCACCTGGGGTGATTTTATCGATAAAATTAGGTGCATTTAACGACATTAAAGTTTTAGTTATACAAGTCCGGACATATTGCATAAAGATACTACAAGACAGTTGACCAGTACTCAGCTCATATCTAAAAAAATTGGTGTTCGCATAATAACCAGACCCCCTATTATGTCGTGCCAATGCCATCATATGTCCTGCTCTCTGTGCACAAACACCTGCACCATGAAGGACCTGTGCGAGGCCAGCACTAGGGCTAACGACGTGGCTGAGTTTTGGTCGAAGCACAACATCTAAATCAAAAACTAAAAATTGAATCATCGCCACGATGTAAAAGAAGAAGAATGCCATTATGATTTCGTTGTACAACGGGATAGTGCTATTCATTCACCGACCAAGTGCAAGTTGGACTCGCGCACGAAGGGTTCCTTATCATTATCGCGAAAAACGGCAAAACAATTACGTTTTTAGTATGGGAGCTCCACTTCAATATTTATTATAGTCTGTGTTGTTATAGCAGCAACAAAAATACATCATTTGTGAAAATTTTAACTACCAGAACAGCTATCACGGTACAGCCTGACCGACAGACAGACAGACTGACAGTGGATTCTTAGTAATAGGGTCCCGCTTTTACCCTCAAAAAATCACAGTCTATAAAAAAGGTTGCATGCCAATTATTTTCACTTTGTCCGACAACTGCAGACATAGGAAAGGTCTACTTATCTGAGGATCATACGGTCACGCAGAGATTCACAGATAAACGTACGCGTGTCATAATATACACCCCATTTTTTAATATAATTCTAACGGAAATAACACCCCTTTCAAGCCGAAAAGTTAATAACGCACGCACCCAGATTACGCAAATATTATTATTTGAGAATCATTTAAATGTTGGCGTACTTTTCTGTTGCATTTATTAGTAAAATTGTCCTCGAAGGAACACCATATATACCTATAGCTCACCAGGAATTATTGGAAAATCCTTACAAAATTCGTTATTTAGGTATCTCGAGAAGTTCCGTAAGTTTCGAGGAAGCAAACGAAGAAGAATCTGATACCTTTAACAGTATTCCTGTAACAGCCGACGATCGTTATATTACACAATGGGCATTTCTAGCAAGCCAGTGTTCTACTGTGTACGTAATATTGGAGAGGTTTCCATTCTATGAGCAGGCCTTAGCGGTAACAGGAGCGAGACGTGACGTATTATGTTGGGTCCACCCAACACTCAACACAATATGCAACAAATGTGCAATATATTCCTCAAGGGAGACCATTGCAACAGCTACAGCAGTGTTTGCGGTGCAAGCCCGTCGGGTACAAATGGCTAACTTCTGAGATTGAAATTTAAGCAGCTGTACCTTCAGTCTATTATGCTGGCTAATCTGGAACTTTATTAGTGACTTAATCTAATGCTTGTGGACATGTAACAAGCTTTATTGTTGTAAGACAAACTTCTCTGTAGCTGACAGTTAGAATAATATAAATGTTTCACATGTAACTGAAACCTAAAGTTGTGATAGAAACTACTGGCGGTCGCTTTGAAAATCCTTGTAACTCGTGTCCATACAAGCTTAATGATCATTAAGTTGCACAAGTTGTATTGAAATTCATGAATACGCAGGTGAACGTGCACCTGGGGTACGTAAATTTTGGCTTGGAGTTTCAGATATTTTATAAAACTTATCTAGACCTGCGATATTCTGATGAAGGATGCGGGAATCAGCTGGATACAGAAGTAAGAAGCATTGGTCGTGGTGATGATGATGGTGGTGTTAAGGATACCGAAGATTTTCTTCGAATTTTCCATAAACTATTCAATTCAATCATTTATTTCGGACCATGGTCCATAATTTGTTAGTAATACACTTATATAAATTCACATAATTTAATAATGTCATTCTTATAAAAATTATAATCCATACACACAATAGAAATAAATAAATAACTATCATGTAGAATATTTCATATCGAAATCCTTTGCGATAAATCCATTGCACCTGCCACGGTAAGAAAGTGCAGTATTAAAAGGTTTTATAAGTAGGTTTTATTTGAAAACCTCTCTGGCTACTGTCGGACCAACGTCGACGTCTGTACCCTTGTCTAAAGCTGTGTGCACATATGGCGCAGTATGTCTAAACTATGTTTTTTCAGAAATTCTGAGATACCCAAGATCTATTTTCGATGCAAATCGACTTTTAATTTAAGGTTTATTTCCTTTATTAATTTTTTTTATCATTATTAAGGTTTATTACCTTAATTCAATTTTTTTTATATAAAAAATTGAATTTTTCTTAACTCCTTTTTTTGATCATTCAAGGAAAATTAATCATTTTTTTTTAATAAAAAGATTTCAAATTACACAATCCTGATATATTTTGTTTATTGTGTAATAAAATATAAATCGCCTTAAATTAAAAGTTGTTTTTTCTAGTTCTCTATCAAGCCAACGGATATTTTTGTGTTTGAAATCAAAATTCCGGGAACGGTTTCATCAACATTTTCATGAAAATCTAGTCAGAAGATAATACGAATCATAATACTTATCTAGAAGCAACAGGGCAATAATCTGGGCTTGTATTTCAGCAAGAATCCGTAATATTTGGAATGTAATACTAGACTTATGTAAAAGGTCTCTTGAGAATGCGATCTCCGTCAATTCTGTATGTTGGCAGTTTTCTGAAAATACTTTTATTATACGTGTACAAAAAGTAAACTAGCTGTATGTAATTTTGGGCCCGCATGTTCAAAGTCAACATTTTAGTTTTCTAAAACGAATGTAATCTTGTTTTTTCTGTCGTGTCTGTTCTATACCTATAATAAATGTAAGTATATTTTTTTACCGACTGCCGAAGGAGGGGAATGTACTCATCAGTCTATGTATGTAAGTATATTTGTTCCTATGTGGCGTTCTAGAGACCAAACACGTTGGCCGATTTTGATGATTCTTACGTCAATCGATTTTTCTTAACTTTGCGAGTGTCACAGGCTACATTAAAATTGGAAAAAAAAAACTCGGATTTTGGGTGCCATATTGCGGGGGCCCAAATACTTCTAAACCCATCGTGTAGGGTATCAAAATAAAGGGTTTTAAGAGGTGATTGCAAAAATATACAACACTTCTAAGTTTAAATGGACCTAATTCGAAAAATATATTTTCGAATCAGGTCCTAAAAAGTTACAAATAAAAAAAGTTAAATAAAAAAATCAAAACATCCGACTGCTTAAAAAGCAAACTAAAAGAAGTATAGAAGAAGAAAATCATGCTGTGCAGTCGGCGGATATGTATCTGGTATTGATCAGCCAGCTCGCCAATTTGTATGCTCCGACTGCACCGCATGATTTTCTTCTTGTTTACGTTTTGTTTTAGTTCGCTTCTTAAGCAGTCGGGGTTTTTGGATTTTTTGATTAAACTGTTTTTATTTTTATTTATGAAACAAAAGTGTAAATATGTACATACATAAACACTAAACAAAATTAAACTATACAAACTTATACTAAACCTAACTACTTACACTATATACAAAAGACAGGTACACTTAGGCGTCGAAGTACTCCTCCCCATCGCTGTCATCCGGGAACGTGCCCAGAAGACTGGCAGTTTTTTTATATATTTTTTTTAATTGTTCTCCTTGGTAAAATATTACGCAGTAAGCATGGTGCTAGCCCAGTAATTTAACTATATAAACATAAAGTTAACATTTTGAACATACAACGTGTGAAAGTCACTTCAATTTATAGACTATAGTCCCTCTTAAGAAAGGAGGTTTACTCATATCCCTGATGTGGGAACATCATAAAGAAAGAAATAATATTTATTTGTCACCCGTACAGGAGACACGAGAAATAAGCATAAAATTAAATAATAATAAAGGGATACATAGGCAGGTCCAAAAGTTGGTGGTTTATTACGTATTTTAAGGAAAATATTCCGCGAACTTTTGGACCTCTCCTCGTAGGCTTATTTTGCAGACACACATTTTAGAATAATTTTCAAGTAGCTAATAAAACGAATTATGTTGGCTTCCTTTGTTGTGTAGATACGCCCACGAGTAACAAGCCGAACTACGATTATATATTATAAATTACTAGCGGACGCCTCGCGGTTTCACCCGCGTAGTTCACGTTCCCGTGGGAATATAGGGATAAAAAGTAGCCTATTTCAACCGCGGAAATGAGGAAATCCAGATGTTGTATTTTTGTAAAAATATGAATCATTTATATTGTAATATGCATTTTAGAAAATAATAATAATATATTTAGTAGATTTTACATAGACAATATATAAATAAAAAATCCCGCTAGATTGCGCCATTTTTTTTTTTTACTTTCAGTACTACTCATGCATACTGCGACTGGGACTCCAACGCACTAAAACTCCACGGTGTCCTGCTGTGCCACTCGTGGCAGGAACATGGTCACGCTCTAGCACTCACCGCGAACCCGCCGCGCCGTCACCGGACCTTCCTCTGGGGAGCACCCCCAATGAGCGGCGCACCAGAACACACTGTGCGCCGTGACCACCCCAGGGACCAAACCAGCACATGGGTGCCAGACGACCCCGTGTATGGCACCCTTGATCCCCTTGTGACGGGTCAAGATAAATGGCCCCGCCACCTACCATTTTTCGGCCGCAGGGGATAGGGAGAGCGGCCAACGCTATACCGGCACTCTTCCTCCCCTGCGGCCCACCGCGTCCGCCATCAGACGGTGGCGACCTCGTCCAGGACGCGGCTGGTAGGGAGAGCGGTGCACTTCTCTCCCACCGCGGCCTCCATCCCTCAGCCACGACATCGTATAGGTTTGGGAGGCCGCATACGACATCGCAGCCCGCCTCAGTAGTGATGTCGCCCAGAAAGCACCGCTACTTACATGTTGGCGTTACGTCATCGGCTTATCGGCAAACACCCTGATGAGTGGCCCTCGGGTTACTCTTCGCTTCACCGTGGGTGATCAAGCCACGGTTACTGAGCCCCCTGCCTCGAAAATGCGGGGAGGGAGGAGGGGGGGGGGGGTATTTGCGGACCTGGCACTGACATTGAAAATTCCAACCTCAAGTCCGCATTCAACTACTCCTCAAGTCCGCAATTTTGAGGAGTAGTTTATTTTACGTATTATGGTTTATTACATAGTAACTAAAACATTTGAACACAAGTAATTGTCAGTATTTTTATAATTCTAAGACCTTTGCTAATATTTGTCTTTCACAAAATAATCTTACAAAAACTAATAAAAAAAATGTGACTAAGTTTTGCGATTAGAACCGGATTATTTTAAACACAAAGAAAATGCAATACCAAATTACTGGCAAATTCGTGGCATTTATTTAAAACACATAATAATACACCACATTACACATACACAGAACAAATAGATTATATTCCCAAACTATACAAGAGTCGAAGCAATACGGGGCTCTTATCTTAACAATAGTGGAGCAAACGGGGCTGCGTCCTACTCCCAGGTAGGATATCTGGCCACTGGCTTGTGCCCTGCGCCGGCACTGGTCGTGGCGTTGGCGTGGCAACGTTGGCGACAGAGCATCAAGGACGGTATGGCACGGCCGCACAAGGGCGACAAGGATAGCATCATACGGCGCATGCGAGGTTGCCTTCTCGCATGCCACAGATAACAAAAAACTACAGCTAACACAACACAATAATATACATAGACAAAAAAATCAGAGATAATGCAAAATAAGTTGCCTACACTAAGAAATTGCAATATAAATGGTGGATGGGCTCAGAGGATGCGACGACTGTACCAAAATCATAGTTGCAATTCCCGTAATGGTGTGCAGCCTCTTCTTTATCATCTGATGAGTCACCATAGTCCCTAGAATGAAACTCATCATCACTGCCAACATCTCTATAAAGCTGGTCTTCAATATCACTATCAGTCATGACTAATACCACTTGAGCTTTCCTTCGTTTTGGTCTTGACGGCCCTGATCCATCATCTATATTTGAACCTGAATAACTTTGAAATAAAAGTCAATATTTAAAAACCACAACTTGCGATAAAAACCCACAACATTCAAGCGCAGTTCTAGCCTAAAAACTGGTCGCCAAGCGCAAGCAAAAGGAGTACCTATGTATGGATCATCGCAGGTGGCGTTCTGTATGTTCTGCCTACCCCTATGGGAATAGGGCATGAGTTTATGTAAGAACAATTACATTCATTATATGTGGCAGTACCTAGATACGAGTATCTATCTAAAACCCCAGCCGTTATATGAACGAGTTTATCAACATTCTCTGCATTTCCTACAAAATTATCTGCCTGACCTGCTTCTAACCCCAAAATGCCTGCACCGCTTCTATTGCATCACAATTGCATTAGATCTACATTACATTTGGCCGCCAACCCTCCCGCGCTGCGATCAAACGCAGACATAGTGGCGATTAGACTTACAAACGGCACACGTAATCCGATAGCGCATATGATACGTCAGCAGGACCATTTGAACTATAGTGCTCAATTTGGTCACTGAGCATTATTGGGAAAACATTATTAAAAAATGGCTAATAAAGTAATATCGAATGATTTTATTCAAATATCAGTTTCTACTACCCAGGCGCAAATATGACATGTCGAGCTACAGGCACATTACAAAAACAAAAAAGTATGTAAAGATCGTAGCAAGTGGCGTTCTGTAGTTTCTGCCTATCCCCATGGGCAAAATATGAAGGTTTATGTATGTCGTGTTGTGGCGCGGCATACAACAATAAAACAAATCTGTTCAAGTTTACGCTGTATCACAATGAGTTTAATTTGGCTAACACTGTGTCAGAAGACAATCAAAATAAAATGAATCAAGTTCTAGAAAAAGGCTGTAGGCGTATGCTCCATCTTCCGGACTAAATTTAATTTATACATGTTTATCTCATAAATGTTCGGGCTTCATAATAAAAACAACCGGTAAATTATATGCAGCCGCACTATATAAACTCCTGCAAGCAAAGTTTCGCGTCATTAGTATGGATTCAAACGGGGCTCTTGTTTGACTCACTGGCTTTTCAACCGTGTTTTCCCTGAATGTCGGTCTTACATTTAAAATACTATGCAGATGGCGTACTTATTAAATGTCAAATGCAAAACAAGTATGCAAGTGTACGGTTGGTACCTAAGTATCCCTACCTAGCCAAGTTTCATCAAGTAAACTGCTGTGTCCTCAGTGTGGAGGTTAATTATGTCGGGTATCTTACCCATAGTCTTTCAATGAAGTTAGGTTCCTATTGGTTCCATCAAACATAGATTACCTTGTATTTCATCTAGTAATGGGGGACTAACTTGGTTTGTATACCAGCGTTGCGATTGGTGGTTACATTGCGGTACCACAACAGCATTAGAATGACATATCGCATTAGTAACGGATTACTAAATCTCGTTATATGAGAACCTGCACGATCGCAGATGAATTAAGTAACATACTAACTAAAAGGGATCTGGTTCTGGAACTCTGTAAACAGTACAGCACGCCACTTTATGACACTGGTCAACTTATCACATACGGCCCGCAGATAGACGTTTCACCGCAAGAACCCGATATTCTGCAGTCGGAGATCGAACATGCCATTGGATACCTCAAGAACAGAATATCGCCCGGTAAAGATGGAATTCCCGCCGAGTTACTTTAAAACCTAGGTCCCAAAGCCGTGTAGCAGATTTTAAGCATCTGCACCAGGAGATGGCCTGAGCAGTGGACAGAGTCCGTTTTTGTTCCACTTCATAAAAAAAGGCTCCACCAAAGACTGCAGCAACTACAGGACCTTAGCACTTATTCCACATTTCAGCAAAATACTTGTACATAATAAATAACAGGCTGAAATACTTTCTCGATCCACGAATTCAAAGGAACGCGGGAAGAAATCCTGAACGTTCGCCAAACCATATACAAAAGCCGGGAATTTAACAGCCCTCTGTTAATGTGTTTCATTGACTATACTAATGCCTTTGATTGTGTGCAGTGGGATAAGCTGTAGGTGGAGCCAAAAGACATGGGTGCGCCTCAGCACCTTGTTGACTTATTCCGATGCCTCTACATCAGCAACCGCTCTTTCGTCCGAATAGACACCGATTGTTCAAATGTGTTCTCCGTCAAGAAAGGCGTTAGACAGGGATGCATCCTTATTCTTCAATGAATACGGAGAGTATATATTTCGGCAAACTCTTGAGGGCTGGGGTGTTTCGTCCCGAATTGTGGTATTTACTTGCAACACCGTGTCGGTGGGCGGTCAACGATTTTGGCAGCTGCCACTACACAGTCGAAAGAAAAAGTTTGTAACGTGAACACGCGGAAGTCGGGTTTTTTGTCGAAACATACCGAATCGAGATGTGTTTCCCCCATTGTATTTGTTAATCGCGCCCGCCGTTCGCAATCGGTGTTGTGGGGCACCCCTAAAGTGGGTTTAGAGTATATTTTCACGCGCAGCGAAGCGCTTTTGTGGGAAACGCGTGTATGTCTGCCTGGAAGTCGAAGCCCGGATCAGAACGCGTTGGTGGTCCCAATCTAATCATTGTCCTTTATTATATATATATTCTCCTTTCCCTAACCTCACGGCACGAGATTGATCGACGCCCAGGAGTCTACCGCAGGAATCTAAGGTAAGAGCGAATAATATTACCGGCCAACCCTTGTGCCACCTTATACCCGTATTGGAACCAGTATATCTACCAATAAGGAGCAAATCCCTAGCTTTCCACTGCCGCGAACCGCGGTTTTGTGGGATACAGGTTCAAACAGGGTCTAGGAGTTCCCAACGCTGCTATGGGCCCTAGCGTTAGCTACTGGCTTGGGACCAGAAGACCTGTATTTAACATTTGGTAGCAAGAGCGTGGTTTGCATTCCACGAGCATAGTAAACGCTAGGACACTCGTTCACAGTGAACGCTGTATTGTTTGTCGGTTTGCTTTTTATTGTTGAGAATACTGGGTTGGAAAGTGGTACATATTGAGTCACTCAGAGTTAGCTGTGTTAGGGGCGAACAGCCCCCATAGTTACATTCCAATTTGTTAAAATAAAGTGTACAACTCACAACTTAATATTGTCACTCCGGGATAGAAGGTTACAGTTTTGTATTGAAAATATAATTTGTTTATTTGTTGTATACAATATAGGTTTGGTGCAGACTAAATAGTCTTGCCTAATTGTATTTAATTGAATCATAGTTATTGTTGGACCTTGAACCTTTTATCTTGGTATTGTAAGTTTGTTTACATTATAAACATACTCAGTGCCCGCTACAGAAGTTATTGTTTTAAAGTATATTGTTACCAATTATATAAGAAAATTGGCTAGTTTGTTTGATATTGACAGTAATATTCTAATTGATTCAAGTTAAAGTCATTGTTTTTACCTATTAAAGTAAATTGAATATTGAATTCTATTGTAAAATCAAGCTACCCACTTTTGTGTTGATAATTTTTGTTTTTTTGAATACCCTCTTGTGTGTTGACAATTTATTTTCTTGAGAAACCCACTTTGTTTTTGATAATTTATAAATTGATATTTGGGGTTCCATTATAAATTTGTACTGGAAAATATTTAAGTTAATGTAACAGGGTTCAGTACTATTTGTTGAATTAACTTGTTGTTTCTCTTACACACCTTATGATTTGATATTTAATTTGGTAAGAGAATTACTGTCAAACTGTTCTTTTGGTTACACACATATATTATTAATTTAATTTGTTGAACATTTTGTGTATTAATTAATATAATCACTTTTGCTTACATTTTGAAAGTATGACTGCCTATACATTTGCTTGTAAGATTAGAGCGGAATTGAGATGGGTGACCTTGGTGGCCTCTTTAAGGGCAGGTAGCCCGACTTTTACATCTCTTTGATTCAATATTAAACAAACAAATAGTGATTTTTTAAATGCAAAAAAAATATATAGTGTAGTTTACTATATGTCCTTTTCATTTCTGCGTCCCTCAAAACATGATATTAAAAACTTCACTCGATCAAAAAAAATATCGGCAGAGGAGGCTGAAACGATGTTTTTTTGATGATTTATATTATTTTTCTTGAAGATTATGAAATATTTACTCCCAAAAAACATATCTAAAATAGTTAACAACTTATAGAACCTTATTCTCAGAGTAGAATTTATAAAATAGTTTAATTGTTTTAATAATAAATTTATATATAACACAGCGGCCGCCGTACGGCTTTTCAGTCGCCCGCGAGGCCTTGACGAGGCAGGGCCTATGCCAGTTTTATTCGTGCTGGACTTCTCGCTAATCTATCGCCCGATTTATTATGAGACCACAGTGTAACAGAATCAATAGGTTAGGAAAGTTTTTTAACAGACTTCAAAGAAGACTGAAATATTTGGCATGGGTGTATTTTATTTTGTTTTTTTGGGTTATTAGACAAAATAAAATAAAAAAATGGCTCAAACGAAATTTTTGATATGATTGTCATGGGTGTCATTTTCATGGTTTTTGGGGTCGATAAATGCTAATATAGAGTCAAAATGAAAATATAAGATGGCGCCGACCAAAATTTCTGAAACTTTCATCATGAGTGACATTTTCATGGTTTTTGGGGTCGATAAAAGCTAATATAGTGTTAAAATGAAAAAACAAGATGGCGCTGACCAAAATTTCTGAAACTTTCTTCATGGGTGTCACTTTCATGGTTTTTGGGATCGCTACATACGAATTTGGAGTCAAAATGAAAATACAAGATGGCGCCGACCAAAATTTCTGAAACTTTCGTCATGGGTGTCACTTTCATGGTTTTTCAGATCGATAAATGCTAATATAGTGTCATAATGAAAGTACAAGATGGCACCGACCAAAATTTCTGAAACTTTCTTCATGGGTGTCATTTTCATGGTTTTTCGGTTCCATAAATGCTAATATAGTGTCAAAATGAAAATACAAGATGGCGCCGAACAAAATTTCTGAAACTTTCTTCATGGGTGTCATTTTCATGGTTTTTGGGGTCGATAAATGCTAATATGGTGTCAAATAGAAAATACAAGATGGCGCTGACCAAAATTTCTGAAACTTTCGTCATGGGTGTCACTTTCATGGTTTTTGGGGTCGATAAATGCTAATATAGTGTCAAAATGAAAACACAAAATGGCGCCGACCAAAATTTCTGAAACTATCATCATGGGTGTCATTTTCATGGTTTTCGGGGTCGATAAATGCTAATATAGTGTCAAAATGAAAATAGAAGATGGCGCCGCCCAAAATTTCTGAAACTTTCTTCATGGGTGTCACTTTTATGGTTTTTGGGATCGCTAGATACGGATTTGGAGTCAAAATGAAAATACAAGATGGCACCGACCAAAATTTCTGAAACTTTCGTCATGGTTGTCATTTTCATGGTTTTTGGGGTCGCTTAATGCTAATATAGTGTCAAAATGAAAATACAAGATGCCGCCGATCAAAATTTCTGAAACTTTCTTCATGGGTGTCATTTTCATGGTTTTTGGGGTCGCTAAATGCGAATTTGTGGTCAAAGTAAAATTCCAAGATGGCGCCGACCGAAATTTCTGAAATTTTCGTCATGGGTGTAATTTTCAGGGTTTTTGGTGTCGCTAAATGCGAATTTGTGGTCAAAATAAAATTCCAAGATGGCACCGACCGAAATATTTCAAACTTACGTCATGGGTTCAAAGCTTTTACTTTCTCACACAATATTTTGGCTTTACATTATTTTTACTAGAACGCTAGAACAAACTTATAAATTACAATGTATCTAGTTTTGTTTGTTTAGTCCTTCTAAAGCCTTTTATCTGTCCTTTGAAACCTAAGTAAACTTTTACATTGTGTAACCTTTTTATTTGATATATTACCTGCTGTCTAGGATGGTCGCCTGCCAAGATCCTAGATTCTAAATTCAGACCAAAAAAAAGGCTCTATAAATTACGACACGATATTTTGCGAAAAAACCATGGCATTTTACACTTTAAATCGGTCAACGTGTTTGATGACCATAACTTTTGAATTGAACAGATTTTCATGTAACACAGCTAAGAACACTCTCGATGAAGTTACCTTTCAAACGAAACAATTTGCAACCATTAAATCGTAATCGGTTCAACCGTTTGGAAGCTATTATGTCACAGTCATATACATACGTCACACCTTATAACATCCATCTTTTCCGACAGGAGTTTCATACCTATCACAAAAATATAACACTTCAATAGAGTCATTCTTAAACAAAAACATCAAATATCTTAACAAACATTGTTGACAAACCCAAGATTTTACTCACATAATTATTCCGTCAACATTAATTATTACAAAATCGTCGAGCAAACAAGAAACTGACTGAATTCATAGTGTAGACAGATATCAGACTTTGTCTGGAACGGCCCCGTGATACGTGAGAGAAATTCTGAATATTGACATAGAATATTTAAATACAGAAGCCTCACTTTACCTCTTATTTGACGAAAATGAGCTTACAGGTGGATAAACATCCCCGACTGAGTGCATCTTGGCTAAAAGCCTGCATGTCGCAACTGCGAGTAACACTTTTTACTGTACCCACCAATGTAGTTTCCTTCTCTTGTGGTGTCATTAATGAGTCTTCTGCACTACACCTTTTTATCCTATTATGTCATCCCAAGCTTTCACCAGTCGCGTTCGTATAAGGGTGGTTTAAATTTAAATTTAGACCAATATGTATTGATACAATTAAAAACGCGTTCAAAAGTCTCAATATAAAAAATACTGTAGACTTGTGGGGGATATCCGTTAGGGTTCTTGGAGATATTATTGACTCAATTGCTCCTGTCCTAACAGGCTTATTCAATCAATGTTTGGACAGCGGCACTTTTCCAGACTTAATGAAACACAGTAAAGTAGTACCAATTTTCAAATCAGGCTGTAAGAGTGATCCTTCTAATTATAGACCTATATCCGTGCTTCCAGCATTGAGTAAAATCTATGAAAAAATCATGCTGGACCAGATGTTGTCTCACTTCAATTCAAATGGGATCCTGCATAGTCAACAGTTTGGTTTCACGAAAGATAGGTCGACAACGGACGCAAGAGTAAAACTCATCAGCCACATCTTGGAAGCTCTCAAAAGCTTTCGACTGCGTCGACCACAACACACTGATCTGTAAATTACACCACTACGGAATTCGTGGAAAATCTGCTGATCTCGTGCTTTACTATTTATCAAACAGACAGCAAAAAGTATTTGTTAATGGAACGATGTCCTCCGGGTCTCTAGTCAAGATGGGCGAGCCCCAAGGTTCAATTCTCGGCCCTTTCCTTTTTATTGTTTACATTAATGATCTCCCTTTTATGATGGTCAAATTATCGGATATAATTCTATTTGCTGATGATACTTCGCTAATTTATAAAATAGATAGGCAAGATACGGATGTCTTAAATGTCAACGAAAGTCTAATTGTCCTCTCAAAATGGTTCGCAGCTAACAATCTTTTACTGAATGCGAAAAAAACAAAATGTCGAAAGTTCTCTTTACCAAATGTACCACAACATGACTTAAACTTAAATCTTGACGGAAAAAATCTTGAAGTTATAACGGACACTGTATTCTTAGGGATTACTATCGATTCAAAATTGCAGTGGGGCGCGCACATTAGAACTCTTTCGGGTAGGTTAAGTTCAGCTGCATATGCAGTAAGGAAAATAAGGCAGCTAACCGATGTAGCTACAGCTAGGTTAGTATAATATGCTTATTTCCACAGTATTATGTCTTATGGCATTCTGCTGTGGTGATCAGCAGCAGACGTTGACTCAATTTTCATCCTACAAAAGAGGGCAATCCGCGCAATCTATAAAATGGGTCCTCGCGAGTCCCTCATAGAAAAATTTAAAGAGATCGATATACTGACTCTACCTTCACTTTATATTTTGGAATGTATTTTGTATGTCCGTAAAAATCGAGGGCTTTTCAAAACTAGAAGCGACTTCCATAATTTAAATACACGCACTAATCACAAAATTGTAATACCCAAATTCAGATTAACGAAAACTAGCAAGTCTTTTCTTATAAACAGTATACGCTTTTATAACAAGTTGCCAAAGTCAGTTATAGAACTGACCGATGGAAAGTTCAAAAACTACATCAAACGTATCCTTATTAAAAAGCATATTATAAAATCAAGGACTACGTTGATGATTAAAACTTTTGGCCTTAGCTCCTTCTGCGCATGGAGCTTCCCTGGTTACTTGTAAACGGCACAAATATGTGGATGTCTCTAACTATTCTCAATCTCATTTTTTCTTTCCTTCTTTTAATTGGACTTTTTACAATTTTTCAATCATCTTTATAGCCCTTTGCTTAGAATAGTTACAGCACTGATAACAACATTTGTGCCACATGTTAAATTCAGTCTTGTTTTTTTTTACCTTTGTATAGATTCTTTTACCGATTGTTTTGTGAATGTGTGAACATTGTAGGCCTTCTAGATGCTAGTTAACATTTGTTAACTTTTTTATATAATATATAATCTTTTTAATATTTTTTTTTAGTTTCTTACGACTTATTGTCATAAGTCGGGCCTATGTTGTCCCCCCATATCTAAGTACATGCATATACTAAGTGCAATGCATATACACATACCAATGCATATAAAACATGGAAATATTGTAAAACCAAACCATTTTTAAAAGAGTAACCATGGAGTTTCTTGCCGGTTCTTCTCCTTAGGAAACGACCAACCCGAACCGTGCACCTTTTGTTGACGTTTTATAAGTGCCCATGTAGGCCTATGTGAAATAAAAAAAATCATTTTGATTTTGATGCCTCCATATAGACGCGGTTGCTGCGACACGGACGCGGCTGTAATAGGAGGCAATTTAAATAATGTCGGTACTGTGTTCGACATTTATGATGACTATATGAAGGCAAGTTTGTGGAGCCGTATATGAGGGGTAATTATAAAATAATGGGTGTTAACACATATGTCAGAAATTATTTCGACAGTAGGCATGTAACATGGAATCTGTTTAATTAAAACTAGAATTATAATCTCTGAAACTCCATTTGTTTCAGTAGAGAAAGCTTAAATAATGCCTCACCGCGTTCCAGTTGCCACACCGCAACTGGAACAAACACGTTACGAGTGCTATGAATAAACATAAAATTCCAAAACAATTCCAAAACAGTGCAATTACACGTGCCTTAATAAAGAGTTCATGTCCACCGGCTTGTGTTACAGGTATATGTACATCACGCGGCATCGCGCGACAATTTGTAGCGCGCCAGTGTGTGGTGGCCTAACTGTCACGACTACAGCGCTTTCATCAGTAATGTGCATTTCGGTGCTGCAAACAAAAACAACCTTAACTAATGGTCATTTGTTGAACCTGTAACGTTGAAAACAAAATATCGTTAAGATTTATTTGTGTGGATGTTTTACAAACACGAATTAATCAACCTTCTTAATGAATAGGTACAATTAATTATTACTTTTATCACAACGTTTATAAGGCATCCATTAGGCTTAAACACCTAAACTGCTCATTAAAACAATACAAATAAAATGGTTGGTGCTCATCGTAAATTTGAACTAAACCTAAGTGGCCAAGGCTCAGTGTTGCCAAACTGAGGCATTGTCTGTGATAATTATGAAAATAATGACGAAGTTTACCTAAATAGTTGTATTTTTATAGAATAGCACGTTTATGGAAAATGTCGGGGTGGCCCAGTGCCTAAGAACTCGCCTCCCGTGCTTGAGGTCGTGGGTTCGAATCCGGGCAAGTACCAATGTGACTTTCTCAATTCATACTCGTATGTACTTTCTAAGTTTATCTTGGAAATCGCTGACAACGGTGAAGGAAACATCGTGAGGAAAACAGGAATTATAGTTAATATTTGTAAGTTTGTGCTCCATTGGTGTAATTGCTGCAAGGCGTTCCAGTGCGAGGGTAAAATAAATAAAATGGAATTGTTATTCTTCTGATCCTATGCGGTCACATATGAAGATCCTCGAGATGGGTCTATGCTCCTTCAAGAGTTTTCTCTTTAGAGCTTGTGCTTGCTTTGGCACATCATAAACGCAGCATCCCAATATGGCCAATTCATGGCATTATTACCCGACTACGGGAGGGTAATTTGAAAAACAAGACGTACTAGGTTTAATTTATACATTAAATATTATGAGGTGCTGTAGGCGGGGACAAATAAAAATTATAGAAACACAATCTGCCTAGCCTTTTCCCAACTATGTTGGGGTCGACTTCCAGTCTAACCGGATTCAGCTGAGTACCAGTGTTATACATGGAGCGACGTTAAAAATTATAGAAAAACAAATTATAGAAATAATTATACCAAAACTACGTTTGTCACCGCTGACAGCACCTCATAATATTTAGTGTATTAATTGTACATAGTAAGTCTTGTTTTTCTGTTTTCAATTAATAATTTTTAAGCAGTCAGGTATTTTGTTTTTATATATTTTTTTTTAACAAAATGGTCGGTAAGTAAATATGTAGATTGTAGGTATTTTTTACATCATTATCGTCATTTAAACCGAACGACGTCGACTGCAGGACATGGCCCTGCCCCGAGCGCCACCGTATGAACTGGTCCTTTGCTTTTAGCATCCAGCAGGTGCCTGCGGCCATCACCTGGTCTTCGTTCTATCTTCTAATAGACTTTTCAACGATTCTTTTTAGGTCATGGGCATTATGTGCTTTTTATAAATATTGATTAAAAATATTTATAAAACAAGCTTTTTAACTTAAAAGTACAGAATGCCATATCACTTGTCAATACAATATATCTAATGAGCCCAAACACGATGGTGCGATCTTATCTGGCTGAGGAGTTGCTATGGCCACCTTCCGGCTTCATCATGAGACTCGCTCCATAATACCATAATATTATTTCAATGTTTTCGAAGTTTGCGCGGTAATATAAACACAAGCTGACCAGCTTGAGTGAACTCAGTCCGACCAACGTCTGACCACGACACGTAAGTACGTTAGTACAGTATGCTTATCTCTTTCTGACAACGGGGCCCTATTTATATATCTGTGATCTAACACAGTGATAGAAATAAAGTTCCAAGTGCCATAGGTCCTATGTAGGTAGCTAAAGAAAAATATCGCCATGTTCTTATTTCTTTATAAGTATATCGTCTCTATTGGTAAAATCTCATTGGTTTTCAAAGTCACATAAGTACACCAAGTTACAGCATAATCTGAAAATGGATTACTAGTTGCCGAACAAACACAAAATTTAAAAGTAAGCTAATATGAACCTTGTAATTACGGAACTGCAATCGTCTACCGGCTACTAATTCCTACACAGCAAAAGTGTATATCGTTCCACTACTTAGATTACTGTTGATTCGGGAATTTTACACAATTACCATAGTTTCGGGGCAAAATAAAACCTACTTAAGTTAGTTCTACGAACTCCAGTCTTATCTTCACGCGCTATTTCAATTAGCATGCCAAGGCGTTGGCGCCCGTAATGGCATTTTTTGCAAGAAATAATTGGGTTTACATGTTGTATGTAGTTAACAGCTGTACATCACGAATATCAAACGACAAAGTCGAACGTACTTTGTAACCATGTTAAGTTTAAAAAAAACCTGGTACAGCTTACGTTTGTTGATAACATACGTCAAGAAAGTATGTGGCAGCTAAAACATAGACTTTATGTTTAGGTTGTATGTCATACAGGAATTTACACTTATACTTTTAAATCATTTCCTCCACTTGACATATTCTTGACTCGAACTGTTTACAATTACAAATATATAACTTATTATTTATTGATATACCTTGACTTTAACTTCTCATTATCATAGCGTTTAAACCGAGTGGAACTTTCGAAATCACTAGTCTGTCGATACAAAATATAATGATAAAATCGACAAAACATTGGCATATCAAAGTTGATGAAGAAGGAATTTTCACTTCGCACGAAACTGACACTGTTCGAGTTGTATATGGAGATGTTTATGGTTTGACAATATTGAAAATATTTGTCACTTAAAACTTGTTGAATTGATTAATTTTCTTTGCAAACATTTTTCCAGTGGCTAAATAAATGCCACACCCATCGATCTTCAAGGTTAAGCAACGCTTGCCGAGGTCGGTCCGTGAATGAGTGACCATTTTTAGGGCGTTTCTTCCGTGCCTCGGAAAGAAAGTTGAACAGTTGATCCAGGCTGTCATTTAAAGATCCATGACAGTCGTTAAGGGGTAGTCAGAAGCCTGTGATCTGACACCAGTATTGCCAAGGGGTATCGTGATACACAGTTACTGGGTTAAGGAAATCAGATAGGCAGTCACTTCATGTAAAGCACTGGTACTCAGCTGACAACATAGTTGAAAAAAGGCTAGGCAGGCAGGCAGAGAAGCATTTTCTTTCTATTTATTTGAAAAACATTGGCTCGGAGGCTTTACTCTGACGCGTCAAAACTATCAATATTCCAATGTAAGACAGGGGCAGAGCTATACAGGGGCAAGAGCACTGTCCCTTTTAAACAGCTGAGTCACGATGGCTGAACTAACATTATAGCGAAATTGAGTACTGAATGTAATACTTGTCAAATACGCGTTTGCTATTGTGATTGGTTGCATAAATAGACTTGCATTTAATTTATGACGTGAGGATAGTTTCTTGCCAAAAATCAGGGTTTTGTCTTACAGACTTTCAAATCTAAGTAATTATTCAAGAAAAGAGCACATCAACACATCGTTCTCTGGAACGCGCTTCCTCTCGAAATCAGGACGGCCACCAGTCGGTATGATTTCATGCGGAAATTCCTGTTTTACTTTTAGCGGGGAGAGTGGTCATCTCGATAACTTCTTTTCATTAGTTTATTAATATATACGTATATACAACTAGCTTGCCCGCGTGTATTATACATATTAATAAACCTTCCTCTTGAATCACTATATCTATTAAAAAAACCGCATCAAAATCCGTTGCGTGGTTTTAAAGATCTTAGCATACATAGGGACAGACAGAGGCAAGTACTATTTAAGGATTATTTATATGGGTTTGTATTTTTTGTATAACATATTATATATGTAACATGTGTATTTCAGCAACTTTTTTTTATTTGTTTGCATTCCACGGTGCATAAAATATACATGTAACATTTGTAATTAAGCAATCTATTTTTTTTTTTTGTTTTGTTGTTTGCTTTCCACGGTTTAAACAATGCACCTGCCATGACTGTTATCTCTTCACCACCCTTGGTTGACTGGTAGAGAATGTCTAATGCATTAAGTCCACCATTGCATCTTTTTGCATTAAGTTTAAATAAATAAAAAAGTAAGCACATAAACACAAAGTAATCAATTTACGTAGAATCATGATTCTGATGGATTTTCAACCTGCAGACATTGCAGACAGAATTATTTTGTGTTTAGAATAGCTGAACTTTGAATGTAATGGATGTCTGCATTTATTAGGACCCGTGTTTCTTTTTAGAAATATTAAAATGCTTAGTTATCGAATATTGTCTTGCAAAAGTATGTCTAATATAACATCATTCAAGTTTTAGAATGATGTATGTACTTTGTGACGCGATACTAATGCAGTCCTACTCGCGGCGAGGTGTGCCCTCAGGTTTTGTTGCATAGAATGAGAGAAAAGTAAATGAAGAAATGTCAGCATATTGCACTCTCCTTTGGTATATGGAAACTGAATGATAAAGTATCTCTCCCTTTTAAATTTTGTATACTCACTTGTCATTACATGTCAAACTGATTTTTCTTCTATAATGTAGTACCTGAGAGGTCTGAATCTTATGATACAAGATTTTCTGTTACAAGAGCCAGGGCTGCAATGATTTTTGTGTCTTGAAGTGTGTTAAATTACTAAAGAGTTACTAGGAATGTTTCATTTTTAAATCCTGTCCAGTTATTTATGTGTATTTGAAGTCTTACGTCGAAGAAATAAGTATATTCTGTGAGTCTTCCCACAAAGACGTAATTATCGATTCGTAGAAAACTCATGGCCATATGATTTAGCTGAAAGACGTCTACTGCTGAGCCTTTGTTCAGCAGTGGACGTTCGTCTGATTTGCAGAATGCCTTTAGATCGTTACCAAAACTAAACGTAAAAATACTTAGCATAACATAAAGATAAGCAAGTTTCTATTAAAAATCCTATATACTTAACTTAGTGGATCGACATTTCCATACGTTTTATAGAGCACACGTAAACTTTTTGTACGTAGGGACTATGAAACGTTAGTGTAATGAGCGTTGCGTTCCAAGACCATTCACTTGCAACGGGTTACCGCGCTTTGCAAACAGAGACTTGTCACTTAACAGGTAAGTACAGCAGAACCAGTCTGTGAAGTCACTTGAAGTTTGAGTATGCCCTCTAGATAGAAACTGCAGTGGCCAATCTGGAAACCCTGAAACCGATTGCGGGCCTAGGTTGGCCGCTGTAGAAAAAATCTGGCCAAATGGAGTATCATAAACCCATACAAAACTCAGTACTAGTGAGGAGCCCCTTCGCTGGATAAGCCCACCTTCTTAATAGCTCTCCGACCACCTGCCAATGACAAAACTGTCCAAGTAGCAACATATTGTCGGATAAAATCTAAATAGTTTAGACTGTAATTTGAGTTAATCGACACAAATGGGATAAAGCCTTGAAGTCGAAGAAGGTCTTTAGCACCATGTATTATGCGTCATTTACGCGTTCTGGTGAAACTGCTGCGGCAACGACCTTGAGGGAACTAAACACGCACTAATTTCTTTAACAGCTCTTTGTACTTTATTTAATATTCTATGACAAAAATAAACTATAAATAAAAATTTATATAATTAAATTGTCTTTGAGATGGTAAACATTTCACTATAATACGCCTGGCGGGTTTGGTGCGATTGTCGAACTTTAAAAATGAATTACACTTTGTTATATGAATAAAACTCAAAATCTTCATAACTCAAATTAAGAAAATGGTCTAATGTAACAAAAAAGCCGCGGCTTGTTTTGCCAAAAAATTAAAACAAGCCGTTTAGACTTCATTCTCTTTTTAAAATCTGCTACTGAGGGGTACTTGCGCCTTAAGAAACCGTTTATGATAGGAATAACTAGAACTCAAATTGCATGTGCACCGCGAGCATTTGGTTTCTAAACACTCAAAAGAGACTGCTGAAAAGATGAATTACTGTTCTTAGCGAACAATAAAAAAAGGAACAAGCGAGCTTTTTTATGTTCAGTTTAACGAAACCACATGGCTGAAAGCTGAAATGCTCGTAGAAGAATGCGAATGCTTGACATATAAATTCACACATCGATACAGGTTTAATTTAGAGAATAACACTAGGTACACCATCCACGCACGAAAAATAAAATGTTTGTACAATCTATTGTACGCTTTGGGCTGTACACTGTCCCAGCTTTGCTTTCCCCAGGGCATCAAATTGTACTGACAGAGACCCACAAGTTTGTCATTGGAATATTGCTGTGTCAATATTACAACTATGTTGCAAATATAGGTATTTAGCGTGTCAAATCTGGAGCTCTCAACAAATATTAACAAAACTTTTTAAATGTTGTTTTCATTGTTTTAGTATGTTTTTTGTATTCCAATTTTATAATACGGTAATTTCTGAAAAACACAATGCAGTTTGTCCTCTTTTTCTTGTTTATTTTATTTTCTATTTGTATTTAATTTGCTGTGTATAATCTGCTTGTAGCGTTAGTACTGTTTACTTGATAAGGTTAAGATAAAATCCAAGTGACAGTAGAATACTGACTCCTAAGACACAGGGTAGCCAGGAGGCAGGGTTTAATAAATTAGTACGCCTTTCACAAATTGTCTAACATGAGCTAGATATTAAGCAAAAAATTTAAGGTTTTTGTTCAGTAAAGATATTTGATTTGATTTTGATTTGATATAACCAAAATATATTGGACACGTATTTTTTCTTTTGTCACATAAACAAAATCTCGACGTTACAGTGCGTTGAAATTTCGCGTGACGTCACTTCTTGAAACACTTTTTACCTAGAAGTGACGTCACCAGCCCCACACCTGAATTTCATTGCGATTTATCTATGACAATTTTTATTGATTTGATACCTACCAGTTTCTACGATGTTGATCTGTATATAATATTTAGGGAGAAGGTTATAATGACGCAATATTTTTTTTAAATAGTCTTACTTAAAAATATGACTTTTGCACTAATCTACATCTTTGTGCCCACACTCACTTATGCAACACGATCCTTGGAATGCAACGCGAACAGTTTAAAACTACATATTCTGAGGCAACTACTATGGGCTCCTAATTTCATAACGGTTTAATTATACCAAGCCTTAATAACCTTAAGCTCATTAATAAATGATTAAGTAATTTGTTGCTTAATTAAGGTAAGTAAAAGCGATGTTACGATTTAAAGTAAAAGCTATAAGCCTGTAAAATTCTACGGTATCTAATATATTAATTATTCAGTGATAGTAGCCTTGGCGTAGTTCCTACGTAATAACAACCTTACATTTTTAAAACTTTAAGGAAAATCCAAGTGGTAGGAATAGTTGTTATAAGCACTAATGTGATTGTTTAAATATGTAACTGTGACGGAATCGTAGACCCACGTTGCGTTTGCATTGTGTAAGCGACGCGTAAGCTCACTAAGTGCTTATTCAGATTGATACTTGATTGATTACTTTTAAAGAGCATCTAAACTGTCTATCTTTTATGAAAATACATGATGCCACAGACGCGAACGTAGCTTTTGACAATTTTATGGACGATTTTACTCTTATGTATAAATTATGATTTCCGGCAAAAGTGATAACTATAAAAACAAACATTAAAAAGAAATGGATATCTCACGGAATTAAAATATGCAGTAAAAAGCAAAGGCAGTTACTATGGGCCCAAAGGTTAAATCCTGACTCACAAAATAAATTAGTTTTTAAAAACTACACTAAACTTTATGGGAAAATTATAAAACTTACCCAAAAAGCTCAAAATAATCACTTCATAAATACCGCCCAAAATAAATCAAAAGCTACCTGGCAAATAATAAATACATCTAAGGTGTGTTTACCACAGGAGCCTATTATGTGTGTAAAAAGAGATGATTTGTCGTTTACACAGCCAATGGACATTGCAAACGAATTTAACAATTATTTTATTGATACAATTGAAAATAACGTAAAAACTGGCATCAAGATGAATAATATTAATTTAAATAATCAGACATTAAATTCAATTTTCATGCAACCTGTAAACATTGACGACATAATAAAAATCATTGGCAACCTAAAAAACACAAGTACTGTTGGATATGATGGCGTTTCTACAAAAGTAATAAAATTTACCAAAGAAGTAATAGCACCACCATTAGCACATATAATTAACCTATGTATTGCTGATGGCACATTTCCAAACAATCTTAAAAAGGTTATGGTGTAAGGGGAAACGTCCTACAGCTAATAGAATCGTACTTAACTAATATGTTTCAATGTACAGAAATTGCTAGAATATGTCCAAAGACTAAATTAGAAACGACTTATGTATCAAAACCGAGACACGTAAGATATGGTGTCCCACAAGGTAGCCTACTAGGGCCGCCACTTTTTTTAATATATATTAACGATCTCCCAAAAGTAACATCAAACAAAATGGTTCTCTTTGCAGATGATAGTACAGCTATTGTAAAGTGTGCAAATATAAATAACTATGAGAATGACATTAATACTTGTTTAAGTGACATTATAAATTGGCTACATAATAATAATTTAATAATAAATCTAAGTAAGACAAAAATTATGCACTTTAATCAACGCTGTGAAAACCCGAACGTTAGTATTACTTACCAAGGCTCTGACATTGACGAAGCAAATAAAGCAAAATTCTTAGGTGTAGTGATCGACAACAAACTGACATGGAAACCTCATGTTGAAGAAGTATGTATAAAACTGAAAGAAAAAGAAAGTCAATATTCAGGCTCTTTTAACGGCATACCACGGACTAGTTGCCTCCGTTTTGCGGTATGGTATTATTTTTTGGGGGCAGTCTACTGATAGGGCGCTTGTATTTAGGATGCAAAAACGATGCATAAGATCAATGTGTGGTCTTAATACCACAGATAGCTGTCTTCCTTACTTTAAATCTTTGAAAATATTAACATTCCTGTCTTTATATATATTGGAAACGGCTTTATTTGTGAAAAATAATCCACATCTATTTCAAAAATTGTCGGCAGTCACAAGCAATCCAATACGAACTCAATATGTGAATCAATTGTGTCAAGTTAAATGTAAAACCGCACTAATGCAAAAAAGTTTTTTTGGCAATGCCCCGCGCATTTATAACAAAGTCCCTAATTTTATTAAAACTATGAGTGTATTCAAATTTAAAAGGGCACTATTGGAAATATTAATTGAAAAAAGTTATTACACAATTGACGACTTCCTTAATGATGAATCACTGATTGCTTGACATGCTATTTATACCATTTGACATTTTTATTTTATTTTTATTGTAAACTTGATGACATTAATGTAATAGTGTTACATTTTACAACAACTCAAACGATTGACATTAATTTGCATAAATTAAATAATATGTTGTGCATGCCAATGTGACGGTAGAGCATGGAGGACTGTACTATATAATAAAACATCTATGTACTAAATACCTATGTTTGCAAACCAATAAATGAATTTGATTTTTTGATTTTGATAAGTAGAAGCGGGCGCGATTCTATTTATTTATTATTATTTATCGATAGGCTCGCGTTTGACCACTATCTCGCCTGATGGTAAGTGATGATGTGGTCGACGGTGAAGCACGCTTGCCTAGAAGTAACCTATTCACTCTTGACTTAAAGACCCCAAGGTTGTAGCTATCAGGAAACAAGACTCCGGCAGGCAGGGAATGCCACTCCTTAGCTGTGCGTACAATGAAAGTATTCATAGTAGTATGTTTTTTCGCTTTGTACGTATGTGTGGGATGTCCACCCTGTACCGGTGGCGCATTGCCGTACGTCTTGTTGACCGATGATGGAAAGGGCTAGGCGAAATCAAATTGTGCAGTTCCATCGCACACTCCCCGAAATGTAACCGATAAAAAACCGCTGGACTGGCCACTCGGCGTCGATGTTCGAGGCTCTGGAGTTTTGAGGTGACCAGAGTATCGACGCCGATAAGCCGCATGGCCCGTTTGTCAATCGACTCCACTTGAGTCGATCGCATCAAGTGACCCGGTCAATCATGACCGAACTTGCACTTTATACAATTTAGGCAGCAGTTCAGACGTGAAGTACTGTCTCACCTTCGCAAGGATCCTCAACTTTTTAGCAACTAACTGAGCCTTTGCCTCAATGAATGGACCAAAATTGAGGGCTGATGTTAACGTAACAACAAGAAGGTCGAGATGGTCCATTATTGGCACGGTTACACCATGGAAAGATGGAGCCGGGTGGATAGGCTCTTTTTTGCGGAAAAAATACACGCCTGGGTCTTAGTAGCATTGAAACTGACTAGATTGGCATCGCTCCATTCGGAGACTGCCTACAAAGACAGGTTCAAGCACCCAACTATGACCTCCCGGAGAGACCGGATCTCAAGCCCAGTAGCCAGTGCGCCGGACATATAACTCTCAGCAACCGTGCTGTCGTCTGCGTACCCAAAGATTCTGGGTTTTAACAGGTCATTAATGTGCAGCAAAAACAGTGTAACTGAGAGCACCGACCCCTGAGGGACTCCGGAATTAATAACTAATTGACCGGACGAGCAGCCATCGATAACCACTCGGATGGACCGATCCCTCAAGATGTCAGCAATCCAGTCACACAGACCACTAGGCAGACCGAAGGAAGGAAGCTTACCAATAAGGTTCTCATGCCAGAACCTGTCAAAAGCCTTCGATATATCAAGGGAGACAGCAAGCGCTTCCCCGTGCCTCTCTATGGCTTCACTTTAGACGTGAATGGCATACGTTAGAAGATCCCCAGTTGACCGATTGCGGCGGAATCCGTATTGGCGGTCACTGAGGATGTCGTTGTCTTTTAGGTATGCCGGGAGTTTATTGTTCATCACACGTTCCATACTCTAATAAAAAACGTTCGATTCAAAAACTTGTTTGTACGAAAATTTCTTATCTCACACAGTATTGCCCGGATCTACCCTTCTAATGTTAAAATTGTACAATTTTAACATTATAAATAATTATTATAACTATTAAATATAAACACAAGAATAAAAAATGACGCAGTTCACATTGCAGACATTATGAACAACAGTGGTTCCGTTTAACATAATTTCATATCACTTTAAAGCAAATTACCGTTTTACAACAAGCAGATTAATTGTTGAGTGAGTGTTGTGTGCTATAAAATCTAGAGGTTTTCCTAGAAATGCAGATGAAAACTGTATTAATTGTAATAAGCACCTGTAGGCAAGTTCGGGCGCCTTGTTTTAAGCACTAGGTAGATAGGCAGATAGTTAAGTTGTAAAATGCTTGTAAACACGAACTAGTGGCAGAGAAATCTGTCGGGTTAGTTCATGTTCTTAAACGAATGCCAAAGACCAGACCGGTCATTGCGAGGTGGTAAACATGAAGTCGTTGTAATCGGGGCATGATCATGGATCTGTCTGGCGAAAACAGAAGATTATATTGAACTAAGATCGAATTTAACCCTACGGTTCCTACCATACACACCTGACCGTGCTCGCTCCCCCACTCTCCCCGCATATCAAAGTAAACAAGCACTAAAAGTAGGTATTTGTCCCGCAGCATTCCGATTCACGCAGACAGGTCGAACATGACGTGATACGGACATGACATGATTGTTCGCCGGTCGGACCGCGTTCGTTAACTCTATGCGTGGTGCATAATATGACGCGTAGTGATGTATGCTCATGGAAGCGACAAGCAATGGACGATTTAACGTCCGTTCCAGGCTGTAGTTCAAAATACGTTGTTTTTTATGAAATGCGTGTTCGGTGTTTTTTTTTGTTATAGTTATAAGAACTTGTTGGGCGATTAGATTTTTGGCACGGTAATTAATATCCCTTTCTATTAGGCCTAATTGCTTAAATTGATAGCGCATATCTATATTGGTATTCCTTCGTCTATTTTTGCGAAACTTCTACTTATAGGTACTACCAACTATAAGATACACGAAACTGATCTCCTGGGAGAAGTCTTGCTCCTCAACTCTGCCTTGCCTTTATTGGCCGGTTGGAATGAAAACTGATGGGCACCAGAGCTCTCACCTCTCTCTTTAATTTTCAGCTTTAATTGGCTGGCTTGAGTAGAGATAAGCAAGAGCAAACGTGCTCGGAGAAAGGAAGTTAACCAAGTAAGATGAAAGAAAGAAAAAAATATTTATTTGTGACCCGCACAGGATACACGAGAAATATGCATAAATTTAAACAATAATAAAAGTGATGAGATGCTGGTTTGGATCTTCACCGTACTTCTGGGATTGTCCTGATAGCCGTGGTATATCTCTCCATTCCTCAAGCACCTCCGGATATGTCGCCCCATTGGCGCTACGTCCCTAAAGTGCTAGCGACCCTTTATGGGGTTCCTTTAATTGAGTGTGCAAGTCACCACCGCCATTTTGTAGCCATGTAGTTCAACAGTAGTTGTGCAGGGGCCGGTAGTCCTCCTATTATAAGTTTGGGCAAACGATCCACTAAAGCTACCAAATCCATATCCCAATACATTTTTCTCCATATTTTGCAATAGTCCTGCACCAACCGGGGATTGTCCTTTGGTGCAGTTGCGTAGTGCATACAAGGATAACCATCGGTTGTGTCACATACCTAACGGGGCCCCTGCGAGCTGGCTTGGGCTCCTTGCAAGGCTTTCAAAGGACCGGGACCCTAGAGTCCCGAGATCGACAAAGAACTATAATATATGTCATCCAACCTAAGGTGTGTTCAAGACCTTCCATAAGGTGGTCCGATAACCTGGTGAAGGCCACCAGAATCCATAGGATGCAAGAAGCACAGAACTTGTTATTGTGGCCATGCTTGCAACAGGTCTTTGTCCAAAATGATGTTGATAACTGAAACAGGGCAATATATTTCCATCATTAATTAGCTTCTTCTTCTTTTGGAGTAGATGGAAATCTAGTAAAATATTTTTGTCCATAATAGCCTGTACTGAATAGGGATGTTTCCTAGGTAGAAAAATAATAATTCTATTTAATCCGTCAGTGAGATTATCAAATAATATTGGAACCGTATTTTTTTCTTTATCAAATAAATAAAAATTGACAAAGATAAAGCGGATCAAATTTCATGAGTTGGGGCTTGTGAAGTCACTTTGTCAGTATAAAGTGTAGCACACCGTGACGTCACACGATATTTCAACGCACTATATCGTCGTATGTTTTTCGTTACGTGGCAAAAGAAAAATACGTGTCCAATACTTTCTAGGTTATCTAACTGACGGACTAAATAAATATGTTTTGTCTACATCTCTATTGCTGCGTTTAACAAAATTATTCACCAAAATAGACTTGCCTATATTATTGAAACTCGCCGCTTTGTTGACAATACAACCGAAATAGCCCATTTTTGTGTAAATATTGATGTCCCAAACCCACAAGCTCATATAGTGTCATAATAAACTGGCTGAAATAAGTAGGTGCTTGTAACTGGCGCAATATTGCATAGCAAGCTGTTAGAGTATGAACTAACTACTTTATGTACATGTGAGTATCACTATGCGACTAATTAAGGTTTAATATCACTGTCGGGGTTGAAACGCTATGCCTCTCTCTACAAATGTACTATGTTATATTAATTATATTCAATATTGGACTTTTATATATCTAACAATTTGGGGACTCAAAAAATAAATAAAAAAGTTGTGTTATTTTAATTTAAATCTAACACTTATACAGGTTTCTATGACTCTGAAGTTTGTTATGGCTCTGAGGTTTGCATTTGTATATGTATGTTATATGTACATAGGATAATATGAATATGAAGTTGAGTATTTGTCAACCTCTACTTTAGCCTGAAAACCTGTGAAGCCTGTAGTTTTGCCCAGCTAATATTATATTATATTATTAGGATTCCGTTCATCAAAAGGAAAAAATGGAACCCTTATAGGATCAATTCGTTGTCTGTCTGTCCGTCCGTGTGTCAACACAATTTTCTCAGGAACGCCTTTTTTATCCTGCAGAAATGCTCATGCATACTGCGCTACCACGGGCAGATAGCGCAGTTATAAGAGAGTCCGCGGTGTCCTCCTGTGCCGCTTATGGCGGGAACGTGGGCACGCGTTAGCACTCACCGCGACGCTCTTCTAGGGAGTAACCCCTATAACAGGCGCACCAGAACACATTGCACGCCGTGACCACCCCAGTCACCAAACCAGCGCATGGGTGTCAGGCGACCCCGTGTATGGCACCCATGGTCCTCCTATGACGTGTCAGGTCCCGCCACCTTCCACTTTTCGGCTGCAGGGGATAGGGACCTAGCCTGCAGCCCCACCGCGTCCGCCACCAAACGGTAACGATCCCATCCAGGCCGCGGAAGGTAGGGAGAACGGCGCACCGCAATACCGGCACTTCTTACCCGCCGCGGTCTCCAACCCTCAGCCGCAATATCAGATGGGTATGGAAGGCCCCATACGACATCGCGACCCGCTTCAGTTGCGATGTAGCCCAAGGGGCACCGCAACCTACTTGTTGGCTGCTACGTCGTCGGTTTAATCGGCAAAAGCCCTGAATGTCTTACAGCTCATATAAAGGAAAAAAACTGAACAGTTCCAATCTACATTAAAAAACTACTTAACTTATTTGCAGTAGGTAAACTGACCGAGACCAATATTGATGTATGTGGACAACAGTTTACGAACGGCAAAGTTAATTTTGTCCCTTCGTTACAGCAATGTTCGGTGCTTTCATTGTTTATGAACGTCAGTAATGTTACCTAATTATGTAGGTGTAGCTGTTTATACGGAACCCTCGGTGCGCTAGTCCGACTCGTACTTGGCTGGCAATTTTTATTCATAAACAGTTCAGACTTCTTTAGTTAGCAGTTGTTCAAGACACACTATTTACTATCAGAAATCCTTTGTCCGGTTTTATGCTTGACACTGTTTGGGTAAGCGTGGTGATCAATGCTGTGGGTTTTCTAAATAAGATAAGTCTTTGATGTACACTGACGCAACAACAGACTGCAATGAAACGTGTTAACAAAGCAAACATTTAAAGTTTGTCTTCTAAACGAAAATGTACGGTCGTTTATCGTCTGTCTGCGGGTCCGTGTTATTATTCTTGAATACGCATCGGATTTTGATTTTTCACACATGCATTTGTAAATAGAATATTATAAATAAACTAATTAAAACAAATAATTCTCAGTGTAAGTTGTAATAAACGTGTAAAGCAGAGTCGTGTTGCTTATTGAAGTATACATAATCATAACTTATAGCAAACGACTTAAACACCTATTACCACATTTTTAATTATTGGCGTGGGGTGTGCTTTTGGGGAAAAGATCAGAGAGAGTGGGATCTTTACCTCACTAAAACCACCCCGGTGATCAGTACTTGGAAGGGGCCCCGTTACCTCTTAAAAGACCACTCCGGAACTGTGCAGCGCCTGTTAGGGCACGTCCCTAGGGTGACTGAGAAGCTTCTCCTCTGAGCCTCGTTGTGCACGGCAGCACGTGATCATTGTGCCACCGTGTTTTCTGGAATCACTTGGTGGGCGGAAAGAATCCCCAATCTGACCATCCGTGACACTGGCCAGTCCCGCCTGCCAATGATGCAGGCGGGGTTTCGGCGTTTTAGCCGTCGAGGTGGTTGCCTCTACGACGCCTTCTTCTTCGAACCTAATACTTAAACATCCAACATTTATCTTAAGTTTATAATTACATAATCCAAGCATTGCCTCACATATTACAAATAATTGCGCTTACAGCCTCAATACTAGGTAAACAAAACCTCGACCTGAAAATAAAACTGGTTAGCTGTTACCTTCATTATACTAACATATTACGAGCATCATGCTTGGCAGATCCTGGAAGGGTGAATGGATGCAGGCTTTATAACCACAATGTGCCTGAGAACGTAGGCATAAAATAAAGGCTGTCTTTATAAATGATAAAGCTTTTTTATTATTATTGTTGTGGTCGCGTTTGACCACTAACTCACTTGATGGTCGACGTTTGAGCACGCTTGCCTAGAAGTATCCTATTCACTCTTGACTTAAATACTCCCAGGTTAAAGCTATCAGGAAACATGGTCCAGTTAGCAGGCATGTCCTCTTCTTAGCTGTATGCTCGATATAAGTTTGCCCAAAATGTTGTGTTCGTATGGGTGAGGTATGCACCATGCATCGATGGTCCATCTGTCTTCTACTATCTTCTATACATCTTATGTCTTGGTGGCAGATGACTGTGCCAATGTAGAAAGGAAGGAATGGACATACGAGGTCCATTCCTGTGGATTCCCGCACTGTCGAGGCGGAGCGGCTCAGTAGCCGTGGCTTGGTCTACCACGGTGAAGTGAAGAGGAACCCGAAGAAGGGCCGCTCGTCAGGGCTTTTGCTGATAAGCCGACGACGTAGCGGCTAACACGTAGGTTGTGATGCCGCCTAGGTGACATCGCAATTGAGGCGGGCCGCGATGTCGTATATGGGTATGGAATACATACCCATAAGATATCGCGGCGGGAGAGGAGTGCCGGTATTGTGGTGCGCCGCTCTCCCTACCTTTCGCGGCCTGGACGGGGTCACCACCGACTGATGGCGGATACGGTGGGGCCGCAGGGGAGTAGGAGTGCCGGTATAGCGTTAGCCGCTCTCCCTATCCTCTGGGGGGTACCACCCAGGGTCAAGTGACGGAAAGCCGCGGCGGGTTCGTTGTGAGTGCTAACGCGTGCCCGTGTTCCCGCCCTAAGCGGCACAGGAGGACGTCGTTTAATTTTTGTGGGTTGGAGTCCCACATAACAGCGCTATCTCTCCGTGGTAGCCCATTTCTCAAAGCAAAAATAAAGAAGAATAAAGGAAAATATAAAAAAAATGTTTCCCCAACTCGCGTATGTTCTCACGTAGTGCGTACTCAGCTTAATATACTCAACAAACGTACATTTAAACGTTGACGTCATGCACGTACATTTTTAAATTATATTGACACAGGCATCACGTATAGCGACATCCTGGATTAAAACCAGCCCTGTGTCGTGGCTCACTGCCGCTTACAAAAACTCCCCGGTTCCTTTGTTGTGCAAAGGAGGGTGGAAAAAAATACTGTTCCGCAACTTGTAAGAGAAAATCAAGCAAATTGCTGCTTCAATTTTACAAAAATAAATTATTCTTGCTGAACCGGAGGCAAATTACGTGGTTATTTTAATCGGTGGATTATCAATTTTCTATTGGTATTTGCTTTGGATCTTGTTTGATGCTTAACATTTGCGACTGCTAATTGAAGTACTACACAATCACACTTTGCAATGTATGTTTAAGGATACACTCTTTCCAATTGTACCTGGAAACAGCAACCAAACTGTCAAAATGGGATAAGTCGTGCCGTACTAAAATTATGAAGTATGGGATTTAATAAAACATTTTGGTCGTATCAAAGTAGATCTCGATAAAGTCTACTTTGAGACGAGTAAAAGCGAAGATTTTCGTTCTCGATCAAAACATATTTTTTTGTTAATAGAAAACATAATTAAAAGAAGCTTATATGATATTCTAATAGGTTCGAAGTAAACCCTGTATTGAAAACAGGCCTGCGGATCACAAGCCAAGAGGCAAACACTGGGGCCCATGAGCAATGCTGCGACTCTTGGATCCTACAAGGTCTATACCCGCGAAACCGCGATACGCGGCAGCGGTAGCTAGGGGTCTGTTTTTTGGGATACGGGTTCCCGCATATGTGAAAAGTAACACAGTAATACACAACTTACAGTTATTACTCACATTTGTTCCCGCGGTGGTCTCCTAGTCAATCCCGTGTCCGGTCGGGGGTTATGGTGGGAAAACATATATATAATAAAGGACAATCGACGTATTCTTGACCGAATCTCCGGCAGACAACCATACACGCTCCCGACACAATAATACCTCACTGCGTGCGAAATATATACTCAAACAAACGCACAGGCCACTCACAATACCACTTGCGGAAGGCGAACGTAATTTCAAGTAACGATGGGTTGATTATCTGGCGATTACAACAAAATCAAAGCAAACCACCGTAATACGTCTAGCCATGTCAATCACCTTTTTTCCAGTAAGTGTCAACTGTAAACCTAACCAAAACTGTCAAATCTCGACCACAGCGAGTTGACACAGTGTTGCAACAAAATAAGAAAAAAAAATGAACGAAACCTGTATTGGTTCCGAATACAAAACATTCACCATCGCTAACTTGACCTAACCAGACCCACTTAAACTCGCTAAGATGCTCACATTCTCACTTATTATAACCAGGCCAAGTTATGCCGCAATCTCAATGCAATAAACATCCAGCTAGGTGGCACGTGCCAACGACGACTGGCTTTTCTGCCTCTGCTATGGATATAGAGCGGATGAATGAGCCTAAGAAATAGGACTTGGGTACCGAGAAAATAATTTAAATCAAATAATATGTTTTTAAATAATAATTTAATGATAGGAGTACTTATTACACTTACATTTAACTAGTTGTGTAAAATAATACACTAAGGCTCACTTGCGTGAAAATCTATAAAAAACACGAGGTTAAATATTATGTCATACATAGATGTTATAAATAACACGGGGTTAGCTACTAACTTGGAGTTGTTAAGATTACACAGAAGGATAACGCAAGTGGGCCTAAACTATATACTATGTGTCCGGGCTTGTATGATAGTCATCGGCACGTAACTTGGCAAGGTTTTGGCGTAGTGGGGGTAAGTTCGCGCATCGTACACTTATTGCCACAAAAAAGTGGTCACTTTTATTTCTTGTAATTTTTCAATGGTTATGGCCATCATGTATTTTTAATCACGTATGTTAAGAAGAAAGTTGAATAAAGGAGAGGTATTCGTGAAGTTTAGTAGGTGTTCTCCTCCATAAAACAGTACACATCGTATACCATTTTTTCTGGCATGTCTGCGTAAAACAGTATTTGATCCTGGCATTGTAATCAAATTAAAACAGTAAAACTCGTAACAAAAACTTAATTTAAAACAATAACAACTACTCCTAACAAAAACCTAACAAAACTCAACGAAAACAACTTTCGTGCACGCAAGTGTAATCGGGAGCGAACGGAAAGAGGGCGGGGTGCGGGAGGCGCCGGTCGACTGAGCCACCAATAGCGCGCTCGGATCGGCGCGACCTTGTACCCCGCGTCCCGCTTCACTACCAAGGAGACCTAAAAAACGATTTTTGCGCATCTAACGACTCTTGCCAAGTTACGTGCCGATGACTATAATAAAACTTTAAGGCCGCTAAATAGACTTAATTTAATCGATAAATATACTCTACATAAGGGGTTTAATATGCCCTACATATTTCTATTACATTTCCTAAAATTCTGCAATAAATCTAAGGCAAAAATGCGCAGGGGTTCTTTTAAGGGACCAAAAAAATTAAATCTTATTGGCTTAGAGCTGTGATTCTTATGTCAGTCTATAGAACAACTCAAAGACTAAAATTAAAGATTAGACTCTTAAAAGGCATGTATTAATTCCTAAAAAGTTTGCCTAAGTATAGGAAATAAAATAAAAACGTGTGAAAGTTTGTTTAAACATTTTGTGGTCAAAATAACATTAAATGTACGCTTCTATGATACCTAGGTTTCAAAATTATGGTTGTCAGACTAATTGGATATCGTAATAAGTAACACAGATACAAAATTGTTCTGTCTTTGGGGGTGTGGAAATTCACCCCTCATGTGGGGTGATTTTGTCGATGAAATTAGGTGTATTTAACAGCATTAAAGTTTTAATAATACAAATCCGGGGCATATTGTATGAAGGCAGAGCTGCAAAACAGTTGCCAGTCCTCAACTCATACCTAAAAAAATTGGTGTTGGCATAATAACCGGACTTGTCCTTCAAATGCCATCATGATTTCGTTGTGAAAACGGGAAAGTGGTATTCATCCTGCATAGCTAAGTCCCTCTCATGTAACACGCCATGGTAAAGAGGCAGGTTTAATAAAAACCGTCCAAGTGCGAGTCAGACTCGCGCACGAAGGCTTCCGCACCATTATCGCAAAAAAACGGCAAAAAAATCACGTTTGTTGTTTGGGAGTTAAATATTTATTTATTCTGTTTTTGGTATTTTTTGTTATAGCGGCAATAGAAATGCATCATCTGTGAACATTTCAACTATCTAGTTATCACGGTTCATGAGATACAGCCTGGTGACAGACAAACAGGCAGACAAACAGACGGACAGTGGAGTTTTAGTAATAGGGTCCCGTTTTTCCCTTTGGGTACGGAACCCTAAAAATCAAAGTCTATAAAAAAGGTTGCATGCCAATTATTTTCACTTTGTCCGACAACTGCAGACATAGGAAACGGTCTACTTATCTGAGGATCATACGGTCACGCAGAGACTCACAGATAAACATACGCCTGTCATAATATACACCCCATTTTTAAATATAATTCCAACCGAAATAACACCCCTTTCAAGCCGAAAAGTTAATAACGCACGCACCCAGATTACGCGAAAATTATTATTTGAGAATCTGCTAAAATTAAACGTTGGCGTACTTTTCTGTTGCATTTACTTATAAAATTGTCCTCGAAGGAACACCATATATACCTATAGAACACCAGAAATTATTGGAAAAACCTTACAAAGTTCGTTATTCAGGTATCTCGAGAAGTTTCGTACGTTTCGAGGAAGAAAACGATGGTACATGATACATTTAACAGTATTCCTGTAACAGCCGACGACCGATAAATTACACAATGGGCATTTCTAGCGAACCAGTGTTCTACTGTATTCGTAATATTGGAGAGGTTTCCATTCTATGAGCAGGCCTTAGCAGTAACAGGAGCGAGACGTGACGTATTATGTTGGGTCCACCCAACACTCAACACAATATGCAACAAATGTGCAATATATTCCTCACGGGAGAACATTGCAACAGCTACAGCAGTGTTTGCGGTGCAAGCTCGTCGGGTACAAACGGCTAGGCAGCTTTACCTTCAGTCTATTATGCTGGCTAATCTGGAACTTTATTAGTGACTTAATCTAATGCTTGTGGACATGTAACAAGCTTTATTGTTGTAAGGTAAACTTCTCTGTAGCTGACAGTTAGAATAATATAAATGTTTCCCATGTAACTGAAACCTAAAGTTGTGATAGAAACTACTGGCGGTCGCTTTGAAAGTCCATGCAAGCTTAATGATCATTAAGCTGCACAAGTTGCATTGAAATTCATAAATACGCAGGTGAATATGCACCCAAAATTTACGTACCCCAGGGTACGCAAATTTTGGCTTGGAGTTTCAGATATTTTATAAAACATATCTGGACCTGCGATATTCTGATGAAGGATGCGGGAATCAGTTGGATACAGAAGTCCAGAAGTAAGAAGCATTGGTCGTGGTGATGATGATGGTGGTGTGAAGGAGATGAGAAAAGAGACCGAAGATTTTCTTCGAGTTTTCCATAAACTATTCAATTCAATTCAATCATTTATTTCGGACCATGATCCATAATATGATTTAATAATGTCATTTTTATAAAAATTATAACCATACACACAATAAAAATAAATAAATAACTATCATGTAGAATATTTCATATCGAAATCCTTTGCGATAAATCCGTTGCATCTGCCACGGTAAGAAAGTGCAGTATTAAAAGGTTTTATAAGTAGATTATTTGAAAACCTCTCCGGCAACTGTCGGACCAACGTCGACGTCTGTACCCTTGTCTAAAGCTGTGTGCACATATGGCGCAGTATGTGTAAACTACGTTTTTTCAGAAATTCTGACATCCAATATCCAAGATCTATTTTCAATGCAAATCGACTTTTAATTTAAGGTTAATTTCCTTTACGAGTATTCAATTTTTTGATCATTATTAAGGTTTATTACCTCAATTCAATTTTTTTATATTAATAATTTAATTTTCATTAACTCCTTTTCTTGATCTTTCAAGGAAAATTAATCAATTTATTTTATAAAAGATTTCAAATTACACAACCCTGACATATTTTGTTTATTGTGTAATAAAATAAAAAACGCCCTAAAATTAAAAGTCGTTTTTTCTAGTTCTATATCAAGTCAACGGATATTTTTGTATTTGAAATCAAAATTCCTAGAACGGTTTCATCATCATTTTTCACGAAAATCTAGTCAGAAGATAATACGAATTATAATACTCATCTAGAAGCAACAGGGCAATAATCTGGGGTTGTATTTCAGAAAGAATCCGTAATATTTGGAATATAATACTAGACTTATGTAAAAGGTCTCTTGAGAATGCGATCGGCATCAATTCTGTATGTTGGCAGTTTTCTGAAAATACTTTTTATCATACGTGTACAAAAAATAAACTAGCTGTATGTAATTTTGGGCCCGCATGTTCAAAGTTAACATTTTAGTTTTCTGAAACGAATGTAATCTTTTTTTTCTGTGCCATCGGCGGATACATCTGGTTTTGGTCAGCCAGCTCGCCAATTAGTACCCTCCGACTGCACCGCATGATTTTCTTACGATTTTATATGATTTTTAACCGACTTCAAAAAAAGGAGGAGGTTCTCAATTCGTCGGAATCTTTTTTTTTTTTTTTTTTTTATGTATGTTCCCCGATTACTCAAAGACGCCTGGACCGTTTTCAAAAAATCTTCTTTTGTTTTGAAGGGTATACTTCCTAGTTGGTCCCATAGTCATCAGGTCAGGATCTGATGATGGGATCCTTGAGAAATCGAGGGAACTCCTCAAATATTATAGGCATTTATATAGTGATTTTGGTATTTTCACCAACAATGCAATCACTTGCACTCAGAAAGTATAATTTGGTGAAGTGGAACTGATGAAGAAGACCACAGATGGCCACTGAAACTCCTTAATGCTAAGAATGTCACGGGTATAAAATATCTCGAATAGTTAACCGACTATGATTAAGCAAATACTTATAAATGAATGGTACTGATGAAAATGGTACCATTGAACTGTTCTGATGATGAAGCCGGAAGGTAGGCACTGGAACTCTGAAATAAAACAATGTATCCTAGTCGTGCTTGGGCTTATTGGAATCGTCATGAGATGTACTTTGGCCATAAATGATTATCATGTTAATTGGAGATACCTACCAAAACTAAAAAGAGAAAAATAAAAAAACTTTTTAACAAAAAATCAAACCGACTTCCTGAACAAAAAACTACAAACCAAAAAATAACTTTCTTTTCCGAAGTCGGTGTCGAAAAACTGAAAAAAAAATGGGTACAAAGACACCGACTTCGGAAAAGAAAGTTATTTTTTGGTTTGTAGTTTTTTGTTCAGGAAGTCGGTTTGATTTTTTGTTAAAAAGTTTTTTTTCTTTTCTTCTTGTTAACGTCTTTTTTAGTTCGATTCTTAAGCAGTCGGGGTTTTTTGGTTTTTTGATTATACTTCTTTTTTTATTATAAGTTTTCGATTTTTCTCCTTGGTAAAATATTACCCAGTAAGCATGCTGGTAGCCCCGTAGTTTAATAATATAAACATAAAGTTACCATTTTGAACATACAACGTGTGAAAGTCACCTCTATTTTACAGACTAGTCTCTCTTAAGAAAGGAGGTTTATTCATATCCCTGATGTGGGAACATCATAAAGAAAGAAAGAAATTTTTAAATTTTTTTATTTGTCACCCGGACATGAGAAATAAGCATACAATTAAACAATAATAAAGGGATACATAGGGCGGTCAAAAAGTTCGCGGTGTATTAGGTATTTTAAGGAAAATATTACGCGAACTTTTGGACCTCTCCTCGTAGGCTAATTTAATTTTCAAGTAGCTAATAAAATTAATTATGTTGGCTTCCTATGTTTTGTAGTGCAGATACGCCCACAAGTAACAAGCCCAGTTAAGATTATATATTACTAGCGGACGCCTCGCGGTTTCACCCGCGTTGTTCCTGTTCCCGTGGTAATATAGGGATAAAAAGTAGCCTATGTCACCCGGGGATATGGTAGCTTCCGAACGGTGAAATATTTTTTGAAACAGTCCAGTAGTTTTTAAGTTAATTTGTTTCATACTAAAATACAAATCTTTCCTCTTATTAGTATAAATAAATTATTTGACATGAAGCAGAAACTTTGGTTCCAAGAAATAATCGTACAAAGGTCACAGTTGGCAAATATATTTTAGAAGAGCTGATTTCGTGACCCATTTCCAATAACTCACATGGTTATAAGGATAGATATTCCATATTTACCGGTTTAAAACAACATTCTCGGGTAACAGGATTGTTATTTTTTGGAAATTGAACTCATAGGCAATCTTCCAGGGAGGAAAATAAAATTCGGAAAAGGCAACAACAAAAACTGTTTTTCTTTGGTAAGTAGCATTCGAAAGCGTAGTAAAACAAGAGAAGTTTTGAATGAATAAAACAGCAGTTAAAATCAGCATAACATTTTATATAAAACGGAAGATATATTTTTTTATACCTTTACATTTTCATTGTGGTATCTACGAACTCTCAATATATAAAAAATAATTATTTCTAGAACCAAACATTCGAAGACATGTGACATCCACCAAAGCGCACTGGGCCCGCGGGGTGGATTAAGGCTAATTCCCTCTCACAGAGAGGAGGCCTGCGTCCCAGCAGTGGGAAAATTAAAAGGCTGGTGATCATGATGATGATGATGAATTATTTCAATTATTTTCTACCCAAGACTGCCAATGTCAAGACAACCTATTTATCTACTTAAGAAAACCGACCTATTCACGAAGTTATAGTGAGAAATCCGCCTTACCGCTCTATCCGACATAAAAAGCATTGTCAATGCGACGTCAAAGTGTCAATTTTGCATTGAATTATGTCACTTTGTTGGGAAACGTCGAGTTACGGCGTAAGTGTTGCTTTACACATGGCGCTACGTTTGAAATATAGTGAGAATAGCTTACTGTCTATCGAGTATATTGTGACAATATTTATGAGATATTTAGTTATCGCAATTATTCGGCTATGACTTTTCCAGTACTAAAGGACAATATTGGCAAGTTTTTTTCCATTGGTTTTCATCTGTGGCTTCATGAGAAGCTTAAACTCGTATCTAGATTTTGGGTAAACACAAGAAAAAAAGGTACCTATGTTTTATATAATATTATGAATTTATTAATTACTATCATGTGTGCGTTTGAGTATGTACATGTGTGCGTGTGTGTGATATTGTGGTGTGTGTGTTTTACTTTATTTATTTTTTTGTATTTTCATAATTTTGAGAGAGAATGATGTTATCTAAGGTAAGTATTTATACCTAATTAATTATGAAGGTATGGTCCCATGTAGCATGGTTGTCTTCTGAAGAAATCTGTTTTACACAGTTTCAGGTCAAAGACTAGGTCCTTCCTACTTTTGTTTTTCAGTTTTTCTGGGTCGTACGATGAGTCTTTATGGCTATTAGCAGAACCCACTAGATATAAAGTTGTCGAACCGTTAAAACCATACAGTCCCTATATAGCTGCTGCGTTGGATACTGACAGTATTTTTGTGTATTACTTTGAGAACTGCTCGTTGGGCTCTTTCTATGTTTAATATATGACTTTTTTGTGTACTCCCTCAGATAGAGATACAGTATTCCAGTACTGACTGGCACACAAAGACAGATAGACTGTTTTCTACAAGTTCGAGTCGCACAACCTGCGTAACTTCTTACTTTACTTCTTATTAACTTTATTAACCCTAGCTTAGGTTAAGGTATGCAAGAACTGTTCTCAGCCCGGCGTTTGTAAGTGCAGCAACCTCTGACCATGTATTTCCATGGAAGAGGATTGCTGTGTCACCGTCGGCCGGACTTTCGTATAAATGATTAAATCAATTTACTATTACAATATCAAAACCTTCAAAATGAGCGCTTAAATCTTATCAAACATAATAATGAGTTGCTTCACAACATATTGATTGATCCTTCTCAGAATTCTATTAAGCTTATATTTAGTAGGCTCGTTTGTCAACGAGATTAAATCTTGTATGTTATCGATACAAAAATCAATCTAATTTTAGTAGTATTACCAACTTTATGAGCTTTACATTTTCGTACTTTCTATACTTTTTAGAATTAATGTTGATTTTTTTGTAAATAGTTGTGTAACTAATTAGGTGTACAATAAATTATATGCTATTCTATACTATACATATATTTTGATAATATTTACTCTTCATTTTCCCTATTGGAATTATCACTCTTTACCCATTGCCACTATCTAATAATTTCTTAATACTTAATAATTTCTGCCGCTGGGTTCCAGTTTGAAGGATATAGGTACATGCTTCCTGTGAAAATATGTGGGAAAAACATAGCTAAGGATATTTGTTAAACTAAAACCATACCACCAACTTAGAAATCCCCGAGAACTCTTCTGTAACAACTTTAACAGATCTTAAGAATTCAAATAAGCATTTCAATGAAACAACGCTAAATCACTCGAAAACTCATGATACTTACCTCAAGACAATACTCGAACTTTAAAGAAAATACATATAACATTTTAAAACTGGATACTGCAATAAATCTTTTACGTACTTTCTTGAATGCCGGAGAGTTGTATCTTGCATTCTGGTCAGGAGTGGAATGTTTTCAGTATTCAGCTGAGAATTGTGTTCTAGTTATCATTTCACTTGGCGTAGTAAATCTTAATTCGGAAGGAAATTGTTTGTTTTGCTATTTGTTTTAATATTTCGAATTTAAAATGATAGTGAGCTGTTTTGTTCTCTTGGTAAGAAAGAAAGAAAAAGATTTTATTGCTACAGATACTGGCATGCCTATAAATTATGCTTAAACTGAAACTCTTAACGATTGTATTAGGAGGACTTTATTTATGTCAGTAAAGAATTATCATTACTATGTTTTGTCTATATTTAATACAACACAAATGCAAGAATACGTCGTTTCTGTGACAAGAAGGATCCCAAACAGAAGGTTGTAAACCTGAGTACATCCATATTTTTAGTTTTTCTACCAAATTTACTTACGTTATGAAATGCAATGTGTTACTTTAACACTCAAAAGTGAATAAAATATTATGACACAAATTACAACAATGTACACCACAATTTATTTAAGGGCAAATGTTCATACAAGTGAAGTATATTTCCAACAAACAATTTCTTTATAAAATGACACTTGATATTTTGCCGAGTGGGGTGCGAACGTAACCGATAAATTGCCGAATTCCCGTAGCTAATGCATCTGTCACCGATTGTTACTCGAGCGAACTGAATACATTTTCATACTTTATATCACATTGTGGTACAATCTAGAGGAAGTTGGGTTTAAACTGCTGTGTAACATGCATCTCTGAAACCTGAAAAGACACTTGTTGGGTTAGACGTGTTTTAAAGTGGAATTCACGTATGAGCAACTTATGGTAGGATGCCCTCGAGCTAGGTGGAGCGGCGATCTTCACTGGTCGATTAGAGTTACCGAGAATCGGAATGAATGGAGTGTGGTAAGAGATTTCCTGTCCCACAGTTTACAACCTGCAACGTTCAATATGCATTTGATATTATAGATTGAACATTTGGTATATTTCTCGCCATTAAAACACCACAAAACACGTTTTATCTTTAAAACACCAGTTGGGACAATCCCACCGCACTATTCCCAAACCACTGCAACTCCTGAAAGCCAGAATCAACCAGAAAAGCACCGACACATTGAAGCTCGACGAAGTCCCGGAGAATGAATTTAACTGTCTTGGATCCCGCAACGAAATTAATCAGAAAAGAATAATGGAGGAATAGGAAAAATACAAATTTCCACCTGCCTTCATACCAAGCAGGGGACAGAACAAACAAGGCCAATAGGCAAAGTAAAACACATATGCATAAAACATCAAACTTTTTACGCGTAACACTAACAAAAACAAAGAAAAATCGCTTTCCTTTCAACTCTTGCACCATCTCCGTTCCCGAGCGGGCTTCACTGCTTAAGCTGCCATAATTGGGAAGCATTCGGATCACGTATTAAAAGCCGTGTCGGTCCCAGACACAGTCCGATAAGAATTCCGTGAGTCAATTCATATTCACGAAAAGAATTCACCTTCTGAAAATTAAATATTAAAATTTGTAAATGTCTGGGATATTTCCCGGAGTGCTTTTAATACGTTTGGTGAAAAATGTATCTCTTTTGTTGAGCTTAATGAAGTAAAAGCGATTTATTATTCACTGGATCTGCTTGAAGGAATGTAATTGAATGGGTCCTCTTAGATAAAATGTTGTGGAATACTATAAATAGGGTTTGCATTATTTATTCCAAATGTGTAAGTGTGTCAAATCGATACAACAAATAAGTTGAAATATATACTTTTCGTGAATTTGTTTTATAACTATGAATTATATAATAATATCGTTATTTGTTTGTTATTAAAATAATATGGTACAAAGTTGTCCTTAGCCTTTAGGAATCACTAAAAAAAATTAACCTGACGTGACTGAAGTCTATGTTTCATTATTTATACAAAAAGAAAGACTTCTTTAAATAATATATGAAAAATATACCCACTGTCGAAAAAAATAATATGTTACAAACAAAAAGAATATAATATAGCCTGAAACTTCACAAGTGTCTCAAAGTCAAGAATTTAAAGCATAAAAATACTTATTTGTTAAAAACGACAGTGGATTAATACTACGTTAAATTACTACAGCTTCGGTTATGCAACGCCCTGCAACGTGTTATTCTACTAGATTTTGACAGTTTCATAAATTCTGACAATGTTAAGGTGTTACTTACATAATTTTTGAATAAATAAATATAATTTCTTTCGGATAAGTAACAATACCAAAATTATAACCGTTTTTAGGGATCCGTACCCGAAGGGTTCAAACGGTGTGCTTATACCGAGTTTCTTAACGTACTCACCCGTGACAAAGTAAACGATCTCTTATGTCAAAATGTATAAAAAAAGAGGTTTCGCCTTACCGTCCCCAGACGGCGCTTATCCAATTTCAATACAAATTGACGTTTACGTTCGCAATTGAGCTTGAGTAAAAACTCGCACAAAGGCCTCGGAGCGACGGACGTCTGTCCGTCGTCTGTCATACAATTTTGATCCGAAGATTTTATTAGCCCCTATTGACATACGAACTCAAATTTGGTGATAAAGTTTATTATTACGTATATTTTACTAACAAATACCAATATATTGATAAATCATTTTCTTTGGTACGGAACCCTAAATTGCGAAGTCCGACACCCACTTGGCTGGTTTTTTATTGCTTTTTTTTGTCGATCAATGAAGGTCAAAGGTTCTCTATTACAGTCAGTTAACCGAGATACGACGTAAGAAGGTATCCACCTAAGTAAGTAAACGGCTAGCAGTGTGGGTGCCTACCTTTCTCCGTCTTAAACATCTTAAATAGAGCTCGAAACTTTTCAGAGACCATAATCAACATAATACAGAAGCTATCGTATATTCGCGATGCATAACCGTCTTTTTCGTATTTATCCCGCCTGCTCTCGGAACACAATAGTCTATAGTCTATTGCTATGCATGACGTCACTCAGCCAGCACGTACGCCGTGATACTGTTTGGAGATCTCCTAATCTAACGGGAGAAAATACATAGATAACAGCCATGACTGTATTCCCTGAAGAGGAAGGCAGGGTTGCCTACCTGCCAATAAACACAAAATTCGATGAGTTTTAGAGAGCTTGTACACCGGGCCAGAAGAAAGACAATTTTGAGATCTCTCCAACTTGAGATGATTCTAATACTTCAAGACTAAACACGGTATTATTTTTCGATATATTGGCAGAAACAAAACGGACCGCGGGCGGACATTATAGATATAAATATCGTTCGGAATTGTAGGAAAATGGATCGTTGTAATTAACAGCTACGAATGATTTATCTGACACATCATTAATTGGCTAAACAGGTACCTACGAGGATGAATCGAGCGATAGTTACCCACTCATAGCGCCCAGACAGTCAAGGCCGTAGAAAATATTCGTGGTTAAAGACGTCCGTTGCCAGAAAGGGAATACATTTATGTAAATAGGTACAGACCGCATCTAGGGTGAGTGGTGCCTCTAGGCCCTGCTTAATCTTGCAAATTTATGCAAGTCGACGACAACACGTCAAACTGTCTTCGCAAGAGGACGTGATCCAAATCCGATTCAGCGCGTCATTTCGGTCGTAAAACGCTTTAGCAGTTGGCGCATTTGTCGCATAATTCTGATCTCCTCGGAGTCCAATAGCTTCTTGTGACGACACCGATTATTATTCAAAGCTGATCCGCTAGCGTGCGTGTCACTGGGGTGCGTTGTTCGAATGTTAGTTTACGTCGGAGTTAGCGGTCGGGGCATCGATACTGAGATACATTGTTCATTATTACTGTGGATTATTAATCAAAGCTACGGGTTTCAAGTGTTTGTGTACCCAGCAGACGTAATTTGAAACTAAAACGACTTAAGTACGGCTTAAAGGCTAACCGTTTTTTGCGAAAATTATACATTCTACGCCCATTTTGCAAAACGTTAGGTTTTAGTATTCTATTAGGAAATATTTAGTAATTAACACTTCATGAGAGGGATTTCAGGGTCTCATTAAAAGGTTTTATTATGTCTGGCTTTGGGTAATTACGCTACAAATCTTTCCTTTACTGTTCCAGGGAGATTGGCGAAAACAGAGCCTATATTCAGAAAAAAATATACTTTAATATCCTCTTAATAAACTGAACTGTTTTATTTCATCCTTCAGAATTATTACGTAAGTAATTTATGAACTATGGTCAAGAAAATGAAATAAATCTGGAGTAATAGGTTTTGTACGACCAATAAAGGTACGATCCCTGAATAAAGAAGGCTATTTGTCCGGCTAATAATATTTAACTAGATATAATATTTCTCAACATGATACGGCTAGCTATATCAGGTAAATAGGGTTCTTTAGCTCGTTAGGCGTTATGTTCAGTGTCTTGTTCCAAGCTGCCTAGAAAAATGGGAACAATACAAAGTTAGGTACCTTCTTTAATGTACTTAATGTTTCTGACAGAAGTCGTACACGACGCCATTATAATGAGCATCATGGAACCCTCTTACCTCTATTATTGTTGGTATTTAATAGGTTCACTATCCATATAGCAGACACAATAGTTAAACAATCACGTGAGTTATATATGAATCATTGGACAGTATTATTTGGATAATATTATAAAGAGTTAATATTTTATTGTTTGTACCGACTAAGCTCCAAAACTACTGGACCGATTTTGAAAATTCTTTCACCATTAGGAAGTTACATTATTCCTGAGTTACATAGGCTATTTTTTAACCCGAAAACGGAAAAGTTAGTATATTATAGATGAGTATTTGCCATGTATTTGCCTACGGTTTAGCGCCCGTGGAACCGTTGTTCCACAAACCATCTAAGGCTTATTGAGATTGCTCTTAGAAGATAAGCTCTTTAAAAAAATAGGCAGAAAAAAAACAATCTATGTAATTCATCTACTTGCAAGCAAATGAAGAAAAACCATGTACGAAAAAACGCAGCATTGAAAGATCTCCTGCAAGGTGTACTGATGACCTGGTGAATGCCGCGGGTGTAAGCTAGATGAGAGAAGTACCGGTTACACACAGAGACGGACAGGATTTGGGGATATGTCCTATGTCCAGCAGTTAACCTCTCTTTTCAAGAACCTTAATCCGGTAAAAAGCATGCCAGCCGTAAAAGGCCATATATAACTCTGAAACAATGCCGCTATAAGTTTCAGGTGTAAATTCCAATACTACTGAAAGTTGATGGCAGAGTTCGTCTATCCTAGTAAAACATTTATGAATATAACTGCTTGATGGTGAAATATTAAATAGCGCTTCGTCCATAACCATCAATCCGTATTACTTTTATGTTATAATATTTTGTAATAGAAACCTAAAATTTTTGCCTGTATTTGCCATGAATAGAAACAAAAAACTTTGGGCATCCATTATTTGTATTTTACGGTGACAACATAATAGGTATCGTTACTTTGACAAATGCATTTTAGTCACTTTAGCCTCTAGTCTCAGTAGTTGGGTTGTTTTATTTTGGGACCGGAGTACTGAGACTACTTTTGTCTCATTAGTTCGGTTATGATGTCAAACCGAACTGTTGAGACTTGTTCTGTAGTTCGGTTAATGATGTAAAATAACTATCTTTTTTTTTTTTTTTTTAGTAATCTACATGGTTAGACTGTTCAAAAGTTATCCGCATTTTACTCTTTGAATCTGGGTTTCTTCGCAAGATATCGTGTCATAATTACGTGTTTCGATAGATTGTCGATTGAATCGTGTCTACCTACTACTAGGTATATTAGGTATATGTAGTTTTGAAAGAATTAAATAAAAATTTAGAAACACCCTCGACACAAAAAAAAACACAGAATTAGCCTCGTACTCGCGTCGGGGAACCGCTAAGTAAATTAAATAAACTGTTGGTCAAACGGTCGTTGGAAATAAATTAATTTAATATTTATCTGTGCCGTGATTAGGTATATTTAAACGTTATCTAAAATATTTTTTTATTTTTGAATGACTAACAAACTATGATTTCAGAGAATATGTTTGATTATTTCATTTATAATAAAAGCATTATAAATGAAATAATCAACATGTATATATACCTAACCGGACTACTGGTATCTTTTTTACTATCCACAGTTCTGTTTGACGTCAGAACTAATGAGATAAAATTAGTTTCAGTGGGTCCGGTCCCGAACAAAAGAATCGAACTATTGTAATTTTGGTTACTCACACGATTTCTAATTTGAGAATTTAAAAATGGGAAAACTCTGTAAAATTATTAAGGTTTATCGTCTAAATCGTCTAAAAGTAGAGCAGAATAGTAGATTCTAAACCGCTACGTTATTTCTGTGTATAAAAGTATATCAATTTCATAATTTAATTAAAATAGTGGGAGTTACTCGTACTTCAAACCCACCTTGATGAAAAATACTAAAAAAAAACTATTTATTGAGCTTTTAATAGTTCCCTAAGCAGCTTAGTGCTAGACAGCGTACCTAGAGTATTTTTAATGGTAATTTAATCTGAGAGCACTCTCCAGGCAATAATAAGATGCAATACAGCTATATAATAATTGTTAATTTATTTTTATAGTCTTTCTTTATGTTGAAGAATATCGATTTCAAATGAATTTAGATACTTTTGTTACTTCGATAGAAACGTCTTTGTTTATTTTTTCTATTATATTTTGTCTATCTTAGGGCCGATTTTAATTAGTTTGATAACTGTTAACTGAGGTATAAAAATTTCGGTTTGACAGATTTTGTATAGATAATAATGTCAAACGGCCATTTTTATTCATTAGTTAAAAGTTAACAGACTATTGAAAAATCGGCCCTAACTAAACTAAAAAGTATTACCCAACTATGGGTTAAGCTCGCCTTTGTACATACACTGTCCTATTGTATTTGAATGTTTTTATGTTTTGTGTACGGAGCTCGTGGCTAAATAATAACAGCCGCACGGGTCGATCATCAAGGTTAAGCAACGCTTGACGAGGTCGGTCCATGGATGGGTGACCATTTCAACATACCGAGTTTCCTCCGTGCCTCGGAAAGCACGTTAAGCTGTTGGTCCCGGCTGTCATTTGAAGATTGTTGACAGTCGTTACGAGTAGTCAGAAGCTTGAGATCTGACACCAGTCTAGCCAAGGGGTACCGTGTTACCCAGTTACTGGGTTGTGGAGGTCAGATAGGCAGTCGCTCCATGTAAAATACTGGTACTCAGCTGAATCCGGTTAGACTGGAAGCCGACCCCAACATAGTTGGGAATAAGTATTATAAAAAGGTTAAAATCATTTGTATGAATGAAGAGGGTAATCACTGAAAGTACCGACCCTATTCCGAAAATAATATTATTTCACTAAAAAACTACACTTTTACACCGAAAAAAAAAGCATGGTCCCTGCTTTTGTGGGTTTTAAATATTTTTCTAATTGAATTGTTTGAGCCATAAAGTTTCATACAAATTATTTTGAAGAGTAAACTTCTTTAGCGGCTTTGAGTTTGTTTTTTGATAGGGGCCAACTTATGGGTCGCGTCACCGACAGGAAACAGAACAGGCAGCGGCTTGTTCATTACTAGTGGTCAATTATTCCAAAGCTTTAAGTTTTTCTTCTGTGGGCACTCACCATCACAATTTTTTCTATAATCTATTTTCGAGATCAATTGCCTATTGAACCGGACCAGATCCGGAAAGAACAAAATAAGAGTATATCTTAGAATCCATATCAATTGGTAACGAGTTGAACTGCAACAAATAAAGCAAAGTCCACCTTGTGTCTCAGATATTTTACGTTTGTTTCTTGAATATGTGGCATTGGGAATTGAGCGTACATATTTCAGTATGAGTGTAGTTTAACCAACAATCCGCACACGGATTTTACGAGGCCTTTGGAAGGTTGAGGATGTTAATATATATTTAAAAGGCTTTGGAATATATTTAAATGGCGTGTATGTTTTACCAATTAAGATAATGTACAAGCTCTGAAGAGCACTAAATAGAAGAAAATTAGGGGTGGGTTTGCATTAATTAAATCCTAGTGTAGGGCAACGATAAAAAAAAAAGCATTCGCATCGTGTTGAAAATTGGTAGAGGTCTGAGGTCCACTAATGAAAAAAGTGGGATAAAAAAATCGAAATATCAAAAGTCCCTATCGATCCCACATCACACTAATATTACGATATAAAGCCGAAAGTTTGTGGTCTGTGTTTGTTTGTTTGTTATTTCTTCACGCTCAAACGAATGGACGGATCTGAATGAAATTTGGCACAGAGATAGATTATAGTCTGGAATAGCACATAGGATACCCGTTTTAACCCGAAAATATGTTCCCTCGTTATAACTTTCGATTTTCACGCGGGCGAAACCACTGGCAGAAGCTAGTTTAAATATATATTCAAAGTTTTCTTATAAACGGCAAGTGTTATCGTAAAAATTGGTCAAACAAAAATGGTAGATAAATGCAATTTCTCTATTTTGACCGGATTAAGATATCGATTGACAACAATTGTCAATTATTGTTTATTCCATCACACTAATATTATAAAGGCGAAAGTTTGTGAGTGTTTCTGTGTGTGCGTTTGTATGTTTGTTACTTCTTCACGCTCAAAAGGCTGGACGGATCTGGATGAAATTTGGCACAAAAATAGATTATAGTCTGGAATAGCACAATTTTCTACATTCACGCGGGCGAAGCTAGTTTCGTAATATTTTACATTCAACTAGTTTTAGTAAATAACATACTCGAATAAATTTGACAAGACCTAAGATTATTAAATTTTCCAAATTCATAATCCATGAGGTTCATTTTAAAGCGTTAGTTTAAAGTTTTAATTATTTTATGTAAACTTAAACCTGCTGGTTGACTAGATAATTTAATTACTTAAAGGCTTCATCTCAAATATTAATATAATTTTGTCATAAATATAAATTTTATGTCTGCATACTGGGATTCATAATATTAAAATATTATAGTACTTATCAGGCTTTTTCATTGAATCTTATTTACATAAAACTAGTTTCTACCAGCGGCTTCACCCGCGCGATAATCAAAAATTATCTCAAGGTAACATATTCCCGGGCTTAAAAGTATCCTATGTGCTATTCCTATATCTATCTCTGTGCCAAATTTCATCCAGATCCGTCCTGCCGTTTGAGCGACAAGAAGTAACAAACATACAAACACACACACACTCACAACCTTTCGCCTTTATAATATTGGTGCTCGTTCACACAGAGATCCGTTTTACAGGTCCGCTTTATTGTAAACGTTTTTAATCGGCAATTAATGGCGTAGCTAGCTGTATTAGCGAGTTCACACACACAACAGAATTAAAATACTGATCCGTTTTATCGGACGTCCATCCTTGTAGAAAGTTTGTTGAAGTGAACATTACCCCCAGTAGCAAAGGATCCGTTAACGTTTTTTTGAAACGACTAAAATATCTCTCAGTTGGTGGTTATAGAAATGAGCATTAGCTTTATGCCTAGTTTTTTCTTCATATCTATGAAATGTGAGATTATTAACATATAGGCCAGATTTTCTTCAGCGTTAAAAAAATATGTTAAGATTTTTGATGAAATAAGGATGTTATTGATTTTTGATCTAGAATTATAAATATAAGAAGTACCTATATAGTTTAGTAGGTACCCTTTTTTTGGGGTGGTATATCATCCAATGACTTCTCCCACTCAGGGTTAAGCGGGAGGGCATGTCAGACTTTTACTGACTAAAATCCATCCATGTTGTTTCAGTTGCTTAAGCCAGGGCCGTGGTAACTCTCTTTCAAATTTATTCGCGACCCAGACAGGCATCGGCTCTAGCGGGCCCCGTCAGATTGCAGACATCTCGATGAAGCGCGCGTGGTACACAACGTGCCGTCGACTCGGTGCTGGTCCTTATCGGACAGCGAGCTACCCATTACTCACCATCCGCAAGCCCGTGCCTACGGTGGCCTGGAATCAGGGCGTCTTCTGCGGTGGCTAGGGGCGGTGAGGGCATCTCCGTTGTGTCTCCCTCACGCGTTCAGCCTCCTCCTTCGCGAGAATTACTGTTTCGAAGAAAGAGGGGACCGCTTCCCATGCCCTCTTGCCACGTACCATAGCCTAAACTAGGGCTGGACGCGAGAGGTCGCCACCGCCGATCGCCTTCACGAGGACACGGCGGTGCTCCGCCCAAACGGGGCAGAACTCCATTGTATTTAGTAGGTGTCCTAAACTATTGGGATATGGCATTACAAAGTGGTCAAATACGCTACGTTTGTGGACACAGGGCGCCGGCAAGGGACATTATAACAATAAAAGCGTCGCAATAGTGATTTATAAAAAGAAAAAAAAAAAAAACATTCATTGAAATGTCACGTGATCAATCCCTTACAATTTGGCATTTCGACCATCGTCATAATTACACTTTGTCTAGAGTATCTGCTATGCTTCACCTTCGCGTCTCCACGCTCGCTTCTTCAGTGAATACGTTCGTAACCACGTAGAAGAAAAAATAATTTCGATTTTACTTACCTGTATTTGTTTTACAAAGTCTTGCCTTTAGGTAATCGATAACAGTTTTTTTATTAGCTTAGTATGTCCTACGGCTGGTCAAAATCCTTCTCTTTATATTTTCTTGTGCTACCTCGAACCAGCTTTATTGGTGTGCGACCTGCAGCCTTATTGCGTAAGTGAACTCGGGAAGGCAAAGGGCCAAGAGTATGAACACTCGACCAATCCCGTCGACAGATGTCCACATCGAGTCTTCCATCTCGCATGTGTTTGTTAGATTGTTCTTATTCTTTGCCCTTTGTATTCAAATTTGTATGTATTTTATTTTAATCTTACTTTTCTTTACTAACATAATTTAAGTACTTATTACTATCGTTAAGGGTTTCATTTAAGGGAAAATCTCAAATTTCGTGTCGTTTTTGTGGCGAATGAACACTTTTACTTTCTTCTTTTCTTCTTCTTTGCCTTGCGGAATTCTTTTACCTAATAAGGCTGCTAGTCATCTCGCCTATGCTTTCTGGACTGACCTCGGTTACACTGTATACCCTCTGGTACCATTTGCGTGTCCGTATATATTTTATAATATAAATAAAGTAAACACAATTATTTAATTACTGGCCTTATATTAATTAATTATATTACGTATCTTATTAAGAGTTATTTTATTATTAATAATTCATCTTATAGACGTATCAATCTTTATTCTATTGAAAGTTATTTACAATCTTTGTTTTTATAACCTAAAGTTCAACTATGTATGAAATAAAGAGGCTTTTTTATTTTTATATTTAACGTTTTTGTGCCTTTGCGTGGAGTTTTAATTTTTTATTTTACGTGGTATTAAAAAAGTCAGCCTGTATTTTCAAGCAATAGCTTCTGGTATTTTCAAGCAGTAGGTCTTTTACCGTAATCACCAGAGCGCGCTTTCGCGGCGGCCTATGAAATATTCAAATAAAATGGAGGCATTTCTGTTATAATACTCGTATAATGTGATTTTCACGTAAATAGCCAGGTAACTTATTTATTACTGTGGGAATTGTTATGTAAGAGCAGGATTTTGAAATGGTAAAAGTTAATTGGAATCAGCACATTGCATAGTTATTTTTACCAAAATAAAATATTTCTGTTTTTATAGTACTTGTCATTTTATTGGCCAATCATTGTTTCTTTAATTAAATAGTAAGTACAAAGAACTGTGTAACAGATATTATTACTTTTCTCAATTTAAATATTATACATTGTGAAAGACAAAGCAGTACTGTATAAAACACAGAATATTAACTATAACAATATAAACACAACAATAATAATAAGCAGCGGACTTCCATACTTTTACTTTGTTATTTTCTTTGCTTAAGAGAATTTCTTCATGTCTGAAAACAGATAAAAACTTGTTCAAAGCAACAAATTCGAATTGAAAAACTTGGTGATTATATTTTTCAGCATCGCCGCGTAAGTTTGTTATTGGCAAATCCCTTATAAGTCCGCGTGTGTTCACGGTCCGCACTCCCTAACTTAGACGAACCCAAAGTAATCTAAAACAAATAAAGATGAGTGGGACCCCACAGACGTTTCGCGCATATCGAATTCCCCTTTATGTTCGTATGAATAATAACAAATTTTGTATTCAGCGTTTTATTTGAGACTTTCACTAAGAACTTTTGCTGAAGGAAATTGTTTGCCCGTTTGTCGCCGACTTGGAGTTCGATATTAAATCTTCGTTGGGATCAATCATAAGGATGTAATTTTGACGTCGCGTATCTTTTCAAGCGATCTCCACATCTAAAACTTTTTGTTGAGCACTTCGCTAACTTATGTTTAATTTTTCGTGTTACACACATTTCATTTTTCCTACCACCTGAAATTATGTACCTATCAAAAATATGGCAGAATATTTATAATGATTTCTTTTGAATCAATCCAAAAAAAGTATATATATGGTGAAGAAATGGAAGTAGGACGCAATTATTTTAGAAACCGTTACACTCTTGATGAAAAATAGACTGAACTACTAGGCACCTATAGTTTACGCTAAAAAAAAACGAAAAATAAGGAAATTGGAGTCGTACAGTTTTACCGCGGTAAGCCGTCCGTGAACTTATAATGAAGTTTTTAAATGAACGTTCCCGCTTTATAAAGTGGAGGGCGGCCTTCCAATGTTCTTCTCTTAATTTATAACCCTGGGTATTTTCCAACAACATAAACTACGAGAGGAAAGGGAATGTAAACCATTTAGTTTGTAATCGTATAGTCAAGCAAGGTGCATACTTAAGTAAGACAGTATATAGGTTTCACTGAAAAATGGACACTGAAATGGTAAGTCAAAAATTGAAATAAAAACGGATTCAAAGGCTGTTTCTCAAAAACACACAAATAAAATTACGTAAAATCAACAGTCACGCTGACAAAGTTTAGATCGAATTCAAAGAACCACCTAAATTGGACTGCGTGTAAAATTTAGATGGAATTTGTCTATTCATTCAGAAGTTCATCCATTCAATTTTCATTAATGTTCAAAGCCTAGTGTTCTTTGAATTTTGTGCAGATTAATCACAAAAAAAATCTTATTGATTTGCTGACTCACGTGATTTCTATGCGAGTAGGTACTGAAGTTTGAACTGACAGCTGCTTAATCATATCATATACAACATCTGGCTGTAAATCTGGCACATACAGGTTTAACAAAATAAACGGTTTTGTAGAGCGTTGTCTCTGTAACTCATACCTCTGTTTCAGCAGTGTCTTTCTAAAGCTCGATATATGTAAACATCTCACCAAGAAACCTTAGATGGAGTGAGCTTGAAATGAACTGGTATTCATCCAAACAGGGTGGCTGTTTGGATAGATTGACAATTCGCTTCATATTCGCTGCATCTAAGTTTCTACAGTGGGATTTGGGCGAATAACACTATAGTAGAGTTTCATTTGAATTCTATAATAAAGGACCCAATATACCTCATCATCAGCCTATTAATGTTCTCACTGCTGGGACACAGGCCTCATCTCTGTGAGAGGGAATGGGCCGTAGCCCACCACCCGGGCCCAATGCGGATAGGTGGATATCAAATGTCTTCGAATTGTTGGTTGGACAAGCCGGTTTCCTCACGATGTTTTCTTTCACCGTTTTGAGAGCAGTGGAGATGAAATAATTTACATAAAGCAAAGCGTCTGCCTGGGCTCGAATCCACGACTTGTACCGCTGGGCCACCACTGCTCTTCAATATACCTACGTCATTAACATCTACTAAATACTCATAACATTTTAAAACCCATTAATTTACTGACAGCCGTAGTCTAAATCGGTAAGTTCCGATTCCAGAATAGACTCTAGAAGCATGAAAGTGTCCACTACATTCCTTATTTAAGCATAGTAGAATTAAGCTGATATATACGCCCCAATGTAACGCAGTACTGGCCGTGCGCTCGCTCGATGCCAAAATATCAAAATTGAATCTCCTTTTGAACAGTTTTGTTTGCAAAATATTATTTGATTTACATATGCTATGTTAGGTAAAAAGAAATTCCAGCCATCAATTTTTCTGTATAAAATTATTTTTAAACATCCAAGTTGTTTTGGAGGAGTTTCCAAAAGTTGCGAAAAAATATCGTGTTGTTAATTATTTTTTTAAAGCAAAACCATTAGTTACACGAAAAAACCTAGTGTTCAAAATTATGTACATGAATTAATAATAAATATATATTTTTTGCAAACCTTTTAACCTAGCTGTAACTGAGGAGTATGCTTTAGAAAGTTACCGTTATACGGCACTCAAGCGTATGTAGGCCCTTAAAGAAGAATTCAGAATTCAGAAGTCGTAGTAAAAAAAAAAAACTAAAATATGGATATCAAATAACAGCAAAAATTAGACTCAAATCGAATTGGTAACAAAACAAAGTATTATTTATGGACCAAGTGGAATACGAAGTGGAGTGGAGTGGATACGGTATTATTCATAATGCCCGGCCAATTTGAAAAATGCCCAATATGAGTAGGCAATATGATAAAAAATATTGAAATAATTAAATTGGTATCACTTATTGGGCCAGGTAATAAAAAGACGTTATTTTTTATTATTTTAATGTTGACTCTTGGTTTAATATAGAAAAGGTTAGTACAATTACGTAAATTTACGAATTTAAGCAACTAAGTTGACGGAGCCCCACCGCGTGGGGCTCCTATTTCTTTCTGTAGGGTCTAAAGTAACCTAACATGAAGGAGATGACGACTGTTGATGTTATCTCTTTCGAACCTAACCTATCCGTGTCGGGGTACCCTAAGCTCCCGACCTCGCTTCGCTCGGTCTTGGATTCATTGATTGACCATAATTATCGAATTGCCCAACCGTTACGTAGCAATATTTATAATAACTAGACAATGTGATAAAAAAGTAAAGTAAGTTAGAAGTTTAAATCAGTATTCATTACATTGGCCGATTTTACCTAGATTCATAATGCCTGGGCAATATACATAGTGCCCTGTTTATAAACTTGGCCCAAGACATATACATCCGATTAGACATCCAGTATTAGATAGAAAATTTATAATTTTTGCTGATAGAAAATCCCATCGGACACATCTAAACCTAAATTGCCAGCTATTGTTATGTATCCATGACTAATAAAATGGTACACATCAATTTGTTGTGGCCCATCAACTAGTTCAACAAAACAATACTCGTTTTTTAACGCTCACACATCAATTTATTTCCGCTCTAGCCTAAACTAGCTGCAGTTTTTCAAATAGGATATAACTACAAAAATATTGGCAAGCACACAATTCGGCTTTGGTGGAGCGATTGGTTTTTTATATTTTTGTATGAATAAAATATTACTATGCGATACCTCTATAATAATGTTTAGGTACATTTTATAGTTCATCAAAAGAGCTTATAAAGGACGTTTACGGCACCACCTAGCAAACCTAGGCAAAACACATTTGCCAATATGGCTGATGGGCCAAATTTACACTATGGCATAAACTTGTAACTTGGTCCCGTTCTAGAGAAGAAAAAATATGCTACTTAAGAAGAACTCCATAAATACATTTTGTCATATATATGCTTCGAATGATTAGATTAGGTATAAAGGAATGTCCGTATGGTGTCGGACGTAAAGAATCTCACCATCCCATATCTTCCCGTGGGTGTCGTAAGAGGCGACTAAGGGATGTATCCCAGAGAATGGGCAGCAGCGTTCTCTGTGCACTTTAACAATAAACTGCGATCGCCAACTCGCCTGCCAAGCGCGGCGATTAAGGCAACCCCAAACAAAAATGAAAAGTACAAAGAAAAAACGGTCCCGAGTGCCCGGCAGACCGTCTACCCTCGACTACGGTCGAGGCGATGGCGTGGCAAGGGGTGCAAAGAATCCCCGGAGTGGACCCGGCTACCCAAATAAACATCGACGACTGGACCTGGCAACATATAACACGCGAACACTGTGGACCGACGAGAAGATAGCCGAACTCGAGGAAGAATTGAGCAGGTTACGATGGAGTATTATAGGGTTATCTGAAGTCCGAAGAGAGGGGGAGGACTCGATAATCCTCAAATCCGGTAACTTGCTCTATTTCCGAGAGGATGACCGGTAGTCCCAGGGTGGTGTCGGGTTTATCGTTCACAGCTCCCTTGTGAACAACACAACGTGGTGAAGATCGAGAGTGTGTCGACCAGGGTGGCGTACATTATACTCAGAATATCGCGAGATATTCGCTGAAAGTCATACAGGTCTACGCCCCGACGTCGGCACACCCCGACGACAAAGTAGAGACCATGTATCTAGGATATCTCTATAGCCATGCATGCTTTCAAAACTCACTTCACCGTTGTCATGGGGGACTTTAACGCAAAACTGGGCAAACGAGACGAGGATGAGCTGCAAGTGGGGCAATTTGGTGTTGGACGATGGAACCACCAGGGTCACCTATTGGCCAGTTTTATGGAGAAGGAGGGCCCTCTTTATGTTGAAATCCTTCTTCAGAAAGCGTGAGCACAGCAAATGGACCTCTGGCAAAGCCCCGATGGTGCAACTAAAAACGAGATCGTCTTCATCATGTCAACCAAGAAGCAAATGTTCAATAGTGTCTCCGTGATCAATTCGGTAAAAAATGGGAGCGATCACCGCATGTTAAGAGGCGCATTGAATCTAAATATCCAGCTTGAAAGTTCTCGACTGATGAAGTCTACGCTCCGTCCAGCACAGAGACAGATCCAAAACCCCGAGAGCTTTCAGCTCGAACTCCAGAATCGTATCGAGTGTCTAGGGCGCTCCGTGGACGAATACAGCGATAGGTTCGTGTAAGCTGTCCATACGGTCGGGTCTAAGTTTTTCAAGACCCGCCGTACAGATATAAACAAAAAGCTCTCTGATCCTACTCTCAAGCTCATGAAGGAGAGGTTTGATATGATCCTGCAGTCTTCAGATGATTCATTGAAATACCGGCAGCTTAATAGAAGGATCTCAAAGTCCTTGAAAAGCGACCTTCGCCGCTTTAATACCGAGCGTATTAAAGACGCGATTGAGCGTAATAAGGGCTCCAAGGTCTTTGCAAGAGATTTGACTATTAGGCAGACCCAGCTCACGAAACTGAAGACCGACGATGGCAGGATCTTATCCGCCAAACCAGAGCTTCTTAGGGAGATCGAGAGATTCTATGGGCAGTTGTACTACATGTCAACCAGTAAACCCGTCGCGAATCTAGTAAAAGGCCCTAGAGCTAGATTGACCCGTCCCTATACCGAAGACATACCGGACCTCAGCCTGTACGAGATTAGGATGGCTCTTACACAGCTTAAGAACAACAAGGCACCGGGTGATGATGGAATTACGGCCAAACTCCTAACGGCGGGTGGAAAACCAATACTTAAGGCCCTTCAGAAGTTGTTTGGTTTCGTCATACTCGAGGGGAAAACGCCGCAGGCATGGTGCGAGGGTGTGTTGGTACTCTTCTTGACAATGCCCTATTGAAGAACTCACTTCTTAGCCATGTCTTCAAGCTGTTTTCAAGAGTCATCACGAATCGTCTCACGCGCAGGTTTGGCGATTTCCAGCCTCCCCAACAAGCCGGATTCCGCAGAGGCTTTAACACCGTAGACCACATACATACGCTGCGATTATACAGAAGACCGAAGAGTACAACCTGCCTCTCTGCTTAGCGTTTGTGGACTACGAGAAAGTCTTCGATTCGATCGAGACTTAGGCTGTACTGCAGTCTCTCCAACGGTGCCAAATCAACTACCGGTACACCGAGGTGTTGAAGTGTTTCTACAAAAACGCCACTATTTCAGTTCGACTTTAGGATCAGACCTCGGAACCCGTACATTTGCAGCGAGGTGTGAGACAGGGAGACGTCATATCTCTGAAACAGTTCACCGCTGCACTGGAGGATGTCTTCAAAGTTCTGGACTGGAGAGGGCTAGTTATCAACGTCAATGGCGAGTACATCACTCACATTCGGTTTGCCGACGATATAGTGGTCATGGCTGAGACCATGGAAGACCTCAGTATAATGCTCGATGACCTCAGTAGAGCTTCCGAAAGAGTGGGTCTTAGGATGAACATGTACAAAACCAAGGTGATGTTGAATGCGCACGTTATAGCCACTCCCATCAAGGTTAAAGACTCTACACTCGAAGTTGTGGACGACTATGTCTACCTAGGACAAAAGATCCAGTTGGTTAGGGCCAACTTCGAGAAAGAGGTCAACCGTTGAATCCGACTCGACTGGGCAGCGTTCGGGAAGTTGCGCGGTATCTTCTCGTCCTACTTACCACAGTGTCTCAAGACGAAAGTCTATGACCAGTGTGTGTTGCCAGTGATGACCTATGGCTCTGAGACGTGGTCGCTCATAATGGGCCTCATCAGAAAGCTTAAAGTCACCCAAAGGGCAATGGAGAGGGCTGTGCTCGGAGTATCCTTGCCTCATCGAATCAGAAATGTAGAGATCCGCTAGAGAACCAGGGTTACCGACATAGCCCGAAGAATTGCCAAACTTAAGTGGCAGTGGGCAGGGCACAATACTCGCAGAACGGATGCCGATGGGACAGAAAAGTTCTAGAGTGGTGACCGCGAACCGGAAGGCGTTGAAAAGCCTCTCACCAGGTCGACTGATGACCTGGTGAAGATTGCGGGGATCCGCTGAATACGGGACTGGTCAATGTGTGGCGACGCTTGGGGGAGGCCTATGTCCTGCAGTGGACCTCTTTCGGCTGACATGATGATGATGATCAGGGAATGTCATCATTGTTATTTGTTATATTTTATATATTTTTGGTATAAATGACATAAAAAATATCTTTGAATGTGTGGCAATTCGTATCCTATCCTAACAATATCAAATTCCAGCAAGTCAAGACAACAAATTCTCACAAAAAAAAAAAACTTTTCAGCTGACCTTGAAAATAAACAAAGATCATTCTCAGTCCGAAATATTGTGACACCAAAAAGAGTGATCGCTCATCCCTTATCACTTGAACCACATCGCTTAACCTAATATTATAATGAAACACCTGATTCATGGCTAGTAAAGCCTTCTGTCTACCTTAAAGTGTTTTTTGAAATGTAAACTCAGTTTTAATTAAAACATAATTCTTGCTTTTTCTTAAAAACTATATTAAATGTGAAATAAAAAAGGGGTACTGACTATATTACGAGTAAGAAGCTACCAAGAGAAAAAATAAGAAGTTAGGGGTTCTGCATCATGCGAAAGAGCTGGTGCAAAAAATTACGAAAAATCGTTTGGATTCTTGTTGAAGATATTATTTGATAGATGCTTTAAGAATACGAATTCTTTGAAAATAATAAGCTTCCAACTCCAGTGATATAGTCCTGTGAAAGGCTTAGTTACAGGTCTTCTTGGTTCACCTTCGGTATGGAACCCCAAAACTCCCTGAAACAAAGGATTGCTTAAAGAGTTTGTAAGATGCTTTAGTTCCTTCAGATAAAAGAAAAGTAGGACGATAATCCGAAATCGCAAAACAGCAGTATTATACGACAAAATCGCTTAGATTGCCTTGTTCTTTCGAGTTATTTTTCAACATATTCATATCCTTAAAGTTTTCAGTTATTTATTATTTGTAATTTATAACAGAAGTATCTACTTATGAAAAACACGAATAAGCAAACAGCAATTACTCTGTTGTTTTGTAGAACACTACCTATTTTTAGGTGGAAAGTCATCCAATGACTTCTCCCGCTCTGGAGGGCGTGTCAGACTTTGACTGACTAAACCACACTCCTGTTCCTTCAGTTACTTGTGCCAGGCCGCCTATGTGTTATTCTGATGTAGCTATATTACTGTAAGGTTTCATCATAATTCGTTCAGTAGTTTTTGCGTGAAAGAGTAACAAACATCCATCCATTCGTTTATAATTATATGTAGGACTGCGTAAAATGTAAATAATAAACTTCATAATGTAAAATGGTTGATAGTAAGTATTAAAATGGTTGATAATTGTATTCTGGTCAAAAGCATTTGTAAATTATTTATTAATTTAACACAACCGAAGGGTAAAGTAGCTTTATAATTTTTAATCTGTAGGCTCGCTTTAGACCACTATCTCGCCTGATGGTAAGCGATGATGTGGTCTACGGTGAAGCACTCTTGCTTAGAAGACATACCACTATAGCTATATTCAATAATACAATTTCCAAAGTAAAACTTAGTGATTCGTTTATTTAACAACAAATTAAACAACAGTAAAATGATAATTACAAACTTTGCGTACAGCTGTTTCAAGAAAAATACGAATCGCTCGTCTATCTCTTTTTGCTGATACAAACTTTTGGGCAAAGAAAATTACGATATGGAGTGCTCACATAATTATTTATTCGTATACAAATTACTGTACTCGCTTCTCCGTTACAAGAGATTTAAGATGCAGATACCCCTCAGTAGCTGATTTTAAAATGAGAAATACGTCTTTTTTTTTTGAAAAAAAATAATGGTATATTAGACCATTTTCTTAATAATTTATTCAATGAACATTTTGAATTTCATATAACATAGTGTAATTAATTTGTAAAGTTATGTCTAACACGGACAAAAACACGACAATCGGGCCATAACCACCGGGCGCATTTTAATGAAATTTTCACCATTTCAAAGCCAATTTAATTATCAACGTTTTGATTTACTTAAGACTTTTTTTAAGTCATAGAATAATAAGGAAAGTAAAAAAAACTACTGAATTTAGGGTTGTGCGGATGTGAAACGAGTGCGCGTTTTGTTCCCTCAACGTGTTCCATTTGACTGTCATCATCTTAATCATAATTGTCGAAATAAGTTTTCTTTTAATAGGTAACTCTTCGGTTACGTCTATAATTTTTATTTTAGGTGTAATAATCGCAAAGGAAGGTAGGTATTACCTACCTTTTATAAAACATGAAATATAATGGTTTTCTTTAGCATACAATTTGAAACAGTGCAATGATTCTCAACAAAGTCATTGTCTTTAAGAGCGACCTATAGCATTGTAACCAAATCAATTTAAGAATAACATCTTTGTTTATTTATTTATTTATGTATTCTTTATTGTACACCAGAAAATACAGTAACAAAAGAAACTTAAAACTAAAAATATACAACGGGCGGCCTTATCGCATTCCGCGATCTCTTCCAGGCAACCTGGAATGGACAGTGATTGCCTGGACATGACATGGGGTTGTCAGGGGTGTAACAATACCAACAATGAATATAATGATAAAATAATACCTAATAAAAACACAAATAGATATATATGCCATATAATAAATACATAAATACATACATATTTAATATATAAGACGTGAAAATAAATGACGTACGACAATCATAGACAAAGTCTGTCAAAAAACTAAGAGTACGATTACAGCGATAAGTAATGTTCCTTGACGAGTCTTTTAAACACAGGAAACGACTGAGCACGTTTAATTGGGTCAGGCAATGCATTCCACAGACGAGCAGCCTGGACTGTAAAAGATTTATCCATGAAAGTTGTGGAATGCATTGGCATTTTAAGTCGCAAGTTAACTGATGACCTCAGGGATTTTGTGTGGGAATCGCAGATAAACTGAAAACGATCCTTGAGATAAAGAAGGCTGGAAGGAGTAAAGAGCACATTAAACAAAAGAGAAAGAATATGTGTTTTCCGGCGAAGGCGAATTGGCAACCACTTGAGCTTTACACGGAATTCGGAAACATGGTCATATTTGCGTAAACCGAATATGAACCTTATACAAAAATTTTGAAGCCGCTCAAGTTTATCAAGTTGTTCTTGAGTAAGGTCAAGATAGCTGGCATCAGCATAATCAAGGATGGGAAGAAGAAGAGATTGTGCAAGCGCAATCTTGGTGGCAGTCGGAAGAAAATTACGTAGTCTCCTCAAAGTTGCAGCAGATGCAAACAACTTGCGGCTAACTTCTTGCAGTTGGGCAGTCCAAGAGAAGTTCCCGTCGATGTATATCCCCAAGTTTTTAACTTTCTCACTGAAAGGAATTACCGCATTGTCAAAAATAACTTGGGGAAGAGTCGTCCAGTCGATCCTAGAAACCATTCTAGGACTGCCCACTACTATTACCTGCGTCTTTATAGGGTTTACCTTATGCCCATACCTCTTGCTCCAATCGCAAATGCGAGCCAGATCATGATTGATGGTTGCTAAAGCCTCAGTCAACTTTCCGAGAGGAGCTCGCGAGTATAATTGCAGATCATCTGCATAAAGATGGTAGGAAGAAATTTGTTCATTGGAGATTGAGTTTATAAAAACTGCGAAAAGTAAAGGAGATAAAACGCCACCCTGTGGTACCCCGGTTTGTTTTTGTTATTAAAACCTTTTGTGTGTCTATCGCTGTACGAATCACGTCACATTCACGGCGTATTTCCAAAAAGGGGACTGTCACAATGTTTGTGAAGTTATCCCCTCCGAGTCGCACCGTTGTTCCGTGCATTATCACTCCATTTTCTCCCTACTTTGTGCTCCGAGCCTCACTTCCACAGTTTAATCAGCGGACTGGCCGGACTTAATTTAGTTTTCATGTCTTCTTTTTATTGTCTTAAGACATCGGCGCAATCGTTTAACTTAAGTTCTTTATAAAAAAAATCTGAAATATAAGCTTTAAATACACTAAAATTATCAATATGTATTATTTTCTACTTACTTACTTTTGGAATGAGAATTTGAAGTTAAGTATTCGACAAACGATATTTTCACCTAAAAACCTGAAACATTTACATTAAAGTAGGCCAAAAAAAAATCCGTTCAGAAAACGGCACAAGCTTTGCAAAACTTAAAGACGAACAAAACAAGAGTTACTTTGAGCGACAGTAGATGTATCAATGGATTACACAGTTTTTAATATTCTAGTCTGATATTTACTTCATATTGCCAAGCCGAGACTATAAAAATGTCTACAGACTTTTTAATTTTGTTTTCATTTTTAATTAAACATTGAGACTTGTTTACCCAAACCCTAAATTTGGCTTAACGTGTCTGCTTATTAAGCTTCTTGCTGACTTTAATTTTAATAATTTAAGACTGTTAAATGTTATTAAGTTTGATGTTATTAATTTTTAATTGGTTTCAGCGTCTATTTCATTACAGACAGGTATTGTAGTCTTGAGTTTATTAAAGATGGAGAAGATATTGCCAAAGTTATAATAAGATTAATATACCTCTTATTTTCTTTGCATCACCCAAATATTGACTGGTAGATTGATATCTATGGCATTATACGCCCTTAGCTCATTTAAGGCTTAAAATTATAAATAAATTGCAATTTCTACAGTTACATTGTAAGCACTCTAATACTCCAAAAATGAATTACTCCAATTACTGCTTCTTTGACCTAAGACAATAAATACTTCCTCTTCAGTACTATTAAAGCCACCATGTTAATTTCATGCAGCTAAGTAGATAATTTTAACATTGAAATGGGATTAGGAAGAAACCACTGGGTGTAGTTAGCATAATTTTCAAATTCTCAACTGTCAAAGGAATTTATTAATGCTCCATGCAAGTTAGCTCGTTCGACCACGGTAGCTGCAAAAACATTACTAAGAGGGATAAATGTATAAAATCCAACAGAATGTACAATTTGTTCGTACGAAACGGGGAATGGTACGTAATCCATGTACTAAAGTGCGTCAGTGAAGCTGTGTTGGGCTTTTACGCAAAAGCCTGTTGGAGATCCTGCACTGTAAAACTTTGTTAGTGAATATTGATCTAATCTTGATAACGTGTTTAGGAAAGCAATTCAATCTATGTGTTTTGGGGCTTGACACTTTCGAAGTTAAGAACACTATGCCTGAGCCCGCTTAACGATTTTTAATGTTTTTTTTTGTGTTTTAGAGGCTTTTATAGAAGAAAACAATATGCATAAAAAAAATTAAAAAATAAATGTTTTCTCATATCAATTCCAAGTCCAAATATGTGTTCTATTCAGTCAAATGAAATCCAAAAGCAAGCGTTAAAAAGTTTTTTTAATATGATTACAAAACAGAATTATCATAATTTCGCTACCAAAGCTCACATTTGGTTCACTCCAGTATTATTAAAGAAAAAACACTCGAATAATATAGAAAGCTTATGTATTTTATTCCTATTTTTCTGTAGCAAATGTTCAGGAAGCGAACGGCAGGGGCGGAGTGTTTTCGTTTAATTTCCCCGTAAAATGGTCTACCCTCCTCAATATAATTACAGACCGGCTAACTGAATGTACGTATCGCTTCATCACCGTCTCATCTTTTCACAGAGTGTTTTTGCATTTTAAAAAGCTTCCCACTTATTTTCATTATGGCCTTCTTTGTTGGTTTTGCTTTCGATGGTTATTATTAGCAATTTTTTGTTATTATTTGAATTAATTCTAATTTTCTTTATTAAGTGCATATTTTAGATAACTCGAATAACTATAACGGGCACTATTTTCCAATAATAAGCTGTCCGTTTTTCTTTAGACGAAGATATGAAGCAAAAATTCCAAAGTAGCTTGTTTTGTAAAAAAATTGCAAGGTCAATTATGTTTGAGGCTGCAGAATAAATATGTGTTAATATTGACTATATTTCTGAAAACTTCTTTTACCGAAACACATTTTAGAAAAACATCTCGATATAAATGAACGACATCGTTATGTCTTACTTCGAAGTTATACAATTTTTATAATGTGTAGTATAACTTGCCAACGTACGTCGATAAAATTAATAACAATAATGAATCTTATTCTAGATGCAGAACTTTATTGGTTTAGTTTATTATAATAACACAACTCATTTTTGAATTAATCGTTAAAAGCTTCATATTTTTTCAGTCCGTTTATGGTGCGTGGTCATGTCACGGCCCTAACAGAGTTTCACGTAGATTTTCATTGAAAAACACAGGCGTGATTCGAAATATAAACTTCCACTCGTTGATAAGTGGCCTTTGGGCTATTACCTCATTAATTGAATAATTCAATCAAAGCATGAATTTTTTAATGCTCCATTGAAGGGTTGAAAGGAATGCTTTGGTAAAAATAGCTGCCGGTCGTCAATGGATCGCTATCCAATTGAATCGATGAAGTATGTGAAGTACCTGCCTACCTGTGATATGTATGTCATGGACCAAGTGATTAATCAGGGCACCACGTATAATGCCCGGGCATTATAAATCTAGTAGAGACAAATCGGGCAAGGTAATGAATACTGATTTAAACTTCTATATTTATCACATTTTCTGGTCATTAGGGCATCCCGATACGGATAGGTTAGGCTCGAAGGAGATGACTGGAGCTGAAGGTAGTGAACTCAGTTCCCATCATCACTTTCATGTTAGGTTACTTTAGACCCTGCAGACAGATATAAGAGCCCCGCGCAGCTTGTGGCTGTTACTGACAGAGATACAAAATCGCGAGCTGGCTGTTCAAAATCAGATGTATCCACCGACTTCACAGCATGCTTTTCTTCGTGATTACGTCTTTGTAGTTCGCTTCTTAAGCAGTCTTCAGTTTTTTTATTTATATCTTTTTAGTTATAATTTTTTGTTTTTGATGACCTGGTGTGACCACCGTGAACCGAAAGGCGTTACGTTGGAAGGCCTCTTATAAGGTGGAATGATGACCTCGTGAAGGTTGCGGTGATCCGCTGGATGCGGGACGCACGGGACCGGTCAATGTGGCGACGCTTGGGGGAGGCCTATGTCCAGCAGTTAACATTTTTTGTTTTCGAATTGGGTACATTTAAACATATATGTGTTATATATATTTTTGAAATCACCTCTTAAAACTCTTTATTTTGATAGCCAACACGATGGGTATCGAAAAAGAAATTGGGAGATTTTGGGCGCCATAATGTGGGGGACATTATGGCGCCCAAAATCCCCCATTTTTCTCTTTTTCAATTTTAATGTAGCCAGTGACATTCGCAAGGTTAAGAAGAATCGATTGACGCCAACGCGATACGCGTTACGCGTCGTCACATAGGAACAAACATACATACATAGACAAAGGTTGTCTCTAAGAGGTTGTGTCTATGCGATAAGACCGTCCATTGTACACTTATCTTTATAAATGTTTTGTCCTGTAATTATTTACGTGGTGTACAATAAAGTGTAAATATAATAAATATATAGACTGATAAACACATTACCCGCCTTCCCCAGTCGGGTAATTAAAGTGTCAACTGTTTTCCAGCTGAATTTTAAAGCTCTTCACTCTTCCAGCTATATGAATTAAAGCAAAGCTCTTAATAATCGATTTTAATAGTTATAGTATGAAAACGTCGAAATTATTTAATTCTTTTTACACTCCGTCATGGCTGTATACCTACGTAAGTATTTGCCCTTAAAGTTTCTGAACAAAACACTGTATAATCTGTGGTGTGGGCAAAAATTCGCCAAACGCTTAAAAAAAAGTTCACGTATTTCGTAATAGTGGTGGTCAATATAACGTAAAGCATCTTAAAAAAGTGCTTATTATAAATAGCATAAAGCAAACGCTATCGTGGAACTCACTTGGCGCTATGCGCTATTTGCTTAATTCGTTATAACGCAGTATTGCGCGAATCGCGCGCAACGCTATAACGTAAATAAAGCAATAAGCTTGAAGGCGGGGCGGGCGCGGCGGCCAGTCGTTGCATGCTAGCGATTGTTATCGGTCGCGCGCGTAATTTTAGATCCCGCGCGGCTCACGTAATGTACCTACGCAATTTTGCTTCGTGCTTTTTATTGTAAAAAGTGATAGGATACGTAATATTGACTAAGTATAATATTGTGTAAGTAAGGATAAGGACGATTGATTGAAAGATTGTGTTGTTGTTTAATCTTTTGTTTTTTTTGTGTGTATAGCAGACGAAAATGTCTAAAAGAAATAGTGATTTACCAATATGGAACTAAAATTAGTGAAGCAGAACTGAAAGTATGAAGGAAAGTTCATTGTTTATTTTTACTGCTCCATTTTAACGTAATAAATTCATAAAAGCGATGTAATATTTTAAGCATGCTGTCTGTCCAACGAGTCCAACGCTAGGGTAGGAGCTGCGAGTTAACAGTCACCGCGCTTGCTTTATTCGTGTCCGCCCCGCACCCGTGCGTTATAAAAAAGCGCGTTACAATAAAGCGTGTAAAATAACGCGCTTAAAATATAAAGCACAAAGCATTAAACAAGTTCTTGTCATATAGCTACTTTGAACACTACTATTTCGTAATAACAGCTGTGCTGACTTGTGTATTAAAGCTATAATTCATAATTATTACTCGCAAATGTGATGAAAAACATTGTATGTATCACGGGCGGTACGGGAATTACGAACCTCGACTCAGAAAGCCCTCAGTCTTCGACTTCGGGCTTCTACTAGAGTTTCGATCGTAATTCCTTACTTACCGCCCTTAATACACAATGTACTATTTAAACGCTTTGTTTTAGGCATTTATTAACTAGTTCGTAGTAACTAGTTTAATGTGTAATAACGAGTATCTGGTTATGACAAACCCATACAGTTCAATTAAAATAAATGCACAGTCCAGTAAAAATTGCTTACCGCTTATTTATTTACATGGAAATTTAATTCGGTACGATATGTCCTTTGTTTTACCTCATGATTCGTTTTGTATGGTAATTGAGAGAATATGTTATAGTTATTATAACATATGTATTATGGTTATCTTATTTACTTTATCTATTGATAAAGGTTATAAATATGCTTGGAAGACCAATAAAAATAAGAAAATGTAACCACCTTTACCAAAATGTTTTCATAATAAATCCATTGGACGATAGCTATTAAATAAACACATCAACACGGTCTAGGGATATTTTTAAAAAAGCGAATTACTATCAATGTGTTAATTATTTATATGACATGTATATATTTAAAAGATACGTTATTTAATATTCTACCATTTTTTAATAATGGTTAAGGTACTTCGATTAAAATTTCAGGATTTTAAGGAAAAACAATGAAGCATAGACGGAAACCGTATATGAATTAACTTTTAATTTATGAGTAAAAACTGAAAAAAATAGAAAAATCATTTAATTTGTGTTTATAAACTTGAAGTTAGTAGTCTGAGAAAGCGCCCATGATGTTCATAACACATCGGCAACGATTCGGCATGCTCAGAACAAGGTTGTCAATGTCTTGCTGCGGAATATTGTCCCACGTCCTTCTGCGGTGCGCAAAAAGTTGATCTTCTGTAGCCAGATTTTCAGGAACTTCCTTCAGAGCTCTTCTTTGCAGCATATCCTACGCATGCTCAATGGGATTTAGATCTGGCGATTGAGCAGGCCAGTCTAAGGCCCTAACATTGTGTGTATGTAACCAAGCTGCTACCGTTCTCGCCGTATGTGCCCGGGCATTGTCGTGCATGAGCAGGAAATCTTGCCCCATTTGTGTTCTGTGGGGCAAGATTACGGGCCCCAGCACCTGTTGGACGTATCGTTCTGCCGTCATATTGCCCCGCACCCAAACGAGATCCATCCATCCTCCAAGACGAATTCCTGCCCAAACCATAATTGTTCCTCCTTGGTATGGGTGAACTTCCTGAGGGTTCTGAAGACGGCTCCATCGTCCAGGAACTCGCCAAACACGCGTCCTTCGTGAATCTGGATGGAAGTCGAACCTGGATTCATCGCTGTTCACGGATGAATCCAGGTTCGACTTCCATTTGACAATTGCTCACGGCCCCAGTCCACGTGGTTCCGAACCCATTCTAATCGTCGTCCACGATTGCCTCTCCGTAAAGGTGGGACCCGGAGTGGTCTACGAGAGCGTAGATTGCTTTCATGCAGTCGCCTTCTTACAGTTTGGTCACTCACAAGCACTTGGTGTTCCACTCGCAGCCTTTGGACCAATTGAGTCGCCGTTGCATTTGGTTGAGCTCGCGCAGTAATTTGCAAAAATCGGTCTCGTCTGGGGGTAGTGATGCGATTTGGCCCCCGGTGCCTCTCCGCTACTTCACCTGTGGCACGATAGCGTATCCACAATCTTGAAATTATATTTTGGTGGGTCCCTATGGCCTCAGCAACATTACGCTGAACAGACCCAGCTTCCAGCATTCCCACAGCTCGTAACATCTCCGCCCTCGTCAAATGTTGGCGTTGCATGGCTACAATACCTCAATTTTAACTTTATCTTTCGTTTAAAAATGAAAAAAAACTGTAACTAAACGTAATTCGTATTGTTTTCTAAATTTCGCACAAATGAAAATTCCCTCTCCTACACATCAAGACATTTTTATGCCACCGAAAAAAAAGAATTTTCAAAAACTTGAATTTGGAATTAGTCTGAGATAAATTACAAACAAATCGGTGTATAAAAGATTCCAATGCGGCCAGTACTTTTCGAGTTATTTAATTGAGTATGAAATATCCCTAGACCGTGTTGATGTGTCGGGGTTGAATGGGGATATCGTTTATGAACAGAAGAAATAAAAAGGGACCGATAATCGAGCCTTGTGGAACGCCAGCTGGGATTTTTTGTGGTGATGATGAGGTTTCCCTGATATAAATGTATATAGGTAGGTGGCAACAGTTGATAATAGCTGGCAAGGTCGATGGCAGGAGGCCGCGGGGCATCGGGCGATCGCAGCCCTATCAGATGGTCTGACCAAAGTGAGCAGTGGTGGCCCAGTGGTAACGGCCACGACTTACAAGTTGTAGGTCGTGGCTTCGAACCCAGGCAGGCGCTTTAGTTTGTGTAAATTATGTCATCACCACTGCTCTCAAAACGGTGAAGGAAAATATCGTGAGGAAACCGGCATAAAAACCCTCCAAGTGCGAGACGGACTCGTGCATGAAGGGTTCCGTACCATTAACGCAAAAAGTGGCAAAAAATCACGTTTGTTGTATGGGAGCCCCACTTAAATATTTATTTTATTCTATTTTTAGTATTTGTTGTTATAGCGGCAATAGAAATACATCATCTGTGAAAATTTGAACTGCCAACAACGCCTAGCCATCACGGTTCATGCGATACAGCCTGGTGACAGACATACAGACAGACAGACGGACCGCGGAGTCTTAGTAATAGGGTCCCGTTTTTAACCTTTGGGTACGGAACCCAAAAACAAAGCAAACATTACGACACTTATCGCAATAAAACATTTTATCTCCACTTCTCAGCAAATAAACGTCTCATTCCGACAAAAGCGATAAAAAAAAAAAAAAACAAACGTTCTCATTCAAATTCATCCTCAGGTTTCTCTCTTTTAATTAGTACCTACGAACCTCAGATATTTATAAATGGAGGAAAGCGGCGACAGAAAGCCTAATTGAGTTTGCACGACACATTTTCTTAGTAACCGGTAATTGAGATTCAACCCGAGGTAAAAAAAAAACAGTGAATAAAATACAAAGTGGTGCCAAAGACTTGGAGCGACTTTTAATAAAGTTTTCTTTTGGTTAACCTCTTTTAAGAAGTGTGAGTGGGAAACTTTATAGTAGGTACGAAGTATTAAGATCCACGTGTACCCATTGTTTATTAATGCATGAAAAGGAAATTGAGTTACTTAAGAATACGAAATTCAAGATTGCATTTTCATTCTTTTATATTTTTGATATTGAGGTGGCCATTTAATTACCCAAATAACTCGGCATAAGCTGCATGGAAAATTCCACCATATTTCGACAAAAAATATGCGTTTTATATCTCACAAAAACCAATGATTAGAAAGGTCCGTTCGCATCATTGAATATAAATTAGGATTCTCGTTTTTTTATTGGTATTTTTTGAAGTATTTATTTGTATATGTGTCTATTTTATTTGCATATGTGTATTATTAATAAAAAACAATATGTAAGTATATACATTTTCGTTTACAAGATTTAATTTTTGATATTATTTTGTAACCATTCACAGCGTTGTCTTAAATAACCCAAAGGTTGACTGGTAGATAATGCCTTGTGGCATTAAGTCTGCCTATGTACCACTATTGTACATGAAGTTTAAATAAATAAATCAAGCAAAACATTACCTAACTGGATTAAATACAGTCAAAAGAAACGTTTACTTTTAATCCCCTTAAATTTTATTCGTTTGATAACAACATGCAAATTACACTGCAGCGTATTAACTATAACATTTACGAAAGGTTATTTGCAGTACCTATGTGCCGGTCGTGTGCTATTTTCACTTATTTAATAAATAAAAACTTGTTTAGTATTTCCAAAGATGGTTGTAAGGCGTCGAGCACGCGAACCGTCGATCAGCCGCCAATAGGTCGCGTCGAGTACCGGAGTCAATCGAATTTATTCAGTAATTTCCTCCAACGAACGACCTTACCGAATCACCAACTTGTACAAATGTGTTTCGCCAAGCGGAAACTTTGTACACACTCAACGTCGAACACGTCTGAAGCAAGCCCTCTTTCATGCCTTTCTAGTGAAATAAACCATAGAATTATATTGTATGAATATTTTAGTTTAGCCCACAAATAGCCCCGTCGTCTAAATGGGTTCGCCAAACGGAAAGTTTTTTACAGAGCACGGAATCGCTGTACCGGCAGATCCTAGAGGCGCCATTACCTACTTATAATATTTGTGCCCGAACAATTTACACTGAGCACAAGTTTCAGCTCTCATATTCATAATCAGAATAACTTTTTAACCGACTGCCCAAAAAGGAGGAGTTTTCACAATTCGACCGTAATATACGGTCGAATTGTGAAAACTCCTCCTTTCTCCAATATATATAATTTTTATGTGTGTTCGCGGACAACTTCGTAGTTTATGAATCAATTTTGATGTTTTTTTTTTGTTGGAATGGAGATATCCTAAGGGTGGTACCATGATAAGGAAACCATGATCTGATGATGGCATCTCAAAGACATCGAAGGAATGCCTCAAATATTAGAGGCATGAATATAGAAATTTTGGTATTTTTATCAACAATGCAATCATTTACAATTAGAAAGTGTCATATGGTGAAATGGCACTGATCAAGAAGACCACAGATGGCCACTGGAACGCCGTAATGCTAAGTATGTCACGGGTATAAGATGTACCGAATAGCTATGATGCACCAAATACTTATAAATAAATGCTACTAATGAAAATGGTAACATCGAAGCCGGAAGGTAGGCACTGGAACTCCGAAATAAAACAATGGATCCTAGTTGTGTTTGGGCTTATTGGAATCGTCATGAGATTTACTTTGGCTATAAATGATTTTCATGGTATTTGGAGGTACCTACCAAAACTAAAAAGAGATAAATTAAAAACTTTTAACATTAAATCAAACCGACTTCCAAAACAAAACACTACAAAGCGAAAAATAACTTTCTTTTCCGAAGTCAGTGTCGAAAAACGGAAAACAATAGGTACCAAAGACATCGACTTCGGAAAAGAAAGTTATTTTTCGCTTTGTAGTTTCTTGTTTTGGAACTCGGTTTGATTTTTATAAGTTACAGAGCAAATAATTGCAATTCTGGGCAGTTGCAACCAGCGTGCGTTAAGCTGAAAATTTTAACAGTAATGTTCAGTTTGTATCATAGACACACAAAATGGACTAATTTGTAGACAGAGACAAATTGAATATGCGGTCAATACTAGTCTCTTTTCTTAAAGTCGCTATAATCGCCGTGACAAGTATTGGCGAAGGTGAACCTGTGAAGTGGAGCAATCTGAATTTTTGAAAAAGACAACAACAGGTCGCACGATCACTTTGCCTCTTTCGCATGTTTTCACTTGACAGCCATTCTGTCCCTCCAGACAGAAAATGTGCAGTCGAGTTCTATAAATGTTTTTAGTTTGTGTGGAAAGTTTTGACATTGCCAACTTTAGGAGTGGCCACCGAGTCATATCGCAGCTCTGTGGCTTTTTTAACACAACGTGTGTCGAAGTAAAGCTTTCATGTTAACGTGGCCGCACTTTTGAAAGTGGAATTATAATAGAGAAATATTTTTTTGCGAAAACCTCGTAACGACTTGAAACGACAGACTTGTGTAAGGAGTTGACTTTGAATTAAGCCAGAGGGTTAATATTCTTGTGATAGTGGTTGAAATGGAGAGAAATATGAATGCGATTTTGTTTATTTTTCAATACTTTATGACTGGCAATGTTTCTTGAATTACAACAAAAAAGAACAATCCTATAATAAAATCTGTTTACTTAGGAAATACTCTACCCAATAACTATTCAATGAGCTAATAATAAAAATAAAAAAACCGTAACAAGCTTTTGACTATTTTCTCGTTCCGATCTTTTTATTGTTATTTTAAATCTGTGAGCTATTGAGAAATGTTTTGAGAAGAAAGCATGAGTTCATTGAATTTGGTACCTTTAATTTTACTTCAATATTCGTTCTTAGGTTTAATAACTGGATTTATGGAGCCATCATAATTATTTATCGACTAAAAGCTAGCTAAAAACGTATATTTACAAAATCCTATTCTATAAAATCTGCTACGGAAAGCCTACGGCGTAGCACTTCTACGACTATAGCTACGCGGTCGTAGTACTTAAAGTCGATTGGCTAGCCTTTATTTATTGCGTTATGTTCGATTACCTTACCTTACTGCACCAACCGATCACCAAAATTGATCAATAATTGGCCATACCTCCGTATGCTAATTCAGTGGACTATGAACATTTCTCTCCACGACTGGCAACTCGACCAATCCAGCAGATCAATTAGAACGATCTGTCAGTAGACGTCGACTGGCTTAGTTACACCCAAAAATGCCAATTACCTACCCTTCAAAATGTTCATTCAACTGTCGATCTTATCATCTTTCTCTCCAGAAAACTAACACGTATAATATCCCTTGTACATAAACACAAAAGTGTTACTAATACTGCCTAGTTATTATCCCTCGTCAGTCGTAAGGAGGGGTTGTGACAGCTGATATCGTATAACAGAATATCTAAAAGCTTATACATTTGATGTTGCTTAGCAAACAAAATGATGTTTAACATAGCTTCACGCCTTTGCGATTGCGGTAGGAGGAGAGGTGGAGGTATGGAGTTACGTGGTCTGCGAATTACGTAGTTCACTTGTTTTGTGTTCTGTATTTTAGGTAATGTCTTGTTGTTTGCTAAAGATACCAAGAGCCCAACCCTTCGTCGAATACATGAATACGTGCGGGGTGATATGTTATGTATACCAAGTGACTATTCAAATTCAAAAACACTCTTAAATGGTTCTACTAATGTTTGAATTTAACATATTTATATTTTTTTTAAATAAGAATCTCTTAACCCATGTTTCACAAAGTCCCTAGCTCCATTTAAGCATTCATTTAAACATTATTATAGGGAGAAAATAAAAAAAATGCTGTTTGTAAATCAGCTTAAAATTAAATTTATTTCAAATTCAGACAATGTTTGAGTTCATTTTTTTGTTAGTACACAACCTTATAATGAATGTTAGTAATCAGTTCATGACACGAAAACAATTTATAATAATTACAGTGACCCAATTATATATCAAAAAGCTATAAAATATAAGTTCAAAAAGCTTAAAATACGCATCCCTAAACAGATTCAGAATAAAGTAAACAGGTCGATATATGAACTATTGGCGATGGATTGAAATTATCTCGGACTATAAAGTCTAGATTATTATATTGCAATTTTTTATTGCTTTAGCTATTATGAAGGTTTTAGTGTAATTCCGAATTTTGATATTATAACATAAAAATAATTTCTAATCTATAAAGTTTCTAAATTATAAACTTTGTAAGAGCCTATTCTAGGTAATTCTTCAATTCTGTTCTTATTGTTAATTGGTTTCAATGTTATTAATGGAAATATTTGTACGCCAATACTTACGGCTGAACATGATTGGATCTTGGTTGCTTTTGTATGTACACATCATAAAACTGAAATACGTCCACTGCTGAACATAGGCCTCCTCCAAGTGTCGCCACATTGACCTCTCTCGTGCGTCCCGCATCAAGCGGATCACCGCAACCTTCACGAGGTCATCAGTCCACCTGGTAAGAGGAATTCCAACGTAACGTCTTTCGGTTCACGGTGGCCACTCCAGAACTTTTCTGCCCAATTGACCATCCCTGCCCACTGCCACTTAAGATTGGCAATTCTACGAGCCATATTTATCCCGACATTTTATTTTATTTATTTGGGCAAACAAACGGTTACACATTACAGTAATAAAATAAAATTTCAACAACAGAGCGTAACCAATCACATGGGATAAATATACAATGTTTAAACAAATAAAGAAATCTAATCTAATATAATCCGGTTTATTCGTTTTCTTCTACCATATCCCACGTCGTCATATTCGAACGGTTTAGCCATTATCTAAGAAAACCCGTCCATTTAAAAAAAGTCAAGTCACTGCAGAGGCTGGTCCGAGGTTGCTCAGGAAAAGAATACTTGGAAGGATTTGAGGGTCGCCTTTGCCCAGCATTGGGGTGGTGTAGGTTAATATAAAACATTATCCAAGTATCCAAGCGTAGTAAATATTATGAGGCGTGTTACGGCGAAAATGAACTGCTTTTACCAGTCTACCCCAGAAAATAGGTAATATTTACGTAGTAGCCTCGTAAAACTACAAAACGAATAAATTAACTTCCGTTTTTTTTAATAACATTACATAATAAGATAGACATAGGTGTAGTTATAGTTAAAAAAATAAAATTATAATGTTTAGTTTAATTACACCCTTCTCAGTGTCTATAATCTCTCAGCTGTTGTGATACTACTAACCAAAGCTTGTAAATTTTTACAAGCTTTAGTTTAATTACACCTTTTCCAGTGTCTATAATCTACCAGCTGTTGTAATACCACTAATCAAAGCTTGCAAATTTTTATAAGCTTTAGTTTAATTACACCTTGCCCATTGTCTATAATCTCCAAGCTGTTGTGATACCACTAATCAAAGCTTGCAAATATTTACAAGCTTTAGTTTAATTACACCTTTCCCAGTGACTATAATCTATCAGCTGTTGTGATACCACTAATCAAAGCTTGCAATTTTTTCCAAGCTTTTGTTTAATAACACCTTTCCCAGTAACTATAATATCTCAGCTATTGTGATACCACTAATCAAAGCTTGCAATTTTTTCCAAGCTTTTGTTTAATAACACCTTTCCCAGTAACTATAATCTCTCAGCTATTGTGATACCACTAATCAAAGCTTGCAAATATTTACAAGCTTTAGTTTAATTACACCTTGCCCAGTGTCTATAATCTCTCAGCTGTTGTGATACCACTTATCAAAGCTTGCAATTTTTTACAAACTTTAGTTTAATTACACTTTTTCCAGTGTCCATAATCTCTCAGCTGTTGTGATACCAAGAACCAAAGCTTGCAAATTAAATTTGACCCATTTCCTGGTGTTATATTGAGCTGAAATTTTCCCAAAAGATTTTTTAATGAATAAACTTGCTTGCCAGGTATGTTCAAGTACTGTAAAATAGGGGGCGAGCCTATTTCCAAAAGTGCAGGCTCTGAGCTGCAAACTTGAATTTCTAGATGGTAAAACGAAAGAACACTACACGACTAGGAATCGGACAAACACTGCTTGCCAGGCAGAATTTGTATAAAACCTATTTTTACTAATTCTATCTCTACCTTATTCTGCCTAACCTAAACAAAAGCCGTTTCCACGTTAAAACCATAAGCAAACAATTAGAAAGGCTGTGTTTAAGAACAAAAAGTATTTTAATCGCTGTATTGCGTGTCGCCGGTACCGGGTTGTGCTCTTAACTTGCGTGGTTACTCGATAAGGAGGCGTAGTTAGCAGAACCTGGGCCACAGTATGCCACTGCTATTTATGTTTTTAATCTACACTAAGAGGTGCGATGGCTGTTCCCAAAGTGCCGAAGCCGGTAATAGTGGCCTTTTTGGGCCTTTTACTTCCATGTTTCTGTAGGTGTTTGGGGTTATATTTTTACGTGGGGTTGGGAATTTGTGGGTATGACTATATTTTTTGTAGAAAAGGCAGACACTTCGAGAAAGTTGCCGGTTGTTTTATTAATTTCAAAACTAGCCCAATAACCTTTAAGCCGCCTCATGCTACTTGGCGGTCGATACTTATTTAAAATTGAGTTATCAAAGTTCGCATCGCATCCGAAAAGTTAAATTGAAAACCATTAAAAGCCAATCATTGGTGAACTTTTTGGGCTTCGATCAAATTACTTCGAATCCGCGACTATCCATTACTGGGAATAGCGTTTTCAAAAAAACGTCAAGGAGGTGAAACCGGGGCAATATATCAAGCGTTCGTGCCCCGCGACCACGTCTGGGTGAGTGATGTCCCCCACTCATTTATAAATTGACCTCACTTTGGCTTCGAGGCAGTTAAAGATCGAACCCATACGCGGATTTTTTTTCCGTTTTGCCATCGACGTAATAAAGTTATTGCTTCGTTTATGAACACTGATGAGTTTTTATAGACCCGTCTGATATCCAATGTGAGTACGGTGCTCTTGTGCAAAATATGGCTCACAAGCTAGAGTGCCCCAAGTGCATACCATACCTTACCTTTAGAGAACCTGATGAATGCCACTGACGCTGCAGTTAACGTGGCCATCTACTAGGTCCAAAATATTTAAAGTTTTCGATGGACTCGAAAAGAAGAAGAACACTGAGATCGAGAAAAATACTAATGTACACATATAAGTACAGTACAACTATTTACTTCGCACTTGGTGCAGACCGGACGCTCTCAATCAACTTGGAAGTATAATAGTGATCAATTTGTTAATTCTCTTTTAATTAATGTAATTTATTTAAAAAATGGGAGGTAAGCTACTATTTTAACAGCTCTATATATTTCACACGGAAATCAAAACAAAAAAATAATAAAGTACTTAGTTCTGAATCCAAATGATTATACACGATAAATCTAATAATTGATGGACTTAGAAATTAACATTCGTTTGTATTCGGAAATGCGATGCTTGCCGAGGGACATTAAGAAAATAGTTATAATGTACGTATAATTTATATATAGTTTCACACAAATTAGTAGCGCACCAGCTCCACTGTTTTTACAAACTAAGAAAACTCTAGTGAACAAGTATTGTGTTAATGCAGGTATAACGAAACATTTCAGACAAAGAGAGCTTGGACGTTTGTTCAGTGAAAGAGAACAACATTTACATTTCAATTTTATGAAAACCTTTCGTTGAAATACGAGTCTTTTGAAACATAACCGTATCAGCCTAATGATCAGAAAGTCTGACAATCTTTCCTTTGTAACTTCATGAATAACGTTATAATAACTTCTATAAATAAAAGCTATGTAAACCAAGTCGTCCGTGAAATTATTATCTCCACATTCAACAATCAATTTCCCGACGAATTTCACATACCGGTAATGTTGATTAGATAGCTATTGAAATGTTGATCTCATCCTTTCCCTTTAGAAAATTCGTACCAAATCGCGCGTACCGTTCAGTTATAAATTGCCATTACATCGCAGACGACAAAGCATTGAAATTCTGCCAATAAACTTGACTGAACGGATCCCCTGTCGATACGCCGATAGATCCCTCGGGACTGAAAGATGTGTTCCACTTATTTCAGAATTGACTTCGTTTTATTTCCCCCTTCCTTTTATTTGACGTCACTCTGATGTTTTACACTGCGTGCGGCTATCTAAATAGTCGAAAATTTTTGTGCCCGCATAATAAATTTGTAGTATAAAAAATTGAAATTTATTGCTGGCATTTTGTGCCTAAATACAGCAAGCCACACAGTTAATGGGGCCATCAATCATAAAATATAGCTTTGTGTGTGGTCAGCTCAGCGTACGCAGATGGATATTTATAACTATAACAAATCAGTTGGCTAACGTGGATCACAATAATTCATAATTATTATTAAAGAGGAAATTATTAAGGTATATAATTATTATTACGGCGATTACAGCTTGTTATTAATTGCTTACGTTGAGGATTGATAGTCCTCGCTAGCGTAATTGTTCATCCATTGTATCTCAAAATACAATATTGTATTAAGTATTTGTCTACCTTGTACTTATTATTTATCTTATTGTTGTAGTAACTGTTCTAGTAATAAGGATCGTGTTGCTACTAAAATAATAGTAGAAAGTAAAATGCCTTAGAGAAGTGAATTGTTCCTATTGTGGAAAATACCTTATGTAAATGTTGTGGTGCCAAATCAACTACCGGTACATCGAGGTGCTGAAGTGTTTCTACGAAAACGCCACCATGTTAGTCCGACTTCAGGATTAGACTTCGGTACCTATCCTTCTGCAGCGAGGTGTAAGACAGGGAGACGTCATATCTCCGAAACTGTTCTCTGCTGCACTGGAGGATGTCTTCAAGGTTCTGGACTGGAAAGGGCTAGGCATCAACGTCAATGGCGAGTACATCCCTCACCTTCGGTTTTCCGACGTAATAGTGGTCATGGCTGAGACTATAGAGGACCTCTGTACAATGCTCGATGACCTCAGTAGAGCTTCCGAAAGAGTGGGTCTAAGAATGAACATGGACAAAACCAAGGTGATAATGAATGCCCATGTTGACCAGTCAAGGCTGCGGGCGTCCGGTGGATGCAAAACGTACAGGTCCGATCAGTATGGTGACGCTTGGGGGAGGCCTATGTCCAGCAGTGGACGTCTTTCGGCTGAAATGATAATGAATGAAATGTTCTGGATCTGAGAAAAAACTCGCTAAGACAATTCAATCAATCAATTCAATCATATTCTAATAGAGACACATCTGTGGGATTGCTGCAGACAAAGTAATATATCATCATCATCAGCCTTTTTAATACCCACTGCTGGGATACAGGCCTCTTCTCTGTGAGAGGGAATGTGCCGCAATCCACCACTCAGGCCCAATGCGGGTTGGTGGATGTCATATGTATTCGAATTATTAGTTCTAGGACATGCCGGTTTCCTCACGATGTTTTGCTTCACAGTTTTGAGAGCAGTGGTTGTACAATAATTTACACAAAGTAAGGCGCCTGCCTGTGTTTGAACCCACGACCTACAACTTATAAGTCGCAGCCGATAGCACTAGGCCACCACGGCATTCAAACAAGTAATACATATAATGTGTGTTTTTTTTTATTAACTGCTTGAATAAATGATAGCAATAAAACCATAGACAATAAAATTATTTTCTTTTATTCTGCGTAATTCTGGGTATCTATTAATATTGTTTGTAGATTTGTTAGTAGCATGACTACATATTTGGTTATTTCAATAAAATAATAGCCAAATAAATAATGGAGATAGTAAAATGAAAGCAAACATTAATGGTAACATTTTATTGGTTTGGCTTTGATTAAAAACTCTATTTTGTATGCAATTTATTCGTGGAATGATTGTGTAACTTACATACTCGTATATTTTAATTGTAAACTGTAAATATAAAAAAAACAGTATATGTTTTCATTAAACTGGTTTATTAAGTTTCATTAATGATAACTTTGTCAAAAATCATTACCTAATTTATTTAATACTATCTTCTGCTCGCGGTTTTGCCCGCTTAAAAAGTGTATTCACTCGTAAAAAAAATCTAAAGGAACATACTACCAGGATAAAAGTGGAAATAATGGTAAAAGTTCTTAGTTATGGTCTACCCGTGAGCCGAGTTTGATCCAAATCCGTGCATCCATTGAGCGGTGATTGACTTACAAACATTCCAACGCCAAAGCGCAGACTTTCACATTGATACTATTATAAGGATTCTAAGTAGGTTTTCTTAGAATAGAAATAATACACACGCCTAAATTCCCTAAAGGAGTACACGTATCAACTTCTTGCAAAGATGGGCTTTACATATTCAAGACACAATACAAAGTCTTTGGCTCCTTTCAAATTCGTGTTAGTATTATTGTAAGAGAAAAAGAGTAATCCCATTATTTACAAGTTTTAGCTTTTATTGTTTCAAAAAAGTGCGGTCCTCAGAGGCGAAACAACAATGTTTGGAACATCCAAAAGTTTGTTTAGCCACCGAGGAAATTTGCCAAAATACATTTACTGGATCCAAGAGTAAATGGAAAGTAACTCACTGAGGAATACTGTGCACAGCCCATGAAGAGATATCTACTAAATGGGGTAAACTCTACTATTATTCATTAGAATTGGGCTATGGTGGATAAGTATGACGACAAGTTAGGTGATTATGACAATAGTTTAATATGAGCACTGATAGTTCATGGTGGTTATTGGAGCTAAATGAAAGCAAAATGATAAAGAAATATAAAATGAATTAGAAAAAGAAATGAAATTATGAATTGCCAGATTTATATCCAAATAAAAATTATAGATACCTAAGTACAATAAAAATTAATCACACTAATACTATAAAGGCAAAAGTTTGTGAGTGTGTATGTTTGTCACTTCTTCACGCCAGTACGGCTGTTGAAATATGGCACAGATAAGTTTAAAATTTCACGCGGGTGAAGCCGCTGGCACAAGCTAGTAATACATAAATGAAAATGAAATAAGTATATTTTGCATTACTAAATGACAAAATATGATGCTGCGAATCAGATTATAAACTGTCACCTCTGATGTAGAGGGCAGTGACGCAGTCTCGCACTCCCACCGCCAAAGAGTTAGCAGAAATGTCCAACAGTGAGTGTTTAAGGTGGATACAGTGATAAATTTGCTGCTAGAACTCTGAAATAACTTATAATGAGAAAGGGGGTAGTCTGTGGTGTACAGTACATTAAAACATAAATATATACAAAACTATATTGTTATAATAAATACTATCCATAAACTTAAATACATACATATAATTAAATATATACATACATAATATTACAAGTTAACAAATTCAAAGAAAGGAGGGACAAAAAATAAATAATTAAAAATATATTTTGAATAATGATGAAAGAAATTAGATCCAAATTTAAAAGCGTTAGGGAGAAAGTAAATGGTTTTTAACTAGGTTCTGAAAAGAAGCCAGTGAGCTTGTCGAACAGGCAACGGAAACTCATTCCACAATCGCACAGCCTAGACCGTAAACGATTTGTCGTAAAACTTAGGTGACTTTATCGAGAGTGTTCATAGCTATGTTTGATGTAAATCAGTTCAGGCGTTCAAAAGTTATGCGTATTTTACTCTGTTAATTGGAGTATTTTTGCAAGATATCGTGTTTTAATTACGTGTTTATTGTTTATCGAAGTGAATTTTATTAGATAAATTATATAGTTGAAAGTTGTATAGGGCGTTTCTTGAAATTTTATTTTTATTTGTTCTAATCGTAATCGTGGCACTTTTGTTGATTGAATGTTTCAGTCACAAGTTAGAAAAAAATCAAAAAAAAGACTAGGGGGTTACTAGTTTTTTTTAATTAACAACTTTCAACTATATAATTTATCTAATAAAACTCACTTCGATAAACAATAAACAAGTAATTAAAACACGATATCTTGCGAAAATACTCCAATTCAAAGAGAAAAATGCGCATAACTTTTGAACGCCTGAACTGATTTACATCAAACATAGTTAAGATCACTCTCGATTAAGTCTACTTTCAAAAAAATAAACTTAAATCAAAATCGATTGATCCGTTTAGGAGTTATGATGCCAAAGAAAGACACAGATACACAGCAACTTACTAGTATCACCTAGGATTCACCACATTGCACTGTATTTTGAGAGATAAGCGGGATTTTTTTTATTCCCTTTCCTGCGTGGTAGCCGTGCCCCAAAACTCCACTTGTCATTTAGTTTAGAGTAACCAACGTTTAACGTTGATATTTTTGAAATGATTACGTCGATCCATATACGCATGAAGCGTACTATCGTATCCAGCGACACAGCACACGTCAAACTCATAACACCTCTCTTTTTCCGTCGGGTGTAAAAATGACAACAAATGTATGAGTTTGTCAAGCGCTATCGAAATGTTACGCGATCAATCTCTTATATTTTGGCATTTCTGCCAACTTTTGAACGCTTTAACTGATTTACATCAAAAATAGCTATGAACACTCTCGATAAAGTCACCTAAGTTTTCGACAAATCGTTTACGGTCTAGGCTGTGCGATTGTGGAATGACTTGCCGTTGCCTGTTCGACAAGCTCACTGGCTTCTTTTCAGAACCTAGTTAAAAACCATTTACATTTATCTAATTTCTGTCATCATTATTCAAAATATATTTTTTATTTTGTGTCCCTCCTTCCTTTGAATTTGTTAACTTGTAATATTATGTATGTATATATTTAATTATATATGTATGTATTTGTGTATTTAAGTTTATGTATAGTATTTATTATAACAATATAGTTTTGTATATATTGATGTTTTAATGTACAGTACACAACAGACTACCCCCTTTCTCATTATAAGTTATTTCAGTCCACCCAAAGGTTGTCTGGGAGATATCGCTGTCAGCGATAAGAACGCCTTTGTACCCGTATAATTAAGTTTTTCTTATAAAATAGATGTGTAACTTTTATGGTGTACAAAAAAGGATATTCTATTCTATTCTATTCTTTCAAACAAAAAACCTAAATCAAAATCGGTTGATCCGTTTAGGAGCTATGATGCCTCAGAAAGACACACAAATACACAGCAACTTACACACGTCAAACTTATAACACCTGTCTTTTTTCCGTCAGGTTTCAAAAATGACAATAAATGTATGGGATTCGAAATGTCACGCGATTCCTTACATTTTGGCATTTCTACCATCTTTCTGACATCCAATGACACTTTTTGTAGAGTCTATGAGCTACTGCAATATGACGTGGTCAATCACAAACATTTTAAACTTTTGCCAATCGTTATAGCCGATCTAATGGAACTTTGATTAGAGCTCTAGCAGCAAATTTATCACTGTATCCACCTTAAACGCTCACTGTTGGATATTTCTGCTAACTCTTTGACGGTGGCTGTGCGAGACTGCGTCACTGCCCTCTACATAAAAGGTGACAGTTTATAATCTAATTCGCAGCGTCATATTTTGTCATGTAGTAATGCAAAATATACTTATTTAATTTTCATGTATGTATTACTAGCTTGTGCCAGCTGCTTCACCCGCGTGAAATTCGAAACTTATCTGTGCCATATTTCACCAGCCGTTCTGGCGTGAAGAAGTGACAAACATACACACTCACAAACTTTCACCATTATAGTATTAGTGTGATTAATTTTTACTGTACTGTTTTTAGGTATCTATAATTTTTATTTGGATATAAATCTGGCAATTCATAATTTCATTTATTTTAATTTTTCTTCTTTTTCCTGTTTCTTTTCTTTTTCTTTTTGTTATTTATTTTATATTTCTGTATCATTTTCATTTAGCTCCAATAACCACCATGAACGATCAGTGCTCATATTAAACTATCGTCATAATCACCGAACTTGTCATCATACTTATCCCCCGTAGCCCAATTCTAATGAATAATAGTAGAGTTTATCCCATTTAGTAGATATCTCTTCATGGGCTGTGCACAGTATTCCTCAGTGAGTTACTTTCCATTTACTCTTGGATTCAGTAAATGTATTTTGGCGAATTTCCTCGGTGGCTAAACAAACTTTTGGACGTTCCAAACATTGCTGTTTCGTCTCTGAGGACCGCACTTTTTTGAAACAATAAAAGCTAAAACTTGTAAATAATGGGATTACTCTTTTTCTCTTACAATAATACTAACACGAATTTGAAAGGACCCAAAGTCTTTGTATTGTGTCTTGAATATGTAAAGCCCATCTTTGCAAGAAGTTGATACGTGCACTCCTTTAGGGAATTTAGGCGTGTGTATTATTTCTATTCTAGGAAAACCTACTTAGAATCCTAATAATAGTATCAATGTGAAAGTCTGCGCTTCGACGTTAGAATGTTTGTAAGTCAATCACCCCTCAATGGATGCACGAATTTTGATGAACCTCGGCTCACGGGTAGACCATAACTTAGAACTTTTACCATAACTTACACTTTTATACTGGTAGTATGTTTCTTTAGATTTTTATTATGAGTGAATACCTTTTTACCTTTTTAAGCGGGCAAAGCCGCGGGCAGAAGATCGTATTAAATAAATTAGGTAATGATTTTTGACAAAGTTATCATTATTAAAACTTAATAAACCAGTTAAATGAAAACATATACTGTTTTTTTATATTTACAGTTTACAATTAAAATATACGAGTATGTAAGTTACACAATCATTCCACGAATAAATTGCACACAAAATAGGGTTTTTAATCAAAGCAAAACCAATAAAATGTTACCATTAATGTTTGCTTTCATTTTACTATCTCCATTATTTATTTGGGTATTATTTTATTGAAATAACCAAATATGTGGTCATGCTACTGACAAATCTACAAAAAATATTATTAGATACCTAGAATTACGCAGAATAAAAGAAAGTAATTATATTGACTTCAGTATTATTGCTATCATTTATTCAAGCAGTTAATTTAAAAAAATCATACAATATATGTATTGAATGCCGTGGTGGCGTCTGTTTGGTGGCGAATGTTTCAGTCACAAGTTAGAAAAAAACAATATTTCTTTATTATAAACAGTACGGAGTTTATCCCTTTTATCCCCTGAAGTTTGTTCGTCCTAGGCATAGTCGGGTGGACCAAACTAGCAGTAAGAAGGGATGTCGCGCTGGTCAAGTATGTAGCGAGCATACTATTAGAGTTGCTGCACCACCCGCAGTAGGTGCTAGAAGCAAAGTGACTGTGCGCTTCGGACGGACGGCCCGCTCTGTTAGACGTGCCAGCGGCTAGGACTAAACTCCTCAAGTTTGCCCCTATCTTACGAGTCACATTTCGTCACAGAGTTATTTATCACAGTGTCGGAAGACATATTTTGGCTAAACCTGCCAAAATGGGCACAAATGATTATTGAAAGTGATCTGGAGCTTTAAGACTTTGACATGGTCAATTTAATTTATTGATATGTTATTTATTTAGACTTAATGCACAAAGTTACAAAGGCGGACTTAATGCCATATTAATACTTATTATTATTTGATTGTGTGTAATTTTGCTGCTAGGGTATTTTAGTTTTATGTAATTTTGTGTGTTTGTGACCTGTAACATCATATTGGATCCATCTGAAAAGATGTCATAATTGGTGATTAAAAATCATCATCAACATAATATCAGCCGAAAGACGTCCATTGCTGGACATAGGCCTTCTCCAAGCGTCGCCACATTGACTGGTCCCTTGCGTCCCGCATTCAACGGATGCAACCTCAACCCTCACCAGGTCATTGGTCCACCTAGTGGGAGGCCTTCCAATGCAACGTCTCCCAGTTCGCAATCGCCACTCCAGAACTTTTCTGCCCTATCGGCCATCCGTTCTGTGAGCAATGTGCCCTGCCCACTACTACTTAAGTTTTGCAATTCTTCGGGCTATATCGGTAACCCTGGTTCTCTTGCGGATCTCAACATTTCTGATTCGATCACGCAAGCCTTTGTTCGCATAAGGACAGATTCTCATAAAGACAGATTAGCAGAAGGACAGATTCTCTTAAGGACAGTTTCGCATAAAGACAAAGTACAGTTAAGTTAAAAATAATATATATAGGTATATTTATTTACTTTTTTACTTTACAACGAAACCAAAACAAAAAAAAAACAAAATACACTATGACCGATATTTTATCGTTTGCGAAATCCAAAATAATGTTCAAAATTTTACTGTCAACCAAAATATCAGATTTCCTTCTTTTCTTTTCCTGCACCATGAAAACCGCTTATTAGACCACCACCGACTATTTTTAAATTGGACAGTTTTGCTTCCTCTTTCAAGAGTGTGATGAAATAAAGTAAAGGTGGTCTTTTAGGAATCTTAGAATTAATCCTTCGATGGCATTCGTGGTTCGAAATTTGAATATAGCAATTAAAAATATCGCTGGTAATGAGTTTCATCCACTGTTTACTGAAATAGTCTTGTAAAAATAAGCTTTTCTCATTACTAGGGCCTAACTCGCATAAACAACTCCGGTACGCCACCGGTATAAGCGTTGCTGGCAATAGTGCTAATAGGGAGAAAAGTTGAGTGTATTTACGACCCTCTTTAGAAGATCTGAATCCAATTAATTTTTGACTTCTGCCAAATTGCATTTATAAAATGATAGTAGCAGCCTTTTAGTAGTATGTCAGGATATGTTAACTTGATAGCTTGTATAATAGCTTTTTCTTAATCACACTGCTTTGTAAAACTGTATGTATGCGTGGCGGTGAAAGTGTTGTACTGTACCTTTTCTGTCTTTATGCGAAACTGTCCTTATGAGAATCTGTCCTTCTGCTAATCTGTCTTTATGAGAATCTGTCCTTATGCGAACAAAGGGTCGGTTATGCCTGTGTAGGCTAACAACTTCACTAACGATAAACTTGAAACCAATAATAGAAAATGACAATGTAAAATACTATCATCGATAACAATTACCAAAAAGTCCAAAATGGATGGGAGTCACCAAAGAAAAGTCCTTTGTTCGCATAAGGACAGATTCTCATAAAGACAGATTAGCAGAAGGACAGATTCTCATAAGGACAGTTTCGCATAAAGACAGAAAAGGTACAGTACAACACTTTCACCGCCACGCATACATACAGTTTTACAAAGCAGTGTGATTAAGAAAAAGCTATTATACAAGCTATCATGTTAACATATCCTGACATACTACTAAAAGGCTGCTACTATCATTTTATAAATGCAATTTGGCAGAAGTCAAAAATTAATTGGATTCAGATCTTCTAAAGAGGGTCGTAAATACACTCAACTTTTCTCCCTATTAGCACTATTGCCAGCAACGCTTATACCGGTGGCGTACCGGAGTTGTTTATGCGAGTTAGGCCCTAGTAATGAGAAAAGCTTATTTTTACAAGACTATTTCAGTAAACAGTGGATGAAACTCATTACCAGCGATATTTTTAATTGCTATATTCAAATTTCGAACCACGAATGCCATCGAAGGATTAATTCTAAGATTCCTAAAAGACCACCTTTACTTTATTTCATCACACTCTTGAAAGAGGAAGCAAAACTGTCCAATTTAAAAATAGTCGGTGGTGGTCTAATAAGCGGTTTTCATGGTGCAGGAAAAGAAAAGAAGGAAATCTGATATTTTGGTTGACAGTAAAATTTTGAACATTATTTTGGATTTCGCAAACGATAAAATATCGGTCATAGTGTATTTTGTTTTTTTTTTGTTTTGGTTTCGTTGTAAAGTAAAAAAGTAAATAAATATACCTATATATATTATTTTTAACTTAACTGTACTTTGTCTTTATGCGAAACTGTCCTTAAGAGAATCTGTCCTTCTGCTAATCTGTCTTTATGAGAATCTGTCCTTATGCGAACAAAGGTAACCGACATTCAAAAACATACATTGTGTTTAAGTATGATTGCGACCACTGAATTATTTTTAATTAATGTCCTTCTCATATAATTAGTAGGTAAATATGCATTTACCTACTAATTTATCTATTTATCTGCTTTATCGTCCACAAGTCCCTCGTGAACAACGTGGTGAAGATCGAGAGTGTGTCGACCAGGGTGGCGTACCTTATACTCAGAATATTCGCAAGATATTCGCTGAAGGTCATACAGGTCTACGCCCCGACCTCGGCACACCCCGACGACGAGGTAGAGACCATGTATGAGGATATCTCTAGGGCCATGTATGGTTCTAAAACTTACTTCACCGTTGTCATGGGGGACTACAACGCGAAACTGGGCAAACGAGACGAGGATGAGCTGCAAGTGGGGCAATTTGGAGTTGGACGTCGGAAACACCGGGGTCACCTACTGGCCAGTTTTATGGAGAAGGAGGGCCTCTACATGATGAACTCCTTCTTCAGAAAGCGTGGGCACAGGAAGTGGACCTGGTAAAGCCCCGATGGTGCAACTAAAAACGAGATCGACTTCATCATGTCAACCAAGAAGCAAATGTTCAATGATGTCTCTGTGATCAACTCGGTGAAAACCGGGAGCGATTACCGCTTGCTTACCAAGCGGTGATCGCTCCCGGCAGGCACATTGAACATTAATGTCAAGCTTGAAAGGTCACGACTGATGAAGTCCACGCTCCGCCCAGCACAAATCCAGGTCAAAAACCCGAAACCTTTCAACTCGAACTCCAGAATCGTTTCGAGTGCCTAGGAAGCTCCGTGGACGAATACAGCGATGGGTTCGTGGAAGCTGTCCATACGGTCGGGTCTAAGTTTTTCAAGACCCGCCGTACAGATAGGAACAGAAAGCTCTCTGGTCCTACTCTCAAGCTCATGAAGGCTCTCCTTACGCCTCTGCGTGATATGATTCTGCAGTCTTCAGACGATGCGTTGAAATACATAGCTAAATAGACGGATCTCAAAGTCCTTGAAAAGCTATCTGCACCGCTTTAATACCGAAAGTATTAAAGACGCGATTGAGCGGAATAAGGGCTCCAAGGTCTTTGCAAGAGATCTGTCTTTTGGGCAGAGCCAGCTCACGAAACTGAAGACCGATGATGGCAGGATCGTATCCGGAGCTTCGGAGCTTCTGAGGGAAATCGAGAGATTCTATGGGCAGTTGTACACGTCAACCAGTAAACCCGTCGCAAATCTAGCCAATGACCCTAGAGCTAGATTGACCCGACACTATACCGAAGACATTCCGGACGTCAGCCTGTATGAGATTAGGGTGGCTCTGAAACAGCTTAAGAATAACAAGGCGCCGGGTGATGACGGAATCACGGCCGAACTCCTGAAGGCGGGTGGGAAACCGGTCCTTAAGGCCCTTCAGAAGCTGTTTGATTCCGTCATACTCGAAGGGAGGACGCCACAGGCATGGTGCAGGGGTGTGGTGGTACTCTTCTTCAAGAAGGGTGACAAGGCCTTACTGAAGAACTATAGGCCCATCTCACTTCTTAGGCAGCTTCTTAGCAAGCTGTTTTCAAGAGTCATCACGAATCGTCTCGCGCGCAGGTTTGACGTTTTCCAGCCTCCTGAACAAGCCGGATTCCGTAAAGGCTTCAGCACCGTAGACCACATACATACGCTGCGGCAGGTTATACAGAAAACCGAAGAGTACAACCTGCCTCTCTGTTTAGCGTTTGTGGACTACGAGAAAGCCTTCGATTCGATCGAGACTTGGGCTGTACTGCAGTCTCTCCAACGGTGCCAAATTGACTACCGGTACATCGAGGTGTTGAAGTGTTTATACAAAAACGCCACCATGTCAGTTCGACTTTAGGATCAGACCTCGGAACCCGTACATTTACAGCGAGGTGTGAGACAGGGAGACGTCATATCTCCGAAGCTGTTCACCGCTGCACTGGAGGACGTCTTCAAAGTTCTGGACTGGAGAGGGCTAGGCATCAACGTCAATGGCGAGTACATCACTCACCTTCGGTTTGCCGACGATATAGTGGTTATGGCTGAGACCATGGAGGGCCTCAGTATAATGCTCGATGACCTCAGTAGAGCTTCCGAAAGAGTGGGTCTTAGGATGAACATGGACAAAACAAACATGTTACACCCACTCCTATTAAGGTCGGAGACTATACACTTGAAGTTGTGGGCGACTATGTCTACCTGGGACAAACGATCCAGTTGGGTAGGGCCAACTTCGAGAAAGAGGTCAACCGTCGAATCCGATCGAATCGGCTGGGCAGCGTTCGGGAAGTTGCGCGGTATCTTCTCGTCTAACTTACCACAGTGTCTCAAGACGAAAGTCTATGACCAGTGTGTGTTGCCAGTGATGACTTATGGCTCTGAGACGTGGTCGCTTACAATGGGCCTCATCAGAAAGCTTACAGTCACCCAAAGGGCAATGGAGAGGGCTATGCTCGGAGTTTCCTTGCGTGATCGAATCAGAAATGTAGAGATCCGCAAGAGATTGTAATACTAAATATTGTGTAGTTTATAAGCAATGTACTAACAACTTTTGACGGTATTTTAATTATTTTAATGTTGTTTCAATAAATGTAATTTAATTTTTAATAATCTAATTTGTAATCCTATGTTTTAATGTGTTTTTATTATTCAATTTATTATTTTGTGTATGGATTTGGTATCTGAAATAAATGTATTAATAATAATATGTCGGTAACCCTGGTTCTCTTGCGGATCTCTACATTTCTGATTCGATCACGCAAGGAAACTCCGAGCATAGCCCTCTCCATTGCCCTTTGGGTGACTGTAAGCTTTCTGATGAGGCCCATTGTAAGCGACCACGTCTCAGAGCCATAAGTCATCACTGGCAACAAACACTGGTCATAGACTTTCGTCTTGAGACACTGTGGTAAGTTAGACGAGAAGATACCGCGCAACTTCCCGAACGCTGCCCAGCCGATTCGATCGGATTCGACGGTTGACCTCTTTCTCGAAGTTGGCCCTACCCAACTGGATCGTTTGTCCCAGGTAGACATAGTCGCCCACAACTTCAAGTGTATAGTCTCCGACCTTAATAGGAGTGGATGTAACATGTTTGTTTTGTCCATGTTCATCCTAAGACCCACTCTTTCGGAAGCTCTACTGAGGTCATCGAGCATTATACTGAGGCCCTCCATGGTCTCAGCCATAACCACTATATCGTCGGCAAACCGAAGGTGAGTGATGTACTCGCCATTGACGTTGATGCCTAGCCCTCTCCAGTCCAGAACTTTGAAGACGTCCTCCAGTGCAGCGGTGAACAGCTTCGGAGATATGACGTCTCCCTGTCTCACACCTCGCTGTAAATGTACGGGTTCCAAGGTCTGATCCTGAAGTCGAACTGACATGGTGGCGTTTTTGTATAAACACTTCAACACCTCGATGTACCGGTAGTCAATTTGGCACCGTTGGAAAGACTGCAGTACAGCCCAAGTCTCGATCGAATCGAAGGCTTTCTCGTAGTCCACAAACGCTAAACAGAGAGGCAGGTTGTACTCTCCACAAGCTGCTCGAGTAGAAGGACTGGGAATACGCCTTAAAAAGAGTTATCTTAACTTCCCTCGAGCAGCGTGCAAAGCGACGCGCAATCATATTCCCCCGGACTGCCAGCGCCCTGCGTTCCCTCTCTATGTCAGCATCATCCTGCAACTCGTCTGTCACAATGTGCCCCAGATATTTAAAGCTCGTCACTACACGAAGAGCCACACCATTAAGCATAATAGGCGGAACACGGACCGGACCACGCTTTCCACTCTTGAAGACAAGACTTCGCTCTTCTTAGAGTTATATCTCAGTCCAAGATCCGCCGCATATGCCTCACAAATCGCAACCAATTTACGAACAGCCCTCACCGAAGGGCCCAGCAGCACCATGTCATTTGCATAACTGATGTTATTTACGCAAACCCCATCCACATAACAACCCGTATGGGTGCTGCTGAGCTCACCGATAAGGACCGACATAGCCCGGAGAATTGCCAAAATTAAGTGGAAGTGGGCAGGGCACATTGGTCGCAGAACGGATGGCCGATGGGGCAGAAAGGTTCTGGAGTGGCGACCGCGAACCGGAAGACGTTGCGTTTGAAGGCCTCCCACCAGGTGGACCGACGACCTGGTGAAGGTTGCAGGGATACGTTGGTTGCGAGACGCACGGGGTCAAAGTGGCGACGCTTGGGGGAGGCCTATGTCCAGCAGTGGACGTCTTTCGGCTGATATGATGATGATGATGATGAAATATGCATTTAAATTATTTGACTGAAGCTTTTTTCCGAATAATGGATAAACATTTCTTTGAAAATAAATCGGTAACAATTATCTCGGATCTCTTAGAAAATTAATGACGTACACTGTAATTACTTGTTATAAGTGGTAAAGGGGCTGTGCGGGTATAATAAATATCGATCTGATTGGTATTAGACCTTCAGTCGCTGATAATACATCTGATACCCTTACAATATGTGAAGGGTTTACTAATGAAAAGGTTACACGAAGGGAGAGATTATCTTAACCAAATATGGGCTCGACAAGAAATCAATGATGCGTGAACGTTTACTGAGAATAATAATATTATTTTATTGAACAGGATGTAATAACAGAGAGTATCTGACTTAGCTTTACAAAATAATTTAATATTATTAGATTACTACTAGCAACTTTATTACTTAACTTTATCTACTAGCTTCTGCCAGCGACTACGCCCGCGTGAATGTCGAAAATTATTCCAAGGGAGCAAATTCACCGAATTAAAAGTATCATTTGTGCTATTCCAGGCTATAATCTATCTCTGTGCCAAATCTCATCCAGATGCTACCAGCCGTTTGAGCGTGATCAAGTAACAAACATACAAACACACACACCCACACACTCATAAACTTTCGCCTTTATTGCTTGCGTTCTTTTAGAATCGCTTCCTACGCCGATTCATTTTACAGAATAACTGTGACGATGTGGTTGTGACTACTTGTGACCGGCAAATACATCTGTGACCAGGAATAACGATTTAACATGAGCACAGTTACGTGGAGAACTGTACCAATTGTCTGTAAAAAATTCAGTCACTCTTCTTGGTCCAAGAACAGCGCAGCTTTATATCTCAAGTTCATTAATCTGCAGTAGGACCAACGACGAATGGGGCTAACCGCGAATGGGACCAAATGCGAACGTGGGACGAAGTGCGAATGGGACAAAGTATACATAACCCCTACAGACAACACGCTGTGTTAATTGAAGTCAAGGCAAGCGTCGCTATAGGGATTGTTAAAATGTCAAAAATTTATGAGATTGCCAAGCGCTATCGAAATGTCATGTGAATATTCCCTTCAATTTTGGCATATCGACAATCGCCGTCGCTGATACAATCTCACTTTGTCTAGAGCATAATAATTGGATAAGTTTTACACGTGTTTATTTGTACTCATAACAAAATCGATTATTCCTTTGTTCTTGTAAGTTTCAAATAACTACGATACGCGGAATTACCTACAGTGAATTATGTGGGCGATAACCTTTACTCATCAATATAATGTAACCTGTAACATTTTCTTCGGGTACCCACACGTAATTTTTGTTCTATTGTACTTACATTTAATATATTACAAACGCTTCCATGAATGATAATGAAATGAAAATAAAGTTTATTACAGGTTGGATCTTTAATTAAAATGAGAAGAAAATTACTAAGCGGTTATGTTTTAGACAAAACAATCCTCTGGCCATTTCGTTTTTTAACTGATTACATTATCTGAACTTACCGTACGCAAAATACGCGCTTGGTCGTGGAGTTGCGGAAAACAGCCCGTTTTAACCTAACCTAACCTAACCTATCTGAACTTATATTATGAAGAGTTTAAATCGTATGATTGTAACAGATCTATCTCTGGAAGTGCTAATCTGATTTTTTTAACTAGCCTATGTTGTCCTGGACAAAGGCCTCCCCCATAGTCTTCCAACGTTCTTTGAATTTTGCCATCGCCAGCCAATCCATCAAAACACGAATCCATATCGTCACGCCAGCGCTTCTTAGGCCTACCTCAGTTTCGGCACCCACTGTGTGACAATCCTGATCCGATTACTTAGATTATATTACTTAATTGATTGAAAGTTACACTATCACTGCTTGGTATTACAAAGGTACTATGGAGATTGTCATCAGCTTAATCGGATGCCAGAAAGTGCTTTAAAAATGATTACTAGTTGACGAACAGAGATACGAACAAAGCAATTTAATATGAAGGTTGTAAAAAGTTCTCTGAAAATTACTAGGAATCCAATAAACTTGTAACCAAAATAACTCAAAATATACCTCACATAACCGTGATAAACCCGTAGCAACCGCAAGTCTCAGAGATAAATGAAGCTTCCGTTTTAATAATAGCATCGAGGCACCATGGCCCCATGCAATAACTCAGGGTGTAAGACCCCATCGTCGGCCCCATGTCAACAACTGATCCTCCGTGATTGGATCATCGACCCCTTGATAAATTTATCACCCGTCAGTTGGTTTTAAGCAGTCACACAGTCAGCCATGTAATTTTAGCGGTCACTAGTAACGGTAATCATTGGTTTCAAGTTACGTGAATTGGATCGGTTGGAATAAAAGAAAAAAATATTGGTAAAGGATTTTATTGTGTTGGATATGGTTGCATTTCTGATTGGTTTTGACTTATTTTATTCTAGTCATGTTTTGCTTTACAGAAATTACATAAATTTGTATCAAAATTGATGGTATTGACAATAATTTAGTAGCTTTTCAGAATACTAATGTGGCTTTTAAAGGCAAATGTAAGTACAGTACAACTATTTTCTTAATTTCCATCAACAATCATCGTATTTCAGAACACAAACGTATGCTAATTTCTATGTCCAACAATTATATCGTGAATAATAATTTAAATTAGAACTAAGTACTTTATTGTTATTTTGTTTTGATTTCCGTGTGAAATATATAGAGCTGTAAATCTATTTGCCTATTTTCCTTTTGCTGACCCAGCAAACTTTTTTTTGTCATAAAAACACCACAAATTCATCTACCCTACCTACTCCTACCCTACCCTACCTACCCTATCCTACCTACCCAACTCTTCCTACCCTACCTTACCTACCCTACACTACCTATGTAGGTAAGGTGATTTTTTTTTTATAAAAACTTCTCCTAACAATAACAAACACAAAAAAAGAATAAGCAAAATCGGTCCAGCCGTTCACGCGTAATGCCGTGACCAAGGGAAATAGGGATTCATTTTAATATATATAGATAGATAGATAGATTACATTAAGTTAAAAAAGTATTAACAACTCTTTATACTTCCAAGTTGATTGAGAGCGTCCGGTCTACACCAAGTGCAAAGGGCAACTGATAGAATGCCCTGCCGACGACTGACGAAACACGAAGTTAGCCACGGGACATTAAGATAATAGTTTACTGTATTTCCTTTATTCGAAATTGAAAACATACCATATAGATTTATATTTGGATATAATAAGAGCGTTAAGTAATTAGGCAATTGTACTGGGTCCTATCCTCTATTGTGTTCTCTCTATCCGAAAGGTTTGTTTTGAGGAAAACTTCTATATTCTATCTAGATAGCCTCTATCAGTTACTGTAAGTATATCATGTATGTTTTGTGTAAAATAAAACGCAAAGAATACTTTTGCGTTCCTTCTTTTCTATCTTTATTTTATTCATGTTCTTCATCGCTGAAGACCGTGAAATCGTGGAGAGACTGAATTTTATGTTTAGTTGGTCGAGAGTAGACTTTTCAGTCTACCTGGGACAAACGCTCCAGTTGGGTAGGGCCAACTTCGAGATAGATGTCAACCGTCGAACCCGACTCGGCTGGGCAGCGTTCGGGCAGTTGCGCGGTATCTTCTCGCCCAACTTATCATAGTGTCTATGACCAGTGTGTGTTGCTAGTGATGATATATGGCTCTGAGACATGCTCGCTTACAATGGGCCTCATCAGAACGCTTGTAGTCACTCAAAGGTCAATGGAGAGGGCTATGCTCGAAGTTTCCTTGCGTGATCGAATCAGAAATGTAGAGATCCGCAAGAGAACCAGGGGTACATAGCCCGAAGAATTGCCAAACTTAAGTGGCAGTGGGCAGAGCACTTTGCTAATAGAACGAATGGCCGACGGGGCAGAAAGGTTCTGGAGTGGCGACCGAGAACCGGAAGACATTGCATTGGAAGGCCTTCCACCAGGTGGACCGATGACCTGGTGAAGGTTGCGGGAATCCGTTGGTTGCGAGACGCATGGGACTGGTCAATGTGGCGAAGCTTGGGGGAGGCCTATGTCCAGCAGTGGACGTCTTTCATGATGTTGTAATCTCATTCACCAGCCCTATTAGACACATGCTTAATTGATAAAGAAACGATTTAAATAATAATCAATATTACTACATAAACACAGCCTGTATGTAACACAAACACAGCAAACATGCTAACATTGTTTATGATGTAAAGTGAATAATTTGTACCAATACAAACCGATACGTTATCAGTAATAGAACAATGGGAATAATTAAACGTACTTACAACAGAAGTAGCTACATAGGTATTGCAAGTTAGCGGTACCCTTTGTGATGTACACCGTGATTGCATTTCGGGGACTGTGGTCGGAAAACCTAGCATTGTCTTGTTTAAAGTGAGTGTATTGTGTTTGTCCTAATAAAGGCGATTCTTGCTTAAAATGGCACCAAGTACTAGATTTAGTACAGAATTCACAAAGAATATAAATTTGTATTAAATGGTTTAAAGTTGTTTTCTGCTAATGAAAATACCTAATGTAAAAAGTGTCAAAGTTAAATCAAATGTACACTTATCACGTTATATCTGTGCAGTATTAAAGAAAGTAAGGGAATGTTCTCGGTTTATATCCGACTGGATTAAAAAAAAAGAATAGGTTGACACTACATATTATTTTCTTCTTGTAATAATCTCAAAGTAAAAGGAGTTTTTCTGATCGGCTTTAATTTCGGCAATAAAAATAATTTGTGAGCTCTGTTACTTGAGAATTCTTAGAAGAAAATACTCAATCCGCCAAAATTCGTAACAACAAGAAAAATTCTGAGTTGGGCCTTACCTTCGAACTAGGAAAATCCGGTGTCTTGAAAAAAAGGTTCTTTTTATAGGCTCGCGCTTGATCACTATTGATTGTCACATTTTGGAGTGATCCAGTCTAATGATCAAATCTTTTAAGACTAAACTTAAGACATTCATTCTGACTTCACAAATAAAATTTAATGACATTAATATTGACAAATCATTTATCTAATTTCTATCCTTATTTTAATTGAATTCAATCCAATGTTTATTATTTAATATGAATAATTTCTACGTTCATTTAAAATTTAGTTTAATCCATCAAGTGATGTGCTAGATGAAGAGTTCTATGATTCGGGAAGAGATTGGCTGGACGTGATAGGCTGCGTCTATGCCACACTGTCATTTGGGGTTTTGAGACAATTTTAAACCATCCTATTGTAGCACTTTATATACTTTATATCATATTACATTATATATTTTTTTATATTTTATTTATATTACTTTATATTATCTATTTTACATATTTTTCAATTTATAAGTTAAGCACACATTTTCACTTTATGACATTATTTTAAGTATCTATTTTATTTACCCACGTCCGTGTGTCACTAGCGGGGTGCCAACTGAAAATCAGCGCTTGGTGTCTGACGCCCAGCAAATTCTGAGTTGGTAACCCTTTCGGTATGGGCACGCCCAGCGCAATTTTTCTTAAACCTTGTTTGTACTTTTTTACTGTTCTTCTCTGTGTGTGTCGAATAAATGTTTTCTATTCTATATTATTTCTATTCTAATGCTTAATGTGTGTTAAATGCAGCTAAATTCAGCGTGTAGCGACTGGAAGTTTGGACTTGCCCCGTATACTGCAGCCTGACTCATGCTCAATTCCAACGTTTTCATTCAATGATTCTTCAGCTTAACATAAACCTTTAAATTTTGGTCAGTGTCTTTGGTACCTCTTGTTTTATCATTTTGCAACACCAACTTCCAAAACGATAATTATTGTTGCAATTTTTAGTATTTAGTTTTGGAAGTTGGTTTATTTTTTGTGTTTTTACCGGCATCAAAAAAAGGATATAATAAATTCGACACGTATGTATGTAATATTTTTGGAATTGCACAATATTCACATATGTTATTATGTGTGGGCTTTAAACACGTGTGCCAAATTTCATTAGTGTATGTATATTTGCTTGTATGTATGTATATTTGCTTGTATGTATGTATATTTGCTTGTATGTATGAATTTTTATCCACGCGTTATCCGAAACTACTTATCGGATCGTGATCATTCTTTTTGTGATGGATTGAGTATCTCTCAATTTAGAGAATATTGCAGTTTCATTAAAATCAGTCCTGCAGTTTTCAAGATTTGGTGCTTACAACCGAACTCTTTAGCGACAAACAGCACGAAAGTGTAAATTGAGTTATTATGGGTATTTTGTCAATCCGCAGGTAGGTACCGTACTGTAGAAGTTGCTCATTTTGAGTGATGGTGTACTAAACCTAAAAAGAGAGAAATAAAAACCAAATATATATATATATGAGTGTACTATAACTTTCAATATGAGTTATGAAGTTAGAATTGAGCATGAGTCATTCTGCGGAATACTCAATCTCAATCGCTTAACATACGCTCAATTTACTAAATGATAGACTACATCGAAAACCACCCACAATAATATCCCACACCGTGATTAACTGACAAACGGACTGATAAACACGAAACAGCATACTGACGTCACAGATGCAAAACCTCAAGCGCGTCAGGAGCTGGCTAACCACAGAAACCTATTTCCATTCCATCTCCCTTGCTAACACTCTGTGTGATAGAGATAAAACATACTCATGTGTGTTATCAACTCTGACAGTTGCAGAAATTAGAAATGTATATTTGTTTGAGGTTTTTTAAGTCAAAAGTAATTATATTCTAGAACAGAGTGCACCGTTGTAGACCGTATCATCACTTACCAAGAGTTGAAACAATGTTCAGATGTGAGTCTATCCATCGAAAAAAGCCTTTGTAATCACTGGGTAAATAATAGAGGTGACTGCATCACTGTGCGAAGCGAATTATTTTGTTGTTATGAAAAGTAAATAATTCCCAGGTGTGCTTTAGGCTTATTCGAAATACATCCTAAAGCACACCTGGGGCTCTAAACTATGCAAAGTGACAATCTATCAGCGAAAACAATTGTAGAAAAGTCAAAAAGTATTAGTGCCTTTTCAAACGCCCTGGTTGCGCTACCGGGTAGCGGCTACCTGGCAACCGGAGCGTGTGAAAAGGGACTTAGGGTCCTTTCAATATAGACGTTTCGTGTCGGACTGCTGCGGCATCGCAGCGGTGCGAGTGTCATACTGCGCACGTCTTGTTGATTTTTTTCATACAATTTATACACCAAGAGTGCAGTGCGGCGCCGTTACCGCGCACGCACTGCTGCTGGACGAGTATTTGTGTACATAAATTATATGAAAAGAAACAATAGTACGCGCGCATTACGACACGTAACTTCTAAATTGAAAAAGCCTTTAGAGTGACACGTCCTAGTCGTTCTATCAATGAAACCGTCGCGATAGATTGGAAAAATGTATTAAACGCTATCGAAATGTCACAATATCAAGGTGATGTGGTTGAAATGCCAAAATGTAAGCGACATTTCATTTAAAACCATTGCCTTCGTCGAGAGAATGCCACTTTATCTGCCTCATGTGAAATTGCAGTAGGGTACGTCAAATTTTATTACTGGCAGAATGTCAATATGTGGGTTTTCAGACGAAAAATTACTGTTACAGACAAAAGTTACGCTTCTGCAATTTTATGAACTCAATGGAAAAAAGTAGGGTAGCAAATTTCACACCGACAATGATGGGCACATCACGTTGAAATCAGTCATGATAGATAATTAGCCAGCCTCCCCCGACTCACTCCGCACTACTGATTGCACGGTAAATCTATACTTCTATATCTATAATTAATATTATAAAGCCGAAAGATTTGTATTTTTGTATGTAATGAATAAACTTAAAAATTAATGGACTGACTTCAAAAAGTCTTTCATCGTTGGGAAGTTCCATTATCCCCGGGGGCATAGGCTACTTTGTATCCCTGTATTCCCATGGAAACGGGCACTACGCAGGTGAAACCGCGAGGCGTCCGTTAGTGTTACATAAATTAAACTGTCAAAACTACCCTTAATTTTTTGACATTAATCGACATTAATTATTAGAGACTCTAGACAAGTGTCATTCGATGTCAGCGATGGCAATGGTCAAAATGCCAAAATGTTAGGGATTGATCACGTGACATTTCGAAAGCGTTTGTCATCCCCAAATAATTTTTTTTTTCTTTTCGGTAACGCCACACTTTCGATGATAGAATATTACTTTTCTATGGCCTAAGGATAAGTTTTTATAGCGACTGAGTCGAAGGGAGGTCCGTTTATTTATTTATTTATTTATTATATACTTTATTATACACCACAAAAAAACATACAGGACAAACGTTCAAATATACAAGTGTACAATGGGCGGTCTTATCGCACTAGGCAATCTCTTACAGACAACCTTTAAATGACTTTTAATATGTATATCCTAATTTAATAAATAAAATAAAAAGCCTTTTATTTAAAAACCAGAGAAATGCAGCTAAAAACAGCAAAAATTTCGTTATTTATAAAATGTCTCCAATTTCAGTATGCCTCTTGGCATAGGCAAAAGGATCCTCTAATAGTTTCCACTGGGGTCTGTCTTGAACAACTCGTCTCCCCCTTGGACCAGCGGACTTTTTAATTTCTTCCTCCCATCTCAGACACTGTCTTCCACGGCTTCTTTTTCCATCTCTTGGGTACCAGTATATTTTAATTAACTACACACAAATACTCCCGAGGAAACCGTAAAAAAATCATTCACATATGTATAACACTTGCGTAGCTTAAATTTTATTTCATGTACTCTGATGTTTCACAAAATTAGAGAAGCAAGTTCACACCGACAATGATGGGCACATCACGTTAAAATCAGCCGTGACAGATAATTAGCCAGGCTCCCCCGACTCGCTCCGCACTAGAGAATGCACAGTGCATACGAGGCTCCGTGCAATCGGATGTAGGTGACACCCGTAGTGTTGTGTGGGAGGACGCGATTTATGACCTGGTGTTTCGGGAAGCTAGCTTTTGTGAAAGGTAAAATGTGTATGGATAAGACAAACGATGCTTGATAACGTTAAAGATTGGAAGTGACTTTTATGGAATTGCGAATGTTCATGGCTTGACTGCGTAAACATTTATAGATTCCACTAGGTAATCCTATTGAAAAACTGAAACTATATAGCTTTCGCTAGGTTATATTAATCTAATGGCTCAATCATACTGGAAAAAGTATAACTAAACACCAGCTTGGAACATATTCTCGGGATAAAAGTATACTATGTTATTTATATTGTTGCTATACCTGACTTTAAACTATCTCTGTGCCAAATTTCATCCATATGCGTTCTGCCGTTTTGGCGTGATTAAGTAAAACACATACACACATCCATCCAACCTTTCGCATTTATAATATTAGTAAGATAAGAGTTCCAGATAGGAACTTTTAACAACCCTACAGTTACTTTGGGGAAATGATCTCTCTAAACGCAAGGACTCCAACGCTTCCAATATGAAGCATTGGTAATGTTTCAAATAATGGATATAAATTATTTTAGAGCATAAGTGTGCATTCTTCATTAAATTAAGGTTAAATTATTGTTTGATCTAAATATGAACCTGTTCACTGTCTGTAGCGAGCTTTTAGCTAACTCTATGGAAATAGACAAACGTGTAAATTTCTATAGGTGATTACTAAAGCTTTAGTCTCTTGATCGAAACGCACTATGCTGTGGTATTCGGTATGATGCCGTACCGGACACAGATAATCTCTTCACCGCTGTCACATACTGCGATGGAACAAAAGACTATTCTTGACGTTTTTCACACGATTATGTATGCAGCACCGCATACCGCAGCGTTGTGCCTTCCGACCAAGCGACTAAAGCTTTAGCTTGATCTGGAGATGGCCATCGGTTTGTTTATCACGATTCGTGCTTTCTCAATTTCAACTTCAAGTAAGATTCCCATCAAGTACGGACGTTATTATAAAATTATTATTATTCGTTATTTCATTCATCGACAATATTGACGGGCATCGATCAGGTAATTTTTCCGATACTTAGTTCGATAAAAAATCGTATCAATTCGACAGTTATTTAGCGAACCAACAATATTTGAATCGGGACTTGAAACTTCCACACCATATACATTAGAGCAAAAATAATATACTTTTGAACATAGCAGTTATTTAAACCACATTTGCCACTGTTTATTGTGAGCCATTCGAATTGAAACGTTTGTTGTTTTTCCCTGTATTGCTTTCACTCTTTGTATCGGTAACATTGTGAACAAACTTTATACTGCGCTGATTTGCACCCGAGTTTGTTCAATATTAGTTTTTAATTATTTCAAGCGCCCTTGACTCACATGTGCACCCTAGAGTTGTTTAGAGTTCAGAAAATGGTCGAGTTTTGTAGTAGTTACGTAAAGTTGAGCAGTGGTGGCTCAGTGGTATCGGCCGCGACTTACAAGTTGTAGGTCGTGGGTTCGAACCCAGGCAGGCGCTATACTTTGTGTAAATTATTTCATCACCACTGCTCTCAAAAACGGTGAAGGAAAACATCGTGAGGAAACCGGCATGTCCTAGAACTAAAAATTCGAAGACTTGTGACATCCACCAACCCGCACTGGGCCCGCGTGGTGGATTATGGCCCATCCCCTCTCACAGAGAGGAGGCCTGTGTCCCAGCAGTGGGAACATTAATAGGCTGATGATGTGATGTGATGTGACGTAAAGTTGAAACTAGAAAAAAAGGCTCTTCTCACTCAGAAGGACTGAGGCTCGCGTTTGACCACTATCTCACCTGATGGTAAGCGATGATGTGGTCGACGATGGGGCACGCTTGCCTAGAAGTAACCTATTCAGTCTTGACTTAAAGACTCCCAGGTTGGAAGTATATAATATATATACGAATAAATATATACTATCGGGTTCCTCGCGATATTTTCCTTCCCCTTTTAACCCGACTGCCGAAGAAGGGTAATGTGTTTATCAGTCTATGTATGTATGTTTATTCCTATGTGGCGTTCTATAGACCAAACGCGTTGGCCGTTTTTGATGATTCTTACGTCAATCGATTCGTCTTAACCTTGCGGGTTTCACTGGCTTCATTAAAATTGTAAAATAGAAAAATGGCGGATTTTGGGTGCCATATGTGCCCAATTATTATTTTCCTTCCAAACCCATCGTGTGGGTTTCAAAATAAAGTTTTTTATGAGGTGATTTCAAAAATATAATATGAATTACAGTACCTCATCCGGAAAAAAAGTTGACTAAAAATTTATAAATAAAAAAGTTAATACAATAAATCAAAAAACCGAAAGAAGCGAACTAAACAGACGTAAACAAGAAGAAAATCATGCTGTGCAGTCGGAGGATACATATTCGCGAGCTGGCTAACCAAAACTAGATGTATCCTTCGACCGTTTTTTGATTATTTGAATTATTAAATGCTGAAGTGCTGACAACCGATTTTTTTCTCATATACTTCGTTCTTGATTGTAATCGAATGCAGAGAACAATTTCAGAACTCCTAGATACATCATATAGCAATATCCGCAAGCTAATAACTTTTGTAGATACACATACGTTTCGCACAAACTCAGACCTACCGCTTTGCCCAACAAGATACATCAAAGTAATCTCACAATGGAGTTGAATGAATGAAGTCCAAAGTGATTCCTGTATCGTGGCTCAGTTAATAAATATTTGTTTGGGCAGGGTAGTTGTTCCTGCATCTGAGTGTTTGTGTATGTGAGTGTTGGTTTAAATTGTGCATTACTAAATTAATGTTGGGTGACTTGTTTGATATTCAGATACGTAATGACTGTAGACGGTAATTTTACTTTTTGATAACATTTAATATTTAAATATTTGATTTAAAATGTTGATAGTAAGGACAGGATTATATGCAAAATAAAAAGCTTGAAATATGCATGAAAATTTGTAAAATATGCAACATTATAGTTATAAAAACGAAAAAAAAAAGGAAAAAAGTCGTACGTTTTTTTTTAAATCAGCATACATTTAGTGAATTATTCAATCATAAATTATCAATATCAAAATGTAACAAATATGTAGACGATAATAATGTACTAAAACTAAAATTATTTAATATGTTTGTAATCGTAAACAATCAGATAGGTAGGTGTTATTAATGTTCCTGTACCTTCAATTATATTTTTATAAGTGAAAATTGTTAGTGTATACTAACAATTTTCACTTATACTTATACCTATAGGTAGGCTATATTATGGGCGAAATTTTGGTTGTATTATTACACTTATCAATAGGGTAAATTACCGAAGAATATAACTGGGAATGGGGTAAACATGCAATAACATATGCAAATTACCGTCTCAGGGGGTCCTGGCTTGGTGATAAAGACAATTACGAAAAACCTTATACACAACATTAACAGATATTAAGTTAAGTGTTTTATTTTGTTTTTAGGATTCCGTACCCAAAGGGTGAAAAAGGCACCCTATTACTAAGACTCCACTGTCCGTCTGTCTTTCTGTCTGTCACCAGGCTCTTTCTCATGAACCGCCATAGCTTTACACTATAACAACAAATACTAAAAATGTAATAGAATGATATATAAAAAAAAACGTCAAAAAAATCACGTTTGTTGTATGAGAGCCCCATACAACAAGCGTGATTTTTATATATGATAATAGTACGGAAGCCTTCGTGCGTGAGTCCGACTCGCACTTGGCCGGTTTTTTATTTAACACGTCCACTGCCAAGGACTCGCCTCGCACCTGACATAATGGCTTTTTAATTGTTTTAGTAATTACGGCAGCGAACGTGTTACACCGATGGTACCTAATTATACAAGCGCAAACCTTTGTTGTAAGAAATCAATAAAAGCATTAAATTTTTTCCTGTGTCCCTGCTCCCATAGCATTTCGTATTCGTAAACGACTTTTACATTATTGTTCGTAGTTCTACTCACATGAATACACTGAAATCGTATTCAAAATGATGACGTCGTTGGTATTTACTTTGATCTTAAAGTCCCATACGTCATGACCTCGCCAGGGAAAATGATGTTACTGAAGAAAACTGGTGTGACCTTCAAAAGGTCACAAGATATGAGGTAGTGGAGTTCAAAGAATTCCTCTGACGTTACTAAAACTTACAAACAGGAAAATGTCAAGGTTGAATAATGGTAACGTTTTAGATAATTTAAGAAATCGCAGAATAAATTTGAAAATAGGAATAAAGATACCCACACAAACATAGAAAGAATTGCAAACTTTTATATATTGACCGTACCTAAACAGTCAATATGTAAAAGATTGCAATTGTTCTCGCATTTCATTAAAAAAATTATCAATCAATCAATCTGCCTAGCCTTTTCCCAACTATGTTGGGGTCGGCTTCCAGTCTAACCGGATTCAGCTGAGTACCAGTGTTTTACATGGAGCGACTGCCTATCTGACCTCCACAACCCAGTAACTGGGTAACACGGTACCCCTTGGCTAGACTGGTGTCAGATTTCAAGCTTCTGACTACTCGTAACTACTGTCAAAGATCTTCAAATGACAGCCGGGACCAACGCACATACGGGTATTTGATACAAAAAACTGGCCAAAACCTTTTTTTTGGTAATTTTGGGTCAATTGTGCCTCCTAGTTATTTTTCATATTAATTTTAGTATAACCCAATCATTTCTATACCCTTTTCTCCAAAGGGACTTACGTGTGAAATAAAATCGAAATAAAATAAAACATTATTTTCTATTTCAAGCATTATGGTGATTTATTTGTACAATAACTAATAAAAAAAGCATTTAAAAATACACAATGATTTAAAAATAACGCTTACTTTTTACATAACCTTACAAAATACATAAATGAAAAGCTATGTACAAACTGTAACTGTTTTTTTTTCGAAAAAAACCTATTTTTGTTCAGAGGCTATAATTCATAGGGGCGGAAAAAGCCGAAGGTTTTTCTCTTGATATGAAATCTAGAAGGTTCAAAGAACACGATTATGTATAAACTTTAGCTTAACTATGTTTATCTGATACTTAATTTGACGAAGGAAACCTATTTTACGTGTTTTTTTTTGCATAAAAATACTCATGACTTTATGGTACAATTAAAGAATGAAAAAGTGATCCTAACAGTAGCACAATAGATTCAAAATAAAGTTCATACCTGTGCCTGAAGATTCCATGATGGTTTTTGGGGTTTGCACTAAACACAACAGTATGATTAGTCTTAAACAGCAATTGAAATTTGCGAGCGCCGAGAAAACAAACGTGTCACTAGCACAACAGATGAGTTCCGACTGACGTTGAGGGCGCATGGAGCGCTCTAGCCCCTTCTGGGTACCGGTTTCTTAATGAATAGAGTGTCCCATTGTTAAAACATAACAAAGGATAGCTGCGCGGTTACTTTTGTAAAAATGACTTTTGGCCAGTTTTTTGTATCAAATACCCGTATGTGCAACGGCTTAACGTGCTTTCCGAGGCACGGAGGAAACTACGTATGTTGAAATGGTCACCCATCCACGGACCGACCTCGGCAAGCGTTGCTTAACCTTGAAGATCGACCTGTGCGGCTGTTATCATTTAGCCACGAGCTCCTCTCTCATTAAAAAAATTATATTAAATGTAAAAAAAACCTTGAAAAATTGTTTTATACTAAGTTACAAGCGCAAATTTAAAAATAATATTTAATTTATTTAATTCAGAACGTACCTAACCTTGCCAGACAAGAAATGAACGTTCATTGCAGGACTCTATAAAAAGCGCACAACTCAAAAAATAACATAAACCAGCTATAAATTATTACATTAACTTAATTAAGAGCCCAGGATCTCTAAAAATGGTTGGTATTGCGCTGCTCGGCTGCATATTCAAAAGTTGGTAACGCGGCACAATAACGTGGGGAAAGTTTAAAGTGGTGTGTTTTTCTAGTGGCTCGTAGTTGGTAGTGCGAATAACACAAACTTTAGCCGGCCACACGCCACCACAATAACACCCACTCTCTGCCAGCCGCCCCTATCCACTGACTGGGACTAATGGCGAATTATATATTAAAGCCATGCTCTACAAAACAGTTGCATTGTTAAGTAAACTTTCTAAAAAGCATAACGTATCGTTAACTTTTAATCTCTATCAAAACAACACAAACAAAACGCTACATTAGAGTTATTTCACAAGCACCACAAAATAATTATTCCAGGGTTATTAATCCGTTAATTCATGACCGTTTGTGAACACCAACAACAGTTTTGTCACACCGTTACATATCCCATGCAGAGCCATAAACGAGTTGTTTGTCACAGCGCCATCTATTAACACTCCGGGGTACCAAATCAGCAGGATCAATCGCTTACAACTGCGCAGATACTTACACGCGATATCATGCCGGCAGCGAAGTGTGGTGGTTGCGCAAAGTTTATATCGCCACTAGAGGCCGCTAAGTGCAGCAATTGCAACGCTCTTTTTCATCGGGCTTGCGGTTTCTTGCCACTGTCGGGTTTTATAAATCCCGCCTGGGTTTGTCCGAGCTGTCGTGCTTCGGTACCTGGCAGGGCGGATACTATGCCAGCGGAGGCATATGCGCCGGAGGAGTCCATGGATACCAGCGTCGGTGATACACAGAATTTTGCGCCCGGTTTGACTACCACCTTACGCAATTTTAAAGAGGAGCTGCGGGCTGAATTGCGGCTTATATTCAAGGAGGAGTTGCGGGCGGAGTTGCAAGTGATGCAGAAGCGATTCCAGTCTGAATTTCAGAGTCTTCGAACGGACGTAGCTCAACTCAAAGCGGACAGGGACCATATGAAAGGGTCATTTGAGCAGTGTGAGAAGCGAATGAATGACATGGACTGCAGAATGGACTTGCTTGAGCAGAAAATAAAAGCCACAAATATATCGGGAACTGGTGAAGAATTTTCTCAACTCAGGCGAGAGTTGAACAACCGGGATCAACAACTTCTGTGCAATGACGTGGAGATTTCAAATTTACCTGAAGTCCAGTCGGAAAACCTCACGCACACAGTGAAGCTTATAGCCACAAAGTTAGGCATGAACATTGAGGATCAGGACATAGTCAGCGTGGATCGCATGGGCGGCAGGCAAGTGAGCGCTGTGAATTCAGCGGGCCCGGTGGAGACGCGCCCCCGCACCGTGGTCGTGCGACTCATCCGCCGCGATCTGCGTGATGAGCTATTGCGCGCCGCGAGAGTTCGGCGGGGAGCCACCACCGCAGATCTGGAGATGTCCGGTCCGCCAAGTAGGTTCTACCTCAATGAACGCCTAACGAAAATCAACCGGCAGTTATTTCGGCGCGCTCGGGATGCGGGCCAAAGTCTTGGCTGGCAATTTGTGTGGACCAAACATGGTCGCATTCTTGCCAGACGCAGGTCCGGTGAGAAGGCTAAGCTCATACGTAATGAGACAGACTTACGGGATGTCTTTGGACCGGACGTTGATAAGCTTCCTCAAATCTAATGCTGTTGACTATTTTTGTTGCTTTGTTGTGTTTAGTTTTTTTGTTGTGATTAAGCTGTCATGTCATTTACTCACTGTTTTGGGATGTACATTGTTTGGCACTGCATGTCCTGGCTGTGGAGGGAATGAGTGTGCCTCAGTGATTATGACGTACGTAAATCGGTATGATCCTACTGTAAGTTGTTTCTTTGTATCATCACACCATATTATTATGTATTGTTGTCTTATGTTTATTTATATATCTACCCACTCCGGTTGTCAGTTTTTGATTTTTATATCTACCCGCCGTTACTTTTATTTTTTTATTTTTAAATCTACCCAGACCCGCTGTTATTGTTATTTCTTATTTATTTTTGTATCTACCCATTATAACTGTCACTGCCCATATATGATGTTTCTATACTATGTATTGTATCACTCATCGTATAATTTGAATGTACATAGCTATTCCTCTTTTTCAAATGCCGCGAAATAAACATATTACGTTTGGACTTCTGAACGCGGGCTCATTATCAACAAATCATGATGAGTTTATTATTGCTATGGATCACCATTCAGTCGATATTATGGCAATTAATGAGACATGGTTGAGGGAGGGGGAAGAGGGCAGGGCTCCAGTGGTGCCTGGATATCAATTGCGACACAGACCGCGCCCGGCGGCGATACGTGGGGGGCGCGGGGGGGGTGTCGCGTTTTATATTAAAGCTGGAATCAGCACTCAAATAAGGGCCCATCCGCATCATCCGCAGGTGGAACAGATGTGGATGAATATAACTGCCAAGGGGAAGAAACTACTTATAGGAACAGCGTACCGGCCTCCCTGGTTAGACATCAATATTTTCCTGGACGCGCTCACGGACAGCATGTGTGCGTTGGCTCCGTATGATAATGTTATTTTGTTAGGCGATTTTAACGTTAATATGCTGGACACAAATAATGGTAGAACCAAAAACCTTATAGAATTCTTTGATTACTGTAGCATGGACCAGATCGTACCGACGCCTACGCACTTTGTGGGAGATAGTGCCACATTAATCGACCTGATCTGCACGGATGCGCGGCACAGGAATGCTTCCGTGGACCACGTCACGGAGCTCGGTCATCACTCGTTCGTCTCATGCGAAATAGTCTTTAAAAAAGAGAAACCGTTACGTAAACGGATAGTGTATCGCGCGTTTGGGGACATCAAGGCTGATGATTTCAGGAGAGACCTGGAGGCGATCCCGTGGGACTCAATCCGCCAACTACAGGATGTAAATGACATGGTGCATTCCTTTAATTCCCACATCAATAGCCTTTTTGACGCCCATGCACCTGTTAAAACCAGAATATTTAAAACTCAACCAACACCTTGGATAACGGACGTTATAATATTAATGTTTAAACTTAGAAATGATGCTCGCCTTAAATATCATCAAACAAAGCTGGAAACGCACAAACGTTACTACTTAGACCTTAAGCACCAAGCAGTAGTTGGTTTATTCAATGAAAAAAAAGCCTTTTTTAATAAATATATAAATGACAACATTAACGACTCTAAATCATTATGGTATAATCTAAAAAAACATGTTCTCCCTTTGAGTAAGGACGATGGTGTGCTCCCTGAACAATTTGACGACCCAGACGGGATAAATGAAGCGTTCCTAGATGTCCCGGGCGACCCTAAAGTGAACTCTTCTCAACAAACCTTCTTTCAAAAAAATAAATACGGTGCCGCAATTTTCACCTTAATGCCAACAGACACAAAAACAGTACTAAATATCTTAAAAACTATATCCACAAATGCGCAGGGTATTGACGGTATATCGAAAGATATGTTAACTCTTACACTACCACAATCTTTAACTACAATAACCGATATAGTAAACAAATCAATTACGTCAAACGTATTTCCTGATTTGTGGCGTAATGCGATTGTGCGGCCTCTTCCAAAAAACAATAACCCACAAAGTTACAAAGACCTTCGTCCCATAAGTATTTTGCCATGTTTGTCCAAGGTGTTGGAGAGAGTGGTGTATCTGCAGGTCATCGATTTTCTCGAGAGGCATGATATGCTGCCTGAACTGCAGTCAGGTTTCAGAAGGGGACGCGGAACCGCAACTGCCTTAGCGGACGTCGTGGGTAACCTCCTTGAAGCACGGGACCGTGGTGAGGGTTCTATCATGGTGCTGCTCGACTACTCGCGGGCTTTTGACTCGATTAATATTCATTTACTTTTATCCAAATTAACATATTACGGTTTTGACAGCCAGACTACGGAATGGTTTAAAAGTTATTTAACGGGTAGGTCGCAGCGGGTTGAGTTGCGCAAGAAAGACGGTTCCACGGTATCTTCTTCCTCGAAAGTAATCACAAGGGGGGTTCCCCAAGGATCACTGCTCGGGCCTTTACTCTACATACTCTATAGTGCCGACCTAACTGCGTGTGTTAAAAACTGCAAGTACCATGTATACGCGGATGATACTCAGTTGTATGTCTCGTTCAAAACTAGTAACACAACAGCCGGAGTACGTACCCTGAATGAGGAACTAGATAGAATCGCGTCGTGGTCTAAGGGCAACTCACTTGTGCTGAATCCAAAGAAATCTAAGTTTATGGTCATGGGCAGCAGAAATCAAATAAAGTCAATTCTTTCTGCTAAGCCCGAAGTTAAAATCATGGGAGAAAACATCCAAAGGGTGGACATCGCTTGCAACCTAGGTCTAGTCACGGACCCAGAACTTCGTTTTGAGGCGCATATCAATGGTGTAGTGAAAAACTGTTTTTATAGATTAAAGGTTCTGTACCGAGTGAAAGACCTCCTTAGTGTTGCAATGAGGAAGAGATTGGTGGACAGCCTGGTACTGTCCAAACTGAATTATTGTGACACTGTATACGGGCCGTGTCTCCTTTCCCGCACAGAGCGTCTAATACAGCGGGTACAAAATGCATGTGCGCGTTACTGCTTCAGTATACCCCGGAGGCATCATATCACACCCTACTTGAATAAACATAACGTGTTAAAAATGGTTGCACGACGGAAATTGCATTTAGCAGTCTTAATGTTCGGCGTCATACAAACACACAAACCGGAATACCTGTTAAAAAAGCTTAGCTGGAGACACGAGCACTACAGCTACTCCGCCCGCCCCTCGTCCAAACCGCTCTCGTTGCCTCGTCGTAGGACCGCAGCCTTTAGAGGATGCTTTAAGTATGCCGCCGCTCGCTGCTGGAACGATATTCCACCACCCATAAGATCGCTGAAAACAAAACAAAGCTTTAAATTTCATTTAAAAAGAATCCTGTTAGAAGAACAGAAGGTTGAACAATGTATATATTATAAATATAAATAAAAAATTGCTTTAAAGTTACTCACTTAAGGTTTATAATCCATTGGCATCGAATCCAAGCGGTCAGACGCAGCGGCATCACAATACTTCAGAGGCAGCGATGTGGGGGGCGTTCTTTACTAGGCACAACACTTTCTCTTCTTCCTTTGTTGTCTAACATCACGAATCGAACCACACGAGCTAATCCCACGGCAAATGCCAGCGCGGGGCTCGTTCGCCGCCCTGACGACATCCAACGTCTCAATTTATTATATATAAGTCTATGATCCAACGAGCGCGTGCACGTACTACTTCGCGTAGGCTCACAAAGTAAGGCTTTGTGGGAGCGCTGCGCGAGTGTGGGTGTTGGAGCAGGACAGAACACTGAACGATTTTACGTGTTTTTGCGAGTGTAATACCCGCACTTTCTGTTTTGTCAATCGTGTGCCGTATATGCATCTCTTCGGTGTTTCTGATACCTGCATTCATTTTTTTCAAAACATAATAATATTTATAGTTTATTTTAAATATCTTACTGTATTTTTTTTTTTGTTTTTGTACCTATTTTTACATGCACTACAGACCTTGGTATCCGTACGTCACGTCCTAGGCGAACACTGAAAAACAGCGCCGTGTTGTGGGTCCCCCACGGCACAGCATTATGCTGAGTGGAAGCCTTCTTGCCACAATCACGACATGCATCTGCTTTTATTTACACTCGCATTTATTTTTTTTGTCTTTTATTTTACATTTCTAACATAATTTAAGAACTACTAACACTATGGTTAACCACTATTCTCGTTCTTGAAATGTAATGTTTGTATGTCGTTTTGTGGCAATTAAATTTTTTTTCTTTCTTTCTTTCTTTCTTTATATCACAACATATTCACGCAAACTAAATTGAAATGTATTAAAGTGAACAACATTTCGAAACTGTTGAACAAAAAGTTATATTTTCGTTATTTGACAAAAACAATTGCTTGCAATTTATAGTAGCCATTAATTAGAAATTTAATAAGATTCCGCGGAAAGCGTGTTATAGAACAAAGGAGACTACCTTACAATGTGATGAAATAAGTCAAACAATAATTTCGAAGAGAAATGTGGTCTGCGCCTTTGTTTTAATAAAATTTAAGTAAGCGTAATTATATTTCATCTTTCATGTCTGGGAGGCGAATCAGAGTAATCTGCGGACGATGGACTCAATGAACTCGAATTTAGTGTCGGTAAGACAGTCCTGTCTGAGTTTGTTATTCGAAGCAGACAGTAATAAACCTTTTAATTACTAAAATCTACCTTTGTAATATTAACACCTTTAATGGATAGTCCTAGTCCTTAAATAAATGAAGCATACAATCGGTTGCAAAGAGAGAGAGAGAGAGAATACGATTTAAACTCTAAGTTTGCTTAGCTCAAACTTAAACGGTATTGTACAAACCGACTTAGGCCCATTTAAAACCGCATGGACTCATGCTCCTGTATAAGATCGAATAGTATTGAGTTGAGAGTAATATAATTATTGGAAAAATAATCCAAGTTTGCACGCTAATTTGGTTCGCCTACAAAGAATCTAAATGAGCACAAAGTTATTCTCATTGTGAAAAAAATACATGTTTCCTATTTAGCGGTTAAGGCAGCAGCATTGACTCATGCTCCACTTAAAATTGACAGTCGTGATTCTACATCGACATAATTTGCAAAAAAATGCCAGGTTGTTATAGGAAAAACCACAGAACCCATTTCCCATTTGGGGAATTTTTGTCTGTTTGTCTCTAATATCTCTCGTAATCACGTAAAATGTACGAAACCAATGAAGATAACTCTTTTACATAAAAAAATGTGCATTACTTGAAGTATTACTTGGTTTTTGTTTCATTATCATTCAAAAGTTAGATGAATTTAAAGTGTTCAGTTAAACTAAAATATCACAACACACGGAATTCAGATACTCGGACAGTTGAACTCTATGTTCGATGGATGGCGTTGTGCATTTGACGTCATTTCTGAATGGCGGTGTGAAGATCCGCCGTGGCAGAATGACCCTAGAAAAAAGAATGGTGGGTAAGTAGGGTAGGTATAGATAAGTAAGTAGGGTAGGTATAGGTAGGTAAGTAAGGTAGGTATAGGTAGGTAAGTAGGGTATGTATAGGTAGGTAAGGAAGCCAAGTCGCGGGCACAGCTAATAATTTAATAAACCGATTATTACAGCACATCCTTAGCCCCTCAACGACCATCATCGCCTCCTCGCACTCCGTATCTCCGGTCACCAAATGACCGGACGATTAATCTAGTAACATGCGATGTGTCATCCGCTTCATTGTAACCAGGTGCTGCCAGTGATTAATTATCTGACAAAATTGTGCCACATTAATAAACAATTAGTTGGCATACGAGTGCCGTTTTATTTATGCAAGCTCGTTATAATTATGCGATGATAAAATTTTAAAATAGGGTATCAAATATTTAAGTGACGGGTGATGTTTTTTTACTGTGATTTATTGTTTATAGTTGGTGATGAGAATTCTTGTTAAGTTTTGAGTGTTGGCTTATGTTGAATTACGAGTATTTATATTAGTTGAGGCACCATATGACCTGGTTAAGGCTGCGGGTATCTGCGGGATGCGAGACGCAGGACCGATCGATGTGGCGACCTTGGGGACAGGCCTATGTCCAGCAGTGAACGTCTTTTGGCTGACATGATGATGATAATGATAAAATGCACATAGCGGGCAACAAAGAAGTCTTTCTTTTGAAAATATTGTCCACCAGGAAGAAACAGCTATCTTAATGATAAGGTGCAACTACGGATATTAAGTTCTTCCCTAGGTTTACTAGTACAAACGTTTATTATAATAGTTTTTATTTTATTTTGATTAATGTTAACGTCAGTTTAGTCTAACATTAAGCATAGACGATTGTATTACAGAAAACGACTCATCACCATCATTTCAGCTGAATGATGTCCACTGCTGAACCTCGGTTTACCCCAATTGTGGCCTTCCGACGCTGAAAATGACTAGCCTTACGATAATGGATACTTCAGCCTTCATAGTTCTCTATCATGAAAACCTAAATAAATATCTATCAAGATAATTTGCTCTCTTCTTGTATTCAAACTATTCTCAGATCTTGGTTTATTGAGAGTACTTACCGTGAATAGCACTTTCTAAACCTTTTGTCTGCTATAATAATAACCCACAATCCTATTCCAGACAGTAATTAATATCTGTTCATTATAAGGAATACAATAAAACGGTAAATATTTTAGAAAATGGAGGTTGATTTATTTAAGTCAAGAAGAATTAAAGGTAGCCATGGGGATGAAAAACAGTGAATAATAGGCAGATCGGTTCATTTTGGGATAAATAAATAGCATAGCACCTGGTTATGCCTTCGAATTTGTTGATTAATTAAGACATTTAAAAAATCAAAATCAAAATATTTTTTTTTATTTCATATAGGCCTACATGGGCACTTATAAAACGTCGACAAAAGGTGCACGGTTCGGGTTGGTCGTTTCCTATGGAGAAAAACCGGCAAGAAACTCCATGGTTACTCTTTTAAAAATGGTTTGGTTTTACAATATTTCCATGTTACAGCATTAGTACTTAGATATGGGGGGACAACGTAGGCCCGACTTATGACAATAAGTCGTAAGAAACTAAAAAAATAAAATAAAAAGATTGTATATTTTGTAAAAAAGTTAACAAATGTTAACTAGCATCTAGAAGGCCTACAATGTTCACACATTCACAAAACAATCGGTAAAAGAATCTATACAAAGCTAAATAAAAATAAGTATAACAAGACTAAATTTAACATGTGGCACAAATTTTGTTATCAGTGCTGTAACTATTCTTAGCAAAGGGCTATAAAGATTGAAAACCATTGTAAAAAGTCTAATTAAAAGAAGGAAAGAAAAAATGAGTTTGAGAATAGATAGAGACATCCACAAATTTGTGCCGTTTACAAGTTGCAGCTGCATGCAAGGGAAGCTGCATGCGCAGAAGGAGCTAAGCCCAAATGTTTTTAACTTCAACGTAGTCCTTGATTTTATAAATATAAAGAGAAGTTTATTGATTTCTCATTCTAGGTGGTACCGCTTAAAAGAAAACTTGTTGCCATTCATCCATTTAACACAAACCTACATTTAATATAGAGACTGCTCGACAAGAAAGGTTTAATCGCTCTAATGGAGCTGAAAAGAAGCTGAATTGACTGCCATTTTATCTGAATCATTTAGTATACTGATTGCCAAATAAACCAACTAATGTTGTATTCCATACATCAATGTTCCCGCCCAAACATTATCCTCTATGGCTGAAGAAAGAAAGATAAAGAAAGGGGGCTTATATCGTACAGCTACATAAAACTGTGTGTTCTTGTATTATATGGTGCAAATGTTTACAAACATTTTCTAAACAAACATTTGATCACAATGTAGAAAATGTTTTCATGTTAGGTAATGTTGTGGTATGTGAGTGTCTCTCACAGAGAGGATGCCTGTGTCCCAGCAGTGCGAACATTAAAAAGGCTGATGATGATGAATTTTAGTAAACACGTTAGATAACACATAACTAGATAACTCATAAGTAACACTTAAAACAGACGCCTCAGAACGTAAATCCAAACTGCGAGCCGGTAAACATTTTCCATCAGTGTAGAAGCACTCAAAACATCTAACAATTCCTAACTGAATTTAACAATTCCTAACATTCAAACGTACTAGTTTTAGAAAATGTTTGCATACATTTTTAACAGCAGTGTGGGTGCACCAATACTCAAAAATCTTGTTTGTATACCAAATAACATCGTTCGAAAGAAGATGATTTATTGGTACTAATTATGCTGAAAACAAGCTTTTTTGAATTTGAATTGACTGCCCTTTTGTCGAAATCAGTTGGTATACTGACTGCAAAATAAACCAACACAATATGTGTAGTTACTGAAGCACAATATACATCAATGTTTCTCGTCCAAACATTATCCTCTATGGCTTCAGGATGCCGAGAAATAAATGCGGCCTCAAGTGTTTTACTAGCACTCCGGGATAAAAGGATTCGCAGTAAATAAAAACATATACATTAACATAATATGTAAATTTATACATGGTAAATAAGTAGGATTTTCGTGAGTTTCAGCAGAAAACTGACCTTAGTCAAACTAGAAAGAAATAAAACAGATGTGTAACTTTTCTTTTAGTGTACAATAAAGTATATATTCTATTATATTTTATTGTATTCTAGAACAGTTAATGATAATATTTATTTCATTTTAGTTTCAGCATACCTTTTTATTTATATTTATTTTTTGTGTATGACATCATCTAATGACTTCTTTCGCTCTAAGTGAAGCGGAAAGGCGTGTCAGACTTTAACTGACTAAAACCCACCCGTGTTCCTTCAGTTGCTTGTGCCAGGGCCGCGATAACTCTCTTTCAAATTTAATACTTATTTCATTTTAGTTTCAGCATACCCAGTGTATGATAAATAATTTGTGTTTTTATCCGACGATAATGTTTTTAGATGACAAGCCTGTGGTACTGAGTAGACATCGTTGGGTCTTACTTATGTGCATGCATGAAGACATATGGGCTAGATCGTCACACAGTAGATCCATGAAGACGGGAGGCTTAGACTAGGGAGGCCTAAGAAACGCTGTCGTGACGATTTCTACTCGTTCCTGATGAATTGACTCTTTATTACTATAAAGTACTTTGGTAAATATGATGAATACCTTTGCGCTGGAATAGGTTATCTTAAAAAAGACCGTTTAGTATTCAGTACATTCAGAAAGTTTACTTTTAAGTAACCATACATTATTTTCTCTCTGTAAGCATAGTGAATTTCTTTAAATTGTGCACAGTAAATGTTTCTTGAGTAAAATTTATTTTGCTTTGATCTCGTCTTTTAGGATTATCATCGGTCTATTGTGGTATTAACAGACGTAAGAAAGTCGTGAAAAAATGTATAACAGCCTTTGCGCTAATCGTGGCAGTATGAAATCCATAATATCCATACTGTAAAAGTACCTCTGTCTGTCGGTTGCATTTTTATGGCTAAACGACCGGATGGATTTAGATGAGCAGTTGTTCACAGGTAGACCATAATCTGTATTCGAACCTATGACACATTTTATAAACTAGTATTGTACGGTCCACCCGTACAATTCATATCTTTTTACGTTAATTAAGCAGTTTTGTACCGCGTGCGCAATTTACCTTAGTTTGCGTTCGGTCTTCGCCGCGTGTACTCACTATCACCACATTATATCAATAAATAGATAGATTTCTATCATTATAAACTATCACATTGTATCATTTATAGTTGTCCCGTACAACTTTATGGTCCTTCGAGCCACCGTATTGGCGGGACCTACCGCGTGTTTTACAAAGTGCGTGTGAACATTCCGCCGAATCAGAGCGTGGATATACCTACCACTATCAGTAACCACCACCAGGTAACAAGCAGCAGATACCGGTGAGTGACCTATCATTATCATCGCAACAGCGAAGCGGCTGGTCTACGAGTGGACTCGCCCGCAAGGCTAGCAGCACATGTCACGTGGTTCTTGCATCAGCATACATGCGACCACACCAGCATACAGCATCATCAGCATTTCGAATAGACTACTATCAGTTATCATCAAGCGTTTTATGAAAAGGGTGTCTATTCTCGAGCAAGCCAAGCATAAAATCATTTTACCAACATAAGGTACCTTTATATCATTTTCCAAGCTTAGTCGACGAAGCAAGGAATACACAATCGAGTAGGATTCATAGAAATATCATAGATTTCTTTTATCAAGCTTTTATCACGAAAGCTACATCAGCATCGCCGAGATGGAGGGCCTACTCGAAAATCAGGATCAGATTACGCAGGGCATAGAGCAGCTTTTGCGCAATTTTAGAAAGGATGGATCTGAAAGAAAAACCTCTATTTACGTCAGCAAACGTTTAGAGCTTCTCGACAAATATTGGGAAGAGTTCCAGTCTAATCATATTCAGTTAGAAGAATCTGAAGAGCGTGGCTACAGCTATTTTTCAGAAAATTATTATCAGAAAACTAGGAAGTTGTACAGCGAGGCACGTGCGTATATTCTACAGTACAAGGTCACCATGACCGATCCCAAGATTGTCGATGCACCGACTACTCTGCATCCAACATTGCAAGCAGCTGCAGCGGAGAGTCAAGGGCATGGGAGAGGATCTTCAGATCAAGATGCAGGAGACAAGCAACAGCAATCAGCTAGCAAGGTTAGAACCAAGTCTCCGGCTTTTTACACTTCGCAAGGTAACAGCAGTAAGCTGGAAGAGATGCTGCGTAAACAAAAAAGCAATTTTAAGGCATTCTCGCGTACCATTGCTATCATAGATTTAGATAAAATATCTGAGAAATGGGAATTCGAAGATATTTTGCAGACTATTCAATCAAGATGGTCAACAATAGACTCGTTACATTGGGAGATTGATAGCGAGTTGTTCGAAGAAAATGAAGAATACGAAAAGTCGTTCGTCAAATACGAACAACTTTATCTTCACATCAAGAAATCTATCAACAGTAAGATGTGGTCTGTCTCTCACCGTGAGAAAAGTACCCTAACGATGGACATTCCAGCATTTAACGGAAACTATCATCAATGGGTAGCATTTAAAGACTTATTCACGGAATCAATACACAACAACCGTTCTATCTCCTGCGCACAGAAAATGCAGTTTTTGAAAGCTAAGCTTAAGGGGGAACCGGAGAGACTTATCCAGCACTTGCATATTAGCACCGAGAACTATAAGGTCTGCTGGGACATATTGAACCACAGATACAATAACACTAAGTTAATATTCAGTTCTCATCTCAATATTCTTTTGTTATTACCAACAGTGCAACAGCAGTCAGCTTCACAAATCAAGAAAATGTATGACACCACTAACGAGTGTCTGAATGCGATTAAAAACCTTGGAGTTGACGTAAAATCGTGGGACCCATTTATAGTTCATGTACTAGCATTGAAACTGGATCAGCAGACCCACTCTGACTACATGGACTCTCTGAAAAACCCACGAGATTTGCCAATATTGAGTGAATTCATGGGATTACTAGAGAACAAGTTTACGTCATTGGAAGCATCACGGCGCAAGCAAGATGGTCAGAAATCAGATTACAAGTCTCAGCAAGAGCCCAACAGCAAGAAGCATTTCCATAAGTCCAATAGATCATTTTCTAACAATTCTGCGACTAAAAACCAATGGAAATGTCCGGTATGCCACGGAAATCATCGTTTATTCAATTGCAAAACTTTCTTAGAATCAACATCGGATTCTAAACGCAAGACAGTGAATAAATTGAATTTATGCAGAAACTGTCTTTATGATCATAAAGGTAAAGCATGTATTTCCGACAAAAGATGTCGTGAATGTCAAGGCGATCATAACACCTTGCTACATGATACCTTCTCGGGTTCCAGTAGCTCGAAGTCTTACGCTAGCGATTCGACAAAAAAGGAATGCAAAAACGTCACACACGTGTCGAATCCAGCAATATCAGAGACCCTGTTGGCAACAGCTCAAATCAAGGTTATGGGGGTTAATGGGGTATACTACCCTATGCGAGCCTTAATAGATCAGGGATTCCAAGTATCACTGATCACTGAGGACGCGGCTCAGCGATTGGGACTTTCTCGACGAGCATGCAAGGGAGTTGTAATGGGAGTTGGTGCCAAGGAGAATAACTGCAAGGGAATTATACAAATTGAAGCATCAGCAGTGTATACAGACTTCACTTTTGCCACTGAGGTACTTATCATGAAAACTCTGCTTTATAATTTGCCCAATCGCTCATTTCAAAAGCCATCATGGGCTTGTCTAGAGCAGGTGAATCTAGCGGATCCTGAATATAACCTTAGTCGTCCAGTCGACATACTGCTTGGAGCAGATGTTTACTCATCAATCATTATGAATGGCCTCATCAAGGAAGGCGATTCCCAGGTAGTGGCGCAGCAAACACGCCTTGGCTGGATAGTAAGTGGGAACGTAATATCATATCAATGTAGTGTTGTCTTAAACAACATAGATGAAATTCAGAGGTTCTGGACAATCGAAGATATTGCTGACGACAGTCAAAACGAGTTATCAGAAGAAGATGATCAGTGCGTGCAGCGTTACAAGACAGATACGTCAAGAAGAGAAGATGGTCGTTACGTCGTAAAATTACCTCTAAAAGCCAACATTGACGAAAAATTAGGGGAGTCAAAACACAAGGCCATTGGACAATTTTATAAACTTGAAAAGAAGTTTTCGAATAAAATCAACAATTCAAACGTCCTATAGATCATTCATACATGAGTACATCGTATTACACCACATGCAGGAAAGTAAATACGACAAAAATCAAGTCAGCTGCTATTTACCTCATCATTGTGTAATTAAATCGGATTGCACGACAACTGCGTTGCGGGTCGTTTTCAACGCTTCGGCGAAAACATCGTCGGGGCTGAGTTTGAACGATTTAATGTACAGAGGACCTAATTTACAAAAAGATTTGTTTTCCTTGATTTTAAAATGGAGGCAATACGAATTCGCATATACCGCTGACCTAGAAAAAATGTTTCGGCAGATTTTTTGCCACAAGGATGATTTGAAGTATCAAAAAATAGTATGGCGTGACTCTCCAGATCAAGTACTTCGTGAATACGAACTCATGACCGTCACATACGGTACAAAATCAGCGCCATTTTTAGCAATAATGACGCTTAAGCAGTTAGCAAATGATGAACGCCACAAGTATCCAGCAGCAGCGAAGATCTTAGAAGAAGACTTTTATATGGACGATCTGTTGAGTGGTCATCATACCCTGCAAGAAGCAATGCAGCTGCAGAAAGATTTAATAGATCTTCTGAAATCAGAAGGGTTCAACCTCCGCAAATGGTCGTCGAATAAGGCGGAGTAGTAACTCACGTCATTAAGTATAATGACGTCAGCAAAACAGATGAAGTATTTGATTTTCGTCATCAAGAGTCCACCAAGGCTCTCGGGTTGCGCTGGCACCCTACTGAGGATCAATTCACATTCCAAAGCAAAATCAATGTGTCATCATCAAAAACTGTGACGAAAAGATCTCTCTTATCAGACATATCAAAAATCTTTGACCCTTTGGGGTGGCTGCCTCCAATTACCACCAAGCTCAAGCTACTATTCCAAGCAGTCTGGCAGTTACAACTCCAGTGGGATGATCAAGTTCCTGAAGAGATTGTTAAGCAATGATCATTAATGAAACAAGATTTACAACATATCAATGAGTTTAGGCTACCGAGATGGCTGCAATTTCACTGGAACGGAACTATTAAGCTGCACGGATTCTGTGATGCATCTACAAAAGCATTCGCTTGTGTGATTTATTGCATATACGTAAATAAAGATGCCAACCAAATCTCAACAGTATCATTAATAACTGGAAAGGCGCGGCTTGTTCCTATAAACAAAAGTATCACATTACCGAGATTGGAATTGAGTGCAGCCGTACTACTATCAAAGTTAATGTACATAGTTACACAATGTCTGGTTGGGCACGATATCAAAATCTTCGCATGGTCGGACTCAACAGCTGTACTGGGATGGCTTCAAGGTGATACAAGTCGCTGGAAGCATTTCGTTGCCAATAGAGTCAAGCAAGTGACCGATATCATACCATCAAACAGCTGGCGCTATGTTAAGTCCGCAGATAACCCAGCTGATTGCGCCAGTAGAGGTATGTCTGTGGAACAACATAAGCAGCATACTCTTTGGTGGCATGGACCCTCATGGTTACTTTCATTCGATGAAAATCAGCCAAAGGAAAACCCTGACTACAACACATGCGAAGAAATGAGAGAGATAGCAAAACAAGTCACCTCCTCGCAAAAACAATCATATGACGTCATCGACACAATACTAAGCAAGTACAGTAGCTTGGCGAAATCGACTCGTATACTTGCAAGGATTTTACGTATATCATCAAAAACGCAACCAAAGCCGTCTTTTCTTACAATCACCGAGTTAAGAAGAGCGAAGCACATGTACAGCAACATGAGTTTACGGAGGAGATCAAAAGCCTTCAAAAGCATAGCAATGTAGACTCTAAAAGCAAGCTACTTAACTTAAATCCGTATCTAGACGAAAACGGATTGCTGAGGATTGGTGGCAGGATAAGCAATGCAAGGTTAAGCAAAAACATGCAACATCCTATTATCATTCCTCACAGCGGATTACTTACCGATCGACTGATTGATCAAGGCCATCAGATGACATTCAACGGTGGAGCTCGCCTAACACTGGCGTGGTAAAGGCAGGAGTTCTGGATTATTGGCGGTAACCGTGCTGTCAAAAAACGCATACATAATTGCGTCACATGATCAGCATAATTCCCATCGCAGATATTCTAGCAATGAATATACAAAAGGGCGCTTACATTCCAATGACCGAAAACATTTTGGAAACCTGTATGTTTTTCGACACAGAAACATACATCTGCCCCTTGAAGGGTCCGATTCGTCAAATGAGATCGGATGAAAACCTCTGCATCAGAGATCAATATTCAAATCGTTGCAGCACCGCATCTAAAATCTGCACAAACCGTTGGACAGAGCTTAATAAATTAAATACATATTTATATTTTTGTTGCGGACCGTGCTCCATACGAATCATATGCGAGTATCAAGTTACGGCCGAACAATTAACCAAGGCTGGCGTTATCATGCTCGGCGATGGATGCGTCATCAAAGGCGATACTTACACAATTTACTCACATAAGAAGCTGTCCAACATTCTGAAAACTACGGCAGACGTTCTGAGGATTGATATTCCACCTATCAACAACATAATCAATTTATCGATACCTATCGGTGCAATCGACGACCAGTCTGACCATACCCACATCGAGATTCAAGGTCTGGTAAAGGAAGTCCATGATAAGTTGAATCAGATGACAGATGCACCAAGCATTGATGAAGATTTGGACGACGGGTTCTCATATCACGACATGCATCACTACACGGTGATATACTTAGTGGTGTTCGCCCTGTGCGCGGCAGGAGCCGTGCACGTGTGGCGGCGCCTTCGGCGTGTGCGCAGCGTGGCTCTGCCTGCTCGCACGACTCATCAGCAGCTTCAGAGTGCTAGTGTAATCAGTGTAAATGAGCAATCGGGACCTAGTGAAATTGAGCTCAGTACAATTTCGGGTGTAATCAGTGCGCGTAAACAAAACAAGGCTACGTCGCCTAGATTCCGCGAATCTATTTTTAGTGATAATGAATAAGACTTTTTAGAGACTTTACCTATTACGATTTTCGCGTATCTACCGAAATTGTGCTTTCGATTAATTGTTTTCTTTATGTATAGATACTTATATTTTTTAATGTTTTGATTTTGATTTTATATTTTTACTTTTTATTTTTATCTTAGTCTCTCGTGGCTGGGAGCATGTACGGTCCACCCGTACAATTCATATCTTTTTACGTTAATTAAGCAGTTTTGTACCGCGTGCGCAATTTACCTTAGTTTGCGTTCGGTCTTCGCCGCGTGTACTCACTATCACCACATTATATCAATAAATAGATAGATTTCTATCATTATAAACTATCACATTGTATCATTTATAGTTGTCCCGTACAAGTATCTAATATGAAATCTTGGGATAATGAAACACTTTTCATGCGGGCAAAATCGTAGCCAAACACTAGTATCCAATAAAAAGGTCAATCTCAAAATATCGTGTTTATTCACAATATCGATACCAATACCAACACAATTCACAATGTGTTCTGAAAAATTGTGTCAGAACAAAAATATCGAGTGAAGCTGTATTGGTACTAAAATAAAAATTGACACTAACCTACCTTTATAAAATGGGTCCTCGCGAGTCTACTGACTCTACCTTCACTTTATATTTTGGAACGTATTTTGTATGTCCGTAAAAATTGAGGGCTTTTCAAAACTAGAAGCGACTTCCATAATTTAAATACACGCAGTAAGCACGAAATTGTAATACCCAAATTCAGATTAACGAAAACTAGCAAGTCTTTTCTTATAAACAGTATACGCTTTTATAACAAGTTGCCAAAGTCAGTTATAGAACTGACCGATGGAAAGTTCAAATACTACATCAAACGTATCCTTGTTAAAAAAGCATATTATAAAATCAAGGACTACGTTGAAGATAAAAACATTTGGCCTTAATTCCTTCTGCGCATGCAGCTTACCTGGTAACTTGTAAACGGCACAAATATTTGGATGTCTCTAACTATTCTCAATCTCATTTTTTCTTTCCTTCTTTTAATTAGACTTTTTACAATGGTTTTCAATCATCTTTATAGCCCTTTGCTAAGAATAGTTACAGCACTGATCACAACATTTGTGCCACATGTTAAATTTAGTCTTGTTATACCAATTCTTTTTTTTTACCTTTGTATAGATTCGTTTACCGATTTTTTTGTGAATGTGTGAACATTGTAGGCCTTCTAGATGCTAGTTAACATTTGTTAACTTTTTTATATAATATATAATCTTTTTATTTTATTTTTTTACTTTCTTACGACTTATTGTCATAAGTTGGGCCTACGTTGTCCCCCCATATCTAAGTACTAATGCTGTAACATGGAAATATTGTAAAACCAAACCATTTTTAAAAGAGTAACCATGGAGTTTCTTGCTGGTTCTTCTCCATAGGAAACGACCAACCCGAAGCGTGCACTTTTGTCGACGTTTTATAAGTGCCCATGTAGGCCTATGTGAAATAAAAAATTGATTTTGATTTTTGATTTTGAATTTCTTTAAAATGTGTCCTGAGTAAAATTTATTTTGCTTTGATCTTGTCTTTGAGGATTATCAACGGTCTTCTGTGGTTTTAAAAGAAAGTCGTGAAAAAAAAGTCCTATGCACGAATCTACAAAAAAAAATAAGTGGCAGTATGAAATCCATAATATCTCTCATAAAGTATCTCTGTCTGTCTATCGGTTATATTTTTATGTCTAAACCACCAGATGGATTGAGTTGAGCACTTGTTCACGGATAGATCATAACCTGAATTAGGATCTATAACACATTTTATAACCTAGTACCTATCTAGTATGAAATCCTGAGATGGTCAAACACGTTTCATACGGGCAAAATAGCGGCCAGAAGCTATAAAAAGGTCAATCTAAAAAAATCGTGTTCTTCCACAATATCGATACCAATACCATTACAATTCACAATTTGTTCTGAAAAATTGTGTCGGAACAAAAATATCGACTGAAGCTGTATTGGTACTAAAATAAAAATTGACACTAAACTACCTTGTATGTGCAGTGAGCAGCAGGAATTTGAACTCGAATCACTGGGTACGTACGTGGTACAGAGTATTGAATTTTTGTTAAAATAAATAAGCACTACTGACCATCGAAACTGAATGAGTTTTTGAAATCTTAAATCTTATTACTACAAACGGGAAAATTGTTTGTTAATAATATTTGTAGAGAGCAGAGGTGGCCCAGAGCAGTGGAGGTCCAGCGGTAACGGCCGCGACTTAAAAGTTGTAAATCGTGGGTTCAAATCCAGGCAGGCGCTTTACTTTGTGTAAATTATTTCATCACCACTGCTCTCAAAACGGTGAAGGAAGACTTCGTGAGGAAACCGGTAAGCCAAAGAACCAACAATTCGAAGATATGTGACAACCAACAACCCGCACTGGACCCGCGTGGTGGAGTACGGCTCATTCCTTAGTACAGCGAGGAGGCCTGTGTCAATGCAGTAGGAACATTAAAAGGCTGATGATGATGACGATGAAGATGATGAGGAATATTTGTAAAAGCTAATCAATGTAAAACTGATAGAAAACAACACAATCGTCGAGGGTTATGCCTTTTTGGCTCGGTAAAATGCACGGGTCCAGTAGGATACGCTACGGGGGCGACGCCGATAGAGCTACATATAATAATATCTTATAAATTTGTAACAATTCTTCTATATAATATAGACAGAAGATTCTTCTAGTTTCTTTCTTCTTATCTTTTCGATCACCTAATTTACCAAGTATCCTTAAGGTGTTAGATTTACCTACTGTCTTACTGACGATCAGATTCTGCGAAAATTCAACTTTTAAATAAGCTTTATGAACTATCCATCCAAACTCCGGAATATTTCTGAAGTCATAATTTACCCAGTTTAAGTCTCACTACCATGTAATAAGGTATCCTCCGTAAACTTAAACCAAGTTAATAAAAACCTCGTGAGACGTGAAACGCTAACAAAATAAATTATCACATTATACGACGGGGGAACTATAACATAATTGCAGGAAGATACTTCAAGCGTACCTTTTTTCAAGCAGTACCTATGTTCATTAATTACCGGGGCGTATTTTTGTCCCTGTCCATTAGAGATACGTCAGCCCTCCGCTAACCTGAGATTAATGACGTGGCTAGCTTAATTCTAACGCTATTTTAAACATTTTAGCCATCAGAGAAATTTCCAGTAATTTCCACTTTTTGATCGGATAAAAGTTTAATTTGTAAATCTAGTTAGGCTTTCGAGTGAGCTTAATGCATAACTTTGTTATAACAAGTTGATTGTTTTAACCGAAAAATGTTTGTTAAATGTTTTGGCCGTTCATTGTGACGGTCGTTTCAAGGGACACGGCCAACTTTGTTCGTTGACGGACTAATAATAGATTATCCGGTGATAAACCTACTTAATTATAGCAACGGGTAACGCTGTTGATATTTTTAGGATGGATACATTTTCATTACCAAAATAGCTGGCTTTTTAATTCGTACATAATTGGATACCCAAGGTGAAGAATGTGTACATAAAACACCATTATTATTTCAGCTAAAAAACCTCAATTGCTGAACATCCCCTAAGTGTCACTTCATCAACCCATTCTGTGCGTCTCGCAACCAGCGGCTCCTCGCAGATCACCAGGTCACCGGTCCACCTTATGGGAGGTCTTCCAACGCTGCGACTTTCGGTACCCGGTCGCCTCTTCAGAACTTTTCAGCCCCATCAACCATTCGTTAATGTGCTCTAACCACTGTCACTTAATTTTCACAAAGCTTCGGGCAATGTCGGTAACCTTAAGTTCTCCTACGGATACCTTCATTTCGGATTCGTATATTAAAACCATGTTAAATTAAAGAAATGTATCCAAACTAAAACTCTCGGATATTATTTCCATAGTTCCGATCCATGATTCAAAACAATACAAATACTTCAACGATACCAGTTCTAAACATCACAACCAAAAGCATCCAATATTGAAACAAAACTGCTGAGAGAGAAGCACCACAGAGTACCAACTTCTGAACATATCTCGTTAGCCATCCAATTAGTGTTCGGATCGACAGTTGAATATTTTATAGATCACAGTTACATTACTGATACGATTTTTATTGCTTGTTTAAACTCTACATTCGATTCTATTAAAATCTGTTGTCTTTTGTGATTTATTTGTTCTTTTGTCCGAGTAATCGGAATCACACTAATATTATAAAGGGGAAAGTTTGTGAGTGTGTGAGTTTGTATGTTTGTTACTTCTTCACGCTCAAACGGCTGGACGGATCTGGATGAAATTTGGCACAGAGATAAGTTATAGTCAGAAATAGCACATAGGATACTTTCTATCCCGGGCATATGTTTCTTCAGGATAATTTTTGATTTTCAGGCGGGCGCCGCCGCTGGCAGAAGCTATTTGATTATATTAATTAATATAGAGTGCACTGTATGCACCAGTAAGATGTTATGTTTGTTACGGACTTAAATATCAACTAATATTTTAAAGAAGTAAAATTGTATGTTTGTTAAAGGTAATCTCTTCAAGTGCTGATTCAGTTACGAACATTGTTTCGCTAATTGAAAGTTTGTAGGTGTTATAGCGGGTTGAGAAACCTCTTCATCCTTGTGTCTATTATGAAAAGTGGACTGTATTTGAAGGGTTCTGGCAATAGTGCGTTGAAAATAAGCGGGAAAATATTCACGGATCAATTCGGGCGATCTAGTATGGAAATGAGGGAAGTAGTACGCCTTACCTTGTAGTGGTCGATGCCAGCCCACGTGTGGCAGCGAGCTGGTGTTCTTCTACTCCAAACTGGCGACCTTCAGGATCCACACACTTCACACAATTGTTTTATATCCGCGAGGCGGGTTAATAGACACGGTTCACAAGGTTCTCTGCAATCTAACTAAAGATGCATCAGTCTCCAGCCAGGTGGCTTGGAAAGCTGGCGGTTGAGATACGAGGCCCGTTCACGTTGAAGTTTCGGTTCGTTCTGGCGACCTGTCATTAAGGCGTACATAAAGGGAAAAGGAATGAGGAAGGAACGAGATAATTAGGATATCGATCGCCTGCGAAATCTCAAATGCGTTTGTCTATGTGTTTTCGGTCATTGATTTACGACATTTACAAGAGATGGCGCTACCATTTTCCCTTGGCCTTAAAGGGTCACCTTTAATGAAAATTAAACTTAGCCCTATGAGGTGTACTACCGTATACCTATTCAGCAATACGGACTAAGATGCGGATTTTTACATTTCAATTATTAAGATAAATACTGCGAGTTGCATAATACATTAAGTTGCATACCTATAGTTAAATTTTAATAGAAAATTATGTTGCGTCGCTAACTAACTAAAACTAAGAGACCTAACTATCAAGCCAGGCCTTATTGAGTCGGTAATGGACACAGACGCACAACAGGGCGCACATAGCTACCCTTTGCGGTTTTCACAGTAACAACACGGGTTGTACCGTCCTTGGAGGTATGCAATTTATCAATAATGCCTAACGGCCATGAAAGGGGCGGAGAGTTATCAGTAATGATAACTACAATAGTACCCTCTTGTATAGAAGGTGCAGGACTATTCCATTTGGATCTAGCCTGAAGTTGATGTAAGTATTCTGAACGCCAGCGCTGCCAGAACGACTGCACCAGTTTGTCAAGTAGAGTATGTCGCTGAAGCAAGCTGAGCGTGTCTGCTTCAGGAGCGGGAAGGGACAACAATGGCGCGGTGTGCAAGAAATGCGCAGGGGTCAGTGCTGATGGTTCAGTAGGGTCACTACTCAAAGCAGTAAGTGGCCGCGAATTAACTAGAGCCTCAACTTGACTAAGGACAGTTATAAGTTCCTCGTAGGAGAGGATTTGTTGACCTATAACTTTAAAAAGGTGAGTTTTAACTACCTTAACCATACTTTCCCAACATCCTCTAAAATGTGGGGAAGCAGGCGGAATAAACTTCCAATCTATATGATTGAAGGAAAGTTCTTCCTCAAGATGAGGACGAAAATCTTTAAGAAATTTGTGAAGGTCGCGTAAATAAGAACTTGCACCTACGAAACAAGTACCGTTATCGGTATATAAGCATTTAATAGGACCGCGTCGCGAAAGAAAGCGTTTTAAGGCTGCAAGGAAAGTCACTGTACTTATATCTGTAGCCACTTCAATGTGCGTGGCACGCGTCGTCAAACACGTAAAAATGCAGAGCCAAGCCTTACGGCTCTTAACACCTCGACCACAAAATGGTGTGTACTGCAGCGGGCCTGCATAGTCACAGCCGGTGTGAGTGAACGCCTTGTCGACTTGGTTAACACGCTGGCTAGGTAGATCTGCCATAAGTGGAAGAATAGGACGCGGGCGGAACTTAAAGCAAGTGTTACAGTTGTGGATTCTGTGACGAATTATTCGACGTGCAGCTAAAATCCAATAATTATGCCTGAGTAAGGACATAAGCAACTCCGGACCGGCATGAAGATGTTTCTTGTGACAAAAGTCAACAAGAAGATCAACAATATGGTCATGACGTGGTAGAATACAGGGATGTTTATATTCGTAGGGTTCGACCGAATTTGTGAGACGACCACCAACTCGTATGATGCCGTGCTCATCGAGAAACGGCTTAAGCTTATGGATGGCGGGAGTACATGGTTTATTGTTTTTTAAATTTAAAATATCGTTACGGAAATGAACATCCTGTACAGCTCGCAGCAATTTAATTTCTGCATATTTCAGATCAGAGCTTGATACAGTACGTGCACTAGGCAGTTGTCTTAAAAACTTATAGACGTAAACAATAGCGCGTAGCAACTTAGACCACGATGAAACACGTAGTGCTAGCGCGTAAATTGGTGATTCCGTAACCTCAGAAACCACGGCATGAGCAACTGATTTCTGTTCGGGTACGCCCTCATGCAGTGCATTGTGTTCGAAAGTATGTATGGGCCACTCCGCTGGGTCATGAGAAACCCACGATGGTCCACGATACCACAATGGATGCTGCAAGAGCTTAGCTGGCGTGACACCACGAGACAGACAATCAGCGGGGTTCTCAGTACCTGCGACATGGTTGAAACAATTAGCGGGTATAAGCTCTATCAGCTTAGTAACCCGATTGGCAACAAAAGTTTGCCAGCGGTGCGGTGAGGAATTTATCCAGGCGAGCACTACTTTAGAGTCAGTAAACGCGTATACCTTATGGATGCGGTAGTGGGGCGATATTGTGTCTTGTACCTTGCGAAGCAACTTAGACAACAGTAGGGCCGCGCACAACTCTAGTCTAGCCACCGAAATGGTTTTCACAGGTGAGACTTTAGACTTCGCACTAACTAACTGCACGGAGTAGTTAGAACCATTGTATATTTGCATGTATACGACTCCACCGTAAGCACGCTCGCTGGCGTCAGCGAAACCTACTAAATTCATGGTGCATCCGTCGACCAACCCCAGATGACGCGGGATAATAATTTCATTAAGCGTAGAAAGCTCAGTACAAAACTGCTTCCAAGCGGTGACTATATGTTCAGGTGGTATGTCGTCCCAGTCACACTTTGCTAGCCAAAGTTCCTTAATTAAGAGCTTAGCGTACACAATAGTGGGGGCGACAAAACCCATTAAGTCCCATAGCCGAGCCACTGTGGAAAGCATGGTTTGCTTGGTACATTTATCATCTGGTGTGGTGACGTCAAAGCGGAAACTGTCACAAGACTTGTCCCAGCGTAAACCCAGGACCTTATGCGGTATAGACTTCTCATACTCGATATCGGGCGAAGCCTTATGAGTATCAGGTAGGTGTGCGAGAACCTCTTTCGAGTTACTTGTACATTTGACAAGGTCGAACTGGCCTCGCTTGAAGAGCTGAATAAGCTCATCACAAAGCGAAATTGCTTGCGGTATGGACATGACACTACAGGCAATGTCATCCATATATAGGGCGGAAGAAGCAGCAGCAGACGCTGCAGGGAAATTATCGCCTTCATCAGCGACTAACTGGCGGACTACACGTAACGCGTGATATGGACTAGACTTAAATCCGAAGCAAACACGATTAAATTGGTAGACCATTATAGGTTCATGTTTACTGAATCTGTAAAAGATGCGTTGAAATCTACGGTCCGATTCACGAACGCCGACATTGAGAAACATTTGGCGGCAATCAGCAGACAGGGCTATTTGAAAGAGACGAAAACGAATTATAATATTAAATAAATCACCCTGTAGATTAGGGCCTGCATGTAGAATGTCATTGATCGACTGTCCCGATGTAGTTTGACTACTAGCGTCTAAAACTACGCGAAGTTTAGTGGAAGTCTTATCTTCGCGAACGACACCGTGATGCGGAATGTAATATGACAGATTAGAAACGTTGTCATCTTTTAAAACCGGACTCAAATATCCCTTATTAATGTAGTCCCGCATGACGTCATTGTAAGCGCTGCGTAACCCTAAGGACGCATCAAGTTTGCGCTCCAAACAATGAAAACGCCTAAGTGCGGCAGCGTATGAGTCGCCTAGCGAATAAGGGTCGTCGCAAAATGGCAGCGACACAATATATCTACCACTGTCATCGCGAACAGTGGTAGCGCGAAAATGTTCTTCGCACTCGAGATCCTTACGGCTCTGCGAGGGCGAGGCGGAAATTTCTTCAAGCGCCCAGAATCGCTTGAGAAGCGAATCTAAACTGGGATCTTGAAGAACAGAACAACATGAAGTTGTACAACTTCGTACAGTGTGAAGTATGTGCCGTAGGTACGGAACCCATAACCACATACCCCAACACAGTTTCAATAGCGGGAGGTATATTATATTGCTCGCTATGCACTATGTTAGGCAAAAGCAAGCGCGGGAAAATAGCAGCACCAATCAAAACATCGATACCGCTCGGCTCCGCAAACTTCGAATCTGCGAGCGGTAATGTTTTGAGATGTGTAAGTTTAGAGACATCGACGAGAGCGGTCGGCAATGTCTCCGTTATACGTTCAACAATAAGCGAAGAAACGTTAAAATTAATATCATTACTAAAACGAGAATATAATTTAATATCTACGGAACCTTTAACTGGTTTTTCCGACCCACCGATTCCTTTAACTATTAAATTAGAAGTATGAAAGTTCTTCCAAAGTCCTAGACGCTTAAAACATTCAGAAGTAATAAAATTACTTTGTGATGCGCTATCTAGTAAACAACGTATTATGTGCGGCTTATCATTTACATCGTAAATTACGACTTGAGCAGTAGCGAGCAGAACGGTTGTGTACGCCGTACATTGCGGGCTATCTCTCGCCGACGGCGACGCCGCAACGCATCGAGTGTCAATCGAACGCGATCGAGCGGCGCCAGCGACAGAGGTCGTACACAACGATACCTCAGACTGTGAGGTAATAGAAGGTACAGTCGGCATAGGCGTTGGGACTGGATTCGGCTGTGACGTCACTACAGTTGATAATTGCGGGTTTTTATTAAAATGTAACAATGTATGATGACGTTGATTACATGTGCGACACTTTAATTTAGAAGAACAGTTAACCGTTTTATGTTTAATACTCAAACAATTGACACAAGCATTGTTGTCTTTCACACATTTGAAACGGGCTGTCGGAGTCAAATTATCAAAAGCGGGACATTTATATAAGTGTTCATGGATATATGCTTCGCACAGACACTTGTTTGAATTATTTGACTCAGAGCAAGCTACATAGGATTGTGGATTAGGGGCGGTCATTTTATTATTAAAACTACGCGATTTATTAGACTTATGTGAATTGTCCGAACTATTCGGCTTATTATTGTTAGCTAAGGGTGGTTGGGTATTACGGAACTGATCATTGATGAAGGTGACAAAACTATCTAGAGTGGGAATCTTACGATTACGTTCTGTCATCTCGAAAGTGCGAATAGTTTCAGTGTCAAACTTTTTTATTGCGAGGTGCAATAAAATGAAATCCAGAAGGTCAACTAATTTTAGATTCTTTAGGGAATTAATTGCGGTGATGAACTTGTCCACGAATAGCTGGTAATTCGAAACAGACGCGGGACCGGACAATTTAAGATTTAAAGCTTGATCCAATTAGGTAGACGCGAGGACACAAATATCCTGGTACCTATCGAGGAGTGCCTGGAACATGACTTGGTAATTCTCAGCACACGGTGTGACTCCCGCGAACACAGACTGTGCCTTCGGCGACAGCTTACCTATTAAATAGTACAACCTGTCTGCATCCGTCAGCGACTTATTGTCATGAACTGTAGATTTAAAACTTGCATAAAATAATGGCCAGTTTCGTATATCACCGTCGAACGACATGAGTTCGATTGGCGGCAACCTTGGTCTACATGTTGCGGAATCACTCATACTGTGCCTCCCGGACGGCTTATCTTCCAATTGAGACATCACACGTTTCACGGAACAATACATATCCTCGAATGAGGCGTAGGCTTGATAGCTAGGCTTCGCATCGGGATATATAGCCAGTAACCTAGCATTATAATCATCCAATAATTTATGAAAGTCCGTTCGAATATCATCTATTGTTACACAAGAACCGAGAAAGCCTTCTCTCACTGATTCGGTAGTATTAGCGACTTTAGAGCGATCATAAATTGACTGAATACGCTCGAAAAGTATATTACGCTTAGCTTCTAAAATCACTAACTGTTGATCTTCCGAAGAAGCGATTGCTTTCGCATCACGCGGCATTGTTATGTTATGTAGTTACAAATAACCACACAAACAAAACAATGTACGGTAATTATTTAAACGAACAACTATATGTAGAAAAGTAATACTACTGATTGTGACTGTAAAATAAGTTTTTTCGTAGTACCCACTAACCAAAGTAATTATATAGTACAAAATGTTAATAGCATTACTATCCCAACCAGTTTTATTGTTAAGTTTGAATATTGTTTAAGATAAATGAATAGGTATAAATATGCAACTTATAGCCCGCAATCGTCGAAACGTATTCGGTAAAGTTATGATATTTATACTGCGTAGGTACCTACAAGTAGTACACCTATTTTATTTTTCTCTTATAGAATGAATGTCTACCCCGCGGTATTCGGAAAGTAACTTATTCCTAACACTTTATAATTGGAGGTAGGTGATTCCTATAAGGGCGGTTAAACTAAAAGACGCTTGAAATATGGAAATTTACAATACGACAAGTTAGTTTTAAATAAGAATTATTTTTAATAATAGCAGATACGTAATTATGAACCTGCTATAGCGGCGTTGATGGAACCACGTATTGGGTTTACAACTTGATTATGTGGGTAGGCGGCTAGGTGCCACGACCCTAGTAGGAATTTATAATTGATTCCTACGTAAGAAATAAAGGAAAATGGATATATTATAGTAATATATCCGGCTCGAAGGACCAAAAATGTTATAGCGGGTTGAGAAACCTCTTCATCCTTGTGTCTATTATGAAAAGTGGACTGTATTTGAAGGGTTCTGGCAATAGTGCGTTGAAAATAAGCGGGAAAATATTCACGGATCAATTCGGGCGATCTAGTATGGAAATGAGGGAAGTAGTACGCCTTACCTTGTAGTGGTCGATGCCAGCCCACGTGTGGCAGCGAGCTGGTGTTCTTCTACTCCAAACTGGCGACCTTCAGGATCCACACACTTCACACAATTGTTTTATATCCGCGAGGCGGGTTAATAGACACGGTTCACAAGGTTCTCTGCAATCTAACTAATTAGTTGCATCAGTCTCCAGCCAGGTGGCTTGGAAAGCTGGCGGTTGAGATACGAGGCCCGTTCACGTTGAAGTTTCGGTTCGTTCTGGCGACCTGTCATTAAGGCGTACATAAAGGGAAAAGGAATGAGGAAGGAACGAGATAATTAGGATATCGATCGCCCGCGAAATCTCAAATGCGTTTGTCTATGTGTTTTCAGTCATTGATTTACGACATTTACAAGAGATGGCGCTACCAGTAGGTCTACTCACATTGATACACTGAAATCGTTATCAAAATGATGACGTCGTTGGTATTTACTTTGATTTTAAAGTTCCATACGTCATGACATCCCCAAGGAAAACGATATTACTGAAGAAAACTGGCGTGGCCTTCAAAAAGTCACAGGATATGAGGAAGTGGAGTTCAAAGAATTCCTCTGACGTTACTAAAACTTACCAACAGGAAAATGTCTAGGTAAGATAATGGCAACGATAAGATAATTCAAGAAATCGCAGAATAAATTTGAAATTAGGTATAAGTTACCCATACAAACACAGGGACTGATAGATATAGTTAATATGTCAAAATTTGCAATTTTCTCGCATCTCATTAAAAATGTAGGTATTTAAATGTTAAAAAATCATAAAAAAAACAGTTTTTATACTAAGTTACAAGCGCAAGTTTAAACAAAAAATTAATTAATTTAATGAATATTAAATTCAGAACGTGCCTAAACTTGCCAGACAAGAAATGAACTTTCATTGCAGGACTCTATTAAAAAGCGCACAACTCAAAAATTAACATAAACCAGCAATAAATTATTACATTAACTTAATTAAAAGCCGAGGATCTCTAAAACTGGTCGGTATTGCGCTGCTCGGCTGCATATTCAGAAGTTGGTAACTCGGCACAATAACGGGGAGAAAGTTTAAAGTGGTGTGTTTTTTCTAGTGACTCGTAGTTGGTAGTGCGAATAACACAAACTTTAGCCGGCCACACGCCACCACAATAACACCCACTCTCTGCCAGCCGCCCCTATCCACTGACTGGGACTAATGGCGAATTATATATTAAAGCCATGCTCTACAAAACAGTTGCATTGTTAAGTAAACTTTCTAAAAAGCATAACGTATCGTTACCGTTTAATCTCTATCAAAACAACACAAACAAAACGCAACATTAGAGTTATTTCACAAGCACCACAAAATAATTATTCCAGTGTTATTAATCCGTTAATTCACGACCGTTTGTGAACACCAACAACAGTTATATATTATTTGCGCAAACTAAATTGAAATGCATAAAAATGAACAACATTTCGAAACTGTTGAACAAAAAGTTATATTTTCGTTATTTCACAAAAACAATTGCTTGCAATTTATAGTAGGCATTAATTAGAAATTTAATAAGATTCCGCGGAAACCGTGTTTAGAACAAAGGATACTTTTGACCTTAAAATGTGATGAAATAAGTCAAACAATAATTTCGAAGAGAAATGTGGTCTGCGCCTTTGTTTTAATAAAATTTAAGTAAGCGTAATTATATTTCATCTTTCACGTCTAGGAGACGAATCAGAGTAATCTGCGGACGATGGACTCAATGAAATCGAATTTAGTGTTGGTAAGACAGTCCTGTCTGAGTTTGTTATTAGAAGCAAACAGTAATAAACCTTTTAATTACTAAAATCTACCTTTGTAATTTTAACACCTTTGATGGATTTCAGTCCTTAAATAAATAAAGCATACAATCGGTTGCAAATTCTAAAGAAAATTCGATTTAAACTCCAAGTTTGCTTAGCTCAAACTAAAACGGTATTGTAAAAACCGACTTAGGCCCATTTAAAACCGCATGGACTCATGCTCATGTATAAGAAGTAGAGATAGAATTGTATTGAGTTAAGAGTAATATAATTATTGGCAAAAGAATCCAAGTTTGCACGCTAATCTGGTTCGCCTATAAAGAATTTTAATCTAAATGAGCGCAAAGTTATTCTCATTGTGAAAAAAATACATGTTTCCTATTTAGCGGTTAAGGCAGAGCAGCATTGACTCATGCTCAACTTAAATTGACAGTCGTGATTCTACATCGACAGAATTTCCAAAAAAATGCCGGGGTTGTTTTAGGAAAAACCACAGAACCCATTTTTGGAATTTTTGTCTGTTTGTCTCTAATATCTCTCGTAATCACGTTAAATGTACCAATGTAGATAACTCTTTTACATAAAAAAATGTGCATAACTTGAAGTATTACTTGGTTTTTGTTTCATTATCATTCAAAAGTTAGATGAATTTAAGATGTTCAGTTAAAGTAAAATATCACAACACACGGAATTCAGTGTTCACTCGGACAGTTGAACTCTATGTTTGATGGATGGCGTTGTGCATTTGACGTCATTTCTGAATGGCGGTGTGAAGATCCGCCGTGGCAGAATGACGCTAGAAAAAAGAATGGTAGGTAAGTAGGGTAGGTATAGATAAGTAAGTAGGGTAGGTATAGGTAGGTAAGTAGGGTAGGTATAGGTAGGTAAGTAGAGTAGGTATAGGTAGGTAAGTAGGGTATGTATAGGTAGGTAAGGAGGGTAGACGGGAGCCAAGTCGCGGGCACAGCTAATAATTTAATAAACCGATTATTACAGCACATCCTTAGCCCTACAACGACCATCATCGCCTCCTCGTACTCCGTATCTCCGGTCATCAAATGACCGGACGATTAATCTAGTAACATGTTAAGGCTGCGGGTATCTGCTGGATCCGAGACGCAGGGCCGATCGATGTGGCGACCTTGGGGACAGGCCTAGGTCCAGCAGTGAACGTCTTTTGGCTGACATGATGATAATAATGATAAAGTGTACATAGCGGGCAACAAAGATGTTTTCTTTTGAAAATGTTGTCAACCAGGAAGAAACAGCTATCTTAATGAGAAGGTGCTACTACGGATATTAAGTTCTTCCCTAGGTTTACTAGTACAAACGTTTATTATAATAGTATTTTTTTTTTTTTGACAGTGTTGTTAACGTAAACGTCAGTTTAGTCTAACAGTAAGCATAGACGATTGTATTACAGAAAATGACTCATCACCATCATTTCAGCTGAATGATGTCCACTGCTGAACCTCGGTTTACCCCAATTGTGGCTTTCCGACGCTGAAAATGACTAGCCTTACGATAATGGATACTTCAGCCTTCATAGTTCTCTATCATGAAAACCTAAATAAATATCTATCAAGATAATTTGCTCTCTTCTTGTATTAGAGCTATTCTCAGATCTTGGTTTATTGAGTGTACTTACCGTGAATAGCGATTTCTAAACCATTTGTCTGCTATAATAATAACCCATAATCCTATTCCAGACAGTAATTAATACCTGTTCATTAAAAGGAATACAATAAAACGGTGAATATTTTAGAAAATGAAGGTTGATTTATTTAAGTCAAGAAGAATTAAAGGTAGCCATGGGGATGAAAAACAGTGAATAGTAGGCAGATCGGGACATTTTGGGATAAATAAATAGAATAGCACATGTTTTTTTTTTTTTTTTTTTTTAATACGTGGCGTCCCGCAGTTCGGACAAAGTAGCCGTCCACTGCTTAACCGGACTAACCTGTGGAGACTAAGCTATGTAGCCTCCGGCCAGGCTTAAAATTTCTAAACCTAAAGCGACAACACTAAGGGCTACCCCAGTTGGGGTCGGACCTCGGCTCAGGGCGTCGCTTGGGGGATGGCAAAGGCCGGATCTGATAAAGTGATTCTACCATCCGTTCGGAAAAGCCTACGTGGAGAAGAACGGACAAGAAACTCCAATAATATCTGACTGGCATTTAACTATGGCTCAGCACGCGGGCTAGCTTATAGAATCGAAAAGGATTACGCGACTAGCCTCTGCGGTGAGGACGGAACGAATATGTAAATTAATTTTGTATGAACGGAGGGTTCGTACTATTTACGAACCCACTGACCGTCCTTGTAGACAAGGCTATCGAGCTCCTTAGTAATGGACTCATACCTCGAAAAGAGGATGGCGCATTCAGCGGGAAGGAGAGAGCCCGCATTCCGGATTTCAGTATCCAGAGCACGGGCTTGAGGGGTCATAAATATTGAGTACGCGCTAATTATATTTTTAGCGACGCATATATATGGCTTTTGCCCGGAGGGGGCGTCAGGGGGTTGGCACTTAGCAGCAGGGGTGGTGGAAGCCACCTTCTGGCTTTGTGCGGTCATAGGGGCGGCGGGGGGCATTGAGTCGGGGATAAGAATTGGCGCTGCGATGGGAGTAGCCATTAGCGCTGGAATCGGCTGGGAGCAAGACTGAGGAGCCACACTTTGGTGGTTCAGCTTACCCCACCGTAATGTTATGGTATGTGAGTGTCTCTCACAGAGAGGAGGCCTGTGTCCCAGCAGTGCGAACATTAAAAAGGCTGATGATGATGATGAGGAATTTTAGTAAACACGTTAGATAACACATAAGTAACACTTAAAACAGACGCCTCAGAATGTAAATCCAAACTGCCAGCCGGTAAACATTTTCCATCAGTGTAGAAGCACTCAAAACATCTAACAGAATTTAACAATTCCTAACATTCAAACGTACTAGTTTTAGAAAATGTTTGCAAACATTTTTAACAGCAGTGTGCAGGTGCATCAATACTCAAAAATCTTGTTCGAATACCAAACAACATCGTTCGAAAGAAGATGATTTATTGGTACTAATTACACTCCGGGATAAAAGGATTCGCAGTAAATAAAAACATATACATTAACATAATATGTAACTTTATACATGGGTAATAAGGAGGATTTTCGTGAGTTTCAGCAGAAAGCTCACCTTAGTCAAACTAGAAAAAAAAAAAACAGATGTGTAACTTTTCTTTTAGTGTACAATAAAGTCTATTCTATTTTATTGTATTCTAGAACAATTAATGATAATTCTTATTTCATTTTAGTTCCAGCATACCTTTTTATTTATATACTCGTATTTTGTGTTGGAAATCAATGACTTCTCCCGCTCTGGGTGAAGCGGAAGAGCGTGTCAGACTTTAACTGACTAAACCCCACCCGTGTTCCTTCAGTTGCTTGTGCCAGAGCCTCGGTAACTCTCTTTCAAATTTAATACTTATTTCATTTTAGTTTCAGCATACCTATAAATAAATAAATAAATAAAATAAAATAGCCTTTATTGCTGTTTCTATCTTACAATTAATTATTACATGCCTACTTACTAAAACTAAATTGATTTAATCTATTCTAACTTGCATTTGCTTGATCGGCAACTGGGTGTTTATGTGAAACAGCTTGTCTATCGACAAAGGCCTCCTCTAAAGATTTCCATGTATTCCTGTCTCTTGCTAAACGGGTCCACATCGGACCAGCTATCTTCTTCAGGTCATCTTCCCATCTTTTGGTTTGTCTGCCTCTTTTTCTTTTGCTATCTCTTGGATACCATTCTGTTACTAAAATAGTCCATTTCTCTACACTTTCTCTCAACATATGTCCCGTCCAACGCCATTTGAGCTGTCTGTAGGCTGTGTGTGCACTTTTAAATTTTGTTTTCTTTTTAATATCTTGTAATTTCACTCTATCCCTTCTTCTTATACCTAAAATACTCCTTTCTATTGCATTCTGGCAGACTTTCAATTTACTCTCTTGTAGTTCTGTTAACGCCCATGTCGGGCACCCGTATAGTAAGCATGGAATAATGTATATTTCGTATACTTTCTTTTTCCCTTTCATTGGCATATTTTTATCCTTCATTATTTCTCTAAGAGACCAGAACCGTTTCCAAGTATTAGTTATTCTTCGTTCCATTTCTTTGTTCATGCAATCATCTGTAGCTATAAGTTGGCCCAAATATATATATTCATTTACATATTCAATTTGTTCGTTATTTACTGTGATATCTATTTGTTGGGCATTCGTCATTAGTTTGGTTTTAGTGAGGTTCATTGTCAGGCCGGCCTTAACACTTTCATCGGATAGTTGCTGCAACATTAGTCCCAGAGTTCTTGCGTCTTCTGAAAACAAAATCAAATCATCCGCAAAGCGTAGATGGTTAAGATTTTCACCGTTTATATTGAGGCCATTTTTGGTCCAGTTTAGATTCCTGAAGATCATCTCCAGCACTGCTGAGAATAATTTAGGTGATATAGGATATCCTTGGCGTACACCTCTTTTAATGGGAAATTCGTTGCCTGCAGATTCAAGTTTAACTTGAGCTGTGCTCGCTGTATATACGTTTTTAATTATTCGTATATATTTTGCTTGCATTCCTTGTCTTTCTAGAGCGTCCCATATATAGTCATGTTCTAATGTATCGAACGCTTTGTTAAAGTCAACGAACCCTATGTAATAAGTTTTATTATATTCTCTATATTTCTGTAGAATTTGTCTAAGAGTATGAATGTGATCTATAGTTGAGAATTTGCTTCGGAAGCCAGCTTGTTCCTTAGGTTGATTTTCATCTAGTGTATTGGTAATTCTGTTTAGTATGATTTTAGAAAATATTTTATAGATATTGGACATTAAGCTGATCGGTCAGTAGTTCCCTATATCGCCCTTGTCTCCTTTTTTATGCAGCAGTATGATTGTCGATTTAGTCCAGTCTTCTGGGATAATTTCTGTTTCGAGGATTTCATTAAACAAATCTGTAAGTCTTGGTGCTATCACTGGTAAAGTAGTTTTTAGTAGCTCGTTTGTGACTAAATCTGGTCCAGGTGCTTTGTCTAGTTTTTCTGTTTCAATAGATTTTATTGTTTCTTCCTTAAGAATTGGTTTAATTTCCTCTTCATATACTGAATTATATTCCTTTATTACTTGTTCCCTTTTACGACTTTGGTATAAGTTTTGGTAGTATTTTGTAGCAATTCCTAGTATTTCTGGTCTTTTGCTGGTCTTTCCACTATCATTATTTTTCATATTTGGAATCCAGTCCTTTTTGCAATTCATTTCTTTCAGCGCCTTCTTTACTCCTCCTGTTTTTTCTATATGTTTTCTTAATGTTGATAGCCTTTTTAGTTCTCGTTCTTTTCTAAGTTGTTCGCTAATCTTTTTGCTTATTTCTGCTATCTTTTGGCCATTATTGTTATTGTTTCTTCCTTGTTGTATGAGTTCTTTCCGTTCTTGTAATAATTGCTTACTTTTAACTGATATCGCTGTCTTACTAGTCATGTTTACTTTTTTAGTTTCTGTTTTTAATTGTTTAAGCAGCCCATCGTATTTTTCTTGAATCGATATACATTCCTTTTCCCCACCTTGCAAGGATAATTCGAGGTTGTTCAGAAGTAGATCAGAGCTACCTGTGCATTTGATGGCTTTCATACTGTTGTGAAATTGTCGTGCTCTTTTAACACGTGTTCCTGATAGTTTTACTCTAACCATTCTATGATCTGAGTTAAAATTAAAATTGTTTAATATAGATAGATCTTCAAAAACTTTTACATTGTTAGACATAATATAGTCGAAATCGTTTCTATACCGGCCATTAGGAGAGATCCATGTCCATTTCTTCGATGGTTTCTTTTTATAAAAACTGTTTAGGATGCTCAACTTATTTCCAATAGCAAAAGATACTACTCGTGAGCCGTTTTTACTTCTATTGCCAAATCCATGGCTTCCTATGGTATGTTCTTCTCCATTTTTTTGTTTGCCAATCTGTCCATTAAAGTCGCCCATAACTAACTATTATGTTTTTGGATGCATTTGCAATCGTGGATTGTAGGTCTTCGTAGAATTTTTCGATTTTTATTATATCTTCTTTTCTATTTGATTCGGTAGGTGAATACGCCTGGATTATAGACCATACTTGTTCTTCCTCACCATCTACAGGTAATTTAATGTTGAGAAGTGCAATCCGTTCTGAAATCCCTCTTAGTTCTTGTATGTTTTTTTGCAAGGTTTCTTGTAACCATGAATCCGACTCCGCATAATCCAGGCGTCTCCCCAATATGGTGTAGTATGTAGTTTCCATGGTCTTCTATTCTTTCCCCAAATCTTCTTACTTCACTAATACCAGTTATATCCCATTTTATTTCATCCAGTGTCAGTTCTAGTTCTTGCAGTTTTTCTGCGGTTCCTAGTGATCGACAGTTTATAGTTGCTATATATATGTCGTTGAATTTCGTTTTCCCGTTATTTTTTATCTTTAGAGGGTCGTGGTCATTTTCCCTCACGAGGACCAGTCGGCTTGGGGGAGGTTGGTTTTTGATTATTTGGTTTTCTACTTTTTTATATTGTTGTGTTTCCCGGTTGCCGATAGTTAATTGTTATTGTCTATTATCCGTCGTAGAGGAAGAGAGAGAGTTGGATCTGCCTCTCAAGATATCAAAGGCGTTACGCCTATTATTTTGTGATGGCGTCCAGAATTGTTGTTTTTTTGTTTGTGTATTTCCTGGCGAAAAAGATGTTTCTCTCTTTCTTTTATCATTAGGTATAATATTTTCCTTTACTACAAGTTTGTCGTATTTAAGATATGCGAAATTTCCTTTCTGTCTTTCTTCTTTCAATTTAGTTTGTAACTATTTTCTCTTCTCCAGAACTTCTTTAGAATAATCCTCTGTTATATATATATCTTTGAGGTTTTGCCGGCATTTCATTACCTCATTTTTCTTCCATGAATTGACAAAGGAAAGTAGGACAGGTCTCTGTTTACCTCCTGGACTTTTCTTTCCGATGCGATAAATGTTTTTTATTTCAGAATCCCTAATGTCCATATTTAAGTTTTTATTAAATATCTTATTCACCTCTTGTATTAGTCCTGACGTAGATTTTTCTTCCTCTTTTAATCCAAAAATAATAATGTTGTTTTGTTTCCTTTCTCTTTTCAGATATTCGATCTCTTTCTCAAGGTTTACCACTTGTATCTTTAAGTTTTTGTTTTCTGCTATAATAGGCTTCAGATTTTCATCAATTTTCTCCATGATTGAATTAGTTATAGACTCTTTTAGTTCAATCGTCTCTTTCTGCATTTCAATTTTCATTTTGTCAAATAGAATTTGAAATTGATCTTCCATTTTTCAAAAATCCTGCGCACACAAATAAATTGCACGCTAATAAAGGCCCACCGCCTGGCGACGAACTGTCGATGCGTAGTTCGGCGAGAAAAACGTCGTAAGCGCCGTGTATACCGCGTCACTTACGCGTTGCGCTCATTAGGTTGGTTCGCCCAGATTATTTAAGTAATGGCGGTATAATAAAATCACTGGTTGATTTTATTTCGTCACTACTCAGTTATTATCAGTATTTATCACAAAATATATAAAGCTGCACATGTATTAGACTTGACGCTAGTAAACTTTATAAGAATCAGTAAACAGCACTCACTATTTTACGGGTTTTTAAATTATTTAGAAGGAACAAATTAACGCAGGTGTTTCTCACGCACCGTCAACACAACGTGTATCTCAGCATACCTAGTGTATGATAAATAATTTGTGTTTTTATCCGACGATAATGTATTTAGCTGACAAGCCTGTGGTATTAGTAGACATCGTTGGGTCTTACTTATGTGCATGCATGAAGACATATGGGCTAGATCGTCACACAGTAGGTCCTTGAAGACGGTAGGCGTAGACTAGGGAGGCCTAAGAAACGCTGTCGTGACGATTTGTACTCGTTCATGATGATTTGATTCTTTATTACAGCTCCAGCTTCTCCAGGTGGAGGCAAAACATAAAGAACATTGGAAAATATGATGGTTGCCTTTGTGCAGGAATTGGTTGTTTATCTTAAAAGAGACCGTTTAATATTCAGTTCATCCAGAAGGTTAACTTTAAGTAACCATAAATTATTTTCCCTCTGTAAGCACAGAGAATTTCTTTAAATTGTGCACAGTAAATGTTTCTTGAGTAAAATTTATTTTGCTTTGATCTCGTCTTTGAGGATTAATATCGGTCTATTGTGGTATTAGCAGGCGTAAGTAAGTCGTGAAAAAAATTGTAGAACACCCTTTGCGCTAATCGTGGCAGTATGAAATCCATAATATCCATACTGTAAAAGAAGTACCTCTGTCTGTCGGTTACATTTTTATGGCTAAACGAACGGATGGATTTAGATGAGCAGTTGTTCACAGGTAGACCATAAACAGTATTAGAACCTATGACACATTTTATAAACTAGTATCTAGTATGAAATCATGGGATAATGAAACACTTTTCATGCGGGCAAAATCGTAGCCCAACACTAGTATCCAACAAAAAGGTCAATCTCAAAATATTGTGTTTATTCACAATATTGATACCAATACCAACACAATTCACAATATGTTCTGAAAAATTGTGTCGGAACAAAAATATCGAGTGAAGCTGTATTGGTACTAAAATAAAAATTGACACTAAACTACCTTGTATGTGCAGTGAGCAGCAGGAATTTGAACTCGAATCACTGGGTACGTACGTGGTACAGAGTATTGAATTTTTTGTTAAAATAAATAAGCACTACTGACCATCGAAACTGAATGAATTTTTAAAATCTTTAATCATATTACTACAAACGGGCAAATCGTTTGTTAATAATATTTGTAGACAGCAGTGGTGGCCGAGAGCAGTGGTGGTCCAGTGGTAACGGCCGCGACTTACAGGTTGGAGGTCGTGGGTTGGAGCCCAGGCAGACGCATAACTTTGTGTAAATTATTTTATCACCACTGCTCTCAAAACGGTGGAGGAAAACATCGTGAGGAAACCGGTATGCCAAAGAACCAACAATTCGAAGATATATAACAACCAACAAACGGCACTGGGCCCGTGTGGGGGAGTGCGGCTCATTCCCTGTTACAGCGAGGAGGCCTGTGTTAATGCAGTAGGAACATTAAAAGGCTGATGATGATGAAGATGATGAGGAATATTTGTAAAAGCTAATCTATGTAAAACTGATAGATAGAAATCAACACAATCGTCGAGGGTTATGGCTTTTTGGCTCGGCAAAATGCACGGGTCCAGTAGGATACGCTACGGGGGCGACGCTGATAGAGCTCCCTATAATAATATCTTATAAATTTGTAACAATTATTCTATATAATATAGACAGAAGATTCTTCTAGATTATTTCTTCTTATCTTACCTAATTTACCAGTTATCCTTAAGGGCCTACATACGCTTTAGTGCCGTAAAACGGTAACTTTCTAAAGCATACTCCTCAGTAACAGCACACAAGGTTTTTTCGTGTAACTAATAGTTTTGCTTTAAAAAAATTGTTAACAAGACGATATTTTTCGCGAAACTCCTCCAAAACGACTTGGATGTTAAAATATATTTTTATACAGAAAAATTGATGGCTGGAATTACTTCACACCTAACATAGCATATGTAAATCAAATAATATTTTGCAAACAAAACTGTTCAAAAGGAGGTTCAATTTTGATATTTTGGCACCGAGCGGGCGCACGGCCAGTACTGCGTTACATTGGGGCGTATATATCACCATTTACCTACTGTCTTACTGACGATCAGATTCTTCGAAAATTAAACTTTTAAATAAGCTTAATGAATTATCCATCCAAAGTCCATAATATTTCTGAAGTCATAATTTACCCAGTTTAAGTCTCACTACCATGTAATAAGGTATCCTCCGTAAACTTCTACCAAGTTAATAAAAACCCCGTGAGACGTGAAACGCTAACAAAATAAATTATCACATTTTATACGACGGCGGAACTATAACATAATTGCAGGAAGATACTTCAAGCGTACCTTTTTTCAAGCAGTACCTATGTTCATTAATTACCGGGGCGTATTTTTGTCCCTGTCCATTAGAGATACGTCAACCCTCCGCTAACCTGAGATTAATGATGTGGCTAGCTAAATTCTAACGCTATTTTAAACATTTTAGCCATCATAGAAATTTCCAGTAATTTCCACTTTTTGATCGGATGAAAGTTTAATTTGTAAATCTAGTTAGGCGTTTGAGTATACCCGTTCGTGTGAGCTTAATGCATAACTTTGTTATAACAAGTTGATTGTTTTAACCGAAAAATGTTTGTTAAATGTTTTGACCGTTCATTGTGACGGTCGTTTCAAGGGACACGGCCAACTTTGTTCGTTGAAGGGCTAATCATAGATTATCCAGTGATAACCCTACTTAATTATAGTAAAGGTTAACGCTGTTGATATGTTTAGGATGGATAAATTCTCATTACCAAAATAGCTGGCTTTTTAATTCGTACATAATTGGATACCGAAGGTCAAGAATGTGTACAACAACATCATCAGTATTTCAGCTGAAAATCTTCCATTGCTGAACATCCCCTAAGTGTCACTTCATCAACCCATTCTGTGCGTCTCGCAACCAGCGGATCCTCGCAGCTCACCAGGTCACCGGTCCACCTTATGGGAGGTCTACCAACGCTGCGACTTTCGGTACCCGATCGCCTCTTCAGAACTTTTATTATTTATTTATTTATTTAAACTTCATGTACAATGGTGATACATAGGCGGACTTAATGCAGCAAGGCATTCTCTACCAGTCAACCTTTTCAGCTCCATCAACTATTCGTTCTGCGAGTAATGTGCTCTACCCACTGCTACTTAATTTTGACAAATCTTTGGGCAATGTCGGTTACCTTCGGTTCGCCTGTGGATATCTTCATCTCAGATTCGTATGTTAAAACCATATTAAATGAAAGAACTTTACCCAAACCAAAATCCTCAGACATTATTTCCATAGTTCCTATCCATGATTCAAAACAATACAAATATTTCAACGATACCAGTTCTAAACATCACAACCTAAAAGCATTCAATATTGAAACAAAACAGCTGAGAGAGAAGCACCACAGAGTACCCACTTCTGAACATATCTCGTTAGCCATCCAATTAGTGTTCGGATCGACAGTTGAATATTTTATAGATCACAGTTACATTACTGATACGATTTTTATTGCTTGTTTATACTCTACATCCGATTCTATAGAAATCTGATGTTTTTTGTGATTTTTTTTTTGTTATTTTGTCCGAGTAATCGAAATCACACTAATATTATAAAGGTTTTTGAGTGTGTTTCTTTGTTTGTTACTTCTTGAAGCTCAAACGGCTGGACAGATCTAGATGAAATTAGAGAGATAGATTATAGTCAGAAATAGCACATAGGATACTTTCTATCCCGGGCATATGTTTCTTCAGGATAATTTTTGATTTTCAGGCGGGCGCCGCCGCTGGCAGAAGCTATTTGATTGTATTAATTAATATGGAGTGCATTATATGCACTAGTAAGATGTTATGTTTGTTACGGACTTAAATAACAACTAATATTTTAAAGAAGTAAAATTGTATGTTTGTTAAAGATAATCTCTTCGAGTGCTGATTCAGTTAAGAACATTGATTCGCTAATTGAAAGTTTGTAGGTCTACTCACATTGATAAGCTGAAATCGTAATCAAAATGATGACGTCGTTGGTATTTACTTTGATTTAAAAGTCCCATACGTCATGACATCCCCAAGGAAAACGATATTACTGAAGAAAACTGGCGTGACCTTCAACAAGTCACAAAATATGAGGAAGTGGAGTTCAAAGAATTCATCTGACGTTACTAAAACTTACGAACAGGAAAATGTCAAGGTTAGATAATGGCAACGTTTTAGATAATTCAAGAAATCACAGAATAAATTTGAAATTAGGTATAAGTTACCCATACAAACACAGGGACTGATAGATATAGTTAATATGTCAAAATTTGCAATTGTTCTCGCATTTCATTAAAAAATTTATTTAAATGTTAAAAAATCATAAAAAAGCAGTTTTTATAGTAAGTTACAAGCGCAAGTTTAAACAAAAAAATAATTAATTTATTGAATATTAAATTCAGAACGTGCCTAAACTTGCCAGACAAGAAATGAACTTACATTGCAGGACTCTATTAAAAAAAGGCACAACACAAAAATTAACATAAACCAGCAATAAATTATTACATTAACTTAATTAAAAGCCGAGGATCTCTAAAACTGGTTGGTATTGCGCTGCTCGGCTGCATATTCAGAAGTTGGTAACTCGGCACAATAACGGGGAGAAAGTTTAAAGTGGTGTGTTTTTCTAGTGACTCGTAGTTGGTAGTGCGAATAATACAAACTTTAGCCGGCCACACGCCACCACAATAACACCCACTCTCTGCCAGCCGCCCCTATCCACTGACTGGGACTAATGGCGAATTATATATTAAAGCCATGCTCTACAAAACGGTTGCATTGTTAAGTAAACTTTCTAAAAAGCATAACGTATCGTTACCGTTTAATCTCTATCAAAACAACACAAACAAAACGCAACATTAGAGTTATTTCACAAGCACCACAAAATAATTATTCCAGTGTTATTAATCCGTTAATTAACGACCGTTTGTGAACACCAACAACAATTATATATTATTTGCGCAAACTAAATTGAAATGCATAAAAATGAACAACATTTCGAAACTGTTGAACAAAAAGTTATATTTTCGTTATTTCACAAAAACAATTGCTTGCTAAATATATAGTAGGCATTAATTAGAAATTTAATAAGATTCCGCGGAAAGCGTGTTTAGAACAAAGGAGACTACCTTACAATGTGATGAAATAAACACATCAACACGGTCTAGGGATACTTTTAAAAAAGCGAATTACTATCAATGTGTTAATTATTTATATGACATGTATATATTTAAAAGATACGTTATTTAATATTCTACCATTTTTCAATAATGGTTAAGGTACTTCGATTAAAATTTCAGGATTTTATGGAAAAAAATGAAGCATAGACGGAAACCGTATATGAATTAACTTTTAATTTATGAGTAAAACTGAAAAAAATAGAAAAATCATTTAATTTGTGTTTATAAACTTGAAGTTAGTAGTCTGAGAAAGCGCCCATGATGTTCATAACACATCGGCAACGATTCGGCATGCTCAGAACAAGGTTGTCAATGTCTTGCTGCGGAATATTGTCCCATGTCTGTCTGAATCTGTCCATCTGAGGTGCGCAAAAAGTTGATCTTCTGTAGCCAGATTTTCATGAACTTCCTTCAGAGCTCTTCTTTGCAGCATATCCCACGCATGCTCAATGGGATTTAGATCTGGCGATTGAGCAGGCCAGTCTAAGGCCCTAACATTTTGTGTATGTAACCAAGCTGCTACCGTTCTCGCCGTGTGTGCCCGGGCATTGTCGTGCATGAGCAGGAAATCTTGCCCCATTTGTGTTCTGTGGAGCAAGATTACGGGCCCCAGCACCTGTTGGACGTATCGTTCTGCCGTCATATTGCCCTGCACCCAAACGAGATCCGTCCGTCCTCCAAGACGAATTCCTGCCCAAACCATAATTGTTCCTCCTTGGTATGGGTGAACTTCCTGAGGGTTCTGAAGACGGCTCCATCGTCCAGGAACTCGCCAAACACGCGTCCTTCGTGAATCTGGATGGAAGCCGAACCTGGATTCATCCGTGAACAGCACATTGGACCATTGCTCACGGCCCCAGTCCACGTGGTTCCAAACCCATTCTAATCGTCGTCCACGATTGCCTCTCCGTAAAAGTGGGACCCGGAGTGGTCTACGAGAGCGTAGATTGCTTTCATGCAGTCGCCTTCTTACAGTTTGGTCACTCACAAGCACTTGGTGTTCCACTCGCAGCCTTTGGACCAACTGAGTCGCCGTTGCATTTGGTTGAGCTCGCGCAGTAATTTTCAAAAATCGGTCTTGTCTGGGGGTAGTGATGCGACTTGGTACTTCACCTGTGGCACGATAGCGTGTCCACAATCTTGAAATTACATTTTGGTGGCTCCCTATGGCCTCAGCAACATTACGCTGAACAGACCCAGCTTCCAGCATTCCCAAAGCTCGTAACATCTCCGCCCTCGTCAAATGTTGGCGTTGCATGGCTACAATACCTCAATTTTAACTTTATCTTTCGTTTAAAAATGAAAAAAAACTGTAACTAAACGTAATTCGTATTGTTTTCTAAATTTCGCACAAATGAAAATTCCCTCTCCTACACATCAAGCCATTTTTATGCCACCGAAACAAAAGAATTTTCAAAAATGTTAATTTGGAATTAGTCTGAGATAAATTACAAACAAATCGGTGTATAAAAGATTCTAATGCGGCCAGTACTTTTCAAGTTATTTAATTGAGTATGAAATATCCCTAGACCGTGTTGATGTGTGTAAGTCAAACAATAATTTCGAAGAATAATGTGGTCTGCGCCTTTGTTTTAATAAAATTTAAGTAAGCGTAATTATATTTCATCTTTCACGTCTAGGAGACGAATCAGAGTAATCTGCGGACGGTGGACTCAATGAAATCGAATTTAGTGTTGGTAAGACAGTCCTGTTTGAGTTTGTTATTAGAAGCAAACAGTAATAAACCTTTTAATTACTAAAATCTACCTTTGTAATTTTAACACCTTTGATGGATTTCAGTCCTTAAATAAATAAAGCATACAATCGGTTGCAAATTCTAAAGAAAATTCGATTTAAACTCTAAGTTTGCTTAGCTCAAACTAAAACGGTATTGTAAAAACCGACTTAGGCCCATTTAAAACCGCATGGACTCATGCTCATGTATAAGAAGTAGAGATAGCATTGTATTGAGTTAAGAGTAATATAATTATTGGCAAAAGAATCCAAGTTTGCACGCTAATCTGGTTCGCCTACAAAGAATTTTAATCTAAATGAGCGCAAAGTTATTCTCATTGTGAAAAAAATACATGTTTCCTATTTAGCGGTTAAGGCAGAGCAGCATTGACTCATGCTCAACTTAAATTGACAGTCGTGATTCTACATCGACAGAATTTCCAAAAAAATGCCGGGGTTGTTTTAGGAAAAACCACAGAACCCATTTTTGGAATTTGTGTCTGTTTGTCTCTAATATCTCTCGTAATCACGTAAAATGTACGAAACCAATGTAGATAACTCTTTTACATAAAAATTGTGCATAACTTGAAGTATTACTTGGTTTTTGTTTCATTATCATTCAAAAGTTAGATGAATTTAAGATGTTCAGTTAAAGTAAAATATCACAACACACGGAATTCAGATATTCGGACAGTTGAACTCTATGTTCGATGGATGGCGTTGTGCATTTGACGTCATCTCTGAATGGCGGTGTGAAGATCAGCCGTGGCAGAATGACGCTAGAAAAAATAATGGTAGGTTAGTAGGGTAGGTATAGGAAGATATGTAGGGTAGGTATAGGTAGGTAAGTAGAGTAGGTTTAGGTAGGTAAGTAGGGTATGTATAGGTAGGTAAAGAGGGTAGACGGGAGCCAAGTCGCGGGCACAGCTAATAATTTAATAAACCGATTATTACAGCACATCCTTAGCCCCTCAACGACCATCATCGCCTCCTCGCACTCCGTATCTCCGGTCACCAAATGACCGGACGATTAATCTAGTAACATGCGATGTGTCATCCGCTTCATTGTAACCAGGTGCTGCCAGTGATTAATTATCTGACAAAATTGTGCCACATTAATAAAAATTAGTTGGCATACGAGTGCCGTTTTATTTATAAATAGTTTTATGATAAAATTTTAAAATAGGGTATCAAATATTTAAGTGACGGGTGATGTTTTTTTACTGTGATTTATTGTTTATAGTTGGTGATGAGAATACTTGTTAAGTTTTGAGCTGCATATAAAAGTAGCAAAAAGTTTTTTAAGTTTTGAGTATTGGCTTAAGTTGAATTACGAGTATTTATATTAGTTGAGGCACCATATGACCTGGTTAAGGCTGCGGGTATCTGCGGGATGCGAGACGCAGGACCGATCGATGTGGCGACCTTGGGGACAGGCCTATGTCCAGCAGTGAACGTCTTTTGGCTGACATGATGATGATAATGATAAAGTGCACATAGCGGGCAACAAAGAAGTCTTTCTTTTGAAAATATTGTCCACCAGGAAGAAACAGATATCTTAATGAGAAGGTGCAACTACGGATATTAAGTTCTTCCCTAGGTTTACTAGTACAAACGTTTATTATAATAGTTTTTATTTTATTTTGATTAACGTTAACGTCAGTTTAGTCTAACAGTAAGCATAGACGATTGTATTACAGAAAACGACTCATCACCATCATTTCAGCTGAATGATGTCTCGGTTTACCCCAATTGTGGCCTTCCGACGCTGAAAATGACTAGCCTTACGATAATGGATACTTCAGCCTTCATAGTTCTCTATCATGAAAACCTAAATAAATATCTATCAAGATAATTTGCTCTCTTCTTGTATTCAAACTATTCTCAGATCTTGGTTTATTGAGAGTACTTACCGTGAATAGCACTTTCTAAACCTTTTGTCTGCTATAATAATAACCCACAATCCTATTCCAGACAGTAATTAATATCTGTTCATTATAAGGAATACAATAAAACGGTGAATATTTTAGAAAATGGAGGTTGATTTATTTAAGTCAAGAAGAATTAAAGGTAGCCATGGGGATGAAAAACAGTGAATAATAGGCAGATCGGTTCATTCTGGGATAAATAAATAGCATAGCACCTGGTTATGCCTTCGAATTTGTTGATTAATTAAGACATTTAAAAAATCAAAATCAAAACCAATTTTGTTTATTTCACATAGGCCTACATGGGCACTTATAAAACGTCGACAAAAGGTGCACGGTTCGGGTTGGTCGTTTCCTATGGAGAAGAACCGGCAAGAAACTCCATCTCTCTTTTAAAAATGGTTTGGTTTTACAATATTTCCATGTTACAGCATTAGTACTTAGATATGGGGGGACAACGTAGGCCCGAATTATGACAATAAGTCCTAAGAAACTAAAAAAATAAAATAAAAAGATTATATATTTTATTTAAAAAAAAATAAGAAATTTTTTTCATGTTAGGTAATGTTATGGTATGTGAGTGTCTCTCACAGAGAGGAGGCCTGTGTCCCAGCAGTGCGAACATTAAAAAGGCTGATGATGATGATGAGGAATTTTAGTAAACACGTTAGATAACACATAAGTAACACTTAAAACAGACGCCTCAGAACGTAAATCCAAACTGCCAGCCGGTAAACATTTTCCATCAGTGTAGAAGCACTCAAAACATCTAACAGAATTTAACAATTCCTAACATTCAAACGTACTAGTTTTAGAAAATGTGTGCAAACATTTTTAACAGCATTTTGGGTTGTCAATACTCAAAAATCTTGTTCGAATACCAAACAACATCGTTCGAAAGAAGATGATTTATTGGTACTAATTAGGCTGAAAATAAGCTTTTTGGATTTGAATTGACTGCCCTTTTGTCGAAAACAGTTGGTATACTGTCTGCAAAATAAACCAACACAATATGTGTAGTTACTGAAGCACAATATACATCAATGTTTCTCGCCCAAACATTATCCTCTATGGCTTCAGGATCCCGAGAAATAAATGCGGCCTGAAGTGTTTTACTAGCACTCCGGGATAAAAGGATTCGCAGTAAATAAAAACATATACATTAACATAATATGTAACTTTATACATGGGAAATAAGGAGGCTTTCGTGAGTTTCAGCAGAAAGCTGACCTTAGTCAAACTAGAAAAAAATAAAACAGATGTGTAACTTTATTTTAGTGTACAATAAAGTATATTCTATACTATTTTATTGTATTCTAGAACAGTTAATGATAATACTTATTTCATTTTAGTTTCAGCATACCTAGTGTATGATAAATAATTTATGTATTTAGATGACAAGCCTGTGGTACTGAGTAGACATCGTTGGGTCTTACTTATGTGCATGCATGAAGACATATGGGCTAGATCGTCACACAGTAGGTCCTTGAAAACGGTAGGGGTAGACTAGGGAGGCCTAAGAAACGCTGTCATGACGATTTCTACTCGTTCCTGATGAATTGACTCTTTATTACAGCCATTATAAAAAACTTTGGTAAATATGATGAATGCCTTTGCGCTGGAATAGGTTATCTTAAAAAAGACCGTTTAGTATTCAGTACATTCAGAAAGTTTACTTTTGAGTAACCATACATTATTTTCTCTCTGTAAGCACAGTGAATTTCTTTAAATTGTGCACAGTAAATGTTTCTTGAGTAAAATTTATTTTGCTTTGATCTCGTCTTTGAGGATTATCATCGGTCTATTGTGGTATTAACAGGCGTAAGAAAGTCGTAAAAAAAATGTAGAACAGCCTTTGCGCTAATCGTGGCAGTATGAAATCCATAATATCCATACTGTAAAAGAAGTACCTCTGTCTGTCGGTTACATTTTTATGGCTAAACGAACGGATGGATTTAGATGAGCAGTTGTTCACAGGTAGACCATAAACTGTATTCGAACCTATGACACATTTTATAAACTAGTATCTAATATGAAATCTTGGGATAATGAAACACTTTTCATGCGGGCAAAATCGTAGCCAAACACTAGTATCCAATAAAAAGGTCAATCTCAAAATATCGTGTTTATTCACAATATCGATACCAATACCAACACAATTCACAATTTGTTCTGAAAAATGGTGTCGGAACAAAAATATCGAGTGAAGCTGTATTGGTACTAAAATAAAAATTGACACTAAACTACCTTGTATGTGCAGTGAGCAGCAGGAATTTGAACTCGAATCACTGGGTACGTACGTGGTACAGAGTATTGAATTTTTTGTTAAAATAAATAAGCACAACTGACCATCGAACCTGAATGAATTTTTAAAATCTTTAATCATATTACTACAAACGGGCAAATTGTTTGTTAATAATATTTGTAGACCGCAGTGGTGGTCCAGCGGTAACGGCCGCGACTTACAAGTTGTAGGTCGTGGGTTCGAACCCAGGCAGGCGCATTACTTTGTGTAAATTATTTTATCATCACTGCTCTCAAAACGTCCCTGTCTGTACGACCCGAACAGATGGGGCTTTCGCAGCTGGAACTACGGGTCCGGCTGTTTGGATCAGGGTACGCGGGGCTAGGTAGGCCCTCCACCAATGGTGGAACCTGACATTGAGGTTGGACTCGCGGTGGTCTATGTGGTGGTTGCAGAGGAGTGGCATGTTGTCTGCTCGGCTATGTGTGGGTCGAGCGTCATTCCTCGCGCGCAACAAGTGTCTGAAGTTACCGGCCCAAGGCAAAGGGCCACCTGGTGGTCAGACGCGGGGTTCGTGAGTAACCCTCAAGCAAGTGAGCTCCTGTGAGCGAGCTGCATCTCCGGCACTTTCCTGGATAGAAAGAAGAGGACTACCCGTTGGATTAGTTTTCCGGCAACCCAGCTGTAGGCATTGGGTAGATGCGATGATTTGTATTCGAGAGGTGAGCGTGCTTACAGCTCCGGGACCATTCTGGAGAAATGGGAGCCAGCTTCTCTGGCGTCCTTAACGGGGATTGAATCCGCTAGCACCAACTGCGCTGGTGCCGGTGCATGCACTAGTGCTGGCGTGCTGGGGTGCGTGTGGTGAGCGGCTTTATTGCCCCGGTACCATTCTGGACAAATGGTAGTGAGTAATCACGATGCGACTCACATTTTCTCTTGAGTACCAGGGGCGAGTGCTCTCGGAGGCGTGACCTACCGAAGATGGTCCCAGACACCTCGTAAGGGGTTGCCTGGTATAGTGTGCCGCCTTTTATAACGTAAGGTTAGTGAAGGAGGCCACTATAGGAAATCTCAGTAGACAAATAGGGGTATGCTCTCAAAACGGTGAAGGAAAACATCGTGAGGAAACCGGTATGCCAAAGAACCAAAAATTCGAAGGTATGTGATAACCAACAAACCGCACTGGGCCCGCGTGGATGAGTGCGGCTCATTCCTTGTTACAGCGAGGAGGCCTGTGTCAAAGCAGTAGGAACATTAAAAGGCTGATGAGGATGATGATGAAGATGATGAGGAATATTTGTAAAAGTTAATCTATGTAAAACTGATAGATAGACAACACAATCGTCGAGGGTTATGCCTTTTTGGCTCGGAAAAATGCACGGGTCCAGTAGGATACGCTACGGGGGCGACGCCGATAGAGCTACCTATAATAATATCTTATAAATTTGTAACAATTCTTCTATATAATATAGACAGAAGATTCTTCTACATTCTTTCTTCTTATCTTTTCGATCACCTAATTTACCAATTATCCTTAAGGTGTTAGATTTACCTATTGTCTTACTTACGATCAGATTCTGCGAAAATTCAACTTTTAAATAAGCTTTGTGAACTATCCATCCAAAGTCCATAATATTTCTGAAGTCATAATTTACCCAGTTTAAGTCTTACTACCATGTAATAAGGTATCCTCCGTAAACTTCAACCAAGTTAATAAAAACCTCATGAGACGTGAAACGCTAACAAAATAAATTATCACATTATACGACCGGGGAACTATAACATAATTGCAGGAAGATACTTCAAGCGTACCTTTTTTCAAGCAGTACCTATGTTCATTAATTACCGGGGCGTATTTTTGTCCCTGTCCATTAGAGATACGTCAGCCCTCCGCTAACCTGAGATTAATGACGTGGCTAGCTAAATTGTAACGCTATTTTAAACATTTTAGCCATCAGAGAAATTTCCAGTATTTTCCACTTTTTGATCGGATAAAAGTTTAATTAGTAAATCTAGTTAGGCTTTCGAGTATACCTGTTCGTGTGAGCTTAATGCATAACTTTGTTATAACAAGTTGATTGTTTTAACCGAAAAATGTTTGTTAAATGTTTTGGCCGTTCATTGTGACGGTCATTTAAAGGGACACGGCCAACTTTGTTCGTTGACGGACTAATAATAGATTATCCGGTGATAACCCTACTTAATTATAGCAACGGTTAACGCTGTTGATATTTTTAGGATAAATAAATTCTCATTACCAAAATAGCTGGCTTTTTAATTCGTACATAATTGGATACCGAAGGTCAAGAATGTGTACAACAACATTATCAGTATTTCAGCTGAAAATCGTCCATTGCTGAACATCCCCTAAGTGTCACTTCATCAACCCCTTCTGTGCGTCTCGCAACCAGAGGATCCTCGCAGCTCACCAGATCACCGGTCCACCTTATGGGAGGTCTTCCAACGCTGCGACTTTTGGTACCCGATCGCCTCTTCAGAACTTTTCAGCTCCATCAACCATTCGTTCTGCGAGTAATGTGCTCTAACCACTGCTACTTAATTTTGACAAATCTTTGGGCAATGTACCGACATTGCCCAAAGAACCTTAGGTTCGCCTGTGAATATCTTCATCTCAGATTCGTATGTTAAAACCATATTAAATGAAAGAACTTTACCCAAACCAAAATCCTCAGACATTATTTCCATAGTTCCTATCCATGATTCAAAACAATACAAGTACTTTAACGATACCAGTTCTAAACATCACAACCTAAAATCATCCGATATTGAAACAAAACTGCTGAGAGAGAAGCACCACAGAGTACCCACTTCTGAACATATCTCGTTAGCCATCCAATTAGTGTTCGGATCGACAGTTGAATATTTTATAGATCACAGTTACATTACTGATACGATTTTTATTGCTTGTTAATACTCTACATTCGATTCTATAAAAATCTGTTGTCTTTTGTGATTTATTTGTTCTTTTGTCCGAGTAATCGGAATCGTAAATCGGAAAGTTTGTGAGTGTGTGAGTTTGTATGTTTGTTACTTCTTCACGCTCAAACGGCTGGACGGATCTGGATGAAATTTGGCACAGAGATAAATTATAGTCAGAAATAGCACATAGGATCCTTTATATCCCGAGAATATGTTTCTTCAGTATAATTTTCGACTTTCAGGCGGGCGACGCCGCTGGCAAAAGCTATTTGATTATAATAATTAGTATAGAGTGCACTGTATGCACCAGTATGATGTTATATTTGTTACGGACTTAAATATCAACTAATATTATAAAGATGCAAATTTGTATGTATGTTCAAGGTAATCTTTTCATGTGCTGATTCAGTTACGAACATTGTTTCGCTAATTGAAAGTTACGATATTGCTGAATGGCATAGGTTATTTTGCACAGTGGGAGAGGTTCCATGAGCAAAGCCGCATGAAAAACCTAATCCTACTATGTCTTACTACTATGTGCGGCCGCTTACGTACTTTGTGTTATGTGAAAGTTTCGTGAGGATAGATGCATGGATGTTTGTTACTCTTTCACGCAAACACTACTCCACGGATTTTAGTGAAACTTTGCAGTAATATAGCTTATACATCAGAATAACACAAAGGCTATCATTTATTAATATTTATGATTTATTTTATATTATTCTTAAATTGTACACTACTTCTCTTTTTCCTTTTGTAAAGTCTCTCTATCACTAGAGTGAAGGCGAGCTTAACTCAAAGAAGAGTTTTAACCTTAGAAGGTTAAAACTCTTCTTTGAGTTAAGCTCGCCTTTGTACATCAACTTTATAATCACTCATGTTGTGTATGTAATGTTTTGTGTACAATAAAGAATTAAGAGAAGTACTAATTTAAAGCGGGTGGAGCCGCGGCCGGCTGCTAGTATTTTATATGTCTTTAAAAATCTGTTGTCGTTTGTAATATTCGCTCTGAATTTTTCGTACTTTTGTTCGAGTCATGAGAATGGATTATTGGATCAATTGTAATTAACCCCCGCCGGAAAAAGAGGGGTGTTATAAGTTTGAGGTGTGTTGCTGTGTATCTGTGTATCTGTCTGTGGCATCATAGCGCCTAAACGGATGAACCGATTTTGATTGTTTTGTTTGAAAGGTGATTTTGTCGAGAGTGTTCTTAGCTATATTTGAATAAAATCGGTTCAGCCGTTCAAAAGTTATGAGCATTTTACTGTTTGAATCGGGGTGTTTTCGCAAGATAAATGTGACGGGGGTTTTTTAAATTTTGAAATTTTCTTGTTATCTGGATTAACTTTGCGTGTATTGTTTTTATCAATATGCTGATCGCTCTGATGCATACGATTGTTTTTAAAGCATTTAAGAGATAAATTATGGTATTAGCCGAATCAGGGAAGCTTAATCACAGCCCTTTTATAGGACTAGCTATTTTTTTTAACACTTTTTGGCGAACTTTGAAAAGGCAAATCAAGACTTATTTTATTATGTGACGATATATCCTATCGAAATGACAGCAAGAACTTGTTTTTTATTTTCATTGCTATAGTATCAGGAGTGTTCAGGTCATCAAGATCATAGCGCACCACTTTTTTTGAAATCTTTATTTAATTTTTATAGAGGGTTCGATCAGACATGATCATGCCACCCTCATAAGCCTCACAAAAATTAGCTTATCTACGCTTAAAGGTAGCCTTTCGAACTGAGCGTCTATGGCGTCATTGGCGCCGCGGATGTGACGCCGCGACAGTGCGACAGATAGATGTTCTATGCAAATGTATGAAATTCTAGGGAACGTCATTCGAGCGCAGCGTCACTGTCGCGACGTCAGTGACGTCACAGTGCTCGCGGTGTTGTTGACGCTATAGACGCTGCGTTTGTGACGCTTAGTTCGAAAGGCTACCTTAATAGCTAATTAAACTAATTTATAAATTGATTTTGCCTCCTCTGACAGAGGACGTGCCAGAATCAAGTTACATAGCGCCATCACTTGAAAATTAACAAAGTTTAACTCTTGATTCCCTAGATGGCATTGACGTCAAAATAGATCGCGCTATAGTTTTGGTACAAGCAGATAGCTAAGTCATTTTGTGGTATTTTTTTTGTGTGTGAGCAGTACTATTATACATGATGATCCAGTACATATTAATATTCGCGATTAGTTATCAGTCCAGGGTTAAAATTAGCAACCCCATCTCCAATTAGACCCGCGGTTTATACAGGAGCCTATATTTTTTACGACTAACAGCGGTTGGTGAATAAAAACCCGATTGTATGTAAATGACCGTCCTGACTTATTAAAACAGTACTTATCTACTGAAGTTGTTTATGTACTGCAAATAGTCGAAGGTGGCTGTAAAGTCAGTGACGTGTTTTGACGACTTTTAAATGCGCACAAAATAATAGATGAATGACTGCACGTACACCAAAGTCTTTAGATACATGCCAAACACTACGGATGGCAAGCTCACACTCAGAAAAACCCGATTATTATATTTTATTTTAATTACCTACCTGCCCAGTGAATAACAAACAACTATGAACCACAATGTTCACCAAAAAATACACAAACATAAAAACCAATGGACTACGCAAATTAAAATTGTACAACCCTGACCGCAAGTTTCGGCCGGCGACAACAAAATGGTCCTTAACATTTTATAGAATCGTAACTCCGCTACGAATGGACTTACATAAATAAAACTATGAAAAATGAATGGCTCAATTCCTTTATCCCTATTTTTTCCTCCATCGGACTCCAAATAACGTGCTCGTTTGCCATCCAGGGTCATAAATTCGGCGTCTCTCTGGCCCCACGATCCATTTGCAATTGAAAGCGTTCTTTATAACAGGATATGTCCGGTCTCACTTTTACGATCGACTGTACATGCAAGCTCGGCCGTACTAACATAATACACTCGCCACTTTCCTGTCGAGTATATTCGCTGATATTTTTCTTTGTTAGCTAGTTGCAGCATATATTTTTGAGAAAGATGGCTATGTTTATTGGTGTTGTTGTAGGTACAATTGTAATGCTGTTACTTTTACATATATTATATTGTTACCTAAACCTTATCGTATTTATTTCTCAGTGTGCAATAATTTGGTTAAGTCATGTTTGCACTATTGTACATTCGTAATTAATGCTTGCTATTCATAATACCTTTCAATATGTATAAATTTATTTTATGAGATCAAGAAACAGGTGAGCTTAAAATTTTCTGATCACTGTTATACAAATTACGAATACAGAAAACCTTCAAAGGCAAATCTTAACTTATTTTAATAATAAGACATCATTGCAGAGCAAATACAGAAAATTGCAACGTTTCATTCCTTAAAACCCTTATTCGAAGATTCTATCTCCACCTTTTTACGGCAAGACCTTAAACAGCCAAATTGAATCCCAAGCGATTGGGCATTCTAATCATACTAAACCAGATAAACAGCTTAATCTCTCACTTATCTCGCTAAAACCGCTATAAACAATCGTATTCCGCGTGAACATTATGGTATAATTATCTGAAAATCCAATCGCCTAAAATGCTATAAATAAAAGGCCATTGTCGGCGAAATCGGATTGGATTTAGCCATACCGTACACGGGTCTACGCTATGGAGACGGATAGAATACAAATAGCGACTCAATTGGATTGCATACTATTAATAAAATAAAACAAGTTAATTCGACGGTGGCTACCAGAGAACTATATATTTCAACATTCAGTGTTACCAACCCATTCGATACAAAGGACACAGATTATAAAGAAGCATTCATTTGATGTAATAGACTATTAATTTCAACACCCCCACTACATCACATGAAACCGTGAAATAATATATTTTTATAAAATAACAAGTCCCAAGGTTTTAACACATTGGTAATGCTTTGTTGCACCAAGTGCCTTTGTGAGAACATCAGCTGGCATATCATTAGTACACATATATTTAACATTTATAACATTATTACTGACAGCGTCCCTTAGAAAATGATAACGGATGTCTATGTGTTTACTTTTTCTATGTTAAGCATGATTACCAATAAATTTTTGAGCACTCTGACTATCATTGTATAAGATAATAGGACATACATCTTGATTAGTAACTTCAGACAACAGTACTCTCAAATACATGGACTCTTTACATGCCTCTGCCATTGACATGTATTCGGCTTCCATACTCGAAAGGGCCACAGTCCTTTGTTTCCTGCTTTCCCATGATATGACACCTTCTGACATCATAAAGCAATACCCTGTGTATGATTTTCGGTCAATACCATTATTAGCCCAGTCGGCATCAGCAAATCCCAACAATTCTGAGTTTCCTTTTACATATCTTATACAATAATGTTTAGTCTTCTTTAAATATCTGAGAATGCGTTTAGCATAATTCCAATGAGTGCTAGTGTGACAAGAATTGAACTGACTTAAAAAACTAACACTAAAGGCTATGTCAGGCCTTGTTAACACAGACAAATACATGAGGCTTCCTATTAACTGTTGATATGGAATATTAGTATCATTAACATTATCATTTTTATCTATATTTAGTTTTAACTCCATAGGTGTACTAGCCTCTTTACAATTTAACATGTTAAATTTAATTAACAATTGATCAATGTATTGTTCCTGATCCAAAGTACAAACATTATTTTTACTATCAATATTTACTCTCATTCCCAAGCATTGCTTTACTTGTCCAAGATCTTTAATTTGAAATTTGGAACTCAATACTGAAATTAAATTGTCTGTCTCTACTTTACAATTTGAATACACAAAGAAATCGTCAACGTACAAGGCAATAATAACTTTAACATTATCATGAAATTTTGTGAATACACATGGTTCTATATCACTTCTTTTAAAGCCTAATTCTGTCAAACACTGATCAACTTTCTCATACCATGATCTTGACGACTGTTTCAGTCCATAAATAGCTTTATTTAATTTAACAGTTTTCCTGTTATTATTACTATCTAAATCAACTTGTGGATAAGCCATATAAATCTCCTCTTTCAAAATACCATTCAAAAAAGCAGTCTTAACATCTAAGTGAGTTACATTTAAATCTAATTGTACAGAAAGTGCAAACAATAACCTTAAGGTACAATGACGCACTACAGGTGAGAATGTCTCTTCATAGTCTATACCTGGTTTCTGGGTGAAGCCCTTTGCCACAAGACGAGCACGATATCGAACACTGTTATCACTACCTAATTTTTTTTTATAAACCCATTTACACTGCACTAACGTTTTCCCTTGAGGCACTTCACTCACCACTATCCAGGCATCATTCTCTTCAAATGCCTGAAGTTCCTCTTCCATCGCAGCAACCCAATTGTCTTTGTCAGGGCCTCGTAGAGCTTGTTGGACACTAACTGGATCACTTTGATTCTCAGCATTTGATTGCATGCACAAGTTTGAGTATCCATAACGCTGTGGTGGCCTCCTGATCCTCTTTGGTTCTTGCGGGGGTGGAATCTCGTCTACATTCTGCAATATAGAGTTATTAGCCTGGTCAGTATTATCCATCTGGTTAGTATCATTTTCAGGTTCTGTACTAGTGACTATATCCACAGGCTCATCTATTTCACTCTTAACTTGTTGCGTTTCAGAGATTTCCCCCACTGAAACTGATATCTTATCATCTATGTTACTCTTCAAGTTTTCTTGGATTATGACATCCCTGCTCACAGACACACACTTCTTATTTGGGTCGTAAATCCTATACCCTTTGACGTTTTCAGCATAACCAACCAGAATATGTGGTTCAGACTTAGTATCCCACTTAAGTCTCTTTTGCTTAGGGATGTGTACCATGACCTGACTCCCAAAAATCCGGATGTGACTAAGATCTGGTTTACTCTTGGTCCAAAGCTCAAACGGTGTCATGTTCTGTAATCCTGATGCTGGGGACCTATTCCTAAGGTAAACAGCTGTATTTACAGCCTCAGCCCAAAAACTTTTGTCTAGTCCAGCATCAAACAACATGCAACGAGCCCTTTCTACCAAAGTTCTGTTCATGCGTTCACTAATTGCATTTTGTTCTGGGGTATATGTGTTGGTCTTTTGATGCACTATACCAGCTTCAGCCAAGTGACAATCAAACAACGCATTGCAGAATTCTAGACCATTATCTGTTCGGAATATTTTAATTTTCTTATTCTGTTGATTCTCAACTAAAGCTTTGAACTCTTTAAAATATTTAAACACTTGGTTCTTAGCCTTCAAAAAATAAACAAAGGTCATGCGTGTGTGGTCATCTACAAAAATGAGAAAATACCTGCAGCCTCCAATTGAAGTCACCTCCATGGGTCCGCACACGTCAGCATGAATGATATTGAGTACTTCACTGCTCCTCGTGCTCACATGGTTGAACGGTGATCGTGACTGCTTCCCTTGACAGCACACAACACATGTACTTTTATCAATAACTGCTTTATCCTTGAAGTCTATACCCACAACTGCACCTTCTTTCATTTTATTAAGGTCACCACTATTCAAATGACCCATTCTTCGATGCCATAACTCGCTCTTCACACCGTCAGATATCGTAAATAAACAGTCGTGTCTCTCTTCCACATTAAGTTTGTAAACACCATCAACTAATCTGGCCTCTCCAACCAGTTGATTTCTACTGTTATAAATATAGCAACAATCTTTCTGAAAGTCAACTCTGTTTCCATTTTGTATCAATTTACTCACTGATATCAAGTTCGTAGCAACACTAGGCACACATAACACGTTCTTTACTGTGATAGTATTTTTGCTTTTCGACGTGATTGTAACAATATCAACATCACCCGAGCATAACACAGACATCAATTCTCTATTTGCCGCTGTAATTTCCTTTATACTCGTGTTTTCTGATGTGTTCCGAATATTGTTTACATTTGACGTGATATGCACACTCGCACCGGAATCCAAATACCAATCATTCCTTCTGAAGTTTCCGCTTAAAAATACGGCAGAAAACGCATTTGAATTGTTTGTTTTTGTATCTTGAACTTGTGTACATTTATTCTTGTAGTGCCCGATCTTTTTACAACGATAACACTTGATGACTTTATTTCTGTTGTTGTTGACATTTGACGTTTCGCCATCTTTGAACGAGTTTGATTTTTGATTGACATGCTGCCGCCCTCTAGAATATAATGCAGTTTCCGTCGAATCCTCACTTCCGGACATGTCTAATAATTTTGATTTTACGACATCCGCCGTAATGGCGATCCCCGAATGTTCGATGGCCATCAGCATTGGAAAATATTTTTCAGGCAATCCCGCTAGCATTAGACAGCCAATCCACTCATCATTCACCAAAAAACCAGTTCTTGATAATTTCTGCCCCGTCTCAATAATTTGAGTAATGTAACTTGTCATAGAATCGGAAGTTTCGAGACGTATTGATATTAAAGTCCTCAATAGCATAATTCTTCTCGAAAAACCAGAGTCGTCAAACATCTGTTGTAATTTCTGCCATAGCTCCTTAGTGGTGTTAGCGCTCTTAATATGGACATACAACGACGGATCTATAGTTAAGATCAACTTGGCTTTCGTCATGGCGTCCTCCGCAATGTTGGCGCCATCTCCTTCAGTCTTGAGAAAATTTAGCTTTCCTTCGAGTACTAACAGATTTTCGGCAGCAAACGCCCACTCACTATAATTTTCCCGACCTTTTAGTTTGGGCACATTTGCAATAAACGAATTCGAAGCCATGTCTCTCGACCTCACTTGCGGCGGCGTTTTTTAACCACGTGCAACGCAATAATAACAACGCACGCAAACGTCCACTGTGCACTTACTATTCCTACGCTAACTGTTATAACTTTACAACGTTGACTGACTATAATAAATGGGTCTGGGCCCATAACCTTTTAATAAAATAAAACAAGTTAATTCGACGGTGGCTACCAGAGAACTATATATTTCAACATTCAGTGTTACCAACCCATTCGATACAAAGGACACAGATTATAAAGAAGCATTCATTTGATGTAATAGACTATTAATTTCAACACATACATCTACTAATTGATTGGTAATCCGTCAGGAAAGCTGATTGGTCAAAGGGTTCGGTTGAAGGATCCGATTTACAGTTTTCACTCATTATTATCAATAGTTCGCATAATCGGTCTGTCTTTCAGAAATATTTGGTTATGAACTAGATCGAGTGATTGTCATAGTTATGTAGTAGTAACCTCCACATAGTTCGATTTTTTTGTCTGTGTTTGGTCTGTTTGAATTGTAAATGATTAATATCTTATGTATTTATTATAACTATTGACTCTCTGTACGTGTTAGTTCAAACAGTAAGTGCAGAGGGTCATTGCAATTAATAAATAAATATAATCATTATCATCATCATTTCAGCCGAAAGACGTCCACTGCTGGACAAAGACCTCCCCCAGGCGCCGCCACATTGACTGATCCCGTGCGTCTCGCATCCAGCACCTTCCCGCAATATTAACCAGGTCATCAGTCCACCTAGTGGTAGGTCTTCCAACAGATCGTCTTCCGGTTCGCGGTCGCCATTCCAGAACTTTTCAGCCCCATCTGCCATCCGTTCTGCGAGCAATGCGCCCTGCCCACTGCCACTTAAGTTTGGCAATTCTTCGGGCTATATCGGTAACTTTGGTTCTCCTGCGGATATCATCATTTCAGACGTGATCACGTAAGGAAATTCCGAGCATAGCCCTCTCCATTGCCCTTTGGGTGACTTTAAGCTTTTTGATAAGGCCCATTGTGAGCGACCACATAAGTGATCATTGGCAAAACACACGAATCATAGACTTTTGTCTTGAGACACTGCGGTAAATTGGACGAGAAGATACCACGAAACATCCCGAATGCCGCCCAGCCGAGTCTGATTCAACGGTTGACCTCTTTCTCGAAATTGGACGTACCCAACTGGACCGTCTGTCCCAGGTAGACATAATCGTCTAAAACTTGGGTGTTACATGGGCATTCACCATGACTTTGGTTTTGTCCATGTTCATTTTAAGATCCACTCTTTCGAAAGCTCTACTGAGGTCATCGAGCATTTTATTGAGGCTCGCCATGGTCTCAGCCATGACCACTATGTCGTCGGCAAACCGAATGTGAGTGATGTACTTGCTATTAAAGTTGATGCCAAGCCCCCTCCAGTCCAGAATCTTGAAGACATCCTCCAGCGCAGCAGTGAACAGTTTCGGAGAAATTACGTCTCCCTGTCTCACGCCGCGCTGGAGTAGGATTGGTTTCGAGGTCTGATCCTGAAGATGGACTGACATAGTGGCGTTTTTGTACAAACACTTCAACGCCTCAATGTACCGGTAGTTGATCTGGCACCGTTGGAGAGATTGCAGTACAGCCCAAGTCTCGATCGAATCGAAGGCTTTGTCGTAGTCCACAAACGCTAAACAGAGAGGCAGGTTATACTCTTCGGTCTTCTATATAACCTGCCGCAGCGTATGTATGTGGTCAACGGTGTTAAAATATAATAGTACTTTGAAATTACTTGCTCTTCCCACGGCTCCGCTCACGTAACCTAACCCACAGAAACCGTAAATTTTGCCGGGATACATGCGTAAAGTAGCACTCAATGATATTGTAGCTTTCTATTAGTGAAAGAATTTTCAACAAACAATTTCATCTCTTAACAATAGTCTAGCTGTCCCCCTCGACTTCGCTCCCGTCAACTGCCTACATACCTACCTACCCTATCCTATCTACCAACCTAGGTACTCTACCATACCTACCTACGTAAACACCATTTTTTGTCTTTGGTTAAAATCCGTCTTCGCCGTGCCATTCTAATGAAACAGGTTTGGCGCACATCGGTTGGATGGTTTCAAAGTCTATAACGGGCATTATGTGGAAACATTTTTTGTTATATACAGTGAAACTTGGTTAAGTGGGACCTGGTTAAGTGAGAAACCTCCATAACTGGAACTCATGCTGAAGTCCCAACACTTTGGCACTGAATTACCCCTGTTAGTGGGACGAAGCAAACCTCCATATCTGGGATTCGTTCTTTCGTTTTATCAATTTAGTTACCTCTATAACTGCGACAGCGAGTGAATTTTATATGCATAAACCTCTGTAACTGAGAGAACATCGTTTTGTTTGTTTACTTACTTATTCTTATTTTACCCGCAAATTTCGTACTTAGCGCTTCCAAACATCCTTCATAATGCGCACGGCAAAAGAGTGGAACTCACTGCCTGCGTCTGTGTTTCCGAACGCTTACAACCCGAATCTCTTCAAAGTTAGAGTGAACAGGCATCTTCTGGGTAAGCTCACTCCATCGTCGACTTTATCTCTGTCACCTCTGACCTAGACTAGAGTCAAGAGCAAACACATCTAAAAAAAAAAAAAAAACTACGTAAGTAATTTTGAGCCTTGATAAAATATTATGATTTGGTAAAATTTATAACATCGAAAAACATCTGATGGCTGATACTTCCAAAAGATAAACTAAAATGACAGATTTTTATAATTGATACATTCTGTACCTATATTTGTAATACGTGTAAACGTGCTTGAATATTTTTGTTTATTACATTTGTATGATTACCTTTTTTTTTTTATTAAATCTCATTTGTAATGTTTACATATCACGTTATTTTATTTAATAATCGCACCTCTATAACTGAAATAACCTGTATACTTACCTCTATTAATGGAACCCTCTGTAAATGAGACAGATATTTATTTATACCTAGATATCTGAGACACTGGGTAAGTGGAATAACTCTATAAGTGAAACAACATTGCAGGTCCCTTGATGTCTCACTTAACCAGGTTTCACTGTATATTAAGACAAACTAGCTTCTGCCAACGGCTTAACCCGCGTGAAAAGTGTTTCTTTTTATTCCAAGGAAACATTATACCGGGATGAAAAGTAACAGTAGCAAACTTACATCCATCCAAACTTTCACATTTATAATATTAGTAAGATAAGAAAATAAAATACTACTATACTATCTAATAAAATACTGCGATATCAGCCAAACTGTATGATTAACTTTAGCAGTAACTGCGTACTGTAAAATCACGTATCACTAAAAAAGTAATTGGGACTTGCGACCTTTTTTTTAACTAACAACAAAACTAATAACGAAATAGCAAAACTCTGCGTTGTTGCTAGTAATAAAATGTTTGCAAGTCGTAATATTTTTTTTACAGTACCTTTAATCAAAGCAGATCATAACTTTGCTCATAAACTGCAGTTCTTATTGGGTAATGTGAAACTAAAAGACATATCGATATTGAAAGCAGGACCAAACTGCATCAAAAAAACACTAGTCGAATGGTAGCATGACATTTACCTTAAAAAAGACTCGTTAGGAAAGAATTTTGTTTGAAAAGGCGACGGAAATCTTAATTTATTACTCACTACACTATACACACTACACTAAGTTAAACTAAAATTTAACTATCAATTAAACTTGTAATGAAGAATCCGAACAGACAAAAGACTCAAGATTTCCAGAAATATTTAATTAAAGAATCAGTTTTGCGTCTATTTTCAGTCTTCAGTTTACATTTGAAAAGACGGCTTGTTGTAGTTATCTAAAATTGTTGGTAATTAATTAATATTGGTACAATATTTATTTAAGTACTATTACTACTATTTTATCTAAGTTCAATAATAATTGCCTAGCAATGTGTGTGCGTATTTATAATAAAATACCGAGGCATCTTAAAGCATTCAATACAGAATTGTTTAAAACTAAATTATATAAATGGTTGCTTGAACATAGTTTTTATAGCATAAAAGAATTTATAGATAAACAATTTTATGTTCTAAGTTGTTAATTGTTGATGTCTCCTTACCTGTTGCCTGACTTTGAAATTTTGCATGCTTTGTCTTATCCTAGCTAAACATGTGTGTGCCATATAAACTTGTATTTAACACCATTGTATACCATGTTATACGCAAATAAATATTTTATTATTATAAAAGTTTTGAGTTAGGAGATGTTTATCTACAATGGCTTCTGGCTTCATCTAGCGTCCGGCGTTTTAAATGATAAATAGTAATTTATAATTTGGTTAAAAACAAAACCTTAACACTATTTTTTTTAAGAAAAAGATGAGATGGTTATTTCCTAGCTGACTATTTTGGAAAAAAAAACACCATAACAAATTCAGTGGTCAGTTTCTCTTGAAGTCCTTAATATGTCATGGACCAAGTGAATCAAATCAAGGCACTATGTATAATGCCCGGGAAATATGAAAAAAGTCGAGTTAAATCCGGCAACGTAATGAATACTGATTTAAACTTCACATTGTTTGGCCATTATGAATATTGCTACTGCTGTTGGCGGTTTTTATTTTAAATATTCGGTCAGCAAGATATATCTGCAATTGTTTGCGTTATTTTCAACGAATTAATCCAAGAGCAAGTGAAGAGATCTTGGGAGCTTAGGGCACCCCAACCCGGATAGGTTAGATTCGAATGGAATGACGGCAACTGAAGTAAGCAAGCAAAGCGAGCGAACTCAGCTCCCGTCCCGCGCTCCCGCTTTCAAATTGTGTGGGCATTATTAATAATGCCGTATTAATCACTTGGTCTATAACACAAATAATAACACAGTAATGGTCCCGTGTTTGTGGAACGTAATATTCCACCCATGTGAAAGTGTTGTACTAAATGACGTATAGGGCTAAGTTAGCTAGTTTGTCGGGACCTTAAATAGAGTTGCACCGAGTTGTATATGCACATAGTTGAACATTTCGACATCACCCACCGCTGATTGAGCAGAGTTACTGGCTGGAGCTCTGGTTATTATAAACTGGCCATAATCCGCTAATAATCAATGTTTACAAAATTATTTGCCCAGAGGCTTTAGAGTAGGTAATAATTCTGGCAACCCTGTTTATTTTGCCCAAAACATAGACGGCTTGCACGCTTGCTGCGTATCACGCATACGCCTCCTGAATGCTACGCTGCCTTTTACGCTTGTTGCGTATTACGTATACGCTGAATAAACGCTACGGACACATTAAACGTGGTGTACACGTCAGTACAGCGTCCAACCAGCGCACAATACCATACATGCGTAATATTGATGCCTTTACAATATTCATAAAAATTAACCACTGTTGTGATTGAAAATACTGATTTTCGTTTTAATTTTAATTATTAATAACATTTTGGGATAATATCGTGCTTATGGTCCCTAATGAGTTTAACACATTTATAATTACTGCAAAACAATTTGGTGCAGTCCATGTTTGGCTTAAAATGTGGCGTGTGCGGATTAAAGGTTTATGAGATTGTAGAATACAGGGCCCGATTATCAGCCCATTGCTTTGGTTATATACTTAAAGGTGTGCATAAGAACATTCAATTTAAGATTATTTTAAGTACACATAAAGTCACGCTATTTCCAAGGGTGCTTACGCAGAAACTACAGAAAGCTACGAAATTTACAAAAAATGTTTTCTCCTTTAAAAACAATGGCTATGTTTTCTTTTTCCAAATAAATAAGACATCTATAATGTAAGAGGTTTTTCATAATAAAAAACTTATAACAAAAAAAATATACCGACTTCCAAAACAAAACACTACAAAGCGAAAAATAACTTTCTTTTGGAAGTCGGTGTCTTGTGTATCATTTTTTTTTTTTCATTTTGGACACCGACTTCCGAAAATAAAGTTATTTTTCGCTTTGTAGTGTTTTGTTTCGAAAGTCGGTTTAGTTTTTTTGTTAAAAGATTATATTTTTTTTTTTTTTTGTTTTGTTACCTTAAATTATCATGAAAATCTCATAAAAATTTCAACAAGCCTAAATACGACTGGTATACATTGTTTTATTACGGAGATCCAGTGCCTACCATCCGGATTCAACACCAGAGCAGTTCGAATGATAGTATTTATATTAGAACATGTAATTAAATTTGCTTCATCAGAGTCATTTAACTATTCGGGATATCTTACACCCAAAACATACTTAACACTGAGAAGTACCATTGGCCATCTGTGGTCGTCTTTATCAGTTCCACTTTACCAAATTATACTTTCTAAATGCAAATGCTTGCCATGTTGATGAACATACCAAAATCACTATATTGTATGTCTATAACATTTGAAGAGTTCTCTCGATTTCCATGGGATCCCCTCATCAGATCCTGACTTGGTGACAATGGGATCACCTCGAGAGTAATCCATAAAAAAAAAATAGAATTGGTTCATAATTGAAGGAGTAATCGGTGAACAAACATAAAGTTGAACACAGAACCTCCTCCTTTTGGCAAGTCGTATAGTAAAAAATATTTTCAGTGATTAAAATATTGTTGAATGAAACATAGACATGGTAATATTCTAAGTCTAAAGTCAAAAGAAAACCCACAGCTTTTAGAACGAAATAAAAGCTTTATATTTAGTTTCCGTTTTAAACTCTACATTTGTTTTATTTAAGTTTCAGATATTGGAATAGAAAACATGTCTTTTTGATACGACACAACAATTCGGAACCTCAATTTTGGTCAAATATGAGAAATAGCAAATCGTAAAACATATCCGCTTAAAGATGTCTGCTTAAATAGACATGGCTTTAAGACTTTTATCGTTGTTCAGCAGCAAAGTTTGGGTGAAATACGCGTCATGCTGGGGGTCCCGATACCATGATATTTTGACTTATTTTTGTTTATGTGCTTTTTTATGGAGCCACAGGAATTGGAGATGAAAATATACATAAGAACATTCGCATGGGTTGAACTTAAAAGTTAAGCAACCCTTGCTGAGGTCGGTCCGTGGATGGGTGACCATTCCTTGAATACAAAGACTCGTTCGTACCTCAGAAAGCCGTTCGTCTCGGCTGTCACTAACCAACTTCAAAAAGGAGGAGGTTCTCAATTCAACTGTATTTTTTTATGTTTGTATAACTTAAATTTTGGAAGTCGGTGTCAAAAACAAAGAGACAAAAACAAGAACACTAACTCCTGAAATTGAAGTAAGTTTTTCACTTTGTAGTGTTTTATTTGGAAGTCGGTTGTATTTTTTTTTTTAAATAGAACATTATTGCAAAGGCCAGGCAATAGGCCATTGCAGATCGAGTATGAGATTGAAGGCCGAGCCGTAGGCGATGACTTCACTAATACAGGACAGGCAATTGCCATTTCCACCGAGGCATATATAGTGCTTTTCTCAAAAGAATGCAGGGAAATAAAACATAATTATTATAATATACATTTAATTTATTAAAAGTTACAACAACATTGCTGGAGCGTTGTAATGATCCAAATTCAAAAAACCCTCCTGAAATGTATTTGATTTGCTTTGTCCGTAAATTCAATACTTCGCGTGTTCTGTTTACGAAAATAATGACAATATTTCCATGCATGTTTGAGAAAAAGTTTTTTATTTGTATATCTTTGACAGTCGTAATAACTAGTCAGAAACCAGAAAATCTAACATCAGTCTTAGCATGGGGTATTGTGTTATTGATAATTAAACTCATCTGTGCGCACGGCGCCATGTGTGCGTGCGCTTGTAATTATAACTACATTATGCATTTGTGTGGCAGTGACGCGGCAGTCGTCATCCGAGCAAACAACCACCCACACATAGCGCCGCGCGCATAGATGAGTTGAACTATCTATACCCATGTTACTCGGTTGTGAAGGTTATAAAAGCAGTTGTTCCAGGTAAAATACTGGTGCTTACTTGAGTATACTTACTTACAATAAAATACAATTAAAAACGCGTTCAAAAGTCTCAATATAAAAAATACTGAAGACTTATGGGGGATATCCGTTAGGGTTCTTGTAGATATTATTGATTCGATTGCTCCGGTCCTTACAGGCATATTCAATCAATGTTTGGACAGCGGCACGTTTCCTGACTTAATGAAGCACAGTAAAGTAGTACCAATTTTCAAATCAGACTGTAAGAGTGATTCCTCTAATTATAGACCTATATCCGTGCTTCCAGCATTGAGTAAAATCTATGAAAAAATCATGCTGGACCAGATGTTGTCTCACTTCAATTCTAATGGGATCCTGCATAGTCAGCAGTTTGGTTTCACGAAAGGTAGGTCGACAACGGACGCGGGAGTAAAACTCATCAGCCACATCTTGGAGGCTTGGGAGAGGTCCCAGGATGCCATTGGCATTTTCTGTGATCTCTCAAAAGCGTTCGACTGCGTCGACCACAACACACTGATCTGTAAATTACACCACTACGGAATTCGAGGACAAGCTGCTGATCTCGTGCTTTCCTATTTATCAAACAGACAGCAAAAAGTAAATGTTAATGGGGCGACGTGCTCCGGGTCTCTAGTCAAGATGGGCGTGCCCCAAGGTTCAATTCTCGGCCCTTTCCTCTTTCTTGTTTACATTAATGATCTCCCCTTTATGATGGCCAAATTATCGGATATAATTCTATTTGCTGATGATACTTCGCTAATTTTTAAAATAGATAGGAAAGATACGGATGTCTTACATGTCAACGAAAGTCTAATTATTCTCTCAAAATGGTTCGCAGCTAACAATCTCGTAATGAATGCGAAAAAAACAAAATGTCTTAAGTTCTCTTTACCAAATATACCACAAAGTGACCTAAACTTAAATCTTGACGGCAAAAATCTTGAAGTTATAACGGAAACTGTATTCTTAGGGATTACTATCGATTCAAAATTGCAGTGGGGCGCGCACATTAGAACTCTTTCGGGAAGGTTAAGTTCAGCTGCATATGCAGTAAGGAAAATAAGGCACTTAACCGATCTAGCCATAGCTAGGTTAGTATACTATGCTTATTTCCACAGTATTATGTCTTATGGCATTCTGCTGTGGGGATCAGCAGCAGATGTTGACTCAGTTTTCATATTACAAAAGAGGGCAATCCGCGCGATCTATAAAATGGGTCCTCGCGAGTCCCTCAGAGATAAATTTAAAGAGATCGATATACTGACTCTACCTTCACTTTATATTTTGGAATGTATTTTGTATGTCCGCAAAATCGAGGGCTTTTCAAAACTAGAAGCGACTTACATAATTTAAATACACGCAGTAAGCACGACATTGTAATATCCAAATTCAGATTAACCAAAACTCGCAAGTCGACTTTTCTTATAAACAGTATACGCTTTTATAACAAGTTGCCAAAGTCAGTTATAGAACTGACCGATGGAAAGTTCAAAAACCACATCAAACGTGCCCTTATTAAAAAAGCATATTATAAAATCAAGGACTACGTTGAAGATAAAAAATTTAACTTTAGCTCCTTCTGCGCATGCGGCTTCCCTGGTAACTCATAAACGGCACAAATATGCGGATGTCTGTAACTATTCTCAAAGTTTTTTTTTTTTTTTTTTTTTCTTTTAAGTGAACTTTTTACAATAGTTCGCAATCATCTTTATAGCCCTTTGCAAATAATAGTTACAGCACTGATAACAACATTTGTGCCACATGTTAAATTTAGTCTTGTTAGTTATATATATATATTTTTTTTATTTTTTTTTAACTTCGTATAGATTCTTTCACCGATTATTTTGTGAATGTGTGAACATTGTAGGCCTTCTAGATGTTAATTAACATTTGTTAACTTTATTATATATTATATAAACTTTTTTTTTGTAGTTCCTTACGACTTATTGTCGGGCCTACGCCCCATAGTACTTATGCTGTAACATGGAAATATTGTAAAACCAAACCATTTTTAAAAGAGTAACCATGGAGTTTCTTGCCGGTTCTTCTCCATAGGAAACGACCAACCCGAACCGTGCACCTTTTGTCGACGTTTTATAAGTGCCCATGTAAGCCTATGTAAAATAAAAATAAATTGATTTTGATTTTGACTGGTTAGAATAGAAACCGACTCCATATTTGGCATAACGCTAGCAGTTTAGTTGTATATAGCAGTGACGAGTGTTTTATAATTATAATAATGCCATTCCTCTTCATCTAGAATGTTTCATGACAGCTTACTAACAAGCGAAGATAGTGGGTCGAGCTCAACTCCTACCGAAAGGAAAGCATTCTGCGGTAAAGTAAGAAGCTTTGGCCCTGCAGTGGGTCAGTACGGGCTAGTTAAAATAGGTGAGTCATAGAATTCACTTGTGAATGTGAACATTCTTAACACGTCTTTGAAGTCTCATTAGTGCCCAGTGGCAACATAAAATGTATTGACTTGGTTTGTTGAACCAATTTTTTCAAAAGTTGTATGAAAATCCATACCTGTCGTGTCTAGCGGCCAAATAAATTCCATTGTAAACTCATATCTGTCGTGTAATTTAAAAATGGAACGATCTTTTTCGCCGAAGCATGGCCACCAAGGAGGTAACTTATCAAAGGTTTCATTTAAATTTCGAACTGGCTTGCAAATATAACGTTGTTTATTGAAAAAAAAAAACAAATGAACACTAACGCGGGAACAATTATTGTTGTTCGTTATATTGATTTTGACAAAATGAGTTCTAGGTACTACTTAGTTTAAATTTCCGCGCATATTTGAGAAAAGTACTATACAAGCCTTGGCCACAACTAGGCATTGATGGACTTACGTAAATTTGCCTCGGCTTCGCCTCGGCCCACATTTACACGTTCGTCGATCAATGCCTCTTTTGCTGGCCGCTGCAGTAATGTACTATTGTCTTACTAGAATCCAACTAGAATGTGTTAATTATTATGTTATCTTGTTCTAATTTAGTATTAGATTCGTATTAATATCTTACTTTGATCATTACAGACTGAGATAAGTAAATTTTTATGGGAACTTTCGTGCAAAGTTGACATTGTTGTATAATTAGTTACGTAACTTGAAAACATGTTTTTTTGTTTATAGAGATATATTCATTATTTTATTCTCAAATGATAGATATAGGCGTAAAACTAACATTTCTGTTTGAATTGTGAAAATCGGTCAACGCATTTAAGAGATATTTACTTACTGAAGAATTAGTGTAAAAAAATCTACCAAGTTAATATTTTCACGTGTTTGTTCTACAAAGTTTTTTAGTGCTTGTAAATATATAATAAATAGATATTAGTGTTTAATATTATTAAGAGATATGTAAATAATGGGAATTATCGAACATTTTAATGATTTTGAGCAAAAAATAAATATAAATAAAGGCTGCACAGATTTCGGGTTTTATCATATTTAGTGGTATCTAATGAAGTTTTTTGATATCCAAAGTCGAAGTTTCGCGCCAATCGTGTTTGTTTACTTTTTATTTTACACCAATACCACCTACCCATATGTGAAAACGATTACGTTATGACAATTCTGTTTCTAAATGTACCTGGTAAACAACAATAACAAACACCGGTCCACTAACACGTAATATTCGTTACCACTACTTTATTTATGCTCAAAACTGCCAAATCGTCCATCACGTGGGTATATTAATCCTTTATCACACATGACTAAATAAAATTTGCTGTTATAAATAATATTTATGCACAAATTTTCGGATATTTAAGTCAATTCACGTGTAGTTGACACTGTAGTACAAAATTCCTTGAACGTTATGACGTCACCAACATGGCGACCAATCATGGCCCGTTCGTAGACACGTGGTTCTTTTGAAAATTTTATCGATTTTCAATTGCTTATAATAAATTGAAAAAAAATATTTAATAGATTTTTGCAACGACAATATAATTTATGTTATGTAAAGTCTCAAAATAAATTTTAAAAATCTTATTTTTTTTTAAATTCAACAACCCAATTGTACATTTTGTAAAAAGTTCTGAATTTTATTCATATATTTTTTGTTAGATAAACACACAAAATAAAAGCCAATATTGCATGAAAAACATGAACACTTTCGACACCAGTACGTGGAAACAGTAATATTTTCATCTTCATAATATGAAGTGGCAATGAGTTGTATATTCCTGGAAAGTTTATAAAAGGATTGGCTGAAGTAACCGTCAAAGGGGCGTGGATGTTGTCCCATGAAATAGACTACTAGTACCTACTTATCTCAGTAGTCATCAATGTAGACTACTATTGTACCATTTAACTACGTTAACAGGTTTAGTAAAAAAAAGAACTTGAAAATGCCAGACAAATGATCAATTCTGCGAAAATAAATATTTTCAGTGCTATTTCTTTGGAGATTTGCTCGAATACACAACTTGAATACTTTTAAACAAAAAATAAAAATAACTCGAAAACAAAATAGTTTTCTTTGAACGACGGCGACAGCTATCTTTAGATAAAATGGCAAATAAAAAGAGCAGAAACTACATAAAAAAGTAGATAGGGTATACAATGATTGACGTTTTGTGTATAAGTTTGTGTAATATGAAATGAAGATAACAGAAACATTTTTTGAAGCACTGTCTTCCAACAATCGTAGCTATTAACGAAAACCTAGCCAAAAGCGGATTCCATTACATTTTAACATCAAAATCATCATAAAATAAAGGAAATAAGCAAACAGTGCTTAAAACTCTCTCATTTCAGTAAAGCCGTTGACACTAAAGCCAGTTATTACTTTAATACACAGTTAAATATTGAATAAGAGAGTACAGAACACTGCAGTCGAGATAAAAGCTATAATTAATTAAAATCATTAACCCTACCCCAGGTTAACACGGAAAGTTCGCAGTAACTACTGGCAATGAATCTTAATAAGGAACGTACGACGTCGCTTGCTCGGTCCTTCAAGCTATTAGTTACAAGTAATGGGGAATAACTCGGAAACAAAGACATACACTTACCTTTGTTATAAAATTATCTGTGACAATTTTATACGACGTTTTTCTAAGTAATGGGAAGCTTTCTTAATAAAGTACTAATGTTTTTCATAGTGGAACGTTATCGCTATGAGCCGTGCATTGACAAACGAAAGCGTGTAAATTTTGTTGCATGTAGTGTTATGCTAAAAATGGTCGCTTCTTGTGTCTTGCGTTGTGTTTTAAATTATATGTAGTTCTACTGACAGTTTCAAATGGTAGACACGTTCTTGCGTCTTTTAGCTAGTGACAACGAAACATGCAAGGTACCCTATATGAACTGATATAGTATTAAGGTGGTCCGTCACCTTGAGCGTTCGCCTGTAATGTAACATTTCAGATTCGATTTTGAGCATTACATTACAGTACTGCCTCCCGAGGGCTTAGTGCGAGTTTTGTCTCACGCGTTAACTTCAATTTGTATTGAAACTGTATATGCGCCGTCTGTTGATAGTATCTTATCTTATCTTGTGGAGGGGCCGAGAAACAACTCGGACATTTCGACCCATTGGGATCTATTGTGGTCCCCTAGATAACTTTCTCCACTCCAATCTCGTTGAAAATTATTTTCATGAGTTTTACAACGACACTGGGAGATATGAGCCTATAGTCTTCTGGTTTTGGATATCCAACCCCTAAGAGACTCATTCGCTTACCAGCCAGTGCATCGCATGTGCAAAGAAGGTGCTCCATGCCTTCCGTATGTTCCCCACACAACGTGCACATGGGTGTCGCGGTTAGACGCATCTTCATGAGCATATCGTTGGTTCCAAAGTGCCCAGTAAAGGCCCCAAGCAGGTAGCGGATTTGCCCCTGGTGATAGTTAGAAGAAACCCTTTTTTTTGTAAACATTTTGACATAAGAGATCATATAAGTTATCACAAGTGAGTACGTTAAAAAACTCGGAATAAGCACACTGACTTGACGAGCATTTGCCTGTAATGTAACATTCCAGATTCGATTTTGAGCATTATATTACAGTAATGCTTTCTGACTTGACGAGCATTCGTCTATATTGTAACATTTTCAGATTAGAGTTTGAGCATTACATTATAATACAACCTTATTGACTGACGAGCATTCGCTTGTAAGATTAAATTCAATTTTGAGTATTTACTTAATTCCACAATGTCAGACGAAGCGGTCGTTGATGTTACAAGTTGGTTTAAAATATTACACATTGTATCATAAAGTTGCGCACTTTAATGCTCGGTTTTCTTCCCTCACCAATATAATGCTCGAATCTGTAACATGTATTTGCGCACTGTAATGCTCGGTTCTCCTCCCTCACTGATGTAATTCTTGACTCTGTAACGTTACATTACAGGCGAATGCTCCAAGTGAGGGAGCACCTTTAGATGTGTAGTAACAAAATAACGTATAATAGGTCATTGTACTCTGCAGTCTTGAGCTTGTACAAATGGGCATCATTTCAGCATCTTTCACGTGTTTTCACCCAATTTACTCATACCTAAATTCCTTGCCGGGTACCCGATACACGACACCACTACCCAACAGATTGGCCGTATGAAAAGGGCCTAAGGCGATCAATTCATACCCGGGACCGCTCCGATCAAGTTACATTACTAAAAGAAAAATAATTAAGGTTATATTCAGCGAGAACTGTCTCTGTTGTGTAAAGGAAATATGCAAATAAAAGCTTGGAATTGAATTTAGCGCATCGACTCAAATTACATTTAGAGTGAGGTCAGACGGGGTCAGCTTGTTATCGAGTGAAACACAATCGCCAGCCTGGCCTCGTTCCATACCGAGTAGCTATCTCAATACCCAAATAACTTACGTAAAAATAAAGTAATTTACTAGGGAATTAGTGTTAATGCCTGTCACTTTTTATCAGTTTCTGCCAAAGTGTTATTGACAATGGATACTCTACTTTTTAGGTTGTGTTAAAAATGATTTTTTTGTTAAAAAAATATTTTTCAGACGGAAACTTCAGTAGCCAGATTAATTATTTTGTATGCATTTTTCTGTCAGGAAATCTTCAATTGAAACCGTAATAAGACTTCAACTTCATTTGCCTTTAAAACAAAAATACACAAAGTGTGAAACTAAACCTACACAAAGGTGTACTTTTTGATCCAATCTAGAGCAATTACAAAGAACTAAACATGCTAGTTTCATTCTCTCCTGAATAAAGCCTTCCTCTTTTGATCAATTTTGCGTCATAAACGCCCGGTCTGAAAAGGATTTCTTAATAAATATTAAGTGTTTTTATAAGAAGTTTTTTGAACAGGTACTAAATGTAATATCACAGTCTTGTCACATAGTCAATGAGCCCAAAAACGAAACACTATGGTGCTATCTTGTCTAGTTAAGAAGTTGCCTACCATCCGGCTTCATCGTGAGACCATAGAACTATATCATTTCAATATTTCTGAAGTTACATAAGAACACTAATTTTTAGTTTAATCGGATGGCAGGAAGTGCTTAAAATTATAAAGATTACTCGGACTCACATACAATTTTCAAAATAAAATTATTCATTATATAAATATTGTTTTAAAACAAGCTTTTTCGTATTCTTCTCGGCAAACCCTTTCATTTGATACCCATATCATGGCAGTGCACAAAAGATAACTAGCCCGCCATCTTGGGCCGTCCGGATTGGATTAAGAATGACGTCACTTAGCTAACCATGCATTGTCATCCAAACTAAACGTATATACAAAATTCCATCTTATCGGTGGAGGGTAACTGCTTTAAAATTCAGTTGCAAGATTTGACCCGAACACACTTACATACATACATATTATTATATACATAAATTGAAAGTTAAATAAAAGCTTGTAAAAAGAGCAAAAAAAATTAAATAAACCATCAATATTATAAAGTTACTAGCTTTTGCCCGCGACTTCGTCTGCGTAACATTAGTATTTCGAAAAGCATTTTTTTTATTATAATACTAGCTGACCCGGCAAACTTTTTTTGCCATAAAAACACCAAACATTTATCTACCCTACCTACCCTACCCTACCTACCCTACCCTACCCTACCTACCCTACCCTACCCTACCTACCCTACCCTACCCTACCTACCCTACCCTACCCTACCTACCCAACCCTACCCTACCCTACCTTACCTACCCTACCCTACCTACCCTACCCTACCTACCCTAACCTACCCTACCCTACCTACCCTACCTACCCTACCCTACCTTCCCTACCCTACCTACCCTACCCTACCTACCCTACCCTACCTACCCTATCCTACCTACCCTACCCTACCTACCCTACCCTACCTACCCTATCCTGCCTACCCTATCCTACCTACCCTACCCTACCTACCCTACCCTACCTAACTAAAAATAGATGTTGTCCGATTCTCAGACCTACTCAATATGCTCACAAAATTTCATGAGCCGTCAAGCCGTTTCGGAGGAGTACGGGAACGAACATTGTGACACGAGAATTTTATATATAAGATACCACCTTACTTGAGGAATTATTGATTCACCATACATACTTCCACGCTGCTTTAAGGTACAGTTCCAGGAGCCACCCCCTTACGATGATGCCGGATAATTGCCGAGACAAAAAGTTCTTACTCGATTTCCTTCCCAGGGTCTCAACCTATCTCCACAGTCCATACCAAATTTAAACTTAATCGTTTCAAGCGTGAAAATTTAACAGACAGATAGATAGATAGACAGATAGTCAGACAGAGTTACGATCACATTTATAATATTAGTATGGATCAAGTTAATCCAACATCAAAACAAAATGATAAAATATGTATCAAGTTTGTTTGACCGCACCTCATCTACAATTTCATTAGAGAGGATTATTCGACCATGCTAATAGGGTGTTTTATAATAGTTCGCCCAGACATGGAACCATCCGATTGGCGGCCGACTAATAGGATTACTAATAAAACTTTTACTAGCTACGCCATAATACGGATTCCACTGTCTTTTGTTTTAATTTCTGTTTATTGGGAATTAGTGATATTGCAGACTGCGCTTGTCGGACTCGGAATATCAAAAGCTACAGACAAATGATTTTCTAACAGTCCAATATTAATGGGATTGACTTACGCTACTCACGTGGTCAACTTCAGACACTTTAGACTTTTGGCAATCGTTAGTGCTGATAAAAAGTTTCTCTTCGAGGCCTTTTAGAGGTTCTAGGCATATTTTCATACAATAAGTGAAGGCCATTGTCGAAATGCGAAAAGTATTTTCATTAGAGGGGACTATTTGACCTTGCTAATAGGATTTTAGTCTAAAATGTCTGAAGTTGACCACGTGACATATAACTAGCGTAAGTCAATCCCATTAATATTGGACTGTTAAAAAATCATTTGTCTGTAGCTTTTGATATTCTGAGTCCGACAACCACAGTCTGCAATAGCCCAAATCTATACTATATTTACTATAATATAATAATATATAATAATAATAATATTATAAAGAGGTAAAGTTTGTGGGTTTGTGAGTTTGTGACGTTGTAAGGGGTAATCTCTGGATCTACTGAACCGATTTTGAAAATTCTTTCACCAGTAGAAAGCTACATTATGCCTGAGTGTCATAGGCTATAATAAATTTTCAAAAATATTAGAGATCCTTATGAAAATTGCAATAATGTAACCCAAGGTAGGAAAATGTTGCCTATAAAATTCATTTTTAGGCGTGCGCTGAGAAAAACATTGATGATAGATAAAAATAGTAGGTAAGTAGGGTAGGCAGGGTAGGCAAAGTAGGCAGGGTAGGCAGGGTAGGTAGGGTAGGCAGGCTAGGCTGGCTAGGCTGGCTAGGTAGGGTAAGCAGGGTAAGCAGACTAGGCAGAGTAGGCAGGATAGGCAGGGTAGGCAGGATAGGCAGGGAAGGCAGGGTGGGCGCGCCAGTCAGGGTAGGCAGGGTAGGCAGGGTAGGCAGGGAAGGCAGGGTAGGCAGGGTAGGCAGGTTAGACAGGGTAGGCAGGGTAGGCAGGGAAGGCAGGGTAGGCAGGGTAGGCAGGTTAGACAGGGTAGGTAGGGTAGGCATGATAGGCAGGGTAGGCAGAGTAGGCAGGGTAGGCTGGGTAGGCAGGATAGGCAGAGAAGGCAGGGTAGGCAGGATAGGCAGAGAAGCCAGGGTAGGCAGGTTAGACAGGGTCGGCAGCAGGGTAGGCAGGTTAGACAGGGATTGCAGGGTAGGCAAGGTAGGCATAGTAGGCAGGGTAGGCAGGGTAGGCAGGATAGGCAGGGAAGGCAGGGTAGGCAGGGTAGGCAGGATTAGCAGGATAGGCAGGGTAGGCAGGGTTGGCAGGGCAGGCAGGGTAGGCATGGTAGGCAGGGTTAGCAGGATAGGCAGGGTAGGCAATTATACAATACTGGCGGTAGAGACTGGGGATCCAACAGATTGAGCATGTATTTGCCACCAATAATGAGCGCTTGAGATTTAGTTGGATTCAGGAGGAGTCCAAAGGATTTAGTCCACTTGTTGATATTTTCCAGGTCATCATTGATGGCAGCCACAGCCTCAGCGAGTTCATTCACTTTAAAATGGCGATACAACTGCAAATCGTCTGCATAGAGATGAAAGTTAGAAGTTAGGACCTTAGTGATAGCATTTATAAAAATTGAGAAAAGAAGAGGAGAGAGCACACCACCTTGAGGAACGCCTGCAGCCAAGTCCCACCATTCAGAGGAATCCGTAATGTCTGTATTCTGTACCTATATTAGTAAAAAATCGAAAAGGAATATAAAACGAAAACACACATTCAAACGTTCAGAGATGGTTCGGCCACAGATAAAATAATACCTTCCTATAACTGTCCTTCTGCTGGGAAAATGCCTCTTCTCATGCAAGAAGGCTTGAGCATTATTAACAACGCTTGCTCCATGTGGATTGGTGATTGCCACAGAAACTTGAAATCAAATACATGCTTAACCACATTAATGCCTTTCCATCAACGATGATGTCACAAAAGACTTAATCTAGCATTGACAACATGCAACACATTGTGACACAAGTGTCCCAGCTGTGCGGCCTAGACTTTGTAGTACGCAAGCTTAAATAGGACGAGGACAGTCTAGTTCACCCCTCTCTGTCGAATATGGCACAGATTTTGTGCATAAAGCACAGATTCTGATGTTGATGATAGAGCCAGAGCTTTGCAATAACATATATAGTGTGTCCATGGAGTTTCTAGCCCGTTCTTCTTCATCGTTGGAACCGGCAGAACCCTTGAATTTTGTGACTGACGGACTCCTTGACAATCCAAAAGTTACTTGTAAATGGTCACGCAATACAAATACAAATTAAAATGGTATATTGCAATTCCAGCGTTTATTCCGAGAATTCACTTCCGTGGCCTTTTTTACAGAAACCGTGCCGAAAAAGTAGTCTATCACTTGCAGCGATAGAATGAAAAAGTATATAAATAAAATAATTTTCGTAATGGGATCAGTACTTACAGATAAATTTTACTTCTTTTTAATATTCTTTAAGACTATTTGTGTTTAAGAATTATTGGTAGAAAGAAAGAAAAAGTGTTTATTTGCCACAAAAACGACATACAAATTAATAGATTAACAACGACGCACATGCGCACACAATATATTGTTTCTAAGTCCGTTGACCTCTCACTTCAATGGCACTTTAATTGCAACAAGAATTTTCACAAAGACATACCTACTTTATGTATCTAGCTGCGCTCTGTACTTCACAAAGACCAATAATACAATTTAAGTTCTAAGTATTGACATTTTCATTTTACTTACAAAGCGTCTTAGGATATAGATATTACTTTACCATGAATCGTCTGTGAATGTTAAGCTTCGTTTTCATTTTATGCAATTTAAAATCTTTATAATTTTAGTTTTCCGTGTGCATGAGATCTCTACTGCTACAAAAATCTCAATTAAGCTGCTCCTACATTCATTTAAAATGCCAAAATAAATATCTACAGAAAATTTGTTGTTTCATAACATCAAAAAGCAATATCCGAGCGCAGTGCTTCCAATTACCGGAGTTTGTGGTGTAGCTCGGTGCTACTGTAGTCGAGATGGAATTGCCCGAACATAGGCATACCTACGATTGCCCAACAAACATATCGGTAATGCTAATTTAAACTATGTGCAACCATTAACAGTTAGATGTTACTAAATGATGATTTTGAACACGAATACGGGTCGCTGGTTTTATTTCCTAGTTTTAGGAAACGCTCGTAGTTGTTTTGCTAATTAATTAGGAAATTAGGAGGGATTATATCTATTTCCTAATTAGTTCAGGTTTTAGTTAAAATGAAATTACATTTTCGATGTAACGAATTTGATATTTACATTATTATATTAAACTTTACTACGGACAAAATTATTCTTTAAAATGACGGCAATAAATAAAAGCGTTCAAAATATTTGTCATTATAACCTGTTCAATGCCATCACAAAGTACTCGAACCGTATTTATTTGCACATTAATTTCATTGGATACTCGTCCAATTTCGGCATAACCTGCACATACTTCCAGCTCACTGATTTAGGTATTTACCTTGGCAAAGTGAATATTCAGGAGTCACTCCTGCAGATTACAGAGAATAAAACATTAGAGGCTATATGTATGCGACGCCGGTAAAGATTTTCGACAAATACATATTATGTGTATTTTTTCGAATAATCACGCCCGTATTCCCGGCTATCTGTACTATGCACCTATAGTACAAAAACATAGTTCACCTGTTATATTTAAGTGGCTCGCTTACGTTATTGGCCTTCAACTGAGTTCAAATTCACACCCCGGGCCGCTTCTAAGAAATTTAAGATGGAAAAACCTAATCACACGTGCCCAACCCGAAAAGCGAACCCAAGTCTCGCTCAGGAAAAGCTTCTCGCAACCACAAAAAAAACGAAAAAAGATATTGCCACATCATTCATAATAATAATATGGATATCATCATAATATAAATATTGAAGTATGGACAACTAAAGTTGTTATTTTCACTACACTCCACTTGGTGGCAGTATATGAAATTACTTGTTCCATGTTTTTGTGTATTTCTTTGTAAATATTATGAGAGCTTTTCCTGTCTAGTTATGAATGTATTTAATAGTCAGTCAGAGGTAAGGTAACAAAGTTAAAACATCTTAACCTCTTAAGCCCGGCTGGTTCCAATTGGTATCAATTAATGGTTATAAATTGGTACAAACCGGACCTGTACGGTTAAATATTATAATCGTAACACGTGTTACCACTCAATGTAAATCAGCTTGTCAGAAATAAAAGAAAGTACCTTCGTCAAATGTACTCGTAATATGAAACAATATTTCTATCTTAGTGCTTTGAAAAACAATTTAGATAAAATTGTACACACAAAGAAACTCAACGTCTAAATGTCAGAGAGCTCTGTCGGAGGCGATCCCAGTAAAACAAAGCTCTGGCAATATTTCTTCTGTTTGTTTTCATCTAGGTACTATTAAAATAAATTCCCAAAACAATTGTTATCTTAACAACAAGCTATAGAAGTCTAATGACTTAGTAATGAAGAGTTTCAGAGATATTGCCAAAGATCTTATCGAAGAAAACTTTAAGAAAGTAGCAGAAATAGTAAGTTTCATACAGTCGCATGTACACAACTTCGACAGGCTTGCAATCGTCCAAGTCGGTACAAAAACTGTAGCTAGTGAACTTTGCTGTGAAAACTTGCGAAGTTGTAAAGGCGGTAAAAACTCGTTACGCCAAATCGGCCACTAAAACTCGCGAAGCGAAAATTCTATCCAACTTCAATTTACTTTTATTGTTCTTACTCTTCCTCTACGAAGTAAAAAAAGTTTTTTTCTTACGTTTTAGAAACCCTCTAAACACATTTTTTTATACCGATTCAAACGAACACAGCGTCAAAATTTCACGTTTGAAATTTTCCTTGTTGCGGCGTATCAAAGGAAATGGCAGAATCTCATTCCCACTGTAATGTAAATAATCTTTATTTGAATTTCGCTTTTCAGTCTTTCCACGCAAGTACGGGATGTCGGCGGTATCTTCAGACATGTTAAAACGTTTTAGTGTGGAATTTAAAGTTTTAAAAATATGTATAAATTAAAAGCTCTTGAAATAATTTTTATTTATTATATTCAGTAAACATCAATCTTCTATTAAAATTGTATATAAATAGTTTCTTTTCAAAACATATTATTATCAAAAGCTTTGGATAAATTTATGAAAAATAATGTACATAACATAAAAAAAAACTTCAAGAGACCGAAATATAGAAAAACTTAAATGGTTTTAATAAGGTCAAAGCTTAGAAAAACTACAGTAAATAAAATAAAGAGTAAGAAAAAACAGAAGCTAGGTGTGTGTTTGTTTTAATACCTCCTCCCTAAGAAAAAATATTCTCCTTTATGGTTCGTTTCCCATACACGTGATGGGAATTCCCTTTCGGAATTGCATTTGGGTGATGTATTATTATCCGTATGGTGCCGGACGTAAAGAATTTCACCATCCCATGTCTTCCCGTGGGTGTCGTAAGAGGCGACTAAGGGACAAACCAGAGAATGGGCAGCAGCGTTCTCTGTGCTTCTATAACAACCATACTGCGGTCGCCAACCCGCCTGCCAAGCGTGGCGATTATGGCAAAACCCCCCCAATGAATAGCACAAATAAAAAATGGCCCCTGGTACCCGGCAGCTTGCCTACCCTCGACTACGGTAGCGGTCGAGGCTACGGCATGGCAAGGGGTGCTAAGAATCTCCGGACGAGATCCGGCTACCCCAACAATCACCGACGACTGGACCTGGCAACGTACAACACGCGCACACTTCGGAACGACGAGAAGGTCACCGAACTCGAGGAGGAATTGAGCAGGTTGCGATGGAGTATTATAGGGTTATCTGAAGTCCGAAGAGAGGGGGAGGACTCGATAATCCTCAAATCCGGTAACCTGCTCTATTTCCGAGAAGGTGACCGGCAGTCCCAGGGTGGTGTCGGGTTTATCGTCCACAAGTCCCTTGTGAACAACGTGGTGAAGATCGAGAGTGTGTCGACCAGGGTGGCGTACCTTATACTCAGAATATCCTCAAGATATTCGCTGAAGGTCATACAGGTCTACGCCCCAACCTCGGCACACCCCGACGATGAGGTAGAGACCATGTATGAGGATATCTCCAGAGCCATGCATGGTTTCAAAACTCACTTCACCGTTGTCATGGGGGACTTCAACGCGAAACTGGGCAAACGGGACGAGGATGAGCTGCAAGTGGGGCAATTTGGAGTTGGACAACGGAACCACCGGGGTCACCTACTGGCCAGTTTTATGGAGAAGGAGGGCCTCTATATGATGAACTCCTTCTTCAAAAAGCGTGAACACAGGAAGTGGACCTGGCAGAGCCCCGATGGTGCAACAAAAAATGAGATCGACTTCATCATGTCAACCAAGAAGCAAATGTTCAATGATGTCTCTGTGATCAATTCGGTAAAAACCGGGAGCGATCACCGCATGGTAAGAGGCACATTGAACATTAATATTAAGCTTGAAAGGTCTCGACTGATGAAGTCCACGCTCCGGCCAGCACAGATCCAAGTCCAAAACCCCGAGAGCTTTCAGCTCGAACTCCAGAATCGTTTCGAGTGCCTAGGGAGCTCCGTGGATGAATATAGCAACGGGTTCGTGGAAGCTGTCCATACGGTCGGGTCTAAGTTTTTCAAGACCCGTCGTACAGATAGAAACAAAAAGCTCTCTGATCACACCCTCAAGCTTATGAAGGAGAGGCGTGAGATGATCCTGCAGTCTTCAGATGAGGCGTGCAAATACCGGCAGCTCAATAGACAGATCTCTAAATCCTTGAAAAGAGACCTCCGCCGCTTCAATACCGAGCGTATTAAAGACGCTATCGAGCGAAATAAAGGCTCCAAGGTGTTCTCCAGGGATCTGGCTATTGGGCAGAGCCAACTCACGAAACTGAAGACCGACGATGGCAGGATCGTATCCGCCAAACCGGAGCTTCTCAGGGAGATCGAGACATTCTATGGGCAGTTGTACACTTCGATCAGCAAGCCCGTTGCGAGTCTAGCAAACGACCCAAGAGCTAGATTGACCCGACACTATACCGAAGATATCCCGGACGTCAGCCTGTACGAGATTAGGATGGCTCTGAAACAGCTGAAAAACAACAAGGCGCCGGGTGATGACGGAATTACGGCCGAACTCCTGAAGGCGGGTGGAAAACCGGTCCTTAGGGCCCTTCAGAAGCTGTTTGATTCCGTCATACTCGAGGGCAAAACGCCACAGGCATGGTGCAGGGGTGTGGTGGTACTCTTCTTCAAGAAGGGCGACAATGCCCGGTTGAAGAACTATAGGCCCATCTCACTTCTTAGCCATGTCTACAAGTTGTTTTCAAGAGTCATCACGAATCGTCTCGCGCGCAGGTTTGACGATTTCCAGCCCCCCGAACAAGCCGGATTCCGAAAAGGCTTTAGCACCGTAGACCACATACATACGCTGCGGCAGGTTATACAGAAGACCGAAGAATATAATCTGCATCTCTGTTTAGCGTTTGTGGACTACGAGAAAGCCTTCGATTCGATCGAGACTTGGGCTGTACTGCAGTCTCTCCAACGGTGCCAGATCGACTACCGGTATATTGAGGTGTTGAAGTGTTTGTACAAAAACGCCACCATGTCAGTCCGTCTTCAGGATCAGACCTCGAAACCAATCCTTCTCCAGCGCGGCGTGAGACAGGGAGACGTCATTTCTCCGAAACTGTTCACTGCTGCGCTGGAGGATGTCTTCAAGGTTCTGGACTGGAGGGGGCTGGGCATCAACGTTAATGGCGAGTACATTACTCACCTTCGGTTTGCCGACGACATCGTGGTCATGGCTGAGACCATGGAGAGCCTCAGTAAAATGCTCGATGACCTCAGTAGAGCTTCCGAAAGAGTGGGTCTTAAAATGAACATGGACAAAACCAAGATCATGGTGAATGCCCATGTAACACCCACTCCTATCAAGGTCGGAGACTCTACTCTCGAAGTTGTAGACGATTATGTCTACCTGGGACAAACGGTCCAGTTGGGTAGGTCCAATTTCGAGAAAGAGGTCAACCGTCGAATCCGACTCGGCTGGGCGGCGTTCGGGAAGTTGCGTGGTATCTTCTCGTCCAATTTACCGCAGTGTCTCAAGACAAAAGTCTATGACCAGTGTGTGTTGCCAGTGATCACCTATGGGACCGAGACGTGGTCGCTCACAATGGGCCTTATCAGAAAGCTCAAAGTCACCCAAAGGGCAATGGAGAGGGCTATGCTCGGAATTTCCTTGCGTGATCACGTCAGGAATGATGATATCCGCAGGAGAACCAAAGTTACCGACATAGCCCGAAAAATTGCCAAACTTAAGTGGCAGTGGGCAGGGCACATTGCTCGCAGAACGGATGGCCGATGGGGCCGAAAGGTTCTGGAATGGCGACCGCGAACCGGAAGACGATACGTTGGAAGGCCTCCCACTAGGTGGACTGATGACCTGGTTAAGGTTGCGGGAAGGCGCTGGATGCGAGACGCACGGGATCGGTCAATGTGGCGACGCCTGGGGGAGGCCTATGTCCAGCAGTGGACGTCTTTCGGCTGAAATGATGATGATGATGATTATTATCCATTTTGCGTACAAATCTGCGCTTCAGCGTAATCAATCAGGCTTTTACGAGGCATAAATAAACCTGATGCGTGCTGTTTAGTTGACAAATGTGCAAACGGTAGGAACAACAAATTCTAGAATCAAGCGAAGTTTTTGACTAAAGTTTAGCGTTTCAACGTGGTAACAATATTGCTAGTTGCCAATTGTTTTTTTTTTACTGTTACGAGCTTTTTTGTATGCGGTTTTTATTTTTATTTTGCTATTATAATTTATTTGATTATTCATAACACCAGAAGCAACAATATTGGGTTTCTAACACCCACAAAAAGCTAAAGGCTCTCGAAGACAGGCACAACGACACTGTTTTATTGAAATGTTTGTCTGTACCTAATCTGTAAGGCAATTTCAGGGGAAACTATCCTTGAAAACGCATCGTCACATCGTTGTCACATTCTCGTGTCCCATCTGTCTGCGGAAGGCATCACTTTTTAATTTTCCCACTGCTGGGATTCAGGCCTCCTCTCTGTGAGAGGGAATGGGCCGTAATCCTTCACGCGGGCCCAATGCGGGTGGGTGGATGTCACATGTATTCGAATTTTTTCTCCTAGGACTTGTCGGTTTCTTCACGATGTTTTCCTTCACCGTTTTAAGAGCAGTGGTGGTGAAATAATTTACACAAACTAAAGCGTCTGGCTGGGTTCGAACCCACGACCTACAACTTATGAGTCACGGCCGATACCACTAAGCCACCAATCAATCTGCCTAGCCTTTTCCCAACTATGTTGGGGTCGGCTTCCAGTCTAATCGGATTCAGCTGAGTACCAGTGTTTTACATGGAGCGACTGCCTATCTGACCTCCACAACCCAGTAACTGGGTAACACGGTACCCCTTGGCTAGACTGGTGTCAAATCTCAAGCTTCTGAGTACTCGTAACGACTGTCAAAGATCTTCAAATGACAGCCGGGACCAACGGTTTAACGTGCTTTCCGAGGCACGGAGGAAACTCGGTATGTTGAAATAGTCACCCATCCACGGACCGACCTCGTCAAGCGTTGCTTAACCTTGAAGATCGACCCGTGCGGCTGTTATTATTTAGCCACGAGCTCCACTAAGCCACCAATGCTCTCTAAAATATACTTAAATAGGACTTATAAAATAATTACAACAAAATATTTTTATCCCATGACAAATTACCGTCATTTGTACCCAAAATAACTACACAACTAATTTAATACAGCTTTTTTATTAAAATTTATATATCTCGTGACTAAATAACATTAATCATGTCCCATTGATCGCCCATCGATCGAATAGGCTTAAGCATGCATTTAATAAGTGGCTAATCGTCCAATCGCGTGTTTTCCTTAATAACTGCTAGGTTCCCTTTACATTATACTGCGTACATTGTAACAAAATGTTGAGTTATAACCTCGTGTTTTCGTTTAATCTAGGTGTAACATTCGAATAGGTTAATTACTTTTGTCAAGGACTAATGAAACTATTGCTTTTTATATAAAATGTTGTTGTGTTCTAGGTATCGGTGGTTTGATTTAAATACTAGCTATGTAAACCTTGATGGATATGTAATGTGTTGCGGAACAAAAAAAAAATGGTAGACGATATGATGTGACGACGATGTGACTGCCAAAGGGTAAAAACAGGACCCTATTACTAAGACTCTGCGGTCCGTCTGTCCGTCTGTCTGTCCGTCGGTCACCAGGCTGTATCTCATGAACCATGATAGTTAGACAGTTTAAATTTTCACAGATGATGTATTTCTGTTGCCGCTATAGCAACAAATACTAAAAACAGAATAAAATATATATATAAATGGAACTCCCATAAAACAAACGTGATATTTTGGCCGTTTTTTACGGAACCCTTCATGCGCGAGTCCAACTCGCACTTGGCCGGTTTTTTATAGAATGTTTTTTTTTTTAACTGTTCTACTTGTAGAACAGTTTTAGAATAATTTGTATAAACACGCGTTGCCGCGTAGTGCCTGTTTGAGGGTGGTTCAATATGTTGAAGCTATAGCCTTATTTACTGAAAGGCGACTACCACGTCTATAGGTGATACAATTTTAGACTACCTAAAATCACATATATAAATTCACGCCGTTTTCCCATGGGGGTAAGTAGAAACTACAATTAACCTAAAATTAAGAAAAACAAATACACAACAAATAAAACCCACCACATAACATTTCTTAATACCTACATTATTACAAGGATGATAATTTCAGTAATAATGAAAATGAAACTGAAATATGTTCCTTCCACAAATCTTCAAAACCTTTATTAAAACCGGTGCCACCTACTTTTCACTGTTGAAACGACCTATTCAGAAGAATTCTGCAAAATTTGTGCCCGGTAACTAATGATGACGTTCCTAGGTTGAAATTAGGGTTGCAACGAAGAACATATTAGCGAAGGCGGAGGCGGAATTAGAAAAAAAGAGACATTAAACTTAAATTTACATAGATACTACAATAGAATAGGTCTGTATTTGCTTAGTATCTAGGTACATAAAAATAAGAGTTACATTATAAAATAAGACCCATGTGAATTCTGGCTTAATATGGCATGCAAATGTAATACAAAAGTAGAGGTTAGTAAAGACTTTACAATAAAATATCATTTAAGAAGTCCTGCACTGAATAATAACATCTATCTACAAGTTCATCATACTTATACTAGTTACCTAGTATAAGTATGTCTATTCTACTACTTACAAATACTTAAAAACAAAAAATCACCTTTCCATCCACCTAACCATCAACCTATGGGAAATAAAATTTTAGAAGATGCAATTCATAAACATTTTTCACAAAAAATCTTTTTGCGGCGTTCTCGCTTTCTAGGCGATTACTTTGTGACTCTCGAAATAAACCATGCTCCACTAAATAGTTTCTCAGATGAATTACAAGTCCACTAAAAGCAGGTACGGTTTTTTGGCTGTTTCGCATTTTGAAGGTGGATGCGAGGTTATGTTAGGTACATCCCTAGTTGAAAAATATTCGTCCACAGACGAACTTTGTTCAGTACCCAGAACGCTAATGTACTAGTCATTCAATCTACGTTTGATTGACTGTTTCTGGAATTTGATGAAGATAGGATACAGTGTATAATAATATGTTCCAGGAAATAATGTATTAACGGGACTTTGTAGTGTTCAATCAATCGTGAGTGAATTTGACAATAATGTCAGGTTTGATAATTGTTTTGATCCCTATAGAGTATTCTATTTCGCCGTAAGCTTTGTAATTGGATTCGTCACTTTCGAAACAGATAAGTAGAATATAGGTTACCATTGTTGGTAATCACCTAATAGAGTTTTGGACATCAACATTTATGGGACACATATTCGACGATGTTGGCCACAAAGACAGTCTTATATGGGGGTGGTGATTGTGGTTGGCATATGTTAGCTTTTTATACATTAGCCCGTAAATAATAATTATAATAGGTACCAAGTCTTTTACTGTGCCACTTCAGGGCAAAGGTATACAATATATAATTCACGAGCATTATCCCAAAGAGTTCATATAACGTGTATCCACGCTAGACACGATGGCTTTTTCATTGTTTCGGTAATTACGGCACACAACCTGTTAATCGCCACGCTTGCTCAAGGCCAGTTGTAAAAACTCGAATATTTCAATTTATTAAAAATCTACACGGTGGCGTGAGGACTGGGGATCAAATGCCACATAATAGACAAAAAATATCCCTGACATTATCATATTGTACATAGAGGATTATTTATTTATATGTTAACTTTATTGTACACCATATTACAAAAAAAAAACAAATGGAAATTAAAAAAACATACAACGGGTGGCTTTATCGCATTCAACAGTAACATCCGGGCAACAAAAATCTTTCAGAATATTTTTTTAACATCTTATCAATAAGACACAAAAAACGCCAAGTTTGTTCTTAAAAGCATCTGTCACAGCGTTTTCTTATTCACAAACCAAGGTCTCACTTGACTTTGCATAATAATGCAAACTATATTCACGACGCTACAGATTTATGGCAGTACAGGGTGTTAGGGGACGAATAAATATCTAACATTGTGCCGCCAGCTTATATTTACTGATTTAGTTTTAGTGAAAAACTGCAGATGACAGTTAACGCCTCGCCACGACTGTTTATCAATTTATAGTTTTAAGTGTCATTGTTTAATAATTTTTATAATGTGTTTTATGGTTGTATTTTGTCAAGATGTTTGATACAGACAATCACTGGATGAAATAATTAATCAACTTGTCGGCACACTACTGTGTTCCCAGATAAAAAGTTAAGTTGAATCCCCGTACTATTTCAGCAATTACAAATACCTATTCATTTGGCATCGTCTGTATTTTGCTTTACTTAACTTAATTAAGTTACAAAAGATACATACAGTGATCCAAATAGATAACATCAATATTTTATCCACACGGAATACCCTAAGCTACCAAAAGATGCATTTTTTTGTAACCGCACTCCTTACACTCCAGCACAAAGCGGTTTCATTTTAAATTGTTTATGGCAACCCCGCGCTGAATGTCAGCCTAATGTTACTAGGCCAGGTCGAAGGCCAAGAACGGGAACTTTAACTAACATACACGAAAACAAACTAACACAAAGGGGTTAAACTTCCCAGTACTCAATTATACATTAATCAGATAAACGTGAACAACACGACACGACTTATCTACTAACAAAATCTAATTTCCCACTTCGTTTTCAATAGCAGAATTAAGTTTATTGCTTGTTTGTTTCACCCGAAATCACAAAACGGAAATTCATAAAGCATAGCACTGCGGTTTCACTAATAAATGAGCTTTTATAAAAACAAACAAAATGCTGAAGTCGGGACACGAACAAATTGAGGGCGAAGCAATTTGTATCTCTTGTCATACTTTTTAATTTCATCCCGAGGAAAACAAATTAGTTTCGCCCGAACACTTTGCATATTTACAAATCTTGAACGATGAGAGCGGGTTTTCTTTCCTTTGTTGTATTTTTTAATCATTTTTAAAGCTTTATTAAAAATACGACAATGAAGGAAATCGGTTTAAGACTTCGCTAAAATCTAAGATATATTTTTTACATTTCACTTTGTATTTCTTTTTCTGTTTAGCCACTTATCCTTTGTACATTACTCAAAAATGGAGTGCCAGTCATGCACTTTTATTGTATTTTTCTTAATGGCTTGATAAATGTGTTATGCTTCAAATTGAGTTTGCTCAGAGATATTAAATTCTCGTGTTTGAAATAATATCAAATGAATAAAGAGAATTTGAAACACACAGCCCTGTACATATATAGATAGAATGAATCTTGCAATGTCCTTGAAATGCGGAGCGAAAACGCGGGCGAAGTCGTTCTCGATAGCGTACACATAAATTGTCTGTGACAGGAAAGCTTTAGGCTCATTTAGCTCGCCGAGGATAAATGGCAATAAGTGGAATAAACTTTCATCTAGAAATAGAAAATGCTGCGAAGTCAGATAAGATAAATTGAACAGGACATTTTAATACCTTGGAAGTTAGATTGGAAACAGCGTAGCATGTTGTAGCCTTTATTGCTTAAGACAGAGAGACAAATAAAAAAGCTGTAACTAAGACTTTGATAAAAAGTTGTGAACGTTTTCGCTGAAATAAATCACTCAAAGAACAGTAAATTGAGCAGAGGAAGTGGCCCACATGCTATCCTGTTTAGCTGCTTAGCACATTACATAGGTGTGTCTAGCGAGACTTAAGCGTGCTGAACTGACGTCAGTTTCCTGTCAACACGCCGCCCTGTCGTACTTACACATCCGACATCAACAAAAACAATGTGAACTGAAGACCAGTGAAGCACCGTTTACACGCTGACGTGTAGTAGTTCTATGAACCAAATAATAACGTTAATTGGTAATGATTTAAAAGGTATTGCAATGACAAAAGCGCCATGTCATCCGATTAAGGATCATCTAATCACCGTGAATCTAATGTTATATGTCACAAATTGTAGACCGCTGTTACTTTTTTAGCCATATATGCGTGGTATAAACCCTACTATTGACCCCTACTATAGCAGGGGCCAATAGTAGGGTACAGAATGTCATAACATTCTGTTGGTTGGAGTATAGGCTGCAAATCATAGTTGTCTTGACAAATCATAGTGGTTTATGATAGAACGGCCATATTTATTAAATCAGTGTGTATAATACCAGCGTTAATAAATAAAGGCCGCATATCTCAATGGTTCCTGCGGAACGACATCGACGCAAAAACCGACGTATTGGTTCAAAAAGTCGCGTCATCTTGTTGAGCGCATTCAATGACGCCAACTATAAACTGGCCGCAGATTTGGCCTAACCAAAAGATGTCCAAGATGTGCCATACTAAGCGATAATACGGCTACTAGATAACCATTTCATACCCAAACATTGTGGTTTCTTTGAGCAATACGGATTATATGCAGCGATACAGCAGCCCGGTGAAACACACACTCAATGGGCAAACAAATAACCATCCAAACATAACACATCCCAATGCTGTTATGGTTACGTTGTGTAAGGGAGACGAAGCTATATAAGACGAACAGCACTATCTCGTTTTTTCCCAACATATCCATGATGGCAAGAACAAGGAGGACTGATAAGAAGGTTCGCTTCGTGGAACACAGGCGTGATATTATATTATGTACGTTGTCAACATTATATAAACAAAACAAAACCGCACTCTCCTAAACACTGGCATCGTACAAACGAGGCTTGGTTAGGGTTTGGTGAGGCAGAAGTAAAGCTACTGTAGTACTGTGTTAGCTAGAGGAGCGTTTCGATGTGGTTTCGTGAAAGCAAACATTTGTGGTTAATTCTGACTAGTTTTGACACTTAGACGGGAATCCCTTTGCTCGATGTAAGTGTATTCTATGGTGGAATTCACATCCTTTGCAGCCAATTAATTGATTAGCTTTTTATTCGAATGAAGACTTGGTGATTACAGTTTGTGAATTTTTAGACTTTAGAGCACTACTACTTGCAAATATCGTTTAGTATCTTTACAGGCTTAAAAAAAGGTTCTCAATTAGAAAAATGTTTTTCTATGTTGCTTTTCCTTCATTCAGTGATATCTTTACTAATTATGAAGAGTATTTTCCCGAAGTGCTCCTGTTTTTGAGATACCTAATTTATAAAGAAACTGTAGAAACAAAGGGGTAAAACTTCTAACCGAACACCACACAGTACGCCATAGTAATCAATAATTAAATATTGTTCACCAACTTCACACTTTCCCCGCAAAACTCAAGAGGGCTAAAACTGAGTACAATACCGACAGATATGACCAGCACTCAGGACCGGGGCTCTAAAAATTAACAGTGCATTACACTTTGAATGGCGGGTCATTCATCTCAGCGTAATGGCTGAATGACGTCTTTCTAATGGACCGGGACAAAGAGGGGCTGCTGTTTGTAATTATATTATTAATGCATTAATGTCAGACATTTGCAAAGTGCAGAGCACACGTCGATAACTTCGTGATAATGGGCTAATGTTCGTGATAATGGGCTCATGTTGTTGGTTGGGAGTTTATTTTAGACTAACTAGAGAAAAGAAGTTAATTTTATGAAAACTGTCATTTTATCCCAGGGACACATTATACCAAGATGAAAAGTAACTTATGTGCTATTCCTGACTATAATCCATCTTTGTGCCTAATTTCATCCAGATCCATTCAGCCGTTCTATCGTGAAACAGACATCTACACACATGACATCCATCCACCCGAACTTTTAGTTTCCCATCATTTTAGTAGTTTAGTATACATAAAAAAGGTCAAATAAATTAAATTATTTATTTATTCGACCTATTGTTGAACTAACAATTGTATTAATGCGTGTAACCGAAATTTGAAACCATTTGTTACCTTGTTTAACTAATGGCTGAGATAACTACGGATCAATAATCTGGGCCTTAGTCATAAAGACCATTAACTAATTTGTTAGATTACATCATGGTAAATAATAGCGTGCACAAAGAGCTATCCTAAAGGTCTCTCATAGATTTGGAAACCGATACCCCACTGATAAGTTATATTGGGTGACTAAAGTGCTTACGGTGCACCATTGTTCATTATGTCAGTATTACTCAAGTTCTATAAAACTGCAGCTGTCACAGTGATTACGGACCAGCGCTCGCGTAGAAAGCCTAACTGGAACAGAGTCTCCAGCAGGCTTAAATTTGGCACCAATCATTTTCATATATCGGTCCACATCTGTATGAGGAAGTCAATGACAAACTAAAAATCCTCCCCATGAACAAGTGTGCGGGCAAAAAGCAAGTTCGGGATTGGCTACTAGGACTTACCTATAACGAAACAGAAGACCTATTAGCAATTTAGTGTTAACACGCCATATGACCATACACACCACCACTACACACCATCGCATACACTCCATAACTTACATACCAGCACACTTACGCTTACACCTTTAGTTACCTTTCAGTTTTTGTTAAATGATTAGGACCGTTGCATTTGATATGTATAATCAAACAATCATATTATTTGTCGAGAGAGACTGGATTCTGCGACACAGGGTATCCTAGTGCAGGTTTTTTATTGAATCAATAAACTTTTTTTTACTCATTTTGAATAATCTAATAAAGGTATTTTCAGGGTTCTGTATCCGATGGGTCAAACGGAGCCCTATTGTTGTCACTCACGTGTACGTTTTCGGTCCGTTTGTCCATCTGTCCGTCGTCTCTGTCACACATTATGTTAAGAAGAATTTTTTAACTTCCCATTGACCTATGAACTTGAAAATTGGTGATAATGTTTATTATTATGTATATTTCAAAGTCAAATGTATTTATTTCAACTGGGCAATTAAGCGGCACTTTTTAACGTTGACAATTTATCAAGTAATAAAAATTGGTTCTATTTTCGTGCATTCGGAAAAGTAGCTTGTTATGGAGAAAAACGCACAAGAAACTTCATACGTACTCTTTTAAAAAAAATCGTTTTAAAAGAGTAAGTATGGAGTAATTTACATAAGTACAAACATTAATAAATTCATATACGTGAGAACGATGCACCCAGAACTACTATACTTACTACATATAGGTATAAAGTATTACAAGCACTAAATGGTAAATTCCTTCACCTGATTTATCAGGCAACCATGTTCCTATTTATAGGGACATGGTTCTCACATACTTACAAATATTGCAAACATAGGTAAATTACCTAATTCAACAACAATGGAACAGTGTGCGAGTCAAATTTTTTTAAACAAATAGAGAAGGAAAAAAAATAAAAAAACAAAGCGTTACTATAATTATGAATATAATACAAATTAACCAGTTTGATTTTGTCTACACTAAAGATTGCCCTATGGAGCAGGCCCAGGATGTTGCCAAGCATTTTTACCTTGAATATAATCATCTAATTTGTAATATGCTTGCTTACAAAGTGTGCTTTTAACTATTGTTTTAAATTTTCTTTCATTAAGTTTTAATATAGCACAAGATATTTTGTTATAGAATTTAACACAGTACCCCATGAAAGATGTGTGTACTTTAGCTAATCTATAAGATGGTTCATCTAACTTATCTTTATTTCTAGAATTACAATTGTGTCTATCACTAACTAGTAAAGTTAGTGATAGACACAATTGTGAAAAGAGATTTATATTTTTCCTTACATACATAATATTTTCATAAATGAATTGGCAAGAAACTGTCATAATATTAATCTTTTTAAATAGCTCCCTAAGATATTCTCGGTGACATAACTTATATATGGCTCTGACAGCTCTCTTTTGCAATTTAAATATTGATTCAATGTCAGCCGCCCGACCCCACAGTAAAATACCGTATGACATAATGCTGTGAAAGTAACTAAAATAGACCAAACGCGCGGTTTCTACATCCGTTAACTTTCTTAACTTTCTAACAGCATAAGCACCTGAGCTGAGCCGACCCGCAAGAGATGTTATGTGAGGCCCCCATTGTAATTTGTCATCTATAGTGATTCCTAGGAAAACTGTTTGATTTACATATTCCAGCTTTTCTCCAATCAATATGATGTCGCATTCGCTACTTCTGACATTCGGCAACGTGAATCTAATACATTAGTTTTTTTTTTCATTTAGTACCAAATTGTTTGCCGTGAACCAAGTATGGACCTGATGAATAGACTTATACACATCATCAAGATTTTGTGACCGCCGATGTATTTAAAATACCGCAAATAACACCATCTTCGGTTGATTTTGTAATAATTGGGGCAAATTGTTTATGTAAACTAAAAAGAGGAATAGACCCAATATAGAGCCTTGAGGAACGCCCATTGTCATTTCAGACCCTAGAGAGTTTACGCCGTTTACCTGATTTTTAAGTAGTCTGGCTTTCAAATATGATCTAAGTAACTCAAGGGCCGTATGTCTAATCCCATAGTGCTCGAGTTTCAACAATAGTGTCTCATGGATAACGCAATCGAATGCGTTCGAGAGGTCGCAAATGATTCTAATGGCATCTTGTGCTCTTCCCAGGCGTTAGAGATGTTCGTTATTAGGGTGACGCCAGCGTCAGTTGTGCAACGCTATTTTACTATTTATATTATACGCAAAACTATTTTACTAACACATACCAATATATTAATAAATTGGTACAGAACCCTAAAGGTGCGAAGTCTAATCCCGGCTCTACATGCGTGCCGGCAAGCTTTGGCAAATGTCTTCAAGCCATGCAAGCAATTCTCGCTTGGCATTTGGAAGTCGTTTTCATGCTTGTGAATGCGTCAGTGTGCTACGTACACCCAAGCATGGCGGACAACAAACTTGTGTTGGCTATTGTGTTTGGTTTAACATACTTTTATTTGAAATACAAGCAAAGTTAAACAAAAACAAGGAAAGCTCGACGACCACGAAGATGTTGGATGTCATCAATATTTCTTTTTTGGCTTTAAATTCTTTTACTGGCTTTCCCGTTAACTTAGCAAGACGACTCCAAGCATCTGCAACTGTATTTTTTTCTTTATGATTAACACCTTTGGGGTTCCAGATAGACAATTCGCTCTGGTAATATTCCAGAAACGATAAACTCTCTTCGTTCGACCAGCCGTTTTTTTAGATTCAACTATTCGTCAATAGGAGTACTTAGACTTACCCTCAATTAGATAAGGCCACTTATTCAACGTATGTTCAAATTTAAATTAATTTTATTGCATCCGTAATGTACATATAGTAAATATAAGTTACACACACAATTAATATGGACACTGTCGGGCACAGCAACATTTAGATACAATCGGTCGGTCGATTCGCACACCAATAAATTATATTCGTGCGAATCGCCTACAGAAAAAAAAAAAAAATTTAAAAATGACGACTCGCACCTTTCGTGCGAGTTCAATATTTGCGAATCATCCAATAACCCTAAATGCCGACTGTAGATGACTCGTTCGCCGCGTTTGCAGAAAAAATATGTCTCATTCACGGTGCTAGCAAAACTAGTCCTAAAGGTGCTTAACCTCTAATTCCACGATTAACCATTAATCATCTTGTCCGATGAATTCCTTACCTTTTACAATATCCTCGGGAAGTGGCGATCATAACTGCTCAACCCAAGATGGCCGGATATCCACGCTTTCGATACAGGTAAGTACACTCCGACATATGGACGACGTAGAGAGTGTTGCGACCAGCCACTCATTTTAAACAAATAACAAAACATGCGCTACTAAACGCGCACCAACGTGTGAAAGCGTCGCAAGCGCTTGCTGCAAGCGCCCTTTGACCTGTGTCCAAAAACCGGCACTAGACCGGATCGGAGACAAGCGTCCACAAGTTCACGCAAGCCAAGCCAAACGCCCTCTTTACACGCTTGTACTTCCACAAGTACAAGCGTGTAAAGAGGGCGTCCACACGCTTGCCCAGCCTTGGCAAGCAATGAAAGGCACCATAACACGCACTTGCCCGGCCTTTTTTTCTCTTGTGAAGTTCCTTTTTTTAACTTTGAGGAAAGCTCATGCATACTGCACCACCACGGGGAGATAGCGCAGTTATGCGGAAATCCAATCCACTAAAACTCCACGGTGTCCTCCTGTGTCGCTTATGGCGGGAACACAGGCACGCGTCAGCATATATCCACGAACCCGCCGCGGCTGTCCGTCAGCGGACCCTCCTTTGGGGAGTAACCCCCATCACCGGCGCACCAGAACACAGTTGCAAACGACCAAACCAGCACATGGGTGCCAGACGACCCCGTGTCCCCCCTATGACGGGACAGGACAGTGGTCCCGCCACCTACCACTTTTCGGTTGCAGGTGATAGGGAGAGTGACCATTGCTATACCGACACTCCTCCTTCTCTGCGGCCCCACCGGGTCCGCCATCAGACGGAGGAGACCCCGTGCGGGCCCCGGTAGATAGAGAAAACGGCGTAACGTAATACCGGCACTACTCTCCCGCCGCGGCCTCCAACCCTCAGCCGCGATGCCTCCGATGCATGACATCGCAGCTCGTCTCAGTTGCGATGCCGCCCAAGCGGTGCCGCAACCTCCTTTTATGCCCCTACGTCGTCAGCTTATCACCAAAAGCCCTGATGAGCAGACCCTCCTCGGATTCCACTTCGCTTCACCAGGGGTGTCCAAGCCATGGCTACTGAGCCCTCCCACCTCATCAATGTGGGAGCCCACCAAGGGGGTACTTGTGGCAACTCGTTTAAAGTTATAATTTAACTTTACTGAATTACTCGCATTTATGCTGTGGTCATATTTAAATTTCGAAATCTAACCAAACTCTCAATGTGCATAATCAGCCAATAACGTTCCCAATGCTGTGATGCAGGCCTCCTCTCTGTACAGGGAGTCAGGGAGTGGGCCTTAAGCCACCATGCGGGCTAAGAGTGGGTTCGTACTTACAAAAATTAGGCAAAATTGACATCCCTATTATTTACGCATATGTGGTTCTAGGACCTTTACGATTTGTTCCCTAAAAGTTTTGAGTGCAATGGCAATGCAATAAATTTCGCGTACGTTCTCTAAGTCGTAATTTTGAGTCGCGCTACCACTGGCCCACCACTGCGCCACGCTGCTTAGCTAACCTACTCGTACATACCTATTAAGGTTTATCACACTGCGAGGTCCAAATGAACAGTTTGTAGGATCTGATTCAACTCTTCCCGAATCGATGGAAAAACTCATAATATGACTGAATTTACCTCTACAAATGTAGGCAACATATTTTAACGATAAAAACATTACGCCCGCAACCACGCTTCTATCCCTTACATTTTAAAGTTTTTAGTTCCGACACTCGTAAAACATAAGTAATAATCGTAAATGCAATGTACTACAACACTTTGCACTTTCTAAGTGCCAATAAAGCCGTTTTTATTTCTTCGTACAGAATGCGACATTCTTAAACCGATACTTAGAATATAAAGAAGCCACGTCTTGTTATACAACAGAAGTAATTGCATTTCCTCTGTAATACCAGAAAATAGTTCTAGATTCTACTGTGACTACTGTTTCAAAAGGATGTTTCAAAGACTGTCGTATTCTAGAATGTTCTATAGCATTTTACATAGATTAAGGGCTATATTGTGCTAGATATTGCATTTTGTTTTATGTTTCACTAGCTTTCCTTCGTTCTTCGGAAATCTGATAACGTGACGCTTCAACACTGTTTCATAGCGTCCTGTGTTATAGGATACTTTATAGTGAGGATTTGTTTTGTTTACTTTTGCAAAAGATTCTTTGATTTACATGAAAAGACTTGGATAAGATGCATTTGATATCTTACCAAAGACGCTACGCTGGGTCTACGATGGTGCTACGAAGTGCTACGAAATTGTTACGTATGATATAACATACATATTATTATAAGAATGCACTAAGTTTTTAATAACTGTTTATAAAATAATAACGCTTAATCATTAAAGATGCTAGACTTAAAAATAAAGTAGGGCATAATCTATTATGTAACGTTAAATTGTATGTAAAGCACCAACAATTTCACTTACTAAATAAAGCTATATTTTCTGGCAATATTCATTAAATAACTTACCTAACTAATTGAATAGGTAACTAAACCACTTATTCATATCTTCCTAGCTTTTATATTACATTTCATATTTAAATAAATGGAAGCAATGCATCTCACTTGCATATAAATAAACTGAAGTGTGAAATCCAATTACAAATAATGTTTACTAAACCCAGCTTTACTTGAAATACGCCAACGAATTTGTGTGGTGAATATTCTCCACTAAAATTTTGGAGAATATCAGAAATCGCGAAATAAAATTCATATTTCGGTTATGTGGAGCAAATCGGTGGGTGCATATTTTTATTCCTTTTAGATGCATCAGCGTTAGCGCCGAGATACGTGTTTGAAATACAGATCGTTCTATGATTAGTGTTTTGATAAAGAACTACGTAAAGAATGGTAAACTAGCTGCTGCCAGCGGGTTCACCCGCGTCAAAAGTGTTTTAGCCTATGTGCTATTTCCAGACTATAATCTAAGACTGTGTTAAATTTTATCCAGATCCGTTCAACCGTTCTGGCGTGATTGAGTAACAAACATACATGTGAATGTCTATCTTATTATGAAAGTGTGTGTCCATCCAAACTTCCACATTTATTATAAATATTAGTAAGATACATACGAAACCATAGTTAAATGAAGCTTGGTTTTTAACTTTACTTTAGAATCGATTGCCCCGTTGGACTATTCGGCAGCATTGAGTCATAATAAACTCAAAATAGACTGCAGTTGTGATTGGTTGCTTTGTATTTTTTGACATTAACATGCTCAAGTCTCTGACGTAAGTGGCCTCCTATAATTGAGGGTGTGCACTTGTAATTTCTTCATATTGGTGATTAATTATGGTTTTTTGTGTACATCTTTCGTTGGAGGTCCTGAATAAAAAAATAAAGTCCAAGATCCCAGATGCCCCGAACGTTACAGAAATCTCTCAACACGAGATCTGTGGAATTGAATAGTGTTAGTACGTACTTTACCGTACCGTACACATAATGTACTTACTAACTTGGTCTTTTATTTTCATTATTTACACCTATTAATGAATCTGTGATCAAATTTTAGTCTTGTGAGTAGGACCTCACTCAAGGTGGCGACCAGCTCTGAGACTATTGTAATTACTAATTACGCGTTGAATACTATTTAATTGGCCGTCGGTCGTTCGAAGTACATACTAAAACTATTCAATACCTACCACACACTTTGGATCCACAAGTCAAATCAACTACATTAAATAAGCTTTCCGTCTTACCGGTGCCGCGGTGTTAGCCTTTCGGTTTCAGTACTGTGAGTGAAAATGATGTCAAAAATTTTATTTGTGCTATCTCCTCCTCTGCAGTTGGAAATGATGATCTTTGCTCAAGAATGATTACTCCTATCCTTCCCACAATACTGCCCGTTCTAACCCACATTTTTAACTACTCCTTGTATTCCCGATGCATGGAAACTAGCCTATATTATTCCGTTACCCAAAATATCTAACCCGGTCACACTATCCGATTTCAGACCCATTTCCATCCTTCCTTATCTTTCCAAAGTTCTTAAGCACAATGTACATCAGCAATTGTCTTTGTTTCTATCAGGTAATTATCTTCTTAGTCCTTTTCAATCTGGTTTCCGATCTGTTCACAGTACTGTCACAGCTCTTTTAAAGGTGACTGATGACATCCGCTGGGCTATGGACCACAAATCTCTCACGTTACTTGTGCTTCTTGATTTCAGCAGTGCTTTCAACTCTGTTGACTTCGATATCCTTCTTGGGATCCTTAAATCTCTCAATTTCTCCTCTTCCACTATTGATTGGTTCGACTCCTATCTCAGAGGCCGCTCGCAGCGGGTACGCCTTGATGAGTATTCTTCGGATTGGTGCTCTCTTACTGCGGGTGTGCCCCAGGGTGGCGTTCTCTCTCCTCTTCTCTTTTTATTAACTCTGTTACTAGAATCATCTCCTGTAACTTCCATCTCTACGCCGACGACATGCTTTACCATCGTTTTCTTAGTTCTGATGCGGAAGTTGCTGTAAACTGTGACCTGGAGTTGATTGTGGAGTGGTCGCGGTCCTTTGGACTGCAAATTAATCCTAGGAAGTCTCAGGCCATGGTTATCGGTTGCAGGTATATGCGGCACAGGCTTAATGTTGCGTCGCTGTCTCCACTCTTGTTGAATAGAGTACAGATTGGGTACACTAAGACGGCTAAAAACCTGGGAGTAACCATGGACTCCTATTTGTCGTGGACTGCCCATGTCGCTGAGGTCAATCGCAAAGTGCCCTCGTTCCACTCGCTGAAATTCCTCCAGAGCTTTTTGCCCTTGAAAACAAAATTTCCCTTGCCCAAACTCACATTCATCCCATCATCGACGTCGCCGACGCCTGTTATTTGGATGCCACCGAGGAGCCTTTAAATTAACCTGAGCGTTTGCAAAATGTATGTATTTGTTTTGTTCTTAACCTTAAAAAGTATGATCACGCTTCAGATTTTCGCATGTTACTCAAGTGGCTCCCTATTCGACTTCGCAGGAACTCTCGCATATTGTGTCTTTTATTTAACCTATTGCATAATCCTAAAACGCCTTCCTACCTCCGAGAACGCTTTTCCTACTCCCATCCTCCCGATGCACTTTGTAGATCGCATCTTAAAAATCTTCTTAATATCCCTTCTCACTCTACCGACTTCTACGCCTACTCTTTGACTGTGTACGCCATGCGATTGTGGATCTCTCTCTCGCCTGACATTAGAGACTGCTAAACTCTTGCAGTTTTTAAAAGAAGAGTGAAATAACACTTCACCTTTCCATTCCGTCGTAGTTGCATTATAATTATGTATTATTATCTTTTATATATATAGAGGTATTATGTATTCATTGCTTTAATATTTAATTATATGACAGTATAATTAATTTGTAATCATTATTGTTTATTAGTTATTACTTAATTATGAATCGTTTTAGAGCAGTGGTGGCCCAGTGGTATCGGCCGCGACTTACAAGTTGTAGGTCGTGGGTTCGAACCCAGGCAGGCTCTATACCTTGTCTTAATTATTACATCACCACTGCTCTCAAAAACGGTGAAGGAAAAAATCGTGAGGAAACCGGCAGGTCCTAGAACTAAAAATTCGAAGACATATGACATCTACCAACCCGCACTGGGCCCACGTGGTGGATTATGGCCCATCCCCCCTCTCACAGAGATAGGAGGCCTGTGTCCCAGCATTGGGAACATTAATAGGCTGATGATGTGATGTGAATCGTTTTGTGTTTATTATTTTTCAACTCTACACACAATTCAAAATTTATATACATAGATAAAAGTATATACAGTGTATAAAATACTTAAATAACTAAGACTACAAACATATACACTTTAACCAAAAACTTCTTACTAACTAAAACTAAAAATATACACAACTAAAATATGGCGTCGAAAAACTCCTCCACATCGTTGCCCACTGGTAATGTACCCAAAAGGCTGGCAGCATTGCCACGTTGTATGGCAATGCTTAATCTCTGACCAAGATAAAAGCTAGCCCTTGGGTCACGCGAAGTGTCAACTAGGCGTTTGGACAGATCTTTAAACAAAGCGTGAACACTCGGACCCCACGGGCCAAGAGTTTCAACCCCAAACGGTTCGAAAATATAACTACCGATGAGGTTATTATATTTCCGCCGTTTGAGGTTCTCTGCTGCCGCAGCGGCAGCGCCAGCACAGCACAATGAACTCGGAAGATGGGATGGCGCAAGAGTATCGACACAAGTAGCGTCCCACACTAAAGGCCTACCCATCTTCCATGGAAACAAAGACATCCCGTCCGGTCTTTTGCCATCGTCACGTGCCAGGCCATGGGGTTCTAATACGGCCGGAACGCCGACGGTGACGAGAGCACGTCGGATGATGTCGTTTAAGTTTCCGTGCCGAGCGAAGTGACCCGCACTTCGGCTGCATGAAAGACCGCCACTCTACACACTATGTTTACATCTCTTTTTTCATCTTTCCTTTCGCAGGTGTGCTGGAAGAGATTTCTATAGAAATAAGCATCACCTATGTACCTATTTTTCTGTTTCTTCTTCTTGTCTGTATATTATGTGTGTGTGTGTGTGCATACAAGTTTAAATAAATAAATGTCAAGCTTAAAGATTCATATGCCAAACTCGAGAGTTGTGATTGGTTAGCAGTTGATGGGTAGATGTGCCAAATTTTGAGTTTGAGTCGAGTATGAGCATCTGGAATACGGGCCAAATAACCAGTACGGTCAAAGTGTTATTAGGAGTTTCTTAGTAGCAGCTGAGGGTTCTTTTTCAGTGTCAATAGGCCCGCCCTGTTTTGCAAATGACTGGACATACCTCACTTTTTTATTTTCGGAGAGAAACCATCAAAAAGCGCCTGGGCACGGTAATGATATCTAACAGTATTGTGACTCGGCCTTGTCCTTGAAATAATTACCTACAAGCTTGTGACACGTAAACACTCGTTAGGGCTGCCCGCCTCTACCTAAATGAGTTTCTTTCTAGTTTTCTGATTGTAAATATTATATTTTTACTTTAATTATTTTAAATCTTACAAGGTAGGTACCTACCATTTATTACTCTCATAGGTAATCATTTCATAGTGATATTTCGTCTTATTCAATAAAATATGTAGGTAGCTAAGCACATAATTATGTGAGTAGATAGCCTAGCTTAAGAAACAACTTAATAGGTATTTTTAATGCGAGCGTAGGTAGGTCACTCGTGTGTCATTTTATCAACACTTATTTATTTATTAAAGCCAGGTATTTTACTTGGTAGAAAAAGCGAAATACCTACCTATTATAAAAGAAAAAACGTACTAGCAGGTTAGGTACATACATTTTTTTTAGTCTTGCTAGATAACATTTATTAAATTACCTAGAACCAGGTTCCAGGTAATTTAATTTATTATAACCCAAATGTTATCTCTGGGTGCGTTATAGAAGAATTCAAGCAACCAAAAACAGCACATTATAGTCTATTATCGCTCCCTGCAATATTAAGTAAGAAAGTACATGTAATTATTTCAATTAAATATTCACAAATCGCACGCTTTTTTTACAATACTATTCACTCTAGAGAGAAGAATATCGACTTCATACAAAAAGTAAGGACAGTTTAATGCTTAAAAAACAATCACACCGTTCGTGACTGTTTGCGACTGTTGTGTATCGAGTGTTGACTGAACTCGAGACGCGTAGGTATGACTCGCGTTCCTACCGTTTGTATGAAGATAAAATACTGTTAGATATCATTACCGTGGCCTGGGCTTTTGGGGAAAAGTCCAGAGAGTGTAAGATTTTTTATTTACATCACTAAAATCTTCGGTGATCACCATCTGCACATGGCCTACGATGTATCTCTACCCTCCTCGGATAATTACACGCTGATGGTACACCATGTATGTATTATGCTCAAAAGTAAATTCTATCTATCTATTTATACATTAGCATGTTGGTTATGCTAGTGCATTTTGAACTTTCTTAGTCTAAGAGATGCCATAACTAATACAACCTTATCTTAAACTGAACTTGCGTAACTTTACTCGAGTTGAACTGAAACAATGTGTTGAAGAATTCGTTTTACATTTATAATGTTTTCTCTTTGTACAGATAAACTCTATTTAAAACAAGACTGCGTTCCGAAGTTGGGCAGTAACTTGCATGTTCCTATCAATTTGCGAAGAAATTATGTTTGCGCTTGTCTTTCTTAGTTAGAACTATACTTATTAGAGTCCGTTTCTATATCCACATGGTCTATTCTGTAAACATCACCAGGATTAACAGCTCACTTTATGTCCACTTAACCTAAGTTTTCACGGTGTGATTTTCACAGAATAGTTCTACAGATTTATGTGGCAGGCATACCTAAAACTTTTTTTTTTGCTTTTGTATTCTTCGAAAGGTGTCTGGACTTTTGGGGAAGAGACCAAGGACTGTGGTATTTTACCTCACTATTACCATCCGTCACCTCTTAAAAGACCACCCCGGAACCACCTCTGTGCATCGCCTGTTAGAGCACATCCCCGAGAGGATGAAAGAAGCACCTCCCCTAAGCGTCACTGTGTCCTACAGCATGTGATCACTGTGCTACCGTTTTTCCTGAAGACACTTGGTGGACGGACAGAGTCTGCTATCTGACCACCCAACATATATACTACCTAAAATCTAACTTTTTTCTAACCTGACTTAAGAAAGGCAAAGATGCATATCTACTAAATAAAATCAAAAGTAGCGTAAAAACGAATGAAAACAAACGTTTACTGAATGGCAAAGTACAATTTTCTTCAGTAAATGAATACTTGAGTACAATAAAAACCGACGAATAAAAGATGTTACGGTCGAACATTTATCGGGAACTGCAAAACGTTTCCATTCTAACGATCCGTCTCATTAACCACGTCTTATTTCGCCAATTATTTTCCAACAAATCACGTTCAAAGTTCCCCCACAATCGATCATCATTACCCTGCCCTCTACACATTTATTCACTGTGTATATTTTTCGGCATGATTTATCAGATCCAACTTTGACAGCGGCTGTCAAAGTCATAACGTATTGTAAGTAGGATCTTGTTATATTTAAAAATGGCTCTATTATCTCTGTATCATGTTATTATCAGGTTTTCGGTAATTTTTAGAACTTGATAATGGCCTTATTATGTTTTATTATTAATTTTACGTTCACAGCTTAGGTTTTGTGCCATTGGAGATCACACAAGTGAATTGAACAGCCTAGCTCCGCGACTTTAATGACATAGAACTGAATAGCAGCTGTGTCATTACGCTAAACATAATATTATTGTAGAACGCAATTTTGTACAAAAAAATCTGTTACTGTGTTTGAGCGTATTCGTTTCTTTGTGTACTACAATGAAAAATAGAAATATAAGTTCAGAGTATATATATTGGAGGGGTATTACTATCATATATCTAGGATCTATGAGACACATTTATATGATAGTGTAATATAAATATATGAATCATATCGTCTTTGAAAAAATATATTTGATATTTTGGATAGTCAAGTCAAATATATTTATTCAACTAGGCCAAATAGCGGCACTTTTGAACGTCATACACAAATTAAAATTTACAAGTAATAAAACTGGATTCTACCGTGCATGCGGAAAGTAGCTTGTTGATAGGATCCTATGTATGATCCTAGATATAATGCTAGTATAATACCCCCCTAAGAAAGAATATTTCTATGGTTCAGAACATCTTTGCCGATAAAATGTCACTTTGTCTGGATCCAGTGGCTCTGGACAAGTAACATTCGATGTCAGCGATGGCGATGGCTTGGTCACGTGGCATTTCGATAGCGTTTGACGTTCCCATAAATTATTGATATATGTCCAATCGCTATCGCCACGCTTTCGATGATAGAATGTCACTTGTCTAATGCCTCGACCGTCAACATGATTTAAAGAAACTAGAATCATAATACATGTATTTATCATCATATAGCCAGGTCCGAATCCGTAGGTACTGGTAACGTTATCTTACTAATACTTTGAGCACGATGTCTTTACGAAACTAATCCGGATTACCGGACTAAGTGCCCGCTAAGTAGTCACACGCCGCAGAAAACACTTATAGCACATTATTACAGCTTAATGTACTGTTTCTTTATATAAAATACATATAAGGCTAAGGATCTTATCAGGTTTCTCTGTTTTTCTATGAAACCTTCGGTACCTGGCTAAAACAAAATGTAACATCACTTTTCCGATTAGGAACATTAAGAAAAGAAACCAAAAAAGAAAATAGCGCGCAAACAAAGGTGTTTCTTCATAATATTCTATTGGCCCGAGAAATGAGCCGTGGGACTTCTTAAATACGGAACTGTTGGATTTTTTGGAGGACATTCAGTCCAACAGAGAGACAAATTCTTACCATAATTGTTTTTTTTGCCATTCTGGTACGGAACCCTAAAAACACTCATTCACTAAAAACACTCTTCCGTCAAGGCTAGCGGCCCTGACGGAATACCAGCACTTGTTCTTAGAACCTGTGCGCCTGAACTGTCTCCGATCTTGACACGCCTATTCCGTCTTTCGTATGAGGCTGGAAAAGTGCCGAATGCTTGGAAGCAGGCTAACGTACAGCCCGTGCCCAAGAAGGGCAGTCGAGCTGACCCGGCCAACTACAGACCCATATCTGTAACCTCCATACTCTGTAAGAGTATGGAACGTGTACTCAATATTAGTATACCTAGAAGCTCCTGGCATACCTAGAAGCAAACGATATCCTTAGTGATCGCCAATACGGCTTCCGCCGAAATCGGTCTACTGGGGATCTTCTAGCGTATGCCATTCATATCTGGAGTGAGGCTATCGAGAGGCACGGGGAAGCGCTTGCCGTCTCCCTAGACATCTCGAAGGCTTTTGATAGGGTCTGGCACGAAAGCCTTATTGCTAAGCTTCCTTCATTCGGTTTGCCCGGTGGTCTGTGTGAATGGATTGCAGACTTCCTGAGAGATCGGTCCATTCGAGTGGTTATCGATGGCTGCTCGTCGGACTACTTGGATAATAATGCCGGGGTCCCTCAGGGGTCGGTACTCTCGGCAACTTTATTCTTGCTGCATTTTAACGATCTGCTAAAACCCGGCACCTTTGGGTATGCAGACGACAGCACCGTTACTGAGAGATACTTGTCCAACGCTCGTGCTACCGGGCCTCAGATCCAGTCTCTCCGGGAGGCCATGGTGGAGCGCTTAAACCTGTCCTTGCAGGCAGTCTCCGAATGGGGCGATGCCAATCTGGTCAGGTTTAATGCTGCTAAAACCCAGGCGTGTCTTTTTTCCGCAAAAAAGAGTCAATTTCACCCGGCTCCAACTTTCCAAGATGTGACCGTGCCAATAGCTGACCATCTTGAGCTTCTTGGCGTTACGTTGACATCGACTCTCAATTTTGGGCCATACAGTGAGGCAAAGGCTCAGCTGGCCGCCAAAAAGCTGGGGATCCTGCCGGAGTCTGTGTTTCCCAATAGCTACAATCTAGGGGTCTTTAAGTCAAGAGTGAATAGGTTACTTCTAGGCAAGCGTGCTCCACCATCGACCACATCATCGCTTACTATCAGGTGAGATAGTGGTCAAGCGCGAGCCTATAATAGATAAAAAAAAAACTCATACTGAGATCTTCAATTGATACATCATACTTAATTGACGATGTCGAAAATTTTCATTGCATATGTAGTGAAAAACCCATCAAGTTTTGCTGTATGATCACGCGGCACACAGGTAACACATACCAGCTGTTCTTCATCTATTAAGTTAGGTTGGTAGTAATTTGTATTAGATTTTCAAAAGTGTAGGCCACTCACAAGATAAATTTTGTTTGCTGGTATCTGTTAGATGTGGTCAGGGTGTTGTAGTGATTCTTGGGAGAGTCTTTTATCCAGCAAAGTTATCTGAGCAGGTATGCTATGATGAGGTTTGCAACTTTGCACATTGTCAATAATTTTTAACAGATTTTTTTGTGCATGATATGAGTGTGGTGTGGCGTTAATCTTAATTGGCTTTAGAATCGTCCAAACGCCCGGAGCACCATGGACAGCTGGCACTCTCGATAACACAGAGTCTAGCTGCTTAATCTTCACACCATGATGATAAACTCAAACGAAGCTCGTCAGAGCCATGAGCCAACGGCCCTTCTTAGTGCCATTCAATCAAAAACTGCATTGTAAACAGAAATCAATAAGCACCTAACTTGTGCTGGCCACGGGAGTTTACTAGGATGCAAAAAACACAGGACTGGGCGATAAGGCGCCGTTTGGGGACCTATATACAGCAGTGTATGTCTTTTGGCTGAAATGATGTGATCATGAAGAACTTTGACCATATAGGCCAGGGCTATAGGTAAGTAAGGCTATAAAACAATACGGCTTGCTTAACGATTGCAATGATGGACGTCAAAGTACTTCCAATATGAGCAATTTTCTTCAAGAGTCATAAAAAATATTTTAAATAGCTCTCTTGCCAACGTTTTAGTGGTCATTAAGAACTCTTACTTTATTTACATTGTGACATTTTTAGTTTCTGATTTCTATAATTGAATAAATTGGGTAGGTACAGTCGACTATTCACGTGACTAAGGTGCTGGTTTTTTTTTCCGACGCAGTACAAAATTAAGAAATACTTATTCATAATAAAATAAACCGACTTCTAAAGCAAAACACTAAATCGAGCAAAATAACTTTCGTTTCGGAAGTCGGTTTTATTTCTCTTTTTTTAGCTTTAGTACACCATCACTAAAAATGGGCAAGTTTTATAGTAAGTACCTAAAGGATTGACAAAATACCCATCATTATCCTTTTTTAATGTTCCACTGCTGGGACACAGGCATCCTCTCTGTGAGAAGGAATGGGCCGTAATCCACCACGGAGGCCCAGTGCCACATTTCTTCGAATTTTTGATTCTAGGACATGCCGGTTTACTCACGATGTTTTCCTCCACCGTTTTGAGAGCAGATTTTAAGCAATGTATTAGTTTCTATATCCGTAAATAAACACATTTAAAAAAGTAGGTACCCATTCGATTAAAAGACTGATGTTTAAGTAAATATTATGTAGTAATCAGAGGATTCCTTTCGTGTAATTGCTAACGCTAACAGTGCAGAAACTGGCAAATAGTTACTTCTGAGGCTCATTAGCTACATATCGATCCAAATGGTTGGATGAGACAGAGAGTAATGCTTTAGAGAAGACAAACATACACTGGGAAAGCGTAATTATGAAAATGACTATGCACTTCGAAGATGAGAAAAATATTTACTACAGTCAAAAAGGTAATTAAGGTGTGATTTTTACAAGCTTTACTTTAGTATGTGACCGTCAACTACTAATCGGTTTTTCAAGCACGGTTTTGTTTTAAAAAGATTTATTCTTTTAATTATTACATATTAATTAAAAAAAAGATCAAGTATAACAATAATAATTTTATCTACTTCGGTTTCGTTATATTCGAATTACAAAATTGATAGCGGTTTCATTATGATACCCATAACGAAATCGGGTTGCATTATGCGAATCGTCATAAATTCTAAAACACAAGCAAAGACATTCTGAACATACAGCCAGAGGTACCTAGAATATTACTTCGAAATCGAGACAATGTAAATGATGTTTTTAAAAATGGAACAAGTTTAGAACAAAAGTATCGTATACTATTTGGCTGTTGCGGCTACAAGATGTTTGCCTTATACCTAGTAAAGAATAAATATAAAAAATAAAGTGGACGCGCGAAAAATTTTCTGAGTGAAATTTTATTTCAAATTTTATTAAAAATGTCTTCAACATCAAGTGAAAAGTGTGAAAATACTCCACCAGATATAACAAATAGAGCAGTTGCGGCTAAAAATAATTTACTACCAGAAAAATCAAGACATGTAAGAGAAATGAAATACTTAAACACACTTCCTGAAATACTTATTTGTCTATATCTGTGTTTTATTCCTTCCTTCGTAGATATAATCTTGTATGCAACTGTACGTTATTGGTCTTTTAATAACTCGTGCCCACCTATTTCGGTACGCGCTACACTTGTACCGAAAAATGGCACTCGTATTAAAAGACCGTCCATAACGTAACAGTTGCATAAATAGCTATAATGATGATCATGTTGTTATTTTTACACGAAAACAAAATTTTTCAGTATGAAGAATAAACGTGTAAAAATTACACCTAATTTATGTTTATATAAAAATCAATCTTATTTTGCTTTGCAGCCACAACAAATTACTTATTCATTAAACGTTTTCCGAAATATCACTTCTCAACTACTTTAAATACCAAAAATACCACAATAATAGTAACACATCTATTCAGTATATTATAAGTTGCATCCCTTCACAACAACATGACAAATGTATCCAATCTATTGATGATTTGTGGTCGCACTAATGTCTGGGAGAATGCGATAGTACATGCCACATGGTACATCGTAACTTTAATAATCTGGAACACTGGAGAGGTCATTAAGATATATTAGGTCAGTGTAATAATTATACGTTAGCCTGTATTTTGGTTATTACTATATAATCGATGTGAATGAGTTAGTAATTACGCTTCACGCTGGTTTGAATAGAAGGGTTTAACAGAGACCTCTCTGTTGATGAAGTTATTTTCAATGTTATAATAGTTAGTGGACACATAATAATTCCCATGAACCGTATGGTTGGTAATATAAATTTTCAGTTACCAAACAAAATAAATTATGTAGTAGCATATGTATCTACCGACGTTAAACACACCAACAGTGTTTGTCATTTGGATATCTAGCTAGAACAAAGGAGGCAGTTAATTAAAGAAGAGATGTAATCCAAAGTAACGTACAAGGGTGTTCTTCAGCAGTGCGATGTAGGTTTTAAAGAGTTTGTGAAGGTATGCCAACGACTTGGAAGTCCGAGGACTCTGTCTATATAGCAAAAAGCTTTAGTGAGATATTAACATAATATCCAATATTTGTGATAAAAATTGTCTGAAAAGAATTCAGAGCAAAATTTTTCTAACATATTTTCATTATATGTAAAAATATTGTGTTGAAAGGATAAAATCATGCTAATGTAATAGAATAACTTCAATGAATAACCTATAAAAACCATTTTTCAGCAATAAGTTTGTCTACACTAAAGATTACCCTATAGAGGAGGACCAGCATGTTTCCAAGCATTCTTATCTTGAATATAATCATCTAATTTGTAATATGCTTGTTTACAAAGTGTGCTTTTAACAATAGTTTTAAATTTTCTTTCATTTAGTTTTAATATCTCACAAGGTATTTTGTTATAGAATTTAACAAAGTACCCCATGAAAGATGTGTGTACTTTAGCTAATCTATAAGATGGTCGATCTAACTTATCTTTATTTCTTATATGGACTTACTCGTGCGATTATAGAATTTATATTGTCCGTCTATCCAAAACCGAAACCCTCTTTACCTTGACACTAATAATGATGAACCTCCCAATAAACGGTAGCACAGAACGGATCGAGTAGCCTTCCTAATTACTATTAACAACGCAACATTAAACAGTAGACCGCACATATTTACCGATCGAGCCCGCATACGACTTGACCAAGTGAAACTTGCTGATCCTGACACAGGAAGGCTTGACTATATTTATATTCCTATAGGAACTTGGCTAAATTAATAACTATGCCAATATCTTGTTCTAAAGGAGCTCGCGGCGAAATAATAACAGCCACACGGCTCGATCTTCAAGGTTAAGCAACGCTTGCTAAGGTCGGTCAGTGGATAGGTGACCATCTTACATAGTGAGATTCCTCCGTGTTGGTGCCGGTTGTCATATGGAGATATTTGACAGTCGTTACGGATAGTCAGAAGCCTGAAATCTGACACCAGTCTTTCCATGGGGTATCTATCGTGTTACCCAGTTACTGGGTTGTGGAGGTCAGATAGGCAGTCGCACCATGTAAAGCACTGGTACTCAGCTGAATCTGGTTAAACTGGAAGCCGACCTCCAAATAATTGACAATATCTTGTTCATCAGACGTCACTGTCTGAAACGGAGATTTTCAAGAATACCATATTTTTTTTCAGTAGACTTGAACTACGAAACGACCATCATTTTAAAACCCTAACCCGTTATTTCCTACGCCGACACTAACAATGACGTAGCTCCCAATAAACGCCAGCAAAGAACGGATCGAGTAGCCTTACTAATTACTATTATCAAAGCAACAAGAAACAGAAGCCGGCACATAGTTACCGATCGAGCCCGCATACGACTTGGACCAAGTGAAACTTGCTGGTCCTGATACAGGAAGGCTTCTACTTACCAATACCCCTACCTACACTTAAGTTTGTTTGTGTTTATTTCATTGAAAATAAGTAAATTTGACTTCTTTGAAAAAAGCCATCATAAAGTAATAAAGAAAACATTTTCTCCATTTAAAAAAAATAATTTAAAAACAAGTTATCGTAAGTCAGCGGGTAAAAAAATGTCATGGAAAGAAGGTCATATTTCAGCAAGCTGCTAGCAAAAGGGAGTGTTAATACTTATCATCACGAGTCACACAACATAAAACCAATGCCACAGAATATTAAAAGTGCACTTTTTTTTTTGGATGTGTTTGCTCTTGACTATAGTCTAAGTCATAGGTGACAGAGACAAAGTCGACGATGGAGTGAGCTTACCCAGAAGGAGCCTGTTTACTCTAACTTTGAAGAGATTCGGGTTGAATGCGTTCGGAAACACAGATGCAGGTAGTGAGTTCCATTCATTCGCTGTGCGCATTATGAAGGATGTTTGGAAGCGCTTGGTGCGAATTGGTGGAATAGCAACAAGGTAAGGATGGCAACTTGCAGTGCGTCTAGATGTCCAGTCCGTCAGATGTCACTGTTTAAAAACATAATTTTATCGTATGGGTCTTGGTACATCATCCCTCACATTTCCACGGCCGGAGCAAACCAATCTCTCAACATAATATGCGATAGTTATATGCCCGATTATAAACCGACTATACAGAATAATATCTCCTATAAAATCAAAGTGTCGCCCACCCACCTTTCAAACTGAAGCTAAACCCATCGATATTTAAAGAACAATAAATTCAAAATTACTGGTAAAACTCTAAAACTTGAAGCCACAAACCCACGGAGTAAAAGGCATAACAATAAAAATCATTCCTAATCTCGACGTCAATTTTTAACAATTCATCTTGAGTGGAGCGACGTTGAAGTGGCCGGATTTCAAAAGTCATTTTTCAACCGTTATGACGTAATCGCTTATAAACTCTTAGCTTTTTATTTGGAGAGTAGGGAAATTTTCATATTCACCGTTTTATAAGCTTATCCGGGAGAGGTGGAGTCCGCTGGTTGTTCCACGACTTTTTCATTAACCGTATAAAAGCTATATCTAATATTAACATTTTTTTTTATAATCTTTATAAAAATACATTTTCCTCTAAAATTATAGTATTCAATACCTTTTTGCCTATTGAATACACTAGGGACACGAACAATTGAACCAAATAATGTTGTGTTAAATTGAACTATTTCAATGCTAGTTAAGCTTCATTATTCTCTGATAAATAATTTACAATATTATTATTTTAACAGAAGAAGAACAACGAAGAGAATTTCACGAAGTACCCTAAGTTGGTCATTATTTCATCGTAATTGTAGTCTTCTAAGTCCGATGTAGCCTTGTAAGAATTTCTGAAAATAAAGATCTGCTGAATACATTTCTAAAGGTAGTTTTAGTATTAATATCTGTAATTTATAACCCTTTGTTCGTTGTTAAAACATTGTTATAATTGTTTGTTTAATTACTTTAGTCAACTCAGTTTTTTCTTCTCATGGTCATTGTCAAAATGGGTACCTATATACTCGTCTATATTAGTCGTTTACCGAATGTCAATGTTCTAAAGGTCTAAACTGTTTCATCTACAAGTCACTCATTCATCTTGTTTGATTAATTCTAGAAATGTAATATCTACCATTTATTTCATCATTCTAATTCATCTCTACCACCAAACTTAGCTTTCTGCTTTTTCAAACTAAATACACGAAAAGTAATTCATGAGTTTTGTTTTAAAAGGATGTTATTCGAAATGGATAAAGTTTTAAGTGGGTCGCAGGAATATAAGAGAACTGGTATGAGGTTAATGCTAAGATTAACTGCGCGACGTGATAATACGTTACTTTCATCCTAGAAGCTATATTTTATCAGCACCACAACGGATTTATTATCACAATATACGTTAATACGGCAATTGTGGAAGTTGTCTGCCATAAATTTTGTTTCTAAGCCATAAAACTTTGCCTTTTTGCATTCCCACACTGGAATCTGGAGCAGTGGATGCTATTACAAATACAAATCACATGCACAAACCTCCACGACTCGGAACAACTTTGAGAATCTCTTAGAATGTATAAAACGAGATCGTGATATTTCTGTGAGAGATAACTTAGACGGATAAATACCTGTCTTTGTATTTTCTCGCGATAAAATAGAACTTGTATTATTTGAAGAGGGCACTTCACTACCTGCTATTTTCGTAGCCTGACTTCTTTTCTTATAATAAATAAGTAAGTTCCATATCATACAAATAATGCTGATGCCGAAAATCAGAAAACGACCTCCTTTTATCTAGTTCAAATAAAAGTAACGCCACATTTCTTCCTTTCATCTTCTATTAGGCTCATTCAGTATCTGCGGAAATATTTCTTTCACTTGATTATATTTCTATAGATCTTTGAGAGTTGGTGAAAATACTCAAGAGTCATCGTTACTAATGAAAATTACAGCGATTCGTATTGAAGGTAAAGTGCAAACGCTACCAAATGAGTCGGAACGGAGCGGCAAGGTGCCGATAATTCAGCTTGAGTTTCCTCTGACTCGACGAAATTCATTCTCACGACGCAATCTGATTTAGGTCATAGATACCTACTAGTGTTATTAAATAAAATTTATGCTTTTGAAATGCCTTCTACTTTGGTGTTTCAATTTATGTCTGTCGGCGGTGTTAAAGTGTGTAATTTGGGAAGTATTCCAATTTTATTTTAACGCGCTGATTCTCGGGTAAGGAAAGGCATGGGAAGACCCCTAAATGGAATCCGCTTGGGATAAATAGGCCTCGGGGTTTTTTAAGTCAAGAGTGAATAGGTTACTTCTAGGCAAGCGAGCTACACCGTCGACCACATCATCGCTAACTATAATTTTTGGATGATTATTGTTGTTCATTTTTCACTATAATTTTCCAACCATATATAATATTCCAATCATCTTGAATTAACAATAGAAAAGAAGAATGTAAAAAGATTTCCATTTATTGTCCAGACACTATTCTTAGAACGAATTATTTTGAAATATAGTTGAGAGAATTGTACCGAATTGTTAACATCTCAATACAAAATAAACTCAGACAGGTAGGTACCTATTACAAAATCACTTCAACCTAATTAAGGAGCATATTACAGATAATTTGTTTAGCTGTGAACCCGCTGGATTATATCCATTTGATATTATGTAAATGAGCTCAATTCGAACGTGCCTCAAGAAACTTCATGTCTTACCCGAGGTAACTCCTAAATATGTTAACGATGTCATATATACATATATGAATGCGAATCTTGGATAAGTTGCTGCTACTTTTACTTGTATGAATGATATTTCTCATTTTGATGTGCGTCTAGCTGTGAGAAGGCTTGAGTTTCTCAAGAAGAAGATCACGAGAATATTATGTGGAAGTAACATATTATTATAATATTGAAGCGTTTTGTTTCAACCGTGTGGTTAGAAATGTATGCAAAACAAACCAAAATGATGGTCTTTTAAGCAACGATTAATAAGCAGAATGTTAAATGAGGCTGCTGTTGTTTCTGACAATGAATGATACACACCTACATAATTATATATCGACATAGGTTCCTGCAAATGTATCTGTGTAAACCAACTGATTAACATGTGCCCGGATACATATACCGAGACACATGTCTTGGTGTATCCGACCCGTGACAAAGGGCTACAAAGACCGATCATAGAGCAGAGCAGGGTAGAAGCATAATATTAGTTTATGGAGTACGTTGCACCCTGGCTGCTAATCCCTTTTACGATAAGTGAAATGACGGTTTGATTTATTCATGGTCGAATCCACTTAGTAACAAAGTTTATTTTTGCATGTGTTTCGTAAATTAATACTATCCTTTTGGTCTTTGGTTAGTGACATTTTTAGGTTTCCGTACCCGAAGGGTCCAAACGAGACACTATTGCTGTCACTCACGTGTCAGTCTGTCCGTCACAAAATTTTGCACCGAAGAATTTTTAACTGCCCATTCATCCTTGAACTAGAAATTTGGTGACAATGTTTATTATTACGTATATTTTACTAACAGATACAAATATATTCTACATTTGGTACGGAACCCTAAATGTGCGAAGTCCGACACGCACTTGCCGGCTTTTCTGGTCGAGTTTTGATTTTATGTACGCTTATGAACAACAAAACACACAGGCGCTTAGTGCTTGTAAGAATTACACATAGATATTTCATATAATCTAAACTATAACATATACGGCTATGAATGTTATCTAATCTTTGAGTGCAATAAATATAATTCATTCAGTGTGAACTTAAATATGAGCATTTTTACTAGGACACCGCTTCATCTTAAAGGGCTCGTTTGATCGGCGTATGAAGCCACAGCCCGGCCTCTACACCCCTTGCTGCCTGTGCCTTCGACCATCTATCTGCATGTGCCTGCCTATCCGACCTGTTGCTTACTCTACAGCCTGCCTATCCGATTGCCTGCTTGTCCATCGTGGTGCCAGCTCATCTGCCTACCCAGGGCCTACCACGTCTTCCTGTCTGGCCTGCAGCCCGATTAGCTGCCTAACTCCAGCACCCCACGACGTGCGAAGCCGGTCCTTCTGTTTTTATACTCAATATCCTTTTATTAATTTTTATTTTATAATTATTTAATTTATTAACGTGGCTTACGTTTAGCTCCCTCTGAGCTAAACGTTACGCTACAGTTTAATCTCTTAATTATGAAGTATGAAAATTAAGTTATTAAGTTTTACATCATGTCAACAGCAACAAGCACTTATCAGATTTGCTACTTGCAGACTTTAAACGACGTACCACTTTCAAATATTTCTTAGTATAGTAAATTACCACAAACATATATAAATCTAAGTCAGATCAGATAGAAATCTACCCGCAAACAGACTGGTATAGATATACTCGTAACAATAAATTTTACACAAAATTACAAATACTGTGGTGGTTTTCTGTCTGTCCCTGCCAACTTACAAATTGAGAACATAACTCAATTCCACTATTTAAAGCAAATAGCATATCATTCAGCAGTATCGGGTCCACAGTCAATCTGATCGGTGTGACTGCAACGAGTGTACCTACAGGCTACGTTATTCCCGGCATCCGCAAGAGAGCAATATTTTCACAGATAAGCAAGATGTGTGGAGCAATGCACTTGAGCAAATAGGAGATGGATTTTAGATAGTTCGCTATATATTCTCACATAAACTGCCCCATGCTGCGAGTTACGGGATTTGAGAAGGCAAATTTTATGGAATATGTTTATGTGGAGGTGACAGAGTGGTTAATGTGGCGTAAAGGCGAAATTATGGTAGAATATAATAGAGTAAATCATTGAAAATTGTTTTGATATTCAGATTATATTATTATGGTAGATTGACTTCTGCCTGATAGATATACGAAGAATTACATTTGTTAATAATAAAAGTTTGGTGTGTTTCAAGACTACAGAAATCTATAAATTTTCAACCGTACACAGGCAACATACACTCCAGCACATTAACATAGCCAAAACAATGCCCATACATGCGAAACTCGCCCAATAAATGTTCATTAACGGAACCATGGCACAATTTACTACGTCTCCTTATATGGCCCCGGTGTGACTAGATATTGCCGACTGGGACACTACCGAACGCAATAAGCTCATAATAAGAACGAATGCGGTGACAAGTCTGAGATTATTCCTTGCCACGAACGTACCGCACTGCGGAGTACTCATAATTTCTGCTAAAGTATCAAACATAAATTCAATATAAAACCTTTAAATGGAAGCTTCAGTAGGTAGGTATTATTGCGAACTTGAACGTGGATACCATAATTTTGTAATTTTGCTCACTAATATTATGGGTACCAAAAAAATGTATTCCGTTGAATTTGCTTCGTGATTACGACATTGACTGGGTTGCCAAAGGGCTGAAATATCCGTACGTAGCGGGGCGCGGGAATTCGGCTTTATGTAAAATATGCTGCATATGTAAACGAACCGTCTAACCTTCTGTTTCACATGTTTACGAAATAAGTTCTCGTGACGTCATCTTGTTTTCAGCTACGTTGGACTTTTGATTTCGCTCGACAGTTTTGGGGACGAATTGTGTACCTACTCAATTTACTTGTTCATGTTGTGTTTTTTCAAAATAAACTACGAGTTGAAGCATAGAGACTAATATAGTGTCTGTGTAATGAAATGTAACGTAGGTTTTTAGAAAAAATGGCATGATAACGTTCTAAGATTAATTTTCTTGCAGTAAAATTTAATGTATGGGTCCTGGAACTTTGTTTTATGATACTCAGTGATCGGTGTTCCGAACCACGTGAAATATATATTCTGTTCTGCTAGCTTTATGTGGTTTTGGAAATACTTTTCTATGCATAAGCAGGTAATACCAGCTTAAAAAAATATTTTTCGTATTTAGGTCACCCAGTCTACATAATGTTTTTTTTACTTTTTGGGATAGGAGTTCGAAGCATACACTGAAATCTTAAAAAATCAAAAAGCTAACGACACTTTACCTTAAATATTTCTCATTTTTTTCAAAACAGATAAGTTTTTAACCTTCATCATTCGCCGAAAGCAGTCCAATGCTGGACATAGGACTAATCATCTTAATAAATATTAAATACCACTGCTAGTCCTTGTTCTGACTGTATATTTGCGGCGTGATTAAGATAATCCTTAACATGAAAAGAACTTGGTACCTAAAAAAGAACATTAAGAACTTGTTCATCTTATAAAAATACCTACAACTTTTCTGCTTGACGTAGCCGAAAAAAGTTCTCATGAAGTCATCTGGTGATCAGCTACGTCGGACTTTTAATTTCGCCCCACAGTTTTGGGCACGAATTGTGTACCTTTTCAATTTACTTGTTCATGTTGTGTTTTTCAAAATAAAATACGAGTTCAAGCATAGACACTGCTATAGTTTCTGTGAAGTGAAATGTAACGAAGGTTTTAGAATAATGGTATAATAACGATCTAAGATTAATTTTCTTGAAGGAAAATGTAATTCAGTAAGTAGAACTATTAAATGAAAGAGCGAACTTATTATTGACTCAACTCACAAAGAGGCTAATGATAGTGAATAATTATTTCTAGAGTTAAATAACTTTTACTACTAAATGATACTTATCATTACTAAGGATCATTTAAGAAGAACAACCTAGATTGCCTGGAAGACATAGCGCTATGCGATAAGGCTGCCAATTGTATGTTTTTTTATTTTAATATTTCCTTTGTCTTTGTCTTGGTGTACAATAAATGATTTTATAAATAAATATAACTAGACCTCTTACTACACGGAACCATGACACATTTAACGCAACAATATTAACAAACGCGTAAAAAATCACCACGACATTTAATTCCGCCACCAAAGACATTTTCAATCGTTTGTTTGCTATTGGTACAAAGCGTTTACATTGAAACCGTGGAAGAAGACCAAATAGTACTAAATGTCTATTTCAATGCTAAGAGGATTTCGCAGTCGGAGTCTTACTAGGCGGTGGAGGCACCCGCTTATTAGGTAACAAATTGTGTGTAAGCGAAATTCAAGGTAGAGAACACCGATTTTGAGGTGATCCATGATGGTTACGGATTTTCTGAGGTATGAAAACTGTGTTAACAGTGTGTGTAGAATCATATTATTATTAACGTCGTACATAATAATTTAATTAAATTATAATAGGATAAACAGCACGGACTGAAGTAGGTCCAGTTAAAGTTTTTTTAATTGTGTTTGAACACCATCTCACTCGATAGTAAGCGATGATGTGGCCGACAATGTGCATAACTGCCTAGAAGTAACCTAAGAATTTCTCTCGGGTAATGGATACTACGAATAGCGAAAGAAATACATCTGCTAAGCTACTCGATGCCCAGGAAGTTCCGTTTACATTCTACCAACAATAATTGCAACAAAATATTCTTTTCAGCGAAACATCTTAAGCATTTCCTTTTATTAACTTCTCTACTCTCGGTAACGATGACAGAGAAAGAAACAAATAAAAATATATGCAGAAATATCACTAATAACTTATAACTAAAAATCTGGGCAAGTGCGTATTGGACTCGCGCATTTTCTAGATTATTTGACGCGGCCTGCATTATATATATATAAAAATTAATCCCTATTTCCCTTGGTCACGGCATCACGCGTGAATGGCTGGACCGATTTCACATATTATTTTTTATTGTGTTTTTTATTGTTAGGCCCTCACCTATGAAAAAAAAAATTGTTGGTAGGTAGGGTAGGGTAGGTAGGTAGGGTAGGGTAGGTAGGTAGGGTAGGATAGGTAGGTAGGTAGGGTAGGGTAGGTAGGTAGGTAGGGTAGGGTAGGTAGGTAGGTAGGGTAGGGTAGGTAGGGTAGGGTAGGGTAGGTAGGGTAGCGTAGGGTCAGTGGGTAGGTTAAGTAGGTTAGGTAGGGTAGGGTAGGTAGTGTAGGTAGGGTAGGGTAGGTAGGGTAAGGTAGGGTAGATGAATGTTTGGTGTTTTTATGGCCAAACAAAGTTTGCCGGGTCAGCTAGTCATTTTATAAATATGACGATGGCGAATTGGCCACAAGACGAGTAGAAAACTGCAAAACGGCTTGTATCCCCCTCCAGATGCGATGAAGATTCATAGATAGCAGAAAGTAAATGATAGCGGTCATAGTCATCTCCATGAAAAATTCAATTGGCTTACAATTGCGGTCGTAGAGAAAGAAACAGTGCTGTCACAGATAGACGGCGTCTCAGCTTATACTTAGATAGGTTTTCAGTTGACATCTTTTGCTTATGAAACTGTAAAACAAAGTCAGTGCAGCAATATCAGTGAAAACTTTACACAAGTTATTGAAGGAAAATAACGATGTTAGACACATAATACGCTTGTACGAGTTGCTGTAGTCGCTTGGTCGGTAAACAAATGGAAGGAATCAAAGTGTCCCATACAGTGCTATATACCACAGGGTATGAAAGCGACTAGAGGAAGCTGATGCGGCTTTTCATTACCGTAGTGGTATTTCTGCAAGATTGTCAGCTGTGGGCTTATGCCGAGATTTTACTCCTGCTCGATAACGTTAAGGTAAACGATCTCCTATGACAATTTCTATACAAAAGAAGAGGTTCCTCCTCAATTTCACCAGGCGGCGTTTATCCTGTTTCAATATAAATTGACGTTTACGTTAACGTGATCCAGCGTAAATTTCGCACTAAGCCAAATGAACGACATTTGAAGTCGCCGACATTGTTAAATTCACACTGGACGTCGGTTTTTTTTGAGTAAACGGTTGCGCTCACTGACACTTGACATGCTTGGTAAGTATCAAAAGTGTTATCGATGAAATTGAAAGGTTTTGAAGTAAGGAAATCCTACCAATGATCTTAAGGAGAACGCTTAGGCAGTACCAATTTCCAGCAATGGATCTCTTTTGGCTGTAATAATGATGACAATAATATGCCACCGAGGCGTTTCTGTGGTCTGTGGCATAAACTATTGTCACGGAGCTTACGTCCACATTAAGCTTTGTGTTGTATACCACGTTCGTATTTTGTTTATTGTCGTGTATGACGACTGCGACGTGTCGGACTAACAAAGTTGTGTGGTTTTGAGATTTTTATGTAAGTATATGGCTGTTATAAAATGTGTCGTGGGTTCTGCGCAAGCTGTTACTTAATTTTTCCGCAAATATTGTTCTGGTTTATTTTTTCTTTAAATTATTTAGTGAACCTTTTCTGCTCATGTACGGACCAGATCAACACTCTCCGTTTCATACTGGAAAAGGCATCAAAATGGCAGTGGGAGGTTTATCTAACCTTTGTCAACATCGAAAAGGCCTTTAATATGCTGAAGTGGTCAAGTATCTGGTCCCGCCTACTGGAAATTGGAGTGCAGCCGAAAATCTTCCGTTTATTAAATAGTATTTACAAGAAGTATTCTTGTAGTTGTAGTTTATGAGGCCGTCAACCTTAACTCGTAACAGTACATGCGGGTGTCCGCCAGGGCTGCCTCCTATCACCACTCCTCTTCAAGTCTTTCTTGACGGAATTATGCTTTGCATCTCTGAAAACAGATGCCACGGCATAGCTTGGAGATTATCCAACATCTTGAAAGACTTGGACTACGCCGATGACCAATGCCTGCAGATTCATATCCACATCGATACCCAGGAGATGAGAAGTGGTGTGAAGAATCACTCACCGTTGCTGATTGGCATAGAGGCAGTGGAACGAGCTCACAAAGTTACAGACCTCGGGAGCGGGTAGTGAAGAGGACATCGCTTCATGGATCGCCAAAGCCCTAGCTACCTTCGCGCAGCTGAGACCAAGTTAGGCAATCGCGACAAATGACCCGAAGGATTAAAGATATACGGGTCCAATGTGAAATTCGTGCTGCATTATGGGTGCAAAACGTGGAAGTTCACAAGGGACATCTCACGCCAAATCCAAGTCTGCGTAAACCGCTGTCTCCGTCGCATTTTTGGAATTTACTGACCCGAGACCATCTCTAACGTAGAGATATGCTACCCGAGCCCGATCGACCGTCAGATCCAGCGTCGCCAGTGCAGATGGTTTGGCCATACGCTCCAAAGGGGCCCCGACCACATACCCAAGCAAGCTTTGGACTGGAATCCCCAATAGAAAAGAAAGCGTGGCCGTCCCCGTCAAACCTGGCGTCGCACCGTGTTGGCGGGAAGCGGTGAGCATTGGAATGACGTGGAACGAGGTGAAGCGTGAAGCTCAAGACCGATCGCGATGGAGGACATCTGTGGACGCCCTCTGCCCCATCTAGGGGTTATAGGAAGTTCAGTCAAGCCTAGTTCTGCTCATAACCTATACCATAACATCAATGTCATATTTATTATGGCATAAAATTATAATAAGCCGTATTAAAACTTTCATTGGGGTGACGTTACGCTTAACCAAAAAAGACGTTCAAAATCGTATATTTTGATGCTATCAACAGGCTAGGAACTCTAAGTTTCCCAACCACTGAATTTAAAGAATTGCGACAAGTAAAACTCCAAAAGCTAGGTTCTGAGCTCTTGATCTAAACACGATTTGGAAATCTATTCAGATTGAACAACCTTTTAGAATATTTTTGTAAGAAATCGTGTAACTTTTCTCATACATTACATCTGGATTTTCGAAGATATTAAAGACTCAGAGTATAACCAAATTTGTCCAGCAATTTATGGTGCAGTCTCATACTGCAGCATACTACTGAAAAATGCCTGAAGGAAAAATTAGATAACCCATTTTCTAAAGTCGCAATTAAACCCATGAATCTCCAGTACACATCACATGTGACCACTGGAAAAAACGAAGGAGTCTTGAAAAATCTTTCAGACGTATAAAGTACCTAAATCGTCTTGAAATCGGCCTCTTTTCAGACGCAAAAAACTAATATTCCTCTTCAAATCATAAAACGGCGACACAGTAGTTGTATTGTACTGAAAAATAAAGAAAATAATATTTAAGTGACGCGTCAAGAAACATGAAGATATCACTTACGCACCATTACCTCAAATGTAAGACGATATTCATACATAAAAGAACGCCGATGGAGATGACTATAATTTTATATACACGAGTAATAAGAGACGAGTACTTTTGGAGATCCATACGATGATGAGAAACCTCTTAATGGTGTTGTCAGACCATTTGTCTCAGTAATACGTCATCATCATACTCGCATATGGGTAAATTTTGAACGAACAAATATCTTGTACAGAATATGGATTGTATGAGTAAGTGTACGTTTAAAAAAACTGTAAATTAACAAAACTAGAAAGAAAGTTCCGATATTAATAAAATAACAAAAGCAATAAAGACACCTAAAAGTTATACCAATGTTCCAATTCAAATGACTTCAAGGAATTTTTACTAGATTGTTAACTAGGAGATAATATTTCTTTAAAAAATGTTACACACTTATCAATTTATCAAATTCATGTTTTTGCTGCCAAAAACTATATCGAAAATATTCGTAACAAAACAATGTTTGCTACAAAATCATGATTAATAAACATGCTCTAATTCAATATCTTCTATAGATCTATATCCATACAAATAAATAAAATTGAAGTGTCTGTATGTATGTTATATCAAAATAACAAAGTTTTATTGAATGCATGTGAAAGTATATAAATACGCAAATAATAGTAACAAATACGCAATTTGAAGATTTTTGTCTGTCCATGTGTCTGTCTGCTTGTTCAGGGTAATCTTCGAAACGGCTCAACCGATTCTGACGGGACTTTCACTGGTAGATAAGCTGATGTTATAAGGAGTAACAAAGGCTTTTGCGGAAAAATTCTATAAAATCACAGTTCGTGAGGGAAGACTAAAAAAAATATGAGTTTGACACGGACAAAGTCGCGGACAAGAACTAGTAATATAAATAAATTGGAGAATTAATTTTGAAAATGGTTTGTGTTGGTGACGCAGCTTGCGAAACCATCGTGTGATTTGTGATGGTGTAAATAGACTCATAAGTGATAGTGACTATGGACTTATAAAGTGTTTAGGACAGTAATAGTTAATATGGACTTATGTAAGTGTTTGGAACAGTTAAGTGATATGTTTTTGTTTTATATGTAAACCTCATTATATACCTAATATGTTTTGTTAACTTATTGTAGCGAGGCCCCTAATTTAAAGTAAAATTAATTCGATATAGCCAAACGGGCCTCGTTACAGTAACGTTTGTCATTGAATAGCGCCGTGCCCTACTTTGCGCCGATTGGTCGAGTAACTGCTTCGCTATGATTGGTCGACGCTCGACCGACGTGAAGTTGCTCGACGCGGTGTAGGTAATTTGTAGAGGGGCGCGGCGTTAGCAACAATTGTATAAGTAAGGGACCATTGTTGGAAAAAGCCCTTTTTTTTACTGCGAGCAGCGGCGCAAGCAACACGTCTACAGAATATCGAAATATAGAAGAATATTTCCTCAGTAGTTGACCTGGTTTTATTGGTTGAATCCTCAACAATACCATGGTCCTTCGAAAGCCGGATTCAAGACCGAAGCCAGAAGAAATACAGTTCCGCCGCTGAAGAATTGAAGATTTTTGCAGTTACTGTGAAACAAAACGTGCTATCTTTATCAAGATAATTGAAAAACACGTGGTCTTTCTCAAGACGTGGAGTGTGAAGATCATAAACGTGGTCCTTTTTCGGGACGATCACAACTAATCGTCTTTTCAAGAGGATAGTGAAACACGTGGTCCTTAACAGGGTCGAAAACGTGTGGTTTGTAGCAGATGGTCAACACGTGGTCTTTTTCGAGACGATCATAAACGTGGTCTTTTCGGGACGATCGTACGGAACGTGAAGACTTCAAGACGCCATTACGTGAAGACATCAAAGGATACCGACCGTGAAGAATTATCGCTGCGTTCATCATATCAACTTGGAATTCCACGTCGAATCTACGCTCAAGAACGACATCGGAGTGAAGTACTAAGCGGCAGCAAGGTTGAGCCAAGCGCTACTTGCGCCACGAAGAATAAGTACCTACTTACGTCGCGACTTGGAAGCAGGAAGATTTCCTATTGAAGATTCGTCGGGATTTACGCTGGGAAGAGTAATATTTGAAGAAGTTACTTATCTCGAAGCCTGATATGATGACGCGAAGCCGCAAAGGAGATAGCACGAGGTCAACTACCGAGGAAGAAACCAGCGGTGGTGATAAGATGGCGACGGGGACGACTTCGGGTGCCACGTCGGAAACAGTGACCGACAGCACCGCAGCGACCGAACACTCGACTGTGGTCGAGGACGCCGACATCACCATGGTTGAGAAACGCAAGAAGAAGCAGCCCAAGTCAGTTTCTAAGAATAATTCTCAAAGGAAGAAAGAATTAGAAGCAAGATTGGAGCTAGAAAAGTTGCAATTAGAAGAAATAAGAATGAAGGCCAAGCTTGCTTACACCAAGCTGGAACTAGCGCGCGCAGATGATACGGACCTGAGTGATCAGGAAGGAGAAGAAGAGGCTGAAGTCGAAGCCGCCGCAGCGCAAGCAACTGCGGCATGGGTGTCAACGACGAAGAGTGTGGAACGCAACGAGGGGGAGCCGCCAAGTGAGTTGCCCGCCCCAGAGGTCGCGATCACCGCACCAAGTCACACCAACCAGCTGGCAGCAGCAATCCTTCAAGCTGTCAAGTCCGCGTCTGAGAATAAGACGTCATCATTCATGCAGCGCGCACCGAAGTACGTCAGCGAGCTGCACCAGTTTGAAGGCGACGCCTGCGATTGGATGGCGTTCAAGGCGACTTACGAAGATACCCGCGCGCTCTTCTCAGATATAGAGAACATGGGAAGACTGAGAAGAGCCGTCAAGGGCAAAGTGAAAGAAGCGGTGAAATCGTTATTGTTCACCCAGATCGACCCGCAACAAGTAATTACCGCCTTGGAGCGCCGCTTCGGACGCCCCACTTATCTCATTAGAAGCGAGATAGAAAACATCGAGAAGCTTCCTCCGATGTCAGAAGATGCGAGAGAGTTGGTGCGTTACGCCGGGGCAGTGTCAAACACCGTTAGCGTCGTGAAACAAATGAAGCGACAAAGTTACCTGCACTCGAGTGATATTTCAAGCAGAATCATCGAGAAAATGTGTACATTGGTGCGTTTCAAGTGGTACGAGTATCAAGCAAAGAAAGAAGATGAAGATGAGCCCATACTCCTGAGCCTCATGCAGTTCTTCAACGACATGGTGGATCAATTTGAGATGCACGAGTTCGTGGGATCCAGAATGAAGAAAGAAAGCATGAGGTTCCGAACGCGAACCGCGAGCTCTCGTGGCGTGCATACCACTCGAGCTGCTAGGAACCAAGAAGATCACACGTCAGAAGAAGATTCAGAAGGCGAACATGAGTGCAGGACGAAGTCAGCTACGGTGTTTTCCTGCAAAGAAGATAATAGAAAGGAACGCGAAAAGGTTAACTGCCCGCAGTGTAAAGGTGAGCACACTCTTCCGAAATGCAAGAAGTTTAGTGAAGCATCAATTAAAGACAAGTGGGAGCAAGCCAAGAAGTCTGGGTTGTGCTACAAGTGCCTAGAAGGAAGGCATCGGGGCTTCAGCTGTAAAGCGAAACCATGTGGAAAGTGCAAGAAGGGTCATCATTTGCTGTTGCATTATGAAGAAGCAACGAAGTCGACGGCTCAAGAAACGACCGCTCAGACAATAGCTTCTACGGTCAACGCGGCGCGAGCGGTATCAAGGGCGTATCTCAAGATTGTTCCTGTGGAGTTAATGGGGCCAGAGGGGAACGCCTGCGTCTACGCTCTCATGGACGAAGGCTCTACGGTCACGCTGATAGAAGACTCAGTAGTCGAGAAGATCGGGGCACAAGGGCCAGATGAGGAGCTGCGCATAGAAGGCGTAGGCGGCCACCGCATGGACCAGAAGTCTAGGAAAATTGACGTCAAGATCCGCGGGATGTTCGGCCGTAATACTGAGAAGTTATCCGGGTACTCAATAAAAAACCTGCACTTGACGCCTCAAGAGGTCAACGAAAAAGACTTAGAAGGATGCGAGCACCTGGAAGATATTCGGGATCAGTTAAAGTACCCCAATGCCAAACCCTCAGTGCTCATTGGTCAAGACAACTGGCATCTCATAGTCTCGCAAGAAGTCATGCATGGCCACCGCTGCAAGCCAGTCGCGTCAAGAACGCAGCTGGGATGGGTGCTACACGGAGTGCGGACAAGCAGCAGCGCTCCAGTCAGGGTCGTGAATCACCTTGTTACGCAACCCAGCTCCAAGGACGATCACCTGGAAAAGCTGATCAGGGAACATTTCGATATTGAGGCGTTAGGAATCGCCGCCAAGAAGCCGTCGAACGACATAGATCAGCGGGCGCTACAAGTCCTGAACGCCACCACGAAGAGGTTGACCGACGGGAGATTCAGCACGGGGCTCATCTGGAAGACAGAAGGCGAGCATCTACCTGAAAGCAAGACGACAGCTGCGCGGCGCTTGAAGAAGGAATTCAGAAGAGATTCCTGAAAGATGGGGAATTTCAGAAAAAATACGAAGAGCAGATCAACAACTTGATCGTCAGCTAGTATGCAGAGGAAGCTAAGGAAGAACCTACCTCTGCAAGGACTTGGTACTTGCCACACTTCGCAGTCGTCCACCCACAGAAGAAAAAGATGAGATTGGTATTCGACGCCGCGGCTAAGTCGAATGGACGATCACTTAACGACGCGCTGCTAGCCGGACCCGACCTACTTCAATCATTGTTCGGAGTATTACTACGGTTTCGTCAAAGTGCAGTAGCTGTGGTGGCGGACATAAAAGAAATGTTCCTGCGCGTGAAAATCAACGAGGAAGACCGAGACAGTCTTCGATTCCTGTGGCAAGATAAGGAATATAGGATGACGTCCTTGATATTTGGAGCTGCGTGTTCTCCATGTGCGGCAATATATATCAAGAACAAGAACGCCAGCGAGTTTGAAGACCAGTACCCAGAGGCGGCAAGGGCAATTACGCGCAATCATTACATGGACGACTACTTGGCAAGCTATCCAGACGTGGCGACAGCAAGAAGAATAGCAAATCACGTCGACACAGTGCACAAAAAAGGAAAGTTCTTCCTAAGAGGCTGGGCAAGCAATCACCCTGAAGTGATAGAAGAGCTTCACTCCGGAGACAGCACGGGCACGGTTCGCCTGGGTGAACAAAAGGACCAGGTGGAGAAGACCCTTGGGCTGAACTGGAACGTGAAAAATGATAATCTACATTTCACGCTGACGTTAAGAAACACCCCAGAGGAGGCCATCGACGGCAAACGCGCTCCCACGAAAAGGGAAGCTACGAGCGCGGTCATGACAGTGTTCGACACGCTTGGTCTGGCCGCTCCCATCACGATCCAAGGCAAGATCATGCTGCAGAACCTCTGGAGAAGCGGCGTGGAATGGGATGAGAAGATACCGCCTGCCCGAGAGGAAGAATGGTCCAGATGGCTACAAGACCTCAAGAAATTGGTGAATCTGGGTATCCCACGCTGTCTGGCTAGAGACGTCGACGAGGGGGAGCTCCACACCTTCTGTGACGCTAGCGAGAAGGCGTACGCGTGCGCGGTGTATTGGCGCGCGCGGCATAACGACGGTCGAGTAGAAGTGAAGCTCCTGGCGGCGAAGGCAAGAGTGACGCCACTGAAACCCACGTCAATCCCGAGGTTGGAGCTGCAAGCATGTCTCCTGGGCAGTCGCCTCGCCACGAACGCACAACAAGAAATGGATCTGCGCATCACAGAAAGATGCTTCTGGACAGACTCGAAGACGGCGTTAGCGTGGATCAAGTCGGACCCCAGAAGATACAAGCCATTCGTCGCGCATCGACTCGCTGAGATTGAAGAATTGACTAGACATAGAGAGTGGCGATGGGTGCCTACAAAGCACAATGTCGCGGACGACGCCACGCGAGAAGCACCTAAGGACTTCAGCAAGGAACACCGGTGGTTCACGGGGCCGTCATTCCTCTATAAAGACCAAGAAGAGTGGCCGCGGGATGAAAAGGATTTCACCAAGGACACAGGGGAAGAAAAGCCAAATGCCGTCACGTTGAGCGTGAGAAGAATCGCGCCCACCATCGTCCCAGAGCCAGAGAGGTTCTCGCGATGGACAAGATTGTTGCACGCGGCGGCAAGATTCCTGCAAGTTGTGGATACTTTCAAGCAAAGCATCGTCCACAAAACACTGATTACCAGAAAAATCACAAAGAAGGAACGTGATCCGGCTTGGAAGAAGTCACAAAAGAAACCCAAGACGCCATTCAACATAAAGAAAGGCAGCAAGACGCAGTTCATCTTGAAAAAGAGCAGTGTAGAATTGAACCTTCGTCAGAAGTCGGCACTATATGTTGAAAAAGCCGAGCGACTTTTAATCCAACGAGTGCAAGAAGATTGCTACCCGGAACAGCTAGCCGCCTTAAGAAGACAGAGCGACCAAGTCTACAAACTGAAGAACTTTCCCGTCAAGTTAGAAGACGGAATGATAAGGTTATCAACCCGCATCGGCGCGGCCAAGTACCTATCGGATGCCTACAAGAACCCCCTCGTGTTGGACGGACGCCACAGGATCACTCAGCTATTAGTGAAGCATGTACACGAGCGTCTGAACCATGGAAATCTCCAGACGGTAATGAACGAGCTGCGGCAAAGATTCTGGATTCCTGGGCTAAGAAACATCGTCAAGGCAACGGCAAGAGACTGCGGGTGGTGCAAGTTAAGGAAGAAGGCACCGCAACTGGCTCCTCAGGGCTACCTACCGCAGGAAAGATTGTCGAGGACAAGCCCTCCCTTCACATGTGTGGGCGTGGACTACTTTGGCCCTCTACTGGTCACCGTGGGACGACGCGTAGAGAAGAGATGGGGCGCATTGTTTACATGCATGACAACGCGTGCAGTGCATCTGGAGTTGGCCGCATCCCTAACGACCGACTCCATGATATTGGCCCTAAGACGAATGATTGCCAGAAGAGGCACTCCCAAGGTCATCATGAGCGACAATGGAACCAATTTCGTGGGTGCAAGTCGCGAACTCCAAGAGGCCATTCAAGAGGCCACCAACGAAATCGGCATAGTATGGAGGTTCATTCCCCCAGGAGCCCCACACATGGGTGGCTCGTGGGAACGGCTAGTGCGCACCGTCAAGACCGCACTGGCAGCGACACTCAACGAAAGGAGACCGAGGGAGGAGGTCCTGCACACTCTGCTACTGGAGGCAGAACATGTGGTCAACTCACGGCCACTATTCTCCGTGAGCACCGACCCCAACGAAGAAGAAGCACTGACCCCTAACCATTTTCTAATCGGCAGGTCCAGTGGAGCTCACATGTTTGGCTCATTCGACGACGCTGAGCTCATCGGTTCTCCATCGTGGAGGACATCCCAGCGCCTGGCCGACCACTTTTGGGCCAGATGGGTGCGCGAGTACCTACCAACGCTCTCACCCCGGTACTTCCAGGGTCCCCATTATCGGGATCCCACCGTTGGGGACCTCGTCCTGCTGGTGGACCACACACTGCCACGCTGCTCGTGGCCACGCGGCGTGATCAGCGCGACCTACCCCGGGCCAGATGGAAGAACTCGGATCGTCGACGTCCGCACCCCGGCGGGCGTACTGCGTCGGCCAGCATCCCGGCTGGTCGTGATAGTGCCAGCATCGTCACCCCTGCAAGCTGAGGTGCAAGGCACCGAGGGGGAGACTGTTGGTGACGCAGCTTGCGAAACCATCGTGTGATTTGTGATGGTGTAAATAGACTCATAAGTGATAGTGACTATGGACTTATAAAGTGTTTAGGACAGTAATAGTTAATATGGACTTATGTAAGTGTTTGGAACAGTTAAGTGATATGTTTTTGTTTTATATGTAAACCTCATTATATACCTAATATGTTTTGTTAACTTATTGTAGCGAGGCCCCTAATTTAAAGTAAAATTAATTCGATATAGCCAAACGGGCCTCGTTACAGTAACGTTTTGTCATTGAATAGCGCCGTGCCCTACTTTGCGCCGATTGGTCGAGTAACTGCTTCGCTATGATTGGTCGACGCTCGACCGACGTGAAGTTGCTCGACGCGGTGTAGGTAATTTGTAGAGGGGCGCGGCGTTAGCAACAATTGTATAAGTAAGGGACCATTGTTGGAAAAAGCCCTTTTTTTTACTGCGAGCAGCGGCGCAAGCAACACGTCTACAGAATATCGAAATATAGAAGAATATTTCCTCAGTAGTTGACCTGGTTTTATTGGTTGAATCCTCAACAGTTTGCTATGCACTCATAGTTACGTTAATTGGCAAAGTCGAATATAATCTTAACAATAAGTAATACACGAGCCTAACCTAACATTTTGTACTTATTTATCTAATTGACAGTCTGTGTAGGTATTTCATTATATCAAATATTTTACTGTATATATTCTGCTTAAGGAATTGTAACTCCCGAGTGAACGAAACAGTTTGATAATAATTGCTAAATCAGGATAGTTTATTAGCTGTTCAACAGTAATATACGATAACTAATCGTTATTTGTTGACTAAGAGCTCTTAATATTATCTATGTAAAACGAAATTATGTTCATACAGGAGCACATAATCAAACCAACATAATCCATCATTACCCATCGGGATATGCAGCAAGTACAGAACGACTGCTACTACCCTCCGGGCCACATCTTCTCCAAAATGACAAAAAGATTTACTTTGTAAAAGTGCAATATAAAAAAGGAATACCTATTCTATAGTATTACTCTTATACATTCCGTTTGCTTCATTTACATTCAGACAACTAGAATTAAAAAACGATGTGTGAAAGGTAGGTAGGTACCAATTTTTTGCGGTATAGACACCGACTTCAAAAATTAAAGTTATTTTTCACTTTGTAGTTTTGTATTTGGAAGTCGGTAGTATTTTTTTGCAAAAAGTTTTTTTATTTTTCACTTTTTATTAGTTGTACGTACCTAATAGGCAAGTTAGTAAGGGAACTATTTCGCCAGAATAGATTTCATGAAACTTGAACATAACCGGTGAAATGAGAGATCTGCTTAACCCTTAAGAGCGAACTGGCGTGATGTTGTGTTATGAAATGTTATAAACAACAAACAGACATGCGATTGCAGCAATCCCGAGAGATTTGCCGTTATTTATTGAAGAGTTCTGTTGTATATCTCCGAAGTTCTTCATCAGATCTTCACCAAATTAAAATGGGACCAATTTCGGAACATACTTTTTCAAACAAAAAAAGAATTTTTATAATCGGTCCACAATTGACGGAGTAATCGGTGAACATACACAAAAAAAAAAAAAGAAACAAACATAAAGTTGAACATAGAACCTCCTCCTTTTTGGGAAGTCGGTTAAAAAACGATGTGTGAAACAGCAGAAAAACTTTAAATGACGCTAATGAAATCGGAAAAAATCCAACGAGGATGCCAAGTACCGCCGAAGGTAATTTAATCTGATAATTTACAGTATGTTTGTCTGAGTTTCTGAGCTGTTTGATGCTATTATTGGTTTTCAGATATATATTACACAGATCTCTTTAAAAAGCCAAAATCTTCTCGAAACAGTTCAAACCTAAAACTTGTGATCGGATTGCGACTTCGAGATTTAAATAAATAAAATAAAAAAGTTTATTTCAAGTAATAAGAATCATAGTATAGGTACAAACAGATACATAAAAGGATACAGACAGGATAACAAGCACAAACAGAAACGAACAATTATAAGGTGTTTAAATAGTCGCCCCTTGTGTCCTTTGTCCTCATCTCCTGATGACTACCTTCCTTTGTCCCCAGGGCACTTCCACGTTGGAAGACCTCTGAAGGCACTGCCTGAACTTAGCTTGGAAAACTTTGAAGAAAATAACCTATAACGATACGATCGACTGCAACAAATTCATCAGCATTTCTGATCACGCTGGCAGCTTGAATATATACACGAACTACAACAACGACTGAAGAGGAAGACGAACGCAAAAGCCTTACATATTCGAGACCTCGTGCTTATCCATGAAGAACATGTACTTCCATTGTGTTGGCGCCTTGGATGGGTTATTAGATTATTCCCTGGTCAGGATGGAGTTTCGAGAGTGGATGATTTGAAAACGACTAGAGGCGTTTTAAGTCGGCTTACTAACAAGCTGTGTCTGCTACTCACTACTGAAGATTTACTGTTGAAAGACAAGCCTTTTAACGGGTGGCAGGATGTTTAGGCTCACTTGCTGACTGTTTATTAGCACCGTGTGCTACAAAGATACATTGACTTCAGCTTTTGGCAAGGCAAAATTATTGGGGCGGTCTGAGAGAAAAGTTTGCAATATATGTACCACTTCGCATATTGCCAACCGCGCGGGCAGGCGAAATATTTTGATGTCCTATGTAATTAATAAAACAAGTAAACTCCAAAGGTTATAGACCAAATTCCCCAAAATTCATGCTTTGTCTTAATAGACATAAATTGGCCACGCCAAGACGCAGTTACAGAAAGATGGCGAAAGTATTGCGTGGACCTTTATAGGCATCCCCACGATCATACACTATCGCATATGTCAACGTCATGGTACAACATAACTCTGCAACCTTTTATACTGCTATCTGATGTCACAGCTGCGATTGCTACGCTCAAAGACAGGAAAATACCCAGGCCGGATCAACTAACAGCCGACATCATAAAAGCAATGGGAGCAAGTTGATAGTTGACTACAAGTGTAAAGAAAATCCTTAGTATATAATATTTCAGAGATTTTTGAGATTTTTGAGATTTTCTATCGTTGAGTCCATACAAAGGTTGTCTCTAAGAGATTGCCGTGTGCGATAAGACCGCCCATTGTACACTGTGCTTGAAAATGTTTGTTCTGTATGTATTTTTTTTATGGTGTACAATAAAGAATATAATAATTTTTCATGCATACTTTGTCAGCCTATAGCGCCGATACCGCATGGATTTGGGGTATGTGACTTGGGTAGGGTTATTTCACTCGTTCTAAGTAATCGATATGCATTCAGTGCGTTCGTATCGACGATTGATTCCTGGGTCAATTGTGATACCGTCTCCTTAGCCCAAACTGAATATTCGAATAAGGTGTTAAATGCCATAATATATTATTTATGAGGTGGCTTATAAATAATCAGGTATGAGAGTTACTGATGATAAAAATAATTATATATATAGAGAGATAGATATTATATATATCTGTATAAGAGATTATTTTATTGATGTTATTTAGAGGACCAACGTAGAATGTTAACTAATATTTCAATTCTCATTTACCAATACCCGAAACATAAGCCCGATACAAACAATGGCTCCAACGTTACGTTTATCGTTCCTATTGATTGGATATAGTGTAAAATATTAGTTTTAGATAGGTGTCAGTTGTTCAGAAAATGGATTGTCGCCCGTAGTGATTGATATGTGGCCCGCGCGATGACACACGATTTATTTTGTGAAATTTTTACAACAGAACCTCGCCTGAGGTTAATACAGTGACGATTACGTGCATATTTTTGGCTTTAGAGCAATTTTCTGGTTCAGGTGTGCATGTAATATTTTAATAAAGAAATAAAATGACATTCAAAATTAAAAATATTTTCTATCATTCATCAAAATATAAAATTCTATAAAGTAGCTCAAATAAATCAAGGGTATGAAAAATTTGGAACAACATTCTTACTAAAATATTGAGATTCTTTGGCAATACATAAGGTCGTCAAGTTATATACTTTAAACTTCTTATGGGGAAAATAATAGGAGTAGAAAGTACTGATATTCTTTAAAATGAGCCATACTTAATAACGCATCTGTAATCTTCTCAATGCCGTAGCTATAATTATATGAAAAGTATTTTGAGCTTAGCAACAAAATACGCCATTGTTTCTCCATAAAGTATAAAAGAAAAAGGAAATTTTTATAACAAGAAACTGAAGTGGCACTCAGTGCATGGTAGAAGTGAAGTGAGCAAATATACGAATAAATTTTGAGACTCAGAAACGGTAACAGTGGTATTATTCCTCTTGGAGCCATTAAAATGTTATTAACCAAATATCCATCTTTAAAATCTATCGTTAAAACCTAGTCATGCCAAAATATTAAATTCAATATAATCAGTTTTAATATAAAAAATTATGACAGTAAGTTGATGAACAATGGATTTGATTTTCTCTGAAATCCCTGCAATGCAATCCATCAAAAAGCTTTTGGTAATCGGATTGACAAAATCTATCCAATCTATTTTCATTTGATATAAAAAATTAAAAAAAGATCGCTCAACTATTGATAGTATTTTTATGATCCGTCATTATTCTCCATCATTTCACAAGATACATTTTCGACGAACTGAAAAATCTGGAAGAAAATTTCGTGTAGATTGCGGGGTCGGTGCCGTGACTACATTTGAGGTCGTGGGTTTGGGTTGCAAGTGGAATAATACAACCGTAAAGTGTCCCCTTACAAACATTCCAAGAATCTCATTTAAAGTTCAGCATACTCCAAAAGTCAGAGTCAAGAGTATTATGTGCACGTTCGCATACTAACTTTTGCTCTTCACATAATGCAAACAGCTTTAGTGCCTACATTAAGGCGTTACTGCCTTAGTATTGCACATTATACACTTAGTTAGGGTGCATTAGGCGCTATTGCTTACATCGCTTTTTGTTCAGCGGCTGCGGAATGTGGGGATTAAGTGACCGATACTCGGGGATTCTAGGGTAATGATTACGTCGTCTAATGTTCTTACTTTAAATCGATATTAGGCTGTAAGTTCAGACAAGCATTGAGAGGGTGCAAACTATACTTATTGCAAGGTTAGGTATTTTTTGGTTTTGTTTGTTATAGGATACATCTGAAATGACTAATTTGATAAATATCACTATTATCGCTAAACACTATTGGTTACTTCTTCCCGAAAAAATGCATGGGTCTAGTAAAGCGAACCTGCAGAAAGAAGCTAGTCTTACACAAAGTCCAAACGAGGCATACTATATACCACCAATATTTTTGCGGATCCATACCAATAAATACAGGTTTTTTCAGAATGTTTTTGTAAAAGGTGTCTAAATTAAACCTGTAAAGCAGGCCAAAGTGCAACACCTCGAATAAAAACTCTGGTGACATTAACTTTAATATATAATTCGGATATCTATTAAGTTAATATACAAGCTGTAGCCCGCGGCTGCACCTGCTTTGAATCTATGTATAAGCTATATTACTGTAAATTTTCGTCGACATTCGTTTAATAGCTTTTGCGTGAAAGAGTAACATACATCCATCAATCAAACTTTCGCTTTTATATTAATAGTAAGATTATAGGAAGGAAGGATAGTGGCATAGGATGGGATTATAATATTAGTAGGATATTACTTATAATAAGACTGTAGTAAGCCCGTTTTTTTATACCAATTATTATCAATATCATAACTCATTGTTTGTTTGTTTGTTTGTACCGAATAGGCTCTGAAGCTACTGAACCGATTTAAACCAATTTTCACCAAAATAATGCTAAATTATCAAGAAGTAACATGGGCCATAATTTGTTTAAAAAAAATGCAAAAGGTTATGTAACCGCACGCAATCACTGCCTGTTTTTAAGCGACTTGTGAAGGAACACTACTTGTCATTGTAATCATAATGTTGTATAAGCTGAATTGTTTTCTTGTCTGTATATTAGTTTTATGTATATATTTATGTATCTTTTGTTTTTTTTTGTATTTAATATCTACTTTTTTAATAAATTATTTATTTGTTGTAAAATTTGCACCAAGTGCAACCCCATGTTGTGTCCAGGCTGTCTCTTTCCATTCTTGGTTGCCTGGAAGAGATCGCGGATCGCGATAAGGCAGCCTGTTATATGTTTGTTATTGTTATACGATGTCTTTTTGATAAATTTTTATCTTGGTGTACAATAAAGTATATAATAAATAAATAATAACCCAAAGTAGCAAATTTTTGCATATAAAATTCATTATTTGTCGTGCGCTGAGAAAACTATTGATGATACATAAGAATTATGTACTACATAATTAAAGTACTCATTATTACCTACAAAAAAATCTGCGAGGGTATATAATATATATAACTATCATAGTTAATTCATAATAGCAACTTTTGTGTTCTAAATTTTAATTAGATCGCCGGTAGAAACAAAATTCATTCTTATTCAAATAAATAGTTTAACAAATTGGTAGGTAGGTAGGTAAGGTAATGTAGGTAGGTTGGTAGCTGTAGGGTAGGTGGGTAGGTTGGTAGGGTGGAGTAGGTAGGTTATTAGGTAGGGTAGATGGGCAGGTAGGTAGGCTAGATGAGTAGGTAGGTATGTAGGGCAGGGTAGGTAGGTTATTAGGTAGGTAGGATAGGTGGGTAGGTAGGTAGGGTAGGTTAGGTAGGTAGGTATGAAGGGTGAGGTAAGCTAGGTAGGTATGTAGGGTAAGATAGGGTAGGTAGCCAGTTGACGTGAGTGAAGCCGCGGGGGTCAGCTAGTTATTATTCATAAACGTGAAAGTTTCTAAAACTCGCATCATGGTTGATAATTTTCCATTCTATATCATCATTAATCAAACACTATTTATAAGTATTAACTATTGGCTGCGGCCCTCCATTTACACTTTATGAATTTTAGAATAACAAGACCGTGTCTAAGCCTAAACTAATTCTAGTCTAGACGGTTTTCAGTCCACATATCAATCTAAATTATTTAGTTACCTATAGTTGACATTGTGTATGTTTGTGTCTGAGGTCTTCTGCCAAATTATTTGTTGAAACCACAACGTGTTTGTTTTGTTAAAGCAAATGTTGTACATAGGTAATGTTTGCAATTAGTTACTTAAGTTAGTTTAATTCAAGTTAAGTTTATAGTACCTAGGTTTTTTTTTAAAGAGCTGTTTTTAGTGGGATTACCTTTATTTACAACTTTTCGCTCAACAATATAATAAGAAGCCTTGATTATTGGGTTATTGTTACCTTTTTCATTCCCCGATATAATATTTCACCTTATAAAAATTATTGCAATATTTGTTATTATTTGAAGATCTTTCGAAATATAGTTATATTATAAGCTCTTATCACAGGTAATATAATACTCTATTATCTACATTCAATTTTACCTAGTAGTTCAGGACAGAGTAAAAATAATAATACATCTATTAAAATAAATACGTCATTTACAGAAGCAATATGAAAGAAAATACTATTACCACGACCAAAATACGAATGAAATAAAAACACTATTGAATATACCTTCTATATTGTGTTTTAATTTTGTTGTATTTATACATTTGTGACAGCACTGTTGCTGAGAAATTCGTGAACAACGCGCGCGCTACTGAACCTCGGATCCAGTCTTTCCGGGGCCATGGTTGGGTGCTTAAATCTGACCTTGAAGGCAGTCGCCAAATGGGGCGATGCCAATCTGGTCAGGTTAAATGCCTGCCAATGACACAGGCGTGTCTCTTTTCCGCTAAAAGGAGCCAATTCCACCCGGCTCCTTTCGCCGAGGTGTGACCGTGCCGATAATGGACCATCTTGAGCTTTTTGGCGTTACGTTGACATCGACACTCAATTTTGGTCCATTCATTGGGGCAAGTTAAGGCGCAGTTGGCGCGAAAGTGAGACAGTACTTCATGCCAGAACATTTGCTCAACTTGTATCAAGCGCAGGTTCGATCATACATGGAGTACTGCTCTCATCTCTGGGACAGATCTGCCAAGTACCATCTGGATGCAGTTGAATCTATCGAAAAACGGGCCAAGAGGCTCAATGGCAATGATGTACTTGTCGAGCCTACAGAGCCTTGAACATCAGCGACGATTTGTCACCATCGGTTTTTTATCGGTTATATTTTGGGGAATTGTATGAATTTATTCCTCCTAGCCCGTTCCATCATTGGACTACAAGACCTACGGCGATGCGTCATTGGTACATGGTGGACATCCCATTCATACACACCAAACGTTTTGGGAATACTTTTATTATGCGTACAGCAAAGGAGTGGAATTCCCTACCGGAGTCTGTATTTCCTGATAGCTACAACCTGGGAGTCTTTAATTCCACAGTGAATAGGTTTCTTCTAGGCAAGCTTGCTTCATCGTCGACCACATCATCACTTACCATCAGCTGAGATAGTGGTCAAGCGCAAGCCTATCAATAATAAATATATATATATATATATATATATATATATATATATATATATATATATATATGTTTAATTAATTGAATAGATAATAATGACAGGTGACTAGGATAAATGGATGAGAAAATTTTATTGAATTGTTAAAAGGTAGATACTATTTTACGAAATACGGTGTTCTAAAACTAAGTGAATAAATTGAGGTTATTCAAGAATAACAGATTTTTTCAGCAGAGAGCATACCATAGAAATATGTTTAGTGCCAAAATCAAACCCACGTCCATACCATTCAAACCAAACGTGCCAGTAAGTGCCACCGTTTACTTAATGAAATTGGCGGCAATTCTGACCTTGTCTTTGAAATTTTGACGCTGGAAATGCTGCTGGAATCAAACCCTCAACCCGTATTTCCAAAAGGAATCACAGCACCAACCGTGCTTTCGAAAGGTGTAAACATTTTCCTTATCAGTTGTATTATCTAATCAATACTTTGCTACTAAAAGTTGGCGGCAATGAAAATAACTTGAAGGGCATCGCGCCAAGTAAGCTAATTCCTAATATTGAGCTCGCGTGACCTAACGACGACGGCACGTGTTATTTAATAACCAACTCCGTATTTAGGAAACAATGAATTACCTACTTTTGTTTATATAACGACTCACTGTCAAATTATTTTGTAATTATGATGTCCTTGCCCATATTAAGTGTTTTGTTGAGTTATAATCATGGAAAGCAAAATTATTAGTAAATTGTTCAATCCGTCATTTAAGGGTATAATTTCTGGTAATATATTTTATAAATGTTAAGTATAAAATTGAAGCCACGCTACCTTTGAGTGGTAATTGAAAAATTGGCAATTAACGACAGAACCGATCCTTCTCGTCAAAGTTTTTTATGACCTTAATTAAGGCTGAGAGCTACCTAATATAAAATTACTTCGGAGACTATTACCGGTAATAAACCGAAGTTTATAAAGTTTCCCGAAGGCGAAAACACTAATTACTAGTTGCTAACGTCGCTATAATATTACGTTTTATTTTCTTTTTTTTAGGGTTCCGTACTCGAAGGTTCCAAGCGGAGCCCTATCGCTGTCAATCACGTGTCCGTCTGTCTGTCTGTTTGTCTTCTTTCACACAATGTTATGCCGAAAAATGCGGTATCGTAGATATATAGCGTTTATTGGTTTGCGACAATTCGTTATTTGACTTAAAGAATAATAAATTTTAGGTTACCGCCACAAAGTAAAATCCTCCCCTAAAAACTTAATAACCCCTTTATGCCCCGTTCAGGGTAGTTTTGAACAACCCAAATATGTTATTCATGTTCTTCTTCTCGTTTTTATTTTTCGTTTATGTTAGACAGATTGCGCAATATGACTCCTCAACAACGAGAAACTTTAACACCCCTTAACTCTATCTGGGGGTGGTTTTAAAAAACGTTTTATAAAAAATTGGATTATTTGCTGTATCCCCTAGGAATTAGATTTTTCATACATCAAACTTAACCACTTTTCACCAACTTAAAGATTGAATTTCCGAAAACTCCTTTCCAGTAAGATTCTTAGCTAGGGGGTAGATAAGACCACAATAGATCCCAACGGGTCGAAGTGTCCGAGTTATTTCTCGGCCCTCCACAAGATAGGGGGGACCCTATTACTAAGACTTCGCGGTCCGTCTGTCTGTCTGTCCGTCTGTCACCAGGCTATATCTCATGAACCGTAATAGCTAAGCAAATGAAATTTTCACAGATTATGTGTTTCTGTTGCCGCTATTACAACAAATACTAAAAACAGAATAAAATAAATATTTAAGTGAGGCGCCCATACAACAAACGTGTTTTTTTTGCCGTTTTTTGCGATATTGGTACGGAACCCTTCGTGCCCGAATCCGACTCGCACTTGGCCGGTTTTAGTTTATTAGGTTGGTATTTATGTCAAGTTTCAAGTTTATTATCTGAAGTAATAAGATTCTTCAAAAAAATATAAAACCCCGAAGTCGTCTTTTTGGTGTAGTTTCAAAATCATAATAATTATAACCTTTGAACAGGCTTTGGGATGAATTCCCTAGTCCCTTCCTTTCCTTTATCTGTGTACTTCAAATCTGCCGCCAAAAGGCACTCCTACATCTGCGAGTGCATAAAAGACATTACCTCAATCCCGCCATCTGACGGCGGGTAACAAAACGATTCAGTAAGAACTCAATAAAAATGCCGGCCGGCTAACTTTCGCGTGCGCGAAGAAAAACTATCGTGAAATAAGACTAAAGGGGCAAGTGTGGTGATCACCCGACTCCATGCAGTGTTCCAAGTATCCTGTAAGTACCTCAATACCTCATTATATCCTTTAGCCTGTTTTTGTAGGAAAAATATTTCAAGCCACGTCCTTGGTTGGACGTGAAGCACATTCATATTTTTGGTCCTTCGAGCCGGATACCTGTAGATTACAGTTTTTTCAGGCATTCTCAGGTTCAGTTTTAATAAAAAACTCTGAGATTTGCTAGATATTTGCATTTTACAAATATTATCCTACTAAAATTGCGTTGGTCATACTTTCCATATAACCTATACGGATTCAGAGGTCATCTTAATTTCATCCGTATTATATTTCAATAACTTATGTATTTTACGTAATTTATTGCAAGTAATTACATTATCTATAGCTATTTAACGTATTTATTAACTTATAAACATTATTTCACAACCATTTCACCTAAACGTATCGAAAAACACCTAGTAAAATCTCAACTTAGGTTCGTATTTTCATACCTATTTTTCACACACAGAACAAAATGGAGGAAGGCAAACTTAAACTTCTTCAATCTCAACGCGAATATGTTTACCGTGATATCCAAATCCTTTATGACTTATCAAAAACTATGATTCAAGATCGTTCAAAGGTATCGTCGTTCAAGGCGAGATATACTCGAATACATTCAATTCGCGAAGAATTTGTTTTGATATGTGGTAAAATACAGACTTTGGAGTTAGCCATGAAACCCGATGCCCGGGTGTGCCAAGAGTCTTTGAGCTCGTTTGATGATTTGTACTATGCCGTAATCAGTGCGGCGGCTGAGTTACAAATTACTGATAAGAGCGGGAACGTCGCCGGGGCATCGCAGGAGACGGCGCCGCCCGTGCTTGCCGGGGCTTACGACCCTGCACAATCAGGGCGTAACGCACGGCTCCCTAAACTTGAGTTACCTAAATTTGATAGTAAAATTGAAAATTGGCAAACGTTTTATGATATTTATAAAACCTTGATTCATGATAACACTTCGATTTCTCAAATAGAAAAATATCACTATTTAGCGTCTTGTTTACAAGGCCCGGCTTTGTCTATTGTCAAAGGAGTCCCGATGACCGCGGATAATTACGAAGTTGTTTTTAATAGTTTGATCGAACGTTATCAAAACAAGCGTATTATAGCTTTAACATATCTAGATAAATTCTTAGATCAGCCAGCTTTAAAATCGGGTAACTTCCAAGATTTACAAATTTTAACAAACGTAATTTATGAGGCATACCATGCACTCCAAGCTTTGAAAATTGAAAATTTAGGTGATTTCATTTTATTTTGTTTAACTTCGCGCATGCTGGACTCGGACACGCGCAATCGGTTCGAATCTCAAAACATTTCACAAATACCCACTTTTTGTGAATTGTTAAAGTTTCTTCAAGACTACGTAAAAGTCTTAGAAACTAGTCAGTTATCTTCTAAATCTAATATCAGGCATATTATTATGTCTAACCCTCGTAACCTTGAGGGGAAAAAATCTCCGCCTGCGGCTAGTAGGCAAAATAGCAGCGGATCAAAACGCTCATCTTATCTCGCAAAATCAAACCCACTTGCAAATGTGACTTGTGCTCATTGCAGTGAGGCGCACTCGATTTATCGCTGCCCTACCTTTCAATCCTTAGATTCTCGGGCTAGACTCGCGTTAGTACAAAGTAAAAATAATATGTGTACAAATTGTTTGCGTACAAATCACGTCATAGATAAATGCCTATCTAAAATGACTTGCACGTTATGTGGATTACGTCACCATACCCTATTGCATATTGACCCAGCGCCATCAAGCGCCAGCGCAACCACTGGAGCGAACGTTACTGCTCATACCCACGCCGCCGTTCCCCACTGCGATATGGTATTACTAGGTACATGTCAGGCGCGCGCGTTCAACACTGCCGCCGGCACTCAATGTACCGTCCGTGCACTCGTAGACAGTGGGGCGCAGGATTGTTTTATCACTTTAGCGTGCGCACGATCGCTCGGGTTAAAAATCCGCCGGTGTAAGCTTAGTATAGCCGGACTAGGACAAAACTCAGTCACTCAAGTAAGGGGGGTGACGGAATGCACTATACGGCCCGTGCACGGTGAAGCTCCGCATTTTAATATAAAGCCAGTCGTGTTAGATAACATCACTGCTCTAATACCTAGCGTTAAAGTTCCATCAGTCGTTCGAGAATGTTGCAACCATTTAGTGTTAGCCGATCGCGACTACGATGTACCCGCGAAAATCGATTTATTAATAGGGGCGGAGTTATTCCCCGATATCTATGACGGTCAACGTATCAATCTGGGGCCCGGTTTACCTACCGCTTTGCGTAGCGTTTTCGGGTGGATTCTCACCGGGACAGTAAACGCGTACTCAGTGCCTTTAAACACCGCGTGCTCTTTAGTGGCCACCACATTCACATTAGATGACCAAATTAAAAAAAATTGGGAAGTGGAGGAACCACCGCGCGTGGACATCACTGTCCCTGAGAATGATATCTGCGAACGCATGTACACTGATTTAACCTATCGTGAACCTAACGGACGATACGTCGTACCTATCCTCTTAAAGGATGGCGAGCGTTCTTTGGGGGAATCTTATAATAGTACTTTGTCGCGTTTGACTCATCTTGAAAAGAAACTTAATCGTCAGACTGAACTTAAATCCGATTATATTAATTTTATGCGTGAGTACGAGAATTTAAATCACATGTACACCGTACCTAACGCCGTCGTACCTACTCTCAATCGTTATCTTATCCCTCACAGTTGCGTCGTTCGCCCGGAGAGCACGACCACTAAATTGAGAGTGGTATTCGATGTCAGGTCTAAAACCACTAACGGTCAATCGTTAGATCTTTATCAAAACCCTAAACATTTCTCCGAAGAAAGTGATAAATCAACGTTAAAAATCTTAGGAGTCCAATATGATCCTGTGAGTGATAATTTCAGTTACCCACAGTCCCCAATCGAGGACGCTGAATTTACGAAGCGTTCCATCTTATCCAGCATCGCTTGTATTTTTGACCCTCTTGGGTGGCTCACACCTTGTATCTTAGAAGCCAAATTGCTCCTTCAAGATTTATGGCGTTTTTATCTTTTAATTGCTAAGTCCAAGGTAGCACCTCTAAAAGTGACACTTAACCTTTTAGAGCCGTGCAATGCTGTATTACTCTTCAAAGTAATAAATCGCATTCACTCCTTGCTTAGTTCAAAACTCATCTTAAATAAATCTATCTTATTCACGGACAGCTCGACTGTCTTGTCGTGGTGGAATACTGAGCCACATTCACTTATGACCTTTGTTGTGCCCAGGGTAGTTCTAATTAACGACAGTCCTCTGCCTACTGAGTGGCGACATGTGTACACCCATGACAATCCAGCCGACATCTATAGTCGTGGCTTATCTTGCTTATCTTTATCATCTGCCGAAAACTGGTGGTATGGTTCTCAGTGGTTGTCTAACGAACTCTTCAACTGGCCTGTTTCAGCAGTAGAAGTGTTAGATAATGTGCTCGAACTCAAGCCAACATCACGCGCGTGTCATGCTAGTGTGACACCCGAAGCTGACGTGCTTGAATCTCTCATGGAACGCCACTCCTCTCTTTTTCCATTAAAAAGAGTGGTTGCATGGTTCTCCCGTTTCATTAAAAACGCGAAAGCTAAACTTACTGAGCATAACGTAATACCTTACCTGACAGCCACTGAATTAAGCCAATCTTTAAATCATTTAACAAAGTATGTTCAACATCAAAATTTTAATGATGTCATATCTTTAATAAATTCCAATAAACATTTAACCAAACATTTATCTAAGCTCTCCCCTTATCTTGACACTCGCGGAATCTTGCGAGTGAGGGGACGTCTCAAGCATGCATCGTTACCAGGTCGCGTCAAAAATCCATACCTCTCACCTAAGACTTCTCGATTGAGTACTCTTCTGATTGACCACTTACACACATCTTATCTTCACTGTGGGCTTCGCCTACTCAAATCTTTATTTATGCGTCGATATTGGATACTCAGCATTAAAGTTCTTATCAGATCGCGGTTATCGAAATGCGTGACCTGTTTTAAAGCTAAATCTATTGCACTTCAAACTGTACTAGGTGACCTTCCACCTTCCCGTACGCAACTGGGTCATTGTTTCCAAACAATTGGCATCAATTTTGGAGGTATCATAAAAGAAGGTAGGAGTCGTAACGCTAAAACTTACAAAGCTAATCTTTGCCCCATAGTTTACCACTCCATAGTTACAGATGGTGGTACTAACTTCGTGGGTGCCAAGCGTTATTTGTCGGAAGTCAGAGAAATGCTCTACCGTGAAAGCGATGGTATTTCCAGACAGCTCGCTTCTCGAGGTATCACGTGGAAACTTAATCCTTTGTCCGGTCCTCACTTCGGAGGCATCTTCGAAAGCGGTATAAAATCAACAAAATACCATCTCAAGCGTGTCATTGGATCGCAAATTCTTACTTTTGAAGAATTTTATACTGTTCTAACAAAGGTGGAAGCCATGTTAAACTCTAGACCGTTAGTGGAACTATCTTCTGATCCCGGCGAGGTTGACGCTCTTACAGCTGGTCACTTCCTCATCGGTCGACCTTTAATCTCCCTACCTGAACCGGTTTTTGCTGAAAACGAGACTTTACGTACTCGTTGGCAGCTATTACAGCGCCTATCACAAAGCTTCTGGCGCACCTGGCAAAGGGACTATTTGCATACATTGCAACAGCGACTGAAGTGGTTTAAACACGGCAACCGTAAGCCAAAACTGAACGATCTTGTAACCATTTTCAAACCTAACTTACCTGCTAACGAGTGGAGACTAGTTCGCGGTGTACAGCTCCATCCGGGTAAAGATAATATTACTCGTGTGGTGACAGTCAAAACATCTAAAGGCTTACTTGTAAGACGTGCCGTCAAAGTTTGTCCACTTCCCATAGAACTAAATAATTAATTATCTACATAAATATCCTAAAATTTATATATATTACACTTTACATTTATACATTACATTTATAAACGTATTTAGTTCTCAACTTAAACTTAAATTCAGAATCTATCTTATCAGCATCGTGACTTATGAATCCGCATAGGCTGTAAGTCTCGAACTTTATCTATCTTATCTTGTGAAATCCCTGGTTGATTTCAAAAGGGGGGATATGAACAGGCTTTGGGATGAATTCCCTAGTCCCTTCCTTTCCTTTATCTGTGTACTTCAAATCTGCCGCCAAAAGGCACTCCTACATCTGCGAGTGCATAAAAGACATTACCTCAATCCCGCCATCTGACGGCGGGTAACAAAACGATTCAGTAAGAACTCAATAAAAATGCCGGCCGGCTAACTTTCGCGTGCGCGAAGAAAAACTATCGTGAAATAAGACTAAAGGGGCAAGTGTGGTGATCACCCGACTCCATGCAGTGTTCCAAGTATCCTGTAAGTACCTCAATACCTCATTATATCCTTTAGCCTGTTTTTGTAGGAAAAATATTTCAAGCCACGTCCTTGGTTGGACGTGAAGCACATTCAACCTTTATTATTCATTCAAGTTAGTATTTGTGCCATGTTTCAAGTTTATTGACATAATAAATCAGATTCTTCTATGTTAACCTCAACACCCCTAAACCCCTTAATCATAATTTGGGGGTTGTTTCGAAAAACTAATAATGACAACCTTCATTATTTACTTAGATTACTATGTGTGCCAAGTTACAAGAATTTTAGCATTAGCTTTTTCATAGATAATTTTAACTCCCTTAGGAGAGGAATTTCCAAAACAACTTTTCTTAGTGCTCACTTACGTAACTTGGAAAACCTTCCTGCCAAATTTCAGGCTTCTAGGCCTAGTGGTTTTAGCTGTGCGTTGATCTGTCAGTCAGTCAGTGAGTTTTTTCTTTTATATATATAGATATTATTAGTATTATATATAGTGTATATATATAACACAAATAAATTAATAAGCCTACCTATTACATATGCCAAACTATGTAGGTACATATATTTCTTGAATACCAGACATCTTCCAAACAGTAACGACCAGTAAATTATAGAAACGCGCAACCCACACTATATTTCACCCAAGGAATCCATAACGTTATTTTCCACTTGTTACGTGGTATCCGGTCTTAACCCAATAATGTACAAACACTGTCCCACTGGGCCGTTAAGTCAGATTTATGTCCGTAACTTAGGGACAGTCTAGTGAGGACAGCAGCGATGGGTTAACTCGACCGGGTTATCATAACCCTGTTTATGGCGTATTAATGACTTATTAACAATGACAAGTTACTATTGTTTGGATTTGAATGCTGTTTGTTCTGTTCTTGGTATTATAGACTATATTATAGTAGGTATACGGATTTGAATTTTAGAAATTAATGAATATGAAATGGTTTCAAACCATAATGGATGTAGAAAATCCGAAAACTTAGAGCAAATTTGAAAGCTGCCAGTTTTAAAGTGCGTAGTAATAATTTGTCAAAATTAATCCTTGACTCAAATCACGAACAAAACATCGCTGACAATAATATTTCCGGACATAACGATGATCCAAATCTGATTAAGAAGTTGTTTCATTGTAAAGTTATCTCTTTATTAACCTCGAGATGAAAGCAGCGAAGTCCTAAATATTATTAAACATCAAATGAATTATTTAGCACTTTCAAATTATCTGGCGGAGTAGAATATCATGGACAAAAGACGGCATAACGCGAACGAGGTAGCTTAATATAATAAAGGCATTCGGAATTTTGTGTTAAGCTTTTCTCTCCGTGCCAAATGTTTCCAAGTCGACTTACGAGTTAAATTGCCAGATTCGTCTTAATTCTTCAGCTATTATGACTCTCATGACGTGTACACGGCATGTGCTTCTGAGATAATTTTGCTGTTAGTTTTGTTCATGATCTCTTGTTGTTGAGTAATTAACTTGCTAGAATCTACTCGCGAACTTACCTCATTTTTTACCGTGAAACACTGAGAGCTCTTAATGAACGCGAGTAGGCGAGGCTTTTAACGCTTTTATCTATGACACAAGAAAGTAGGAAGAGTTACTTTGTTCTTAATAGATGAAGGTATAGTCAGCCGTACTTTATGTCTAGTTTATTATTTATTTATTTATGTACACACAAAACACTTAAAAGAGAAAATACATATAAAGATGGAAGAGCACAAAGGTGGTGCTTATTTCTAGAGAAATATCATCTATCTATATTATATATTATCGTCTAGGAGCCCACTGTTTAAACCTGTTTAAAGCCATTTCATGTCACTGCTGACGGGTTAATAGGTGAAATTACGGTTATTGCTGCATTGACTTCTATACCTGCGCGCCTACAACCGACGATTTAAGGAATCATAATAATTGTTTTAATATCCAAACTAGATTTTAAAGAGCATAAAACTTGGACGAAGCAATAAAAGAATTTTGCATCGTAAAAAACGAAAGGTAAGTACCATCATTAATACAAACTTTGTATTTCCATGATTTGTACCTCTTGCTTTGTTGTATTGTAATTTTTACGGTCGGGGATGCCTGTGCTCGCGTGGCTACACTGCGTAATCGTATTTTATATCAACAATGGCCCTTATCTGTAAAAACGTATTTGAAATTCATGGGTCTGCGTCGTTGAAAAATTGTCTACAGTATTTTTATGTTTAAAGCTCTTGCGGTGATGATAAAAAGTCGGGGTCACCTGTTCAGACGCACGGCAGGTTGACGTTTACGTAATTTATATTTGTAATTTATGGATGACCTTTAAAGGTCTTTATGGTGGTCAGAAATACATTGTGAGTAACGTTTTAAGACGTGGTAGAAATGTTGGTTTCTCGTTTCAGAACTAACAAGGGAGGGTGAAGTTTTAAGCATTTTCTTTCTCGCCTTTTACGATATTGGTTTGGAGTGAAATATCGGCGTCCTTAACTTATTTATCTCTGGCAGCCAGCCTAAGACGTGCGTGCAATGTTAAGTTCGGGAAATATCTTTCGAATGTAAAATGAGCTAATTTAAAGAATTTTCACAGAACGTTTGAGATGATCAGATGTAATTTAATATACAGGTATCTAGTTAGCGGGTTTTCGGTATTGATCAAAGTTTGTGCCGCCCCGTCATAAATAAAATATGAAAAGTGAAAATATTTGCTGTAAGTTACCTGACTTTATTTAAGACAGTGAATTTGAATTATTATTAGATAACTGAGTTATTTGTACTTCAAATTGTACCACTTTTTATTTATGTTATATTTACATGACGAGGTGACTTATGAGTTATTCAGCTGTGCTTTTGTGTTTCTGATTTTCGTGACATGAAATAATGTGAACACATTTTGCATGTTTTATATTTATCTTTTATTACATGAAACTTAAACATAACTGGCAAAATGTGAGTGTACCTCTGCCCAACCTTTGGAGAAATACAGGCGTCATGTTATGTGGTAAAGTACTCTTTAATATTTTTCCACTAAGTATGTTTAATGCTTTGTTACATTGTTAGAAGTCTGTATCAGTCCAGTAGGTTGTATACCTACTTCGATTGGTGAAGTTAATTGATTTACATGCTGAATTACAGCACTATGCTAGGTTATACCTGCTTGTAACTCGATTAACTCATGTTCTTACAGACTTTGTTACCATTAATTACCCATTTATTAAACGATTGCTGAAGTATGAGCAATTCGAGTATGCCATTTAGTTTTCTCTAATTTTAACACATTTTGAGCAAGTTTATTTTTCTTTGGACTGCCATTTTGATTGAAACTTGAGTCCAGACTTCTACTTATTCTAGGGAATACCATGTTGAACTGCTACAGAGTAGATATCGCATGGTGACGTGAAGAAGAAGATCAGAGAAAAATCTTCTGTAAAAACTAGCCAAGTGCGAGTCGGAAACGCGCACGAAGGGTTCCGTACAATTATCGCAAAAAAAGGCAAAACAATCACGTTTGTTGTATGGTAAATATTTATTTGATTCTGTTTTAAGTATTTGCTGTTATAGCGGCAACAGAAATATATCTGTGAAAATTTCAACTGCCTAGCTATCACGGTTCATGAGATACAGCCTGGTGAAAGACGGACAGATAGACAGATAGACGGACCGCGGAGTCTTAGTAATAGGGTTCCGTTTTATCCTTTGGGTACGGAACCCTAAAAATGCACTTAGCACGCTTTTTACAGGAATCAGAGGAAATTAAGTAGTGGGATGAGACACATATAAAGGCTATCTGACAACATAAACCAATCGTTTGAACATCAAACAAACTATGTGGGCACAAAAGAAAGTTAAATAATATTACTATACGAATTCATCACACATAAACCGAATCCAAAAATAACCACAAAAATTACCATATCATAAACGTTAATTATTTAAATTAGAGTTCAAGCCCACAAAAATGCGACGTGAAAACGTAACAATATCAAAATGCCCAGTCTTGCCGAATATATTAAGTGAAAAAAATTCTGAAAAGCGAATTTAACTTCGCGAAGTGAACTACGAATTCAAAAAGGAATTAATTAAGCTGATGTGTTTAAAACTCTGCACACGAGAGTTATAAATTTAAGTGAGTGAGTCACGACTTGGCTATGTATTTATATACTCGTAAGAATTTGCTGGAACCACTTCAGTCGACAAGTGAGCTTCGTATGCTTAATTAGCCTTCCTGGAAATAGTTCTGGTTTTATTGTGAATAGGATTCAATTGAACGGCTTTCTCGGTATTGCATAGAGGGAGATGACTGATGATTCTTCTGAAACTTAAGTATTACTTGTTTAGTCTTATTGTTAAGACTGCTAATATATCTACCTACCGTCAGTCACGACATCCTGTTAGCCATTCTGTCCTATTTGATGGTTTCTCCTGAAGCACTGGAATGGTTCACCTTACCTTCAGAAACGTCAGCAGTTGGTTCAGGTTGGAGATTTTTCATCTCGCTGGTGTGACTTGGAAACTGGCATTCCTCAAGGCGGCATTCTTTCTCCTCTTCTATTTTTATAAATCGCATTTCTTCCGAACTTCAGTTGCGTATCATCTGTATGCAGATGACCTGCAGTTGTACCATCAATGGAATGTTGACGAAATACCTGACGTTATCAGCAAATTAAACAGGGATTTATCGGCTATAAAAATCTGGTTCGATAAATTTTGGTGTTGCAGTAAACCCCAATAAATGTCAGGCGATCATCATTGGGAGTCATCGAAACATTGCTAAAGTGGATGGTGGCACTTTACCGCCTGTTTTATTAGACAGTAAGATTATTCCATTCAGCACTGATGTAAAGGAGCTGGGCTTGCACATCGATAATACCCACATACTAAAATCGCTAGTGTTAGTCAGTAGGTCACCGGAACGCTGCTGGATCTGTATAGTTTGAAAAATTCATTACCAATCAACACGAAGGCAATGCTTGTGCAGACTGTGTGATGTGTGCTGAATGCAGGTCTTCTCAACAAACTTGACCGTCTTCTAAATTACTGCATTCGATTTGTTTTCAATTTGCGTAAATATGATCATGTCTCTGCGCATCTATCACTTCTAAAGTGGTTGACCATACGCCAGCGCAAAGAGCAAAAAGCACTAACTTCCTTATTCTCATTTCTTGACTCTTCCAATTTCCCTCGTTATCTGGCCCCTTACTTTCAATACATTTGCGCCAACCACAGTAAAAATCTACGGTCATCACATAACCGCCTTCTTCAATGTCCCACTCACCGCACTGACTTCATTCACCGTTCTTTCTTCGTTCAGTCTATTTCTCTGTGGAATGCGCTCCCCCAGGACATCAGGATAGCAACCAACCGGTTAACCTTCAAAGGAACTTATCCGTAAGAATTTGGCGGTAGTGTCGTAACATCGCTAATGTTTTTCAATTATTTTTCTATTACTACTAATGTTTAAGAATATTTATGTATTTAGATTATCATTTTTAAATATATATGGTATAATTATTTTGTATTTATAGTTTATATGTTTATATATGCTGAATGAGTGCAGCAGGATGACGTCTAGCAGGCAGCAATGGCGAAACGTCGTGAAGCGGATCACATCTGACCCCTCCAATGATACTACGAGCTCATAGCGATCACGACCGCTCTGTCAAGAGCGTACCGGATAAGAAGAGAGAGTTTATATGTATATTTAAATAATCCATATAACTTTCAATATTGCACCTACCACTATTTATCTCTCCATCACCCAAAGGTGAACTGGTAGAAAATGCCTGAGGCATTAAGTCCGCCTCTGTACTTGTGTGTGCATGAAGTATTAAATAAATAAATGTCTTAATCCAGTTGTTTTGTTTTCTTATCTAACCTTTGTACCTACTTTTCTGTTTCTTCGTCTTGTCTGTGGCACAGATAATATAATACTAGCATACAGATGCCTCATCCCATACAAATAAACCATCCCACTTAACTAGCGGTTTTCATCTGATTATACCGTTTTTTTTTTTAAATCGATCGCGTTCGGTTCCGTTCCACGGCGATAGATAGATCACCATCTAATAATCAATCGATATCGATAGATAAATCAAATAAACAGTATAATCAGTACAGTACGTCGAGTCAGTTTCTTTGTATGGGATGAGACCCCACGTCTGTGGATTATGTATGTGTGCATAAATTGTTAAATAAATAACACTTGATTTCTAAGTTGTCCATTCCAGATCTTTCTGATTCAGTAGTGCACAACTTCAAGAAATAGTGATCAAACGTAAGCCTGGCGATCCTACTAATATTATAAATGAGATAATCCGTATATATGTTAGAGACCAGGTGATTAATACGGCATTATTCATAATGCCCAGACAATTTGCAAAATGACCACTATGAGTAAGCAATTTGCTAAAAACTATTGAATAAAAATATTGAAAGAATTAAATCGACCGGGTTTTCTGAATAATACCCATCACTTGTTGGGCAGGGTAATCAAAAGATGTGTTTTATTATTAAATTATTTTAATATGGACATTGATTCTCATGTAGAATCAGTATGGTGGGTAAGTACGATTACTATTCAAGCAACAATGTCGTATTAAACACTTGGTCCATACTTACCAAATCTACGAGGTTTCATAGACTCTTCTTAAAATATATATTTTTTTAATAAAAGGTGTAAGGTGTTCCCAATAACATCCTAGGAACCTCACCAACTTCACCTGCTCGTGGTACACCCTGCATTCGACCAACGAGGCTCTGGCGATCAACCGCCAACACGCACTGGACCAGCGCAGCGGTTTTATGGTCCAAACCCCCCACAAACATGGCAAGCACAACAATATTATGTCCCCAAGTGCCCGGCGACCCCAGCTGCTCAGCTGGCGGTGACGGGCGCCAGCTCGGCGTCCGGGGCCAGGTGAATGCCCGGGCTGTAACGATCAACCGTCAAACGACTTCGGCAAGAAGACTCAAGGACTCCGACAATCTTAATATTCTTAACTATAATGTTTGAACACTAATGAAGGATGAACGTCTAATAGAGCTAGAGAACGCTTTGAAAGACATTAAATGGGATATTATGGGACTGGCGTAGGTGAGACGACAGAGAGAACATACAGAAGTAATGGACGACGTTATATTCTTCCACTTTGGAGAAACCCAGGTCATTCACAGTGTTGGATTTCTGGTTGCTAAGAAGTGGAGAGACAACATCATCGAGTTTCTATGGTATTCAGAACGAATAGCTGTTCTTAAGTTACGCATTAGACCCAGTAAAACATTAACAATAGTTCAGGCATACTCTCCTACATCAATATGTTCAGACGGAGATCTAGAAGATTTTAATGATACCCTTAATAAGGCCTGTGAAGAAAATTATGGAACATGGAACATAGTTATGGGAGATTTTAATGCGAAGGTCGGACCGTGGCAAGAACTGGATTGTGAATGCATCCTGGGATTATACGGCTTAGGAGAACGAAATGATCGAGGTACAAGGCTATTTCAATTCGCCTTCGCACAAAATATGCATGTAGCTAACAGTTTGTTGCCAAAGAAGCCACAAAGAAGATGGACTTGGATCTCACCAAATACTCAAATTAAAACGAAATTGACAATATCCTAACTTCAGACACACAGATAATAAGGGACGTAGTGTGGTATTTTGCTACACAGAGCCACATATTTTGAGTCTACTTACGTTCTATAACACACTATACAAACGACACCTTCATATCTTTTGATATTGTATCAACTTTTGTAATTCATTTTTATGTTTTCTTTCTATTGTTATCATCTGCAAAGCAAATTTTTAGTTATCTCTGATTGTTTTAATATCTTAAACTTAAATTATATTGCTAATTTGTAATTCTTGCAATATTTTTCTACTGTGACATTTTCATCTGACTGTCTATTTTATTTTCTTTAGCCATAGACATAACATAGGTACCATGGACTACCTAGACCTTTCCTTAAGCTAGTTGTACATTATTGTAAGGGCAGTGCAGACTGCCCCGCCTCTGTAAAGCCGTTTTTATTCGTTCTGGTCTTATTGAGATTTGGATTGGAAATTTAGAAGGGATGGCAGAACGAGAAAAAAACGGGCGTCAGCTTTTTAGTTTTGAATCTGGATTGAACGCTGAAAGTCGGTTGACTACTTAATGATACCAAGTGTATTTTCTGATCTGAAAACTCCTGGAAAACTCTAAACTGTGAATTAACAGCTTATGTAAATTAATCAATCGGATAGAGACAAAAAGGAAAAAAAAACTCACAACCATCCAGTTAGACCATCGAAAAAATTGAGGAAAGAAGCAAATATGACATTGGCTCCGAAAAACGTAGACTTTTAGATTGACTGGTCAAAAGAAGTATCAGACGCGGTATCCGAAATTTTAATACCCATAAAGTTAAAAAGCATTGCAGAAAAACAAGTCTCTACGAGTAGCTAAACAAGGTATATGCAATACCAAGCAATGGATAACTAGCCTGCAGGATATTAATGGTATTAAACACCACAACAGGGAGAATCTTTTAGAAATTTGCACTGACATCTATAAGGAGCTCTATTTAGATCCAACAAAACATAACACAGAAATAGCATATAAATGCCCGGATCCCGAAAATATCCCATCCATAACGGGTTATGAAGTGAAAGGGGTTTTTCGAGTACGCTTTACGACAAAAGTCCTGGTGAAGATGGAGTAACAACGGAATCCCTCAAAATTGGTTCTACCATATTTCTCCCCCATATCACCAGCATGTTCAACACCATTCTGCAGACCGGAAATGTGCCAGCAAAGATGTGCCACTCAAACATCATCATACTTCACAAGAAGGGGGATAAAAGTGATGTATAAAGCTAGGGGACCCGACGGTATACCAGCAATTGTTCTCAGAACCTGTGCGCCTGAATTGTCTCCGATCTTGACACGCCTGTTTCGCCTTTCTTATGAGGTTGGAAAAGCGCCGAATGCTTGGAAGCAAGCCAACGTACAGCCCGTGCCCAAGAAGGGCAGTCGTGCTGACCCGGCCAACTACAGACCCATCTCTGTAACGTCCACACTCTGCAAGAGTATGGAACGCGTTCTTAATAGTAAGCTACGACAATACGGCTTCCGCCGAAATCGGTCCACTGGGGATCTACTAGCGTATGCCATTCACATCTGGAGTGAGGCCATCGAGAGGCATGGGGAAGCGCTTGCCGTCTGGCTTGCCGTCTCCCTCGACATCTCGAAGGCTTCTGATAGGGTCTGGCACAAAAGCCTTATGTAAGCTTAGGTAAGCTTCCATCATTCGGTCTGCCCGGTGGTCTGTGTGACTGGATAGCAGACTTCCTGAGGGGTCGGTCCATTCGAGTAGTTATCGATGGCTGTTCTTCGGACCTATTGGACATTAATGCCAGGGTCCCTCAAGGGTCAGTACTCTCAGCCACATTATTCTTGCTGCACATAAATTAACTGCTAAAACCCGGCACCTTTGGATATGCAGATGACAGCACTGTTGCTGAGAGATACTTGTCCAACGCACGGGCTACTGGGCCTCAGGTCCAGTTTCTCCGTGAAATCATGGTGGAGCGCTTGAGGTTGTCCTTGGAGGCAGTCTCCGAATGGAGCGATGCCAATCTGGTCAAGTTCAATGCCGCAAAAACACAGGCGTGTCTCTTCTCCGCGAAAAAGAGACAATTTCACCCGGCTCCATCTTTCCGAGGTGTAACCGTACCGATAACGGGCCATCTTGAGCTTCTTGACTTAACGTTGACATCGACACTCAATTTTGGCCCATACATTGAGGCAAAGGCTCAACTGGCTGCCAAAAAGTTGGGGATCCTTGCGGAGATGAGACGGTACTTCACGCCAGAACAGCTGTTTAAGTTGTATCAAGCGCAAGTTCGATCTTGCATGGAGTACTGTTTTCATCTCTAGGACAGATCTGCCAAATACCAGCTTGATGCACTAGAGTCGATCGAAAAACAGCCCAAGAGGCACAAAGGCAATGAGGCACTGGTCGAATCAAAGCTGAATGAATAAACGCCTTGAATATCGTCGTCGAGTTGCCAGCTTGTCGGTTTTTTATCGGTTACATTTCGGGGAGTGTGCGATGGAATTGCATGATCTGATTCCGCCTAGCCCGTTTCATCATCGGACGATGCGCCATCGCTACATGGAGGACATCCCACCCATACGCACTTAACGTTTTGGAAATACTTTCATTATGCGTACAGCTAAGGAGTGGAATTCCCTGCCGGAGTCTGTGTTTCCAGATAGCTACAACCTCGGGATCTTTAATTCAAGAGTGAATAGGTTACTTCTAGGCAAGCGTGTTACACCGTCGACCACATCATAGCTTACCATCAGGTGAGATAGTGGTCAAGCGCGAGCCTATCAAGTATAAAAAAAATGTTAATAATTATCGGCCAGTAAGCTTAGTATCACACCTATACAAAGCATTTAATAAGATTATCCATACCACATCGATGCAAAGCTGGATTCCCACCAACCACCTGAACAAGCTGGATTCCGCCCAAGTTTCTCCACTCCGCTACATATTCAAGCCCTAAATCAAATTATGGAAAAGCATGCAGGTAGGCCTTCGTGGGGTATACAAAAACATTTGACAGCGTGAAGCATTCATCCATATTTTCGTCTTTGCAGAATCAATAGTTGGAACAAACCTACATAGGTATATTCAAAATAATTTATAACAACAGCACAGCAAACGAAAAACACAACTTTCCCGGCTTAACTTTTAAAATAGAAAAAGGTGTAAATCAGGGTAATCGGCTCTCACGTAAACTCTTCACGAGCACTCTGGAAGAAGTGTTTAAGAACCTCGTAGACATGTGGTCCAGCAAAGGCATTACAGTCGGTTCCAAAAAACTTACCAACCTTCGTTTCGCTGATATCATTCTATTCGCTCCGAGTTACAACAGATGCTTCAAGATCTGAGCACCGCAAGTCTTGAAGTTGGACTAATGATGAGTTGGTCAATGACCAAAGTAATGACGAATAGCACAAAAAGTAGGGTTGAGGTAGATGGACCAGAAATCCATTATGTCGATAAGTACATTTATTTGGGCCAGCTAGTATCCTTCGAAATCAGGCAAGACAAAGAAATCAACTGCCGTGTAGAGAACGTCTGGAAGAGCTACTGGTCCATGAAGTCACTGATGAATGGAGACCTACCGTTATCCTTGAAACGCAAGCTCATCGACATGTGCATCCTGCCCATCCTAACCTACGGAGCTCAAACCTGGTCTTTGACCGAGTCTCAAAAGTCCAAACTCAAGGAATGCCAAAGGGCGATGGAGCTTAGCATATTAGGTATTATGCTCAGCGACCGAATATGTAATACTACGATACGCTTCAAAACAGGAATCGCCGATGTGGGCAGCAAGTCTGCTGGGCTGAAGTGGGATTGGGCGGGTCATATATGCAGAATGCATAAAGATAGATGGGCCAGAATCGTCACGCAGTGGGAGCCAGATGATGGGCATCGTCGCCGGGGGAGGCCTAGGAAACGCTGGCGTGATGACTTGGAGGCGTTTACAGGAGAATGGCAGGAGATGGCAAATAATAGGGAAGAGTGGCAAGCTATGGGGATACCTTTGCCCAGCTGTGGGACATTATAGGCTGAAGAAAAAAAAAAGGTACGGTGTGTACTTGTGTGGCATCTTCCGCTTGCTGAAAAGGACAGTGATTTGCTACTTGCTCACATACGAGTAATATACAATCTACTGCTATATTCTGATAAAGTCAAGTAAATCTATAGTCCGTGACTTAATTTAAAGTAAATTAAAAAATGTGCCAAATAATAAATACAAAATTGTAAAGCACACAGACAAAAAGAAATACAAACCTTTGCACATTTAATTTGGCTGCATTACTTTTGTCGATGTCCAATCGTCCACATAATTCGTAATACAGCGTTACATACATTTTGTCAGTTTTGTTCGTGAAATGAAATGCATTTTCATAAAATATTGCCCTTTCACACTGAGCTCATTATATTCAGTTAAACTAGCCTATTTTCGGGATAAACTGTCGCGTGGTTCCGCTTATTGTTAAATCATTATGTTACTATTGTGTAATATTATGAGGCAACAGTTGAGTAATTACTAAATTATAATTTTTGTGGTCAATAGCAGAGAGTTTGTATAGTATAGATGTAACGTGTTTAAGACGCAATTTCAACATCGGTATTCACTTTCGCACTAACAGATAAATCATAAGCAAAAAGAGATAGATATACTTTTGTCTACGCCATCTTTTGTGCCAGTGTGACCAAGGATGCTATAGATTCTTATCTATAGACATATATCAGTACTAGATCTGTGCCACTGTCATATCGATATTATCGAGTTTAGTTATGGAGTGATCTACAAATTGTAAGAAACGTCCCGGACCGCGGCTAAGCTTTCTACGTTTTTATTAGGGATTCTTTATAATTATTTAAAGAGTGAATGACAACTCGTACAAAGAGTGAACTTATCAGTCACTGTAAGAGTACAATTCCACTCTTTCGTAACTTTTCTGTGCATTATACGTGTTGAATAATAATGTTTATTCATACCTTGCGCAAAAACTGTGTTGCAGATTGCCTTAATATTCGGTGTTATTGGTGCGTGTAGACGACAAGAGCTTTATAATATTACAGTAAAAGATGTAGTAACCCGAAAACAGACTCTATTCACAACAAGGCGAAAATCAGTGACAAAATAACGCAAGCCATTAATTTGGAGCCAAAGGTAAAAAAGTTTTGCCCCGAACCACAACCATGTACATCTCGTAGCATGAGTTATTTGGTTCCTACTGTTTTGTGATTTGCCTTTGTCGTCGATATTTATTTACTAAGAAAACGAAAGTATCTACTAAAGAAGTGGCAAGCACCAATATAACACAAACTGTGAAATTGCCATCCAAATCAATCCAATATCGCTTTGAAAATTGTACCTTAATCAATTGTTTTAATAATTAAACTATATAAGCAATACATGTTTTTTTTTCCTCGCAAATGTTTTGAAAAACGTCGTATGAAACTCGTAAGCTCCACTCATTACACGCTCGGCTGAATTACGCCCTCACCTACTACGGCTCGGGCTGCAACCCACAACCTCGTGTGTAATGAGCCTTAGCTCAATTGTATCATAATAGTGTATATTACAGACAAGTATTAAAATAAATAATAACAAAATGGTTTGAATATAATAATTTAATTTTAAAAAGTAACATGTGAAAATAAACATGATTCATCAACCTGAATCCTTAGATGAGTCAAGGGATAGCGATAGCATGATTCATTAAAATGCAGTGAACACAATCGAGAATGTGGTGAAGGTGTCCAGTTAGCTCGTTTTATATTCTTGATCCACTTAATTCTTAAATAAGTACTCTTAGGAAACCTGTGCACAATCAATATTTAAAGTAAGTAAAATAAAAATACACTATCGATAAGTCTTTCTTGTGACTGTTGTCACATCTCTAACATTAGAACGTAAGTACGTAAACTGTCATAGCTCTATCAGCGAACGCATAAAAGTTTATTATTTCACTAAATAGAATGGTTTAAATGGTACTAAACGTCTTTGACGTAATTAGAACTAAGTAATCTTAATTCGGGACAGTCTATGAAATGTATTCCCTGCACAATAATTTCAGTATGCTAATCGATAACTCACGTGTGGAAAGATATCCTTTGATTATTTTCTGTTATACGCTCATTCTACTCTTGCAACCGATAGCCACACATGACATGGTTCATGCAGATAATTAAACGATAAAATTCTGCCTGATCTACACGAAAAAAGGCGTGAAAACAGCGAAAAACTTTAAAGGTCTATCCACACATAACAGGGCCGGGCCCAATCATTGAAGTTTCGTCACTGGCCCGTGCACGGACGTGTGTGAGCGAGTTCATATAAAATGTACACAACGATATTTTTTTGAGCCCCTGACGGGGCACGGTCCATCCACGTCACGGGCACGGCCCTGATATGTGTGGAGAGACCTTTATTACAGCTGCTAACCGATGGGTTACAACAGTGACTAAAAAGTTATCTCTTTGACGTTCAGGATGTTAGCGTATGTCTACGTTTGTCTCTTTTTCTTCCATAGAGTTTTTCTATATGCAAGACCGAAAGAATTGACCGTTTATTTTTCGTCGTAAATACGTTACCTCTAGCCTAGAGGTCTAGGTAATATACAGACTCTTGGTCAATAGTGTCAACACAGACACTGCGTTTTTTACAGACTTCAATAAAAAGGAGGTTATCAATTCGATACGTATGTCTGTAATATTGTTGGAATTGCACAATATTCACATATTACTTACTATATGTGAGCAGATTGCAGATTTTGTACCGCATACTTTTTTTGCTGTCCGGTTATAGAATTTGTACCACTTATTAAGGCAACTAAGCCATTTATTTTCATATAAGTTTACTATTTTTAGAACCTCGGATTAATTAAAAATATCAATATAAAGATTTTAATAAATAAACGTACAATCAATGATATTCAAATAAATATGAGCTCGCGCATTATTAAGACTCGAATAGGTCACAATTGTGACCTTTAGTCTTTAGTTTATGTCACGCATGGCGAAGAGCGATAGGCTTAAAGGCAAAAACAAAATAAAAAAAATGCCATCGTGTGTATTTAGAAATTGTACCAATTATGATACCAAAGTACATAAAACAGAAGGGATCTCATACCGTAGTAAGTACGCAATACGCCTCAATTTACTAATTTATTTCATTTTTTTTTCCTTATATTCTGATATTTGGAGGTTAGAAAAAGATAACAACATTGGTGGTCAGAATAATGTTTGTTTACATTCACACGCAAGTGACAAACACTAGCTATCTCTTTTTTCTTGTTGGTTTTATCAAGCCATCCCTTTCGACTTGTGGTGAAATGTCAGATGACTGAAAAGTGTGTATGTGTGCTGCCACTGATGCGCGGAACACTTTTTTCAATTGTTTTGTGAGTGTATAACGTATCTGTTTATTTGAATATCATTGCGTACAACACAAAAAACCAACATCTTTTTAGAAGTTGCCTTATGTGAAATAACACAAATAATTAACTGATAATTAATTATTTAGAAATAGAAATAACATTAAATATAATCAAACTCATCATTATCAAACAGTTGCATTGCGCTGCTGGACTACAAAGACAATAGGCAACATTTACCTATAATATGTAACAATCTACATTGGTAAACTAGTACATAACCTTAAAAATAAAACTGGTTAAAACTTTTACGCTCCAAGTTCTTAAAATCTAAGAATTTAAAAGGGGATTATCTATTACATTAACTACCAATTACAACAAAAAATATCCCAGAGCACGAAATTTTACTAGCGGTATGAAATTCTCATACAAGCCTACCTTTCACCTTTCATAAGTGTATGTATGAATGGATTTTTGTCCACAAATTTCTCCGAAAATAATTAGAGAATCGTGAGAATTCTTTATTTATTGGATTAAGTCTCTCTCAACTTAGGGAATAGTTAAAATTTTATCAAAATCGTTTTAGCAGTTTTCAAGATATGGAACATACAAACTCCTTAGTGACAAACAGCATGAGTTTGAGTTATTATGGGTATTTTGTCAATCCACTATAGAACTTGCTCACTTTTTAGTGATGGTGTACCAAACTAAAAAGAGAGAGATAAAAACTTTTTCACAAAACACTAAAAAGTGCAGAAATAACTTTCGTGTTGGAAGTCGGTGTCGCAAAACAATAAAAACAAAAGTACCAAAAGACACGAAAAAGAACGAACAAAACGATGATATTAGTTTAATGTAAAACCGATAAGCGGCTTTTTATTTGTTTGACACACACAAGCAGGGAAAACATTCAGTTATGTAGGTCCATTCATTAATCTTTATCAAATAGTTATTTACGTCTGAAAGTCGTTTTTAAAAAGGTCAAAGTTAAATGGTAGATTTCCACTGTTTTAGGCAAATAAATTTCCATCTGTGTTTTTGATTTAGTTTACTACCCTAATCCAAAAATTATAATGCTTTTAAAGCAAATTATATCTCGGTATAAGAAATGTTGTTCCACGATACCACTTTAGGCGGCAGCCGACTACACTCTCGTTTTTCCAACAGCTTATCTAAGTCATTACAGTATAGTTGCACCTTACGAGTGAATGCTGCAGGATAAAATATTAGCGCAGTTTCGAAGCTTTTACGCATATTATTTATTCAAAGTAAGCACAGAAACTACTTGGAGCCGCCCTATTTACCTGAAAACAGATACGTTTCCCACCTAAAGTAATGATTAGTTCTAGGTAACCGTTGTTATACAGAACGCCAATGAACAAGAAAAATATTTCGGCCCTAAAAATATGTTTTCATTTCGAATTTAGAACACTCGTAAAATATGGGTTTGTGGATTTCAAGAGTAATAAATTCTTTGTGAACAAAAACTATCAGTTGGGTTAGACACAGCGACCTATGGTTAGACATAACCATAGACATAAATCTAAATAGATAACGCGAGTCCCTCCATCTGTATGAAAACCAAGCGTGCCACTTTTTCACAAACAATTTAAAAACAAATTTATTTATCAATGAAAGAAAACATTTCCAATACCTCGGCCAACTTTTTCTATACATTTTTTACAGCTGAATATGGTATAAAAAGGCATTTTTCTGGATTTCGGTGGATTTCCGGCGCCGATAATGCTAAATGAAAGCTCAGATTAAGATAATTGATCGTAACTTTACTCCGTTTTTTGCACGCGAAGTACATACAATCGCGTTATCTAGTTAGATTTATATCTGTGGTTTAGACATAACAGAACTCTATAAAATGTGTACATTCATTGAACATACTTATCAGCAGTTATTGTTAATTTCAGTACGATATTCTTGTTTTTTTTTGTGTTATATACGTAAGTACAGATCGTGTCATTGATAATATTTGATTCTAGGTCAAATAATTTTAAAACTAAAATAGCATTGCGAATTAGTTACATATTTTATACTACATAAATACAGATTATAGATCGGCTAGCGATGTGTATAAAACCAGTAATGGGATTCAAACCTATTTGAATGCCCATAACTAACTATATAAATCAACTATTCGGTACAAAATGGATATAATACCTACCTAAATGTAATAATTTCTCGAGCCGTTGTCGCTTTGTAAGGTAAATTAAGTAAGACATTCCAAGTACAAGTGGCACATTCTCCCCATTTGTACACATATTCAACTTAATAAATCAAAGCACTCCCAAGTGGGCTAAAAAGCTATCTGTTTTGAATGTACTGACAAATGTGGAATGCTCCTTTAATACTCTGTTTTATTTGCTACTTGTTGAATATTTTATCTTTATCAAGTTTTTTATAAGTGAGTATTTATGTATGTTACCGGCCAAACCCGATTTAAGATCAAATTAGTTTGTCTGAAGTTAATCTACGCGTGTCAGGATATACTATTTGGCTTGAATACTTTATTTAGGCTTAACCAGTGGTGTCTGATCTCATACAAAGTAACTGTCCCAACATACTGTACTGATTATACTAATTATTTTATGTACATCGATCGCGTTCAGTTCCGTTCCACGGATATAGATGGTGATCTATCTATCGTCGTGGAACGGAACTGAACGCGAAATATTTACAAAAAATAATCGGTATAATCAGTTGAAAAACGCTAGTTACGTCGGCACGGTTTCTTTGTATGGGATGAGGCATCTGTATGCTAGTATCATATTATCTGTGGCTTAACTAAATAGCTAAAGAGTGAGCTAAAGAGCTTCAGCTAAAGAGTGGAATTCCCTGCCGAAGTCTTTGTTCCCTAATAGCTACAACCTTCGGGTCTTTAACTCAAGAGTGAATAGGTTACTTCTAGGCAAGCGTGCTTCACCGTAGACCACATCATCGCTTACCATCAGACGAGATAGTGGTCAAACGCGAGCCTATCGAATATACAAAAAAAAAAAACTTATTGAATCATTATAAGTGACTAAATGTAAATTTTGAATGTGATAAGCAGGGATTGTCCTTAGTCCCTTTTTGATGGTTCTCAACTAAGATAGAGTTTCTTATAATAATCACAAACTTAATAACGCATCGTTGAGTATCTTCATGGACAAAAAATCAAAATTACTTGCTTGTACCATTCCTATAGTACAGGTTACCTACCTTCTTATATTAGGTCATTACATATGAAATTGGCGTTTTGTAAGGAAGGAAGTATAAGTAGTTCGGTTGGTTGTGGGTTCGGTTCGGTTCGGTAGTACGGTGGATGTCTTAGATATTCCAATTGAAGCTCTTCTAATTTGGTAGCCGTCTGTTGTGCAGTGTGTAGTCTGGCGTTGTCCTATAGCAGCAGTGGCCTAGAGCAATTGACCAGCCTCGGCTGTTTAGCAGCTAGCTTTTCCATCATGGTTTGCAGTTGCTTACAATAGACATCCGCCGTAATCGTCTGGCCAGATTTAAGAAAGCTGTAGCGAACGACACCGGCATTAGTCCACCAAACGCTCACAAGTAATATTTTTTGAGTAATTTTCGCTTGGAGCAGGATTTGGCTAATTCGCCAGGGTTCAGCCATTGCGATGAGTGTTTCCGATTATTGTACAGGATCCACTTTTCATCACAGGTAATGATTCGATTTAAAATCCCTTCACTATTGTGCCAGTTGAGTAATATAACGCAGCAGTCGACGCGCGTTTGTCGATTTGTTGCACTCAATTCATGAGGTACCCACCTTTCAAGCTTTTTCACCTTCCCAATTTGCTTCAAGTGGATTAAAACAGTTTTATCACTAACACCGCAGCCTGCAGCTAACTCGGACGTGGTTTGCGATGGATCCGCTCCCACAATAGCCTTCAATTCTTCATTATCAACTTTGGTCTCCGGCCGTCCACGGGTCTTGTTCTGCATTTCGAAATTTTCAGAACGAAAATGTTGGAACCAAAAACGCACTGTGTTTTCTTTTGCGACACCGTCGCTATACACATCATTAATCTTTCGAGCCGTTTCTACAGCACTGGTGCCAAAATGGAACTCGTACTCGTAAATAACGCGATATTTCAAGTTTTACATTTTGTAAACTGACTGGCGCAAAGAAAAAACCAAAAGAGGAAAAAACAAATGAATTACGTATTTCCAAACACAAAAGCATGAGTAAATAGATGTATAAATTTAAAATTGGAATTCCAAACCAAAGAGGAGATATTTGAGATCAAAGTGGCCAGAACGACAAAATGGCAATTTCATAGGTAAGAACCTAATATAATTCACCTTATACATTCCCAGCCTAGGTCTAAATTATTAATTACTGTTGCTAATGCGTGCTGACGCTACACCACTTTCTAAATTCACTTAGCAAGAACAATGATAAACCGGATACACGCGGAGTTGAAATATAACCCGGGTATAAAACACCCTTTGTTTGAAATAAGGGACGTATTATAACGACCACTAGCAAAGGCCACTCCGACCATTAGAGATAGTAATGAAATTCATTGAGGTAGTAAAATAAATCAGGTAATTTATACGGCAAGGGACTCCATGGTTTCCGCTAGTTTGAAACTATTTTAAAGCATCCCCTGAAGCTTCTACGTAAATATAAGGAAGGTGTTTAAGAACAACAGTCAGACCAATGTACTGAGACGTGAGTTCAAACGAGCTTGCGTCAGGATGGTAAGAAATATTTAGATAGGTAACAGGGACTTAATGAACATTAGAAGTGGGTGCACACGGCTTTAGTTTAATTTTCTTCAAAAGGTTCCACACGGGATTTTGGTCAAATTTTGTTTTTTAGTCTTGTCTTTTTTCTCTTGTGTCGCCGTGGAGGTCTGAAATAAAAAAAACGTTCTTAAGTTTTAGCAGTATTAAGAAATGGACAGTATATTCAGAGAAGCTGCAACCAATCCATATTCCTTTTGGCATTAAGTCCGCCTATGTACCACTATTGTAAATGAAGTTTTCGTGACAATTTTTTACAGGCAACCAATTTATTGTCAACCTTTCAGATATTATTTCTCCAATTTACACGAGCATTACTTAAATATCTCTTCAACAATAATTTAAAACAATTAGCACACAACGAGTGTAAAAATACGGGCTAATCTCTTTCAGAGTGAAAATTTCAATAAATAATTCATATAGAGAAAAGTGCCACGTTTTCCAAGAAGGGCCAGATAAATGGACCAGCGTTTAATTTACATTGTTTTAATCGTCCTTTGTACTCTGATATACATTATCTGAAGACAACTGCCTACTGAGAAATTTATGTGTGGACCAGTTTTGGGCTGGTTCCTTTGATTTGTTCTATTTTTTTTCTTGTACCCGTTTTTGACAGACTTTCGTAAGCATATTACAAGTTGTAAAGTATTATACAAAGGTATATATAAAAAAAATATGGATTTTTTCTTACATAATTATTTTCAGTGGACACACTTAAAAATATATTGCAATTGACCGAAATTAAATTTATTTTTAACTGGCTTCTGGATACAGTTATGTTCCTAAAAATAATCAAGTTGTATTGTATTATGCAAAGGTACCACTAATAAAATATTGAAAAGTCTCTACACATTATGAGTGGGCACACCTTAAAAAATATATTGCAAATGACTGAATTTAAAAACATAAGATAATTCAAAAATAAATACAGGTAAAGGAACGAGTTTTCAGTAGGCTAAAAAGCAATTAAGTATTTTAAACCAACAACATAATGTTATGTTAAGGTAATGGATATAAAAAGTAAGTAAATTATTATGGAACTTTGTGAATATTTTAAAGAACCATACACGATATAAATTAGCCTGATGCACGAGCATTATGCTAACCTATTTAGATAAGTCAACGCTTCGAATTTAGCACAAAGAAAAATAAAAGCAGTAGCAACTTAACGACGCTAGACTTTTATTTGTTTTTTTTTGTCAGAATGTCAGAGACCATCCTAATGGCACGACGCAACTAAAATTTCGTCGACAGGTGATACCGCTCACGTATTTTCTAAGAACATTTGACCGAACTACGTCGTTTTGCGTCCATGTGAACGTTGTACTTGCAATTTCGCTCACTAAAAATCGTTAAGCGGTGTGATATAAATCGAATCACGTCGAGCCATCAGGAAGGTTGCTTATTAAATGCTGTTTCTTTTGTTTGCAAGTGCAGCTTGAAGTTCTCAGTTCGATTTCGGCAGAAACATAATTATTATCATTAGGTACCTACAATAAAATGAGAAATGAGTATATTAAAGGCAGTTTGAAAGTGGCGCCAGTGAGAGAAAATTTGAAAGGAAACCGTTTGTCCTGGTATGGTCATGTGATGAGGAGGGATAAAACGCATGTTACTAAAATAGTTATGAATATAAATGTGGAGAAAATGGAGAGGGAGTGGACAGCCAAATAAAAGATGGATGGACTGTGTGAGGATTGATGAAAGAAAAGGGAGTCAGTGATGGGGGACAGGATGGTATAGAAGAATAAAACGTGTTGCGCCGACCCCAAGTAACATGGGACAAAGGCAGGAAGATGGTGAGGCACCTATAATAAAGCAGATAATATTTTGTGAGAGAAATTCTCGGTAAGAATCACCTTTAAGTTTGTATGCCATCCAGTAAAATTAACTTTATAACTAAGCATGATTTATAAATCAATGTAAATTTTCAATTACGGTAAGCAAGTCACTCCATTATGTTACTATAGCCTTTTTGGCTATGTTTATTAATTAAGAATAATTTATGTTCCATTGTGTGAATTTGATTTTTGAAAGTGTCACTCGATGATGTGTCTCGATTACAAAAACTTCATAGCGTATGTTTTCTTTTCTTTCCTTTATTTTCTCTATATATATATCATGATGTTATATCGCCACCACATCCACATTCAGCTGCTAAGACAGTAACCTCAACATTGGTTATGGGCCTAGCACGAACGGCGAAAAAATATTACATCATAGTGAATGTCATTGCAAGAAATTGTGCTCAAGAAAATCCAGAGAGTTGAGGTAATTTTGTTGTGTGGTTAAAATGGCAACGAGAATAATTGAGCTTTTAACCAGAGAAAATTACGAGAGCTGGCAAGTACAAGCAGAGGCTTTACTAATCAAGTATGATGCATTTGGATATGTGGATGGTAGCAAACAAAAACCAAACGAGGAGAAAGCAGCGCAGACATGGATTGTTGCAGATTCCAAGGCGAGAGCTGACTTAATCCTAAGTATAAGTCCTGGTGAGTTACGGCATGTAAGAGGGTGCAAAACGTCCAGAGAGGTATGGTTAAAGATAGAATTAATATATGCATCAAAAGGACTAGCCAAAAAGGCAATTCTTTTGTAAAGGTTGACGATGATGAGATTCACCGATCCTGGCGACTTCTTTGAACACATTTCAATATTTTTTTATATTAAGGATAAATTGAGTGCAATGGATGTAGAAATCTACGACGACCTATTTTCTATAATGTTACTCTATAGTCTTCCTAAAGAGTTTGACAATTTCCGATGTGCAATAGAGTCTCGAGATGAAATTCCAAATCCTGAAACATTGAAAATAAAAATCATTGAAGAGTACAGTTCAAATCACAATTGAGAAGAAAAGGCAATGACCTTGAAAGAAAATTCAAGAAGGAAGAAGTTTAATAATAAACAACGTGGAACATTCAAGTTCAAATGTTTCAAATGCCACCAATTAGGGCATAAAGCATCAGAATGCACGGAAAACAAAGAAAAGGATTCGGCAAAGTGCATTGTTGAAAGTGATGTAGTTAGTAAAGTATCTTTTGATACTAGTTTTGATGCTTTTAATTGTGTTTCAGATCAATGTAATGCATAATGAATAATTGCACAACGGGAGTAAGAACTGGATCTTAGATAGCGCATGTACATCACATCTATGCAAAGATGTTAACAAGTTTGTGGAGGGTTTGTTACCATCATCGAGTCAATTGAATTTAGCCTCCAATTTGTAAGTAAGGGCATGGTCACACTGTCTGCATGTAAAGGTGAGTCCAATACAAATGTTCAATTGCCAGACACATTGTACGTTCCTGATTTACGATGTAACCTGATTTCAGTGGCAAGGATTACAGATAAAGGGTATACTGTAATGTATATATACATAGTAAAAAATTGTCATGAAAAATTGTTGTGGTTGCAGATCGTATGAATAACTTATATTACGTTAGGGAACGGAATGAATCTGCATTATTAGTGTCAGATGATAATGTGTGGTTATGGCATGAACGAATGGGACACTTAAATGCAAGAGATTTATCGAAAGTTTTGACAAAGGCTGGTATCAAAACGCCGAGGATAAATGAGCGTGAGCTGTATGACTGTGACGTTTGTGCGAAAGGGAAAATGAGTGCTTTACCATTTTTGAAATCAAATGGGCCTTGTAATGAGGATTGTATATTCAGATGTGGTCGGGCCTATTAATACACAGGCAATAGGCGGGGCAAAATATTTTGTAACCTTTATCGACGATAGTACACGTTGGTGTGAAGTGTATTTGTTGAAAGCAAAGAGTTCTATTTTCACCGTTTTTAAATTTATAAAAAATATGTAGAAAACATAACTGGTAAAAGGATAAAATATTTTCAAACTGACAACGGAGGTGAATATTGCAATCGTGAGTTTGATGAGTATCTGAAGAAAGAAGGTATCGGTAGACGATTAACAACTCCTCGGACTCCTCAACAAAACGAAGTTGCTGGGAGAATGAATAGGACTTTAGTCGAAATGGCGAGATGTATGCTTATATCCTCAGGTCTTTCGGCTGGTTTTTGGTCAGATGCTGTGGTGACGGCATGTTATATCAGAAATCGATGTCCATCGAGTTCTCTTGGAGGAGATATACCGTATGAAAAGTGGTATAAAAGATCTGTCAAACTACACTGCTAATAAAAGTTCGGAACTAGAGTACATGTCTTAGATAAAGAACCAAACAAAAGTAAGTTTGCAGAAAGGAGTCATGAAGGTGTCTTCGTTGGTTACCCAAGAGATGTCAAGGGATATAGAGTTTGGATCCCTTCCGACAAGAAAATTGTGATAACCAGAGATGTCAGATTTCATCAGCATAACAATGGTTTGGAGGATAATCTGAAGGATGATCCGCTAATGATTGAAAAATGTGCTACTCCTTTGACAATACAACCCATGTATGCGGAAATAGAGATTAATTCAACGGACATTCCTGATCGTAATTCTTACGAAGTAAGACCTGATGGTGAGCATTCTTGTATTGATTCCTGTATTGAATCAACGATGCCATTAACATTGGATGTTGAATCGTATTGTCAAAGTAGCGATATAAGACCGGGTGTTAGGCATGAGGAACCACAAAAAATATATAAGAGAGCTCCAGGCAGGCCACGTTTAGATAAAAGTGGTACGGGTCGTCCAAAGATAATTTATTAAATGGTTGAAATAGCACCTCAAAGAGATGCGTTGCCACATCATCCGTGTGAGAACGAAAGCGTATCGTCAGACCCGGATGAATTTACGGACTGTAATGATTTTGCAGGTGCGATAGAGATTACATTGAAACAAGCTCTTTCTAAAAAGTATGGATGGGAACAGGCTATTTTATCTGAAGTCAAAAGTTTCCTGAAAAATGGAACTTGGGATATCGTTAAGAAACCAGAAAATCGTGAAGTTGTTGGATGCCGCTATGTTTTAACAACAAAATTAAATCCTGATAAAACTGAAAAGAAGAAGGCAAGATTAGTAGCGCAAGGATTTAGTCAGAGGTATGGTATTGATTATCATAGTACATTTGCTCCTTTGGCAAGACTTGAATCTGTGAGGCTGCTCGTTGCTCTTGCGGCAGAGATGGATATGGAAATCTATCAATTGGACATCAATACAGCGTATTTGAATGGACTATTGGAAGAAGAGATTTATATGAAAGTTCCAGAATTACTGAAAGTCTGCCTTTTGAACATTTCAGGAAATGAGAATGAATGTTTGACTGTTAGGGGCAAAGCTGATCAGATGTTGAAGGATCTTGAGACTGGAGGAGATGTATGCGGAAAACGTAAGTTTATCACAATGTATGAAAGAAGCGGTATATTTGAACAGTCTGCTTACTGAAGTTGGGTTACTCAGGTATGCTAGAATAACTTTATATGCAGACAACCAGGGTGCTATTTCGTTAGCAAACGATCCAGTTCTTCATTCTCGTTGTAAGCACGTTGATATACGATATCATTTCATTAGAGATGTGTTAAAGAATATCAAGGACATTTCGTTGAAATATATTTCTACAAATGATATGACGGCTGATATATTAGCGAAAGCCTTACCTAGATGTAAACTTTATAAATGTATGGTAGGATTAGGGCTTCGAGATAAATGTACCATTTAAGGGGGTATGTTGACTAGGTCTTTGGAACATAAATTAAGGGGGCATGTTAGTGTAGCCTTTTTGGCTATGTTTATTATTTAAGAATAATTTATGTTCTACTGTGTGACTTTGATTTTTGAAAGTGTCACTCGATGATGTGTCTCGATTACAAAAACTTCATAGCGTATGTTTTCTTTTCTTTCCTTTATTTTCTCTATATATATATCATAATGTTATATCGCCACCACATCCACATTCAGCTGCTAAGACAGTAACCTCAACACATTACACATCTTGGGCACACTGGGAAATCGATCCAGCAATAACTTATTACAAAGTTGTTGGGCAATATCAAAGGTCACGGGGAAGTTTGCATGCCGGGGTCCCACTGAACCCCGCGACGTGGGGCCCTAAAACATCCTAAAGCATTTTCCCTTTCAACAATCCCGAAAATTATTCTATATAAGAAAATATAAGTTGTACAAAAGCCATTTCTAGACGTAAAATCGGATATAAAGTTGGACCGAAATAAGGCTTGCGAGTTGCGACATGTACAGTTTCATGCATACTCGTAGATATGTAGACATCTTGCGCATTTCAAAGGCGATTTTCTCTCAAATATTCAAACATAATTTAATCATAACAGTACTCGTAGGTAAGTTACTGAAGGTGATGGACAGTAAGCAATAGCCAGGGACATTTCAGATGTTTAGTCGTCCAGAAACCTATGTCACGCGTACCTTTGTTATATTGGTATCCATACTCTTCAAATATGAATTACGGTACTCTCTTTCTTCTCCTAAAATTGTTTTCCGACAATCCATAACACGTTTGATATAAACTTCAGTAACCATAATGTTCAAAATCTCGAAATTTTGTTTATCATAATTATCTTTAGTTCTAAAAGTATTCTGTTATAATATCGAGTACTATAATAATTGAATTTCCTAATTTTACATGACCTAAAGTCATATGTCCTAAGTATTGTGTTAAATAATGTGTATTATTCCGAAAGTACATTTATAATAAATTTTTTAGTCCTAAATTACATTTGCTAAAAATTAGGTTTTAGTGACAGTCTTGTCTACTCTACCCCTAGAGTGTAATTTAAAATCGCGTAGGCGCGGAGAGGCGAGGTGGCCCGCGAGTTGAGGAGCAGGTGGTGAGCGTCATACCCATCTGTGACGATAAACTCGCATGGGAATGCCGGAGCCCCGCAGCACCGGAGCCGTGACAGAAACCATGCCTGATGCATGTTTGCTTGCATGCTGCATGCTTGCTTGCTCAAATCAAATTACAAATCTCAAACTTGTTCTAAGAATATTATAATTATAAATAAACATTATGTAATTTGAATTTAGGACTTATAACTTTTATTGAAAACGGTTTTATGTCTTTTGTATATTATTGATTGTAATATTTATGACAAACGGATTTAGGACATATTATATTTTGCGATTTCAATTTTATATTAAGTTCGGGTAAGTTATCATTCGGACAAATGATGATTAGGCCAAAAAAAGTTATGGCACTTTAAATAATGGATAAAAAAGTTAGGTGACACAATAGAGAACCCTGAATTACAGCTCTTTTCGCAACAACACATGAATTCAATCCTACTGGAGAAAATCATTGGTACATAGTTAGGTACCTCTTTTGGCACGCCACTGTACCTAATTTTCGCGAATATCAATGTTATTTTCTAAAATAAGTTTTAGATTATGTATGAGTATAATATTTGGTGTTAAATTACTTGTATAATGTTATTGGTATGGTAGCGATCTTATTAAACTTGTATTTTTGGAATTTCATTTTTTGTTGTGGGAATTGTCTGTATACTGCCCAAATTCGGTTTTGGTTTAAATAAACTTTATTCCCAATAAAGACATGTCATTTACTTGAGAACAGTACTAAAATACATACATATATAGATTACAAAAAGTTCGTCATCAGTATTACAAGTTAATGTAATTAATGTAAGTCTTGAATGCATTGACAGAGTGTTAGATTTCTTATTCAGGACGATAACTTATTATAGAGTTGTGCTCCTTCAAAAGTTATTTTTTTTTTGCCATAGTTAGTTCTTGTTTTAGGTAAACCTAGCAACCTTGCTCGCCGTGTGCTGCGTTGACTAACTTGTTTATATTGGCTGAGTGTTAAGTTTGAGTGAATACTTTTGTTGAGAATATTTAATATAATAAAATTTAAATAAAAATTTCTGATGAAAATACATGTTTTGTAAATATACATTGCTTTGTATTTATAAATTTTATGTCTTGATATTCTTTACTGGTTGATGTTGGATATGGATAGTGGAATAGTATTTTTATGAGTTTATTTTGGATAACTTGAAGTTCTGATGGTTTTTTTTTTGCAGCGCTGCCCAAGACTTCGATCAAATTAAGTAGATGCGGCTTTACTAGGGAGTTGTTAATAGTATACCACAATTTTGGTGGAATACAACAAACTATGTTACGCAATGACCCGGGGAGTGCCGAGAATTTACTCTTTATGCGTTCAATATGGGAATGCCACGTAAGTGAGCTATCCATTCTTAGACCGAGATATTTTTCACATGCTTTTTGTTGTATCGGAACATCATTAAACGTTAGTGGGTCATATGGGGGAGCTGATTTTTTTTTAGCCTTAAATATTACATAACATGCTTTATTGTTAGGTGATTGAACTGAACCCATGCGAATAAAGTATTTAAATCTTCTTGTGCTTGTGATGGATGGAATATACGAAGTAAAATAGACAAGTGTCGTCAGCATATAAGGTAAGGTGACCATATATTTTAATTTCATTTATATTATTTATATATATTAAGAAGAGTAAGGGTCCCAAGATAGATCCCTGTGGAACGCCACAAGTAATAAGTAATATTAATGTCATAATGAACTTATAACACGAGAGCTACAGTGCATTTTCCTAACATTATTACTATCGTATATAGTAGACGAACACGTTTTTTCAAATCAATCAAATTCTATTGTTTGTTATTGTTTAGTAAACTGTACATTTTAACTTTTTATGCACCGTGATACAAACTGCGATACCTCTGGTAGTAGTTGTTTGTCATTTATCAGCATCGTCATCATTTTGGTCGAAAGAAGGTCATTGCTGAACATTATGCCTCCCCAAGTGATGCCACATCGATAGGTCCTGTGATTTTTTAACCGAATTCAAAAAGGAGAAGGCTCTCAATTCAACTGTATTTTTTTGTGTGTTACCACAGAACTTTTTACTAGGTGAACCGATTTTGATGATTCTTTTTTATTGGAAAGCTGATGCTTTTCATGTGGTTCCATTTAAATTTTGATTAATCAAGATCTGGTAAAGAACTTCGCAGATATACAACATAACTCTTTAATAAATGACGGAAAATCTCTCGGGATTGTTGCAATCGCATGTCTGTTTATTGTTTACACCATTTCATAACATAACTTCACGCCGGTTAGCTCTAAAGGGGTACGCAGATGTTTACAGTTCACCCTGGTAGACTCTTATTTCACCAGTTGTGTTGTGTTCAAGTTTCATGTTATTCGAATAATCTATTCTGGCATAACTGTGGACATTATTGATGTGTACTACAACTAAAAAGAGAAAATAAAACTTTTTTATAAAAAAATACAACCGACTTCAAAATTGTAGTGTTTAACTTTTAACTTTGTATTATTTTCACTACAAAGTCAGTGTCAAAAACGGAGAAACAAAAACAAGAACACCGACATCGTAGTTTTTTTTTCTCTTTGTAGTGTTTTTATTTGGAAGTCGGTTGAATTATTCAGTTATATTAACACAAATATACTTTACTGAAAACCTTAAACACCATAAAATGATCGTTATCAAATAACTAACTTCAATGCAGATGCTCAACTATAGTTTTTGTCGGGCGTCTGTCTCATTCAAAGTTAAAGTATTAAAGCGATTTATGAAAGTTAACTTTCAGCTGAAGTAGTCATTCTTCACGGCTCTTCTTGAGACGGAGAAGCACGTATTGTGCACCAGAAGATGCATGGAGCTTCTTACATCATTGCTTTTTATTAATACTTGAAGAACTTTTGTGACTTGCTGGTTTTCAGGTCAGTTTTTTCATTTCAAAGTGCGCTATCTAGTGCCAGTGACTAGATACGACGTTGATAATAATATTGGTATCCGCGTAATTGCGCTGAGTACAAGTATCGGTTGTCATAAACTCATAACCATGATCAAAGTTGTCACGGGATGTCAAATTCTGTATGGGTAATACTGACATGCTTGTTGTGCATGAAAAGTTTTGATATTATCACGGGGTCTCAGCGCTAAGAAAGAAAATTTGGTTCAAATAAATCTTACCAGATGGCGCGATATGCACCGATCTGTTATTGAATATGTGAAAAATTAACATTTTCTGGAGTTGAACATAAAATTGTATGTACTTGGTTAATCAACTCTCATAAGCACATAATTATGGCATTTTGGGCTCTTAATTCACATTTCAAAGATAATTTGAAAGGATCATTTAAAATTGATGCAAATAGATGGAGCGGTTTTAAATTTCTGAGGCTTTCCACTCGATTGTTTAAAGTTGCATTGTAACACATTTTGGTACAAAGAAACTGTAAAAACGTGCAAAAAATACTATAAAACAAAACTTCACTGTATTTAAAGAAAAAATAAATAACGAACCGAGTAAACCCTTTTACTTGCAAGTTACTGCTAACACCATATATCTTTCGCCGTGGATCGGAACCGAACGCGAATGATGGACAAAAAATAATCGAAATCATCGCGTTAAATTCCCGTGATAATTTTTTTTTTTTTAAATAATCGGTTTAATCAGACGAAAAACGCTAGTTACGTCGGCACGGTTTATTTGTATGGGATGAGGCATCTGTATGCTAGTATTATATTATCTGTGATACTATCAAGTCTAGTAGTGACAATAACTACTCAACTCGTTGCTTAAAATGGAGTTTGCAACGATTAATTTATTTTCGCTAATAAATAGTCGTACAACAGCTACAAAACAAGTAAAATTTCAAATTTTAAAAAAACCCCCGTCACATTTATCTTGCCAAAACATCTCGATTCAAACAGTAAAATGCCCATAACTTTTGAACGGCTCAACCGATTTTTTTCAAACATAAGCTAAGAACATTCTCGACACAATCATCTTTCCAACAAAAAAAACTAAATCAAAATCGGTTCATCCGTTGAGGCGCTATGATGCCACAGACAGACACACAGATACACAGATACACAGACACACAGATACACAGCAACACACCTCAAACTTATAGCACCCCTCTTTTTCCGTCGGGGGTTAATGAAGACCAATATAGAAGAAATACACGTAGTAGGAAACCTTTTTGGTGAAGTTTCTTCTGAAAGGTCAGATGTGCATGTTTGACCGAATGTACAAACATGAACGAAGCAGGTAGAGTTCTTCATATAGCTTCTGCTTACCCCCATGGGCGAGCGTGACTTAATTTATTTAATCATCAATTCTACACATGCTAAGGTTCTGTTTGTTTACCGGGACTAATGGGACTCTACAACAAAACCTCAGTGCCAGAAGATAAATGCCGGTACTAATGAGAGTGCAGCAATGCGGTTAAAAGCAACGGTATCATGATTCTGCCTTATCATCGTCCCCACAACACTAACACCACAACATCACTGGCTTTAATTATCCCAACTTAGTTTTAATTAAAAGACAAGATGACTAAAATTTTATGAAGCAGCCACAATATCTCGCAATCAACAATACGTATTAAGAAATAGTTCCAGGCTTTAAGTGACCTATTAAATTATTTTATAGTTACCAAGGTGTGATACAGCAACTTGTCCTATATGCCTTCGGCGTATTTAGGATCACTTGCAGAAAATCAAATTTAATAATATTTTCATTCTGCAACTCGTCCCACGTTACTGTCAAAATGTTAGTGTTAGTGTGGAAATAATAAAAAAAAAGAATTTGTTATAAAATATTTAATTTTCGCAACATTGTCAGATATAAACAGAAAAGATTAAATCATCACAAATTTGACACCAATAAACACACGAGGTAATAATGAACATTCATAAGTAGATTTAAAAATAATAAACCTAAAATTATAAAATAACAAGTTTATTATTTGAGAAGTACTGACCTTTTAATATTAAATAATCTATGAACAAAACGAAAGTAGAAACAAAAAATTCTTAAAAAAAATATTGTTTTAATCTTGTCTTACTAACTGTACCAAACGTTGATATAATAATGTTTAAAGTTCCACACAAAAAAAACGTGGGATGAGTTGCAGAATGAAAATATTTTAATTTTCTGCAAGTCGTCCCAAATGGGCCGTAGGCATGTAGGAAGAGTTGATGAATTACTCTTTCCAAGTTTATCTAACTTAATCCTGTTTGTTGCAGTTGGTATCCAGATGTATTCCCGTTGTCCCCGTTATCTGTGTCCCCGTTACGGGGACAACGGAACGTCATAAAATTTCCTTCCCGTTGTCCCCGTTATGCACATACATAACGGGGACAACGGGAAGGATATTTTATGACGTTCCATTGTCCCCTTTTTTTTTTTTTCTTTTTTAAACGTTAGTAATTTAGCACAGCAAGCCAAAAACTAAAATGAAAGATATTTTTTTTATGTTTTTTTTTTTTTTTTTTATATACCATGCCTGATGTTAAGCGATGATGTGGTCTACGGTGAAGCACGCTTGCCTAGAAGAAACCTATTCACTCTTGACTTAAAGACCCCTAGGTTATAGCTGTCAGGGAACAAAGACTCCGGAAGGGAATTCCACTCCTTAGCTGTGCGCACAATGAAAGTATTAGCAATATGTTACTGTAAATACCCGAAATACGGTCAATCCTAGGATTTACCGGCTTTTTACTAAGACTTACTGGTAAAAGTCCGAAATGGCTTTCACAGTGACAATCTATACCAATATTATAAAGAGGAATGATTTTTTTGTTTGTTTGTACCGAATAGGCTCCGAAACTACTGGACCGATTAAAAAAAATCTTTCACCTATGGAAAGCTGTACTATTCCCGAGTAACATAGGCTATAATTTTGACGGGAGCGAAGCCGCGGGGGTCAGCTAGTATATAATATCTTTAATTTAAAATATAGAAACAAATTAGAAATGTTTACACACAAAACAACTAGATTTTCTAATCGAAATCAATAAAATATATTTTTTTTTTTATAGTTCACTTGACCTATATAGTAACTACCCATACAGTAGATACTAATAATGGGAAAAAGGAATTAAACTCAAAGTATAAAAAAAAACAATTATATCAACAAAAATACTAGCAGATTTTTTCAAGAAAATAACCTGTAGTTATTTGCGAGTTAAAAAGTTGCATTTGGGACTCTGTAATAAATTCATCCATGTCAATTGCATCCAGCGTGCGGCGTTTTGGCGCACTCGCGTTTTTTTTTTTTAAATTTTTTATGTAAGCATTTGTAAAGGTATAATATTCTCTCCATTATGGCACTCTCACTTATATATTTTAACGCAACGGGGACAACGGGCATAATTTTAAAAGTATATATTACAATAAATTAACGGGAACAGCGTACGGGGACAACGGGAAGTAATTTTAATTATTTTATTAAATGCCCGTTGTCATCATCAACACAGATAACGGGGACAACGGGAATACATCATTTTGTAAGCACGTTTCTATTTGTTAAACCGATGCTCTGTTTGTCAAACCGTTGATAAAGCCTTGCTTGTTTGTTGAACCTATCTTTTTAGGCTCAAACAAACAGCATGGAATACAAATAATAATCTGTTTAACCTATTCCTAACTATGTTGGGCAGGGCTTCCACTTTACCGGATGCAGCTGGAACAAGTACCTTACATGGAGCGTCTGTCTAAGTATCTATGTCTGGCGTCCATAACCCAGTACTGGGTAATACTTACACCCTGGCAAGACTGGTGGTGTTACATTTTTTTGGGCTACTGATTACTCGACGATTATCCAAAATCTACAGTTGACAGCTGGAACCAACCGTTGGCGTTGTGAGACACGTGGAGGTCTCAGTGTGTAGTAAATGTTCACCCATCCTCGACAAGTGAACGATGTAGCTCTTACTATTTAGCCACGAGCCCCATGTACAAAGACATCCTAATTTAACCGTAGTAACATGCCCCCTTAACTTCTTATTCCCGTTTAAATTCCGGCTGCGACGCTCACGTACGCCGTAACGTCTCTACTTAACTAGATTTATTGGACACCAGTATTTATTAACGCATCTTCTAATAGCCTTAAACAGTTTACCGCGGCCATTTTGACGTTGCATGTTATTTAATTAGGTGATTAGCAGATAATTGAGCGATATTTATCTTTGTTTAATAGAATACATATTGTTTTTGTTCTTATCTTTTTTGTTGTCAGTAGAGATTTACGTAAATAGTTCGAGTGATAATAGTTTATTTTTAGGGTTTTGTACCCAAAGGGTATAAACGGAACCCTATTACTAAGACTCCGTCGTCTCCGGTCTGTCTGTCTGTCTGCCTGTCCGTCTGTCACCAGGCTGTATCTCATGAACCATGATAGCTAGGCAGTTGAAATTTTCATAGATCGTGTATTTCTGTGGCCGCTATAACAACAAATACTAAAAACAGAATAAAATAAATATTTAAGTGGGGCTCCCATACAACAAACGTGATTCTTTTGCCGTTTTTTGCGATAATGGTACGGAACCCTTCATGCGCGAGTCCGACTCGCACTTGGCTGGTTTTATATCGCGGTGACAGCGATGTGGGCGAATTTTATGACGCCCAACGACCCCAGCCATTTTTATATGCGCTCGTAGTTTTTATTTAAGTGTGTATATAGGTAGAATCTTGAGATATTAAATTAAATGATCCATTTTTTATATCTCATGCACTTACGCGATCGATCGCGTAAGTGCATGTGATATAAAACACAATCCCCCCACAATTCCCCTTACAATCGTATCCAATAACCAATCAATCTGTGTCAAATTTCATGAAAAGAATAACATTTCAAATTATTGGGTCATATTAACAAAAAAAAATATCACCAGAGTTGTGTTACCACAGATAAAAATCTAACTAGATAACGCAAAACCACGAATACCAAGAAAAAATATCGGATTGGTTCGATCTGTATGAAAATCAACTGTGCAACATTTTACATACAATTTAAAAACTTACTTTCCGTTAAAAGAAAATGTTTCCATTGTCTCGGCCAACTTTATTGGAGAGTTTTTACAGCTCAATACGGCATAATTAGATATTTTTCTAGAATTCGGTTAGTATCCGTTGCCGAGAACACTAAATTAATAAAATGAATAGCCAAATTGCTTTCCTTTGACTTCCTTTTTTGACACGCTTAGGACATACATTTGCGTCATCTAGTGAGATTCACGTCAGTGTATGTCACATTCTATTATTGTAAATTAAAATTGAATCACGAGTTTGAAAAACATGTAACCAATTTATTGACATAAATCAAATAACAAATCCGCGAACCTGGTTGTATTAACAAGTAATTTAGGGCAATTATTGATGTTATAAATTATGCAAAACATTCATTCTGTTGGCATTTATTAAATAAAAACTGCCTCATAGGTATAGCGGCCGCAAGCTATACTATTGAGCATGAGGTACCGGGTTCAATTTCCGGGTCGAGCAAGGGTTATTAGGTTTTTCCATCTGGAATATCAGGTGAAATGAGGACGTTATTTAGATGCAATTATGCCCAACCCTTCGGGAAACAAAAGCGTGATGCTATGTTATGAAAAGCACAGGTATTAATTCCTATAAAATTTAATTAATTTAGTGCAATGGGGCGAGCTGATTGCATTTTCTACGACAATGATTATACAGGTAAACAACCAATATAAAGTCTTTTATTGTTTCATTCGCCTGTAAAATTATTGCCTATGGCTTAGCACAATGGATATTATTTCCGCAGAGTCGAGCGCAGTTTGGTTCAAATGTTTTTTTCACGTGAGTTACCACCGTTGAATGAATTTGAGGCATCTATATCCACTGAACATTTTCATTGATTTTTACAGTGTAAAAAAGTTTTTAACTGCAGCTTTGTCTAGCGCCGGTCGGGTAGTAAAAAGTTTGTTGATTGCCTAGTCCCGCGTATGAAGTTTTAGTACGGTTTTATCTTATTCTATGTACTGTTACTAACGTATTACGACTGTTGTGTTGGTACGGTCAAACATTTATTTATTTATTTAAACTGCATGCACAATAGTGGTACATAGGCGGACTTAATGCCACAAACATTCAATTGGTATGTCGTTTTTTGTGCAGACTAAAACGCTGTGTAGTTGTTTTAGTTTTGTATGTGTATGTATAGTGATGTATTTTTTTAAATACTGGAACCGGTGGAAAAATCATGTTTTGAGATAATATTGATGGATCAACAGTCTTATTATTACTATATGGAGACAGACTGTTCAATAATGCAGATCATAAAAAGTTAGGTAAACATACTTTCTCTGTAACAAATTCACAAGTAAATCTGAGAAATTACATACACATATTCTAACAAGATTGATTTTATCATGATAAATATTTGTGAATGTTAAGTAGGTTAGGAACTTGAAAAAGTCCAGTCACGTTGATTTTATTCCTTGAGAATATTTAAAATCAGTGACTATTCAGGATACAAAGAGATGGATACAGTTTACATTATGTAGGGGTGTAAGCACACCAATCGTCCTATCGTAACATTTTTCGATGTTGATAGATGTCAACCTATTGGTGAGTTTTGGTATCAGTAAAAACTGTGGTTATTCTGGAAGCTGACGCCATCATAGCTGAGAAAAAGGGAATAAAAAATAACCTGACTGGTTAAGAAGCGAAATAAAAAAAATTAAACAAGGAGAAAATCATGCTGTGCAGTTGGAGGATATAAATATTCACAAGCTGGCTGACCAAAATATATTGTATCAACCAACTACACAGCTTAATTTTACAACTTTTTAGTAATATTTTTTTTGCGAATTACTTTTAAACATAAAAGTACTATAAATTTTTGTAATCAGCACTAAAAACCCTTTGTTTTGATTCCTCACTCGATGGGTAATGAACAAAAAAAAAATGGGACAATTATGGCGCCCAAAAACCACCATGTTCTTTTTTTTACGTCACTTATCTAAGAAATATCTATTTGTGTGGTGATGTCATAATTTTGTAAATCCGTCTTGTGGTTTGAAATATATAAGGTAATAAAACGTGTTATATGCATACAAACATACCATACATACAAAATATGTGCGAAAAACATAACCCTTTCCTTACAGTCAGGTAAAAAGCTAAACAGATTGATTGGTACTAGTAGAAAATGTCTACCAGTGTGCATGAGAGCATGAGTGCGCCATAGCACATAAATTTCATAATTAATCAGCAGCGTGCCATGGCGTATGTATGACGTATTTCAGCTGATATGATGATGATGGCATGCCATCATCATCATATCAGCTGAAATACGTCCACTGCTGAACATAGGCCTCCCCCAGCGTCACCACATTGACCGGTCCCATGCGTCCCGCATCCATACAGACAGAAGAAGAAAAAGAAGATACATACAGTGCTTTTACCGTTACTAATATCTGAATAAAGATTTCTTTAATACCTTTAAACGAGCAATTTTTGTATATCTATACTAATATTATAAAGCTGAATAGTTTTTTTGTTTGTTTGAACGCGCTAATCTCAGGAATTACTGGTTGGAATTGAAATTTTCTTTTACTTTTTATTACTTATCGAGAAAGGTTAACACCGGGAGCGAAGCCGCGTGGGACAGCTAGTATGTGTATATACATATATATATATATATATAATCTGAATCTCCGAAACGGCTCCAAGATATTCATGAAATTTAATATGCAGGGGGTTACGAGGGCGATAAATCGATCTAGCTAGGTTAATTTTTTTTAAAACGTCGTTTTTTTCTATTTTCACCCGAGCAGAGCTCGGTCGCCCAGGTACTTATTATTTATCGGACCCCTGTAACCTTCACCAGGTCATCGGTCCACTAGGTGGCCATGTCATGCGTATCGCAAAACTAGGGGCTCTAGAGAAAATGTAATTCTGTCAGCAATAGCGATTGTCGAATTCCGTATATATAATGAATGATCACGTGACATTTAAATAACGCTGGCACCCATAAAACAGAAGAAAAAGTCACAAATCGGAAAAGTAACGCGCCAAAAATGTATTAAAAGAACTATGTACCTGAAGCCATATAATGTAGCTTAAATGCACAAATTTTCTCACCTACCTAAGGTAGTAGTTATACCTGAACAATGATAAATTCTACGCCTACTCAGGCCAGGCAATAGGTTTAATTTGAACCTACAAACGTGGATCACAATAACAACGGTGATAGCCGTGAGTGTGTGGCAGAAGTAGACACGATGACGTCATTAATCTTTGTGTAACAGTGTAATGTCCACCGAAATGCGAGAGCAGACGTCATGGCACATTTGCTAAAGTGAGGCTACGCCACAGTATGAATAGGCTATAGAGAACGTACCGGAGAAATTCCTAAAGAGGGACAAGGTTTTTTTTTGTAAAAAGGAAAAACCCAAACCTCTGAACTATGTTGGAGTTGGCAACATTTCAAGTTTAAACAGTTCTTGTTGTCAACTATAGTAAGATTACCATGTGTTACATGTTCATTGTGAAATTTTCAGTTAAATTTGTTATTGTAACCAACAAAAAAAGGCCGTAAATATCCAATTCGTTTTCGAATCGAAGTGTTCAAGGCACAATTAATTATGTTTATGCCCTTAATGTTCATTAGGTCAGCTTGTCTTTGTCATACTCCATGGTTGGTGCCTTACCCCTGGAACTCTGTAGAACGCAAGCTGGACGGTAGTTCCCTTTGTTAATTACTATTCTAATTCAAGACAGTAATAAACGAATTTATTTATTCAATAAAAAACTGGTACCTACTTTATTAGTGTTTTTCATGGAAATTACCATGATGTGTGCTTATATAGAAAAATTTGGCTTAAGTAAACTTTTGCTCAATTACGAACGAAGGAATTACCGCGATTAAAAAAAAGCAGCCTAAAATTATAATTACTTATTTAATTCCATAACTGTAAAAATAATCTTATAATATTGTATTTAAGCCCAATTGTTCAGGTTAAAGCCTTATGAAAACATTGAATTCTTAAAAAAAATCTAAGGCTTTATTTCAAACATGTTCTGTAAAACCGGTCGAATTCCTAAACAATGTTTCAGTATACACTTTTACATACAACACAGAAATACTTTCAAATACAAAAATACTTACGACAGCAAAAAATAAACAGGATCATTGTATCGAGATAAAAAAGTCCCTCAGAGTTTTAAAAAGTCGATAGGACCGAAACATTCCCTTACAATTTTTTTTGAAGGAACTGTTTAGAAAGTTTGAAATATTTTGTTACATTTTTGGCATCAACATTTTTACCCTTTTAAACACGAGAACAGCGATTCCGTGGAGTGGCTTGAGGTCCTATAAAGAGTAGGTGAAGTCTCATTTATACTAAAGAAGTTTCTTGATAGTCGAGATGCCAGAATGTCTTTGCTAAGGCTCATAGACGGGACTCGCTAGGCAATTTTCTCCAAGTGCGGTTTAACAACTTGAAATACGTTTTTCTTGTTTATACTGATGATCTTCAGCATTATCATCAAATCTCTGCTCAGAAATTAAACCTCTAGCGTAGGAATGTTCAAATTTATTGTAGTTCATGGGAAGTGTAGTAAACAACTAGAATTATTAGTAATTGCGGACGGTACCAATTCATTACTGGGCCAACATGGTTAACAGAGTCATCATCATCTACCTAGCCTTTTCCCAAATATGTTGGGGTCGGCTTCCAGTCTAACCGGATTCAGCTAAGTACCAGTGTTTTACATGAAGCGACTGCCTATCTGACCTCGACAACCTAGTAACTGGGTAACACGGTACCCCTTGGCTAGACTGGTGTCAGATCACAATCAAAGTCAAAGATCTTCAAATGACAGCCGGGACCAACGGCTTAACGTACTTCCGAGGCTCGGAGGCAACTCGGTATGTTAAAATGGTCACCCATCCACGGCCCGACCTCGTCAAGCGTTGCTTAACCTTGAAGATCGACCCGTGCGGCTGTAATTATTTAGCCACGAGCTCCTCACACAACATGGTTAACAGAATAAAAATACAGTTTTTAGCAACTGTAACAATGTAAATTGGAAAGAAGTCAACATGTCTAATGAGGTTAAAGTACTGTTAAGCAGGTGTAAGGAATTACTCAGCGGCGGTTTGGGCTGTACACTGGAGGTCACGCAACCAGCCAGGCAGGCTGGAGCTTAGCTGAGGCCTGAACCTCTACAGGTGCATCATTAATCCGATCCGCGTGTACACTTATCACTAACTATTTGCCGAGGCAACCCCCATCTGCTTAATAAATCAGTTAATCTATCTATGAGACTAAAACTTGAAGTGTTTGAAACATTACGGATGACTGTAGTGGTATGGTGGTGAGCGCGCTCAGTCGGAGAGGTCGCCGGATCGCGTCGTGTTGCCGCGCGGAGTGGTTGCACCAGCTCAACCGATTAATAATGCACCTGTAGAGGTTCAGGCTTCAGCTGAGTCAGGTTGCATTGCCTCAAGAGCCACACAGTGCAACGTGCCGTTAGACAGTGCAGGTTTATTGTTCTTAATTATAAGGTTTAGATTACGTTTTGTTATTGTAATTAAGTTGTTAGTTCATAACAAAATTGTAGTATTAATTTAGTACGGAGGAATTTAATGTGGGTAGATTCGTATTTATTAATTTGTAAGTACGTCGGTAGATTTATGTTGTACATAATTAGTCTAATTATAGCTCTGAGGTGGAATGCTAGACTTTTATTTAATGTCTATAAAAATGTTTGTGCCAAATGCCAAGGCGCGTGCTAAGACATGTGCATGGCTTAATTTTTAGTTATATCCGAAGCCACGGTAGTGCCTTGCTTGGCGCAACGTATTAAATAAATGCACGTATTAAATAAATGTTCCGGAGTCTCACCTGAGAAAAGGCTATCACATCCAGGGAAAGCAGTTAAGTAGGCACGCTAATTACCCACTCCCAAAACAGGAAAGTAGAAGCATTAATAAATTATCGTTTATAAACACACTTTAATGGTATATTGAACTAAAAATTATATTGTAAAATAGGCGTGGGGTTCTTGATGTCAATTGTTATAATATTTTATTGACAGATGTAGGTAAAAGTAGAGTCGTTTTGGAAATATCTTAAAAAGCACCCCATGCTTTTTACAATAAAATACATCAGTCACTGCCTTTACCACTGGGTCACTACTGCTCTCATGATGACCTTTGTTATCATCTGCCTTGCTTCTTAACCGACTTCAAAAATAGGTTCAGGAACTGTAAACTGTTAGCAGACCATATCCATAAGACCATGTGAGTTAGCAGACACAGCAAATATTATTTTATACCCTATCATAAACCTCAAAACTGAATCACTAAAATAAGATCAGTATTTCAGGTGCAACACTATTTTAAACTACCATTTTAGCTTATGTTATCTATTCCTTATCTAATATCCAAACCAGTAGACATTCTCTGAACTCCGAACAGTTTGTAAACTAGTGGCGATGACACAACAGATTCCTCTCCAATGCTCTGTGGCTGACACTGTTTAGAGTAAAGCTATATTTAGCTATTTGTGTTAGAGACCTTCAAAGTAAACGCATTGACAACTTACCTCGTTAGTGGCACAGCAACTACCAGTTTCTTTTTTTTTTTTGCCAGTTCTTTCAACAGTAAAACTTGAGTGTTTCTATTCAGTAAATCATAGATAATTTGTAGATGATACATTCTTGATCCATTCGATCCAACTAATACGGTTTGTCAACGATATTTTAACTAAAAAAATCAGAAGTATTTTCTAAGGTCACAAAAGCACCTAGAACTTATAGGTCAGGGGTCTAGTGAGCAATTTTTCCTCATGATGTCAACGTGCTATGTCCTTTTTTTTGCGTGGATATATGCTCATGCATACTGCACTACCACGGCGAGATAGTGTAGTACCACGGTGTCCTCCTGTGTCACTTATGGCGGGAACACGGGCACGCGTTAGCACTAACCGTGAACCCGCTTCGGCTGTCCGTTACCGGACACTCCTCTGGGGAGTACCCCCCATCACCGGCGCACCAGAACACACTGTACGTCGTGACCACCCCAGGGACCAAACTAGCACATGGGCGCCAGACGACGCCGTGTATGGCACCCTTGGTCAACGTGCTATGTCCTAGATCACTAATATATTATGAGTAGATTCGTAGGTCTTCACATACCTTTACGACGCTAATGCTAACGCTGTCGACGAGGTTGAATTTTGGTCAAAATACTGTTAATTTGGAATCATCGATAACGATGAGGGAGAAAAGGATTTATAGTTGCAATAGTTAGAAATAAGATAGCTGTCTCACAAAAGATAATTAAAATTTTATTTAACTTTGTTTGCCTTCAAACCGCCAGACCATTTTTTCTGTCGGCACAATGATGATCTTACATAAGATACCCTCAAAGTATATTTCTATCGAAAAATCACCAAATATTTATACGCCTAAACCCTACCAAATAGTTGATCCAGCTACCAGGCTGGTAGAAGATACGAACACAATTTGAAGTCACGTTCTAATATAATGAGACGCGTAACACGTACTAACGTAACTGGTTTCGAGGAAGGCTCTGTTCCTAATAGTACGTCTTGATAGGTTGTTAGATTATCACATACAGCCTACATCTTTGTACCTAAATACAGAGAGACAACCTAATTTCCAATCAGTATGAATATTTCGTGAGTTATGAAAGGAGGTCTGTGTTTCAGTTTGAAGAGTATAGGACAGGAGCCAATTTGAATTCAGGGATGCGAAACATTTTTCTACTTCGCATCTGAATAACTATACATTTGTGATGCTTGGTGGTTCCTATCTACCCATGATCTGCCGACTTACCTAAAGAACGAAAGACAGAAAGAAAAAAATATTTACGTGTACAATTTTGACTATAATTATGTTTTTGTCGATATTTGACGAGAAAAAGGCCTTTGAAATGCGTGGATTTATGTATATTTGAAAAAGATCATGCAATGGTGATTATGATTTTCAGGAGAGTATTTTTACGATGAGTGGCAAACACCAACTGCCAGAAGCATCGCAGTTTGTACCACGGCTTATAAAAAACTTACAAGTCAACTAAAGTTACATTAATGATAAAATCTTTATACCTAACACGTGATTGGTGCGATATACTGTGTTCATTTACCATTTACAATACGTTAGGATATCTGATTTTCAAAACCCAACAACTGGGTAACGCGGTATCTCATTGTACTGGTGGTGGTAACGTCAGTTTGCGCCCATTTTATTCGTTTTTTTTTCTGTTCCTCAAATCTCGCGAGTTCCGCATCTCGCACTCTGCTAGCGCGATTGGATTCTCTAGCATTCAAATGGTTTTTTTTTTTTTTTTTTTTTTATCTATTATAGGCTCGCGCTTGACCACTATCTCACCTGATAGTAAGCGATGATGTGGTCGATGGTGGAGCACGCTTGCCTAAAAGTAACCTATTCACTCTTGACTTAAAGACCCCTAGATTGTAGCTATCGGGAAACACAGACTCCGGCAGGGAATTCCACTCCTTAGCTGTACGCATAATAAAAGTATGGTGCTGTAAAATATTCAATTATTTACTGTCAACAACAAACAATATTTATGCTATACTTCTACTAACTAATTAAGCATTTCATGTTTATTTTCCCAACAATTTAGATTGGATATTATACCAAAAATATTACACAACTACAAAAATAACTATAGCCGACTAATTTAATTCTGCTACCTAATTATTTTTCCTTCACTTATAATTTAATTATAAGTACCTGTAAGAATATTATTATGATGAATGTTTGCCAAGGGACGAGCAAAAGTGAATTAGACTAAAAGAAACTAAACAAAGCCCCGAGAGGTATGGCGTTGGCTTACTTACAAGTAATAGGGAAGTTGCCAACTTCATAAGAGTTCCGCACAGAAATGTAAATATTATTTATCTTCTAAATTTCAGCCGAAAGTTGTCGACTAGCAATATGGTTCTAGGTCTACCACCAGCCTCCCTCAAACGGTGCCACATCGACCGGTCCTGAGATTCTGCATTTTTATAATTTTCTATAGACTCGCCCTTGACCACTATCTCTTTACTCCTAAATCAGTATCCGTTGATAAATATTGAAACAGACGTGTTCTCAGCATCTTACTTAAGGTCTTACTGATTTTCTCCGCACTCAATATTACAATTATTTCCCAAGAATTGACAAATCCTCTTCTGGTCTACCACGATAACGTTAGACCGTTAGAACGGTTCTCCAAGATTTGGGGTTAATTAGCCCATGATTCATCTAATATGCAGGCAACATGTAAGGCCTAGTCCTGTTTTTAGCTGATATAAATTGAAAGATGAGATGGCGGGACGCCTCCTCGAGAATTGGCAAGATGAAACATAACACCGAGAGAAATTGTGGGAATGGGGAGAACACTGTCTTTGCCCAGGAGTGGGACAATCCAAAATAACGAAAAATGGTGAAAAGAACTTCAAGGACTGAAGAACATCATTTCTATAAATTTTCTTTAACAAGGATCCCTAGTGGCAATTCTTTTCGCAAAAAATATTTGGATAGACTTGGCGCACTTCGTAAACATCATTCTAGATGATTGATAGGCGCCGCACACGCGAGAAACTGCTTTATATTCTATTTGTCTTAGAAAGTTTCGTAACTATTCTCGGCTGATAGGAAAAAGGAAGCTTGGAAGTTGCTTAATGTAGAGAGAGATAATATTAGGGGCAAGGTCTTAATAATCTGTCGTCCTGAACATATTATTTATTTATAGGAAAAGATTGTTTTGCTTAATCATTCATCATCAATATTTCAGCCGAAAGACGCCACTGCTGGACATCGGCCTCCCCCAGGCGTCGCCACATTAACAGATCCCGTGCATTTCGCATCCAGCGGTTTCCCGCAACCTTATCCAGGTCAACAGTCCACCTAGTGAGAGGCTTTCCAACGCACCGTTTGCCTGTTCGCGGTCGCCATTTCAGAACTTTTCAGTTCCAACGGCGAAAATCGAAAATCCGTTCTGCGAGCATTATGCCCTGACCACTGCCACTTAAGTTTCGCAATTCTTGCTTAATAAAGACAAGGAAAGGAATTGTGTCTCACCTTACTTCTTCTATGACTAACATCCTGTTAGGTGCAGGTGGTTTTGCACGACAGGCAGCAAAATAGGTGGCGGATATCCACACTGACAATGTTTCTAGTATTTAGTGCCACATTTGACCAGTTTATTTGAACTGCAGCCAATTTGTCTGACTTTCATCATTATCAGCCTTTTTTTAATGTTCCCACGGCTGGGACACAGGCTTCCATTCTGTGAGAGGGAATGGGCCCTAATCCCCACGGAGGCCCAGTGCGGGTTGGTGGATGTCAAATAGCTTTGAATTTTTGGTCCTAGTATATGCTGGTTTCCTCACGACGGACTTTACATTGAGAAATAACACCCCAATATATAAAGAAGAATATAAAATCAAATAATATTACCTAAAAAACCAACAACATAAAACTTTACTTTAATCAAATCGCTATACAATCTTGTTATACACACAAAACAAAGCTAATTTCAGCGGCCGCGGCTGAAATTTACGGAAACAGGAGCCATGTCGGCTTGTTCCTGAGATTGCGTCTGCTACTACGTCCAACTTTAAGCATTGTGTGACTGCGTACAGAACTGGCAAAGCTATCAAAGTTTATAACTGTCTAATACAATGCTATATGCAAACGCAGTGGAACTTCGTCGCGAGATATATTACGTTTGAATCGTGTGCGGGGATCATAATGAAGTCGACATACAGTGGTTTACTGTTCCTTTTTGCTGTTGGGTAAAATTTGATGAATTCGATTTTTGGGCTTTTTAATATGATTAACTTTTATTTCCCGGGCGGTGTGGTACAATTTTAATGTGAAAACGTTTTTTTTTTGTAATAATTATAATAGCATATTATTATGTTATGTCCACCTAAAATATTAGAAAACAATATTTGAATAATAGTTGATGCTTGATGATCGGGCATCGTCAACTATCTGGTATTCACTAAGATCTTGCCATCACCAGCCTTCTTCATCATTGCATTTATCACAATTTATTAGGGTTAAGTGCAATCTCTCCCTTTTTATTCAATTTTGATAACCTAGCCCTTTCACATGTTTTATTCTATAAAATGTAGTAACACGTAATATTTTTTTAAATAAGCAATGAACTTAGAGGTTTCTGCATAACCTCTACATTTTGCGTCTACGTGCCTCACAGGCGCTTCCCCATTTAACTTATCTTGTTCTGCGGCACGTAGTTTGTCGACATAAATATACGCCTGTCTTCCAGAAAGATTACTCTATATTACTCTTCATCTTTTATGAAAGATAATGCCCAAAAGGTATGTCATATTGCATTTTTGTCATGGTTTAATGTGATTTGATAGTATAAATTTGATATCTTTGGTGGATGACAAATCAAAAATAGAATGACAAATGAAAAATCATGCATGACAACGAAAATTGTGTAACAAAATAAAAATTTGCTTTTCATTGTTAATGTTTTCACTGTTTAAATAATTATTGATGATATGATTGTTATTGGTTTTGTGAGCAAAATAATACTAACCGCTGACACAGATTAGATTATCAATTATTTATATTAAGCTGACCGTGTGGCAAAATCCATAGGATATGCGCTACCGAAATGGCACGTGGCCATTCTAAGCATTTACAACTTAAGACAGTCATTATTGCTGATTGATAAGAATAATGATTATTTCAAAGTTTATTTTTCGTGTAACTAATAGTTTTGATTTAAAAAATTATCAATATCACGATACTTTTGGATACTCCTCCAAAACTTGGATGTTTAAAATATTTTTACACAGAAATATTGGTGCTAGAATTTCTTCATAACTGAAATAACATAATTATGTAAACCAAAGAATATTTTGCAATAAAAAACTGTCCAAAAGGAGGTTCAATATTGATATTCTGGCTCTTAGCGGGCGCACGGCCAGTACTGCATTAACATTGGAAAATATATACGCCTTAAAACAATACACCTGCAATGATATCTCTTCATCACCTGTAGATAAATGGTACATAATGGTACAGCAATAAGTTCACCATTTTACCTACCTTTTTGCATGAAGTTCATTTTAAATTAAGTTTTAGTTATTTAGAAGATAGATTTAATAAGTTCTATATAATTAAAAATGAATAATTGTATGTTTGTCCTCTATGAGTTCCTAAACCGATCCGTTTGAGATGAAACTTTGGCAGGTGGTTCTGCATATGCCCGCAAAGGTTCTTGTGCCAAAAAATCTGTACAAAAACTTTTTTTACTTTACGTGGCAATGTTACGCATGCCATAATGGTAGGTATAACTAGTAAATAAACAAATGTCACTTTGTTAAGAGCCCAAGGCAACAGACATAGAGTTTTGTGTAACCGTCGCAGTTATCTTAACATACGCTCATTAGATTCTTTACTACAATTATAAATTAATTACACATTAATGTAATAAAATACACTGCACAGTGTGCAACAAGAATGCATCGATTATAATAATTACAGATACTTTTTTGTCACTAACCTACCTTAACGATATAATCTAATCAAACGATGTTGAATAGTTAAGAGGGGATGTCACGCATCAATTGTTGCCTAAGGGGTACAAGATTTTAATTAACAGAAAATTTAAAAAAAATACTGTTAAAATACTGACCCGATATAAAAACACTCTTTCACTAATGGAAATCTTTACTACTACGATGTATTCGGCTAGTTTTAACAAGGACAGAAGTCGCGGCAAAAGCAGGAAGTTAGGAAGTTAAAGTTAAAAACTGTTTTTTGTACCAACCTAACTCTTTTATGGTTTCGTACGGGTCCAAACGGAACCCTATTGCTGTCACTCACGTGTCCGCCTGTATGTATGTCTGTCTGTCGACTATCACACAGGTTTACAGACAAACGGTTGGAGCTACAGTCTTCAAATTTTCACAATATAAGCATCTTATTGTCTCAAAGCCATACTAATTATCAAAAAATATTTTAAAGGTTCTTAGGGGGACTCCTATACTCGGAATTTTAATTCGATTCCAGATTTGACAATTTCAGTGTTGCAACGTTATGACAAGTACTAAATAGTGACGTTGCACAATTATTCGATATGGAAATGGAATATTTCCGGATCGATTCTTCTCGTTTATAATTTTACTCTCGTAAACTAAGTATATCAGGAAATTAAATATTTCTGAACCGATAATTTAGTTTTGACGATTAATTAACGATCCGAGACTTTTCTTTTATAATTGTGTGTGAAATAAATAAAAAAATGTGATCATGAAGGAACCTGACAAACAAAACAGATAGATGTATTATGGTAATCATTTATTTTATATATTGTCGCCGTCATCGCTATCGCTATCGCTGTCACTTTCTGTAACATTTATTATAAATGTGTCTGTGATATTGTCAATTAACATATCTAGCCTACTCATGTTTTCCTCTTCTTTGACAACATGGGATACGCATTTAGACCATTCGGTAGCCGTAATTTTTTGAATGCCTTCCTGAAATAAATTTCTCACGTCTGTCAATTTGAAAGTTTTATTATTTTGAGCTACATGCCCCTTTACCTGCGCCCATATCAATTCGATAGGGTTTAGCTCGCAATGGTAAGGGGGCAGTCTTAAAACCGTGATCCCATGTTGTGCTGCCATTTCGTCTACAGCGTACTTATTAAAAGACTCGTTATGTGGAATCAGTTCTAAAAGCGTAGTTTTAACCATATCTGGTTCGTAATGAATATTTTTATTTAAAAGCCAATCTTGAATGGCAGCTTTTTTCCAGCTCATTTTGTTTTTCGATTGTTTATCGATTTTTGTGTTCATCACTATACTATTATATGTGGTATCATTATTTCACAAAATGACAGTAGCTAATGTCAAATCTGGAATCGAATTAAAATTCTGACTATATACAGATAAAGGGAGGATCAAGTGAAGTATCGTTGTTTAGAACCTGTTGAGTAAAGTAAAACTGTATTTCTTGTTTTAAAAAATATTGAAAAACAAATGAATGAGAAGCCACCAAAGTCAGCTTTTTTTTTTACAAAAAAAATGACTTTCCGTTGACCTATGAATTACAAATTTGGTGATAATGTTTATTATTACGTATATTTTACTAAAAAATACCAATATATTGATAAATCAGATTTTGTTTGAAATTGCCTAATTTTTTTATATTAATACCAAATAATTTTTGCGGTTTGGTACGGACCCCTAAATGTCCGAAGTCCGACACGAACTTGGCCGGTTGTTTACTCAAAAAAGAGTTTCTGTAATAGTTTCACAAATTAATTTATGTACTTTGACACTCTTAATTATTGAATCAATATACCTAGCCTTTTTCCAACTATTTTGGGTCGGCTTTCAGTCTAACCAGATTCAGCTGAGTACAAGTATTTTACATGGAGCGACTGCCTACCTGACCTCCACAACCCAGTAATTGGGTAACAACCTTGAAGATTATCAATGAATAAAAATTCAATCTGTATAATATGTAGAATTAAGATTTATAAATAAGAATCTTGACCTTCGTTCACCAATAGTTGTGTGTGACGTTCTGTGCTGTTAACGTATCTGTTAATTCACAAAGATAAAATTTTAATGTAAGTTATAGTATCGCTTCGTCCTCGAGATAAGTACTAATTTTACACAAGTGACACCACTCAGACACTGTAGCTTAGTGTTCTTATAAAAAAAAAACAATTGCGGTTCCTCTGTTTCTCCTACTCTGAGAAAGGGGATAACCGAAACGTTTCTTAAGTTAATCATCATCTTCCTGCCATTATCCCATGTCACTTGAGGTCGGTGAAACACGTTTTCTTCTTCCATACCGTCCAGTCCCCTGTCACGCTATCACTGTCTCCCTTTAATTTCATATCACTCCTTACACAGTCCATCCATCTTTTCTTTGGCCTACTTCTCCCTCCTCCCTCTCCATCCACCCAAATTTATTTTCATAACTCTTTTAGTAATGCGTTTCATTCCGCCTCATCACATGACTATACCTTTCAATTGTTCTGTCACTGGCGCCACTTTCAAACTTCCTCTAATATACTCATTTCTCACTTTATCCAATCTCGTCACGCCGCACATCCATCTCAACATTCTCATCTCTGCTGCATGCAATCTCTTTTCATCCATCTTATTCACAGCCCGTTTCTTAACTTAATAAACTTGAATATAAAAAATCTGATAATCGTATTAAAAAAAAATAACTTTGATAAACGTATTAAAAAAAACCAATGTATGTATATCGGTCGAATTGAAATCTCTCTTGATTTTAGTTTAAAGTATAACGTTACAGTTATTTAACCGGTTGTGTGACATAATTACCGAAACAATTAAAAATTCTTTGTGATTGTGTCTCGGGTAGATCCACGTTTTAGGCACTCAATGAAGAATTGTAGAGCATAGTTGAAGCGTAGGCAGGCAGGCGTACTTATCTCTTCGGACGAACTACTTTTGAAAGATTTGATGACTTAAATCCTGAGTCTGTTTAGTAAATATTATTTTGTGTTAGAGATATTTGGAAATAAAATGTCAGATTTAAAATTCTTTAGGTTAGGTATCTCCTTTTTTAGGTTCCGTATGGTGCGTTCCGTATGGTGCCGGACGTAAAGAATTTCACCATCCCATGTCTTCCCGTGGGTGTCGTAAGAGGCGACTAAGGGACAAACCAGAGAATGGGCAGCAGCGTTCTCTGTACTTCTATAACAACCATACTGCGATCGCTAACCCGCCTGCCAAGCGTGGCGATTATGGCAAAACCCCCCTATGAATAGCACAAATAAAAAATGGCCCCTAGTACCCGGCAGCTTGCCTACCCTCGACTACGGTAGCGGTCGAGGCTACGGCATGGCAAGGGGTGCTAAGAATCTCCGGACGAGATCCGGCTACCCCAACAATCACCGACGACTGGACCTGGCAACGTACAACACGCGCACACTTCGGACCGACGAGAAGGTCACCGAACTCGAGGAAGAATTAAGCAGGTTGCGATGGAGTATTATAGGGTTATCTGAGGTCCGAAGAGAGGGAGAGGACTCGATAATCCTCAAATCCGGTAACCTGCTCTATTTCCGAGAGGGTGACCGGCAGTCCCAGGGTGGTGTCGGGTTTATCGTCCACAAGTCCCTTGTGAACAACGTGGTGAAGATCGAGAGTGTGTCGACCAGGGTGGCGTACCTTATACTCAGAATATCCTCAAGATATTCGCTGAAGGTCATACAGGTCTACGCCCCAACCTCGGCACACCCCGACGATGAGGTAGAGACCATGTATGAGGATATCTCCAGAGCCATGCATGGTTTCAAAACTCACTTCACCGTTGTCATGGGGGACTTCAACGCGAAACTGGGCAAACGAGACGAGGATGAGCTGCAAGTGGGGCAATTTGGAGTTGGACAACGGAACCACCGGGGTCACCTACTGGCCAGTTTTATGGAGAAGGAGGGCCTCTATATGATGAACTCCTTCTTCAAAAAGCGTAAACACAGGAAGTGGACCTGGCAGAGCCCCGATGGTGCAACAAAAAATGAGATCGACTTCATCATGTCAACCAAGAAGCAAATGTTCAATGATGTCTCTGTGATCAATTCGGTAAAAACCGGGAGCGATCACCGCATGGTAAGAGGCACATTGAACATTAATATTAAGCTTGAAAGGTCTCGACTGATGAAGTCCACGCTCCGGCCAGCGCAGATCCAGGTCCAAAACCCCGAGAGCTTTCAGCTCGAACTCCAGAATCGTTTCGAATGCCTAGGGAGCTCCGTGGATGAATACAGCAACGGGTTCGTGGAAGCTGTCCATACGGTCGGGTCTAAGTTTTTCAAGACCCGTCGTACAGATAGGAACAAAAAGCTCTCTGATCATACCCTCAAGCTTATGAAGGAGAGGCGTGAGATGATCCTGCAGTCTTCAGATGAGGCGTGCAAATACGGCAGCTCAATAGACAGATCTCTAAATCCTTGAAAACAGACCTCCGCCGATTCAATACCAAGCGTATTAAAGACGCGATCGAGCGATATAAAGGCTCCAAGGTGTTTGCAAGGGATCTGGCTATTGGGCAGAGCCAACTCACGAAACTGAAGACCGACGATGGCAGGATCGTATCCGCCAAACCGGAGCTTCTAAGGGAGATCGAGACATTCTATGGGCAGTTGTACACATCGATCAGCAAGCCCGTTGCGAGTCTAGCAAACGACCCAAGAGCTAGATTGACCCGACACTATACCGAAGATATCCCGGACGTCAGCCTGTACGAGATTAGGATGGCTCTGAAACAGCTCAAAAACAACAAGGCGCCGGGTGATGACGGAATTACGGCCGAACTCCTGAAGGCGGGTGGCAAACCGGTCCCTAGGGCCCTTCAGAAGCTGTTTGACTCCGTCATACTCGAGGGCAAAACGCCACAGGCATGGTGCAGGGGTGTGGTGGTACTCTTCTTCAAGAAGGGCGACAATGCCCGGCTGAAGAACTATATGCCCACCTCACTTCTTAGCCATGTCTACAAGTTGTTTTCAAGAGTCATCACGAATCGTCTCGCGCGCAGGTTTGACGATTTCCAGCCCCCCGAACAAGCCGGATTCCGAAAAGGCTTTAGCACCGTAGACCACATACATACGCTGAGGCAGGTTATACAGAAGACCGAAGAGTATAACCTGCCTCTATGTTTAGCGTTTGTGGACTACGAGAAAGCCTTCGATTCGATCGAGACTTGGGCTGTACTGCAGTCTCTCCAACGGTGCCAGATCGACTACCGGTACATTGAGGTGTTGAAGTGTTTGTACAAAAACGCCACCATGTCAGTCCGTCTTCAGGATCAGACCTCGAAACCAATCCTTCTCCAGTGCGGCGTGAGACAGGGAGACGTCATTTATCCGAAACTGTTCACTGCTGCGCTGGAGGATGTCTTCAAGGTTCTGGACTGGAGGGGGCTGGGCATCAACGTTAATGGCGAGTACATTACTCACCTTCGGTTTGCCGACGACATAGTGGTCATGGCTGAGACCATGGAGAGCCTCAGTAAAATGCTCGATGACCTCAGTAGAGCTTCCGAAAGAGTGGGTCTTAAAATGAACATGGACAAAACCAAGATCATGGTGAATGCCCATGTAACACCCACTCCCATCAAGGTCGGAGACTCTACACTCGAAGTTGTAGACCATTATGTCTACCTGGGACAAACGGTCCAGTTGGGTAGGTCCAATTTCGAGAAAGAGATCAACCGTCGAATCCGACTCGGCTGGGCGGCGTTCGGGAAGTTGCGTGGTATCTTCTCGTCCAATTTACCGCAGTGTCTCAAGACAAAAGTCTATGACCAGTGTGTGTTGCCAGTGATCACCTATGGAACCGAGACGTGGTCGCTCACAATGGGCCTTATCAGAAAGCTCAAAGTCACCCAAAGGACAATGGAGAGGGCTATGCTCGGAATTTCCTTGCGTGATCACATCAGAAATGATGATATCCGCAGGAGAACCAAAGTTACCGACATAGCCCGAAGAATTGCCAAACTTAAGTGGCAGCGGGCAGGGCACATTGCTCGCAGAACGGATGGCCGATGGGGCCGAAAAGTTCTGGAATGGCGACCGCGAACCGGAAGATGATACGCTGGAAGGCCTCCCACTAGGTGGACTGATGACCTGGTTAAGGTTGCGGGAAGGCGCTGGATGCGAGACGCACGGGATCGGTCAATGTGGCGACGCCTGGGGGAGGCCTATGTCCAGCAGTGGACGTCTTTCGGCTGAAATGATGATGATGATGATGAGGTATCTCCTTCAAATAGTCTCGACATTGCAATGATTTAAACTAATATAAGTAAGGAAAACATAAGTACAAATTACAAATTGTAATATATTAGTACAAATTGTAATATATTAGACACAATGATCAATCGTTACTGACTAATAACTGTTTTTACTTTAAGATAGGTGTTAAGCTGTACACATTGGACATGAGCCCGCCAGTGCGAGCAGCAATGATGGCATGTGACATATTCAATGTATGTATGTATGTATGTATAGCATAGCCAATCAGTCCCATTTACGACCTTCTTCTATAGACACGTAACACTCATACACACACCTGTATATCGAACGCTTTCATAATGAACCAATGAGAACGCGACATGGCCACAACATCATACTATTTATTAAAATCACAGAACATGTGGGTGGTGGTGTTTCAAATCCATCCTCATCTGTAGATATTATAATATAAAACAAACGTTTACCTAAACTTTATTACACTGTGGTAGATTTCAAACACGATACCCACACGTTTTGTCGCCAACATCGATCGCACTTCCTCCCGTATATTGCTATTTATCAAGAATCCTAGAGAGCGCGGTAGATGATCATTTACCTTTAACTTAGTTTGATTAGAATGAGGTATTTAATTTCATTGCCCGTAAAGCAAAAAAATTATATTATTTTATTTTTCTTTATTTATTATTCTAGAGACATTTTATACATTTTTAAATATTATTTTTAACTTAAATAATAATAAAATTATTATTATTATTTAATAAACTTAATTTATGAATATCTATTTCTTCATTTAAATTTAACGCGTAAATATTAATCATGATTTAAATCTTATCTATATTCTTAATGTAATCTGATAAATGATAGAAAAATAATCAATCTTCTTAATGTAATCTCATAAATAATAATTTTGTTATCCGTTTAATAATATTATATTCGTCGCTGCATTAATTACTTTATATTATGACCGTATTCAGTTGTCCGGCAGATTTGCGTTTAAGTGTTTAGTTAATTAGATATTGAGCATTGCATTTGAATGTGGGTAGAACTTTTTATTTTATTCGGTAAAATATCCGAAGATGAGGGTATATTAAAACAATACGAATTGCTTGAAGAAATACTTAGTACGACGTTGTTGGTTGGTGAACTTTATTCAGAGCGTTCGGGTATTATAATAGCGGTGTTTATTTGAAAATCATAATACGAGCAAATATAAGTTCAGAAAATAGGGCAAACATTAACGCCTTGCAAAAGAATAGGCTAAATATAATCACAAATTTCTGATGAAAGCGGATAATGTGTAAGTTATATTATAAAAATAATATGATGATGTTTTTTAAATATGGTGCATGATATTTTTGTGTCAAGTAAGCAAATAAAACACTTTTTTGAAATGTTTAATAAGTGTATTTTATATTTTTAGAGGAGAACTGTGATTTGTTGGATTATGAACTTTGAGGAAGAAGAAGGAAGTCTCAAGAGTCGTGCATGAAGTGGCAGACCACCGCTTATAAGTCAAAGTCTCAATGAAGTTTTATGGTGAATGGTGAATGAATATGAAAACAATGGCTTTATACCAACTACGAATGAATTTGAGACGTCATTGCGCACTGTTCGCCGCGCACTCCATGCCGAAGGAAATAAGTGACTTAATTTAGTACTTTAAATCAGTGTTTAAAATCACTTAACTTGGACCACCGCCTTATCTCGGGCATGTGTTAAATTCGTTTCTTAACTAGCCGACAACGAACCATTTGTTTTTCTTTGACCCTCACTGGGATAATACTTCTAAAATGTTTGCATATTGTTATAATGCTAGTGACAATTTGTTTTAATGTGAATAAAAATATCTAAACTGATCTAAGAACCAATTTATTAAGTAAAAAAAGTTTTAATTGTGTTACAATATTATTTTTTATTCCTATTAAATTTATTGTTTTAATTATTAAAGGTAATCTATGTAAACATCATTGTAACATATTATTTAAATCAATGGTTGGTTGGTTTTGAAATAGAGGATGCCCTGGCAATAGTAAATATTTAGCATTGTATTGTTGAGTTTAAGCTTCAAACCTCTTTTCCTAAAGAAAACGAAATAATTATGCTATAGCCTCAATAATTTTACCTGCCTACTATTTAAATTAATTGTAATAATATTTATTAAATCAATGAATTATTTTATTTTCAACAAGTTTTTATTTTTTAATGGTTGGGTATAAGCAAATTTAACAAAGGATGCATAAAAAACTTTTGGTTTTATTTTATACCTATTCTAAGATGCATTCATTTCGTGTAACTTACTAGTCATTATTAGTTACCATTAGTATAGGTTACCAAAAATACAAAATTAAACTTTGTGCAGCCGAGATTTGAACTCGCGTCGACTACGATCCCACTTTAGAGTTCCATTCTCTCACAAGTAGCTGCCACGAGTTACGATAACTTCTAAGATGAATTGTAGACTCAGGTTTGAACCGGCTAAATATAAGTGAAACGAGTAAGTATCTTTGTGTGACGTTGACCACGCCCATTCACCTCGTAGTTAGACTGTATTATGTCTATTGTTTGCGTTGAAACATCGCGAACACACTTAACTGCACAGAACCGTACAGGTGACTATAAACATTGAGGTGTGACTGCAATTTTGACCCTCGACTGTACTATAAAAGAACCTACTTGTCAGGGATAAAATATGAATTACCTATATTTTTGTACCCACAAATTTATTGTAGTATCACGCAATTATAATAATTAAAATCGGGATTTCCATAAGTTCTATAATATTTCGAAAACAACAGGAATTTATTGAAATATAATGATAACTAACGTAGAAAAAAATAACAAGCATACCGGTCATAACTCAAGTCAATCATAATAAATAATATCAATATAGTTAATAAATTATGTATTATATATAGGTAGTAATAACAATTAAATTGATAAAACCTATCTAAATGTCTTAGCAGACACTGCTTTGCTTCATTTCATGTTGAGTTTTTCATAATATCAAGCATTGTTATAGGTCCACTCAGACGCTTGTAGTATCCGTTATAAATTAAAATGATCTCAAAAAAAGTTTTCGTTGTTCTTATAGTGTACTTTGCATCGAATCTCTCATGTAAGTTTGGTTTTTGCATTTTGTATTTGTCTTATTAAACAATTCTGATTTATTTAACCAGCGTCAATGCTAATTAATCAGCAAAGAAAACCGTTTGGATCATAATAAAATAAAACGCACCCTTGCTTGTGCTATTCTATATTTATCCACTTGACCGCCACGCTTTCTTTTTTAAGTGTTTTGTGTGTACATGCATTATAATAAATACATAATTAATAATAATAAATTTATTTATTTTCACACCAAAATAACATAAACTATTTTACATTGGTCAGACAATAATACACAATTCAGTTAAATTTTGAGAGTGGCCAATAAATCGTGTATCAATCAAAATAGGACGATAGTTGGGGTTTTACAAGGAATAAAAAAAATATCTTGGTACTTTATGGTCTACTGCAAATAGTCCCAAATATCGCTCTGTTTCGTTTAAGCCACGATTTTTGGCCCACCCTGTAAATTGTGGGTGACTGTTGCCTAAGCTAGGCCCTTGGCCTGTATTTTAGGACACCAGATAAATTATGTCCTAAGCGCGCTGACAGAATAACATTTCATAGTTTTATTTATTTTTATTATTATCTAGGTTAAGTATGCGAGACGAATGTGAGTAGATGTTTAGAAAGGGTGAATGTGTGGTTGTGTGAAGATGTTTGATTTTGTGTTTAGGGTAAATTATTAATTTAATTTTCTTTTCGCAGATGGACAGAGTGGACGGAGTGGACCCGGCTACCCTAATAAACACCGACGACTGGACCTGGCAACGTATAACACGCGAACACTCCGGACCGACGAGAAGATAGCCGAACTCGAGGAAGAATTGAGCAGGTTGCGGTGGAGTATTATAGGGTTATCTGAAGTCCGAAGAGAGGGAGAGGACTCGATAATCCTCAAATCCGGTAACCTGCTCTATTTCCGAGAGGGTGACCGGCAGTCCCAGGGTGGTGTCGGGTTTATCGTCCACAAGTCCCTTGTGAACAACGTGGTGAAGATCGAGAGTGTGTCGACAAGGGTGGCGTACCTTATACTCAGAATATCCTCGAGATATTCGCTGAAGGTTATACAGGTCTACGCCCCGACCTCGGCTCACCCCGACGACGAGGTAGAGACCATGTATGAGGATATTTCTAGAGCCATGCATGGTTTCAAAACTCACTTCACCGTTGTCATGGGGGACTTCAACGCGAAACTGGGCAAACGAGACGTGGATGAGCTGCAAGTGGGCCAATTTGGAGTTGGACATCGGAACCACCGGGGTCACCTACTAGCCAGCTTTATGGAGAAGGAGGGCCTCTATATGATGAACTCCTTCTTCAGAAAGCGTGAGCACAGGAAGTGGACCTGGCAAAGCCCCGATGGTGCAACTAAAAACGAGATCGACTTCATCATGTCAACCAAGAAGCAAATGTTCAATGATGTCTCTGTGATCAATTCGGTGAAAACCGGGAGCGATCACCGCATGGTGAGAGGCACATTGAACATTAATATCAAGCTTGAAAGGTCTCGACTGATGAAGTCTACGCTCCGTCCAGCACAGATCCAGATCCAAAACCCCGAGAGCTTTCAGCTCGAACTCCAGAATCGTTTCGAGTGCCTAGGGAGCTCCGTGGACGAATACAGCGAATGAATACAGCAACGGGTTCGTGGAAGCTGTCCATACGGTTGGGTCTAAGTTTTTCAAGACCCGCCGTACAGATATAAACAAAAAGCTCTCTGATCCTACTCTCAAACTCATGAAGGAGAGGCGTGAGATGATCCTGCAGTCTTCAGACGATGCGTTGAAGTACCGGCAGCTCAATAGACGGATCTCAAAGTCCTTGAAAAGCGATCTCCGCCGCTTTAATACCGAGCGTATTAAAGACGCGATTGAGCGGAATAAGGGTTCCAAGGTCTTTGCAAGAGATCTGACTATTGGGCAGAGCCAGCTCACGAAACTGAAGACCGACGATGGCAGAATCGTATCCGCCAAACCGGAGCTATTGAGAGAGATCGAGAGATTCTATGGGCAGTTGTACACGTCAACCAGTAAACCCGTCGCGAATTTAGCAAAAGACCCTAGAGCTAGATTGACCCGGCACTATACCGAAGACATTCCGGACGTCAGCCTGTATGAGATTAGGATGGCTCTTAAACAGCTTAAAAACAACAAGGCGCCGGGTGAAGACGGAATTACAGCCGAACTCCTGAAGGCGGGTGGAAAACCGGTCCTTAAGGCCCTTCAGAAGCTGTTTGATTCCGTCATACTCGAGGGCAAAACGCCACAGGCATGGTGCAGGGGTGTGGTGGTACTCTTCTTCAAGAAGGGCGACAATGCCCTACTAAAGAACTATAGGCCCATCTCACTTCTTAGCCAAGTCTACAAGCTGTTTTCAAGAGTCATCACGAATCGTCTCGCGCGCAGGTTTGACGATTTCCAGCCTCCTGAACAAGCCGGTTTCCGTAAAGGCTTTAACACCGTAGACCACATACATACGCTGCGGCAGGTTATACAGAAGACCGAAGAGTACAACCTGCCTCTCTGCTTAGCGTTTGTGGACTACGAGAAAGCCTTTGATTCGATCGAGACTTGGGCTGTGCTGCAGTCTCTCCAACGGTGCCAAATTGACTACCGGTACATCGAGGTGTTGAAGTGTTTGTATAAAAACGCCACCATGTCAGTTCGACTTCAGGATCAGACCTCGGAACCTGTCTTTCTGCAGCGAGGTGTGAGGCAGGGAGATGTCATATCTCCGAAACTGTTCACCGCTGCACTGGAGGATGTCTTCAAGATTCTGGACTGGAGAGGGCTAGGCATCAACGTCAACGGCGAGTACATCACTCACCTTCGGTTTGCCGACGATATAGTGGTCATGGCTGAGACTATGGAGGACCTCAATACAATGCTCGATGACCTCAGTAGAGCCTCCGAAAGAGTGGGTCTTAGGATGAACATGGACAAAACCAAGTTGATGTTGAATGCCCATGTCACACCCACTCCTATTAGGGTCGGAGACTCTACACTCGAAGTTGTGGATGACTATGTCTATCTGGGACAAACGATCCAGTTGGGTAGGGCCAACTTCGACAAAGAGGTCAACCGTCGAATCCGACTCGGCTGGGCAGCGTTCGGGAAGTTGCGCGGTATCTTCACGTCCAACTTACCACAGTGTCTCAAGACGAAAGTCTATGACCAGTGTGTGTTGCCAGTTATGACCTATGGCTCTGAGACGTGGTCGCTCACAATGGGCCTCATCAGAAAGCTTACAGTCACCCAAAGGGCAATGGAGAGGGCTATGCTCGGAGTTTCCTTACGTGATCGAATCAGAAATGTAGAGATCCGCAAGAGAACCAGGGTTACCGACATAGCCCGAAGAATTGCCAAACTTAAGTGGCAGTGGGCAGGGCACATTGCTCGCAGAACGGATGGCCGATGGGGCAGAAAGGTTCTGGAGTGGCGACCGCGAACCGGAAGACGTTGCGTTGGAAGGCCTCCCACCAGGTGGACCGATGACCTGGTGAAGGTTGCAGGGATCCGCTGGATGCGGGACGCACGGGACCGGTCAATGTGGCGACGCTTGGGGGAGGCCTATGTCCAGCAGTGGACGTCTTGCGGCTGATATGATGATGATGATGATGAGATGGACAGAAGGATAAAAAGTTTTTTCGAAATGACTATAAATATTTAGAAACAACAGAGAGTTTCTACAAGATATCCTCTATACCAAAAACTTTCTCTGAAGCAAAAAGAGCGTGTTTTCTGGAAGGAGCCATTTTGTGGCACCCAGACAACCAGGTAGAAGCTGATGCTGTGATATCTTACTGGAATAGCACCCAGCCTACATGGTGGACGTTGAATTTGGGATTGTCTGACTTTATAGTGCAAGGAGTATTTGAGACTATTGACGGTAAGTCTTTTTTTATTATTTATGGTCTCGCGTTTGACCACTATTTCACCAGATGGTAAGCGATGATGTGGTCGACGGTGAAGTCTGAAGTAATTCAGCAGTGCTGTTCTATTTCTTATTTAACTCGTATCCATCTATTGCCATGTGTAGGTCTCTCCCATTGCAGGTCATTTTACCCCATCTTGAGCCTCTCACGGTCTTGGTCTACCCACTTCCAGAGTTGTACTTGTTTTAAATTTTGTATCTAAGTACGTTAGTACTTAGTACATTCTAAGTTAATCATTGACTTAATCGTGTGAACGTAACCAATATGTGAAGAAAACTGAATTTATAATGTATTAAGACGACGACAGTAGCCAAAGACTTTGAGGGAACAAAACGCGCAAGTTCAGTAGTTTTTTGTACTTTCCTTATTATTCTAAAACTATATGAAGCCTCAAATCAAAATGTAGATAATTTAATTATCTTTGAGATGCTTAAAATTGAACCCAAATACGCCCGGCGGTTCTGGTGCGATTGACGTTTTTTTTCCGTGTTAGACATAATTTTACAAATTAATTACACTATATAATATCAACTCAAAATGTTCATAGATCAAATTATTAAGAAAATGGTGTAATGTAACAAATAATTAAAAAAAAATACGACTCGCTGTTCAGACATGATTCTTATTTTAAAATCAGCTACTGAGGGTTATCTGCGCCTTAATTAAGATAGTCTGAACTCGCCAATCTGCATTGAGGAAGCGTGGTGATCAAAAGCTGTTGCCTTCTAAGTCTGAGAATAGGTATTTGTGAGACAGCAATAAATATGATTAATGTTTTACCATGTTGTGTGTCATTCCTGGCAAAAAGTGCTCTTTCTCCTTCGTGTTTGGGAAAGTTTATTTATTATTATTACTTCATAATTGCAGGCAAACGAGTGGCTGACGTATATCATAACTGGTACATAGGAGAGCCACACGATTCCTTGGGCAAAGAAGACTGTGCCATTCTATACGCAAGTGGAAAAATGAATGATGTACCATGTGACAGTATTAATCCATTCATTTGCAAAAAGACTCTCCAGTCTTTAGAATGGAACCAGCAATGCAATATGCCTGATTTGGGTGAGTTATTTAAGAAAAAGTAACACTGTAAGGAAATAAACCTACTACAACATATCAGTTTTGAATTTGCCAACTTGAATATAACGATTTGGTTGTGTTCTCAATGACTTTGTTGCTGACTGCAAAACTAAGTGTTGAGTTTGACAGATCTTGACCGTTCCACGTTGCTTTAAGGTTAGCGCAAACACAAATTGAATGCTCAATCCTTCCATTGCACCGCGACTTGAGTATTGTTTTTAGGGTTCCGTACCACAAAAGGTAAAAAAAGGAACTCTAGGCCGTCTGTCCGTGTGTCGCCACCGATTTTCTCAGGAACGGGTGGACCTAGCAAGTTGTGTATACCAGATACTGAGGTCTATAGTCCCTATTAGGTGTTTAAAAATCAAAGTCCTTAGTCAACACGATAAAAATATATTAGCAAATTTATATTTTCGCGAAAACTTGTAAGTACCAAAATGTACCTTAATTTTCTTTATTTTTTCTTTTCCGGTACTTTCCCTTTATTTGTGCTTTAAGACCTTGCTTTTTCCCAAAATTGTACCCTATAGGTTTTTGGTCGAAAACTTATATTATGGGCGTTTTACTGTTTGAATCGAGGCATTTTAGCAAGATATCGTGTCATAGTTATGACACGATATCTTGCTAAAATGCCTCGATTCACAACGCTTCGATCAACAATCTATCGAACACGTACTTACGTGTTCGATAGATTGTTGATCGAAGCGTGTCTATTATTAGATAAATTATGTAATTTCTAAAGTAAGTAATAAAAAAAAATACGGGGTTTTCCATTTTTTATTTTTATGACAGACATTTTAACAAACATTTGTTTTACAGATTACACTTTTAATGAGAAAAGCGGCAACTGTTACAAGTTGCATTCAGTCCCATTAAACTGGACTGATGCTTATAATGTATGCAGTTCAGAACAATCCTACTTAACGGTGGTCAACAATCGGTTGGAAATGGACGAGCTTGTGAAACTCACGGCACCTGCACCAAAAGACTGGAATGCAGGGAGCTACCTAAGAGGAATATATCATCTGGGCTTTCATAACAGGTTCAATGAGGGCTGGCAAACATTAAAAGGTACGGGGAGTGTGTGAAAGCCATGAGGAAGTATCAATAGTCGGATTACGCGCGTAAAACAACAATCGTACGTGAAAGAGAACGCGTTCGAATTTGTTTAAGAGATAGGAAGAGAAAACCTAAGATGAGATGTGCGTGATTGCTGTTAAGTGCAGTCCTGAGGGTTCTGGCTTCCATAGATTGACTTTAAAGAGAATATGTGTAAAGTAATAATGTCATCATTGTTTGTTCCCTGCTGTTTTTGCTCTAGCGCAATCCTTGAACTCCTCTTACTAGTCAAACTGGGCAATTTGTGGACAGCAGTACTGCAACACATTTGTAAAAACAATTTCAAGTAATACATTTTGTCAGAGTTTTCCAAACAAAAGGAACCGTTATTGCAAATGTGTAAGTAATACAATTGAGGGTGCAATTTTTTATTTTTTTTTACAGGCACAGCTGTCAGTGAAAACATAACCTCGTGGGGAAACCAGCTGAGTGGAGGGAGTCATGACCAGTGTGGCTCGATGTTCTACACTGGCCGCCTAACCCAAGTTGACTGTGGTTTGAAATGCTTCTTTATTTGTGAACACGAAATAGACCCGTCTATTCTAAACCAAGATAATGAAGAAAATTTTCAAAGGTGATAATAATATTATATGTTGTGATTGTTTTAATTTCATAAATAAAAAGAAAAGTGGAAGTAATTAGTTGTTTTTTTATTTGTATGACATAGTATGATAAGAAAGAAGCTAAACCAAGAATGTTTCAATAAAAATGCAGTGAAAATACTGTTTCCAAAATATTAAAACTTGAACTATTGAACTATGTTTGGTCAAGCAAGATTTATATAAAATCTTGCTTGGCCAAAAATAGTTCAAATGGTTTACCGTTATGTTCTTTAATCTTGGGATAAGGATAGTAGTGAAGAACAGTTTCTGATTAACGAGCGCCCTTGTTTTGTGGTCTCTTGGATACATTGCGTCGTCCGTCCCATAACCGTCGGCTAAATACATCAATATAGCGTGACTGCGATGCGGAAACAAAAAGAAGTGAGTGACAAGTGATTTAGAGGCAAAATATCCGTCAGAGAGGGAAAAATAAATCAATTTGCTCAGTAATAAATTAGGATCTGTTAAGCCGTGTCCACGGATAAAAACGAGTTTGTTTGAGTTGTGGATTTGGCAAAATTTAGGGCCGGATGCAAAAATGTTGGTATGAGGACGCAAATGGTCAACAGTGAATCTTTAAAGGTCAGCTTATCCTGTTTATCTGAAATAAATGTTCACTAGTGTCAAGCCAAAGCCGCTTGACCTAGTAATGCCCCTTTTCACTAGAACTTGGCGTCATGCACAAAAAAATAATGCTTAAATATTTTTACATTGTTGAACAGTGCAAAAACAGTGCGCTTTTGTTCGGGGGTTTTGGTGTCACCTAGTGTTAGTAAAAACTAGGATAGGTAAGGTACCTAAACGATACTCAATAAACCTACCATGCAATATGAAATCGTCATCTTCTAGTACATGAAACGTTTTCATTGGATTTTTCTGAAAGTTGGAATATTAGAGTAAATAGATTTGAGAGATAAAGATCTTCAAGTACATTACTTATTCAGCACATAATTATAGAGATGACTGCAAATCCCGGATTAATTGCTCGTTACAATCCCGCAGGTTTAATATATAATTGCTAACAAAGGTACATAAAACAATTATTTTAAGATCTTACTTTATAAAACTCCAGGTGCAAACGTTGCATATCCTTAAAATCAACTTCTATAGTCTCGTAAGGCACATTGAATATATCACAAGCCATCAGGGGTGCTCGAACAGGTGGGCTCAGCTCCGTTGTGTAAAGTTTTACTACAATCTGAAATGTTTTACTAAGAAACTATTTAATAATATCACTAATTAGGGCTTGCACAACAGACAATAACTAAGCATGGAGCTTAGTTATTGTCTGTTGTGCAAGTTATGTGCTGAACCTATGAACAGTGGATTAGCTTATGCCTTGTTAAAACGATGTATGCAAGTTTGCAACATTGCTCGCAGTAATAATCCCACTTTAAAAAGCTCTCTATATTGGCTTTAAAAACCACTCTTTGGTGAAGAACATCGTTGAATTTCATGTTTCTGCAAGAAACTGCTCAGTTTTCAGGGATTATAAAGATAGGGAAATCTATTGAATCACCTGTTTGCGCTGTGTTCGTATCTAATTACTACGAAAACGTATGCTTCTTGTGTAAATAAATAGCACAACTAGCTAAGATTTTCAATCACGACACATCTCACATGTTAATCAGAGCCACTGTGTGACGAGATCTTGGAAAATGCCTTGACTATAGTCTAGTTAGTGAGAGTTGCCTGAAACTAAGTAATTTCTTCTTAGTCTTTGTTTACTACATAATTATCTGTAGGACCATTTTCCTGAGTAACATGTTGTAAACGCTTTGTCTACAAGCGTCAAGGATAACAATTAAACTTTATCTGCAGCAAACTGTTATGGCCACTGTAGCCAATAGCTTACGTTCTTCACTCTACATTTATTAGTATGTCGTAGGGACTGTAGCCTGATGTTTACATCCTATTTTTACGTTTACTTCTTACAGCAATTCTACGAATGAGCCTTATCCAACATATCTGCGAACGTTGGCATTAACGAGTATACTACTAACCCACGGTACTTACAATGTAAGTCACAAGAACTTGTTCCTATTCCAGGCTATCAAAAAACGTCCTGACTTTTGGAGAAATCTTTGTACAATAAACCAAAACAATGTACTTACATTGAGGTAATAATGTACTTATCTCAATGTGTCACTGACCTCTATCATACAAGTACGCTGGACTAAACATACTATATGAAATGACAGTTGATTTTTGTGCTGATTCAAAGCGCCCCGCTCGAGCGTATTAGGAACTAAAATTGACACATTTAGAGATAGGTTAATACCGATATTTCTCAAAATTAGGTAATACTAATATATTCGCCTGGAAATATTATAATATTGTAACTAATATATCAGTATTAGTGATATTTTTAAATTACACTAATATAAAAATAGTAGACTTGGCAAGGCGTATCAGTCATCTACTGTATTGACTTCTCGTAGTATGTTGGAACTAAATATCTCATATTGGTATTGGTGATGAATGTTATATGAATGCCTAATAATCAGTAAAAATATGTTCAAAAGCAATGTGTAATACTAAATTCTGGAATCATCATCATGTTCATCCACAGCCTGACTTCGCCAACCGCTGAGCACAGGCCTCACTCTTGTACCAATCACCACGTTTCTGAGCATTGAGTTAAATATACTACGTACTAGAGGAGACTCCTCAACTCAATTGTTTGTAACACGCGTTAGAGCGCGCGTACCCCAACTCACTTAGTCTGTGGCAAGCGCTCGCTGCAACGTGACACGTTTGAGTACTTAGTTTTGTTTCTTATAAAATGCCTTCGTGTGTATTGAGATACTGTTCAAACAACTCGAGAAATATAAATAAAATTCAAGGAATGAGTTTTCAACAGTAAGTAGAAAACACGCTTAATTTAATTATATTTTATCAATTTATTGTATCTCGTGACGTTGCGTCACCGCGGAGGCGGGACATGGCCATGTTTGTGTAAATTTCAAAGAGTAAGAAAAAGTTCATCTGCGCGCATTGATTGTCTATCTGTGAGAACATAAAGTTTATGTATGGTGGTACGGTGACGATGACCGTCATCTTCTTCGTGTTAGGTTACTTTAGACCCTTCAGACAGAAATAGGAGCCCCGCGCAGCGGGGCTCCGTCGACATTGTTGTTAAATAGTAATTATAAAAACTTTAACCATGGATATGTCCATAACCATGGGGCTCCGAGTGGTGGGGATGGTAAAGGGGGAAAAAAGCCCTCCATTTATAGAGTTAAAGAAAAGTATAATGGTCAACTTAATTATTCTCGTCTACTGGCACAACATGTGCTTAACACGATATATTACTATAGGCTGATATATCAGCAATCCTTATAGAATCTGTAGCAATAAAAGTTTTACTAAGGAATGTTTCTAAGAGGCCATATCCCTCATCAATGTTGTCCAGCCATTTCCGTTTTAATGTTGCTCTACGCTCAATTATTAGAGCATACTGAAAAAAGGAAATATAGCTTAAAATGAAAGAAAAAGGACGGCACAGAAACTAGAACAGATACAGGTCCTGACTTTGACAAGAAGGCTGTACTCATCAAAATTATATGCCATAAGGCCTAAACAGGACGTCGCTTATGTCAATGAATCTTCGAAGGGTTTTTTTTTTAATGAAAACATTTTATTTAAATAAATGGCTTAATGTTTTGTTTGAATTTTCGGTATAAAGAAACTTTATTCCCAATAAAGACATAGGTCACTTACTTCAGAACAATACTAAAAAACTAAAATTATAGAGAAGAAAAAGTTTGTTGTCAGTATTACAAGTTAATAGTTACCCATCCAATGCATTCATTTCTCCAGAACTGATCAATCCGCAATTATGTGCTGACTAAGTTGAGTCTTCAATGCATTGAAAGAGTGTAGATTTCTAATAAAGAACGGTAACTGATTATAGAGTTGTGTTCCTTCAAAAGTTAGCATTTTTTTGGAAAAGTTTAATTTCATAATACGAATTATTGTTGAATGCAAATAAAAAATAAAACTCTATAAAGAAATCTAAAGTACTGTTTTCCGGTGTACTATAACAGTACTTGCCAAAATATGTAAACCTTAAAATGTTTGGATCCACAAATTTCTCTTAATCTCTCTAAATCTTAATCTTGCGATTTTAATAATTAAAATCGGGATTGCCATTAGTTCTATATTTCTATAAAAACTCTACAAAAAAAGTTGGCCGAGACAAAGGAAACATTTTCATTCATTGGTGAGTTCTTAAATTGTGTGAAAAAACCGGCACATGTAGTTTTCACACTGATGGAGGTACTTGCGTTAGCTAGTTAGATTTATGTCTGTGGCAACACAAATATGGTGATATTTTTCCTGTTAATATGACCCATAAAATTTAAATGTTTTATTTTCTTAATTTTAATGGAATATGAGACGGATTGATTAGTGATGATATAAAAATATCAGCTCCTTATCAAGTTTGATTGTAAGGTTATCGATCGCGAGAGTGCATGTGTTATAATTAAACTTTTTACAAAAAATACAACCGACTTCCAAATAAAAACACTATAAAGTAAAAAATAACTTCAGTTTCGGCAGTCTGTATTCCTGTTTTCGTTATTTCGTTGTTTGACACCGGCTTCCAAAAATTAAGTTATTTTTACTTTATAGTGTTTATATTTGGCAGTCGGTTGTATATTCTGTATAACAGTTTTTTATTTATATCTTTTTTGATGATGATGACACAATAAACCAATTCTCTCTATCTAGGTACCTATAATGCCCTAAGTGAAGCCAAAATAGATTAACCCAGTAACATGAAACTTAAACAAAACCGGTGGAATGAGAGTATACCAGGGTGAACCGTTCACACCTGCGCACCCTTTAGAGCGTGCTAGTGTGATGTTATGTTATGAACAGACATGCGATTGAAGCCATCCCAAGTGATTTGCCGTTATTGATTGAAGAGTTCTGATGAATATCTCCGAAGTTCTTCATCAGGTCTTGATGAATTTAAATGGGATCACATGACAAGCACCAGCTTTCAAATAAAAAAAGAATCATCAAAATCGGTTCACCCGGTAAAAAGTACTCAGGTACACATAACAAAATACAGTCGAATTGATAACCTCCCCTTCCTTTTTGGGAAGTCGGTTAAAAACAAGAAGCAATTATCGAAATATTATGATAACTATCGACGAAAATTACACGAATCCTGGTCAATCAATCAAGTCAGGTCAATCTTAATAAATAATATCAATATAGTTTATAAATTATGTATGTATATTAATAACAATAACATTGATAAAACGTATCTGAATGTCATGGCAGACACTGCTTTGCTTCATTTCATGTTGAGTTTTTCATATCAAGCAGTTGTTAGGTCCAGTCAGACGCTTGTAGTATCCATTATCAATTATCCGTTATAAATTAAAATGATCTCAAAAAAAGTTTTCGTTGTTCTTATAGTGTACTTTGCGTCTAATCTCTCATGTAAGTTTGGCTTTTGCATTTTTTTAAATTTGTCTTTTAAAATAATTCTGATTTGTTTTAACAGCGTCAATGTTAATTGATCGGCAAAGAAATTTTATGGATCATAAAATTTCTTGTGCTATTCTATCTTTATATGGACTTTCTCTTTTAAGTGTTTTGTGTGTATATAAATAATAACTTTTTTTTATCTCGGCAAAATATCCATAAATTATTTTACATTGGTCAGATTCTACAATTCAGGTAAATGTACAGTGTAGGATCCGCAAATCTATCTATATCAATAGATTTGCGGGGATTCGCTGGATGCGGGACCCACGGGACCGGTCAACTTGGCGACGCTTGGGGGAGGTCTATGTCCAGCAGCGGACGTCTTTCGGCTGATATGATGATGATGATACAGGGTAGGCAAAAATCGTGGATCAAACGAAACATGGGTGATAGTTGGGTTCAAAAGGAGGAAAAAAATTATTTATTTGGTACTTTATGGACTACTGCAAATAGCGCAAATATCGCCCTGTTTCGTTTGATCTACGATTTTTGGCCCACCCTGTGCATTGGTGGCTAAGCTAGGCTCGTGGCCTGTGTTTCGTCAGGACACCAGGAAAAATAATTTATAAAAATGTAAAGTAGTGGGTCCAATTTACATCTTCTAAATTACTAACTTCTGCCAGCTGCTTTGCCTGCGTGTATTATACATTAAACCTTCCTCTTGAATCACTTTATCTATTAAAAAAAACCGCATCGAAATCCGTTGCGGAGTTTTAAAGATATAAGCATACAAAGGGACAGACAGCGGCAAGCGACTTTGTTTTATACTATGTAAGGATGTACTGAGCGCGCTGACAGAATGAAGTACGGTATCATACGAAATTGCATAGTTTTATTTATTTTGATTAATATCTAAGTTAAGTATGCGAGACGAATGTGTGTGATTATGTGTTTAAGTGAAGTGAAGTGATTGTGTGTTTAGGATATTTTTTTATTTTCGCAGTTGGTCAGAAGGATAAAAAGTTTTTTCGGAATGACTATACATATTTAGAAGCAACAGAGAGTTTTTACAAGATATCCTCTTTACCCAAAACTTTCTCTGAAGCCAAAAGAGCGTGTTTTCTGGAAGGAGCCATTTTGTGGCACCCAGACAACCAGGAAGAAGCTGATGCTGTGATATCTTACTGGAATAGCACCCAGCCTACATGGTGGTCGTTGAATTTGGGATTGTCTGACTTAATAGTGAAAGGAGTATTTGAGACTATTGCCGGTAAGTCTTTTTTGTATTATTGATAGACTCGCGTTTGGCCTCTATCTCACCAGATGGTAAGCGATGATGTGTTGACGGTGAAGTCTGAACAAACATTTGTATGGCCTACAGATAGTTGTGCCGGATTTAGGTGTCTTGTCTATGCGAGTTTAAATGTTTCTAAACGTACCCACGATACAGGAAGAAATTGATAGTGTTTTTTTAACTCGTATTCATCTATTGCCGAATGTAGGCCATCCCATTGCACGACATTTTACCCCATCTGGAACCTCTTACATATACTCACGCTTGGTATCTTGACCAAATCGTTGGTCTACTCTTGGGCTGTCTCTTGGAGTTGTTGTTGTTTTCAATTTTTTGCACACTCAATTAATGGGCCCCCTTAAAGGGTCGCTAACACTTTAGTGACGTGACGTAGCGCCAAGGGGGCAACATATCCGGAGGTGCCTGAGGAGTGGAGAGGTAGGTAAAAATTTAGTATCGTTTGGCAGGAGGAGGGGAGAGAGGGGGTGGGGGGAGGGTAGGGGGGTTACCCCTCCCCTTGGCACCAGTTCCATTACAAGGTAACGCACCTTTCCTGAGAAAAACACATTATTGTAACCTAAACTCAAAACACTTTAAAGTTGCTTCTGCATCGTCTCCGGCGCTGCGGGAAGTGCAACCCCTTCGCCCTTACGTAACAAAGGATAGGCACTCATGCTCACCTCCGCAGCTTCGGCTTACTGGTAATACCAGCCTCACCCGCTACGGCTCGCACGGGTGCCTATGCTTTGTTACAGCGGGCGGGGATTGCTCTCCCTTCGCGCCTCCGGTTTTTATAAACACTCTAGGGGTAGCAGCCAAAAGACTACGTGAAGTCGGGGTGCCCCGGTTCGGTTTTGGAAAAGATTCGACCTATTTTAACCATGAAGTGGGGGTACACTAACTCACTTTCTGAGCAGGATTTCTAGGTTATTATATAAATGAATAAAAAAGTCGTCGAAGAAAACCATAAAAACACCTAGAAACACAAAAAGCACATTCACGCGACTCGGGGAGAAACGGAATGAATGAAAACAAATGACACTGACATGTCACCCATGATGCAAAATCCAATTAGTTTTTTTTATTTTTATGTTCCGTTTCAACAATTTTGCTCGAAATATTGCGCCACAGACAATATGCTGGTACTGTTTTGGTTGTCAATCGCCCATTTTGACGTTCGTTTTCACTGTTTATCTGATTGAGGTTAGAAACATTTTTTATTTTCTCGAAAATATGCAATACCTTGTAATAAGAGTAGTACTGTTTTAATCAGGGACCCATCCCCTACCAGCTTTAACCACTTTTAACTCTCTACTCCTGCCAAACGATACTAAACCCAAGCCGAGAGGTATACCACGGCTATCAAGACAATCCCGGAAGTACGGCAAAGATCCCTACCAGCACCTTACTGGGTTTAAAAGATTTATTTATTATTATAACTTAATATTTTCAGGTAAACGGGTGGCTGACGTATACCATAACTGGAGGATAGGAGAGCCAAACAATTATTTGGGCAAAGAAGACTGTGTGATCCTAACCGCAAATGGAAAAATGATTGATGTGCCATGTGAAGGAATTAATCCATTCATTTGCAAAAAAACTCTCCATTCTTTAGAATGGAACCAGCAATGCAATATGCCTGATGTGGGTTAGTTATTTAACAAAAAATAATACTGTAATGAAATAAACCTACTACATATCAGTTTTGAATTTGCCAACCTAAATATAACGATTTAGTTGTGTTCTCAATTAATTTGTTGCTGACTTTAAAACTAAGTTTTGAGTTTGACAGATCTTGGCCGGTCCACGTTGCGTTAAGGTTAGCGCAAACACAAATAGAAAGCTCGATCTTCCCATTACACCGCGACTCTATACTCGGAATTTTAATTCGATTCCAGATTTGACAATTTCAGTGTTGCAACGTTATGACAAGTACTAAATAGTGACGTTGCAAAATTATTCGATATGGAAATGGAATATTTCCGAATCGATTCTTCTCGTTTATAATTTTACTCTCGTAAACTAAGTATATCAGGAAATTAAATATTTCTGAACCGATAATTTAGTTTTGACGATTAATTAACGATCTGAGACTTTTCTTTTATAATTGTGTGTGAAATAAATAAAAAAATGTGATCATGAAGGAACATGACAAATAAAACAGATAGATGTATTATGATAATAATTTATTTTATATATTGTCGCCGTCATCGCTATCGCTATCGCTGTCACTTTCTGTAACATTTATTATAAATGTGTCTGTGATATTGTCAATTAACATATCTAGCCTACTCATGTTTTCCTCTACTTTGACAACATGGGATACGCATTTAGAGCATTCGGTAGCCGTAATTTTTTCACACACTGATTGTTTATCGATTTTTATGTTCATCACTACACTATTATATGTGGTATCATTATTTCACAAAATGACAGTAGCTAATGTCAAATCTGGAATCGAATTAAAATTCCGAGTATAGTATTGTTTTTTATTAACCCACGACGGAAAAAAAAAGGTTGTTATAAGTTTGAAGTGTGTGATTGTGTAACTGTCTTTGGCATCATAACTCCTAAACGGATGAACCGATTTTAATTTAGATTTTATTTTTTATACTGTGACGAAATCGGGAGTTTTTTAGCTAAGTTTAATGAAAATCGATTCAGCCGTTCAAAAGTAATGGGCCGTTTTACTGTTTGTATCGGGGTATTTTCGCAAGATATGATGTCATAATTACGTGTTCGATAGATTGTTGATTGAAGCGTGTCTACTACTTTATTATGACAGACATTTCACCAAAACTTTTCTTTTACAGATTACACTTTTAATGAGAAAAGCGGCAACTGTTACAAGTTGCACACAGTCCCATTAAACTGGACTGATGCTTATAATGTATGCAGTTCAGAACAATCCTACTTAACAGTGGTCAACAATTGGTTGGAAATGGACGAGCTCGTAAAACTCAAGGCACCTGGACCAAAAGACTGGAACGTAGGGAGCTACCTAAGAGGAATATATCACCTGGGCTTTCATAACAGGTTCAATGAGGGCTGGCAAACAGTTAAAGATACGGGAGTGTGTGAAAGTCATGGGGAAGTGTCAATGGTCGGCTTACGCGAGTAAAACAATAATCGTACGTGAAAAAGAATGCGTTTGAAGTTGGTTAAGAGATAGAAAGAGAAAACCTAGTATGCAATGTGCGTGATTGGGGTTCAGGGCAGTCCTGTAGGGTTCTGGCTTCCGTAGATTGATTTTAAAGAGAGTGAGAATTCTTACATGATTTTTGAAAATCATGTAAGAATTCTTAATCGTCAAACTGTGCAATTTGTGGGCAGCATCACACTAATTGCGCTGCACATTTATAAAGACCAATTCAAGCAATAGATTTTGTCGGTGTATTCGAAAAAAAGAGATTGACATTGCAAGTGTGTAGGTTACAATTCAGGGTGCATGAAGTTTTTTTTTGTTTTACAGGTACAGCTGTCAGTGAAAACGTAACCACGTGGGGAAACCAGCTGAGTGGAGGGAGTCATGACCAGTGTGGTTCGATGTTCTATACTGGCCACCTAACTCAGGTTGACTGTGGTTTGAAATGCTTCTTTATTTGTGAACACGAAATAGACCCGCCTATTCTAAACCAAGATAATGAAGAAAACTATCAAAGGTAATAACAGACTATGATGTGATTGTTTTAATTTCATAAATAAAAATTAAAGTGACTCTAATTAGTTGTTTTTTGTGACATAGTATGATAAAAAAGAAGCTAAACCAAGAATGAAATTAAAAAAAACAGTGAAAATACTGTTACCAAAATATATAAGATGAACTAGATGTATGAATGTGGGTGAAGCAAAAGAAGTATGTAAGGATCGTAGCAGGTGGCGTTTTGTAGTTTCTGCGTAGGTTTCTGGTAGTAGTCCCATGGAAAAAAGGCGTGTGTTTATGTATGTATAAAAATCTTGCTAAAATATGTAAATCTTGTTTTATAAAATATATAAATGAAACTTTTAAGTTGAAAGGGATGAGAATAAATGTGAACAAGACTAAGGTAATGGTGTTTGAATGAGAAGACAATATTTCGGGGTGTGAAGTGCAAATTAAACATACGAGTGTGGAGCAAAGTTAGTATATCTGGGTAGTATGTTCACTAGGGACGGGAAGATTGAAGAGGATGTGGAAAGGAGAGTGAATGCAAGGAATAAAGTGAATGGTGCTATACATGCGGTTGTGACCAGCAAGTCGATGTCTCCGGAGGCTTGACTTGCCGTTCACAACAGCGTGCTGGTGCCTACACTTATGTATGGAAGTGAAGGTTGGCTATGGCAAAAAAGACATGAAAGTAGGTTTAATGCAGTAGAAATAAGTTCCTTGCGAAGTATGTGTGGTGTCATTTTAAATGATAGATTGAGGAATGATGTAATAAGACAACGTTGTTGTTTAAAAGAAGATGTAGTGACTAAAATAGAAAAGAGTATGTTAAGATGGTTTGGCCATGTTGAGAGGATTAAAGAAAGGCGACTAACGAAAGGTATTTACAAGGCAGACGTGAATGGGGACGCCCTAGAAAGACATACATAGACCTTATTGGTGATGTTCTTCAGAAAGACAGGTGCGTAGTACTAATAACCAGCGTGTGTGTATGACTAGATGTATGAATGTGAGTGAAGCAAATGAAGTATGTAAGGATCGTAGCAGGTGGCGTTTTGTAGTTTCTGCCTACCCACATCTCGTGTGGGTTAAAATGCGTGAGTTTATGTATGTATAAATCTTGCTAGACCACAAAATAGTTAAAATCGTTTACCGTTATGTTCTTTAATCTCGAGAAAAGGATAGTAGTGTCAAAGAACAGTTTCTGATTAACGAGCGCCCTTGTTTTGTGGTTTTCCCGATACCATGCGTCGTCCGTCCCATAGGCGTCAGCTAAATACATCAATGTAGCGTGACTGTGAAGCGGAAACAAAAAGAAGTGAGTGACAAGTGATTGAGAGGCAAAATATCCGTCAGAGAGGGAAAAATAAATCAATTTGCACAGTAATAAATTAGGACGTGTTAAGCCATGTCCACGGATAAAAATTAGTTTGTTTGAAATGTGGATTTGGCAAAATTTTGAGCCGGATGCAAAAATGTTGGTCATCATTCATCATCATCATTTCAGCCGAAAGACGTCCACTGCTGGACATAAGCCTCCCCCAGGCGTCGACACATTGGCCGATCCCGTGCGTCTCGCATCCAGCGCTTTCCCGCAACCTTAACCAGTTCATCAGTCCACCTAGTGGAAGGCCTTAGGCCGATCGCGGTCGCAATTCCAGAACTTTCTGGCCCCATCGGCCATCCGTTCTGCGAGCAATGTGCCCTGCCCATTGCCACTTAAGTTTGGCAGTTTTTCGGGCTATGTCGGTAACTTTGGTTCTCCTGCGGATATCATCATTTCTGATGTGATCACGCAAGGAAATTCCGAGCATAGCCCTCTCCATTGCCCATTGGGTGACTTTGGGCTTTCTGATAAGGCCCATTGTGAGCGACCACGTCTCGGTCCCATAGGTGATCACTGGCAACACACACTGGTCATAGACTTTTGTCTTGAGACACTGCGGTAAATTGGACGAGAAGATACCACGCAACTTCCCGAACGCCGCCCAGCCGAGTCTGATTCGACGGTTCACCTCTTTCTCGAAATTGGTTAAACTGGACCGTTTGTCTCAGGTAGACATAATGGTCTACAACTTCGAGTGTAGAGTCTCCGACCTTGATAGGAGTGAGTGCAACATGGGCATTCACCATGACCTTGGTTTTGTCCATGTTCATTTTAAGACTTACTCTTTCGGAAGCTCTACTGAGGTCATCGAGCATTAGCATCAAAATGTTGATATGAGGACGCAAATGGTCAACAGTGAACCTCTAAAGGTCAGCTTATCCTGTTTATCTCAAATAAATGTGTGTGTGTTTGTGTAACTGGTGTCAAACCAAAGCCGCTTGGCCTAATAATGCCCCTTTTCAATAGAACTTGGCGAAATGCACTTAAATTTAATGCTTAAATATTTTTATATTATTAAGCAGTGCAAAAGCCGTTCGCTGTAAGTTGTTCGGGGACTTCAACTTTTGATGTCACGTAGTGTTAGTAAAAACTAGGATAAGTTAGGTACCTAAACAATGCTAAATAAAAATACTGCTAAAGTACAAACTTATCATGCAATATGAAATCTTCATCTTCTAGTACAGGCAACGTTTTCATTGTATTTTTGTTGGAAACTTACAGTAGATAGATTTGCGTAGGGAGATAAAGATCTTAAAGTACATTACTAATTTAGCACATAATTATAGAGATGATATAACTACTATTTGTACGTTTACTTCTTACAGATAATTTTATTTTTTATAAAAATATTTAAAAATGTAGACAATAAGAAAATAAATTAAATAAAGGAAAACAATAAATTTAATAGTAATAAAAATAATATTGTAACACAATTAAAACTTTTTTTACATAATAAATTGGTACTTATATCGGTTTAAATATCTTTATTCACATTAAGACAAATTGTCACCAACATTACAACAATATGCAAACATTTAAGAAGTATTATTCCAGTGAGGATAACAGAAAAACAAATGGTTCGTTGTCGGCTATTTAAGAAACGAATTCAACTCATTCCCGAGAAAAGGCGGTGGTCCAAGTTAAAAAATTTAAACACTGATTTAAAATACTAAATTAAGTCACTTATTTCCTTCGGCATGGAGTGCGCAGCGAACAGTGCGCAATGACGTCTCGAATTCACTAGCAAAACGCCTAGTTGGTATAAAACCATTGTTTTATATTCATTCAAGATAAAACTTCATTGAGACTCACATATAAGCGGTGTGCCACTTCATGCACGACTCTTGAGACTTACTTCTTCCTCAAACTTCGTAATCCAAACCAAACACAGTTCTCCTCTAAAAAATAAAAAAAACACTTATTAAACACATCAAAAAGTATTATAATACCTCGAACGCTCTGATTAAAGTTTACCAACCAACAACGTCGTACTAAGTATTTCTTCTACTAATTCATACACGTATTGTTTCAATATACGCATCTTCGGTGATTTTACCGAATAAAATAAAAAGTTCTACAATGCTCAAGATCCAATTATCTAAACACTTACACGCAAATCTTCCGGACAACTGAATACGGTCAAAATATAGAGTAATTAATGCAGCGACGAACGTAATATTATTTTCTCAAAAATGGTATGTAATATTGCCATAACATCTCTAAAAAGTCTCTAGAAAGTGAATTCTACCGGAGACTTATTCACAACTGTCCAGTAAGTAAGTATGTAATTTACTTACTGGACAGTAGTAGGGATAGGTCCGATATATCAAAACGTAACTTATATCGGATATGTGTTAGATATCATATCATATCGATATCAATATCAAAATAACCGATATTACAAAAACTATATCTAATATAACTGTACTACTAATACCGATATTTGAAAACCGAACCAAACCATTTACTTTTCAAAATCAATGACGAACAACGAACAATAGTACATTGTGTATTAAGGGCGGTAGTTAAGGAATTACGATCGAGACTCTAGTAGAAGCCCGAAGTCGAAGACTGAGGGCTTTCTGAGTCGAGGACAAGTCAGCACAGCTGTTATTACGAAATACGTGAACTTTTTTTTAAGCGGTTGGCGAATTTTTGCCCACACCACAGATTATACAGTGTTTCGTTCAGAAACTTTAAGGGCAAATACTTACGTAGGTATACAGCCATGACGGAGTGTAAAAAGAATTAAATAATTTCGACGTTTTCCTACTATATTAAAATCGATTATTAAGAACATTATTTGAGTATTTAAGTAATATGTAGCGAGATTGCAAAGAAATACCTGTTTAGATAACATTTTAAGACAATTTTTCAATTGCGTGTAAACTCCTTGCTTGAACTTGCATGACCTGTAAGCTGTGCCATAAATTAAAAAAATATTACTTACCGCCCTAGGGTTTCATGACAAAAAGAAAGCCCGAGGGTTTTATATGGGGCATTACGGCCAAGTTAACCTGGAGCCCCTAGCACAAGTTTCTAACGTATTCGTATCGTCATCGTGACATTTTACCAGACGAAAACGTAGTCGATGCTGCGACAAGTTATTTTGGCAGCACGAGTTCATAAAAACGTCTTGCGACAACTCGAAAGTAGTAATTGAACTATGGTTAATTAAGGCCGAGACTCCAATAGCGTTTAGATTGGTTTGTAGTGAATGGTGTGTTCTGAAAATCGAAGACAAAAACGGGTAACATTGTCTTAAATAATTTAGAGACTGAAACTGAACAAATATTAGTTATAAACACACTTAAAAACATATTTATCATTTTTATTAATTCTTTTTTTTACAAGTCATTGAAAATTTCAGTTTATTGGAGTTTTAATTTATGATAAATTGTTCGGTTTCGAACGGCCCCGTACATGACGTTTGACAATTGTCACATAATGTTTGACGGTTTCCTTCAAATTACAAAAATATAAAACCGTTAGCACACTGATGCAAACGCGTGTAGAAGCGAAATTCTTCCGACGAACTTTGCAAACTCAGTGATTTGTTCCAATAGGTATTTTGCACGTCCACACCTAAACGTTAATACCTTATTATACTTAATTATTAATTAATTTATTAAAGGCAACAGAGCCTACAGAATAACATAACCTAAATACATAATACATACATAGTATTAGTAACACTATAAATTTATCAAAGTCAAAATACTTTATTTCAACTAAACCATTTAAAGGCATTTTTGAATAGACAAACAAATGATGAACCTAGTTGCACATTTACAAGCGTCAGTAGGTCTCTATGGAGAAGAACGTGCAAGAAACTCCACCGACACTCTTTTCCATCAATACAGTACAATTACAAGTATTTGGTTACAGGAAAGTTACATAGATATGTGAGAACGATGTAAAAAAATGTAGTTAGTTAATATAGTTAACTGCTGCCAGTTACATGTGTCACCGTTTCGTGTTGTTTACTAACACTTAGTTTTAAGCACATTGTTACTAACCCTATATGAGTTTTCGCTCGAAATAAAGTTTTTGAATTTGAAAAAGACTTATACCTATTTTAGTAACACAATAACAACAAACAACATTTATACACACAAACATTTAACACTTACACACAGGTAACCATCATTGCTTCAATATTCCAGCTGAAATACTGGATCAACGATTCTATACAACACAGCCTGTCAGCATCATGCCCAGAATGCTAGACATAATAAATATACCTCAACTATTACTCACCAGGATTGTCCGCATAATCATTCACATTTTACGTATAATAATATTATGTATATAAATATATGAATAAATAGATTTCATCAGCAAAGTTGCAATGACTGAGCAAGCTGAAGTTAACAACGCCTCTTAAGGCGATATATACGCCCTAATGTAACGCAGTACTGACCGTGCGCCCGCTCGATGCCAAAATATCAAAATTGAACCTCATTTTGAACGTTTTTGTTTGCAAAATATTATTTGATTTACATATGCTATGTTAGGTATGAAGAAATTCCAGCCATCAATTTTTCTGTATAAAAATATTTTTAAACATCCAAGTCGTTTTGGAGGAGTTTCCAAAAGTTGCGAAAAAATATCGTGTTGTTGTTGTTGTTGTCGTTGTATCGCACTAAAGCGTATGTAGGCCCTTAAGGACCTACATACGCTTTAGTGCCGTAAAACGGTAACTTTCTAAAGCATACTCCTTAATAACGGCTAGGTTAAAAGGTTTGAAAAAAGAATATATTTATTATTGATTCATGTACATAATTTGGAACACAAGGTTTTTGCGTGTAACTAATAGTTTTGCTTTAAAAAATAATTAACAACACGATATTTTTTCGCAACTTTTGGAAACTCCTCCAAAACGACTTGGATGTTTAAAAATATTTTTATACAGAAAAATTGATGGCTGGAATTACTTCATACCTAACATAGCATATGTAAATCAAATAATATTTTGCAAACAAAACTGTTCAAAAGGAGGTTCAATTTTGATATTTTGGCACCGAGCGGGCGCACGGCCAGTACTGCGTTACATTGGGGCGTATATTTCACCTTAAAAGCCTAAATACAAACGCTAGAAAGCATCTGTTACTCCAAAAGAAAAACATAAAACAGAAATAATAGAGGATGGAGACTTTGATCACTTTTTTAATTTTAAATTCCGCGCGGTTTATATGTATTATCGCATTGCGTCTCAGTGTGAGCAGACCCTAAGATGTAAACGTCTATTGTTGTTTGTTGTCATTTCAAATAATTATTTAAATAAATTTATCAATAATTTCAGACGTAAATCTGTTATGTATGATGGTTCTGTGATTTTAGAATTAACGAATCCAAAAAGAACTTTCTTCACTTAGGTCATCATCATGGTGAACTTCATAAAGAAGCAAACAAGTAAGTTTATTTCACAGATTCATACAATTATGCAAAATACGCTTCATCCGCTTAATCCATCTCATGTAGTAAGAGGCGGGCCTATTGCCGTGCACAGCACTTAGAGTGAGACTCCGGGTTGCCACTAAGAAATTCCTAATGGAAAAGTGCAATAACACTGCACGACCGACAATGTTTTATTGTACGCAAAATACGCGCTTAGACGTGGAGTTGCGGACACACCATGGCAGCCCGTCTTAATCTAATCTATCTAGTTACAGAATCTTTGTATTTTGTTCTATATCAACTTCTTTTGCCAACAGGAGATGATGAATAAAATATTCCCGGTACTAGCCAAAAGCCTTTGTCGACACCGGAACAATATAAGCCAGCATTGCCACTTAGAGAAGACAAGCCATTCCAATCGCTTGCACCACCGTCTACAAGAGTGCAGCCGTGATTTCTTCAAAGCCCACGGCAAGATATACGTCTCTTTGTGCAACAGTGACATCCAACGAAGGAATTGGGGGAATATTTTGTAACTTACGACGACGTTAAAAGTATCTACTAATTCACAACCGTTTTGGTACAAATGCTCTTCATGCTATTTCAAGCGTTTGGAGCAGCTATGAGCTATGGTTGGAATCTTAGAAGCTCTGTCAATTCATTATGATGCGAATATAAAAGAACATTATGTAATACAAAGTTTTGTTCATTAAATCTACAACAGCTATATGTTCTATTACTTATTCTTAACGCATTAGCAGCCCATGAAGTTCTTACTGCTACACTAAGCGGTAGGAACGGCAGGCGTTTCCTTCCAGAGATTACCTTGTACAAATATAGTTAAAACAATTTTACAATATTAGTTTAGAATAGGAAGTACCTATGTTTGGTGTTATTTTGATTGATAGATTGAAAAACAATGATGAGAAAAATTTATAATTATTATTGTCGTATGCCAACAAAAAAAGTAAAAAATCAAAAAATGTAATGATTATACACATACATACATAAGCTCACGTCTTTTTCCCATGGGGGTAGGCAGAAACTACAGAACGCCACCTGCTACGATCCTTACATACTTCTTTTGCTTCACTCACATTCATACATCTAGTCATACACACACCGGTTATTAGTACTGTAATGATTATATTAGTGTATTAAGGTTTATAAATAATGTTCTTAAGATTTCGGCTAAGTAAAGATGAACGCAAAAATGGCAAACACATGGAACAATATTTTTCATAAAAAAGCCCGCTTTTTATTTTTGTGGTCAAAACTTGGTTCTTGTATGTGGGTCTTCCTAGTACCTACCACCCTACATACGCATTCAGGGGTGCGTGGTGGCGAGTGCCACCAGCAGAGTCGCTTGACTCAGAGCGTATGGAAAGCACGTCAAACAACAGTGAGATACTGTCCCAGGGCGACCGCGGGTACTTACGTGGTGTAAGTAAATAGATAGGGTACCGTCCGCAACAGATCTTAGTGTGATGTTCTTCAGAAAGGCCAGCGTGCGTGCATGTCATAACCCGCGTGCGTGTAGAAGTATAAACATGAATATAACGTAGCAGGTGGCATTCTGTAGTTTCTACCTACTTACCCCCATCCGGCAATAGCGTAAGTTTATGTATGTATGTTTAGATTAGGAAAAACATATAGTTTCTGTTTATTTAGGTTTTTATTATCACATTAATAGTTAGCTTAGTTAGTTACTTATTTAATTTACGGATACTTAAGTACATGTTAGAAATATAATAAATTCAATAAACATCAACAACAAGTAGGAATTTTAAATAATAATAGGCTGAGTCAACAAGGCTTTCCATGTACGAAGGAACGATATGACTTAGGATTCGATTAGTTTTGAAGGAGAGTCCTATCACAGTCCACTCTCTGCATCGATTTCTCGTCTCATAAGATTACTTTGGATTCTGGAACATTGGCTGTCAGGTGGCAATAACGATAGAAGGTCTTTATAATAGACCGTTCGTCACGCTGCGAAGGGATTCTGTTTCATTTTTGTCCTAGTTCTCTTTCGTTGTACATCTGTCTCTGTTTATCATCGACAGACTAGTTAGACTTGTAGAACGGCTTACGGTTTTTGCTACTTAAAATACCGCAACCATTGCCATATGACCTGCTGAAGAAAATGTATATTAATAAGTTTTAGATTTGTATGGTTGTTAATAGGGTACCTACTCAAGAACATTTTAGCTGGCGATAAACGCTTCAGTTGCCTTGAAGCAACTGCCAATGTTGTTTATCCCAAATTCTAACCCATATTCCCAAACTAACTGTAAATACCGGTATAAACCGGGTGCAAAATATATAGGCATACGTGCATACTAGTATTATAATCTCTAATTTATAAGGCATATCGCCGTTTTCTTCGATTCTTGAATCTTCAAATGAGTCATGATAATTATGGAGAACCGCAAGTAAAACGTAGAGTTGCGGCGAATAACGCGCTAGAGACCGTACTCCACCACGGCAGGAAGACAGCGCGGGCGATGCGCGGGCCTGCCGCGCCGCTCTATGTGTGGTTAGTATCAATAACTTATAGAAATGTTTATTAAAAGAAACTACTACTACATTTGTTTACAAAGAAAATGAAAATGTTGTCTACCTCGTTTAACATCTTCTCCTAGCCTCATTATTAAATTAGGAGATAACATAATCAATAGACAGAATGCCTGCCCCTTTTATTGATGATTCAATAGCATTTTTTTGCAAAACGACCCAAATAAATACGGAAAATTGTTTGACGTGAAATGTCTCACCGAGAAAATGTCAGTGAGATAGTTTTCGACGTGCTTTCGTCACACCTAGCGTAAAATTCGATACTACATGTCAAAATGAAAACTCGTGCTACCGATTCCTATACATTTGGAGCGTTAACGCAACGTAAATACGTGAACTCGATACGAAGGCAATTGTCAAAAACTTGTGCTACCGATTTGTTAGTTCCAAATACGGACACATGGCGCTGATTAATTTTGCATACAAAAATTGTCGGAGGCGATACGTTAACGTAGTCGATCCAATTACGCAGAAACTCGTGCTAGGGGCTCTGTATGTTTAGATACTTTTCACGTGCAAGTGTGATGAAAAAATAATTATGCCCGCGTCAGGCCTTTTTATTCGCGCGATTTTTCGCTCATTCTGCGGCCTATGGAATTGTATGAATCTGCACGCATTGCGGTAAAAAACTACATAAATCCGCGCAAATAAAATCACAGTGCCTGCTAAGCCTTAAAGTGTTCATTTGTTTTTTTTTTCAATAAACAGCTTTCTATTAGCAAGCCAGTTCGAAATTTAAATAAAACCTTTGATAAGTTACCTCCTTGGTTGCCATGTTTTGGTGAAAAAGATCGTTCCATTTTTAAATTACACGACAGATATGAGTTTACTATGTACTTTATTTGGCCGCTACACACGGCAGATATGGATTTTCATACAACTTTTGCCGGCCGCTGCTCTCATGTATTTGGTCTGTACTGCAATTTCGATTTTTCTCGAAGAAGGTTGTCAAAATAATTCTCAAATTTCCAAGCATGTTTGAGAAAATATAAATAAATGCCCCCGGTAAATCGATCACAATATTTATTAGTAGTTGCCCTAATATGAATGTAATCTAAAATATTAATTAAACGAATTTGTTGTTAAACTTTCTTTCATTTTTGAGAAAAGTATTATACCCCCGCCTCGTACAGAACCGGACCTCACCTGCGGTTCGGTCCGGTTAACTCATACTTGGCCAGGAAGGCTTACTTACTGGATTCTGCAGTAATGTACTATAAAAGGATGACAAAATTATTATGCTACGGTATTTAATAATTTTCTATCATTTATGAGAATACATTAAGAAGATAGTTTAGATTTAAATCTTTATTAATATTTATTTTAATAATTTTAGCATTCAATTTAAATTAAGAAATAGATATTCATATTCAAAAATTAAGTTGATTAAATTATTATAATAATTTGATTATTTTTTAAGTTAAAAATAATATTTTAAAATGTATAAAATGTGTATAGAATAATAAATAAAGAAAAACGTGTGGGTATTGTGTTTGAAATCTACCACAATGTAATAAAGTTTAGGTAAACGTTTGTTTTATATTAGAATATTGTTACGAGCTGGGGTTCAGGGATAAATTATTTAAACAGCAGACTTTAATTAATCACTGTTTATTACAAAAACACTTCTTAAACAATTCTATTACTTCGCACTATTTTCCGCTTTGATCTCTCTGTATCGCTTATCAATCGAAACTGACTCACGACGAACCTGACCGCTCTTTATATAGCACGGAAGAAGTTTCTAGAACGTTCCATACTGTTCTAGATAATTCGAGAAACTTCCAGAACAATCGACTTTCGAGCTTATTGTTCCCGAAGCGACTAGAAACTTCCAGAATGTTCGGCTCGAACATTCTAGAAAATTCCATTCGACACGAGAAGATTAGTTCCGCTATATGATACTAGATGGCGCCACTAGTTACTACTTAGTTCTTCTACTCGTCACTAGATGGCGTTGCCCTATCTTGTAACATTGCCTCCCTCTTAGACATGCTCGTTCCGAGCATTGTTAGACCCATGATAACGGGCCAACCGATCCACATGAACGACCTTTGATGCACCTCGGGGTCCCTTTTGAATTCGGTAGGTGACGTCATTGATCTTGGTAACTACGCGATAAGGTCCATCCCATTTTGCTTGTAATTTAGGCGATTTTCCTTTGCTGCGTACCGGGTTATGTAACCACACCAGAGATCCTTCATCAAAGCCCTTATTGTTCGCCTTCCGATCGTAGCGAGTCTTAAACCTCTCAGACATCTGTTGACCAGTCTCTCTGATGTGCTCATAAATCTTTGATGCATCTCTACTACGAATGTACACCCACACAACTTGTGCATTTGCGGCACCATTCCTTAACGTCTTCTCGACAATGGATCCAGTAAAATCGTTCTCGGATCTTGATCAGTGTCCTCTTAACTCCCATGTGACTCCCTGCACTTCCAGTGTGATAGAGCTGTAGGACCTCAGGCACCTTAACTTTAGGTACGACCATTTGTAGATAACACTGGTCACCGCGAGCATTCTCCCACTTCCGGCACAGAACTCCATCCTGGATAACCAAGCTTTCCCACTGTGCCCAATAAGTCTTGGTAATAGAACTCATTGCTGCAACATCACTCCACTGAGGCCTCGGAGCTCCTGATTTCTTCCATTCGAGGATCGGGTTTATGTCTCTGTCATCTTGCTGAGCACTCTGCAAGATTCCCTTCCAATCTTCGCTAAGATCCGTCCTCAACATTCTCACAAATGTCGTCTGCTCAGCCTTTTGCCTGGCACAGGGCTTTCATTGATCGGAACACGACCTACGCGAGAGAGCATCTGCATTACTGTGTGGTGTTCTGTTCCCGTCACATGATTGTGACTCACACACAATTTGTGAGATCGAGTTCCTTGGGGCTCTTTCATCACCAGCCACTAACTGCCACTTACTCCTGGCGTCTACTGGTTTTCCTGCTGCAGGTGACTGAATTCCACAATGGGGACTTCTTTGCTTTGGGCAGCTCAACCGGATGTGGCCTCTCTCTCCACAGCTATAGCACCGGGGTGAAGTCACAACCTGCCTTATGCGGTGAGCTCGATCGTCCCGTCGTACAGCTTACACCTCCGAAGTGTAGGCAAGGGCGTTCTTAAGTTTCTTAAAATGGCCTAGCCTTACGGCAGCCCGGTTAGGGCGTCCAGGTCATGGATCCCATCCGTTAAAGCCTGTACGAGATTCCCGTCGATCAGCACAGGTGAAGACTTGTAAGCCTTCCGGACCAGCTTTTCCGCCTCCAGAGCCCACTGCTGTAAGGTTTCACCAACACATTGCGATCGGTCCTTTAGCTGGGCGCGAAATACATGTTCCAGGTGCGCTTCGCCGTATCTAGCTTCCAATGCTTCCAGAAGCTTTTCGAAAGTAACGTCCTCTCCAAGTGCCTCTAACACAATTAAGGCCTGGTCGCGAATACCCAAGGTTAGAGCAGTCAAGGCCTGTTCTTTGGTCCACCTATTCGATTTCATGACGGCCTAGAACTGTATCGACGGGGACGGTAGACGTAAGTCACCTCGTCAACATTAGTTCCGTGTGTTTAAAAATATGTCCATTGTTTCCATTGTTTAAAAGTGTCCATTGTTTAAAAATATTAAACGCTCTTCTTAATCCATAAAAAACCAGATACTGTTCATGAAATAGCCCAATAATCCAGTACGAGTGTTATCTCAGAGTTATACATGAGATAAGTGAAAATATAACATTAAATAGCTAATAGTGCATAAATACTTCTACTGTGAACAAAAAACTTAAACAGTGTAAATAGTTTATCTACAATCAATAATTGTTCCACACGAAAACCCCAGTGTACCTAAATAAATTGTAATAATTAGTGAAAATAAATTAATAAAAGTGAGATAAAAAAAAAAATCTTTAACTTTATGTGTGAGGGTGGCAGTAAAATAATCAAAATCGATTGTAACGGCGATGTATCGCGTCGTTCGAGGAAAAGTACATTGAGATAACCAATTTCATCGCGTAACTCATAGCCGATTTGGTCGAGCGGTATCAACACCAGGTTGAAAGTTCACAACTTCGACAAGTGTCGCAAGTTCAAGCCCGAGCCAGACATCAAGTTCTTTTTGAGATTTAAAAAAAATTTAAAATGTCATCCAATTTGAACAAGTTAGTAAGCAGTGACCGTAAGACATCAGCACAAGTCACGTGTAATGTCTGTAAGAAATATGTTAACATAAAAAACACTGCATTATGTTCAATTTGCATATAAGATACGAATTTGATTGTGTGGGTTATCCAGAAGCATCGACAACATAGCCCCTAGACGCCTAATGCTTGATCTAATACATCAAAACAATTCTGTCAAATAGCTGAGGTATGAGGCACGGGGTACTGCGCTCTGATTGGTCCCTTACCAAGGTCATAAGGGTGGGACAGGTTTAAATAAAACCAGGAAGGTATCGATTTTTATAAATAGTATTTGTATTTTTTTTAAATTAATATTACCTTTTTTATTATTAATTATACGGCGTTTTAACATTTAAGTAATAAAACAAAATGCTAAAATTAAAAAAAAGAAACAAAATTCTAAAGGTAAACAAACATACTTTTATTTCGGTTGTTGGTTCTTAAATATAGTAATATTAAATATTGGTAAAAAATTTAATCAAAAAATCGTTTCACAATTAATAAACTATTCAATTTAATGTCTGTATTTATAAGGTTTCTAGTTCTATCGATAACAGTTTTGGTCATAGGATATGGTGCTTCACTAGTTTTGTTTACGAAATTATAGAGGACAAGAGATAGCGAAAAAAATACTTTAAAAAGAAAGAGACGCAAACATGCGGTGGGCGTGTTCACCTACAAACTTGACCAGTATAATATGAACTCCGATAAATAATATTAGAAAATAAATCTAATTATGTTTATGTAACTAATAACTTATCAATTTAATGTTATGTTATTTTTTCGGAAACTCATGTCTGGCTGTTGTTACCATACCAACGTATTGTACAAGAGGCCATTATAATATATTTCATCAATTTTTTATTGACTGACACGGAAGTGTTTATGGCTCACAGAAGTGGCCGCTACTAATTCGAAATTGTCGAGTGGTGATCAGTATTACCTATATATGATCTTTTTAGTCATATGTGTTGACAGACATCGCTCGCCTGTTATTAGGCGTCTAGTGGCTATGTGGTCGATGTCCAGAAGCAACTTATCGCCTAAAGGACATCGAAGAGAGAAAAAAATGGAAATGCAAAATATGCATCAAAAACAAACCAGACACTGATGTAGCTACTTCAAACATCACTCTCAGAAAAAAACCTCAATCCTCAAATATACCATCTTCGCCTCAACAACCGATTATTCCCATACAAAATTTACCGGCTACCCCGGCAAAATGTGAGGCAAATATATTTATGCAGAATTCCTTCGAATCTTTGCCACTGGATGAAGATATTGATGTTTTATCTCATACTATGAAAAGAAATCCAGAACTATTTAGAAGCTGCCCGAATCTAAGATCCAACAACTTTGATCTAATTGAAGAATTGGAAAAGAAAGTTACTGTATTGGCGAAAAACTAGGAAATTGCTGAAAATGAAATTGCTAATTTACTATCGGAAAACTGTTATCTTAAAAAAAAAATGTCTATGTATGGTACTCAAATTAACCAACTAAAGGATATCTGTAAAACGACGCCCAAAAGAGCATCACAGAAAAAAAAGACCAAAGATAACATCCAAACAAAATTAGACTTCTCAGAGCAAATAATTAGTCCAAACGCTCAATGCTCACAAACAAGGGACGACGTGCAGAGTCTACAAGGTACAAATCAGAAAATCAAAAATGACATTCATAACAAGATATCGGTGGACTCTCCAATTGAACAACGACAAGTGCTGGTGGTGTGATTGATAAATATTCATTTGTTTACTGTCAACAATGAACAATATTTGTTTAACTAATAAAGCATTTCATGTTTATTTCGCGCTCTCTGTGCTTCTATAACAACCATACTGCGATCGCCAACCCGCCTGCCAAGCGTGGCGATTATGGCAAAACCCCCCAATGAATAGCACAAATAAAAAATGGCTTCTAGTACCCGGCAGCTTGCCTACCCTCGACTACGGTAGCGGTCGAGGCTACGGCATGGCAAGGGGTGCTAAGAATCTCCGGACGAGATCCGGCTACCCCAACAATCACCGACGACTGGACCTGGCAACGTACAACACGCGCACACTTCGGACCGACGAGAAGGTCACCGAACTCGAGGAAGAATTGAGCATCGGTTTGCCGACGACATAGTGGTCATGGCTGAGACCATGGAGATCCTCAGTAAAATGCTCGATGACCTCAGTAGAGCTTCCGAAAGAGTGGGTCTTAAAATGAACATGGACAAAACCAAGATCATGGTGAATGCGCATGTAACACCCACTCCTATCAAGGTCGGAGACTCTACACTCGAAGTTGTAGACCATTATGTCTACCTGGGACAAACGGTCCAGTTGGGTAGGTCCAATTTCGAGAAAGAGATCAACCGTCGAATCCGACTCGGCTGGGCGGCGTTCGGGAAGTTGCGTGGTATCTTCTCGTCCAATTTACCGCAGTGTCTCAAGACAAAAGTCTATGACCAGTGTGTGTTGCCAGTGATCACCTATGGAACCGAGACGTGGTCGCTCACAATGGGCCTTATCAGAAAGCTCAGGGCAATGGAGAGGGCTATGCTCGGAATTTCCTTGCGTGATCACGTCAGAAATGATGATATCCGCAGGAGAACCAAAGTTACCGACATAGCCCGAAGAATTGCCAAACTTAAGTGGCAGTGGGCAGGGCACATTGCTCGCAGAACGGATGGCCGATGGGGCCGAAAAGTTCTAAAATGGCGACCGCGAACCGGAAGACGATACGCTGGAAGGCCTCCCACTAGGTGGACTGATGACCTGGTTAAGGTTGCGGGAAAGCGCTGGATGCGAGACGCACGGGATCGGTCAATGTGGCGACGCCTGGGGGAGGCCTATGTCCAGCAGTGGACGTCTTTCGGCTGAAATGATGATGATGATGATGTTTATTTTCCCAACAGATTAGATTTGACAACAAAAAAGTTCCATAACTTTAACATATCTATATCTAATTAATTTTATTCTGCTACCTAATTATTTTTCCTTCACTTATAATTTAATTATAAGTACCTGTATGAATATTATTATGATGAATGTTTGCCAAGGGACGAGCGAAAGTGAATTAGACTAAAAGAAAATTAACAAAGCCCCGGGAGGTATGGCGTTGGCTTACTTACAAGTAATAGGGAAGTTGCCAACTTCATAAGAGTTCCGTACAGTAATGGAAATATTATTTATCTTCTAAATTTCAGCCGAAAGTTGTCGACTAGCCATATAGTACTAGGTCTACCACCAGCCGCCCTCAAACGTTGCCACATCGACCGGTCCTGACATTCTGCATGTTTTTAATTGTCTATAGACTCGCCCTTGACCACTATCTCTTTACTCCTAGATCAGTATCCGTTGATAAATATTGAAATGTAGTTAAACAGACGTATTTTCAGCTTCTTACTTAAGGTCTTACTGATTTTCTCCGCACTCAGTATTACCATTCTTTACCAAGAATTGACAAATTCTCTTCTGCATAGCATTCCGTCTAACGTCATGCTGGTCTACCACGATAACGTTAGACCATTAGAACGGTTCTCCAAGACTTGGAGTTAATTGGCCCATGATTCATCTAATACGCAGGCAACATGTCAGACCTAGTCCTGTTTTCAGCTGATATAAATTGAAAGATGAGATGGCGGGACGCCTCCTCGAGAATTGGCAAGATGAAGCATAACACCAAGAGAGAAATTGTGGGAATGGGGAGAACACTGTCTTTACCCAGGAGTGGGACAATCCAAAATAACGAAAAAAGGTGAAAAGAACTTCAAGGACTGAAGAAACCTCATTTCTATTAATTTTCTTTAACGAGGATCCCTAGTGGCAATTCTTTTCGCAAAAAATATTTGGATAGACTTGGCGCACTTCGTAAACATCATTCCAGATGATTGATAGGCGCCGCACACGCGAGAAACTGCTTTATATTCTATTTGTCTTAGAAAGTTTCGTAACTATTCTCGGCTGATAGGAAAAAGGAAGCTTGGAAGTTGCTTAATGTAGAGAGAGATAATATTTGGGGCAAGGGCTTAATAATCTGTCGTCATGAATACATTATTTATTTATAGGAAAATATTGTTTTGCTTAATCATTCATCATCAATATTTCAGCCAAAAGACGCCACTGCTGGACATCGGTCTCCCCCAGGCGTCACCACATTAACAGATCCGCAATTCTTGCTTAATAATGACAAGGAAAGGAATAGTGTATCACCTTACTTCTTCTTTAAGTGTCGATATACAATTTTTTTTGTCCACTATTTAGAAACCTGTATAGCTCTATAACTATATTAAATCCTGCTAGGTGCAGGTGTTTTTGCACGACAGGCAGCAAAATAGGTGGCGGATATCCACACTAGCAATATTTTTAGTATTTGGTTGCACATTTGACCAGTTTATGTGAACTGAAGCCAATACGTCTGAATTTCATCATCATCATTATCAGCGTTTTTTTAATGTTCCCACTCCTGGGACACAGGCTTCCATTCTGTGAGAGGGAAAGGGCCCTAATCCCCACGCGTGAGAAAGGTTGTTTTTTTTTTGTAATGATTATAATAGCATGTGTTATGTCTAGCTAAAATATTAGAGCACTGATTATTTGAATAATAGTTGATGCTTGATGATCAGGCGTCGTCAACTATCTGGTATTCACTAAGATCTTGCCATCACCAGCCTTATTCATCATTACATGTATTCCAATTTATTAGTGTTACGTTCAATCTCCCGCTTTTTATGCAATTTTGATTACCTAGCCCTTTCACAAGTTTTATTCTATAAAATGTAGTAACACGTAGTATTTTTTTTAAATAAGCAATGAACGTAGAGCATTCTGCATAACCTCTACATTTTGCGTCTACGTGCCTCACAGGCACTTCCCCATTTAACTTATCTTGTTCTGCGACACGTAGTTTGTCGGCATCAATATACGCCTGTCTTCCAGAAAGATTACTATATATTACTCTTCATCTTTTATGAAAGATAATGCCCAAAAGGTATGTCATATTGCATTTTTGCCATTGGTATAATGTGATTTGGTAGTATAAATTTGATATCTTTGGTGGATGACAAATCAAAAATAGAATGACAAATGAAAAATCTTGCATGACAACGAAAATTGTGTAACAAAATAAAAATTTGCTTTATCATTGTTTATGTTTTCACTGTTTAAATATTTTTTGATGATATCATTGTTATTGGTTTTTTAAACAAAATAATACTAACCGCTGCGGGAGATTAGATTATCAAGTATATATATAAAGATGAGCGTGTGACAAAATCTATAGGTTGCGCTACCGAAATGGCACGTGGTAATTCTAAGCATTTACAACTTTAGACTGTCATTATTGCTGATTGATATGAATAATTATATATTTTATGTTTATTTTATGTAACTTATTTTTTTTATGTTCTTTATTTAAGGCCTTTCACCATTTGAGTGCCGTAAAACGGTTACTTTCTAAAGCATAGTCCCTAGTAACGGCTGAGTTAAAGGTTTGAAAAAAATATTTTTAAGATATACGTACATTATTTGTGAAACATGTTTTTTTCGTGTTACTTATAGATTTGCTTACCTTGCTTTAACAACACGATATTTATCGCTACTTTTGGATATTTCTCCAAAACGACTTGGATGTTTAAAAATATTTTTACACAGAAATATATCAATATTATGCTAGAATTTCTTCATAACTGAAATAACATATTATCAAATAATATTTTGCAAACAACTGTTCAAAAGGAGGTTATCCATATTCTGGCGTCGAGTGGGCGCACAGCCAGTACTGCGTTAACATTGTGGAATATGTACGCCTTAAAACAATACACTTGCCATGATATGTCTTCATCACCTGTGGTTGAATGGTAGAGAATGGTAAGGCATTAATTTCACCGTTGTACCTTTTTGCATGAAGTTCATTTCAAATTAATTTTCACTTATATAGAAGACTAGTTGTTGCCGGCGACTTTGTCTGCATTGCATTAGTACTTTGAATTGCCTTTTGTTTATATCGCGCCATAATATTATAGGTGTATGGGCCGCCATACTTGATAAGTTATTAGTTCACCGTAAAACTTCTACCTTCCTACCCACCCCCTATAGATTTTCGGGATAATAACTATCCTATGTCCTTCACAGGCTCTCAAACCATCTCCATAACAAATTTCATCTTAATCGGTTCAGCGGTTTAAGCGTGAAAAAGTAACAGACAGACAGAGTTACTTTCGCATATATAATATTAGTATGGATAGATATACCATCTTCTATTTAAGTAAAAATGAATATTTGTATGTATGTCCTCTATGAGTTCCTAAACCATTGATCTGATTGTTATGAAACTTTGACGGTGGGTTCTACTCCCGCGAAGTTACAGAGCCCAAAAATCTATACAAACACACTTTTTCACTTTACTTGGCAATACTACTCGTGCCATATGATGCAGCTAGCAAATAAACAAATGTCACTTTGTTAAGAGCCCAATGCAGCAGAAATAGAGGTTTGTGTAACCGCCGCAGTTATCTTAATATTTACTCATTAGATTCTTTACTACAATTATATATTAATTACAAATTATTGTAAAAAAAACTACACTGCGCAGTGTGCAACAAGAATGCAATGATTATAATAATTGCAGATACTTTTTTGTCACTAACCTACCATAACAAGATAATCTATTCAAATGATGTTGAATAGTTAAGAGGTAATGTTTGCACGTAACGAGATACAGGATGACTTTTAAGCCTCGTATCCAGTAGGCAACATTTCACGCGCAACACGTTCGGCAACTTTGGCAGATAGCGCGCAACGTAACGCGACGAGGTAACGTTACTAAAGAAAAATTCCTCGTTGCCGTTTAACATGTTATGCATCATGTCGCGCATCAATTGTTGCCTAATGGATACGAGGCTTTAATTCATCTAAAATTACAAAAAAAAATACAAATGTTTGTATGTATCTCTGAAAAAATAATCATATAGTACTGAACCGATATAAAAAAACTCTTTCACTAATAGAAATCTTTACTACTACGATGTTTTAGGCTAGTTTTTAACAATGAAAGAAGTCGCGGCAAAATCAGGGAGCTGAAAAAACGTTTGTTTTTACCAACCTAACTCTTTTTAGGATTTCGAAACCGAAGGGTCCAAATCACTATCTGTCGATCCTTTTCCCATGACTTTCTAACCGAAGGGCCTTTTTTTTGAGGTCCAATATTGTTTTATCCTTTTAAAATGAATAGTGTTACATCATTTATTAGGTTAAAGGACGCCTCGAACAAAAATTGTTGTCCCTCTCTCCCCAAAGTCAGCTTTTTTACAATATTTTGTTCCGAATATTTTTTTAACTTCCCATCGACCTATGAACTACAAATTCGGTGATAAGGTATATTAATTCGTATATTTTACAAAAAAATACCAATATATGAGATTTTCTTTCAAATTTCCTAATTTTTCTTATTTAAACCAACTTGTTTTTGCGGTTTTGGTACGGAACTCTAAATGTGCGACGTCCGTCAAGCACGGCCGGTTTTTTTTACCGAAAAAATATTTGTTCTTATTAATATATGTACTTTGACACCATTAATTATTGAATTAATCAGCCTAGCCTTTTCTCAACTATGTAGGGTCCAGGCTTCCAGTCTAACCAGATTCAGCTGAGTACCAGTATTTTACATGGAGCGAATGCCTATCTGACCGCCACAACCCAGTAACTGGGTAACACCCTTGAAGATAATCAATAAATTAAAATTCAACCTGTATATGCAGTATAAAGATTTATAAAAAAGAATCTTGACCTTGGTTGATCAGTAGTTGTGTGTGACTTGCTGTGCTGCTAACGTATCTGTTTATTCACGAAGATAAAACTAAAATGTAAGTAAATGTAAATGTAAGGCTTCGTCCTCGAGATTAGTACTAATTTTACACAATCGGGATGACGAAATAAAAAAAAATACGATTTTTTAATATATTTTGAAACTCAACATATCATAAATTATATTGTCGTTTCAAAAAACTCTTAAATATTTTTTTTCAATTCATCATAAGCAATTGAAAATCGATAAAAAAATTAAAAGAACCACGTGACTACGAACGGGCCACGACCACGATTAGTCGCTATGTTGGTGACGTCATAACGTTCAAGGAATTGCACGATACAGTGTCAACTACACGTGAATTGACAAAAAATATGCAAACAATAGTGCAAAAATATTATTTATAACAGCATATTTTATTTAGTCATGTGTGTAGTCATAGGATTCATAAAGGCTGAAATTCGATAATATATCCACCTGATGGAGGATTTGGAAGTTTTGAGCATAAATAAAGCAGTAATGAATATTACATGTTTGTTAATGTTGTTAACCAGGTACATTTAGAAAAATATTGTCATAACCTTATCGTTCGTCATTTTACATAAACCCATATATAAAATGACGAACGATAACGTACGAACAACGATAAGGTGATATTGATGTAAAATGAAAAGTAAACAAACACGACTGGCACGAAACTTCGAGTTTGGATATCAAAAAACTTCACTATTTCTATACCACTAAATATTTTATGATAAAACCCGAAATCTGTGGAGCCTTTATTTTTATTTATTTTTTGCATAAAATGTTCAAAATTTTCCTTACACTAATTCTTTAGTAAATATCACCTAAATGCGTCGACCGATTTTGACAATTCAAACAGAAATATTAGTTTTACACCTATATCTGTCATTTAAGAATAAAATAATTAATATATCTCCATAAAAAAAAAATCATGTTTTCAAGTTACGTAATTATACAACAATGTCAACTTTACTCGAAAGTTCCCTTAAAAAATTACTTTTCGCAGTCTTTAATGATCAAAGTAAGATGTTAATACGAATCTAATACTAAATTAGAACAAAATAACAAAATAATTAACACATTCTAATTGGAATCTAGTTAGACATAGAACATTTCTCATAACTTTACGTATAGAACAGATTACTAGGTACTAGGCTATTGCGCGAATCGCATATACCAAATGGGGATTTTTTTGTAGTATTCGTACCTAATGGTACGAAGCAAGCACCATAACGTTAAGGTTTGATATTTTGATAAATATATTTGATATTCATCAATAATTGACCTAAAGAACAAGATTGAATCGGTTAAAAGTCAAAACACTGTATCAGCTACGTGCTACAATGAGTAGAAATGAACATCGTGACGTCACACGGGCTTGGGTTTGTTCGGGAACTGTCGAGGTGTTTTCGGTACTGGAAAAACATTGTTTGTATATTGGTCAACTTGTGATCTCTCGTCATTTAGTTTAAATTATAAGCGGTGTAAAAGTTGCTTATAACCTCTTGTGTGCAATAATTACCGAATCGATTACAAAGCCATTGTGATTGTGTCTCGCTTGGATCCACGTTTGAGGCACTCATTGGAGAATTGGAGGGCATGTGAGGGTAGGCGTACTTATCTCTTCGGACGAAGTTTTTCGTATATTTTTTTTAAGATTTGTTTAGTCAATATTATTTTGGAATGACTATCAGATTTAAAATGCTTTAGTTATCTCTTTCGAATAGTCTCGTAAGAGTAATGTTTTAAACTAATATAATAAACGAAAAGTAGTTTGCATTGCCTTATGTACAAATTGTAATAAATAAGACATAATGATCAATCGTTACTGTTTAACTGTTTTTACTTTTAGATGGGTGTTAAGCTGTACACATTGGACATGAGCCCGCCAGTGCGCGCGGCTATGATGGCATGTGAAATATTCAACGTACCTTTCGAGAAGATACCTGTAAATCTTATGGCAAAAGATCATTTGAAACCAGAATACTTGAAAGTAAGGAAATACCTTAAATACTTAAAAAATACTTTATATTTGTGACATACTATCATAATTCTGCTAGGTGCAAGAAATGATTCTTTGAGCATAACAATGGGTGATTGAATGATTCAATGTTATGCTTTAAAACCTGGAAAGTCAATGTAAACCCAGTCGCCAAAACTAGGTACTGTAGGCACGTACTCAAATATGACAGTATGCTTTGCCATATATTAAGTAGATTGACCTAACTCTACTCTATTACAAGACTCTTCCTTCACTTCTATACATTCAATATGAATGTATGTTCAAAAAGTAAAGCAAGATGAAAAGTTTTTACCTTCTGTGATTTTTTCAGAAAAATCCACTACACACCATACCTGTATTAGAAGACGGTGATTTAATTCTGCATGACAGGTGAGCTATTTTAATATTGCGTGAATCCCGTTTCTATTTATTTTCTTTCTAAAACATCTAAGGGTCTATGTTTCAACAGTCTGATAACTTTTAACTGAGGAAAAATAAAATGCCTTTTGCCTTACCGGAAAAATGGAATCGAATGGAACGATACTAGGTATTATTTAATTACTTTCCAGTCACGCTATAATGGCATATCTAGCTGAAGCCTATGGAAAGGACGACTCGTGGTATCCAAAGGATGTCAAGAAAAGGGCTCTGGTTAATCAAAAACTTTTCTTCGACACATCAATTCTTTTTCCTAGAATGCGCAATGTTACTGTAAGTAAAAAAAAACCTTAATTATTTTGGAAATCATATAAATTAAAATGAGGCGATGCGTGATGTAGGCCTTTGTCCAGCAATGGACGTCTCCAGGCAGAAATGATGATAAAGATTTTTTTAATATATGAACTCTTAACTAAGAGAAAAGATGTAATATAGAGGACGTAGACAGAGGCTGATAAATAAATTAATAAATTACTTTTATAGTTTATATATTTAGTACGCATTCCACAATATGCCTGCCTTCTGGGCGGCTACACTATAGAATTGACAATCAAAAGCTTTTAAAAAACATATTCACTTATTTTCTGTTCGAAATTCATTTACCTTTCAACTAATACCAGTGTTACATTGCCAGTGTTTTTTATAGGCAAGTAGGTTGCCTTCTAGTTAAGCAGAGTCCTCACAGTAATGAAGAAATATATATATTAGTGAGAATGAAGTAAGATGAAAAAATATATTTAGTTCTTCTTGATATTATTAATATGGTTTTTATTTTCTATCTATACAATGATTAATTAACTCCGTTTATATTTCTTTGCAGTATCCCTTAATTATTGAAGGAAATAAGAATATAGACCCAAAACGATACGATGACATTGCCGAGGCTTACGGTTTTATTGAAGAGTTTCTATCGCGAACAGCTTATCTTGCTGCAGATCACATCACAATTGCTGATGTGGCAGCCTTGAGTACTATGACCGGCCTTGAAGTAATACTGCCGATAGAAGCACAAAAGTAAGTTTATTATGTATTGGCTTTTCGTTTTACCATAAAGTCTCTTACTGTATCTTATATATATCGGTCTATAACTATATGCTTCATACCATATAACATCGAAAAACCATTTTGTGGTTGTTCTGCCAGCGGCTTCGCCCGGGTGTAAAGTGTTTTATCATCCCAAGGGAGCATTATACCGGGATAAAAAGTAGCTTATCTGCTATTCTAGACTATAATTTATCACTGTGCCAAATTTTATCTTGATACAAACAACCATTCTGGCGTGATTGAATAACAAACATACATCTACACATCCAAACTTTCGCTTTTTATAATATTAGTTAGATAGCCGATAAGCACAAAACCGCGATTTGAAAACTTTGAAGATTTGACCGAATGGTTTGCAGACTTCTTTGATGTATGAAACTGTCGCTGTACAAGCGTTCCTCTGTATGATAATTTTTGCCCCCTGTTAAACAAACAGGGATCTGGCTGACGATGCCAATGTAACCCCACTTAAGTTAAGCGGCGATGATTAAGAGGCATTCAAGAACACTACCTCTGTTATTTCTACTCGGCTAAAAGCATCACTGTACTAAAGGATCTTACTTTCCAGATTCCCAAAAACAACCGCGTGGCTGGCGAACTTGAAGAAGACGCCATTTTCTATAAATCAAAATGAATCTGGAGCTACTGGACTTGCGAAGTTGATAAAGAAGTCTTTAGCATAATTACTTTTATGAATCATGTGAATTGAGAAGGGGTATTATGAAGACATGCTGAATATACCTTCAGTGTTTGAGCATGGCCCCACTACTAGGTATTAGTCGTGATAGGCAAGTGAAGTGTATGTGTGGTGCCTATTTACGAATCCTTACTAAATTCTTATCGGAAGAACAATAAAATCTGTTTTAATACAATTTTATATTATAATTTTGTTTTATTTACTTACGCAAATCATTTGTTATCCAGTCTGATATTGATAATGTAATCAAATGGAGTAAGACCAACAACCTGTCAACATTTCAATGTGTCTATATGTTGTGTTATGACTTATGAGCTACAGTCACGCGCACGCTCCATTGCAGCATCAGTACGACATGGACGGTGTAGTTATTCCACGTGTCTCACATGTGCGAGTGCGTGCCGAACGGGTGCGTGCGGGGGAGTGGGGCGCGCACAGCCGCCGCCGCCCCACTCTGTTATGCCAGCGGCTAGGACTAACCTCCTCAAGTTTGCCCCAATCTCACCAACCGCGCGTATTGTAAATGTTGTTACAATGTCGGAAGACATATTTGGGCGAAACCTGTCGAGATTTCTTCAAAGGACTCAAATCATTTTTGTGAGAGGCCTGGAGCTGACTTTGGCATGTTTAATTAAATTAAATTTATTGATGTAATATTACTATTTTATTTTGTGTAATTTTGTTGCTAGGTTATTTTAGTATTATGTAATTTTGTGTGTTTGTGACTTGTAGCATCATATTGGATCAAACTGTAAAGATGTTATAATTGGTGAAAATAAATAATTAATTTTACACTTTATCAACATTTAAAAGTGATACATGATAATACTTACGGAGGTTGAAGACAAATCGAATGCAGTTATTTAGAAGGCGCTCAAGTTTATTGAGCAGATCTGTATTCAGGCCATAGTAGCACACACAGAGATAAATCTCACTAAATAACGCAAGTCCCTCCATCTATTCATACTCCACTTATTCACAAACAATTTAATAACAAATTTCCTTAACTATGAAAGAAAATATTTCCATATCCTCGGCCAACTATTCTATACAGCTTTTACAGCTCAATATGCCATAATTAGGCACTTTTCTAGATTTCGGTGGATGTTCGGTGCCGAGAATGCTAAATGAAACAGCTCAAAGTATGATTATTGATCATACTTTTACTCCCTTTTTTGACACGCGAAGTACATACAATCACGTCATCTAGTTAGATTTATATCTGTGGGAGCACACATCACCATAGTCAATTATGGAGAAGATTAGGCACTGTACAAGCTTGGTCTTTATATGAGCTGGTAGAAGATTTTTTAACCGATACTGTGGACATTAAGTTCCGGTGACCTTTTGGCTGACACTCGTTACCTGTTTGCGCCAGTCAAGGCAAATGTCGACGAGCAGACCAAGATCTTTAACCTCGGAGCTAAACGCAATTGGTACGTTGTCGAAGATTATTGGTGAAACAGTTAAGCTATCGAGCTTTCTCAAGTTATGAGGGCTCCCAAGTATAGCCTGACACTTTGCAGGATTAACCGCCACACCGAATCGGTCTGACCAGCATGTAATCATAATTAAATCTCACTCACCGCATACGATAAGTTGACAACAGCCGCCTGACAGTAGTGATATGCTTTTTCCACGCAGATGAAGTCACGGGCACGTAAGGCTCCCACAGAAATGTGTGATGCGACTATGCGATGACATTTTTTTAGAGAAATTGACGTACCGGTATATTAGGTGCACGAGAAACAGAAACGGGCCAAACTAAACAAGTAAACTTTATTTTCTATAACTTCTTAACTTGATCTCATTCCATTTACCTTATTATTAAAATAAATTGCAATGGTTACAAATCTTATCCTGGCTTGACGACGAGGATTTTTTTTTAAAACATTGCCTATCACTAGGAATTTCTTCTTGTATCGTGGGTACGTTTACAAACATATATAACCTAATCACATACACAAACACCCAGAGCCGGAACAACTATCTGTAGGTCATACAAATATTTGTTCCGTGCGGGAATCGAACCAGCGACACGCAGTGTAGCAGTCAATCGCTCAACCACTGCTCCAACCGTGCGCCCAGATTGGTTAGCTCATATTATTGGGCAGATTTATAATTATAGATCCCAGTTGCATGAGAATGTCTTTGGCCAGTGGTAAGCGAAATGCCATGTCTTTTAGCACTACATCGGGTGGTTGTAAAAGAATTCGTGGGTTGGCTGTTCACAATATCACGATGATGGCTGGATTGATTTTTGTAATCAATCGGACGTGGAAGTGTAACAGCCAAGGGCCACCCCTTGGCTGTTACACTTCACTTCACCAGTTTATTGATACCGTCGCACCCATAAGCGAACTGTGTTTCTCTATATATAAGTAAATTAAAAAGTTAGACTTCTAATGAGACTGACATGAATAATGTGATGAATGATTTATAAACTTAGCGATAAATTTCACCACTACAACAAGCGTCAGAATGGCGCGGAGGAATAGTGGCTTGATTCGTGCGTTATAGGGTCCAGGTTCAAATCTTGCTTCGGCCTAACATTTTTATAAAATTTATAATTCTGTTGTGAGTTTTTAGAAATCTGTAAAAAAGTATAATATTGTTTAGGATTGCCAGGCTTTTGACTTATCATAACTACTGACCAAGATGTACAAATGACAGCCGGGTTCCACCTTGGCAAGAGTTAAGTTCAAAGATTAAACCTTTGTGGTTAGTTCAGCTCCATCTCCTCTAATACTATGGGTTTTAAAAGTGAACAGGGGTATGAAAGTATCTTAGCATGTGGCTTTCTGTAGTTTCTGCTTACCCCCATGGAAAAAAAGATGTCAGTTTATCTAACTGTTGTTTAAAAGTTAAAAATATTCTGGTAAAATAAAAAATCAAAATCGAGTAGTTTTTTTCAATTAAACCTTAGACGTTTCACTTTTGAATTATCAAACAAAAAAATAATAAAAAGATGACACTAGTTGCAAATTCACAAGCGTAGGTCTCAATGGAGAAGAATTTCCAAGAAACTGCACGGACACTCTTTTCCATCAGTTTTAATTACAAGTTTTTGTTTACATCATTCTTGTTGAAAAAAAAATATATGTGAAAACGATGTAAAAAGATGTGAGGAGGTTCTCAATTCGTCGGAATCTTATTTTATATTATTTCTTAAAGCTTTCTTGAAGTATGTTCTTTATATTTTCTCTGTTTCTCCTGCACTGAAAAGGGAATAACCTAGCCGTTTCTTAAATAAATAAACTTTAATAAAAATAAAACAAAACTAATTAGCAAATAACAATATTTCTGTTTTTACAAAACTTTGGTAAATACTAAAAAAACATTGTTTGTATATTGGTCAACTTGTGGTCTCTCGTCATTTAGTTTCAGTCTTGTGTGCAATAGTTACCGAATCGATTAAAAAGCCATTGTGATTGTGTCTCGCTTGGATCCACGTTTGAGGCACTCATTGGAGAATTGGTGGGCATGTGAGGGTAGGCGTACTTATCTCTTCGGACGAAGTTTTTCGTATAATTATAATAGAATTCGTATATTTTTTTTAAGATTTGTTTAGTCAATATTATTTTGGAATGACTATCAGATTTAAAATGCTTTAGTTATCTCTTTCGAATAGTCTCGTAAGAGTAATGTTTTAAACTAATATAATAAACGAAAAGTAGTTTGCATTGCCTTATGTACAAATTGTAATAAATAAGACATAATGATCAATCGTTACTGTTTAACTGTTTTTACTTTTAGATGGGTGTTAAGCTGTACACATTGGACATGAGCCCGCCAGTGCGCGCGGCTATGATGGCATGTAACATATTCAACGTACCTTTCGAGAAGATACCTGTAAATCTTATGGCAAAAGATCATTTGAAACCAGAATACTTGAAAGTAAGGAAATACCTTAAATACTTAAAAAATACTTTTTATTTGTGACATACTATCATAACTCTGCTAGGTGCAAGAAATGATTCTTTGAGCATAACAATGGGTGATTGAATGATTCAATGTTATGCTTTAAAACCTGGAAAGTCAATGTAAACCCAGTCGCCAAAACTAGGTACTGTAGGCACGTACTCAAATATGACAGTATGCTTTGCCATATATTAAGTAGATTGACCTAACTCTACTCTATTACAAGACTCTTCCTTCACTTCTATACATTCAATATGAATGTATGTTCAAAAAGTAAAGCAAGATGAAAAGTTTTTACTTTCTGTGATTTTTTCAGAAAAATCCACTACACACCATACCTGTATTAGAAGACGGTGATTTAATTCTGCATGACAGGTGAGCTATTTTAATATTGCGTGAATCCCGTTTATATTTATTTTCTTTCTAAAAACATCTAAGGATCTGTTTCAACATTCTGATAACTTTTAACTGAGGAAAAATAAAATGCTTTTTGCCTTGCCGGAAAAATGGAATCGAATGGAATGATACTAGGTATTATTTAATTACTTTCCAGTCACGCTATAATGGCATATCTAGCTGAAGCCTATGGAAAGGACGACTCGTGGTATCCAAAGGATGTCAAGAAAAGGGCTCTGGTTAATCAAAAACTTTTCTTCGACACATCAATTCTTTTTCCTAGAATGCGCAATGTTACTGTAAGTAAAAAAAAACCTTAATTATATTGGAAATCATATAAATTAAAATGAAGCGATGCGTGATGTAGGCCTTTGTCCAGCAATGGACGTCTCCAGGCAGAAATGATGATAAAGATTTTTTTATTATATGAACTCTTAACTAAGAGAAAAGATGTAATGTAGAGGACGTAGACAGAGGCTGATAAATAAATTAATAAATTACTTTTATAATTTATATATTTAGTACGAATTCCACAATGCGCCTGCCTTCTGGGCGGCTACACTAGAATTGACAATCAAAAGCTTTTCAAAAACATATTCACTTATTTTCTGTTCGAAATTCATTTACTTTTCAAGTAATACCAATTGCCAGTGTTTTTTATAGGCAAGTAGGTTGCCTTCTAGTTAAGCAGACTCCTCACAGTAATGAAGAAATATATATATATTAGTGAGAATGAAGTAAGATGAAAAATATATTTAGTTCAAGAAGAACTTGAGATTATCAATATGGTTTTTATTTTCTATCTATGCAATGAATAATTAACTCCGTTTATATTTCTTTGCAGTATCCCTTAATTATTGAAGGAAATAAGAATATAGACCCAAAACGATACGATGACATTGCCGAGGCTTACGGTTTTATTGAAGAGTTTCTATCACGAACAGCTTATCTTGCTGCAGATCACATCACAATTTCTGATGTGGCAGCCTTGAGTACTATGACTGGCCTTGAAGTAATACTGCCGATAGAAGCACAAAAGTAAGTTTATTATGTATTGGGTTTTCATTTTACCATAAAGTCTCTTACTGTATCTTATATACATCGGTCTATAACTATATGCTTCATACCATATAACATCGAAAAACCATTTTGTGGTTGTTCTGCCAGCGGCTTCGCCCGGGTGTAAAGTGTTTTATCATCCCAAGGGAGCATTATACCGGGATAAAAAGTAGCTTATCTGCTATTCTAGACTATAATTTATCACTGTGCCAAATTTTATCTTGATACAAACAACCATTCTGGCGTGATTGAATAACAAACATACATCTACACATCCAAACTTTCGCTTTTTATAATATTAGTTAGATAGCCGATAAGCACAAAACCGCGATAATTCAAAACTTTGAAGATTTGACCGAATGGTTTGCAGACATCTTTGATGTATGAAACTGTCGCTGTACAAGCGTTCCTCTGTATGATAATTTTTGCCCCCTGTTAACCAAACAGGGATCTGGCTGACGATGCCAATGTAACCCCACTGTTAAGCGGCGATGATTAAGAGGCATTCAAGCACACTACCTCTGTTATTTCTACTCGGCTAAAAGCATCACTGTACTAAAGGGTCTTACTTTCCAGATTCCCTAAAACAACCGCGTGGCTGGCGAACTTGAAGAAGACGCCATTTTCTATAAATCAAAATGAATCTGGAGCTACTGGACTTGCGAAGTTGATAAAGAAGTCTTTAGCATAATTACTTTTATGAATCATGTGAATTGAGAAGGGGTATTATGAAGACATGCTGAATATACCTTCAGTGTTTGAGCATGACCCCACTACTAGGTATTAGTCGTGATAGGCAAGTGAAGTGTATGTGTGATGCCTATTTACGAATCCTTACTAAATTATTATCGGAAGAACAGTAAAATCTGTTTTAATACAGTTTTATATTATAATTTTGTTTTATTTACTTACGCAAATCATTTGTTATCCAGTCTGATATTGATAATGTAATCGAATGGAGTAAGTCCAACAACCTACATTTCAATGTGTCTATATGTATTGTTATGACTTATGAGCTACAGTCACGCGCACGCTCCATTGCAGCATCAGTACGACATGGACGTTGTAGTTATTCCGCGTGTCTCACATGTGCGAGTGCGTGCCGAACGGGTGCGTGCGGGGGAGTGGGGCGCGCACCGCCGCCGCCGCCCCACTCTGTTAGACGTGCCAGCGGCTAGGACTAACCTCCTCAAGTTTGCCCCAATCTCACGAGCCGCGCGGATTGTAAATGTCGGAACACATATTTGGGCGAAACCTGTCGAGATTTCTTCAAAGGACTCAAATCATTTTTGTAAGAGGCCTGGAGCTATAGACTTTGTTGGCATGTTTAATTAAATTAAATCTATTGATGTAATATTACTATTTTATTTTGTGTAATTTTGTTGCTAGGTTATTTTAGTATTATGTAATTTTGTGTGTTTGTGACTTGTAGCATCATATTGGATCAAACTGTAAAGATGTTATAATTGGTGAAAATAAATAAATAATTTTACACTTTATCAACACATTTTAGTACACAACGGGTGTGAAAAGTTCGCTCCTTTCCTGACGAATTTTATTTCAGAATGTTTAAAATAGTTGTCACATTTTAGTACACATTTTTACTCTTGTAAATAAATTTAACAGAAACAACTGTAAAAATCGGTCTTGCAATAGCTGCACATACCATCATAGGTACCTATAAAATGATGGGCAAAATAGAATAATGGTCGAATAATGTTTTATAATCTCAGGAAGATTATAAAACATTATTCGACTGATAAAGAGTAACACTACTGTTGCCGAGTGCAATTATGATATTTATCTATTTACTAGCTGCTGCCAGCGGCTTCGCCCGCGTGAATGTCGAAAATTATCGCAAGAGAGCATATTCCCAGGATAAAAGTATATATATATATATATATAGTCTATTTCTGTGCCAAATTTCACCCAGATCCGTCCAGCCGTTTAAGCGTGAAGAAGTAACAAACATACAAACACACACACACACACTCACAAACTTTCGCCTTTATAATATTATTGTGATTATATTTATTAAAACTATATGCACAAGTACAAAGGCGAACTTAATGCCTTGGGCATTTTCTACCAGTCAACCTTAGGTTGGTGCAGAGATAAAATAAGCCAGGTGCAACTAAATGAAAGGATAAATAGAAAAAAAAAATGAAAAAGAATATATACACATATTAATATACTTAGATACATACCTAAACAATGTTATTTTGTAATCGAAATCAATTATGTGATGACTCTGCTAACTTCTTGCGAATGTGCTTCACGTGAGCAGCCTTATATATGAAAGAGAACCAACTCGTTGATTGATATTTTATTCTGAGGGAGCGCATTCCAAAGGGAGATCTCCTGGACAAAGAAGGACAAGTGGATAAACCCATAGTGGTGAGAAGATTTTTACTGTGAGCTAAGCCAAGGAATTGAACATGAGAAGTCAGATAAGATGGAGAAATGGGTTTATCAATAAAAGAAAACAAGTTAATCAAGGCCCTCAGCGCTCTACGCTGACGAATGGGTAACCATTTTAAAAGTGATGCATGATCATACTTACGGAAGTTGAAAACAAAACGAAAATTTAGAAGGCGCTCAAGTTTATTGAGTAGATCTGTATTCAGGCCATAGTAGCACACACAGACATAAATCTAACTAGATAACGCAAATCCCTCCATCTGTTCATACTCCACTTATTCACAAACAATTTAATAAAAAATTTCCTTACCAATGAAAGAAAATATTTCCATTTCCGCGGCCAACTATTCTATACAATTTTTACAGCTCAATATGCCATATTTAGGCACTTTTCTAGATTCCGGTGGATGTCCGGTGCCGAGAATGCTAAATGAAACAGCTTTAAGTATGATTATTGATCATACTTTTACTCCCTTTTTTGACACGCGAAGTACATACAATCGCGTCATCTAGTTAGATTTATATCTGTGGTAGCACACATCACCAGAGTCAACTATGGAGAAGATTAGGGACTGTGCAAGCATGGCTTTTATGTGAGCTGGGAGATTTTTTTTAACCGATACCGTGAACGTTACGTTCCGGTGACCTTTGGGCTGACACTCGTTACCTGTTTGCGCCAGTCAAGGCAAATGTCGACGAGCAGACCAAGATCCCGGGCAGAACCTCGGAGCTAAACGGAATTGGTACGTTGTCGAAGATTATGGGTGAAACAGTTAAGCTATCGAGCTTTCTTAAGTTATGGGGCTCCCAAGTATAGCCTGACCCTTTGCAGGATTAACCGTCAAACCGAATCGGTTCGACCAGCTTTTAATCATAATTAAATCTAACTCACCACATTCGATAAGTTGACAACAGCCGCCTGACAGTATTGATTGACCGATCCCGTGTGTCTCGCATCCAGCGCCTTCCCGCAACCTTAACCAGGTCATCAGTCCACCTAGTGGGAGGCCTTCCAGCGTATCGTCTTCCGGTTCGCGGTCGCCATTCCAGAACTTTTCGGCCCCATCGGCCATCTGTTCTGCGAGCAATGTGCCCTGCCCACTGCCACTTAAGTTTGGCAATTCTTCGGGCTATGTCGGTAACTTTGGTTCTCCTGCGGATATCATCATTTCTGACGTGATCACGCAACGAAATGCCGATCATAGCCCTCTCCATTGCCCTTTGGGTGACTTTGAACTTTCTGATAAGGCCCATTGTGAGCGACCATGTTTCGGTCCCATAGGTGATCACTGGCAACACACACTGGTCATAGAATTTTGTTTTGAGACACTGCGGTAAATTGGACGAGAAGATACCACGCAACTTCCCGAACGCCGCCCAGCCGAGTCGGATTCGACGGTTGACCTCTTTCTCGAAATTGGACCTACCCAACTGGACCGTTTGTCCCAGGTAGACATAATCGTCTACAACTTCGAGAGTCAAGTCTCCGATTTTGATAGGTGTTGGGAATTCTACCCAACACTTCGAGCGGCCGGAGCGCACCGTCTACGCTACACACACATCTGCGTGACTCACACGGCATCGGTGTGTGTGCGCAGCGCGGCGGCGACGCGGCGCAGCTCGGCGGACATTCGCTACCACGGACTCCACCGCACCAGTCGACACCTCTTCCTTAAAACTAAATGTTTGTCCGGGACAGTTTACTGTAATTTAAATATAACGGCTTTAAAACCAGCCGCCTTTTTATACAGTCCACTCTTCATCCACGAGCTAACAATAGGAGTGGGTGATACATGGGCATTCACCATGATCTTGGTTTGGTCCACGTTCATTTTAAGACCCACTCTTTCGGAAGCTCTACTGAGGTCATCGAGCATTTTACTAAGGCTCTCCATGGTCTCAGCCATGACCACTATGTCGTCGGCAAACCGAAGGTGAGTAAAGTACTCGCCATTAAAGTTGTTGCCAAGCCCCCTCCAGTCCAGAACCTTGAAGACATCCTCCAGCGCAGCAGTGAACAGTTTCGGAGAAATGACGTCTCCCTGTCTCACGCCGCGCTGGAGAAGGATTGGTTTCGAGGTCTGATCCTGAAGACGGACTGACATGGTGGCGTTTTTGTACAAACACTTCAACACCTCAATGTACCGGTAGTCGATCTGGCACCGTTGGAGAGACTGCAGTACAGCCCAAGTCTCTATCAAATCGAAGGCTTTCTCGTAGTCCACAAACGCTAGACAGAGAGGCAGGTTATACTCTTCGGTCTTCTGTATAACCTGCCGCAGCGTATGTATGTGGTCTACGGTACTAAAGCCTTTTCGGAATCTGGCTTGTTCGGGGGGGCTGATTTAAATTGTCAAACCTACGCGCGAGACGATTCGTGATGACTCTTGAAAACAACTTGTAGACATGGCTAAGAAGTGAGATGGGCCTATAGTTCTTCAACCGGGCATTGTCACCCTTCTTGAAGAAGAGTACCACCATACCCCTGCACCATGCCTGTGGCGTTTTGCCCTCGAGTATGATGGAATCAAACAGCTTCTGAAGGGCCCTAAGGACCGGTTTCCCACCCGCCTTCAGGAGTTCGGCCGTAATTCCGTCATTACCCGGCGCCTTGTTGTTTTTGAGCTGTTTCAGAGCCATCCTAATCTCGTACAGGCTGACGTCCGGGATATCTTCGGTATAGTGTCGGGTCAATCTTGCGACTATGTGATGACATTGTTTTAGAGAAATTGACGTACCGGTATATTAGTTGCACGAGAAACAGAAACGGGCCAAGAATTGCGCCCTGTGGAACTCCCTTAGTATGAAATCTCTTCCTGTAAACGCTGTATAGTTAAATTAATAACAAAGTTAACTACGACATGTCGAGAATGTAATGTTTGACAACAGACAAGACAAGCGTAGTGTAATGGAACCTGTCGATGGTGGCAATTTCAAATATCCTAAGGTTGCACTGTTGAAATTTCAACAGTCGGCGATAGCAGAGTGTTAAAAATAAAAAAGGATATTGTATGTTGCTTACAATATTTGCAATTTCCACCGTCGATATGCATTGCCTATTTGGTAACCAAAATGAAGTACTTACTTCTTCTCGCACAAATAGTGGCATATTTTTGGTTCATTACCACAACGCCGTCATCATCGTCATAACAGTAATTAACTTATCATTAATTAGTATTATATTCAAGACTAGTTTTTTCCAACAGCTTCACCGAATTGGTTTCAAAAATTATCCCAGGCTTTCCCCTGACTGTACTGAGCCTGTACCTGTACTGAGTAAAATTCCAAGTCATGGTTTACCCGTGTGCCAAGTTTTATTCTTATCTAAAGAAGCTCGTTGATTAACAAACATCCTATGTAACATACAGACTTGTTCACATTTTTAATATGTATTTGTTTGAATAGTAGGATGTAGGATTATAATTATTACAGATCTATTATTACAAAAAACAAAATTACAGCACAAAAAGAACGCGATAAACATATTTTTTTTTAGGATATGAGAATCTGCGTTTTCATACATTATTGCATAATTTATAATACCTAACGACAAGATAAATGGATAAAGTATAGTGCCCGTGTTTTGGTCTATATATAAGCACAATGACCTTGGTTAGGCTGCTCAAGTGGTCAGTGGTCAGTATTGTGTGAGTTGCGTTGTGTTACTAACGCGTCATACTTTGTTTTGGAATTCGTCTGCAAATGTATGTGTTTTTCTTTTTTTTTTACTCGTTTCTACATCTCTACACACGACAACACAGACAGAACCATTTATTTACTCTGTGTGGCTTTCTTCGTAATCATTTATAATGTCTTAGTAAAATAGATGTTATTGATATTGATACTAAACAACGACGCGCTGTATTTGTTTACCGTTTCAATAACAACATTTTGATAATTATATTAATGGCAAATGTCTCGAGGTCAAAGTTGTTGTGTTCCTTAGTCTTTAGAAGCTTGTTATAAATAATCTTTGTACCTTCATTAAGATGTACGGTTTCACTCTCGTCAAACAGACACGTTTTTATCTCAAATTCAGTTCTCAGTTCATGATGAACTCGCAAGTTCTTAGATGAACTTTGTTATATATATGCTTATTATGCATAAAATGTTATTAATGCCATGACTTGAGCTTATATTTATTTTCGCTGCATGACCCACAAGGTGAACCGGTAATTTGACGAAAGACTCAGAAATCCGGTCAATGCGAGAAGAGGTCTGGAGGGTCTCCCCCAAATGTCACCACCACTTGAGGAAGACCCTTTTCCAGCAGAGGAGGCCAATGACGATGATGATGTTTTTATTGATAGTTATATTATTTATTTTCAGATGGGTGTCAAACTGTATACATTGGACTGGAGTCCCCCAGTGCGCGCGACCATGATGGCTTGTGATATATTTAACATACCTTTTGAGAAGATAGAAGTGAATCTCATGAAAAAAGAACACTTGTTGCCAGAGTACTTGAAAGTAAAAAAAACCGTTGCCCTTCCCATAACTAAGGACTTCGGTCCAAATTAATAATGAAATAAATCAAAGAGAGAGATGAAATATTAAAACCTAGTAGAAAAAAATGATAGCAAACATATTTTTTTGTATAGTTTTTTTACGCTTTTTTTTCATTTTGCTGTCCTGCACGCGACTCGCAATGGTTACTACAAAAAGCCAGTTTGCAATTGGTCTGAGATCAATTTGGCCTAGTTAAATTTATATGCCTCCTCTAATACCGGGTACGGACTGAGTGAACGAACGCTAATGCATGGGAATCACCGCTTGCAAGAGCCTCATGTGTGTTCGCATTCACATACTTCATTTCCGTTCGTTTGCTGGGTCTGTACAAGGCATAATACAAATTTCGCTTTTTACAAATGCGGTCTATGTTTATAAAATATCTAATCTTGTAAGTTCGTCATAGTACTGTGAGGACTCTGCTTAACTAGAAGGCAACCTACTTGCCTGTAAAAATACTGGCAATTGGTATTACTTGAAAGGTAAATGAATTTAGAATAGAAAATAAGTGAATATGTTTTGATTGTCGATTCTAGTGGAGCCGCCCAGAAGGCAGGCATATTGTAAAATTATTACTAAATATATAAACTATAAAAGTTACAAGTATTTAATTTATACACCTCTGACTACGCCTTTCTACATTTGGTGGACGCTCCGGGTACAGAAAATATCCCTGTAAAGAAGATACAATAAATATTTCGCGTGTGCACGGCGAAAACAGTGCACGAAGCCCCATCTGTGAGTGGGAGGTTACGGAGAACGAAGATATCGTTGGCGAGAACCCTAGCCGACGAACACTAGCACGTGGATTATCAAAGATAAGTGGTATTTTCTAACTGGGTAAAGATGGCACAGCCAGTATTCACGGGGACCGGAACAAAGTCCAGTTTTGAGGATTTCCTCATGCAATTCCGTCGAATTGCTGCTATAAATAAATGGCAGGAACAAGACTTGGGGCTGATTTTGGGCGCATACTTGGACGGCCCGGCACTTGCCTATTATAAGTTCATTTACAAGGACGATCCTTCTTTCAAAGACATTTGCAATAACTTAAAAAAAGAATTCCCAGCGAGGTTAGATTTTATTGAGAAATTTTACAACGCACGGCAAGATAGACAAGAGGATGTAAATGCCTTTTTCTATAGACTGGCGGAATATGCTGAGCAAGCAGGCATAGCCGATGACCAAGTTTTCATTAGAATTTTCCTAAAAGGGGTAACAAATTATTATAAATTTAAATTAGGCACGAAATTATACGGCTCCAGAGCAGAGCTTCTTGCCACAATAATACAAATGAGGGAAATATTAGAAGGTATGCAAAATGAGCGCATAAATTTGCCGGTGCAACCTCCGCGCGTGCGTTTCGAAACGCCGTCTAATCAAGGGTTCCCTGCCTCACGGAGATCACCAAGCCCAGGTGTGGCCACGTCTAGTGTGACTCCGCATCGGGCGGGCGACGGCGAAATCTTTCACACACCGAGATACAATTTACGCCCAAGGCAGCGCTTCGAGGACAGAAATAACCGCTCTCATGTTGCCCCTAGATTTAGAAGCCCTCTACCAACCGATCACCCAAACGAACCAGGACACAGACAATAAAGATAGACGAGGAGTTGCGTACTGTGTCCATGAAAGAGCAGCTCCCAACCGAAGACAACAAACACGGTGATCTTACTCCATTTATTAACATTTGTATAGCTAATCAATTTTATAACGCATTAGTTGACACGGGTGCTTCTATCTCTTGTATTACGGAAGAATTAGTTCGGCTGCTAGGTCTGAAACATACCAGTGATGAGACGAGACATTTTGTGAAATCTATTTCGGGTGCACACCTAAAAGTTATAGGAAAAACAAGGATCAACTTCATTGTGGATTCGTGTGTCTTAACAAGTGACTTTGTTGTGATAAAAGACATTAACCAAAGTCTAATACTTGGCCAAGATTTTCTATATAATAATGAGGCTATAATTGACTTTAGTAAGAAATGTGTATTTTTTAAAGGCAAGTTTTGTGCTAAATTTTGTAAATATTCTGAACAAAACGTTACGTCGATTTCACGACCAGTGCTGTGGAAGAGCTATCAAGACGAAACAAATAAAGTTAATAACGTCTTGAACGGCCATGGTGAATCTATGGAAGAAAGAAGTGTAATTACGGTGTCTAAGAATGACCACTTGTATTTTTCGAGATTAATAAATAGTAATGATGAGAGTTATATATCAACTGTACCCAAAGAATGTAATGTAAAGAGGGAACTTGATATAAACCCAAACTTGAGTCTCTGTAAATTGGAATCACTTAAGAAGCTTCTTTCATCATATAGAGAGAATTTTGCATTTTCGGCTTCGGAGCTAGGCAGCTGTAGTGTAGAAGAAATTACTATTAGAACTGTAGATGATATACCTGTCCATCATCCTCCTTATAGAGTATCTCCTAAACAGCTTGACATAATAAATACACAAATAGAAGAGATGCTGAAGAATGGTGTTATCCGTGAATCAAGGAGTGCGTACGCTTCGCCCGTTGTATTAGTACAGAAGCCAGATCAGTCCTGGAGATTCTGCGTTGATTATCGGAAGTTAAATAAAAAAGTCATTACCGATAGTTATCCATTACCGATCATAGAAGATTTAATGATTTATTTGTCAGGGGCGCGATACTTTGCGGATTTAGATTTAAATTCAGGCTACTGGCAACATCGTTTAAGTGAAAAGGATAAGCATAAAACTGCGTTTATTACTGCTTCCGGTCTATATGAGTTTAATGTTTTACCTTTTGGGCTCAAAACGAGTCAAGCTGTTTTCCAAAGGATAATGGACAAGGTCTTAGCTGGTATCAAATATAAAAAGGCCATTTGTTACGTAGATAATATCTTAGTGTGGGGTAATAACTTCGCGGAGTTTATGGAATCGTTAGAAGAAGTCATGTGTAGATTAAAGAAAGCAAACCTTACGCTAAAACCGAATAAGTGCAGTTTCGGTTATAAGAAAATTTCCGTGTTGGGGCATGAGATCTCCGGTGAAGGAGTTAAAAAAAAATTGCAATCGTTAAAAACACTCAAGACCCCAACAAATACAAAACAGGTTAAGTCAGTATTGGGTTTGTTTTCTTACTATAGAAAGTTCATAAGTAGTTTTGCCAAAATAGTGTTGCCTCTTACAAGATTATTAAAAAAAAACGCCAAGTTTATATGGGGCAGAAAAGAAGAAGAAGCCTTCCAGAAGATAATAAATATTATGGAATCACCCCCGATATTGCATTTTTATTCTAGTAATAAGCAATTAACTACTAGGTTGCATGTGGACGCTAGTGGGGAGGCCCTTGGCTGCTGTCTCAAACAAGGTGATGATGTGTTGTTCCCTATAGCATACGCGTCCAGGAAACTGAGTGAAGGAGAGAAGAAATATTCTACAACGGAGAAAGAGTGTCTTGCTTTAGTCTGGGCGTTAAATTATTTTAAACATTTTCTTTGGGGTTTGAAGTTCCAGGTGGTCACGGATCATAAGGCATTGTGCTGGCTACGAGGTAGAAAGGACATGAATGGAAGATTAGCTAGGTGGTCGCTGTGTATCCAGGCGTATGACTTCGATATTGTACATTGTTCTGGCAGAGATAACGTTATTGCTGATTTTTTGAGTAGGAATCCATTAGTGCAAGACGAAGAAGACTCGAAGAGGACAGAGGAGGGTCCTGACGACGGCATGCAGTTATATAGGATTGAGGTGGTCAGGATAAGAGATGACCAGCTTAGAGATGATTTTTGTAGGTATTGGTTGGATAAGATAGCAGCTAGCGGGAGTAATGTGGTGAAGGGATTTAGTGTAATAGATGGCATTTTGTGTAAGAGAACCAGGATTCTGAATGATAATCGGATGTTAGTAGTCGTTCCTAAAAACTTGTTAGAGGAGGTGTTGAAAGAGCTTCATGATGATCCATGGTCCGGAGGGCATTTAGGTTTGGCGAAAACTTTGGCTAAGTTTAGAGCGAGGTACTTTATTAAGGATGCAGAAAGAGTGGTAGATAAATATGTAAGAAGCTGCGTATTGTGCCAAGAGCGGAAGAAGGACGACCAGGTGGCCCAGTTGCAACCTGTTGTTGTGAACCGATTGATGGAAAAAGTTGGGATAGATGTGTTAGGTCCTTTTAGGAAGTCGCTGAGAGGTAATAGGTATATCATTGTAAGTTTGGAATATGCAACGAAGTATGCAGTTTGTAGAGCAGTTCCTATGGTGACAGCGCAAAGGATCAGCGAGTTTCTAATAGAGGAGATTTTCTGTCGTTATGGAGGAGTTAAGGAAATTGTGTCGGATAGGGGGTCAGTTTTTACATCTCGCTTGGTAAAAGAAACTGTAAGTTATTTCGGAGCCAAGTCACGCTTCACCACTGCGTTCCACCCTGCAACGAATGGTTTAGTTGAGCGATTTAATCGAACAGTGTGTCAGATGCTTTCCATGTATGTCACCAACGATCAGCGAAATTGGTGTAGTTATGTTCCACTAGTATGTTTTGCTTATAATTCCAGCAAACAGTCAAGCACTAGATTTTCACCTCACATGTTGCTATACGCTAGGGAACCATTATTTCAAACCGACATGCTAGTAAATAGCAGCAATGTTGACATGGTTGATTATGTAGGACGTCATGAGCTAGGGAACAGTTTGTCACGTCGTGCCATAGATAATATAAAAAAGGCACAGGTTAAACAGAAAATGCGATATGATAGAAAAGCTAAATTGAGAATATTTACGCCTAATCAATTAGTTATGCTCTATACACCTAGACGTACCACAAATAGAAGTATAAAACTATGTAGGTTGTATAAAGGCCCATACCGAATAGTTAGAAGATTATCTGATGTAAATTATGTAATTATAAAAAATAATAGTAGGCGATTTAGGGACATAGTACATGTAAATAGATTAAAACCTTTTAATGTTAGAATAGGACAAGAGATAGGTTTAAATAGGTAAGAATAGGTTAAGGTTAGTAGGTAAGGTTTCCATAAAGGAAGAGGCCGGTTGTCAAATAAAAGAAAAAAAATATGAATGACAACTATTAAATTTGACATATTGAAATTAATAGGGATGGGAAAGTAGGAAAAAATGTATCGATAGTTTTCTTATCGATATTTTTAAATAGTATCGATATAAATAATTAAATAAGTTCTTTCCGTTGCATGTGCTGATGATGTGCTGTTGAGTTGTGAGCCGCAGGGGGAAGAAGAGGCTGGCAACGTTGGCCACGCATCGAAGAAATGATTATTGGATATGCGATTAAGGCATAGGCACAAGCCAGGGTATTAGTATAGGTTTCTTAAAGTAATAGTCATAACTGAAACCGACTTTGCTAACGGGGCATAGCCTTTGCAAAGGATGTCGAGTTGACATCATTGGTCCAGTTTATGTCTGATGTTTAAAATAATAAATGCATTTATAATAATAAACCCTGGTACAAGCTCTATGAATAGGATTAGAAATTCGATGCGATCCAGCCTTTCCTTCTCTGGCCTGATAAACGCACGAGATCGAAACATTGTATCATATTTGAATTTTTGAGATTAAACCCCATCCGGGTCGATGTGAGTTGACGCATCATTCTTGTGTTGGGAGGACGCCTTGTTCCTTTTTTAGGGTTTTGGTCAAGGAGGTTCAAGCATGACGGCGTTGAATTGTTAGTGCGTATGTGCACGTCAACTGAAGTTAAAAGCACATATCGGAGCGTCCGATAACTCGTTTGTCATGATTAAGCCTTCCCCTTTTAAGGGTCGTACCTCAATTGTAAATGTGATTTCCCTATTAGGTAAATGCTCGGGTTAGGGTAAGGTAGGATTCATGTAACCTTTCAAGACATAGAATAGAAGCACTTCATATGATTCTGCGCGTCTATTCGCAGGGGCGTAGCTCATGTGAGGACTCTGCTTAACTAGAAGGCAACCTACTTGCCTGTAAAAATACTGGCAATTGGTATTACTTGAAAGGTAAATGAATTTAGAATAGAAAATAAGTGAATATGTTTTGATTGTCGATTCTAGTGGAGCCGCCCAGAAGGCAGGCATATTGTAAAATTATTACTAAATATATAAACTATAAAAGTTACAAGTATTTAATTTATACACCTCTGACTACGCCTTTCTACAGTACTTACCAGTTTTATTTATTTTCAGAAAAACCCCCTGCACACTATACCCGTTTTAGAAGACGGTGATTTCGTTTTATTTGACAGGTTTGTTATTTTATTTCCTCGATTGGTTACTTTAAAACTTACTAATCAATGCTTGTATCAAAGAGTACAATCAAACAGAACAGTGAGCAGGCTTCTAAAGAGCATTCAAAATGTATACCTATTTTGGTAACACAGGAGGATAAAATTAAATATACAAAAAGTTAATCAGATTTTTTTTACTGTTTCTGTGCAACACGTACCGTACCTATACGTAATTTAGGGTAGTCAAATTATGTTTTTATGAGAGCCGTTTAACATTCAAAATGATGTTTTTCGGTATGGTTTTCATATTTTTACAGAAATATTATCTGTTTTGGGCATTTAAATACCCCCATACCCCTTTTTTATTCTTTTTATGGTATGCATGACAACGCAAATAAACAATTTTTCTTTCTTTATTATCTTTTCTTTCTTTGTAAACACAGTTTACGGTACTGATATATACCTCATTGCAGTGTTTTTCGTTATTACTAAAGGAATGAAATAGTTTCGAACATAATTCAATGTGAGAAATTATAATAGGAAAATATTTGTAATTGGAGGCCAATCTGCGAAATTTAATTCCAAGTTAAGAGTTTTCACCGGTATTATTTCATTGCGTGATCGATTTAGAAATGTAGAGATCCGCAAGAGAACCAGGGTTACCGACATAGCCCGAAGAATTGCCAAACTTAAGTGGCAGTGGGCAGGGCACATTGCTCGCAGAACGGATGGCCGAATGGGCAGAAAGGTTCTGGAGTGGCGACTGCGAACCGGAAGACGTTGCGTTGGAAGGCCTCCCACCAGGTGGACCGATGACCTGGTGAAGGTTGCAGGGATCCGCTGGTAGCGAGACGCAAGGGACCGGTCAAAGTGGCGACGCTTGGGGGAGGCCTATGTCCAGCAGTGGACGTCTTACGGCTGATATGATGATGATGATGTTTATTGTGCTAGTAGTGATGTCTGAAAATTCCATTTAAATCGCATGAGAGTATTTTAGGGCCCTTTGACAGCCCATATTATTTTTTAATATCTACATAATTATTTTATTTTGCTCCTATGGGATTTTATGGGCATATAGACTATGGACAGGCAACTTTACTACTATCATAATGAACATAATTCCAGTGAAAGTACTGAACTAGGTTTATTTTCGCAGCAAATGTCTTTATTGCCGGGGCTATTTATTGAATGGTCAATTCTAAATCTAATATAAAGTTTTATAAAATAATCTAATGGAAGGATTGAGTGCTACATTGCACGCGCCTAATGCTTGTAGTAATGTACCTATCGTAGTGCAATTGTATGAAGCTTGCTCTCTAATTGTACTCTGTACTTGTATCATCTTTGAATAAGCGTAGGTCTTTGCTCTTCAGGTCCATTCCAGGCTGATAGTATAATTATTTTGGTTGGTTATTTAATAACTTCCTGACTTTGCATTTTCTCTTCTCAGTCACGCAATTATGGTGTATCTAGCTGAAGCCTACGGAAAGGAGGACTCGTGGTATCCAAAGTACGTCAAAAAAAGGGCTCTGGTCAATCAAAAACTGTTCTTCGACACATCAATTTTATTTCCTAGAATTCGTGGTGTAACTGTAAGTAATATTTTCATTTTTATTTTTTTATTATTGATAGGCTCGCGTTTGACCACTATCTCACCTGATGGTAAGCGATGATGTGGTCGACGATGGGGCACGCTTGCCTAGAAGTATCCTATTCACTCTTGACTTAAAAACTCCCAGGTTGTAGCTATCAGGAAATACAGACTCCGGCAGGGAATTCCACTCTAAAGCTGTACGCAAAAGTATTCCCAAAACGCTTTGTGCGTATGGGTGGGATGTCCACCATATAACGATGACTGTAGAAAGTAGTGCTTGGTGCTATGGTGACCTAACACACCTTTCTTGTAATGATAGGATATGGTAAAGTTAAAGTCTTGGATTATAAGAAAAACAACTATATTGAATCACTATATAACACTTAAATACACGAACTGGTAAATTATGGTAAACTATGTAACTAAATTAATGGTAAAAAGGATGGTAAAATGGTTTGGTTATGAGTACGTGGTGTCTCTGACGAGATCTGAACGCGAACTGGCCCACATTTTGGTAATCGAGCGAATGTGCATACTTGCGTTTGATGCAATTATGCATTTTCGCTGAGTGTTCGGTTAAAACTCGAACATATTCCCAAGAGCGAGAAGAAATGCGGGATGATGATATGGTGTGTATATAACATTAAATTACTTAAACATATTAGTTTCTAGTAATCTTATCTGGTAAGCTTAACAACATTGATAATATTAAAAGCAAAAATTGAAAGCATATTGGTCTACTTAAATAACTATCATTAAAAACATTAATGGTGGTTTAAAATTAAACTATAGAGTCTTCCACAGTAAAAGCAATATTTTGATTGCCTGTGTTCATATATTTTTTGTCCCGTTTTAGCGAACTATAGTTCGCGCTAGGCCAGCGTTTGGCATAATTATGTAAACGAAAACCGATTTCACTTTTATTCTTTAGATCACTGGCACTGAGCACTTCACTATATGATTGACGTCTTCTGGTTGGTTTCGGAGTCAGCGGAGTCGCTGCTAACTCCTGTTGGCAGCGACTCTCGCTGCAGCGTCGAGGTCTCGGAGTCGGCGGAGTCACCGCGGTCTGCTGCCGGCGGGATCGCTCGCCACGATGCCCAGCAGAAGTCTTCCGGTACAGGCGACATCGCCCCGTTCGCCACATCCAGGCTGCTGCCACGCCTAGAGCCATCGACATCAACACGTAGCATATTACGTATTGGTGGATATCGTGGGGTGACATATCTTCTATTTCTGAATCGCTTTTCTTCAGGATTTCTATCGCCTCCCCCAGACTGGTCATAGATATGTTTTGGCTTTCGTCATCAGTCTGCCTTTCTTCTGGGATTTTGAGGTTAATCAAGTGATTAATTTGATCGAATTCGGGCATGTAAATGGTTGGTGAAATGTTCACTTGGTTGGACTGTTGACGTATTGAATATAATGAGAAGTCCTTTCCTTTGATGACACACTCTTGACCTATGCTAATGACCCCAGCTTGGGTCAGTTGGCGAACTGTTACATGATCGCCGCATATGATTTTTATTGTGTAGGTGTCACAACAAAAGTAAAAGTGCTGAGAAGTAGAATGTAATTCAATCCAAACGTTGGTGCATTTGGTTTTATGCACTTTACATTGATTGGTTGCCAGATTCTTGTCACAAAAACTTTCGTCATTTTGCAGGTTTATTATTGGTTTTAGCAGCTCACACATGTAAGTTGGTCCATGGTGTAGACATGTCGTTAGTTCCTGTGTTGACATGCTGAAGTGTGAATCTTTCTTTAGGTTAACTGCCACATATTCGGAAACTGGTATTATCGTGGTCATCGTGGTGTTTGTTTGGTGCGGTACAGGTATTATCTTGTACAGTTTGAAACTTTCTCTGGATATTAGAAGAAAAGTAACTTCAATTATGACAAATTTTTGCGTCGCTCTGGCCTTGACTTTCAGTAGTTTGTAAAGATACTGAAGATCAGTGTCTAAATTAGTAATTGGTAGTGTGAGTTCGCTTGGCATCTGGCCATATATGGTTTGGAGCTCACGTTTAAGTTGCGTTGGTGGCAGTAAATGTATGCTAATTTGACCGTGGTAGATGTCTGTTAATGCATCGAGCAGAGTATCTTGAAGTCGCCTTAATCCTTGCAGCAAACTGTTTCCAGACATTGCTGACAATGTGAAGTCATTGACGTATGAAATGTTTTGTATTTGTCGTTGGAGAGTACTAGCATTTTCCTGCAATTCCATAAGCTTCTTGTTTATTAATTTGTGCTGTTTGTTTACAGTGATCTCCATTCTTTTCATAAGGTTGAACTCTGCTTCAATTATGGAAGTTTGGTTTTTCCATAAATTAGAAAGGTGTTTCTCATTGCGATGTATGGTTTCAATGTCCTTTTCATACTGGTCTGCAAAACGCGAGTCCAACTCTCCGATTAAGTCATTTGCTAGATACCCGATACCGTTGATTAGGCCTCGTCGGCGCCGACCCGTCTTCCCCGTAGCGCGTCGCCGTCTAGCGTGGATATCAAAATGCTGTGTTAGCAAAAGTTCATTGTAATATTCGAGTTCCTGGTAATCGTGCCGGGCTTGCTGCAGATCGTATTACAATGGTTTTGTGTTTCTATGGTTGCGCACAAGTTTTCTTGGTAATTGGCTAGTTTGTTATAAGTGTTTATGCCTGTCCAATAGGGTCCCATGTCGTAGTACATGACTAACGTCCATTTATCCCTGATTAATTGTTCTTTTGAAATAGGGTCAAAATAAAGCGTTTGGTTGTTTGGAAATGGTTTCACGGCGTCTAAACCATAAGATGGTAAGATCAGCGTAAAAAAACTCAGTATAACAGTTGCTATAGTTGCGATTTTTGACCTTGGTTTTCTTTTTCCTTCTGATAATTTGGTTGTTGGTTTTATATCTGGTTCTGTTGTATTTTCGTTATTCTGGTCAACGGGCAAAACTGAGAGTTTCACAATAGGGCGTTTCATGACCCCATTTTTGGTTTTTAATGAAACTGCTCTGGTTAGACCATCATTTCCTGGATGTGTGTCGACCACACGTCCAAGAGCCCATTTTCCTGGAGGCAGATTCTCATCATGAATAACTACTAGATCTCCAATTACGATGTTTTTCTGTGGTTCCATCCATTTACTTCTAGATGATAGTTGTACCAAGTATTCAGTCTTCCATCGTTTCCAAAGATCTTGGAATAATTTGTTGGTTAGATGCCACCTGGTTCTGGCATCTTGCTCGGTTTCTATTACAGTTGTTCCTGGTCTTCCTGATAAGAAATGAGCTGGTGTAAGGAAGTTTATATCATCGGGATCCTCTGATATCGCGCAAAGAGGTCGTGAGTTGAGGCACGCTTCTAGTCTAGCTAACAGTGTGGCGTACTCCTCGAATGTTAGTCTTTGTTGACCGATGACCCTCTTGAGATGATGTTTCAGACTGCGTACTGCTCGCTCCCATAGACCGCCGTCATTAGGCCAGCTAGGCACGTTAAAGTGCCATTCTATGCCCATCTCTGCTATCTCGTTTATAAAATTTTCACTGAATACTTCACGAAGCTAGTTAAATTCTTCCTGTATCATTCTGTTTGCACCCACAAAGTTAGTGCCGTTGTCACTGTACATATGTCGTGGTGCCCCTTTTCTGGCAGCCATTCTGGTTAGAGCTGCCAAAAAGGCGGAGCTGCTCAGGTCTGACACGAGCTCTAAGTGAACCGCTTTCGTGACCATACATATAAAAACTGCTATGTACCCCTTCGTAGTTTTAATTCCCCGTCCTTTATTAGCCTTGACCTCTACAAAGCCTGTGTAGTCTACGCCGCAGTGATAAAACGCATGTTCGGGATTCACTCTTGGTTCTGGTAAATCTCCCATGAGCTGGTGCTGCCGCACGGGATTTTGTTTTCTGCATATGACACATTTTCTTATAAACTTTTTAGTTGCCATGTATCCGCCGACAATCCAATACTGTTGTCGAAGGTTTGCTAGCGTTAGACGCTCTCCGCCATGGAAAGTTAATTTATGAGCTTGATCGATAAGTAATGTGGTTAACGGGTGGTCGTGAGGTAAGATGATGGGATGTTTCATCTCAAGACTCATGTGGGCGTTTTCTAATCGCCCACCCACACGTAAAATGCCACCTTCATCTATGGTAGGATTCAAACTCAAAATCTTGCTTTTGGAGTGCACTCTTCCGTGTTTGTTTATTGAATCTGGGTCGTTTGCGAATTCTGCCAGCTGAACGTTTTTGATTATCAGCTGTTTAGCCCGGCGAAGCTCGTGTAATTCGAGGTAGGGTTGGCGAACTTGTTTGTTCAAGGTAGGTAATCGCAGTATCCACGCAAAAATACGTATGATTTTTGTAATGGAGCTATATTTGTTTATCAAATGTTTAGTAATTTCGGTAGTCAGCGATTCTCTTGGTTGTCCAATGACTACCGCGTTGGTTCGCTTCTAAATTCGTCTCGTAAATGGTTTGGTGATTTTCTTGATTGGTGTATGATGGCAGCCATGACGGCCCTTGCCACCATATCTTGTGGTCTTTGAGTTGCCTGACAGTCAAACCACGACTTGCACAGTCAGCTGAATTATCTGTCGTCTTCACATATTGCCAATGTTTTGATGGTATGGTTTTGGTGATGGTTTTTACCCGATTTGCTACAAATGGTTTCCATCGGGCTGGATCTCCTTGTATCCATCCTAGTACTGCAGTTGAATCAGTCCAACAGTAGACATCCATCGGGTATTCTGACAAGGAATTTTGTACTTTTTGCATTAGCTGAGCTAAAAGATGAGCGCCCATTAGCTCTAGTCTTGGTATTGATATGACTTTGCTTATGGGTGCTAACCTAGCCTTTCCCGCAACTAATGTAATGGTTGTCCCTTCCTTCTTTACTACCTTGCAGTAGATTACACATGCGTATGCCTTGTTTGATGCGTCGCAGAATCCATACAATGCAATATTTTGGTTCTCTCCCATTCCCAGCCATCTGTTGACTTCTAAAGTGTTTATGTCCGGCAATTCTTGTTTTAATTTTGTCCATTCGGAGTTCATTGGCTCGGGTAGGTGGTCATCCCATTTTATGTCAGACAACCAGACATTTTGAAACAGTAGTTTCATGGTAGTACTCAGGAGGGTTAACCACCCTAATGGATCGAACAGCTTCGAAATATCCGAAAGTAGAGCCCTTTTGGTAATAATTGCTGGTGATTCGGGTTCTATTTTCGAGTTGAAAATGAAATTATCTTTCTGTGGGTTCCAACAGAGACCCAAAGTTTTGGTCGGATCGCTCTGCTTGAACTCGTATGTTGACAGGTCACATTGCTCTCTCTCTAAATCGGTTAATAGCTCTGGTTTGTTTGAGGTCCATTTTCTTAGATTAAATCCTCCCAATCGGCATAATTTTATGAGATCTGATTTCAGTTTATTTGCTGTTTCCATTGAGTGACGCCCTCCGCAAAAATCGTCCATATAGAAGCTGTCCTCTAATTCTTTTGCTGCATCAGGAAACTTCTGTCTTTCATCGGACGCCAATTGTTTCAAGCACATCATCGCTAAAAATCCTGCTGGTTTGGTTCCGTATGTAAGTGTGACGAGCTGGAATGATTGTATTGGTTGCTTATTTTATTCTCGCCATAGCACCTTTTGGTAAGCTTGATCTTCTTGGTGCACTCGGATCATTCTGTACATCTTCTCGATGTCCGAAGTATATACAAATTGAAATTGTCTCCATCTCAGGATAAGCTCTTGAAGATCCTTCTGTATATTAGGGCCCCTGTACATGACGTCATTTAGACTGTATCCTGATGAAGACTTTGCTGAGGCGTTAAAAACTACTCTCAACTTGGTAGTGGTAGATTCAGCCCGAATGACTGCATGGTGTGGTAAGTAGCATTCGGGCGCCTGGTTAATGTTGCATGGTATCATGTGGTTCAATGCAAAATATTCGTCCATGAACCTTTTGTAATCTTTCTTCAATGCGCTGTTCCTCTCAAATTACTTCTCCAAGTTTCTAAATTGAGCTAATGCTTGCGGTTTGGTTGCGCCCAACTTGTCCTTGTATTCCGGCTTGAGTGGCAGTCGGACTTCGTACCTTCCGTCCTCAAGCCTCTTAGTGGTTTTTATAAAATACTGTAAACACTCATGGTCATCGTTGGACATCTCTATCTTCTGGTGTATGTCTTCATTCTCCCAATATTTCAGAAGATCTTCTGTGTTGTTAAGAACCACGTTGCACTGGTAGTGTGGTATCATGGATCCACAGAGTAGCCATCCTATTTGCGTCTGTTGAGCTATTGGTTGCTTGTCGTTGTCTCCTCTCAAGATACCTCCTAACATTATTTTGCTGTAAACATCTGCGCCTAGGAGTATATCTACGGGTCTGCTTACGTAAAACTCTGGATCAGCCAATTGTATCCCTTGGATATGGTTCCATGTTGTTGGTTTGGTAAACGTTTTATTTGGCAATCGTTTGATCAAGTTATTCATAATAATAACGTTCGTGTCGCAGATAAATTCACTATTTGCAGACTGGAGTGTTACCTGTAACATTCTTTTCGCGTTATTTTCTTTTTCACCGACGCCGAATATTTGACCTTTGAAATGAGCCCTCTTTAATCCCAAGATCTGGGCTGCGTTTTCAGTTATTAACGATAGTTGAGAACCCTGGTCAATTAAAGCCCTCATCTTGTGTTGTGTTCCATTAGCTCCCTTGACTTTTATAATAGCGGTGGCTAAAAGTATTTCCGATATATCATCCCATGCGTGAGATGTGCTCTTTTTGGTTGCAACATTGTTGGTGGTTCCTTCTGCTGAAAATCTTTGACTTCCGATCAAGTTTTTCACACTTATGTTAGAAACTATTCCAAAATATTCAAAAGAGTCTGCGCTCAAGCAAAATCTCAAATAATAATTAACAAAATTGGTGTTTCTAATAATAAAATAAAAACTGTGTGGCAATTAATTAATAAAGAAACTGGAAAGATACAACAACGCGATCAGAATGAGTTGTCTTTGAAAATAACTAATCAAACCATTTCTGATAGGCAAGAAGTCGCTGAGACATTAGAAAATTTATTTACCAACATTCCGTTAGAGGTTACGAATTCTCTTCCTTCCTCTTCTAAATTAGCTGAAGCTCTTCTTAAAGAAAACTTTACTAAAGACATACCAATCTTTAAATTTAAACCAATATGTATTGATTCAATTAAAAACGCGTTCAAAAGTCTCAATAAAAAAAATACTGAAGACTTGTGGGGGATATCCGTTAGGGTTCTTGGAGATATTATTGACTCAATTGCTCCTGTCCTAACAGGCATATTCAATCAATGTTTGGACAGCGGCACTTTTCCTGACTTAATGAAACACAGTAAAGTAGTACCAATTTTCAAATCAGGCTGTAAGAGTGATCCTTCTAATTATAGACCTATATCCGTGCTTCCAGCATTGAGTAAAATCTTTGAAAAAATCATGCTGGAACAGATGTTGTCTCACTTCAATTGAAATGGGATATTGCATAGTCAACAGTTTGGTTTCACGAAAGGTAGGTCGACAACGGACGCGGGAGTAAAACTCATCAGCCACATCTTGGAGGCTTGGGAGAGGTCCCAGGATGCCATTCGCATTTTCTGTGATCTCTCAAAAGCTTTCGACTGCGTCGACCACAACACACTGATCTGTAAATTACACCACTACGGAATTCGTGGAAAATCTGCTGATCTCGTGCTTTCCTATTTATCAAACAGACAGCAAAAAGTAAATGTTAATGGGGCGACGTCCTCCGGGTCTCTAGTCAAGATGGGCGTGCCCCAAGGTTCAATTCTCGGCCCTTTCCTTTTTCTTGTTTACATAAATGATCTCCCTTTTATGATGGCCAAATTATCGGATATAATTCTATTTGCTGATGATACTTCGCTAATTTTTAAAATAGATAGGCAAGATACGGATGTCATAAATGTCAATGAAAGTCTAATTGTTCTCTCAAGATGGTTCGCAGCTAACAATCTTTTACTGAATGCGAAAAAACAAAATGTCTAAAGTTCTCTTTACCAAATGTACCACAACATGACCTAAACTTAAATCTTGACGGCAAAAATCTTGAAGTTATAACGGAAACTGTATTCTTAGGGATTACTATCGATTCAAAATTGCAGTGGGGCGCGCACATTAGAACTCTATCGGGTAGGTTAAGTTCGGCTGCATATGCAGTAAGGAAAATAAGGCAGCTAACCGATGTAGCTACAGCTAGGTTAGTATACTATGCTTATTTCCACAGTATTATGTCTTATGGCATTCTGCTGTGGGGATCAGCAGCAGACGTTGACTCAATTTTCATCCTACAAAAGAGGGCAATCCGCGCAATCTATAAAATGGGTCCTCGCGAGTCCCTCAGAGAAAAATTTAAAGAGATCGATATACTGACTCTACCTTCACTTTATATTTTGGAATGTATTTTGTATGTCCGTAAAAATCGGGGGCTTTTCAAAACTAGAAGCGACTTCCATAATTTAAATACACGCAGTAAGCACGAAATTGTAATACCCAAATTCAGATTAACGAAAACTAGCAAGTCTTTTCTTATAAACAGTATACGCTTTTATAACAAGTTGCCAAAGTCAGTTATAGAACTGACCGATGGAAGGTTCAAAAACTACATCAAACGTATCCTTGTTAAAAAAGCATATTATAAAATCAAGGACTACGTTGAAGATAAAAACATTTGGCCTTAGCTCCTTCTGCGCATGCAGCTTCCCTGGTAACTTGTAAACGGCACAAATATGTGGATGTCTCTAACTATTCTCAATTTCATTTTTTCTTTCCTTCTTTTAATTAGACATTTTACAAAGGGTTTCAATCATCTTTAAAGCCCTTTGCTAAGAATAGTTACAGCACTGATAACAAAATTTGTGCAACATGTTAAATTTAGTCTTGTTATTTTTTTTTTATTTTTTTTACCTTTGTATAGATTCTATTACCGATTGTTTTGTGAATGTGTGAACATTGTAGGCCTTCTAGATGCTAGTTAACATTTGTTAACTTTTTTATATAATCTTTTTCTTTTTTTTTTAGTTTCTTACGACTTATTGTCATAATTCGGGCCTACGTTGTCCCCCCATATCTAAGTACTAATGCTGTAACATGGAAATATTGTAAAACCAAACCATTTTTAAAAGAGTAACCATGGAGTTTCTTGCCCGTTCTTCTCCATAGGAAACGACCAACCTGAACCGTGCACATTTTGTCGACGTTTTATAAGTGCCCATGTAGGCCTATGTGAAATAAAAAAATTGATTTTAATTTTGATTTTGACGCAGTTGGACTTTGTTTTTCCACTGCTTCGTGAAGTAGTGTGTTGTGTGTAGCTAAGCATTTACGACATCGTTTGTTCGATTGACATGGTTTTTTGTTATGACTGCATAGACAGTTTTGGCAGTAATTTAATTGCTCAATCTTATTTAATTTTTGCTCGTGCGTCATTTGCAAAAAATCAGGGCAACGCCACAATCCGTGGTCAGAATTGTACAATGCACAGGTTATCGACCGCGACACGTGTAAAGCATTTGATTTTGTGTTTTCTTTGTTGCCTGATTGATGGTTATTTCGTTGAAAAATTTTCTTCTGGTTTTGGTTGTGGTTGCTGTATGGGAATGGTTGATGCGGCGTGGTTTTTTGGTTGCCTGGTTCTTGCTTGCGACGAGACGCTTCTAGCGTTGTGAATTTTTTCTCCAAGAATTCCAGGAACTCCTGCAGATCGGGTAGCTCTCTAGGATTCTTGACCGATTCTATGTATTCGGTGAAGGTATCATTATCCAGCTTTTGCGCTAGTAGGTACACTAGAAGTGGATCCCAAGTTGCTATATCCACTCCCAGATTCTGTATAGCGTGTAACGTCTCCTTGGTTACGTCATGCAGCTTCTTAATCGTAGCCAGCGATTGCTGTTGTATATTGGGAAGCCCAAGTAGGATATTAATATGGGACGTGAAAATCAATTTCTTGTTACCATATCTATAGCTTAAAATTTCCCAGCATACCTTATAATTGTCAGAGCTAATATGTAAATGGTGAATCAGACGCTCTGCTTCCCCAGTCACCTTACTCTTCAAGAACTGCATTTTTTGTGCATTAGACATCGACGGGTTTTTATCAATCGCTTCGCTAAATAAGTCTTTGAACGGAACCCACTGGTTGTAAGTTCCATTGAACACGGGGATGTCCATCGTCGGAGCTGACTTCTCTCGGTGCTTCACTGCCCACATCTTTTTGTTGATGTCGTTTGTCAACTCACTGTACTTTTCCTCATGCTTGCAGAATTCCATTTGGTACGTAATATCGTCGCCTCCATCCTCACCTTCAATTTCCCAATGAAGTCTGTCAATCTCACCCCATCGGCTATCCAGTGATTTTAGAGCATTCTCGAATTGCCATTGATTCTCGAACTTGTCTACTTCTATACTACTCACGGTTCTCATGAACGCCTTGAAATTGATAATCTGCTTCTTTACCAACCCGTTCAGCTTGCTGGACCCTCTCTCTGTATGGGGAAAGTTCTCTCGCTGCGTGGACTCCTTATAGCGAGACGACGAACCTGGTGGTGGCTGCGCCGTCTCATCTTCCGGCCGAAGATGGTCAGCGCCTAGCTGTGACCTAGCCCGGACACCTGGTAATGGCTGTACCTCCTCCGCTTTTGGTCTACGGGAGCTTTCTTCCTGCAGCTGCGTTGTGCCTAACTGCCTCATGGTTTTATCAATTATCTCCTTTATTTTGAAATAAACTTCCTGGACTGTTTCGAAACATCCCTTTTTGAAGTAAATGTGCTCAACATCCGCAAACTGACACATTTTCTTATGGTTTTGTTGGTAGGTGTGCCAGTATGCTTCCAACATATCAGCCTTACGCTTGTAATTTTCGATGGTCTTCCTCTCGGATCCATCCTTCTTTATGTTGGTTAAGAACTTGTCCAGGATTTCATAGAGCTCCGTTTGGTTGATGAACAGAGTATCGGAATCCATGTTAAGAGTTGGTTTGAGAAAAAAATTGGTAATGATTAGTTAATATAACTGGTTTGATCTGACCTTTATGCTCCAACCGACCGTCTCTGCAATCCGTGGTTCTCCCAATTGCAGCGATCTCCTGGTTTGCGTGGCACTGTATCACTTGGTAGTCACTGGTAGTTAAAGGCTCGAAGGACCATGTAGAAAGTAGTGCTTGGTGCTATGGTGACCTAACACACCTTTCTTGTAATGATAGGATATGGTTAAGTTAAAGTCTTGGATTATAAGGGAAACAACTATATTGAATCACTATATAACACTTAAATACACGAACTGGTAAATTATGGTAAACTATGTAACTAAATTAATGGTAAAAAGGATGGTAAAATGGTTTGGTTATGAGTACGTGGTGTCTCTGACGAGATCTGAACGCGAACTGGCCCACATTTTGGTAATCGAGCGAATGTGCATACTTGCGTTTGATGCAATTATGCATTTTCGCTGAGTGTTCGGTTAAAACTCGAACAATGACGCATCGCCGTTTTTATTGTAATCCGATGATGGAACGGGCTAGGCGGAATCAAATTGTGCAGTTCCGACGCACACTTCCCGAATTGTAACCGATAAAAAACCGACAGGCTGGCAACTCGGCGACGATGTTCAAGGCTCTGGAGCCTTGACTCGATCAGTTTCTTATTGCCAATGAGCCTCTTGGCCCGCTTTTCTATCGACTCAAGTGCTTCAAGCTGGTATTTGGCAGATCCATCCCAGAGATGAACATAGACAACACCATCACAGTACTCCATGCATGGTCGAACTTGTGCTTGATACAAGTTAAGCAGCTGTTCTGGCGTGAAGTACCATCTCACCTTCGCAAGGATCCCCAACTTTTTGGCGGCCAGCTTTTTCAATTTGTTTATTCTACGTTTTTTTAAGTTAAAATGTTTAACTTTGGTGCTTTATGGAACATTTATTTTATTTTTGTTTTGTAGATCATGTTGCATCATGTAATTATAAAGTCAAACAAATTCTCTGCTGGCTTTTTGACGGATGAATCGAACAATTGTTAAGAATAGTTGAGATACTTCTTTCAGATATTAGTAATTATTTATTCTTCGTTTATTATTATTTTGCAGTATCCCATAATGGTTGAAGGAAACAAGATCATAGAACAAAAAAAGATCGATGACATTTTAGAGGCATATGGTTTTGTTCAAGAGTTCCTATCTCGAACAACTTATATCGCTGCTGATCACATCACGATTGCCGATGTGGCAGTCTTAAGTACTATGACGGCTCTGGAAATGATTGTACCTATAAATGTGGCAAAGTAAGTATATTTTCCAAAAATCTGCATACATGGCTTTTTTTAACAATGCTTCGACGCACGTATATACGCGCTCCCAACGAGATCAGCACTGCTTTTTCAAATCAGAAAACAAGCTGCCGACGCGGCAACAAGCGGATGACGCGCGTCACATCTTCATTCCTCAACCGGCTACAGCTTTTGTGGTCTTCTTTGTCGCACCGACGTCTTGCCACTATATCAGGGTGTCATTTTGTTTCCCAGCCTAACTGGCATCTGGCCGTAGCCGTGATGCCACCTAAGTTGGCCTTGGCCCTGGGTTCACAAGATCAGCATCTTTACCACCAACGTTTTCCACAATACACACCTAGTCTTCCATTTCTGTGGTAAAGTTTATAAAATTACCAAAGAGTACGAGTACTTTACGGATTATATTTTACAGGTTTCCGAAAACATACACTTGGCTAACAAACTTGAAGAAGACCCCATATTTTAAAAAACACTGTGAACCAGGAGCAATTATGCTGTCCAATATAATAAAGAAGTGTTTAGCATCGTAACCGTTTTTACCAATGTTGTGATAAGAGATGAGGTTATACCCTGACATTTTGGGCAAATTGGGCATATTATGGTAACAAATGAACATTGAGAAAGGTTTACCATCTCCACTTAAATTGATATATATACACTGAAATGTATGGCTTAGAAAAATAAAATCCTTATAATACTTACAAATTTTGTTTTATTTACTAACATAGTAATTTTGCTTATAAGCTTTCTTTGCCTTTGATGATATTAGTTTAAAAAAAACCTGCCTTTGCTCAACTATGTTGGTTGGCTTTTAGCCTAAACGGATGCAGATGAATGCAGTATTTGACTTGGAGCGACTGCCTATCTAACCTCCACAACCCAGTAACTATAAGTACAGTACAGAAAACACCAGAGAAACTTCACCCCTAGAAGTGTATAAAAAGCGACATCTATGGGCAGGAGGATATACTACTACTTTTACGTGCGCCGCGTGCGCGCCATCTCTGTGACCACAATGAAGTTAGTTTTCTGTAGTTTTTGACATCGATGCCACAAGTAAGCGTGTGTTAGAATTTGAAGTATGTGTGACGTCATTAAATCGTTAATTTTCATTTTTCAATGGTTTGCTACATAATATATACCTGTCATATTTAGTAAGCACCTACTGACAAATGTCTAAGTACCTACCTTAATTATAATTGTGGTGTCAATTACCTTCAAATGTAAAAGAGTACCCACCTAAGTAAATATTGTTGTGTGTACAGGAAATAACTCTAAACTTATATTTAAGCCACGTTGATAATATTCCTATAAATTATTACGTAATTTTTTATGAGCATTGTGATGTATCCTGGATTTTATAATGCTATATTAGTATTATAAGTCCTTTGAAACAATTAGTACAATACTGTCTGTTAGTATCAATATTCTTTCGAATATTGATTAAGAATTACTATATAGGCGATATTAAATTCTTTAAATGTCTTGATATGTTTTAAAACATATTCACTTCATAGTAATTGATTATTGTTCACCTAATTTTGAGATTATTTGAAGCAATATAGAAAATGACGGGAAACCGCGCCATTTTCTCATATTGGACGTATTGAGACACAGATAGACCGGATATTATAAAATATTGTGCAATTGATAAGCGCACTTACTTTTTTATGAATTACAAGCCAGTACAGGCTAGATATTGTTATTTAGAAGTATACTACTTTATTATACTTGGTGTAAGATCGACTACACAAGACTAACGTAAGTTATTTTTTATTATAACTTTATTATTTCTAATGGTTGTGTTGAAGCTGTATCTATATCGTATTATGGCCTTTATTCCTAACATGTTATATTGATTTAAGGGCTACTCTGTGTCCTTTGCCTTATCCTTGTTATTTTGAATCTATAATATTGTAAATACTTTGTGTTTGTAAAAGATATCGACAAATACTACGAAAGAGCTTCCATGGGGTTTGTTGCCCTTCTTCCCCACGAGAACTAGTCTAGCGAACGGGCAGTAAGCTCAATGAGCCTTCTAAATATGAATTAATTGACAAGCCTTACTTAAATAAATACCTAGCCTTGTCTTTCTGTGCTTTTATTCATAAAACCCTTTCCTTACACACCACATACATTAGAACTCTGATACACAGTAAATAACCAATAACCATCTTGACATTCAAAGCGTGCTATCTTGGTAGATACCAATACTTTTACATAGAATTCCATTCATGATTCTAACACGTGCAAGATACCCATTTAACAATAATTGTTTACGATATTGATACAAAATTGTCATGCGCTAACAGCATATTTAGGCAGCACTATATGGCTATAGAGGAGTGTTGTGGGTTGAGAGGAAGTAGGTATAATAAAAATAAAAATTAATATACTATTTATTATTTTTAGTAAAAAAACAAAATATAATGCAGGTGCTTAAAAGGCGGTATTTTACAATAAAGGAGATTCACTCATATACTTAGTATTATTTATTATGCCCTTTATTTAATTTCGTTCTTATTTGTTACATTTTAAAATATTTTATAAAACAAAAAATACATTTAAAAATATAAAAATAGTAGCCCACCGGTATCAGGAACAAAAAAAAAAGAACAGTATTATTTATTATTCTTATGGTAGTAATTAATATAGTAACCCAATTTAGATTAACAAATATTTATTTACTGAAAAAAACTGATATAGTTTTGAATACTTCAAAAGAGAACCAACATGTTACTCACGTTTGAAACAAACAAAACAACAATTTACGTCTCTTGAAATTTTTCAAAACTATTTACAGAAAACAATTAACTATAAAATACTTAACTGTAGCTTGTGGGATACTTATAACGGAGAGGGTAAACTTTATTTTCTATAACTTCTAAACTTGATCTCATCCCATTTACCTTATTATTAAAATAAATTGCAATGGTTACAAATCTTATCCTGGCTTGACGATGAGGATTTTTTTTTAAAAAACTTTGCCTATCACTAGGAATTTCTTCTTGTATCCTGGGTACGTTTACAAACATATATAACCTAATCACATACACAAACACCCAGAGCCGGAATAACTATCTGTATGTCATACAAATATTTGTTCCGTGCGGGAATCGAACCAGCGACACGCAGCGTAGCAGTCAATCGCTCAACCACTGCTCCAACCGTGCGCCCAGATTGGTTAGCTCATATTATTGGGCAGATTTATAATTATAGATCCCAGTTGCATGTGAATGTCTTTGGCCAGTGGTAAGCGAAATGCCATGTCTTTTAGCACTACATCGGGTGGTTGTAAAAGAATTCGTGGGTTGGCTGTTCACAATATCACGATGATGGCTGGATTGATTTTTGTAATCAATCGGACGTGGCCCTTGGCTGTTACATTTCGCTTCACCAGTTTATTGATACCGTCGCACCCATAAGCGAACTGTGTTTCTCTATATATAAGTAAATTAAAAAGTTAGACTTCTAATGTGACTGACATGAATAATGTGATGAATGATTTATAAACTTAGCGATAAATTTCACCACTACAACAAATGTCAGAATGGCGCGGAGGAATAGTGGCTTGATTCGTGCGTTATAGGGTCCAGGTTCGAATCTTGCTTCGGCCTAACATTTTTATAAAATTTTTAATTCTGTTGTGAGTTTTTAGAAATCTGTAATAAAGTATAATATTGTTTAGGATTGCCAGGCTTTTGACTTATCATAACTACTGACCAAGATGTACAAATGACAGCCGGGTTCCACCTTGGCAAGAGTTAAGTTCAAAGATTAAACCTTTGTGGTTAGTTCAGCTCCATCTCCTCTAATACTATGGGTTTTAAGAGTGAACAGGGGTATGAAAGTATCTTAGCATGTGGCTTTCTGTAGTTTCTGCTTACCCCCATGGAAAAAAAGATGTCAGTTTATCTAACTGTTGTTTAAAAGTTAAAAATATTCTGTTAAAATAAAAAATCAAAATCGAGTAGTTTTTTTCAATTAAACCTTAGAGGTTTCACTTTTGAATTATCAAACAAAAAAATAATAAAAAGATGACACTAGTTGCAAATTCACAAGCGTAGGTCTCAATGGAGAAGAATTTCCAAGAAACTGCACGGACACTCTTTTCCATCAGTTTTAATTACAAGTTTTTGGTTACATCATTCTTGTTGAAAAAAAAAAATATGTGAAAACGATGTAAAAAGATGTGTACGTCAAAGTAACAAAAAAACTACTTTAACAGACCGAAACAGCTAAGTTATGACCAATCCCAGCTGATTGCGCCCGTTCACGAACATGACGCATGGATCGGCACCACTCAGCTCAACCATCATGAAGGGAAACGAATGATCCAACAAATGTGCAACCATCAGAGATAAATTAGAGAGAGTATGACACACTCAACTGCCAGGGCACACTTAAATGGTATCAGCATACATTTGGTGTCAGTATTTTTTTAACATTTTTAAGAGTAATTAAAAAAAACGGCATTATAATAAAATAACTGTTCATACAGTCCTAATTGAAAGACAGGCCAAAAAAAATATGGGTACTGGACTACTTATAAAACTATACACAATCTTGGATGGCAACGCTAAATTATTACCTTAAAAATTGGTAAGCAAAAATAAATGCCTATTCATTGTTGATGCTTCTTTTAGAGATAAATATACAGAATGATCTGTTGAGGTAAGTCAGCATAGGTAATAATCAGAAATAATTCCCTAATAATTACAATTTACCCGTTATAACTTGGTTCCTCAGAACTTTCTTTATTGGGACACAAACCACGTCCTTATTAACTCGTACCATTAATATAAACGAGAAATAGAAATGGACCCAGTATTCGGCCTAGCGATACACCCTTAATCCTGAAGATCATTTTCCATTGACTTGTAAAAAGGAAAAGTAAACTACAGTTTCCAAAGACTGAGCTTGATTGTTAACGCCACAAACCTAGATAGACTAAAACCTTTTGGTGTTGGTGGAATAACCAAGCTTTTTAATGGTAAAAGAATTTTCAAAATCGGTTCAGTAGTTACAGAGTTTTTTTTTTGATCTTTGCCCTACACTAGGAATTTCTCCTGTATCGTGAGTGAACAAACATATGAACTCACATACACAAACACCCTGAACCGGAACAAATATCTGTAGGTCGTAAAAAGTGTTCTATCATCCCACGGGAATACAAAATATTCTATATCCTTCCCAGGGTTTTAAAACTAACTCTATGCCAAATTTCATCTAAATCGGTTCAGTAGATCTAGAGATTACCCCCTATAACCTCACAAACTCTCACTCTTTACCCCTCTTTATAATATCATATAGTATGTGTTCACGCAGACAAGACGTGAATCACAGACAAAGCGCGGCAGCGGGCTGGCCGCCCGCAGTGGCCCGCACCGCCGGCACCGCACTCCACTCCATCACTCCACTTCCGAACACGGTCGACGACGCGCGCGCTTACTTCTTGTCCAAAGTTCATTTCCAACATTATACTGTCCTTCAGAACCATAATATAAGTGTTTTACAGTCCACTTTAGTCTCATTTATAAACCTTTAATTAGGTCCTTAACAGTATGGATTATAATTATAGTATAGATTGTAATTATTTTTAATCCTGCCGTCTAGATTTTTTTTACCTATGATCAACTATGCCAAATTTGTTTAAGAAAAAAGTCATCCGGTATAAAAATAACATTGTGCAATAACAACGCCATATCTAGATTATTTTGATTTTTTTGTAAATCACGCGTACATGATAATCTACTCGAAAAATATTGCATAATCATGTTTACCAACAAAATAATACCTCGTGGATAAGATATCATGTTCATAACTACATATCTATAAATAAACATCGCGACATGGTCAGTCTCAGTCAACATTGTGCGAGACATCGATAGTGATGTGTGATTGTGACCTGCCAAAAAAATAACGTAACTTTAAAATCAATGTGATAAAACTGATATGAATTTAAGCATTTTAAATGATTTTCCCTATCTTCTCACTGTGGGCAAAAGATTAGGTTGTAGATCGAACACGGCATCTAATCTAACTATTATTATAAGCTTAAAAGTTTGTGAGGATGGATGGATGGCTGAAGGTTTGTAACTCTTTCACAAAAAAATACTGAACGGATTTTGATAAAACTTTACAGAAATATAGCTTATAGATCAGAATAACAGATAGGCTATAAATTTATAAAGATATTGATAGAAATACTAATACAACGCGGGCGAAGCCGCGGGCGGCAGCTAGTAATAATATAATGCTAGAACATAGAAAGGTCATTTTAGTGTGTTTTAATTGGTTGAAACTTTATTTGAAATTTCGTGGTTTGGAAGGTAAAACATCTGAAATTGTGGGTTTATTTTATGCTCTTGGTTAATGAAAAAATAAAGAGTTTCCTTGAATTTCGGAATTTCTACACCTAAGGGAGTAAAAAGGGGGTTGAAAGTTTGTACAAAATTGCTACAGCTTGTAAGTTGGACACCTGAACTTTTAGATTTATACTCTTGGTTGATAAAAAAAAAACATGTATTTATTGGTTTCTGGAAATTCCTCCCGTAAATAGGTAAAACGGTGGAAATTCGTTGGGCTTATATATTTGAAACTTGGCATAAATACTAACCTAGGTAAATAGTAAAGGTATTCAATATTATTTTTAAAACTAATCCTAAAATACGATTTAGGGAGGTTTTAAAGATTTTTGAATAATTTTGCTATACACAGCTTCTTTTTTTTGATGTAGGGGAGCACTAAGAAGGGATTTTTGTAAATTCAACATTTAAGGGGGGGAAACTATAAAGTCGTCTATTGGATAAAATACGGATCAAGCGAACGAAGTCACGGGCGAAATGCTAGTATTAAATAAATAGTTGGCAGTTTTGAGCATAGAGCATGGAATTGAGAATAGTCCATTGAAAATGAATATAACTGCTGTAATTGTCTTCAGATGGGTATTAAACTTTACGCATTGGACCTGAGCCCGCCAGTGCGCGCGGCCATGATGGCTTTCGAGATATTCAACGTACCCTACGAGAAGATAGAACTGGACCTTGTGGCTAACGAACATAAGACACCAGAGTATTTGAAGGTATGAAAAAATATTCACTCCATACGGTAGCCATCATCATTTTCCTGTCCTTATATCAATTTATTTAGGATTGGCGCTGGTAACATCTCTTTAAGTTCTCATCTAAACAATGAGCACTTATAAAAGCCAATATACGGTTTTTCTTTATTTCTTCTTTATCTCAGTAGTCAGCCCCTTTCAAGTAATTTCATATTTCACCACGTGGCAGTGGGCAGGGCACATTGATCGCAGAATTGATGCCTGATGGGGCCGAAAAGTTCTGGAATGGCGAGCGCGAACCGAAAGAAGTTGCGTTGGAAAGCCTCCCACTAGGTGGGCCGATGACCTGGTTAAGGTTGCAGGAATGCGCTGGATGTGAGACGCTCGGGATCGGTCAATGCGGCTACGCCTGGGAGAAGCCTATGTCCAGCAGTGGATGTCTTTCGGCTGAAATGATGATGATGATGATCCACCGTTTCTTTATTCTTATAGCTATCCACAATTCCACATTTGAATAGGTTTACATTATTCACTTAAAAACTAGTTTAATTATATTCATAAATATTTCAAAATAGCTTATACTTTTCTTCCAGAAAAATCCTCTGCATTCAATACCGGTAATGGAAGATGGCGATTTCATTTTACATGACAGGTGAATTATTTTTATTGTGAAACTAGTTTCTACCGGCTTCATCCCTGTAAATGTTACTTTTTAGGGTTCCGTACCCAAACAAACAAAAAAATCTTTCTTCTTTGTAATATTGGTATAGAATGTTACTCGGGAATAATGTAGCTTTCCTGTGCCAGATAAGAAGGAGTGAAAGGATTAAAGGTAGTCTCCTTATAATATGGGATCTAAATCTGCATGCGGAGTTTACCTATAAGTTTGCGTATTGTTGCACTGTTGCATATACTTTTGCATGCCACCATTAGCATAAAACTAGTGTAAATAATTGTTGGTGAACCAATAAATAAATATAACTGGTAAAATGTAGGGAGTACTATAGTGTACTATGCCTCTGCCTAACCCTTCGGGGAAAACACGCGTGATGTTATGTTAAGTCATGTTTTGATGAGTATTTATGTAACTGACGAAATGTGGTTGTGTACTAAGCCTCTATTTAACCCTTTGAGGAATATAGGTGCAAAGTTATGCATGTTAAGTCATATTTTAAATTGTATTGAAGTTATGCATGTCAACGATCTTGGAACGATCGCTAGTTTAAATATGTTCTGTTAGAATATGTAAGTAAAGTAAATTTGTTTGTTTAGAATATGTAAACAGTTCTTGGGTAAATCAGTCAATATTAAATTGTACCCAAGTTGAAAGTAAATTAAATTACGAAGTATTAAATTCGTAAGAACTTACTAGTGCCTCTTGTAGAAATTTTGTTGTGTGCTTGACACATTATCAATATTATCATGTACTGCATTCGACCTGACCCAAGTTTTTTTTTGTAACCCTTCTAAGTACTGACTCAGAAGGGCCAAGTATTGTTTTTTCTTGCATACTGATGCAAGCAAAAACAATACTTTATTACGGTCAGACTTAAAACGTCTTAACACATTTTAAAGAACAATAAACCTCAAGTTGATTTTCAAACGAAATTATTGGAAGTGGCTTTGTTCATTGTGAATGGGCTGTAACATAGTAGATAGAAAAAGTACTTCGAGTCACTTGTTTAACTTTAAAGCATTTGATCATTGCATAATGTGATTTTTATGCCACAAATGGGCAGTAAACTATGATAACAACATAGTACATAAAAGCAAAATAGGTAACTACTAAAGTAACAACATGGCTAAATGTGAAGCTGAAAAAGTATTGGTTATAATTACAAGGATGATTACTTATGTTAATTATTATAGCATGATTGTAATGCTACAGATAAGTTAATTATAAAAGCTTGGTTATAATTAAGGATATTTTAATTATAAGAGCTTAATTTTAATAAGTAGACGAATAACTTTAATATTTCATTAATTATAATAGATTATAATCGTTTTTCTGGGTTTCCCTAATCCTGACCAATGAATGTTGGACCATGATGATATTGTTTTCCCCAGAGAGAGAAAAAGGAACGTGTGTGTTTTTATTATTGTATAAAGATGGTATGAGATAGGTATAATTACGAGTATGTCGTAATTAAAGAGAAAGGGATTTATTTTTGAGGGGGCGTGTTGGATTTTAACAAAAACAAATCTGAAATGCTCTGTCTCTGTCTAACCGTATATTATATAGTTTGGCACCGAACCTTTGTCAGGTACTCGAGACTGACATCCGATCTGGTCACAATACACAATCGCGTCAGCCCTGCTCCATGAGATACATGTGTTCCCCATGTATCTCAAAGTATTACTGAAACATACCTTCCAATTTAACAAGTAAAGGGTAATTAAACTTATTATTGAAACCCTTATAAAACGGTTTTTCATTGGTGTCCACCTCTACCCATAAACCCCAAGAACAACAATTAGTGTTTGTTGTTATTGGGGTTTATGGGTAGAATAAAATAAATATTTAAGTGGGGCTCCCATACAACAAACGTGATTTTTGTGCCGTTTCTTGCGATAATGGTACGGACCCTTCGAGCGCGAGTCCGAGTCGCACTTGGCCGTTTTTTTAGTTTAAGAATTATCCGAATAATTTATTAAATTATTATTATGTTAACGTGGACTGGATGCGCTGGAAGCAGGACGCACAGGACCGGTAATGTGGTGACGCTTGGGGGAGGCCTATGTCCATTAGTGGACGTGTTTCGGCTGATATGATGATGATGATGAAGAAACGTGAACTAATGCTAGTCGAATATATGTTCTGTCCTGTCTCATTGCTTCGACAGTACATATATTCGACTAGCATTAGTTCGACAGATTATACTTCGAAAACACAGATCTTCGAAAAACACTACTTCGACAGAAACCTTCTTCGATATGCACATGTTCGGCGGATCTCTATTTCGACGGAACATAACTTCGACATAATACTGCTCTGAAAAGTGACAATACGATCACGTGTCGGAGTTTCGGACTAAATTGAAGTGGCTGCCGATTCGGCGTCGTCGAGATACCCATATCCTATTTCTTCTCTATACTACCCTACACAATCCTAATTCTCCTCAATACCTTCGTAAACGCTTTGGGTACTTTGTCCCGAGGGATTAACCCTGTCTAACTTCCACTTCTCTTCTCCTTCTTACCCTATATCACACTTCTAGCCGCTATGAAGGCTCCTTCTCTGTTACTGCAGTGCGTCTCTGGAACTCTCTACCAGATTCCCTACGCGACAGTCCTTCTCTGAATTTCTTCAAGAAGAAAATCAAGGATCATTTTCTGACTCGCACTTGACCGGTTCTTCTTTTTTACGTAATGTCTCGCGGGCGTTGGTAGCCTTTTTGACTCCTACAGGCTCGAATAACCCAGCCTTAAAGCAGTGTTACCATTACATAAATTGTAGATGCTGAAATCGGAAAGCCTGATTTTCGGGCGAGAATAGAGTAGCTTCGCGCATGCAAAACTAATAGGCAATGAAGGTGAAGGTATTGTAGTCAGTCATACTCGATTTTTTTCGAAAGAAATATGTTTTTCGGCAATAAATGTGTGGGGGTCTCATTATCCTAATGTACCCAGGGCCTCCAATAGGTTAAAGCCCTGCTTCATCGGTTTTGTTTTCTTTCTTTTAGATTGGTCACTAGCAGCCTACAAGTTTTTGATAGCTTCATATAAAGCGAAATTCAATTATTATTGTCACATTTCAGAGCAGTATTATGTCGAAGGTATGTTCCGTCGAAATAGAGATCCGCCGAACAAGTGCATATCGAGGAAGGGTTTAGTCGAAGTAGTGTTTTTCGAAGATGTGTGTTGTCGAAGTATAATCTGTCGAACTAATGCTAGTCGAATATATGTTCTGTCGAAGCAATGAGTTGTCAAACTATTGTTTTTCGAAATTGACACTGTGTCGAAATAATTAACTGTCGAAATTCAGAATGACATTCCTAAAATTGAGTAGATCTAAATTTCTGTAGGAATTTGACATGTCTTATATGGACAGTTCGGTGCACGTATGTAGTACATAGTTTTACATTCGTGCACCGAACAGTCCATATAAGACATGTCAAGGTGTATTTGCATTTACACCCCAACATGGACCATAGGTTAAAATTCTATCTCTAGTAGAAAAGTCTACCGAAAGATACGTTATTGAAATCGACCGATAATGATAAATTTTTGTTTCTCTAAGAATGTCAAAGAGACCTTGCCACTTAGTAGAGTTTAACAGGTTAAATAGGAGTAGTATTTCTCATAACCGGTATTTTATCTCGTTGCAGTCACGAAATAATGGCGTCTACGGAAAAGATGACTCGTGGTATCCACAAGATGTCAAGAAAAGGGCACTGGTTAATCAAAAATTGTTCTTCGACACATCAATTCTTTTACCCAGATTACGAAACGTTACCGTAAGTAAAACAACACTTTTACGAGTATATCGATAAGCACACTTACTACATTACTTTTACCTTGTATTTGAGACTTGCATTTTCCTGCGGCTTCGATCCGTGATAAAAAATAAACATGACACAGCGTTTTTGTAGCTTTCTATCAATTAGTACTTCCAGAAATCAAGAATTTACCTTCTACGAACCAATTATATCTTCATTGAATATTAGTTTAAATGAATGGTTAGATAATCCATTTAACACTACAATGTGTTTTTCATCAATTTCTGTATTGATAATTATCAAGCTTTTTATTGCAGTATCCCATAGTGTTGGAAGGAAAGAAAACCATAGAACAGAAACTATTGGACGACATTGAACAGGCTTACGGTTATTTTGAAGCATTCCTGTCCAAAACAACTTATCTTGCTGCGGATCACGTCACTATTGCTGATGTGGCAGCCCTAGCTAATATGACGACATTAGAGTTTCTACTTCCAGTAAACCCGAAAAAGTAAGTGAATCTTATTCTATGTTAATATTATGAAGAACCTTAACGTCATGATTGCATTGCACGAAGACGGTCTATGTTTTCACATTGCAGGGCAAAGACCTCCCTACTCTTTATCTCCTGGTCTACTGCAATCGCGATCAAATCCTTAAAGAAGAAGTCCAGGTCATATCGCCACAATTTTTCTGGTCTTTCTCGTTGACATTTCTTGTTATATGGAAACCACAGAAAGTTGATGCGTTGCCCATTGTTCCTCTGACATATTATTGTTCCTACATAACTCTAGGCTGATATTTATTTTGTTTTTCTCTAAATATCTTACAACTGGTGTAAAGAGTCGGCTCCCCTGAAGGGTGAGACACAGTGCTTCACCATCCTCACCGATTTGTAAGTCTCGACTGATCCTGATTGGTCATCTTCCCAGCGATTGTGAAGTGAATTCCAATTTATAATTTTGTTTTGTTTTGGAATTCACAATACTGAAAATAACGTGGAAGTGGTTAAGAAAGATAAAATATGGCACTGATTTAAAGAGGCAGTTGTAAATAGCGGTTTTGGTAAGTTAAAAATTATAAATGGCACGTTTAATAACTAGTTCAGCAGTTAAAACTAAGCAGTAAAGTAAACAAAAATGAGTAATAAAAAATAGTGAAATGGATCAGTGAATATATAATTGAGCAGAAAAATAATTAAATGGCCGGTAAAAAATATTGAACGAGCGGTTACGTGTGGGCAGTAATAAATCGGAATTTGTCGGTAAGAAATCTCATTCTAAGCAATTCTATACACAATGAGATGGTAAAGTAGTTTTGTGACGGTGTGACGGACGGACAGACGGACGAAATGGCACCATAAGAGTTCCTTTTTATCTATTTGGTACGGATCCCTAAAAACAGTACTTAAATAGTAATGAAAAATTAAATTACTTTTGCTTCGATGCAAAATGAATCGACGGAGCCTATTTCTGTATGCAGGGTCTAAAGTAACCTAACACGAACCTAACCTGTCCGTGTCGGGGTGCTCTAAGCTCCCGAGCTCGCTTCGCTCGCTCTTGGACTGATTCACTGACCATAATGCACTCGCATGCTTTTTACGAAAACAAATGCATGAATTCAAAACACGAGCTCACGCGAAACGATTACCAACCCTGTGATTGGTCGCTTCCGCCACCCGCTCAACTAACAAACATTTACCTCTCTTTTCAATGAATTTGAGTTCGGGTGTCACCGCTCGCTATGATCTGCCGAACTATTTACCGAACCGCTCATTCCATTATTTTTACCGCTCATTCAGTTATTGGACTGCTTAATTATTTTTAGAATTGACATTTTATAATAAAATAACCGTCAAATTGTTTTTTTATTACTGTCCATGTTTTACTGTCGCAATAATTAATCAACCGCCATTAAATTAAATAACTGCTCAATATGTTTTTCAACTGATCATAATAACATATCGAATATTTAAATAACAGCTCAAAAAATTAGTTCCCATAAAATATTGCTAAAGGAGTGTTAAGACAGAGAGGAGAAATAAAGTAAATTATTATAACTAACTTAATCTTGTGTGAGAATCCTTTACACTAGTGTAATTGTTATTAGGACAATAATTACTCACACTATACCTCACATCTGCACTTATAGCACTTATAGCAACAAGTACATCTGAAAGACACATTGCTTATATCTGACCGAATAGTAGTCGCAGATAGTGAATATAAATTCAAGAATTAATACAATTACAAGTAGGTATTATGGCTGAGAGTCATAGCTCAAGAAGTAACAAGAGTTGAGTATATCAACTCTCTTATTAACCTACAGACATCCCCAAAGCGCCCAACCCTTCATCACTTCCTAGTGTTTCAGCTGGGAAGAAGAAGTGGCGCAAGAAACTACCCAGCAACACGATTCTGTCTGTTTAGTCAATAAGGACTACATACCTAAGTGAAACAATAATAAAGTTTAAGTTATTAAAACAAAAGGATTGCATAGTGCATTTCCAAAGTGTGAAAAGGCTAGGATAGAAACGTTACGCTTGCGCTCAATACATTCATTATTTATGTACTCTACGTTAATTTATCCAGCGTTCTATTGGGTACCCCATTTAGCGACATGGAACTGTTGCCTCGTCATGCATGTACTGCTAGACATAATCGCACAGAACCACTATTTGGACACTGCTACGGATCTAGCAAAACATGTTCCCTAAACTCTATCTGTCTCACATAATCCTAAGATAGAGTACTGCGAAGTTCATCTGCAACTGAGGAACAACAGTTTTTTTTTTAATAGTAATTGTAACGCGTACAAATATGAATAGCATCCATTACTGTTCTATTAATGATTCGATTATATCTTTTTCCAGGTTTCCAAAAATAACTGGTTGGCTGACGAACTTGAAGAACACGCCTTTTTGTAAAATTCGAAACGAACCTGGAGCTGCTAAACTTGATGAGATTGTAAAGAATAGTATTTCATCAACCTAGACTTTTTACTATTGTTATTAGGTACCACAATATACGTACTTATTGGGCAAATTTGGCAGTTCCTTATACCCAATACTTATGCAGTAAAAGCCATGGCAGGTTATGATGGGCACTCAGAATGTGATAGATTATACCTACATATGTAACACTGTTAAATGAATAGTAATAAACAACTGTTTACAACTACAACTTTTTTTTCTCAATGGCAGATCGGAGTCTGAACTTGTGTCCGGTTCATGGCAATAGGCTCGCCCCTATAACATGGGACCTAGTCTTAGCTGGCGAAATGTGGGTGTAAGTCTCCCCAGGGATTTGCCCTAACAGGCGTTGCACAGAGGGGTTCTCGGGGTGATCTGTTAAGAGGTAACCCTTTCAAGTGCTGATGGTGATCACCGGGGTGGTTTGCACACCCCTTGGTCATTTCCCCAAAATAACAGGCGCCTTTTGTAGGTTTACCCAGTAAAAATAAATAAATGAAACTTGCACCTCTACGTAACCCTTCGGTGAACACAGACTTGATGTTAAATTTATGCTATGTTTAACCTTTGCTTTACTGAATACCTGATTGATCCACTAACAGAGAGTTTACAGCCAAAAACCTTTTTTTGCCGACATGAAGAAGATGTAGCGTGTAAAGCCTAACGCTGTCCGCCGTGATGATGATGCGCCAAGACAACACGTGATCATACAAATTGTCCGATCTGTTAAGATGTTTTAGAACAATTTCTCGGTTCCTGTTAGTGAGAGCATTAAAGTTATAAGTTTGGTGAGAGGCTTAGTGTAAGTAGGTAACATGGGAAATCATCAAACTATTGCCTGTTTAAAAACAAGGCGTTACATTTTTACTTGACGAACTACAGTACAGGCAAGCGCATTTTGTAGCTTGAATTTAGAGTGATACACGAAGTATAAAACTTTATGTTGGCAAGTGTATTTTAAACTCTTTATTGCTAAAGTTGGTTTTGACGTCTGTCAAGTTGATAAGAAAGCAAACTGTTGTTCACAGGTTATTGGTGTGTAATTTCAAATTCGTATGATATTATAAACATTACATTGTTTTGGTTTATTAGATAGAGACGGTTTATTTCTCCAAAAGTCGGTATGTTTTTTGATAGCCTGGAATAGGAACAAATTGTTGTATCGTAAGTACCGTGGGTTAGTAGTATGCTCGTTAATGCCAACGTTCGCAGATATGTTGGATAAGGCTCATTCGTAGAACTGCTGTAAGAAGTAAACGTACAAATAGGATGTAAACATCAGGCTACACCCCCTACGACATACTAATAATGTAGAGTGAAGAACGTAAGCCATTGGCTACAGTGGCTATAACAGTTTGCTGCAGATAAAGGTTCATTGTTATCCTTGTAGACGAAGCGTTTACAACATGTTACTAAGGAAAATAGTTCTACAGATAATTGTGTAGTAAACAAAGACTACGAAGAAATAACTAAGTTTCAGGCATCTCTCACTAAATAGAATACAGTCAAGGCATTTGCCAAGATCTCGTCAAACAGTGGGTCTGACTAATATGTGAGACGTGTCGTGATTGCAAATCTTAGCAAGTTGTACTATTTATTGAAACAAGAAGCAAACGTTTTTGTTGTTATTACCTTCCAACACAGCACAAACGGGTGATTCAAAAGAGTTCCCTGTCTTTTGACACTGTTCTTCACCAAAGAGTGATTTTTAAAGCCAATATAGAGAGCTTTGAAAGGTGGGATTATTACTGCGAGCAAATTTGCCAATATATCCTCTGTTCATAGGTTCAGCACATAACTTGCAAAACAGACAATAACTAAGCATGGACCCTAATTAGTGAAATTATTAAAGAGTTTCTGAGAAATATATTTCAGATGTTAGTAAAACTTTTCACAACGGAGCTGAGCCCACCTGTTCGAGCGTCCCTGATGTCTTGTGATATGTACAATGTGCCTTACGAGAATATAGAAGTTGATCTTAAGGATATGCAACGTTTGCACCCAGAGTTTTTGAAAGTAAGGTCTTAAAATAATTGTTTTAAATACCTTTCTTAGTATATTATTTATTAAACCTGGGGGATTGTACCAAGCAGTTAATGCGGGCTTTTCCATCATCTCTATAATTATGTGCTAAATGAGTTTCGTACCTTAAGATCTTTATCTCTCTACGCAAATCTATCTACTGTATGATTCCAACTTTCAGAAAAATCCAATGAAAACGTTTCCTGTACTAGATGATGAAGATTTTATATTACATGATAGGTTTGTACTTTAGCAGTATTTTTATTGAGCATTGTTTAGGTACCTAACCTATCGTAGTTTTTACTAACACTAATTAACAATATCAATATATTTAAGCATTACATTTAAGTGCATTACGCAAAGTTCTAGTGAAAAGGGGCATTACTAGGCCAAGCGGCTTTGGCTTGACACCAGTTACACACACTCACGTCACCACACATTTATTTCAGATAAACAGGATAAGCTGACCTTTAGAGGTTCACTGTTGACCATTTGCGTCCTCATACCAACATTTTTACATCCGGCCCTAAATTTTGCCAAATCCACAACTCAAACAAACTCGTTTTTATCCGTGGACACGGCTTAACACATCCTTATTTATTACTGTGCAAATTGATTTATTTTTCCCTCTCTGACGGATATTTTGCCTCTAAATCACTTGTCACTCACTTCTTTTTGTTTCCGCTTCGCAGTCACGCTATATTGATGTATCTAGCCGACGACTATGGGACGGACGACGCATGGTATCCAAAATACCACAATACAAGGGCGCTCGTTAATCAGAAACTATTCTTAGACACTACTACCCTTTGCCCGAAATTAAAGAACATAACGGTAAACGATTTTAACTATTTTTGGACTAGCAAGATATATATATATTTTGGAGACACAGCATTTTTATTTAAAGATTCTTGGTTTAGCTTCTTTCTTATCATACATGTCATAAAAAACAATTAACAACTAATTAGTTTCGCTTTAATTTTTATTTATGAAATCGAAACAATCACAACATATTCTATTTTTACCTTTGAAAGTTTTCTTCATTATCTTGGTTTAGGGTAGACGGGTCTATTTCGTGTTCACAAATAAAGAAGCATTTCAAACCACAGTCAACCTGGGTTAGGCGCCCGGTATAAAACATCGAGCCACACTGGTCATGACTCCCTCCGCTCAGCTGGTTTGCCCATGAGGTTACGTTTTCACTAACAGCTGTACCTGTTAAAAATAAATCGTTGCACCCTGAATTGTTATATTATTTGCACACTTGCAATGACAGTCCCTTTTGTTTCAAAAATTCTGACAAAATCTATTACTTGAAATTATTTTCACAAATGTGTTGCGCAATTAGAGTGTTGCTACTCATAAATTGCACGTTTGAATAGTAAGAGGAATTCGAGTACGGCTCTGGAGCAAAAACATCAGGGAACAATCAATGATGATTACCCAACTTTACACTTACTCTCTTTAAAGGCAATATATGGAAGCCACTTACGGACCTCACGCCAAAACAGCTGCTTAGGTTGTATTAAGCGCAAGTTCGATCTTGCATGGAATACTGTTCTCATCTCTAGCACGGATCTGCCAAATACCAGCTTGATGCACTAGAGTCGATCGAAAAACGGGCCAAGAGGCTCATCGGCAATGAGGCACTGGTCGAGTCAAAGCTCCAGAGTCTTGAACATCGTCGTCGAGTTGCCAGCTTGTCGGTTTTTTATCGGTTACATTTCGGGGAGTGTGCGATGGAATTGCATGATCTGATTCCGCCTAGCCCGTTTCATCATCGAACTACAAGACGTACGGCGATGCGCGATCGCTACATGGTGGACATCCCATCCATACGCACTATACGTTTTGGAAAAACTTTCATTATGCGTACAGCTAAGGAGTGGCATTCCCTGCTGGAGTCTGTGTTTCCAGATAGCTACAACCTCGGGGTCTTTATGTCAAGAGTGAATAGATTACTTCTAGGCAAGCGTGTTACACCGTCGACCACATCATCTTTTACCATCAGGTGAGATAGTAATCAAGCGCGAGCCTATCTATAATAATAAAAAAAAACCAGAACCCTACAAGATTTCCCAGAATCACAGTCACGCAAATCGCATCATAGGTTTTCGTATAGTAGATATAATACATAGACAGGACTCTTAAACCAAATTCAAATGCGTTCTCTTTCACGTACGATTGTTGTTTTACGTGCGTAAGCCGACTATTGACACTTCTTCATGGCTCCCACACACTCACGTACCTTTAACTGTTTGCCAGCCCTCATTGAACCTGTTATGAAAGCCCAGGTGATATATTCCTCTTAGGTAGCTCCCTGCGTTCCAGTCTTTTGGTGCAGGTGCCGTGAGTTTCACAAGCTCGTCCATTTCCAACCAACTGTTGACCACTGTTAAGTAGGATTGTTCTGAACTGCATACATTATAAGCATCAGTCCAGTTTAATGGGACTGTGTGTAACTTATAACAGTTGCCGCTTTTCTCATTGAAAGTGTAATCTGTAAAAGAAAAGTTTTGGTGAAATGTCTGTCATAAAATTTTAAATCTCCAAAACCCCCGACTTTTTTTTATTGCATACTTTAAATCTACATAATTTACCTAGTAGTAGACACGTTTCGATCAACAATCTATTGAACACGTAATTATGACACGATATCTTGCGAAAATACCCCGATTCAAATAATAAAACGCTCATAACTTTTGTCTGGCTGAACCGATTTTCATTAAACATAGCTAAAGACTCACCCGATAATGTCACATAACAAACAAAGAACTACATATATACACAAACACACAGGTACCTACACACTTCAAACTTATAACACCCTTCTTTTTCTAACGGGGGTTAATAAAATACAATACTAGAGTCGCGGTGCAATGAGCATTTAATTTGTGTTTGCGCTAACCTTAACGCAACGTGGAACGGCCAAGATCTGTCAAACTCAAATCATAGTTTTGCAGTCAGCAAAAATATCATTGAGAACACAACTAAATCGTTATATTTAGGTTGGCAAATTCTTAACTGATATGTAGTAGGTTTATTTCCTTACGGTGTTACTTTTAGTTAAAAAACTCACCCAAATCAGGCATATTGCATTGCTGGTTCCATTCCAAAGACTGGAGAGTCTTTTTGCAAATGAATGGATTAATTCTGTCACATGGCACATCATTCATTAATCCACTTGCGTATAGGATGACACAGTCTTCTTTACCCAAGGAATCGTTTGGCTCTCCTATGTACCAGTTATGATATACGTCAGCCACACGTTTGCCTGGAATTATTAAGTAATAATAATAAGTAAACGTTCCCAAACATGAAGGAGAAAGAGAACCTTTTGCCAGGAATTAAACACAACATGACAAATATTAATCATATTTATTGCCGCTTCCTCAATGCAGATTGGCGAGTTCCGACTATCTTAATTAAGGCGCAGATAACCGTCGGTAGCTGACTTTAAAATGAGATTCACGTCTGAACGGCTAGTCGTATTTTTTTTATTATTTGTTACATTTGACTCATCATATTCTTAATAATTTTATCTATGAACATTTTGAGTTTTATTCGTATAACATAGTGTAATTAATTTGTAAAGTTATGTCTAATACGGACAAAAAACGTCAATCGCACCAAAACCGCCGCGCGTATATTAATGATTTTTTTACAATTAAATAATATCATATATTATTATATTTTATTTTTATAATAAGATAGAATAGAATATACTTTTTTGTACACCAAACACTAAAGTTGGACTTCTATTTTATAATAATACTTATTTCTACGTGTACAAAGGCGGTTAGATAATTTAATTGTCTTTGAGATATCAAAGAAAATTAAATTTAGATAATTTTATAATAATATATTTTAATTTAGATCGTTTTGATCTAAGGCTTTTTTTAGTCTTAGAATAATAAGGAAAGTACAAAAAACCACTGAACTTTGGGTCGCGTGGATGTGTTACGAGTGAGTTTTAAGTGTGGTAGCCTTACTACAATTAGCTTTGTCAACAGTACAGTTTCAACCAAATCTAGTGAGTAAGTAATTATAATGTAGGACATTGTCGTCACGCTACAATTGTCATCTTAGCATAATGTAGCTATAAAAACCTTATCTTTAGGATTAAGACGTTATTATCTTTACTGTCACTCTGTCAGTTAAATAATAGTACATTACTGCAGCGGCCAGCACAAGAGGCATTGATGGACGAAAGTGTAAATGTACACATACGTAAGTCCATCAATGCCTAGTTGTGGCCAAGGCTTGTATAGTGCTTTTCTCAAATAATGCGCGGAAATTAAAACTAAGTAGTACCTAGAACTCATTTGGTCAAATACATTTTTTTTCAAAATCAATGACGACCAATGAACAACAATAATTATTCAGCGTTAGGCTTAGCACGCACTGCGATTTTGATACGCGCGATTTTTTTCCGCCCATTCTGCGGCCTGTGGAATTGTATGAAGCTGCACGCATTGTGGTAAAAAAATCACGCGGGAATAATACTACAAAAAACCGCGCAAATAAAAATCGCAGTGCGTAGTGTTCATTTGTTTTTTTTTCAATAAAAAGCTTTCTATCTGCAAGCCAGTTCGAAATTTAAATAAAACCTTTGATTAGTTACCTCCTTGGCTGCCATGTTTTGGAGTAAAATATCGTTCCATTTTTAAATTACACGACAGATATGAATTTACTATGTAATTTATTTGGCCGCTACACACGACAGATATGGATTTTCATACAACTTTTGCCGGCCGCTGCTCGCATGTATTTGGCCAGTACTGCAATTCGATTTATCTTGAAGAAGGTTGTCAAAATAATGCTCAAATTTCCAAGCATGTTTGAGAAAAGTTATTTTATAAACTCTCTGATTGTCGTTAACTTAATTGGCGCAGCCGGTAGGATCTCTGTAGTCACTCAGTGTAGTATAAAACTCTACAAGCTGCTGTGACGTCTGTTCCAACGGTTTAACAGAGATCGCCGAACAAACAAATTTACTGAGCAACTTCATCGAGAGGCTGACGCTGAGTGTGGTGATAATAACCCAAGGAGGAGACGGGAGTAACTTCGGGACTGTGAGTAGAACTTTTTCACTATCCTTTCTGTTTTCCTAGGTTTTCCTCCTTGATTAGGTATATGTGTTTGTGTTATTGGGGGTCGGACAATACCTGGGTAACATACATATTTTATTACGATAGAACTTTCGTGATAAAATAAATAGATAGATATAACAACTTTAGTACATTTTATTACGATACCAATCTCATGATAAAACTATTATGTAGGCATAATTGTTTAATTCCAGTTTATTACGATAAAAAAATTGTATTAAACTGTGCCACTAAGTAATTAGTTTCTTGGTGTGTGTAGCGTTTTGTATTTCAATATATAGTTTCTTGCCGGTTCTTCTCCATAGGAAACGACCAACCCGAACCGTGCTCATTTTGTCGACGTTTTATAAGTGCCCATGTAGGCCTATGTGAAATAAAAAAATTGATTTTGATTTTGATTTTGAATAACAATGAATCAGATCGTACAAGTTCCGTCAACAATGACTAGGATCAAAACGCATCATAGTTTAGTTTATCCATTAGATCTTCATAACGTAGTTGAGTTAGAAGAAAGCATACACATTAAGGGGTTTATATTTTGGGGCTGGTCTGTGTTAGCAAACTTACGCTTTGAGCTGTCAGTGACAAGCCCTGTAGGGCTTGGCTTTGTCGATGCAGTCCTACCTTGCCTGGCTCCTTCAGAGCCGGCAAGGTGGCGTGGTCATGAGGGAGAGCGCTACGGTCGTGTAGATCCTCAAGGCAAGTGCGGTAATTTCGCCGGTCCTTCTCGTGGTTGCCGCCCTGTTATTGGTCTAATTCCCTCTGAAATAGACGTAACTGAAATCACCGGGCGACGTATCACAGGGGTGGCGAGGTCATGCCCCTGGGTGTCCACCATTGAACAAGTAAAATGTTGGATAGCAATGACCTCCCGCGTGTTTGTGCCGTGCGCGGGGACCCGTATGGAGGGATGAAGGGATCCTGGTGATTGAGTGGAGCAGGTTGCACACAACACATCACTTTGGCCTGGATTTCTTCCGACACGGGAGGCCGTAGCCTAGCCAGCTACGGTCAATCGGCTGCGGGGTCCGATCAGACGGCCCCCAGGCGAGTTCACTCCCATTGGGGGCTTGCAGACGGCGGCGCTCGCTCGCATCGCTAGTGGTAGTGGTGTGAGTTGGTGTCGTGCAGTCTCGTGAGCAACTAATGGGGGGGGGGGCTATATCCCTCGGCTAATCCCTGGTGCTACCGTAGCATCGCCACTTGAGCACTCCATGGATGGTGGGGATAGTCGAGGGATGAAATTTATATCGGGATTTTAAATGGATTTAAATTAAAAAAAAAAACACAAGGCGAAAGGACCGGCGAAAGTTGGGACTGCGCTCCAAAAGGCGGGACCGGCGAAAGCTGGGACTGCAGAACAGACGGCGGGACCGGTGCAAGCCGGGACTGCATTTTCCTTAGCAGGAACGTCCAGAGGCGAGACTGCAGTGGGATCGTCTCGAGGTGGGGCTGCGGCGGGACTGTCAAATGACGGTACTGCTGCGGCACTGCCGAGGGTCGGCACTGCTGTGGGACCGTTGAAGGGCGGAACTGCACACCAGACGGCGGGACCGGCGCAAGCCGGGACTGCTTCTTCTTAATTCCATACTAGATATAGAATTTGAAGCTGATAGAATCAAGGTGGGCACCATCGGTGCATGGGTAGATAACTGCCCAGAGAAAAAGACCTTTTGCAAAAAGGTACCATGGTGGACTCCTGAACTAGCTAAAATACGTCAGGAAACACGACAGGCCTTTAATGATGCAAAAGCCAGGTAAGATTTCTCTGACTATCATAGCATGCTGACGAGGTATAAGACGGCGGTACGCAAGGCCAAAAGAACTAGTTGGCGGCAGCATTGCACCTCCATCGAAGCTCACCAAATGGAATGAGGTTGTGCAAAGCAATGTCCATGACTAAGACAAACCCACTATCATCTGTAATGGATGAGAATGGGTATCTAACGGAAACTGGACAGGACACTCTGGGCGTGATGTTTAGAACTCACTTCCCGGAATGTATACTGCGCGACAGCGATGAAGAGGAACCAGTCACAAGGGACGAGCTCACAAGGCACACGTCCAAAAATAACTGGCTCACGGCAAAGAATGTGGTAGATGAGAATAAACTGAAGCTTGCCATAGCGGGCTTCCAGCCTCTCAAATCCCCTGGTCCGGATGGCATCTACCCAATACTATTGCAAGAAGGGGCATCTGTTTTGATACCTCATTTGAGTAAGCTCTACAGAGCCTGCATAGCCTTTGGGTACGTACCCAAGGCATGGAGGGAAATCAAAGTCACTTTTATACCGAAGGTAGGTAGACCTTACGAAGAAGCTAAAGCTTACAGGCCAATTAGTCTATCACCCTTTCTCTTAAAAGCTCTGGAGAAACTGGTAGACAGGTACCTAAGAGAGGGACCACTTAAAATCTTCCCTCTACATAAACTACAGTGCGCCTACAGCCCTGGCAAATCTACAGAAACGGCATTGCACTATGTTGCGAGTCGAGCCGAGGCTGCGCTAGAGGGACAAGATATCTGTGTCGGGGCTTTCCTCGACATAGAGGGAGCCTTCGACAAGACAACATTTGAGTCCATACGCATCGCTGAAAAGGAACATGGCATCAATGATACCACGTGCAACTGGATTGACTATATGCTGAGAAGCAGAATAGTCAGATTGGAACTGATGGGAGACAGACTTAGTGCAAAAACAACAAGAGGTTGTCCGCAGGGTGGAGTGCTGTCACCATTATTATGGTGCTTGGTAGTAGATCGCTACTTACCAAGCTCAATACTGGACCATTCTACACAGTAGGCTATGCAGATGACATAGCGATAATGGTTGATGGTAAATTCCCGAACATAGTCTCTGGATTATTACAACAGGCATTGAGGATGACAGAGGAATGGTGTACAAAGAACCACCTCTCTATCAACCCAAGCAAAGCAGTCATTGTTCCATTCACGAGGAAGAGACAACTAGGAAACCTAGGAGAGCTCTCCCTCAATAGAATAAAGCTGCCCTGGTCTACCGAAGTTAAATATCTGGGTGTAACGCTTGATAAAGAACTCAGGTGGAAAACTCATGTGGAAAATATTACGACGAAAGCCCTACGAGTGTTCGGCATGTGTCGTTCCACCTACGGTAAAACTTGGGGGTTAAAGCCCAAAGTGATACGATGGCTGTACCGGACAATGATAATACCTATTATCACATACGGCAGCATAGTGTGGTGGCCCAGAACAAAGCTTGCCTCGTGCAAAGCGCCACTCACCAGATTACAAAGAACAGTGTGTCTAGGCATCACGGGTGCTTTCAGGACAACACCTACGGCAGCGATTGAGAGATACCTCAATATCCCTCCTCTGCATATGATGGTTGAATTCGAGGCAAGGAAGACATTACATCGACTTGCTGTGACTGGACTATGGGATGCCTCTAAGCCAAGGACCAACCATACAAAGTTTGACGGGAATGAAGGCCTGGATCGGGTAACAAGCATGTTATCCGATAAAATGCAAACTATGTTTGTGTTTGAAAGGTCTTTCAAGATCCAAATCCCTACAATAGAGGACTGGACGAAGGGAATCGATCCACCAGAACAAGACAATCTGGTGTGGTACACTAATGGAACCAAAATGGAATCAGGTACAGGGGCGCGAATATACGCAAAAGGTTACAAATGTAGCAAAAGCCTAGGGAAAATGGCAACTGTATTCCAAGCGGAAACTTATGCCATAATAACCTGTGCTCAAGAGAATATAGATAGAGGAACCGGAGGTAAATCCATATATATTCTTAGTGACAGTCAGGCTGCAATCAAAGCCATGGCATCCTACAAAGTGGACGCCGGACTTATTCTGGATGCTGTCCAAACCCTAAACAGGCTTGGGAAGCACAACAGGGTAAGACTGATGTGGGTCCCTGGGCACAAAGGAATCCATGGTAACGAAATGGCAGATGAACTGGCAAGAGAGGGCTCAGCAAATGACTTTGTGGGTCCAGAACCATGTGTAGGCATCTCGACGTGCCTCGTAAAAGCCACATTTAGGGAGTTTGCAGATCACAGACAGCGAACTCATTGGCTATCTAGCACCGGTCTACAACACTCCAAAAAATTCCTAGGCTCCAAGTTCAAAGCCCGGGAATGCATTTGGAATATGAGCAGGGGGCAAATCCGCTACCTGCTTGGGGCCTTTACTGGGCACTTTGGAACCAACGACATGCTCATGAAGATGGGTCTAACCGCGACACCCATGTGCAGGTTGTGTGGGGAACATACGGAGCGCATGGATCACCTTCTTTGCACATGCGATGCACTGGCTGGTAAGCGAATGAGTCTCTTAGGGGCTGGATATCCAAGACCAGAAGACTATAGGCTCATATCTCCCAGTCTCGTTGTAAAATTCATGAAAAGAGTTTTCAACGAGATTGGGGAGGAGTAAGGTATCTAGGGGACCACAATAGATCCCAATGGGTCGAAGTGTCCGAGTTGTTTCTCGGCCCCTCCACAAGATAAGATAAGATAAGGGGTTTATAGATAGTAGTAAAATAGTTTTTATATTAGAAGTCCCACTAGTAGACAGTAACACATATATCTATTATAAAGTTATCCCTGTTGCAATTCTTGACCCAACCACAAAAAAACCCTTTGTCATTATTCCCAAAAATCCTTACCTTGTGGTGAAAAAGTCGAAATACAGACCCGTAGTCAACAGCTGCGAGGCAATTGATGACCTCACGTAGCTTGGCTCCGAAGATGACGTACTTCAGTACACAGAGGAAACATGCGTCGTCGTGACGTCAGCCATATAAGCAGATGGATCTTCGAGGGGTGGACTAAGGTGGCATCAAGGACTTAGTGTCGACTTAACGTCACTTAATAATTTGAATACTGCAGTATTGCCGTTACGGAGATAGTCTTCGTTAAAATTGCTTGGTTGACTGGTAGAGAATGTCTAAGGCATTAAGTCTGCCATTGTACCTTTGTGCATGAAGTTTAAATAAATAAATAAATCAAATCTCTAAATAAAAATATTTACAAACCGAAAATAAATATTTTAGTATGAGTATTTTCAAACAACCTACTCAACTACCAAAAAGTGCCGCCGGGGACGGTCAACTGGCGAACTTCTTGTGTATGCCACGCACTGCTGGGGCGAAGCCATCAATAGACACGGCAAAGCACCTGCTGTGTCGCTTGATATCTCGAAGGCTTTTGACAGGGTCTGGCACGCAAGTCTACTCAGTAAGCTTTCTGCTTATGGCGTCCCCGCCGGTTTTTGTAGCTGGATATCAGACTTCCTTAGTGAACGGTTGATCCGAGTAGTCATTGACGGCTGCTCCTTTGACCTTATGGCTATTGATGCCGGAGTTCCTGAGGGGTCTGTTCTCTCTGCAACTCTTTTCCTGCTGCACATCAATGACCTACTTCAGCTTGGTATTGTTGGGCATGCAGATGACAGTACTGTTTCAGAGAGATACTTGTCCAGCGCAAAAACCGGCATGGATGAAGTTCGTTCCTTGAGAGAGGCTATGGTGGAGCGGACAGATTTGACCTAAGCCTTGTCTCCTAGTGGGGTGATTACAATCTGGTCTTCTTTAAAAAGGAGTAAGTATTTTCGATCAAACTCCTACTTTTCGGGGTACGTCTGTTCCTGTAACTGATCGGCTCGAGCTCTAAGGCATGGAGTTGACATCCAGTCTCAACTTCGGCGCCTCCATTGAGAACAAAGCCCAAATTGCGGCCAAAAAACTGGGCATCCTAAATAGAGTGAAGCGATACTTTACGACTAGACAGCTTTTAACTCTATAAAAAGCGCAAGCCCGATCCTGCATGGAGTATTGCAGCCACATTTGGGATGGCTCAGCTAAGTATCAGCTTGCCACGCTTGACTCGGTGGAACGCAGAGCCAAGAGGCTCATTGGCGACGTTGAACTGGTAGATGCCAAGCTTCATAGCTCATCGCCGCAAGGTTGCCCGCTTGTCGGTCTTCTACAGACTGTACTTTGGTGAGTGTGCTCAAGAACTCCATGACCTGAATCCACCAGCCCCCTTCTACCATCGGACATCTAGACGCACTGCAAGTTACCATCCTTACCTTGTTGCCATTCCACCAATTCGCACCAAGCGCTTCCAAACATCCTTCATATTGCGCACAGCGAAGGAATGGAACTCACTACCTGCGTCTGTGTTTCCGAATGCATTCAACCCGAATCTCTTCAAAGCTAGAGTGAACAGGCTTCTTCTGGGTAAGATCACTCCATCGTTGACTCTGTCTCTGTCACCTCTGACCTAGACTAGAGTCAAGAGCAAACCCATTTCAAATAAAAAAACGTAAAATCAAATTATTAAATGATAGGAATTGCGAAAGGAACCGATACGAGTGCGCGTTAGAGCCACGGGGAATGTTATGGTTTGTTCCTGGATCCTCGCGCGCTCCTTGTTTCTTTCTTTTTCGTAACATGAAAAATTTCTAATGTATTCACCTCTAATATGAGGTATTCACTATTTTGCTCTCTTTCGAGAACGAAATTAATAATAATAATATATAATTGAGTAGCGTAGCTTCCATAATAGCCTTCAATTCTTCATTATCAACTTTGGTCTCCGGCCGTCCACGGGGCTTGTTCTGCAGGTCGAAATTTCCATAACGAAAGCGTTGGAACCAAAAACACACTGCGTTTTCTTTTGCAATACCGTCGCCATACACATCATTAAACCTTTGAGCCGTTTCTGTAGCACTGGTGCCACGATGAAACTCGTACTCGTAAATAACGCGATATTTCAAGTTTTCCATTTTGTAAACTGACTGGCGCAAAGAAAACCAAAAGAGGAAAAAACAAATGAATTACGGTTTTCCAAACACAAAAGCATGAGTAAATAGCTGTACAAATTTAAAATTGAAATTTCTAACCAAAGAGGAGATATTTGAGATCAAAGTGGCCAGTATGACAAAACGCCAATTTCATAGGTAATGACCTAATACATAAACCGGGATACGAGACGAACTACGCTTGTACCAGACGAACCTGCGCGCTTACACACACACGCACACTTATTTTATTGAAGAAAGTTTTTTTCTGGTCGACGTTAGGCTGTCAGTTACAAGGTGTGTGTGTGTGTCGCAAAACTTACTGGTTAATACTTAAACCGTTTAATTAACGTAAACAAATTAGGTACACCCAGAATAGAAAATATATCGATCCGCGATCAAGTCGGCGCGCGGCTCGCGCGCTCTTTTGCTTTCGGGTTGGGAGCACGTCTCGGACTATTCATTCGTACAAGCTAGCGCACGACGCATGCGTGTTTTTTTTCATGGTCTTATTTTACCACTTTGTTGGAATTATTAATATGTATATCCATGCCAAATTATAGCTTTCTTGTACTGAGAGTCCCTGAGCTAAGCTGTGGACGGACAGATGGACATAGCGAAAGTATAAAGGTCTATCCACACATATCAGGGCCGTGCCCGGGACGTGACAGGTCCAGGCCTAGGCATTGAACCTACGTCACTGGCCCCTGCACGGCCCGTGCACGGACGTGTGTGAACGAGTTCATTATAAAATGTACACGCCGATATTGTCGCCGCCACTGGCCCCTGACGGGGCACGGTCCGTCCACGTCCCGGCACGGCCTTGATATGTGTGGATAGACTTTAAGGGTTCCTTGTTGACTTCGGAACCCTAAAAAATACTTACCGTCAATAGTCTCAAATATTCCTTTCACTATAAAGTCAGACAATCCCAAATTCAACGTCCACCATGTAGGCTGGGTGCTATTCCAGTAAGATATCACAGCATCAGCTTCTTTCTGGTTGTCTGGGTGCCACAAAATGGCTCCTTCCAGAAAACACGCTCTTTTGGCTTCAGAGAAAGTTTTGGGTAAAGAGGATATCTTGTAAAAACTCTCTGTTGCTTCTAAATATTTATAGTCATTCCGAAAAAACTTGTTATCCTTCTGCCCATCTGGAAAAAAAAAAAAAAAAATTTTTATCCTATACACACCAAAAAAATAATAATTAATTAATTAATTATGTCCAGCAGTGGACGTCTTTCGGCTGATATGATGATGATGATGAAACACACCGAGAAAATGTTTCGGTATTTTGATCGGCACAAAAATGTTTTCTTTGCCGATCAATTAGCATTGACGCTTTTAAAACAAATCAGAATAATTTTAGAAGACAAATAAAAAAATGCATAAGCTAGACTTACATGAGAGATTCGATACAAAGTACACTGTAAGAACAACGAAAACTTTTTTCGGGATCATTTTAATTTATAACGGATACTACAAGCGTCTGACTGGACCTGATAACAATGCTTGATATGAAAAACTCAACATGAAATGAAGCAAATCAGTGTCTGCCATGACATTCAGATAAGTTTTATCAATTTTATTGTTATTACTATACATACATAATTTAAAAAAATACCGAAGGGTACCGTACCATTATTGCAAAAAACGGCAAAAATATCACGTTTGTTGTATGGGAGCCCCACTAAAATATTTATTTTAGTCTTTTTTAATATTTGTTTTTATAGCGGCAATAGAAATACACCATCTGTGAATATTTTAACTGTCTAGCTATCACGGTTCATGAGATACAGCCTGGTGACAGACAGACAGACAGATGGACCGCGGAGTCTTAGTAATAGGGTCCTGTTGTTACCCTTTGGGTACGGAACCCTAACTATGTTGATATTATTTATTATGATTGACCTGATTTATGGCCGGGATTCATGTTATGTTCTACGATAGTTATCATTATATTTCGATAATTTCCTGTTTTAGAAATATAGAACTAAGGGAAGTCTCGATTTTAATAATTAAAATCGCCTGATGCTACAATAAATGTGTGGGTACAAAAATTATAGGTTTATAGTTTATTTAAAACGAAACTTCAAACAAAACATGAAACCATCGGTATAAGACACATGTTTAGTCTGTTTAAAATGTTTTCATTTTTATAAAAAAAGCCATCGAAAATTGATTGAAAATAACACCATTCTGTATAGCTTATGGCATATCATCATGATGTTACTTCCTGTCAAATGTTATCGGAAATACGTAAACAGGAAAAAAAAATTATGGTTTCTAGTAATAATGTGAATAAAATTTTAGATATTGGGAAAAGTACGTTTGTAGAATTTATGTTCTGTCATTATATCATACCAAATCGAGGCATAAAGCAGTTGTTTGCAAATTTAGATATGAAACTCGATATCTTTACCCATGATGATTATTGTATAATTTATATATGTGAAAGAGATTTCGAAGTCATAACTATAGATTATTAATCGATTATATAAAGAAGGAGCTTGGTAATATGATCCATACTAATATTGTGATTTGCTCGCCTAATTTTAGATTAAGTATCATTTTTTCTATACTCGTATTTAATAAGCGTATTGAAATGTTTAATCATTTGATGTATTTGGATATGGAACTATGGAAATATGCTTATATTTTTGATGCCAATTATTGTGTGGAATAAACATACACAATGTGCCGACATATAACAACATTTATTTATATTGCAACAGTAAACAATAAAGCAATTGCTATAATATTTTAAAAAAATATGCAATATATTAAATATCTAGGTTCAGAAGCAGAAATTAATGAAGTTACTTGTCATTCTCGCCATTGTTTTGATGGTGCTGCTGTCCGGGATATCTTTAACCAATCAGTCAACAATAATAACAAGTTATATAGTGACCAGTCAACCCAAACTGAAAACATTACTAACAATACGGAGCATGATTTTTTTCGTTTATAATCAAATAAATATCTTACATCAAAATATTAATGGATTAATATGAAAGTCAGATTTATTAAGCATTAGTATAAATGATCTTTGGATGACTTGGAAACTTTGAATTAATAGGAAAGTCAGATTTGTTAAGCATTAATATAAATTAACTTTTATGCAGGGAAAGCAGTGGATGTTATGTGCATCACACAACACATTATGAAAGATGATAATACCATGCACTTATTTATTCCTGAATATAAACTTGCAACATATTCTTCAAGAAACAGCAGGAATGATGGTACATGTATACTTATTAGACATAGATACGAGTTCAAGGTCATAAACATTAAATAATTTAGTATGCCCAGTTTTATAGAGTGTTGTGCTATCGAACTGGTAGCTCACAAGTTGATTGATTTGCATTTATAGACCTCCAAAATACACGAGAGATGCTACTTCTATTGTATTTTATAAACTTGATCATATTTTAAATTATTGCGGAAGAAACTTAAGAAAACGGGTTTTGCTTTGCGGTGACTTTAACATAGATATTCTTCAAAAAACAAGAATATCCACTGAATTTCAACATCTACTACTGAACTACAACCTTAAGCCGAGTATAAAAGAGCCGGCACGTGTATCTAGTGGAACCTGTATCGACAACGTTATGCATAGTGTTAGAGGTGATACTGGCAAAGTTTTAGAGATGGATAGGGCCAGACCACTTCACCCAAATTTTTAAATGTGCTGTTAGAAAATCATGTTTAATTGATCACGGGTATGTATTAAGTCGTGATTATACCTCAGAGAATAAGTTCACTGAAGCCATAAGTAACTTAAGCTTTACTGAAATGTACAACAGCACAAACCCGGAAATAGCTTTTAATTCATTTTTAAACTTTTTTACGACTTGTGCTTCCCTACCGTAAGGAAAAAGATGATAAATAATAAATGATTTTATTTCTGTAAGTTGGTTTATACAAACACTTTTACATGTCGAACATATTTTTTAAAACTAGATGAGGTCGGCGTTTCCTATCTGACTACTCTGAGAAGAAAGGCCGAAACAAACTCAGAGGTCACAGTCTCTTTTAAAGTCCAGACAAAATATTGGTTAGATCATGTGAAGACCATGTAGACTGATGTCTGAAATGGTCTTTTGAGGAAAGAACCAGTCAGATTGAGTGGACCTGTCCAGTCAGTGCACGCATTTGTCAATAACCGAGCAGCTCAACTCAGACTTTAAGGAGCTCAACGATTCGACGAACAATACCAAAGAAAGGACATTAGGGTAGGCCGCATAAACTACTCAAACTGCCAGACCATGATTAAAAACTAAGATAAATTTAAATTAAAATAAAAAATAATGATCCACATAGTCTTCACACTCACAATAATTAATATAAAATAATATAATACTTTAAAAAGTAAATATTCTTGTCATTGCAAGAAAACCAAAAAAACAACAACAAAATTCACGGTGCAAAATATAATTAAAAAAAACAAAATTAATTGGAGCAGCTCAATCCCAAGCCTTTTTGTCTTCAAGGTAATCTTTAGTTGTATAAAACGCTTTCTGGCACAACTTACGTTTAATAAAAGATTTGAATTTATTAAGACTTAGATGTTGTACGTGGCTTGGAAGCTTATTATAAAAGCGTACACATTGACATCTAAACGAGCCACCTATTTTCTTGAGCCTTGTTGTAGGTACTACAAATTTGTGTTTATTCCTAGTATTTATGTTATGGATATCACTGTATTTTTTAAACAATTTTATATTTTTATGGGCATATAAAAGATTTTCATAAATATACTGAGAAGGCACAGTCATTACATTAATCTCCTTAAATTTCTCTCTGAGAGAGTGTCTTGGGCTTAATTTATAAATTGACCGAACAGCTCTTTTCTGCAAAACAAAGATAGTCTGGATGTCGGCGGCATTTTTCCACAACAGAATACCGTACGACATTACACTATGAAAATAGCTAAAGTATACTAAACGGGCTGTCTCTATGTCAGTTAAATTACGAATTTTTCTAACAGCATATGCTGCGGAGCTTAGCTTCTTTGACAATTTATCTATATGTGGGCCCCACTGAAGCTTAGCATCCAAAGTTAAGCCTAAGAATACTGTGCTATTTTCAGGATTCAATTCTTCGCCCTTTATCAACACATCGGTTTTCACCTGCCTAACGTGAGGTAGGGTAAACTTAATGCATTTGGTTTTTTTTTCATTAAGAAGTAAATTATTAACATTGAACCAGTGAACTACTTTTGAGATCGCGCTATTTACATCGTCAGTAACCAGCTGCTGACGTTTAAGTTTAAACAAAAGTGAAGTATCATCCGCAAACAACACTATATCATGGTTATCCTTTATGAGGTAAGGCAAGTCATTAATATAAATAAGAAACAAGAAAGGACCAAGAATCGAGCCCTGTGGGACTCCCATTGTTACCATATATCCAGGAGATCTTTTTCCATTAACGTCAACGGTCTGAATCCTATTACTCAAATATGAAGTAAGAAGATCCAGAGCGCTGTTCCGGATCGCGTAGTGGCGGAGTTTCCTGATTAGCGTTTCATGAAAAACACAATCAAATGCTTTGGACAAATCACAAAAGATTCCCAAGGCATCGCACTTATCTTCCCATGCATTATAAATATGTCCTAAAAGTTCAACACCCGGCATCAGTAGTTGAACGACCCCTTGTAAAACCGAACTGTTTGGTATGTAATAATTTATGTTTATTAAAAAATCTTTGCAATTGCTATAAAATTAATTTCTAAAGTGGAAACTGTTTGCAAAAAACTAAACAAATATAATTATGTGCTTTATAATCTTGTGAAAATATCAAGTGAGTCTGTAGTTTTGATGGCATACAAAGCGTATGTCTCATCAACGGTACGTTTTGGAATAATGTATTGGGGAAATTCCACTGACAAAACATTGCGTTCAATATTCAAAATAAGTGTGTACGTGCTGTGTTTGGGCTGAAAAATACTGATAGTGTGTGTGAGTGTAAGCCATTATTTAATAAATATAAACTTCTTACTTTGTCTTGTATATACATCTACGAGACAGCAGTATTCGTAATATAAAACTTGCATCTGTTTCAAACATTGAGATCGAAACGTCGCAATAGAGAGATATGTGCTATTCCACACAAAACTGAATTATACTCAAACAGCTTTTTAGGAATGACACCCAAGTTATATAATAAGTTGCCCATTACAATAAGAGATCTTGCTTGACAATATAAACCACTTCAAAAAGGCTCTTCTTAATCTATTTGGCGAGAAAGCTTATTATACAGTCACTCATTGACTGTATAATAAGCTGGAAGACAAATTGTAATCTTATGACATTTTATTTATTAATTTTGAATGTATTATTATTTCTTACCAATTATTAATTATAATTAGAATATTTGTATACCGTTGACGGCAAGACATAGCGTTCATTTTATTAATATTGACATCTGTGCCTTTTATTTACTTATGTTCTACAAATAAAAATATTTGAATTTGAATTCTTGTCACAGTCACGACTTCTGTTCGACTTCTGTTCGACTTCTGTTTCGACCATCTGTTCTTGTTTCTGTGCCGTCTTTTTTCTTTCTTTCTGATATCTTATTATTCATTATTAAGCTATATCGCCTTTTTTCAGTATGCTCTAGTAATTGAGCGAAGAGCAATATTAAAACAGAATTGGCTTGACAACATTGATGAGGGATATGGCCTCCTAGAAACATTCCTCAGTAAAACGGCTTTTATTGCTACAGATTCTATAACGATTGCTGATATATCAGCCTATAGTAATATATCGTGTTAAACACATGTTGTGCCAGTAGACGAGAGTAAGTAAGTTGATCAATATATTTTTCTTTTAGTCTATAAATGATTGCATGACACAAAAAGCGATTAAAAAAATGTATTTACACGTATCAAGCACACCCAAGGCATTTAGCCCTTCTACCTAACTGATTTAGCAAATTAATTGTATACTCTTGTCTTCCTTAAATAAAGTATAGAAATGGCCCATGCTCCAGATATTTAACGAAAAATATAAAATATGAGTATGTGTTCTAAATTCAAATTAAAAAGAAGGCCAGTGATATTAGTCACCTATTCCTGAATTTCATACTGGCAACACGTAAGGTTTTCAAGATGTAACTGTGGGACTGTTATTTCTTTCGTTATTCAGGTTTCCAGAAACAACTCAATGGTGCAAAGACGTGAAGGAGCAACCTTATTGTGTTAAGCATAATAATCCATCAGCGGTTATCTTTGGAGACTTATTGAAGCAGTGTCGACAATCTACATCAGCATCAGTACCTAATTAATTGTTAATCAAGAAAATGATCTATAGGTAGGCACCATTTAGGCTGACGTTTTTTTTTTTTTAAAGTAAGAGAATAAATGAAACACTGTTTAAATAAATAGCGAGTTTTTAGTTAATTATTTTGAGAAATTATATCAGCAGTATCTTATGGGGAAGGAAAATTGATACTGACGAAACATAAGCAAGACTAGACAACCGTTTGAAATTATAATAATATTTTTATTTTATTTTTAAATGTTTTTTTTATTTGTTTTATAAGCTAATATTTAGAAATGTAAAAAAGTATTGTCATTAATTGAATAAAGAAAATAATAATAAAGCCATTTATTCCATAACCCTTAATTTTTACATTTCAAATGTTGTTAGTATTTTTTTATAGATTTGCTTAATATTAAGTGCTAGTTAAAGTTAAAAGTAATTAAATTAAATCTATTTACTATAGGTTATGGACCCCAATTTGGGTATAGCCCTCCCCCAACCGTTTCCACCTTTCTCTATCCTTGCTCTGGTCGATCCAGTCTCTCCCTACTGCCTGCACGATGTCGTCTGCCTATCGCTGCTTTGGTCTGCGGTTTTTCTCTTGCCTGATGGTCCTTTCCATTTGGTGGTATCTATTGTCCACCTTTTATCTGTGCAGCGTGCGATATGACCAGCCTATTGTCACTTTATTGTGCCGTTTGAAATTACTAGACCAAATTAACAAGTGTGGTCATTTCTATGTTGTCTGGCTTTCCAGTGACAACAGATGTTATACAGTCTTTTAACCACAATGGAAGTAGGTATTAAGTTTATCATCATTTCAGCCGAAAAACGTACCCTGCAGGGCAGGTCCTTCACCAAGCGTCGCTACATCAAATGGTATTATACTTCTCACATCCAGCAGACTCTTGCAAAATTGCTTGCAAAACTATAAGGTACTAGCTATTACCAGCGGAGCGTCGACCACGTGAATCCCACGTGTACATACTACTGGGATAAAAGGTATTGTATGTTCTACTCCAGAACTAGACTAGGTAGCCTTGAGCCAATCATCCAAATCCGTTCAGCCGTTTAGACCTGATTAATTAATAAAACAGACAAAAGTTCAAGTTTATAATATTAGTAGGAGAATACCTACCGTAACCTGGACCTACTTGCCACCAAAATTTTCTCGAACTGTTTTTATTTATTAAAATATTTTTTAAATTTTGCGTTATTTAATATTATATTTACGAAAGTATTATTGAAGCTTAACTTAGGTCGCTATCCCACTGGCGCTTTACGAGCGTTAGCGCTCCTCCAATGTCTGCGCAGCGTCGACGCTGCGTTGACGCGACGTTGTCGTCGCGAGACTCTAGTGGCAACAACGGTAACGATGCGTCAACGCGACGGTAACGTTGCGTTTTTTGGCAAAAGGTACAATCACGCCGTCAAAAATAATGAAATAAATTAAATTAATGAAAATGGACCTAATGAGCGTCACGAAAAAATATAGACATAAGTCAAAATATACTCACCGAAACTGTTATCAACAGGGTTTTTTCCAACCACCATTAACTCAAACTACTCCAGTAACCATTGTCAATACTCCTACTCTCAATCATCTGCTGAGCCTGAGAATTAGTCATGTACTCAGTGTACAGTGACTAATTTACCGATGATACGATTAACGATATCTTGTAAAATTATGTAATATATACCTATATTTATTTTAATTATGATTATTAAATGTCTCCACGACGGAAATGCTGCCTAAACAAACATTCATTATTGTAAAACTTATGACAGTGTCTAAGAATAAATAAAACAGGTTGTTAAAAATATACACAGAAACGTTTTATATACATTCCTCAAAGTTATAACAAGCCTCTTTTCTGGTGATACTGAAACTTTGAGACACGTGTCTAAATATAGTATGTAATTTAGAATCACTTCTAAAAGTTAGTTGAATGTAGTCTCTAGCATTCGAAAATATTTATAAAATTCAGTGTACTGTAATCATATCAAGAATAATAAATCGGAAAAATAAATAAATCGGATAATCCCACTGTAGTGCGAAATATTCACCTTCTTGCAATCGATTGGACCATAATGGATTTACCCAAAATTGACGATGAGACTTTTTTCTTTTACGTAATTTTTGTCAAAGTAGCAAAGCCAACAATAGTGTTTCCTCGTCGGAATCCAATTTGTCTCTGATTGTACGCCTCAAATTGTAGCATGTGCGCGACGTTAACGTTGCGTTCAGCGGATGTACCGCTTGCCACTAAAGTCTCGCGACGTCAACGTCGACGACGTCAACGATGCGTTGGAGGAACGCCAGCGCGTGTAAAGCGCCAGTGAGATAGCGGCCTTAAGGTGATATATACGCCCCAATGTAACGCAGTACTGGCCGTGCGCCCGCTCGATGCCAAAATATCAAAATTGAATCTCCTTTTGAACAGTTTTGTTTGCAAAATATTATTTGATTTACATATGCTATGTTAGGTAAAAAGAAATTCCAGCTATCAATTTTTCTGTATAAAATTATTTTTAAATATCCAAGTCGTTTTGGAGGAGTTTCCAAAAGTTTGCGAAAAAATATCGTGTTGTTAATTATTTTTTTAAAGCAAAACTATTAGTTACACGAAAAAACCTTGTGTTCAAAATTATGTACATGAATCAAAAATAAATATATATTTTTTGCAAACCTTTTAACCTAGCCGTTACTGAGAAGTATGCTTTAGAAAGTTACCGTTTTACGGCACTAAAGCGTATGTAGGCCCTTAAGGACCCTGTTACATTTTCGACGAACTCAAATTTAGGTATCTAGTCGCACACAGCAACATTACGCGCACGCACTCATTGAAACTACTGAGCGCTCGATTTTAGACACCACTCAAATAATATTGGTCCTTGATATTATTTTTAATTTATCGAAGTTGATTCAGGAAGGTTGGCACATTGAATATGCATTTGGTAACTGTTACAAACCGTCGCGTCGTCGTAAAAAGTAGCTTATTATTTTTAACCGACTTCAAAAAAAGGAGGTACTCTATCTATTCGACCCGTATGTACCCGCAGTTATCTTAAAAACTACTGATCCGGTACTGATCGGGTTTTCGTCGATAAATGTATGTGTTTTCAGGGAAGGTTTAATTGTATAATTTATTACGATCTGATAAAGATCTTCGGAGATAGACAATGGAACTCTTCAATAACAAACATCAAATGACCTGCGATTACTGTGATCGTTTGTTTATGTTTTGTTTTCACCATACCCTAATATAACATCACGCTCGTACAGTTTAACAGGGTAAACAGATGTATTTAGTATACCCAATATGGGGTACCAACAAAAACTAAAAACTAAACATGAAAAATAATAACTTTCCTGTGTCGAAAAACGAAAAACAATAGGTACCAACACTGACTTCCGAAAAGAAAATTTAATTTTCACTTTATTGTAGTAAGTAGGTATTTTTTAAAAAACGCTTCGTGAAATAAGTACCTAAAACGAAATAATTTCCGGTCACAAGGATTAAAAAATTACTTGAACATTTTGCATTACATGGAACATATAAAATATTACAATCTAAAATTTTTGTAGCATTACATATTGAGCAGCAGCAACATATTAACCAACGTATCCATGAAAATGACACCCATAACGAAAAGATGTAAAATTTTCATCGGCGCCATCTTGTATTTTGGTTTTGACCCCGTATTCGATATAAGCGACCCCAAAATCCATGAAAATGACATCCATGACGAAAAATTGACATTTTTTAATCGGCGGCCATCTTGGGTTTTGGTCATAACTAAAGCCTATATTCATTACTAGAAACCCAAAAAATCATGAAAATGACACCCATCACGAAAATATGTAAAATTTTCGTCGGCGCCATCTTGTATTTTGGTTTTGACCCCGTATTCGATATAAGCGACCCCAAAAACCATGACAATGACATCCATGACGAAAAGTTGTAATTTTTTTATCGGCGGTCTTCTTGGGTTTTGGTCATAACCAAAGCCCATATTCATTACTGGAAACCCAAAAAATCATGAAAATGACACCCATGACGAAAATATGTTTGATTTTTGTCGGCGCCATCTTGTATTTTGGTTTAGACCCCATATTCTATATAAGCGACCCCAAAAACCATGACAATGACACCCATGTCGAAAAGCGTCCTCGTCGGCGCCATCTTGTATTTTATTTTGACCCCGTATTCGTCATACATACATACAAACCGGTTCAAATCATAAATCTCCTTCCACCCATCCACTTCTAACCTTCACCGCCGACAGCTTGACCTTACCCATCCAAATCCTAACCTTACTAAGAGCTGCTTAAACCCACCCATCCTTGTCTGAACCTTTTCAACAACTGCTTAACCTATCCAAATCCCGATCTTACCCAACATAATTTCTAAATCACATCCTAATAATAGGAAACTGTAACATACTTTTATTTCGGTCCGATAAAATATCAACTCCTTTCGATCACGACAAACGACTCACGCATGCACACTACGAGTACAATCTTTTCTATTACTTTTATCGTATTTATTTTTTGCGAAAAAGCTATACGCTCGTCCTTCCACGAGCGCTTCTGAGCGCGGAATGATGAGCTTCGACTGGCTTCGAGTGCAAAATGTATGAAGAAGTCGGCAAGTGTTTTTATTTTAGCTAATAATTAAAAAATATATTGATTTGGGTAAAAAATTATTCGCTGAACCTGTAAAGGACTATATATACCGCAATTTCTCATAATTTTGAAGATAAAATATCCTGTAAAATTACCTAAATTGGGACCTATTCGGACCCTACTTTTTTAATATTTTTGCGATTATTGTGATGGGCAAAACATATTTGTGCGAAAATTTTGTATGATGTTATGCAATTTTTCTGATGCCAATCTGGAGCTGAATATATTATCCATAAATTAAGACCATGATATCCTCACATCTGTGATTGCATATATATTAAAATTGTACCTGAAAAGCACTGTTATTTGTAGAAAAATGTAATAGCATCCTTAAGACAAAATCTACCAATTTTACCATACTATTCTTTTTCCTTTTTTAATTCTTTTGGAGGAAAGTAGTTCTTTTGCAGATGGTAACTTTGCTTCTCTGTCTCTTTGCACAAGTTTGTCATAAATTTTTCAATGGAGTATAGTTTTAACTTGAACTTTTTACTATGCTCCGATATAATAGAAGAAGGTAATAAAAAGCTGACTCATGTTAGGACCTTTATTTACGAGAATCGATGTATTTATTTACTAAAAAACAAAACACACACACTTTAAAAATCTTCTAAAACTTATGTGCCCCATACTTGGTCTAGTTCTGGCACAGAATAAAAGTCTCTGCGTCCAATATTTTGCTGCGTTTATGGCGCCATTCCATTCGTCTTAAGGAACAGGTAATTTCCAGTTTTTAAAAGAGCGCTTCATTGATGGTATAACAGCCCCATTTTTATTTATTTTTGTAGATAGATTTACTGTACTTTTAAAATATTACCGTGTGGAGCGTTGCGGTTCGCCCACACACAGAAAACGAAATGGCCAACTTTGACATCTGTCAACCCTGATGTTGCTGGATCCAGAAAAGTTTTATTTGATAAAAAGTATTACATGCTCTTAAAAGATAAAGTATTAGTACGTAAAATCAAAATACATGCTTTTTTCGGCAGTTTAGCATTTTAACCACCACACAGGAGCAAAATAAAACCAGTTCACGGTATATTATTGGACTCAACAAACACACCTAAATGATAACCGTGTATATGCCAAATTGTTTCATCGCCACCGTTGCATCCGACGAGATTGGATTGAAGTGGGCCGCGTGCCAGTACCTACCCGGAGATACACAACCTACAGCATGATATTGTGAATAAATCGTAAGCTGTGCTCTGACCATGATATATGTCGGTACAAATTGGATTTATTTCCCGCTTTCCCTTCCCATTGGTACTGAACAGAAACTGTTATTGCACGTATGAACGATGAGGTGTCATGAATAAAATATTCTGTAGCGAACGCGTCACGCATCCGACGCTTTCGATCCCGATTTCAATGTGATACACCAATCACACGACACCTCGTACAAATGATTTATAGCTCGTGTACTCATAAGTGTAACCTGTTTTGGCACGTGCTGTAATAGAATTACTTTTCCCTGGCGTTCTGATACCAAAATATTCTCAGTATTCAATCACGGAATATGTTTCATGAAACGGAACTGTAGAGTCCTGTAGAGGCCATTTTTAAGCTGTTTTAATTAGATCAGTGTAATATGGGCAATGTTTGAAAATAAATGAATTTGAATTATTATATTAATAGCTCTATCTAAACATATAACTTTGTAAAGGCTACCACGCTTTTCCCGCCATTCGTTGTGACTGACTGATGAAATTATTCATGAATTTTTATTAAATTTTTCTATTTATTGAGCATTCATATCTATTTGTAATAATGAAATAAAGTGTTTTTACTTTATTAGCTCTCAAATATCATGAAAATTTTGCAGATATCAGTGGTGTTTTCATAAGTAATCGGCTTTTTTACAATAAAATGGCTATTATTTGTTATCCAGCAATAATTTTGACTTAATTTCCTTGACCCTCTCTTTTCTTTTTAATGGTATATTTAAGTCTATTAAACAGCTGAGCTCTAGGGTTTGCTGTAAGAGAACTCAACATTGAGTTAAGCTCGCCTTTGTTCATGTATTTCATTATCACATTGTATTAAATATTGATTTTGGTGTACAATAAAGACAGCTGAAAAGAATAGACTTATCCGTTAGTACAGGTACATAAGAGCCTTTGACTGTAATATAAATAGATGGTTTATGGATGTAATTTCCGCTAATGTGCTGTTTGGACTAAGCAAGTGTCAATAGTTTAGTATTTAATTTATCATTATTAGAATTTAAAAATCAAACGAACGGGTATTTAATTAAATTTAACAGCTGTCAACGCGTTTTTAAAGAGCTCCTCACTGAGTAAAACTAATATTAAAGTCAATTTATATTTACATACCAATCAATGACCCTTATCGGAGAATGTTTGCTACATACTAAATGTTAACGGTTAATTTTATTATGATAGGAACTTCAATAAAAACTTTAGTGATGCAAATTAAGTCCAATTAGTTGAACGTCTGTATCAGCAACATGTCATACATTAAACAAAACGAGTTTACATTGTTGAAAACTTGAAATATGTACCTAATTTATGAGTTTATTGTTGGCAAATTAATATTTTACGAACATACAAGTATTAAGCAAAGGCATTGGGTACAAATATTGCTTAAGTCTTTAGCAATAATTTTTATCAGAAGCCACTGTCTGTAGCCAGACCGTCGTTCGAGATTGCTTATTTCTAGATCCATATCATTGCTCCCTTGCTAAGAATAACTCCACAATGATCCTACCCTCAGTAAAGCTTAACCGCAATGAATATTCGGTACTTCTACATGCAAATGCCATTTGTTAGATTTATGCTTCAATGCAAAACGAGTCATTCCTATTTTGCTTTGCGTTTTATTTGAGTATTACCGTAATACCCATTTTTGTTGTTTTTCCATTGTTGCTCAAATTACGCACACAAATCTATACCGTGTCACAGCTTTATACGGTTTAATATCCTTTGCAGATACAAATCACCGCATCGGTGTATTGTCTTTTGGGACATATATTTCAATAACTCTGCTGTGGTATTGCGTATAAATCTTTCTTTTAGACATTTGACAATAATTTACGTCGATAATTTGCATCCGGACAAAATACTCGTATGCCTTTATTAACGTATAGTTAAGATATATTTTCTACGGGAACTCATTTATTTATACTTAATGAGTACATTACGGCTTAATGACTTTTTGGGGTGGCATTAAATTAATCTTCACTTTTCACGGTTACACTAATTTTGGAAAAAAAACCTTTCTGACCGCTATTGAATAAATTATGGTGGGACTGATGTATCCTATGTATAGACCTAATGGCATTTTAAATCTATTTCAAAATTACTTTATTTGGGTGCAGATAGGTTGTGTGGATAAGGGGACAGGAGTGTCCGGTGACGGACATTCCATTAGCACGAACCATAGACTTATAGAATACACAGCGATACCGTCACAAAACTGACCGCGAAATTTGTAAAAAGAGACAAAGCGACTGTGCGGCCAACACCTTTCTATTTTCGGTCTTGGAGGTGGCCCAATTAGAATTATATAAAATGACAACTAAGCATGTCGTTTTGTCTTTCTTGCACTTCTCTGACCGTATCCAGTTCACGGCTGGTTATGAAATGCTCTGTTGATGCATCTATGTCTATAGCGTGGAACTATGGCCGGTGATATTTGGTATAAATAATACCCACTTTGACGCAACATTGGATCCAATAACTTTGACATATTTCTGACAGTGTAGCCGACCTTTTTGGTTAGCACGTAGGTACACTGGCTCAAAGGGCAATGTTTCAGCATTCATTTGAAAATATATCTCGTCTATGTTCGTACAGGCACCATATTCGTAGCAACCATATATTCGTAAATACACTTGCACCTCATAACAGAATTGTTTAATATCCCTCTCGGCGCTTGCATCAAAAAGTGCGCTTTAACTTAAGATTTTCTTAATAGAAGAAGTTCTGCAATAATACAGGTATCGTGCATGGTGTTAGTAAAAATGGACATATCTCAAATCCGTACTCTTTCTGCCTCGTTGGTAAAATGGAAGTTAGCGTTACTAGAATTAATATTTGTTTCGTGATATTCACCATGTATATTTAGAGTGTCAACCTAAATCTAAATATACATGGTAAATATCCCGAAACAAATATTATTTCTAATGATTGTAACCATTTCAGCTTAAAAACTTATATTGTTAGCGTTACTGTTGAGTTTGAGGTCCTGGGTTCGATTTCCAAGTCGGGCAAAGTGTTATTGGGTTTTCCCATCTGGAATTTCTCAGTAGCAGCCTGGATTTTTGCCCGATTTATTTATTAAGGCACTCCAACAGATTGTTCACAGAAATAATGTCAAAAATAATAATCTCAATTTTAGTAACTACTGCGAACTTTCCACTTATAGGTGTGCACAGCACTTACAGCAACCAGAAAAAAAAAACAATTAAAATATACAAAATAAAGAATGAGTCAATAATCATTAACAAGTAATCAATTAATAATAAAAATATACTAAGCAAAACACATAATTAATAAAGAATAATTAGTAATCATTAATAATAAACATAAATCTTCATCAAAAATGAAAAGATACAATAATTATGGAATTAGGCAATGATGGAATAAAACAGATAATTGCTGGCCGATTGATGGCAATCGGCTCGCACTGTGTTACATGTGACTTAAACATAACTGGCGAAAAGCGGGTGTACTATAGGTACACCCCTGCCTAGCCTTTCATGAAATACAGTCGTGGTTTTATGTTATTACTAGCTTCTGTCAGCGGATTCGCCTGCGTGAATGTCGAAAATTATAGGGACCATTCCCTTGGGATAATTTCGACATAGGATTATGCATATGGATGCCCGGGATAAAAGTATCCTATGTGCTATTCCAGACTATAATCTATCTTTGTGCCAAATTTCATACAGATCAAACCAGCCGTTTGAGCGTGAAGAGGTTACAAACATACGGACATACGCTCTTAAACTTTCGCCTTTATAATATTAGTGTGATTTATTATAATTATTTATTCGTTTATCCTCGGACGCCTTACAGCAATTACACCAATGGAGTATACACAAACTTATACTAACTATAAGTCCAGGTTTCATCGCGAAGTTTTTCTTCACCAATGTCAGCGATGTCCAAGATAAATTTAGAAAGTACATAATATGTTATGAAAGAGAATAATTTCTGCATTCATTCAAGTGTCGCCTAGTGTTAGTGAAAATAGCCATGTCTCCAGACTCCAGACTCTTTCTCCTCTCATTATACAAGTTTACAGTGGGAATCAAGGATTAACTGTAACCTTGATACCCATGGAAGCAGAATGAGGCTAATGTCAAGTCATTTAAAGCTATCATTAAACATACGAGATGATAACCCCAAGGGAAGGATCCCATTGCCATTGCTTGGCACATTTCCAAACTTCTACCCCAAACTTTAGTGCTCACGAACGAATAAAACTACCATATCAATTATATCTTTATGCACCAACCATTAACAAGAGAATATATTTTGTAGACAAATCTTTCATTTAAATAGTTTATTCTTCCGCAAGAGAACTAAGTTTACCGACATAGCCCGAAGAATTGCCAAGTGGGCAGGGCACATAGCTCGCAGAACGAATGGCCGTTGGGATCGAAAAGTTCTAGAGTGGCGACCGCGTACCGGAAGACGCAGCGTTGGAAGGCCACCCTCTAGGTGGAGCGACGACCTGGTCAAGGCTGCGGACGTTGCGCGGATGCGAAACGCCCAGGAACGATCAATGTGGTGACGCTTGGGGGAGGCCTACGTCCAGTAGTGGACGACTATCTGCTGAAATGATGATGATGAAATAGTTTATTTATGATGTAATTGACTGGATCAGTTAGGTCCCTCTTAAATCGCACTTTTGCACTATGCATGTTCCTCTCCTTATAGATCAAGCTTTGGAATGTTCAACTATCTACATCTTTTGTACTAGCCGAATCCTTGACAATTATTCAAAGATGCCTTATAATGGCATAATTGTAATATATAATAAAATTAAGTTTTAATGGTAAGTGAAATCGCGGCGAGCTTAGAAGAAGATAGTTGGATGAGCTGACCTCCTTTAATAAGATTTGGGATCTTACTTTAATGTGTTAAAATCACCGTAGTCAAGTGTGAGAAAGACACGCAGCTATACAGAACTAATATCATTTTCACTGTTATACATCGGAATCATGGTGGCATTGAAACGGCATATGGCACCAGATCATTAGCAGCTTTAAAAATAGAAGTGGTTAGGGAGTCCCTGGCTTTTGCACTGCAATGGGATACCTTTAAGGCTCTAAATAATAATAATAAGTTGTCATTATACAAGCAACTTTTGTACAATAATAACGCAATAATGTAATTCTTCCAAAATCAAGTAATGAATTACTGATGATCTTCAATTCGCCGAAATTGTCATAAATGTGTGTAGCAGCTCGATGTTTTGATACAAATAAATATTGCTCTTGCTAGTCGGTGTGCTGCAGCCCCCAATATAGATAATCTATACTTAATATTATAAAGAGGTAAAGTTTGTGAGTTTGTGACGTTGTACGGGGTAATCTCTGAATCTACTGAACCGGTTTTGAAAATTCATTCACCAGTAGAATGCTACATTATTCCTGAGTGTCATAGGCATAATATATTATAGGTATAATATATTTCCAAAATAATTAGAGATCCTTATGAAAATTGCATTAATGTAACCCAAGGTAGCAAAATGTTGCCTGTAAGATATATTATTGGGCGTGCGCTGAGGAAACTATTGATGATAGATAAAAAAATAGGCAGGGTTAGTTAGGCAGGGTAGCCAGGGTGGCCAGGCTAGCCAGGGTGGTCAGGGTAGCCATGGTAGCCATGGTAGCCAGGGCAGCCAGAGTAGCCAGGGTAGCCATGGTAGCCAGGGTAGCCAGGTTTGGGGCAGGGTAGCCAGGGTAGCCATGGTAGCCAGGGTAGCCAGGTTTGGGGCAGGGTAGCCATGGTAGCCAGGGTAGCCAGGTTTGGGGCAGGGTAGCCAGGGTAGCCATGGTAGCCAGGGTCGGTAGATAGCCAGTTGACGGGAGCGAAGCCCCGAGGGTCAGCTAGTAGTATAATAAAATTGGCAAACCTTCCATTCATTGGGTCATCGAGGCAGGACTAAAGTACCTACCTTCGCTGACATGACGATTTGGTCCGTTCATTCCAGACAAATGGGCTGGTGAAGGCAAGAGATAAAGAGAGCTTAAAAGAATATGGAGATGCGTCTGCCCAGCAGAGGGACAACATAAGAATACATAGAAATAAATTACACATATAAAAAATTCATTGAATAAAGCTTTCTTACAAAAAAATACTACCGACTTCCAAATAAGAAAACTACAAAGTGAAAAATAACTTTATTTTTGGAAGTCGGTGTCTTTCGTAGGTACCATTTATTTGCGTTATGGACACCGACTTCCAAAAATAAAGTAAAACCTGCTCTTTTTTGGTAAGTCGGTTAAAAAGTTCTCTAGTAATTTAAAGTTTGGTGTCAACTATCCTTACTGAAAGCCAAAATAGGCGCCGTCGCTTACGTACGTTGTGCTTTGACGCAATTTTGCATTTTGTCATAAATGACATTTTTATTTTCTGAATGATTTTATGTGTGTGTGATTTTTTGTGTGTTTGACTTTGAAAACCAGCATGAAGTTTTTCAACGTCACAGCGACCCGCCCCGGCTTTGCTCGGCACAAATTGTATATAAAAAAACCTTCCTCGTTTTTCGCTCTTTCTATAAGTAATAGTATTAAAATCCGTTGCGTAATTTAGAAGAAGTTAGCGGCAAACTACACTTTGTTTTATATTGATCCCAGAAAACATGTTTCCTGTTTGATATGCCACGGCTGCGAAAATATGGCAAAATTTAGTTTTTTACTAGAACTTACCGCTACAATAAATTATTGTGATTGTTGAAAAAATAGCATCATTGCATACGTGTTAATTTATAGTAGCTACCTACCTTCGTCTAGAGCATTGTTCTTTAAACATTTCTCATTCACAAAAAGCAATTCATCAAGAGGCCAAGGACATACTAAATTCAAATCCAAATCTGGCTTTGACTAATAAAACATTAGTTTTTGGTTCAAAGATTATCATTAAACCCTAAGCTTATCGTTAGAGAAATATTTTGCTTACGTCTTTGTTATGACGTCACTGTCACAGCTAGTGTGACGAGGGTCGTTGTCATGTCACAATCCTCTTAAGTAGTGTTACTAAAAGCATTGCGAAACCAGCCCAGTGTTAGAGTATTTTGGTTTTTCGTAATCTTAGAAGATAATGTGTTTTACAGTATGCAGCTATTAATCAAAATAGATGTAGAATGGAATGTTAATAATTTGAATTTTGACCGTTACAGGTGGTTTTTAGAGGGTAAAACAGGGTCATATAGGGCTTGACAAGCATTCACAAGTACGTAGGCAGTCTCATTGTGAAAGTTCTAAAAACTTACTAAAAAAGTAGTTTTAACTTTAGTGTTCTGAAGTGCTTAGAATGGGAATCCCACTTGTCAATCAATTTTAAGCCATAATATTGTTTGGCATAACGTTTTCGCATTATTTTATAAGCAGTAAAATTTAGCAAAGTAAAATGCAAAGGTTAGCATAACTGTCATTTGGTTTAATAAGTTTTGGCATAATTTGGAGTTGCATACATTTTTAAGGGATAATATTTATTTCGTCTATGGATTAGGTTAAGGGGTAGCGGGGCCTGGAGCCGGGGATATTTTTATTCCACAGGACATTAAGTATGTGTAAATATCATTATGCTTCATTATTATTATGCCAACAGTATTTCTGCAAAAACATTATTGCAAAACATTTATGCCTAATTATATTATGCGTAATGATCATTATGCTAAATTTAGTTATGCAAATGTAAATTATGCGAATACGAGTATATTTTATGCTTATCATGAATAAACCACTTAGAATAGGGTGGTATTCAATCTGAAAAAGATTTGCGGAGTGCAGTTAAGATATCAGAGTGGTCGCTTATCTGTCCACTATAATAAATAATATTAGCCCATTCCTGTCCCACTGCAGGGCAAATGCCTCTTGTCATACTGAGAAGGCACGAGCATTAATCACCACGCTTAATTGTTCAAGGTGGGTTGGCAATTTCAAATTTATAGTTAGGTACTATTAGTTCAGATTTCTTCACGATCTGTACTATAAATTAAATTGAATGAAGTAGATATTGTGAGCATACCTAAAAACTACAACATTTTGTTAGGTAGAGTAAATACTAAGTGGCAACATTATTGGGCCAACTGAACGGTTCCCCCATTATCATAATGCATTAACATTTGTTCGGTATAGGGAACAAACTTTAAATAATAGGCTTGGAACTTTGTTGACTTGGGTTTAATTGTGCGTTTAAAACATATAAACGACACACAAGTATTACAGTTAAGAATTATAGTGAAATACACCAAAATAGGGCGCACAGAAAAACGTTGTTACTTGCTATGTTTTAGGCGTTTGAAGAAAAAAGTAATGGCCGACGCGCCGCGTCGCTCTATCACAGGCGGCGAGTATGATGTGATGTAGCGGTCACGCCATTGGTTGGAGAACATTATCACGTCATGGTGAAGGGCCGCGATTGGCAGCCGCAGTAGAATACCGTTTATGGTAATGCTGGCCACGGTTGATATGTTCGGATACACATACGGCGTCAACATCTTCCCGGCCGTTGAAAGCTTTAGTTCAGCTTTCAAGCTCCATTTATCTCGGCAGTTGGAAGTAAAACCAGTCGATTGAGGGCTCTCTTTATTGTACCTTGAGCTGTGACTATATCAGCTACTCTAGGTGTCTGGTCTGAGCCAATGTAGAGTCGGCTGACTCTTCCCAGGCGCCAGCAGAGAGGCGGCGTGTTGGCTTCCTTTATCAAAACCAGATCGTCGAGCTTGAGATCCCTGCACTTCACTCGCCACTTGGTCCTTTGTTGGAGCTCGCTGACATACTCAGAAGACCATCTGCTCCAGAAGTGCTGCTTGGCTTGTTCTAGGCGCTGGAACCGGTCGAGGCGATTCGTGCTGGCATCCAGGTAGCTCGGTGAGGGGAGCGCTGTCATTTGTCTACCGATCAAAAAGTGAGCTGGGGTAAGAGTCTGGAGATCGTTAGGGGACGGGCTCAAAGGACATAGGGGTCGGCTATTTAGGATAGCTTCTATCTGTGTAAATACAGAGGTCAATTCCTCAAATGTTAGGTGAGATCGACCTATTATTCTGTGCAGATGAAACTTCGCTGATTTGACGCCGGCCTCCGCAAGACCATTGAAATGAGGAGCGTATACGGGAGAGAAGCGAAATTCAATGCTCCGACTAGCAGCAAAGTCACATATAGAGTCACGATCAGACTGTAGAAATTTGCCAATTTCTTTAGCAGCAGCAACGAAATTACGGCCATTGTCGCAGTAAATAATCTTAGGTGTTCCTCTGCGAGCAATGAATCGTTTTAATGTTTGTATGAAAGCATCTTTGGATAGTTCACTTACCACTTCTAGATGTAGGCACTTGTATCTAAAGCAAACGAAAATGCATAAATAGCATTTTGTTATTTTGCATCCTCGTCCCTTGCGATCGGTTATAAGAAAAGGACTGGCAAAGTCAGTGCCAACAGTACTGAAAGGAAAGTCGGGTTCTACTCTATCCGTAGGTAGATTTCCCATTATATTAGACATTGTGATCCCCTTGAAACGACGACAGACAAAACAATTTCTTGCTACGTTTCTAGCGAGCTTGCGACCTCCTATAGGCCAGTAGCGCTCACGGATAGAAGAGAGTAAATGCTGTGGTCCAGCATGCAAGAGCTGAATGTGTCTAGATTGAAAAATTAGTTTTGTTAAATAGTGATCAGATTTAAGAACAATAGGATGTCTTTTTTCGTAGGGGTAGGCAGACGTATCAATGCGTCCTCCAACACGAAGTAGACCTACATCATCTACAAAAGGACTTAATGAGCACAGGTGAGTATTAGTTCTTAGAGGTTTATTAGATTTTAGATTGCTTATTTCCTTTTCGAAGGATTCAGTTTGAGCTATTTTAGTGAGAACAGTCATGGAATTTTCTAGTACATGAACTTGTAAGGTTCCCGTCAGCTTATTATTTGGATTTTTACAATTATAGATAAATCTGTAGACCCTGGCATATATTCTTTGTAAATAATTTTGAGTACCTTTCAAAGTTCACTAAGGGCACTACAGGTGCATCCTCCGCCACCAAAGCGGGCAACGCTTTCAATTCTGGTAGGTCCACTACCTTTCCGGCTGAGAGAGTAGGCCACGAGGATTCAGGTTCCTTGAGAAAGATAGGTCCATGCCACCATAGAATCGAATCTTTGACTTCATGGGGTTCCACACCTCGTGAAGCAAGGTCTGCGGGATTTACAGTAGTAGGAACATGGCGCCAAGTGTTAAGGTCGGTGAGTTCACCTATAGCCGCTATTCGATTAGCTACAAAGGTTTTAGTCTTATCAGGCGATTTTAGCCAACCTATCACAATACTAGAGTCAGTCCAGAAGACGCAGCGCTTTAGTTCTAGTCTTAGAGCTTTTTTGACAGCTGAGCTCAATTCGGCACCTAGCAGAGCACCACAGAGCTCTAAGCGAGGGATAGTGCATGCCTTGATGGGAGCTACACGGGCCTTAGCGCACAGTAGGTTGACATGCACGTTGCCATCTATGTCTAGAGATCTGAGGTAGACACAGCTTCCGTAGGCTAGCTGTGAAGCGTCACAAAAACAATGAAGTTCAACTTCATATGGGTTATTAGCACATGCTTGTCTTGGGACTTTAAGACACGATAGAGTGCCAAGTTGGCGACTAAATTTCTCCCACACTACTTGGATAGAATAGGGAACGGGTTCGTCCCAATCTATTTTTTCGGACCAAAGTTTCTGGAGTAATATTTTTGCGCTAATAGTGCAAAGGGATAATAAGCCTAGGGGATCAAAGATTTTAAAGGTTGACGACAAAATATTTCTTTTAGTAAAGATTGTGTCAGGTGCATAGGCGAGAGGGAAGTGAATATGATCGGTCTGAGAATACCAGCCGATACCTAGAGTACTAGGGGCATTGCTTATAATTAGATCTTCAGAATTCATAGAATCTGAAGATAGAAAATTTGGTAAGTTGGATCTGTACTTTCTGAGTGGGAAACAGCCTTTTGCAAGTTCATTAGAGACCGAGCGCTGAATATAAAGAAGCTCTTCTTCACTGTCAGCCCCAGTCAAGAGATCATCGCAATAAAAGTCTCTTTGAATAATGGTTTTGATTCTAGGGTCGTAGCATTCCTCACCGACCTGCCAGATGCACCTAGTACTTAAAAAGCTAGAACTTGCAAAACCGTAAGTTACCGTTTTTAACTTTAAAGTACGAAGGCTTTCGGTTTCAGTATCGCGCCACAGTATGAGCTGGAGATTACGATCCGACTCTCTTATTTTTACTTGGCGATACATCTTCTTTATATCTCCTGACAGGGCGTAACGATACTGACGAAATCGCAGAAGAATGTCAAACAATGAGTCCTGAATTGGAGGGCCTACCATTTGGAGGTCATTGACTGATAGACCGGAAGTAGTAGGTTCCGACGCGTTAAATACCACTCTAAGTTTGGTTGACTCACTTTTCTCTCGCATGACTGGATGATGAGGAAGAAAATAGGAGTTAGTGGGTTTAATCCCCGTAGACTCGGAAAGGTGGCCTAGGTCAGCGTACTCATGAATGAAATCTGAGTACATTTTCTTTAACTCAGCATTTTTTTTAAATCTAGCTTCTAGACTGAAGAACCTTTTTTTTGCTATGAAGTAGGATTCGCCCAAACAATCGAGTCCGTCCTTTAGTGGAATACCTACGCAAAAACGACCGTCGATTTCACGACAAGTAGTGGAGAGATAGTGCTTTTCGCAAAGCATTTGTTCCTCTGATAGAGGTTGGATTTTAGGGACGCTTTCCAGCTCCCAGAATTTAGATAGCTCCTTCTGGATGTCCTTGGGATTTTCAGTTTTTAGGAGAAAATTACGCACTAGAGACTTAGCCGGCGGAGTACGACTTTGAATAGGCGCAGGACCTGCGATGAGCCACCCGAGCTTAGAGCTTCGAAGATTAGGTTTATTGGAACCTAGGGGCTGCTGTTTGGAGCCTATCAAGTCCCAAAACAGGTCTGAGCCGATAAGCATGTCAATAGGTGATGGTTTGTTGAAGCGGGGGTCTGCAAGCTCAAAGTCATTTAGGTTTAAGGAACTAATATCGAAATGAAGCTTAGGCAAGTCATCAGTTATAGTTTTCAATACTAGACAGCACATAATAACTTCAAAGGAAGTTGCATGAGATTGGAGTTTTATAGAACAGCGCTCTGGGTTTAGGTCTAGGGCGTTGTTACCTATGCCTACAATACTGACGTTTGATGGCTGAGGAGTCAAGTTAAGTACCCGCTTTACACGCTCAGTGATGAAAGAGGACTGGCTCCCGCTGTCAAGCAAAGCTCTCGCGCTAATAGTTTCGTTAGTTTTTGGGTTAGTTAGTCGCACCGTAGCAGTGCACCAAAGCACTTCTGAAGAGGAGAATGCAGACATGACTATAGATGTGGCTTGGTTAGGGATGGACGAGATTGACTCGGGTAAGTGAAGTAGAGAGTTGTGTTTTTGTTTACACGACCTACAAGAACCGGGGAGCCTACAAACTTGACTTTCGTGGCCAGTCCTCAGACAATTACGACACAACTTTAGTTTTGACACAATGGAATTCCTATCTTCAGGTGTCTTAGACTTGAATGTGGGGCACTCGTATGCGCGATGCTTGCCTGAGCATACTACACACACCAATGGATTTCGAGGAGGAGAGGAGGATTCCTTAGCTATAGACGTAGCAACCAGTGATTTAGTCTGTGTAGTGTTCTTATTATAAAAGGCTGAGTTGTGAGGAACTTGTTTAGCACCAGCTGTTTTGTCTATCTTGTTTTTATTAACAGTCTCAAGAACGTCTGCACGATTTTTTAAAAATGAGAAAAAATCATTGAGGGTAGGTATTTCAGAAATAGTGTTACGGTGTTCTTCCCATTTGAAAATAGTACTGTTGTCTAACTTTGCCGCCAATAGATCAATGATTAGGACATCCCACTTGTCAGTAGGGAGTCCTAGCGTGCAGAGGGCACGTAAGTTTTTAGTCACATGATCAATAATGTATCTAAGAGACTTATCAGTTTCACGAACTGACTCAAAAGTAAATAGGGATTTTAAATGATTATTAATTAGTTGCCTCTTATTGTCAAACCGGTTGCAGAGAAGTGACCAAGCTTCTATGTAATTTTTATCAGATACTTCCAAGTTGCTTAGAACTCGCGCAGCTTCACCCTCCAAATAAGAGCTGAGGTAGTGGAATTTATGAATATTTTTTATTTTAGGATTATCATGAATCAATGAAGAGTAGATCTCCTTGAACTCCAGCCACTTGTAGTAGGTACCATCAAATTTGGGTATATTTATATTGGGCAATTTGAAACCTAAATGATCAAAACCATCATATTCATGATGAGGGCAACCATTGCTGTGAGCACAGTTAACAGTGACTTCAGGTTGTTTGGGGGTTGAGCTGTGCAATTCAAGCAACCTTTGGGCAATAGCAATGCAAGTATCAAAATCTTGCTCAACTAGATCACGAGTAGTTAATTCTATGTCTTGATTAGACTCATCAAGTATTTCTATTTGACTCTGCAACCTATCGAACTCAATGAATAATGCTTCCACTCTTGACAACTTCATCGCAAGCCTACTCAGTTCAACAGCAGAAATGCTGTCAAAGGTTTCCAATGAGTCTAAATATATTTTAAATTTAGTTACACGTCCTTTAATGGACCCACGTTTTGCAGTTAACTCTTTAAAATTCAATTCGGTAGGCATTGCAATAAATTATCAAGGAATAGCAAAGAAAATAGTCAAATTGTATACGATACGCTCCTCGTTTCGTAGTCCCATTCGCAGAGACCGGTTTCCAATCAGCGCAGCAAGTGATCAGCTTAGCAGTGCAGCTCAAGCCAGGCAATCGCAGAAACAAGCACACTGCAGGCCGTTGACCCCGTACGACTTGTTACGATTTATGATCACAAGCAAGCAAGCAGTTAGATGTCCAGGCTCCACAGCGTTATCCTTGGCTGATTAGGCGGCTCCAGGACGTAGGCACCTCCAATGCGCCACGAGGATGGGTAGGTACGTGCAGGCACGTGGCAGCACGTGTTCGTTTCGCCGCAAGAAGTCCAATCCAACGGGATGCCTTCTTCTAGAAGAATATTCCTCGATAGTGAGACTTCTGTGCAATCCACTTCGGCTTAATGTAGTTGTTGGTAAGGACTTGTCGAACTCGAAGATTATTGAAGTCGACTCGAGTCCTGTCACGGTCGCCACTTTTGTTCGGTATAGGGAACAAACTTTAAATAATAGGCTTGGAACTTTGTTGACTTGGGTTTAATTGTGCGTTTAAAACATATAAACGACACACAAGTATTACAGTTAAGAATTATAGTGAAATACACCAAAATAGGGTGCACAGAAAAACGTTGTTACTTGCTATGTTTTAGGCGTTTGAAGAAAAAAGTAATGGCCGACGCGCCGCGTCGCTCTATCGCAGGCGGCGAGTATGATGTGATGTAGCGGTCACGCCATTCGTTGGAGAACATTATCACGTCATGGTGAAGGGCCGCGATTGGCAGCCGCAGTAGAATACCGTTTATGGTAATGCTGGCCACGGTTGATATGTTCGGATACACATACGGCGTCAACACATTATTATAATCCCCTTGGGTTATCAACACCGACAATGACGATTAACATTATCAATGAGCTTCTGATAGTTTCAATGAAAAATGTTTTGATAAATGGGTAAATAATTATATTAGTTAGATATAGTTGTACATTTAGTATAACATATATACCTAATTAAGATATAAATATGTACTTATTTGACATTATGGTTGATATTTCCAAGCTTTGTTTATGGCAAATAGCCCAGTAGAAATCGATATTAAAATCGGAAAGCATGATGTAGTTCTGGCTTTTTTGTATGTTGTATATCAAATTTGCAACTTAGAAAAACTTGTGCTCGCTGCACACCACGCAAAAAATTGCGTATTTTGTGACTTTTCTCACTTTTTGCTCTAAAAGTCATAAATTATGCGCTTTTCGACACAAGATTTAATATTTTTTAAAGTTCATTTAATTTGAACAGACCAACCGCAGCTCTATAAATCCTAAAGGGACCAAGCTATAACCTTCTGAAAATCATAGCCTGCAAATATATGAAGGAATGCAGGGTAGCGTATATTGCCTGGGAGCTAGGTTTAAATGCCTTTTTACATGATTTTATTCGGAGAGCTTTGTCGCAAAACTTCCAAAATATGTTTTTACCTTCTTTTATTTTTTTTTTGAGATTTTGAGTGAACAGTATCACAGACTTCGGTTCTGTGCTCTAATGAAAGAATACATTTAGTACAGTTTTTCGCATGGTACGCAGCAAGCACACGTTTTTCGAAAGTTGCATATTTGGATTAACGCTACCCTAACTGGTCCATACAACATACTGAAAATGCAGTACCCACTACATCATGTTTTGCGATTTTAGCAATTCTTAGTGTCGATTTCTAGTGGGCTAAAATTATCTGACGGTTAATAAAATAAGCTCAACATAAAAATAAAAATAATTACTGACTTAATAGGGCATCTTTTTGGCTAGCTGGTGGGCAGTGGCGACCCCTCGGACCTGATCTTCAGGGAGAAGTCTTGTTTCTCATCTCTGGCTTGCCTTTATTGGCCTGTAGGAGTGGACACTGGCTTGAGAGGAGATTCGCAAAACGTGCTCGGAGGAAGGCAGTTAACCCAGTAAGATGCTGGTAGGGATCTTGACCGTACTTCCGGATCCTGATAGCCATGGTATACTTATTCACTCCTCAAGCACCTCCGGATATGTTACCCCGTTGGTGCTACATCACTAAAGTTATGGGGACCGTTTAAGGGGGCCGATTAATTGAGTATAGAAGTAACTCCTGCCATTTTATAGCCATGTAGTTCAACAGTGGTCAGGCAGGGGTCAATAGTCCACCTAGAGATTTAGGCATTCGATACGTCGGTTGGTGTCACATTTCCTGATACATGCCTAACAAGGCCTCTGCGAGTTGGCTTCGGCCCCTCGCACGCCTTTCAAAGGACCGGGACCCCAGGGTCCCGAGTCCAAAGTCAAATTCATGTAATTTAATGTTATCACCCTTACAATGTCAATATTTTTTTTATTAGCTCATTCAAAAATCAAATAAGTAAATAAAATTAGAATTTCTTTTTTGAACATCGTACTGCGCATAACTTTTTTTAATTTTTCGCTCCATTTCACGTCATAATTTTTCTGTCATATAAAAATAGGCTTTATCCTTGAGTTCAGGCAGTTTAGGTCAATTCCATTGACTAAAAAACTAAATCGAAAACGAACGCGAGAAATTGAGACGCCAAAGAGATTTTGGTGAGATTTATTCGTCTTGAACTTCAGCGGCTGTTTTAATTATTCTCAAATTGATTTCTAGTGGATATTGTGATGTTAAATGGATGACTCCGTATCAAAAAGTCCGATTCTTATTGTCAAAGTACAGTCAAAGTCATGCTGAAAAATGAATATCGTTTTTTCGTCATGGCTCATTATCTTTACTAATTACTAATATAATATTATAAAGCTGAAGAGTTTGTTTGTTTGTTTGAACGCGCTAATCTCAGGAACTACTGGTTGGAATTGAAAAATATTTTTGTGTTGGATAGTACATTTATCGAAGAAGTTTATAGGCTATATAACATCACGCTACAACCCATAGGAGCGGAGCATAAAATGTTAAAGATGCGCAACATTCATGTATACAGGCTAGGTAGGGTAGGTAGGTAGCCAGTTGGCGGGAGCGAAGCCGCGTGGGACAGCTAGTATTATAATATATTTTAAAGTAAAATTGAAATAAAAAAGAAGAATTAAAGCATTAATGCATTATGGCGAATCAATCGTCTGATGATGATGTAAAAACACTTCCGGTCTGATAAGGGGTGCGATAGAACAGCAAACTTTAGTGCGGGTTCACACTTGAGGGTGGTGACGACGCCGCCTGGAAAAGTTCCCAGCCTCGATTGTACAGCTCCGTGATCTCGTCGCGGCGAATAAATACTCGCTGCCGGTCGTGGTCCAGTCCATAGTCTAAAGAACAGCGCGTGGAACGCAGTCACCCCTTCTGCGAAGAAATTATGAGGAGGCGGCGGAAAGGAAGCAAGAGGATAAAACCTCCTCCCCTATCCATAGCAGATGCACCGGGCACGGAAGATCGTGAAATGATGGCCAGCCCACCACAAAGTTTGGACCGCGGGTTACAAACTAGGGGGGGAGTTTGTCGCCTCATCTGACCGCGCCGTGTTTTGCACTTAGCTCCCAAGAGGAACTGCGACTGTTAACGGCCACATAAAGTGAACGGGACCCGTTCACTTTATGTGGCATCAGGTCATGGGGGCCTATACCTGGCCGGGTAAGTGTGATGAATTGCGCAAGTACTCTAGCATCCAGGTCAAAGGTATGAGTCTGACAGACTCTTCCGCCTGCCCCAGTGCGGAGAACATCCATAAGAATGTCTGCTCTTGGACCGATTTATAACTTATAATGGCAATTTTCACTTTCGAAATAAACGCAAAAAAACAACACCTTATATCATTTGCTTTCAATTTTTTTTCTTCTAAATTTAATAGTCTCAAGAAAATTGAATAAAAATATTCCCTTAAAAATCTCATAGTAGTGTGACGTATAGTCCCATTATTTTGTTTATAGGTCGTTTTGCTACTAGGTCATTTTGAGAATAGGCCATTCATTTGTCGTTTTGCGAATCGGACGTTTTGATACGGAGTGAAATGGGTGCAGTTTTGTGTCTCAGTTGTTTATGTTACTGTACAATATGTGAAATCATTGAAACAGCTTTGGTGGAGCTGAGAATTTTATTGTAAGTGACTATCTCAGCGAAGCTTATCTAGAAGACTGACTTGATTTAAGGGCCTACATACGCTTTAGTGCCGTAAAACGGTAACTTTCTAAAGCATACTCCTCAGTAACAGCTAGGTTAAAAGGTTTGAAAAAAAAAAAATATTATTGATTCATGTACATAATTTGGAACACAAGGTTTTTTCGTGTAACTAATAGTTTTGCTTTAAAAAAAATATTAACAACACGATATTTTTTCGCAACTTTTGGAAACTCCTCCAAAACGACTTGGATGTTTAAAAATATTTTTATACAGAAAAATTGATGGCTGGAATTACTTCATACCTAACATAGCATATGTAAATCAAATAATATTTTGCAAACAAAACTGTTCAAAAAGAGGTTCAATTTTGATATTTTGGCACCGAGCGGGCGCACGGCCAGTACTGCGTTACATTGGGGCGTATATATCACCTTAAGTAGTTGCCAAATACTTCAAAAACATTGGTATGTTACATCCGCATTCTTATGCAAAACAAAGTGTTTGCTTAAAGTGACTGTATAAAAAAATAAATCAAACCAAACGTGACACTGGCGAAATGCGCAAAACGTGCAAGCCAAAAAAATTGAAAAAAAGCAATTTTTCAGGAAGAGAGTGACGCTTGTGCTGTTTTTCTCGTGGGCTTTTTTCAGATTCTGGAAAGTCCATCATGATAATCGTCTGTTATTATTTCAATATTTATGCACAAGCCTAAATTCAGTATTTTATTATAACCCAATACCGGCGGATTCTCGGTCCCTTTCTGAATGAATTTACCTCCAGGGATAAAACCACCCATTGCACATTCTTGTTTCATATTGCGTTTCGATAATCCTACAACAAACTAAAATATCATGTTTATTATATATTTTATTTCCCAACTAATATTCTGCTTCCTACTATCCTACTTAATATTATAAATGCGAAAGTTTGCGAGGATATATTGATGTATGTATGTTTGTTACTCTTTCACGCAAAAACTACTAAACGGATTTGGATGATACTTTACAGTAATATAGATTATACATCAGAATAACACATAGGCTACAATTTATAATGTTCTATTTTTGTAATTTGGTCATAATATAACGCTAAATATCAAGTAAGTCGGAAAAAAATCTGCCTTCTGAGAGCTACTTTCGCGTGCGCTGCCTAAACCGTTGGAGATATAATGTAATCTAGGATTGTTTGTCTTTAATAGTTCTAAATAAAAGTCCGCGACGGCATATATATACCTTTTATGTGGAAGCCGCTATGACCAAAATAGTGGACCTTAAATATAATTAAATTGGATACTTTTTTAAAATGCACATTTTAGAATATTTATCAAACTCTTATCAAAATCGACACATTTGTCACTTTAAATATTTAATGTAGATAAACTTTGTCTTTTACACTAAGTAATTTGAACGCATAGTTTAAAAGTTATCACGATATGATTGACTTTAATTGAGCTCAAAAATACGCGGCGGGTAAAGCGGAGGGAGCGGGGCGAGGGAATGAAAGCATAACAAACATACATAGGTACTTCCATCCATCCTCACAAACTTTCGCATTTATAATATTAGTAGGATGGTTTGTCACGCACCTTTATGTGGCAGACCAAATTCCACGCGAGCAAAGCTGCTGGCAAAAGCTAGTAATTTCTATATTTTACTTCCATACAAGAGACAATAAAGCTAGAACTTTCTAACCTATACCTAACAACGACTGATCTTTATCTAAAAACAAAATAAGTTCAACTTCGAACCCTCATCAACTAAACTACACAGTTTCTTAACAATCATTGAACTATTTTCGGTTACGAGACTCATATTTTAAATAGCACCACCTGTAACTAAGTACGCTATGTACTTCAAACGCGCACGTTGCGGCCTACCTATCAAACTGTGGAACAAAGCCGACTAAGTCTTGTATTATGCAAACAAGCATCATGTAAGGTGAGGATTTATGAGGCAAGTTCGTTGGGAAAATCGCGAGCTTCACCCGTGGGAGAACCCCGTGCTTACTATGGCTCCATATATTCATATTTAGGGTTAGAAAGCTCCAGGCGACTGCCCTCGGGAATGTCGCACGCATGAATGACAATCATACGTAATTGAATTGATTAATCATTGTACGAGTTCATTCATATTCAATGACGTAGTGTTCATCCCATACTTGTGTTTAGTTTCGTAATAGGTTTGTTGAACATTGTCTCTGTGTACAAACACAATTTCTAGTTAGCACTGAACTCTATAGGCGGTTTGGACTAAATTGGACATTTGAATATGTGGTGCGTATTTAATGCTGTTAACTATAATAACCGCCTTTTTTTGTTACAATGAACATAAAACAAGGTTTTCGTTTTTAGCCCACATTTTACCACCATCACGTTTTGGGTTTTTTATTACCTAACTATTTTATTACCTCGCTTCATTGGGTTGTATTTTACATTCAATACTGTGTATTTTAAGATCTCCTTTAGCATTAAATTCTGTAAGCCGAACATGTCGTGAACGGTTATTATAAGGACATATTAGTTAAGACTTAGTATGGAGGTTGTCTGTAGGTTATTTATAAAACCATTTTGAAAATCTAGACACAAAAAGTTTGCCTAAGTTTGTAACGCGTGCCTATCTGTCTCAGTCGTAAATTAAATAGATACTTTACAAAAACATATTGGGCACCTACTCTAATTTATATGAATTGGAATTTTCGTACGTGTTTTGGAAGTAGGTATTTTAGTTTTAAATCCAATTTGCAAAGTTCTTCTTTTAACTTCATTTAAGCTCTTGATTACACAGTTCGACCTTAATATACTTAATTACTTTAATTCAAATAATAGATTTTGATAATCATCGATTTTAATATGTAGATCCTCTATAAACAATTTGCTCCGATTATTTCTTTAAAGGCGCTCAATAGGTACGACATAAGCTGTCTCTAGACTCTGTCAATATATTAATAATATGCCACAAAATTTTTAAAAAGCATCGCGAAGTATAATATAAAGATATACAAGATATTTTTAAGAAGAAAACAAATAAAGAACAGAAAATCATACATTTTAATTGTTTCTTGTTCTTATGAATCTGATATTGTGTTGTATGCACACAAAGAATGAAAGTGACGAAATTGCCTATACCTACCTAATTAAATTTAGTATATTTCCCTCGTCTTCGCTCCCCATATTTCTTTACGCAGCTGAGACATGACAATACGACAACTGTAATGAAAAAAAATAGACGCTCTAGAAATGTGGTGCTGGACAAGAATGCTTGGTATTTCATGGACACGATTTCGGATAAACGTCTCCATACTCCAAGAACGCGGCATCAAGCAGCGTCTATCAGCAATAGACACAGTCTCGGTTATTGACATTTTTGGACATTTCTCGGGGTGGAACGGTAACCGATGGGGGTGGACTGACCAAATTAAATCTGCGGTTGGAGGTCCTGTAAATGAATGCGCCAAACTTTTATCTAACAGACTTAAATGGAGAGAGATTGTGAGGTGAGTGACAAGAAAACCACCGATCGGACAAATTCATCGTTCATCGTGCCCGCTCTGTTAAGATTGAAACAAAAAAGAAGACATACCTAATATTACTTAATATAAACAGTCACCACATAAATCTACTTCAATAATTTATGATTCCAAGCAACCGATCTTGGAAATACAAATTCTGAATGTTTTTTTTCTGACCTCAAAGCAGTGTCAAGCCTTTGTCATTATGGTTCTATCTTGCGTTAATGTTTAAAGGTAAAAGGCAAAGAAGCTTTGCCTTCGGAACATCTTCAGCGATGTCGTAAACAGATCTGAAGATGTCAAACAAAAGTATTTAAAGGCCCTCAGAATCAGCGGATATTAAAATAAGAAAAGGCGATGAAATGGATGGTAGGGTAGATTCTTATCTTCAGTGAAATGTATTTTGTGAATCATAGGAAGCTCTTTTGCGTCAATAAGGAAGTAATGTGTTTAATATTTTTAATAAATCGCAGTGGGACCACGGTTCCGGAGTGAATGTTTTCTTAGCTTTTTGCTCTGTTTTACAAAGCCTTTGATTTTTTACTTTTACTTACTTACTACTTGTGTCGCATGTACTGATATTTATTGTGGGTTTTTCCAGAGTCGAGTGGAGGTAATTCAAACTGACTTGGAATATGGACCTTAGCCCTGTACCCTTCGCTTGATATTCATTTGCCCTATTCTTAATCGAGAACTAAAAAAAAACTTTTTTGCAAAAAAATACAACCGACTTCCAAATAAAAAACTACAAAGTGAAAAATAACTTTATTTTTGGAAGTCGGCGTCCATAACGCAAAAAATTGGTACCCACGAAAGACGCCGACTTCCAAAAATAAAGTTATTTTTGACTTTGTAGTTTTTTATTTGGAAGTCGGTTTTATTTTTTTCACTTTTTTGTTGTAGATACCTACCTAATAGGCAAGTTTTTAAGTAAGGTAACTATACCACGTCACGCCAGAATATATTACCCGAATATTATGAAAACTTGAACATAACCGGTGAAATGAGAGATCTGCGTACCCCTTAATTGGCGTAATGTTATGTTATGAAATGGTATAAACAATAAACAGACATGCGATTGCAGCAATCCTGAGGGATTTGCCGTTATGTATTGAAGAGTTCTGCTGTATATCTTCGAATTTCTTCATCAGATCGTCACCAAAATTAAATGGGACCAATTTCGGGACATACACTTTAAAAAAAAATAAGAATTTTCAAAATCGGTTCACAATTGACGGAGATATCGGTGAACAAACATAAAAAAAAGGAATACATACATAAAGTCGAACATAGAACCTCCTCCTTTTTGGTAAGTCGGTTAAAAAGCTTTACTTACTTGAATCAATCTATTAAGTGATGAGAACCTAATAAATCCCATCACAATAAACTAATAACTAACAATCCATTCTCTGAATTTCGGCAGTAGGTATATCTCATCCGCCATATTGGATTTGACGTGACGTCACGTACCTCAATATGACACTCCGCCGAATAATACGAATCTAACGACTTCTCGTTTACTCAAATCGGTGAAAGCGTTATGCCGTTTGGTCCCTGGCTACTAATAGACCAGACCGTCTTCCCCCAAATCTCTATAACGATGTCTTGGGGATTTCTCAGCATAGATAGATATACTATCGGTTGTACAGGTACTGCTATTTTAGATAGAAATTATGAGCGGATTGCATTCTAGATACGTACCTACTTATACAATTTCCAGGAGCCATTTTTGAATATATTTTATTACAAAATATTTCGGACAGTGGCATGTTTCACAAAAATGATATTCCTTTCCAAATTGACGTATGCTCGAAAACAGAACAAATATCCTATTCTACCAATATTTTAATGTGAAAGTTTGGATGGATGTTGGTTTGTTACTCAATCACGCTAGAACGTCTGAATGGATTGGTTCAGCTTCTGCCAGCGGCTTCGCCCGCGTGAAAAGTGTTATCTTATCGCAAGGGAACATTATACCGGCATGAAATGTAACCTATGTGCTATTCCAGACTGTAATCTATCTCTGCGCTAAATTTCATCCAGATCCGTCCAGCCGTTTGAGCGTCAAAACGTAACAAATATACAAACACACACACACAAACTTTCACTCACAAACTTTCGCCTTTGTAATATTAGTGTGATTATAGTAAGAAGTAAGATTATTATGTCCTGGGTTCAAACTCAGAAAACACGATCCAAAAAATCGAAAACATGATGAGACATCTATCAATCTCCATTCCGCCCACGGTTGTTTTACAGCCCACGCCCTCTCACAGCCTGGTCTGTGTTTCAGCAACGGCAACATTGTATATAAATATAGGCTTATTATATTATTCTAGATATTCTGAAGTACCTATCTAGTTTATTAGACATACCACAATTTTCACAAATTTAAGAACACATAAAACTTTCAAAGCAACTTTTAGACCAACCACTAAAAATATGAGCGTTTTTTCAATAGAAATACTACATAAATGTCAAGTCGTAATTGTTCCCCCGTGTTGTTGTAAGGCCTGTCAAGTGAAACTTTCGCAATAATAAAAGTAGCGAGATACTCTCCAAGTTTTTTCCTGTTTCACAACTAGACTGGCAACATTTCAGATAACATTCAATTAGCTTTTTGTATAAAAACTTTCAAATGGTTGGCACTTTTCTGTACTTCTTAGTATTTTTTTGATAATCAATCATCGCTGAAAGTAATTGTTGTATTAATAATTCAGACATTATGTAAATTATCTGGGTATTCTTTTCTTGAAATCTTGGCTGAAGACTCGGATTTACTATTTTGCGTGTTATTTCAATTTTAATTGATAGGCTAGCGTTTACCTACCAGCTCAACTTATTGTAATTGATGTTGTGGTCGATGATGGACGCTTGCCTAGAAGTAACCTATTCTTTACTCTTGTCTTAAAGGGTTGTAGCTATCAGGAAACATAGACTCTAGCAGCGGAATCCCACTCCTATAATACAATTCTACAATACTAATAAACTAATACATACATAGAATACACACCTACCTACATCTAGACCACAGAATTGTTTCAAACTGGCACTGAGTGCACGAATTCGTACCCGTATTATTCTTCTCACTGTGCCAATCGAGCTGTCAAATTCATCCAAATACGAATTTATATTAAATATACCAAAATAATACTCGCTTCCGAGTACAGTTCATGCATTCACCTACCACCAACCACCAACCTATTCACTCTTGTCTTAAAGGGTTGTAGTTATCAGGAAACATAGACTCTAGCAGCGGAATTCCACTCCTATAATACAATTCTACAATACAAATAAACTAATACATACATAGAATATACACCTACCTACATCCAGACCACATAATTGTTTCAAACTGGCACTGAGTGCACAAATTCGTACCCGTATTATTCCTCTCACTGTGCCAATCGAGCTGTCAAATGCATCCAAATACGAATTTATATTAAATATACCAAAGTAATACTCGCTGTCGAGTACAGTTCATGCATACTTCTTGCCTAAGAACCTCCTTTAGCCATGATGCCCTCAATATAGTTTTATCTGATGGAATATCGGAATAGGAAATTATAGCGTCCGTACTAAAGCGCATAAAAATGCTATCGATATGGTCTTAAAACACGAAAAATGGGCTTAGTTAAATTTTATTTGAGTAGCAGTTTTATGATAGGTATCACAATTATACAAACAAAATTAGTAAACTGATTATCAATGATTTGATAATCAGTTTACCTAACTTCGTTTCGTGCATGAAAAACAGGCAATACATAAAAAAACTTAGTCCGAGCACCTAAACAGAAAATCAACTCCAAATAACATTCAAAATGTGGCACCCGCCCTCTAATCCGTTCGTAATCTTCTAAGTTTTCCCACAGCTACAATGTAGTCTCGTTAAAATCAAGTAGATTGCGATACGACACTGAGGGGACAGGATAAAATTGTTTTGGTACAGAAACGGTTGACAGCTTCGCAGCTGGCCGTTGACAACGGTCGTCCAGAGTGACACTGTAATCTATTACGCTGAACACCCGGCCCCGCGTTTGTTCGCACTGTTTAGTCAGACAACTAACCATTGGCTATTTCGGTGTAGTAAAAAAGTCATCGCTGTACGCGTGGCCGACAATCGGTGACAAATGATGGATGAATTACCGACCTACGTTCCCTTCCTGACAAGTCAACCGCCTTGGCAAAATTATGCGCTTTGGCAAAATTGCCCGCTTTTAGGGGGTGACATCAAATAATTGTTCCGGGGCTCCCGTGACAATTAAACAACTGCGTCCTAGACCGACAGTGGCGAAAAGCAATTTTCAAATATCTGTGGCTATAACGTAATTTGTAGTGAAAATACTACCGTCTTACTCTGTTGCTATATCGTATTTCTCTACTACTTTAACGGCGCACTCAAGATGACAATCAACTGAAGCAACGAATGCACTGTAAGTTTTTTTCTACGTTAGCCTAGAAAAAGCACTCTCATGCATCTACCGATTAAATATAACTTCTAACATACGCTGCTCAAGACAGGCGAGAGAATTGATACTGTAATGCTCGAACATTCCGATGCGCGTTTTATAGAACAATTTGCTTCGCCCGCGTGATATTTCCGGGATAAAAAGTATTCTATGTGCTATTCCAGACTCAAATTTCAACCAGATGCGTTCAGTAGTTTTGAGTGAAAGAGTACAAAATGACAAACACACACTCACAAACATTCGGTATTTCTGAAGATGATATCCAGATGATAAATAACTAAAAAGCTTGGCCAAGACATATTCCTTGGAATTCGTATGTAAATTACATTGCTTACGTATTGATTTCCGAAAATATGTAGTCCGTCAGAAAAGGTCTTCCGATCTTCATCTAAGTTATAGTCGTTTCCGCCCCATACCCTTGTTATGTCCGCTTTTATGAGAAAATTTATTCTTACCCGGTTTTTGTTCCGCGAGCGTACGGAAGTACTTATCTAACTATAGATATGTAAAATGTTCCATAACTAAAGTTTTTACGTTCCATATTTTCGTTCACAATAAGAACAATGTGATAAATCAGCGAAGTCTCAAAACCTACTGAGCTAAATCGGTTTCAGGAAATGGATAACTTAATAACTTAGGCGCCTGAACTCAATGGACTGGCAACGATCCTATTACTGAGCCATTGTAGACTTCAACTAGTTTTTTGTAATACGTGCTTAAAGTTGCATAGTGCTCACTATAATCTTTGAAGAGAATAATAATTTTAAGCCTGCAAAAGTAGGTGGCTTACATTAATATTCGTAGTAGTGAAGAGGAAAGTAATTTTAAATCCACATGCTAATATTATGAGTGGGAAGATTTTCTAAAGTGCAATTATTTACTCTTTATATTTAAGTAGTACTAAATTTTTTGATGTAACAACTACGTAGTGAGTGAGGTGGATCATCGGATCATGTATAGTAATCATGTTCCAAACCGTTTTCGACTTTTCAAGATCTAACTACAACGGAGCCGGAGCAAACACTCCTGAAACAAAGAATAAGTTGTTAAACTTATTCTTTTCTTGTTGATTGACTAATAACTCAACTTTTTTTCGACCAGTATTTAAACATAGGTTGCTTTTATACAGGTACTTATAAAAGACATATTTATTTTAAAAGGGTGATATCATCTACATTTGTCTCAAAACTAAAGGCAATACTTATTTTAACATCATACAAAGACTATTTCCCCGATATGACCTTATCCTATGTGCACGTCGAATAGATTTACTACGTACATTTATTTTTATGTATCAGTACAGATGACGCTAACAGGCTTATCGTATCGCGTCTAATCTGTCGCGTGGAAGATCTTCGCTGTAAGGGATGCGACGTGAAATCTAGGAAAATTGTTATTGTTTTGATCGGGAAGATAAAAAATAAGCTTTTATAAGCTGTATTACAACATTTAATCACATAAATTTTACCCATATACCTATGACCAGTGGACAGGGGACAGGACGGTATGGAAGAAGAAAACGTGTTACGCCAACCCTTAGTAATATGGGATAAGGGCAGGAAGATAATGACCAGCTGAATGGTAACGACCTCCACTTATGGTCGTTGGTTTGAAACCATTTCATCAGCTCTCAAACGGGAAGTAAAACATACCTGCATGTCCTAGAACACAAAAAAATCGACGACATATTGTGATATACGCAAACCCGCATTGGTAATGTGTGGTGGGTTACAGCCGATTCCCTCTCAATGAGTGGAGGCCTGTGTCCTTACACTAGAACCCATACAGTCTTATTACAAAAAACGAAATAAACCATGGTTTAAACCTGTACTATCAAGTCCAGGCTTATCTGCAAAACCATGGTCTAAATTTGCCCGTATTACAAAACTTAAAAAAACCGTGGTCTTCATAGTACCGTTATTTGAACCATTGTCAATATATCAACCACAGATTAATACAAATATCATTCGTTCACCATAATATCATTCAATTGCAACGTTCCGTACGCCCAGAAATGAAAACGTTTTGATAATACGATAATGATTATATCACATTTATGAGTGTTAAAAATATTGAGACATTGTTATTTTGCATGGATATAAATATTTGTTATTTATCGATTGAAATTTTGTTTAAATTGAAGTAAATTAAATAAATTCTTAATAATTACTAATAATACATCTACGTACGTGTAACGAAACGTAACATTCTCGCGCGTTATATGAAACCATAACATTAAACAAAAACCATCGCAAGCTGAACAAAGTTCACTAAGCTTTGGATTTTTAAGTTATCGAAGTCTCTAATAGAACAATTGCCTCTTTGTTAATAATATATATAATAATATATTGTGATAGACCAACAAAAAAACGATCTGAGAATTGGAGTACCGAGGAAAAAGTAATATCCTAAATAATTAATTAAATCGACCATGTTAATATCCATTTTCGGGTAAAAACAACACAACACAATAAAAAAGATGCTATAACCTAAAAGAGAAACTGACAGATACGACTTAGACCATCGTTAAACTAGAGGCCGCCGAGGTTTAGCGTTAGACCATGATTTGGACTATGGTTTATCGCTAAACCATTATTTGTAATATCATTTTTGTGTAAACCACAGTCTATAGACATTTAAACCTGGGTTTTTAGTTAAACCACTTTTTGTTATAAGACAGATAAAGTCTGATTGTCATTTTATTACCTATCTTGTGAATGGTGTTTCCTAAACCAGTATATTTTTAAGGGAGTAGGAAGAAACTTTGTAATTATAATATCTACAGACTACCATATTTTACGTTACAAAATTCGCGATTTGGAAAACTGGAATTTATGAAATCCAAGTTATTGTAGGTAACATTGGTGACTTCTTTCAATTATCTCGGATTTTCATTTATTTTCTCTCTAATTTTGATATTTATTCGAGAAATAGCTAGGGTTCTACAATATCCCTTATACCGTAAAAATAATACACATCGAACAGTCACATTCAGTTTGTATGTCATGTGAGAATGAATTCGATACCGGCCTATTGTTTTCCTATAATGGCTATTTTATGCAACTGTGTGGGAGCCATTTTGCCTCAAATGCTAGTAAACCCGAGGTGTCAACAGTTATATGTCTATAATAAAGATGTTATATTTTATAGGGTTCTGTATCATTAGATACTTCTTTCAACAGTCTTGTTGATATCATAATGCGCTTCTGTTAAGCAAGATATGGGTTCAATTTCCGGTTCGGAAAGTGTATTTCTATCTGGAATTGCTCAGTAGCCTGGAGTCTGAATTTGTGCTTGGTTGGTGGCAACAGGCTCGTCTCCAATACACAGCACTAAGTATAACTGGTGCGTGTTTGTAATATTTACATCAGTTCAAATAAACTAAGTCTTTTTGGCCAAATCAAATCTCTTTTTAAGATTGCAGACATCCAGTGTCTGATGTATTTTTTACTTACAGATGTTCCTTTCATGGTAATCGATATTTATGAGTCGTCTGGAAGACAAATAGGCCAGTACATTTTCATTACAAGAAAAATATTCTTAACTATACATTTTATAAAGGGCTTGACGTACTAACAAAAGGAGTTACAACAAATAAAAGATTTATCTAAACTGATTATTTCAGCACCGCTATGACAAAATAACTGCCAGAGGTCGAACAACAATAAAATTTAATCAAAATGTAATTTATGAAGATTAGTGTAACGCGCCATACAAAAGGATCGTATATTGGAAAGTGAACAATGCTTCTGATGTCGGCGGTTCATTCCCGGGAAATAGTTTGCGGCTAGAAAGGCTTTTGTGGGGTTAAAAAGTTTAGCTTTTTGAAAACCTAGTTTCTGTTTTTAACCTCTGCGTAAAGAGCCTTTTCAAATTGTTCAGAAGAAAATGTAACTTGAAATATTACTCTCTCTAATGCCTGGCAATAGATCATCGCAAAAACCTAAACAACTTGCGTACTTAAGCTTTTTCAGAGCCATATTTCACAATAATACTCCACACTCATGCAATGACGTGGCACTTTAGAGAACACTACACAGCTCTTTCATAGCAATTTGTATAGAAGTACTTATCTAGATTCTTTATTTCATTGTATCCGACGTTGAATAGGCAAAGTGCGGCCACAAGCCGAATAATAAGAAGTAAACGGTACCAACGTACAGGAGGCACCGATTTTCAAAAATCAATCACTTATGTAGCTGGCACTGATTGAACGGAACGACAAAGCATTCGATATATACATAAATAAAATTAGTAGAGAAAAGTTTGGCTTAAAATAACTTAATGATTTGGCAAAAAAATAAATATAACTTGCTATCTTCGACAGCAGCATACCTAGTAATTTATGATAGTTTAATAAACTTAAGTTCTTTAATTAAAGTTTAGTCACTCATTAGTCTGTCGATATCAGTCTGAATTTGACAGCAGTTAAGTTTATGATGTCTCGAATAAGTTAATTTATATTATTTTTTTGTGGAGAAATGCTCATGCATACTGCACTACCCCCCGTGGTGTTATGTGGGACTCCAACCCACTAAAACTCCACGGTGTCCTCCTGTGCCGCTTATGGCTGGAACACGAGCACGAGTTAGCACTCACCGCGAACCCGCCTCGGCTGTCCGTCACCAGACCCTCCAATGAGGAGTACTCCCCATCACCGGCGCTCCAGAACACACTGTACGCCGTGACCACCCTAGGAACCAAACCAGCAAATGGGTGCCAGACGACCCCGAATATGGCACCCGTGGTCCCCTTGTGACGGGTCAAGGTCCTACCATTTTTCGGCGGTAGGGGATAGGGAGAGCGGCCAACGCTATACCGACACTCCTCCTCCCCTGCGGCCCCACCGCGTCAGCCATCAGACGGTGGCGACCCCGTCCAGGCAGCGAAAGGTAGAGAAAGCGGCGCACCGCAATACCGCCACTCCTCTCCCGCCGCAGCATCCAACCCTCAGCCGCGACATCGTATGGATATGGGAGACCCCATATCCATACGATGGCGGGCCCAGGCGGCACCTCAGCCTACATGTTGGCCGCAAATTATCAAAAGTAAGTTAAGACACTCAGCGAAAACTTTTTATCAATTAATGGGCATACTATCCCGAACATTCTTGTGATCACGGGACATTCCCGATGTTAACTATTAGGTATAAACACATGAACAAACAATTTCAACATAATATTAATTAAGACTGAGTTTTTTATTTAAATAAAAATTTAACCAAAACAAAATCGACAATACGGAGAACCGTATAAAACAAAATTAATGATTACGAGAAATGGGTTAAAATCAACATTGAGAAAACCACAGAAAAGGTAGAATCGGTGTACTCATGGCGAAAGAAATGTACCAAACCAATTTGTTATTTTCTTTTGATTAGTACAATGTTTGCTCAATCTACTTTACCGCATTTGTTTAGGATATTGGGGCGGCTTTATTTTCTTACGTCGAATTCAATGTAAAAGAAACTTCCATGGGGGTAGAAACGAAAAGTATGAAACAGAACAAAAGGTCTCAATTTCATGCAGATTGTATTATTAATAACGTATTTGCAATATTGTAACTGAGCACTAAGTGGTGAGCATCCATTAGGCTTGTATTTAATTTCGTTCCCACAGGTATTATAATATTATTTATTCAGTACTACACACATAAATTTTATATATTTAAGTTGATGCCAACATAAAGACATTAGAGTTTTACCGTGCACCAAAATCAAAGACTAAAGAATTTAGACAAAATTATAACCACTTAAATAAATACCTAGGTAAAATAATAACAAAAAAAAACAAAATCACATCGTCTATATTATGCGAAATAATATTATCTAATACTAACACTAGCACATCAGTGACCAATCTGGCCTTCAATCCTTAAAACAGTGGTGGAGAGTTTTTAAATTGATACAGTTTGTTCCTAAAAGTACCTACATGGTTTTAATAATAGTAATTTTCTACTTTTTTGTGTTATGATATTATTATTGCTTTAAACTATTTATTAATAATTAATTAAATAATAAATTTGTATTAGTGTATCTATGTATATATATATCTTAGGTATTTTTTTTTAAATGATCTTTTAGTTTGTAACTTATGGGGAGGGATTACATTTTTTTATTCGTGACTTTTTTCTGTTATATACACCGTGAAATTTAAATGGTTGTTTTCCCGCAGCGAAATGGTTTTTTCTATGTAATACAATCGTTTCGTAGTTATGTAAAATATTAGAAACAAAAACTGGCATATTTAACATTGTGAAAAACTTAACTCGAAAGCGATCACGAACCAATAGTAATACCTCCCGATATCTACGGCCGAACGACAGCGGGGCGTTGACCCGGGTGCTAAGTAGGTCAGGATCACTGTCAAAAGGATTAGGTTCGAAGGCGGCTCCGTTTGATAATGTTGCGCGCGGGCTAGTTTATGCCGTATTACTACACGCGAGAGCTTATTTTACTTTAAACATTTAATAAATCGGTATTTGCTTTGTCGGCTTAGCGGTGGTATTGTTCCCTGCAAACTATTTTATGACGTATCACTACGTGCGAGAGTTTATTTTGGTTTGAACATTGTCTTGTGCATCGCTTTTCTTTGCCGGTGGTGACGCGAGTAGTACCTAGTACCTACAAGTTACTATTGTAACTCACTTTTTCGAGTTGATGAATATTTTTTAAATTATTTTAAAACAAAAACATCGTTATTTTTTTACTTTAACTCTATGCTTCGAAAGTACTCCTTAAGGCAAGTCGTTCTGCCGCGGGAAAACAACCAATTAAATTTCACGGTGTATATCCAAAATTCTTCATCAGATCTTTACCAAATTTAAATGGGACCAATTCGGGAAAATACTCTTTCAAACAAAAAATAATTTTCAAAATCGGACCACAATAGATAAATCGGTGAACATACACAAAAAAACATACAGTCGAGCATAGAACCTCCTCCTTTTTGGAAAGTCGGTTACAAAGAAAACATTATGCTAAATTACCTACTTTGTTGGATGGGCTGCAATAATTATGTAGTACTAGACTATAATCTATTTTAATCCTACTTCCTACTAATATTATAAATGCGAAAGTTTGTGAGGATGGATGGATGTATGTATGTTTGTTACTCTTTCAAGCAAAAACTACCGAACGGATCTGGATGAAATTTAGCACAGAGATAGGTTTTAGTCTGGAATAGCACATAGGATACTTTTTAACCCGAGATTTTTCCGACATTAACGCGGGCGAAGCCGCTAGCAGAAGCTAGTCTTAAATATAAAAAAGTAGTGTTAGTTACACCATGCATAATTTGAGAACAGCTGGACCGATAAACATTATTTTTCATTAAATGATAAATGATTTTATTTCTGTAAGTTGGTTTGTACAAACACTTTTAGATGTCGATCATATTTTTTTAAAATAGACGAGGTCGGCGTTTCCTATCTGACTACTCTGAGAAGAAAGGCCGAAACAAACTCAGAGATCACAGTCTTTTTTAAAGTCCAGACAAAATCTTGGTTAGATCATGTGAAGACCATGTAGACTGATGTCTGAAATGGTCTTTTGAGGAAAGAACCAGCCAGATTGAGTGGACCTGTCCAGTCAGTGCAAGCATTTGTCAATAACCGAGCAGCTCAACTCGGAGCTCAACGATTCGACGAACAATACCAAAGAAAAGACATTCGGGTAGGCCGCATAAACTACTCAAACCGCCAGACCATGATTAAAAACTAAGATAAATTAAAATTAAAAACAAAAAAAAAAGAATAAAATTGCAATAATTAAAATAAACAGATATAATACTTTAAAAAGTAAATATTCTTGTCATTGCAAGAAAACCAAAGAAATACAAAAATTCTCGATGCAAAATATAAAAAGAAATCAAATTAATTGGAGCAGCTCAATCCCAAGCCTTTTGTCCTCAACGTAATCTTTAATGGTATAAAACGCTATCTGGCAAGTTGTGACAAGTTTTACATGGCACATTAGTTAGATTTTCCTCCGTCAGTTTACCGTCGACGTCGTTAAATCATATTTTTTTCCATACGTTTTGCGAACACAACGCCATCTCTGATACATGCATGACAAAATACAGAAATAATAGGTAGCTAGGGTAGGGTAGGGTAGGTAGGGTAGGTAGGGTAGGTAGGGTAGGTTAGGTAGGTAGGTAGCCAGTTGACGGGAGTGAAGCCGCGGGCACATCTAGTAATATTATAAATGCAAACATAACTCTCTCTGTCTGCCTGTTTGTTACCATTTCACGTCTTAATAGCTGAACGGAATTGGATGAAACTTGACACACTTTAGACCATGTCTTGATTCACGGGTTTATGTTCTCTTGGGAAGATTTCCAACTTTCACGCAGGCGAAGACGCTGGCAGGAGCTAGTATTTAATAAAGAAACAAAAAACTAATATAATTACAGTTTGCTACTTAGGCATATTTATTCCAAAAACTTAAATCGGGGTTAGTTGCTAACAAGAGGTTAAATTGAAAATATTTCAAACATAATGGCTCCGGGTTAGTCACTAACTCAGAATTAATAAGATAAACCATATTCGCGCAAGCGAGCCTTTTTGATGGATTATTAGCTTTCAAGATTGCCTGAACTTGTACTCGTAGAGTCTCCTACAGCTGTCTCTTCGCGAAACTACATTTTAAAGTCACCGATCGCTCATTCTGTGTTTATCAGAGTGTCATAGTTTTTAGTTCATGTTACTTTGCTTTATAGCTCGGATATTATGTGGGTCTTCAATTATAGAGAATATTGTTTATCTTCAACGGAATCTTAACGCTGACATTAACCGTAAGCTGAAATTATTATATTTTAGGGTGACTTAATAAAAATTAAAAATAAATGACCCGCGGTGGACACTGAGATTTGTTTACTCCTTTATTCGAAGTCGGCTGCAGTTTCCATTTCATTATTTTCGAAAACAGAGCACGCGAAGTATCGATTTTACGGACAAAGAAAATCAAATCCATTACAGGAGCATTTTTTGAATTTGGATCATTACAACGCTTCAGCAATGTTGTTGTAACTTTTAATAAATTAAATGTATAATATAAAATTATGTTTTATTTCCCTGCATTGCCGGGAAATAGGCAATTGCCTGTCTCGTATTAGTAAAGTCCTCGCCTACAGCTCGGCCTTCAATCTCATACTCGACCTGCCTGTTTCCCGGCCTTTGCAATAATGTACTATTACCTGCAAACAAACTGAAACAAGTATATCCCTAGCCTGATACAATCTATAACACAGCATACTTGCATCTTTATTTTCATCTTAGCTGTTCAAGCTCCTACGTTTGCATTACGAAATTGAATGAAGATACAAGGGTGTAAGGCATTTAAATAGTTCAGCCATTAAGGCTCCGGCAAACCGTCTAGACGTGCACACGCCTGCTCAGTTCTCATGCAAATGAGCATAAAATTTACTAGCATAATTTGTGCACATCCACTGCCCTTATCGTAGTTCGACTCACAATTAAAAGTTATTACTGACCCATATACCATTTTTACTGATTCTGGTTTAAAAAAATCTTTATTGAAGCTCGTAAATTGCCTTCGCGGCATTTATTTACCTAGCGGTATATTCACAAATTATTGTTAAATTCTAAAGAGAAATTTTAGCAGCAAATCTAATCTACGCTGTGATAATTTTTATAATCGACCCGTTATGAGCATTCAGCTTAAATAATTATCGCTGTAACAGACAAATTTATAGCTTATTATACATTCATAATTAATTTAAACTCATAAGTTTGTTGCTCCGATTTTATATATTCGAAAATTGCAGATACACTCAGGCATATTTTTTAGAAAATCATAGGATATGTGCTTTTGACATGATTTGTTGTACAAATTATATTAAAATGAGTTCACCTAATAGCAAATTATACAACAAATACGACTAATTTAATTAATTCATAGAGCTTAGTTTGAAAACATAAATGGGTGCTGCATAATATTTAAACAGAATTCATATTTAACTAGTTTGTCTCGGCAAATAAATATATTTGCCCGTACGCGCTATACGCATTCGATGACGTCACAATCCTCATGAAAATTCAAACGCAAAGCACTTTGAGTCTCAAAAGTTTATTTGAAGCATTCGCAAATTACCTTATGTTATTTCAGAGCTGAAGTATTAATAGTGTTTATAAGAATTATAAAGGCAGTATAATAACAGTGCGGGGCCAACGTCATATTGCTTCAACAGCAATTCATCAAACGTGGGTAGTCGGGGTACTATCGATCACGCCAACGCTGTTAATGCACCGACAAATTAATGATTCCTTCAAAACACTGCCATCGTATTATTACCCTAATGAAATTCCACTATCGAAGCAAATTATCACGTAGGTATACCACGCAATTGTGCTGCAAATTACTTTTCAAGACGTAAACTTAACCGAAAAATTACTCGTTAAACTTGCAATTAACCGATTTTCTGAATAATAATAAAAGTTTGGAACGGTAATTATGCCTGTCTGAGGTCTTGTTTTAATTAGTTTAATGCTGTCTTTCAAGCCAATTTTCAAGAACATTTTCGGAATAATAACGCTGCATGACTGGTATTCAGTTTTCAGTTTACTCTTAACATAAAATAATTATTTTAATTTGATAGCTTTGGATATTCGATCATACTAAGTATTTTAATAAAATGTTAACTATTTCTCTTGAATTATTTGGTTTCTTAGAAATATTTAAGCTAACATTTCATTAATGATTTCATATATTAATTAAATATTTTATTGAAAACACTTCTTATCTACTTAACGTCAAACACACCTTTTAATTTTCACTTTTATTAACATATTTAATCTCGCATGCGATAAGACTAACAAAATATTCACTCACTCCCACTCTAAATAATAGTCTTGCTAACGATTTCTTTGTCCAACATTCGAGACACATAATTTGATTTATTTTTTCATTTCCGTCAGTTCATTTATTTGATGGAAACAGAATTATGTTGTAGAGCAATTGTAGCAAGTTAATGGAAGGCAGCATATGCCTACGGTGGCACGCCCCCTCGATTCATTCCCCGTATCTGATTCAAGCACGCGCTTTTTAAATCAACCGCTGCCTTGCTGCACTCCTAATACTCGTATAAAATCACGAAAACTTTTTACACGTAATTTTATTATGTTTTTATGACGAAGGTATAATTTAACGTTTAAAATAATGCCATGTGACACGATTATAAGATTCTACTTTATGATTATTCTTGGATATGAGAGTCACAAAACTATTTTAATGATAAGCTTTAAATTGGTTATTCTGAGATACTGAGCTAAAATGATCGTTACTGACGGCTGAATATGAAACGGACATAGTACCTATTAGACAGATTTTAATAAGGTTTCCATGAAAACCTGCTGTGTTAACCACATGTGTGAAAATATTCACATACGCCTATTCATCCTCGTCTATATGGGTTAGATAGGTGTAGGCACCCACTATTTCCATTAGCTGCTGCGTTCGCGTTGAAGCGATTCTGATTGTCGAAATGATTAGTGAGTTGCGGTTATACGTAGATTGTTTTCAAATGAATTGATAGGGAGGCGAGCTGAATAGCTAAAGTTTGATTGTGCGTTCCTAATGTAGAAGTATGGCTTCCATGACTGTCATTTCTGTGATTAGTGAACTTACTAATGATAAATATATATACTGTGACAACTTTGACTTTGCTTCATTGTTAACTAATAATTATAATATAATAAATTTGACTAGTATATATGCCGCTTAAATTAATTTACTACAAAGTCGAAAAGTTAACTCGCAATTATTGTTTTCACAAAGCTGTCATAACTTTTAAAATCAATTCGAATGTAACTGCAGGTTTTCACTACATACTTTCCCATTTGCAGAAGTCTAATTACTTATTCACAACTACAGAATTATTAGTGGCTAGTAAACGGTTCGTTCGGTGTTCCTTAGCTAGTATTAAGTTTAAGTTACAGATAAATTCTCAATCACATAAATAAGTTCGTCTCAAAATAGGGCTGTAAACCAGATATCACAAGCAAACCTCGGACCAATCTAAAAAAGAGGCATTAAAAATAAAAATACACTTTAAATTTTCTCCAAGCTTTCACAGTTCCTCGAACATCAATCAAAGCTCTACCAACTATGTAATAGCCGGATAGACACAGCACTTCACACCGAAAACACTAACAACTCGGCACGAACCTAACCTGCACGTCAAAGTGAAGAGACGAGGCAAGGAGTCACGTATATACATACCCAGAACTCAAGCCACGATAAATGATTTCGTTGCACGGGAAGTATTCTGAAACAAAGTGGCAAAGTTTTGGCAGGGCCATTTAGCTACAGTCCATTATTAGAAAACTTTAAAGATAAATAAAGATGGCTTTGTAAGTACTGTGGATAATGGGCTGGATGTCGACATGTGTTTTTGTTAAACGGGGTGTGGGCATTTTGTTTTAATTTACATAAGTAGGTAAATTAGACAAGCCGACTTAGTACTGTATAATTTGTATTAAGGATTTATTTTATTTACTAACCTATTAATGAATCGTTTTGATTAACTTCAGAAGCCGCGAAGAATCTTATTATACTATAAAAGATAAATAATAGACATAGGTATCAGATATAGTGACAGATATTGCCCATTACAACTTTGGCGCCTCAATTAAGTATAAAGCCAAAATTACGGCTAAAAAACTAAACCAAATAGGTGAAGATACATTACCCCTGGACAGCTTTTGACTCTTTACAAATTTGGCTCAGCTAAATATCAACTTGCCGCGCTTGACTCGGTGGAAAGCAGAGCTAAGAGGCTCATGGGCGACGTTGAACTGGTGGATGTCAAGCTTCACAGCTCAGCTCATCGTGGCAAGATTGCCTGCTTATCGGTCTTCTACAGACTGTACTTCGGTGAATGTGCTCAAGAACTCTACGACCTCAACACTTCTACCATCGGACATCAAGACACACTGCACGTTACCATCCTTACCTGGTTGCCATTTCACCAATTCGCACCAAGCGCTTCCAAACATCCTTCATTATACGTACAGCAAAAGAGTGGAACTCACTATCTTCGTCTGTGTTTCTGAGCGCATTCAACCCGAATCTGCTCAAAGTTAGAGCGAACATGCTCATTCTGGGTAAGCTCACTCCTTCATCTATATATCAGACTAGAGTCAAGAGAAAAATCATCTCAAATAAAAAAATCCGTATCTGGTGTAAACATAGGTGTACTATAGGTATGCCTACCGTGCCCTTCGAGGATACAGGCGTCACCTTATATTAGGTAGAAGTTAGTTCGTGAATGTAAACAAGAGCAAGAATCGTAGCAGGTACTATAGTGCTTTTTTGTAAATCACTCACCGTGAAACCTTTGATGAAGTGGACATGAAGTGAGTGGTTAATGCATTCAATCAATGTGGAATGCAAAACTCACTCCACCCATGTTTTCACGGTGAGAGGTTTACAGAATAGACTGGCTGCACTTTGTGCCTACCCTCATAGGTTAGGTCAGAGTGTATGTATAATGAATATGTATGATTGAAAAAAAACCTTTCATTTAAATAATGCCACGTGACTACATTAAAATATCTGTTGAAAGATGACCGGTTAAATTTTCAGAAAACAGGTTGTCGACGTATTTGAAAATCAGCGGTGAACTTTTTTCTAAATAAATGCTCAAGCTTTCCGTAAATAACCGTGTTATAGAATTAAAAGAATCAAACGAGGGATAACGAGAGGTTTTCAAATTTTGGTAAAGAAATTCGATTTTGGTGGCTTCTCATTCCTTTGTTTACCAATATTTATGAAAAAACAAATACAGTATTTATCTACCCAACGAGCCCTAAACAACGCCTACCCTTTGTCTATATGGGAGCACTCCATAAAATCATTAAAAAAAAAATGACAATTGGTATGGCTTTGGGTCAACAAGATTCTTATACTGTGAAAATTTAATGACTGTCGCTCCAACCGTTTGGCTATAAAACCTGTGTGACAGACGATGGACTGACAGACAGAAGGATAGGCAGACGAACAGACAGACGGACACGTGAGTTACAGCAATAGGGCTCCGTTTGTACCCAACGGAGCCCTAACTCATTTACGGAACCCTAACGAACGAATCAACATTTTTTCTATATTTTTTTTTATATCAAAAGCTTCTTTTTAAGCCGGCCTGTTTACTTCGCGCAGAGCGGAGAAAAAAGGTGCAGAGCCAACCAATCGAATTGCATAAAAACTCCGCTCCACTTTAGTGGACAGGGATTTGAAAACTAGTTTCAAACTTCATATCATATTTACGCGGTGCGGGGCCGCAAAGATGAGAAACAGCGGGAGGGCGGCGCGCGGCAGCGGAGCGGGGAAGCGGAACGGGGAAACGGAGAGGAGAAACGAGTGCAACTGAGCTCCGCGTATGAAATAACACAGACCGATACTCCGCTACGCTACTCCGCTCCGCATTTTTTTCTCTCTCCGCTCCGCAACTCCGCTCTGCATCTCCGCTCCGCTGCGTCGCTCCGCTCAGGTAGCCTTTGGCCGCGTTTCCACTGACGCGGAGCTGGGCGGAGAGGAGCGGTGAAGCGGAGCGGAGTGGAGTGGAATGGAGCGGAACGGAGCGGAGCGGAGTGGAGTGGAATGAGGCGGAACGGAGCGGAGCGGAGCATACTTTTGGAATCGCGCACTTTTGCGATACGTCATGTTGTCGTTTAAAAAGAAAGAAGCAATCATTTTATATCTTTCTATACTTGAAGACGAAGATAACGAATCAGATGAAGTAGCATTGACTGTTGCGACTTTTTTGGATTCGAAGAGAAAACATAGATTCTGAATTCGATAACATATAAAGTACCATTCTGTGCATGGAGAATTTTCTACTTTTTTTCAGACGTGTGATGATGAAATGTTCGAAACTTCATATAGGGTATCAATAAAGCTTTTCTATGAATTACATTGTCATCTTAAACCATATATACAGAAGAAGGACACTAATTGTAGGAGATCGATTTCAAGTGAAGAAAGGCTTGCAATATGTCTAAAGTAAGTAAACAATTTAATTTATACATATAACCATTTATTTAAAAAAGCGAATCAGAGTCACATGACCCAATTCAACGTTATAAAGTTAATCAAAATAGTAAACATTATTTCTGACAAAGAAATTGTGACACTTTTCACATACAAGCATAATTTAAAACAATAAAAATCAACTATGCATATTTTAAAAACCTTCAAATGACAGGACTGCCTGTCCTTATGGTGGAATACTGACACAATTGACAAGTTCAATTTAGCCAAAAATCTTTGTGGATTAATCCAACATATTTCAAATTAAGTAAATAATGATCTATTGGTTTAATTTTCTAACCATTAACCACCGGCATTTAATGGCTGCAAGTGCAAACTTGCACTCCTTGTCATGTCTACGTATCTATCACTTTTTTATTTTATGATCTATTAATCCAAAATAACTGGATATTTATTTATCTCACATCCGCAAATTAAAACTGAATCGTACGTATAAAAGGGGATTATGTGTTAGACAAAACATTAGACTACAAGTGACCATGTGCAAGTTACTACCAATATTAGCCATTTTGGCTATTTTAATTCTAACGGTGACTTCTGGCACGCCTGGTATTTGGTTTGATTGTCTTTAAATTGCTTTTTGTGACTAAGTTTGGATTACAATCATTTTGCTTTGAAACATGATGAAAGTATTTTATCGCATTTTTGTGTTTAAAAGAAAATTGATAGGGTGGTTTTCCCGTGTCGAAATGTTAAAAATCTTCTTTAATTTTAATCTCAAAAAAATATTGCAAAAGCTCAAGCACAAGTTTGCATAATAATATCATCACGCCCAGCTTAGCCATTTAATCAGTACAAAATATACGTATAGTCAACTCTTGTGTTAAAACTTACCATAGCAAAACCTCTTTTCAATGTACAGAAATGATAATAAACTATACCTAAATAATTAAATATTATTAATAACCTTATTTACTTATCCAGCAAAGAACACTAATGACACAGATGCAAGTAGCGGCGCAGAAAGTGATGGAGGTAAGATTCCAATCAATATTATAAATATTTAAATATATCCAAAAAAATACCTTTCCAAAATCAACTGAGCTTACCATTCTTCTCTGTGTATGGCCTTCTTCGGCCAATCTTCAGAAACCCCTTCTAAGTACTCGTAATCACGCCATGAGTTTTCAAGACCTACCTTGGCGGCGACGGCCGTCATACCTATGGTTTCCAATGCGAGTGGACTCTAACCCGCCCAGTTTATCAGCCTAACATGCTAAGGCCCATATATTGGATCCAAAAAACAACGCAAAATTAACATGAAAAATTGCCAAACGCGCGTTAACTGCTGTGATTGGTTGAATGAATTCAAAGCAGGCAATCGCATCACTTGACTTGCATTTTGTATCGAATACAAAATGCAAGTCAAGGATAATTTCATTCCTTATTGGTAGTTAAAGAAACTAAAATTATATTATATAGCAAGAGATTCTACTAATAGATCAACTGCAATTTTACTGTAATACTGTGTTTTACTATATTTTTGGTAATTTAAATGCGTTTAATTAAATTAAGTAAGTCTTCAAAGTACAGTTAGAAAAACAGTAAAAAACTGAATGGAAATGACAACCATGAATGAATTCTAATAACCTAATAAGTGCGGTGATGATAAACTTGTAACAAGTAACTTGAATAAATATTATTGACCTTCGAATAACAACTTCTCGTGTCAGTTTCAAAAGATACATTCATAGGCAAAAACATTTAAAAATAGGAATATGAGTTGTGAGAGAGTGGAACCTAGCAAAGCGAAAATGCAACTATTTTTCAAAAATCGTCGCATTGTCGTTGCCTAGTTGCGCCTCGCTGTCTGCAGGAGCCTTTAAGTGAGATATAAATAAAGCAACATGTTTTAGCGGGCAACATCTTGATTATTGCAATTATGATAAACAATACTATACTCGTATTGCAAAAAACTGTTTCTCAATTTTCTTTAAAATATAAGAGGATTATATGGAACATCTATAACTGTCTAAATTTAAGAATATTATATTATATGGATTTACTTCTGGTTCAACTATCTATATTATCATGAGTACAGGTCATTATGGCATACTCGTATGTTTCTGCTTGAAATACAGTTGCCATCTTCGCTAAGCTTTTACTCCATTTGTAACCTTTTGCGTATATTCCCGCTTCTGTACCTGATTCCATTTTGGATCCATCAGTGTACCACACCAGATTATTTTGCTCTGGTAGATCGAGTCCTTTCGTCCAGTCCTCTATTGTTGGGATTTGGACCTTGAAAGACCTTTCAAACACAAACATAGTTTGCATTTTATCGGATATCACCCGATCTAGGTCTTCATTTCCATCGAATTTTGTATGTTTAGTCTTTGGCTTAGAGGCATCCCATAGTCCAGCAACAGCAAGACGATGTCATGTCTTCCTTGGCTCGAGATCAACTATCGATAGCAGAGGATGGATATTGAGGTATCTCTCAATCGTTGCCGTGGGTGTTGTCCTGAAAGCACCCATGATGCCGAGACACACTGTTATTTGTAACGAGTTCCCTTTATCGGGCAGAATCTTGATGCTCCAAAATTTATTTGACATAACACACTTGGCATAATCTTCTTTAAACGAATATTTTTAAGGCAAAAAAAATATTTAATATAATTATTGTTCGGCCGAATGTTTGTATGTCCGAATTTACAATGGCTTACATTTAAGATGGCAGAGTTTTACTTGGCATATTAAGAAGATGGCAGAAATTCATTTCAAATAATGTTATTAGGCATTTTGAATTTTTAACCTTTAATTAAAATATTGTCTTAAAAAATGAATATGTTGTGTTACAAAAGTTAGTGACAGAAACGAATCGCTGCAAAACCGATTCCACGTAGTCCTGTCTGCCCTACCCCTAGAGTGAAATTTAAGCCCGCGTAGGTGCGGAGAGACGAGGCGGCCCGCGAGCTGAGAAGTAGATGGTGAGCGTTAAAACCATCTGCAATGATAAGCTCGCGTGGGACCACCGGAGTCCCGCAGCGCTGAAACCGTGACAGAAACCATGCCTGCTGCATGCTGCATGCTCAATTGCAGGCTTTCTTGCATGTTGCATGCTTGCTGCATGCTTGTTTACATGCTGCATGCTTGCTGCATACATGGTGTATGCTTGATTGCATGTTTGCATGCTGCATGCTTGCTGCGTGCATGGTGTTGCTTGTTTGCATGCTTGCTGTATGCATGTTTGCATGCTTGCTGTATGCATGTTTGCATGCTTGCTGTATGCATGTTTGCATGCTTGCTGTATGCATGTTTGCATGCTCGCTGCATGGTATATGCTTGTTTGCATGCTGCATGCTTGCTGCATTCATAGTGTAAGCTTGATTGCATGTTTGCATGCTGCATGCTTGCTAGATGCATGGTATATGATTGATTGCATGCTGTATGCTTGCTGCATGCATGGTGTATGCTTGTTTGCAAGTTTGCATGCTTCTTGCATGCATGGTATATGCTTGTTTGCATGTTAGCATGCTGCATGCTTGCTGTATGCATGGTAATTGCTTGTTTGCATGTTTACATGTTGTATACTTGCTGCATGCATGGTGTACACTTGTTTGCATGTTTACATGCTGCATGCTTGCTGCATGCATGGTGTATGCTTGTGTGTAGAAAAATGTGTTAAATAAATTTTATTATTATGGTAAAAAAACAAAATTATTCTTACAACGAATTATCTGTATCGATATGTAATGTATCCCTAAAAATTATTCTGATTTACAAAATTATGAGTTTTGAATAAATAACAATTGAGTGTATGCCAAACGATTTTCTGCGAAATGAAGTTTATGCTATCCGTTGATATGCATACTAAAATTAGGACATAAAAAGTTCTGCTATGAAAGGTAGACTCTTTTATAACCTGGTGAGTGGCGCTTTGCACGAGGCAAGTTTTGTTCTTGGCTACCACACTATGCTGCCGTATTTAATAATAGGTATTTTCACTGTCCAGTACAGCCATCTTATAACTTTGGGCTTTAGCCCCCAACTTTTACTGTAGGTGGAAAGACACATGCCTTTGTCGTAATATTTACCACATAAGTTTGCCACCTAAGTTCTTTATCAAGCGTTACAGCCAAATATTTAACTTCGGTGGACCAGGGCAGCTTTATTTCATCACGCCCAGAGTGTCCTGTCCAGTTGCCGTGAGATACCCATTCTCATCCTTTTCAGATGATAGTGGGTTTGTCTAAGGCCTTTGCCACACTAGACGGAAATTCCGTCGCCGAACTTCCGCGGCGGTCAATCCGTTCTATACGGTACCAGCCACACTGAATATTCAGTGGCAGATCATCAGTCGGCTGCCTGCGCTTATACGGTGTGGTCGTGAATTCGTGATGGATCCGATAGAAGTAGGTTTATATGAATGATAGTTTCAATTAGTACCTACATGCATACGAGTACTTATAATTAGATATACCTAGGTATATAAAAATAATAAAGTGATAAACTCACCAAGTTCTCGCTGTTTTGTTTCTATTTCACTATCCCAATTGTCGTACAATATTTTCGCAATCTCTTCCCATGCTCGTTTCTTTGCAGTTCTATCCGGCTTTTCTCTAGAGTCCCAAAGGCAAACTCTATTTTGCACTTCGATAATAAATCGTTCAGCGTCAAACATCCTGTGCGTGCGTCGTCACTGCGAGTTATCCGCTGAATGTGGCGCGATGCATACAAATACCTGTAATGCGACGTTGCCGATCTTACGCTGACGGAAGATCGGTGCGCGGACGACCGAGCAGACGCGGCGAGTGAGCGGTCCGCTCCGAGCGACCGATCGTCCGCGACGGAACGACCGATCTTCCGCGTAGTGTGCCCGCTATTTGTATTTTATATGCAATAACAATGTATTGGCGTTCCGCCGCGGAAGTTCGGCGACGGAATTTCCGTCTAGTGTGGCAAAGTTACTCATGGACATTGCTTTGCACAATCTCATTCCATTTGGCATAGTTTCGATGGAGGTGCAATGCTGCCGCCAATTAGTTCTTTTGGCCTTGCGTGCCACCGTTTTATACCTCGTCAGCATGCTAGAATAGCCAGAAAAATCTTTCCTGACTTTTGCATCATTAAAGGCCGGTCGTGTCTCCTGATATATTTTAGCTACTTCAGGAGCCCACCATTGTACCTTTTTGCTAAAGGCCTTTTTATCTGGGCTTTTATCTTCTGATAACTGTAGTAAGTGCAATCTGATATAACAATCAGCATTATCTTTCTACTTCTGTCCCATGGTTTAGGGTCGACATAACACGTTTTTTTATTCCGTTTCGTACTGTCAACTGTCGTACCATCCAGGGCCGGATTTAAGGGAGGGCAATCGGGCAACTGCCCGGGGCCTCCACAAGAGAGGGGCCCCCACATAAATTGTATTTATTAAAAAAAAACTTACACAACTATAGGGTATCTATAGTGGAATCTCTAACTCGAATGTCAAGGGAAATGCAAAAAAAATCGAGACAAAAAGTTTTTGACTTAACAAGAACTTCGAGATACATAATGATTTAACTGCTGAAATTTCGAGCGACTAAGTCGCGATTTCTAAGTATATTTTTTGATTTGTAGAGTCAAACCCAACCTAAAAATTGAATTGAACTTAGAAAATTTAATGAATGTATTCATTAATTGCACGTGTACAAGACAAAAACAATAGCTTAGAAGCCCCTATCCCGAACATTCATTTTGGATTTTATTGCAATTATTTCGGAGAATTCCAAGTAAGACGTCAGATGTCATTGTATTTTACTAACTAAGACTTTTGGAAACTCCTTTTTGAAATTCGAGATATAGAGTATAAATATGTATTATCAATACTTCGTAGGGAAATAACATTTTGTTCGAGTTACAAAGTTTAAATAATTCGAGATACCGCGTATCTAAGGGTTCAGCGGAAGGAAATGGCATTTTTTGCGACTTACTGAGGATTTTGACTAAACGAGGTTCGAGTTATAGAGATTCCACTGTATTACTATTTGAAAACTTATCTAGTAATTTTTATTTTATATGATTTTAACATTATTTATTATATCTTAATTTTACTTGCAGCAGCGTATTGTTTTACTGTGTTTGCGACGGATGGTCGATCCGTGATCTCGTCTCGTTAGAGCTATCGCTCTGGGAACACAATGCGGGGTGTTGCAGTGCGCAGGGTTCACGCCGCCCGCTTGCCTGTCTCCCCTCCCATACGATTATATATATAAATTATTGAAACACTTGCAAGAAAAATATGATTTAACCTATTTGAAAAATAATTAGGGTCCTCCACTCCCCTGTTGCCCTAGGGCCTCCACACCTCTAAATCCGGCCCTGGTACCATCTCTGACTCCCTTTTGTTTCATATCACTACTTACTCAATCCATTCATATTTTCAACTAACCACCTACCACATTTTAGACCATGGCCGAAGCCTTTTAAAATTATAAAAAGTGACATAAACTAATAGTAGAATGAAACCCACAGGAAAGGAAGAGAATATAACAAAAACGAAAGATGAGATGAGAATTTTTTATTGAAAATCAGGGTGCTTTTTTGATATTAAGTCAAACTAAGGTGAAAAATAATATTTTAAATCAAAAAAATTACAGTGTGCTTGGGACATAAAAAGGTAAGTTTTCAACAAATACCACGCAGAAAACAAAAACAATATAATATAAAATAAAACAAAAACTTGGTTATTTGAATTTTTGACATAAATTTTGAGGTTATGTGAAAAAACGGTAAATATAAAACTTGTAGATCTTTTAATTACCTATAAATTTGCAATTTAACTTTTTTCCATAAGACTTGTAGTTTTGCCGGAAATCAAGATAAACCGTTATCTGCCCTTAAAAACCGCCTAGCACTTCCCGGCCTCAGATCGCCCGTAAATTATTTTTCATTTCATTTTTGTTATATTCTCTTCCTTTTCCAATGGGTTTCATCCTACTATATATTTTTTGTCGTTTCAAAAATTATCGACCCTGGTCTCATTTATATTCATTACTTGTTTACCTAACAAAAATCATTTCCAAAATTTTCTACCTATATAAACATATTTTTGAGAGCCTTATTCTACTAAGTGCTTAGTTATAGGTGCCTTGCTTCCCTAGTTTGTGTTCACATAGACTTTAATAGAAACTGAAGTTCCATTGCAATCTTTCTTCTTATTCGTTGTCTTCATAGCTGAATGTCCGCTGTGCCCGTCTTGGAAACCATTGACGGAGTCACAGACGAGCTGCTTCCAAGCCACAATAAAGAAATGATTATTTAAAACAAAATCGCTTAAGCCTTATGAGAATTACTACTACCTACAGAAAACTTTGACACAAAAACGCTATTCAAGTTCTCAACAGATAAATCTCCATAAGCCCTCTCATATCAAAATGATTGATAAACACTAATGCAGCTAACATATTACAGCGGTACATGAAGTGTTAAGTGCAATTACTGAAGTAGATTGTGCACTTACATAAATTGCGCATTACGCATTAGCAAGCACTGAACGGGCTATAAACAAACCATGCTTCCCATCGAAACCACTTTTACAGCTTATTACCTAGTACGAGTAGTGCGGCAAATAGGGTTACACCGTATTCTGTGTTTAAAATAATACGAAATTTGGCTGATTGTTAAATTGGTAGGATTAGTACTGCTGCTGCATATGTGGTGTCGTTTTTTTTTCAATCTAGTTAAATGTTAAAAACCTACAAAAAAAAATGTAATCGGATACGACAAAAGATCAAGAAAAAGAACTATCAAAAGTTCTGGTTTCAGTGTCAATGACTGAAGTTTCATTGCGGAACGAAAAGTTTTCTTCTTTTTGTAGAAAACTACATCTCAGAATCTAGATTAAAACGGCATTTTTCAACTTGAAATGAACATCTTAGTAACTTTTAGATACTTTGCAATGTTATCTCCAGAAATACAGGAAATTAATCAAAACGTTCAGTCTGCTAACAAATAAAATGGCATAATTTATCCTACAACTACGCGTATTATATACGTGAAACTTTGTGAGGATGGGTGGATGGATGTTCGTTACTATTTCACACAAAAAGAACTGAACGGATTTTGATGAAACTTTACATACATATAGCTTAAACATCAAAATGCACCGGCTATAAAATAACTCATAATTTATGAAGATATTGGGTGAAGTACTAATTCAACGCGGGTGGAACCTCTGGCGGCACCTAGTAATCACATAACACTAATCACACTAATATTATAAAGGCGAAAGTTTGTCAGTGTGTTTTTATGTTAGTTACTTATCTCGGGAATATGCTCCTTTGGGATAATTTTCGACATACACGCGGGCGAAGCCGCTGGCAGAAGCTAGTCCTTCATATAAATTAATTTCAGTAAATACAATTTCTATTAACCAATGCATAGTTTTTTGGCTACTGATAAAGTTTTAGAACTCGAGTACAACTTTTGAATATTACGGTGTATTAAGCGATTTACCTTAAATGCTACCTTTTCTTGTTTGGCATCGTAATGTAGAATGTTTTCAGACGAATGTTAGTAGTAAATCCAGGGTTTCAGGAAGTTTTACATTTATGGATCCGTACGCATTAGGTACCCATTAGCTGATTTCCCTTACGATATAAATTATAATTATTTATAGAAACTGCTATTTCTTTGTTGATTATGTTAAGTAAGTAATGTTTTAACGCAATCGATAAAAATAATCACTTCATTAAAGCAAAAGCAAGTCTTTTCATTCTTTGATTTTATTTATTTAAACATCTTTTTCCATCATACTGCAAAAAAGCTTTGAAGAGAGGCTATTTGACCCAGTAAAATATAGTCCGTTGATACAAAACGACGGTCGAGTAAGATATTTATTTCTTAAATTCTATTGAATAATTTACCTGGACCTCTTTTTGATTCTGTAGACACACAAAACTAGTTTTTTATTACAGTCCGTTGGTCATAAAACTCTTTATAGCTTATTTAGAACTATTTATTTCACTCGTTTTTACTTGAATTTAGTCTGCTGAAGTAACACCTTGTTAATTTTGTATTACGAGAAATTGTAAAAAAAGAGAAGCATGTCGGTTGGCGAGCCAAGCACGGAGGCTAATCCATTAAACTATGCAATGTTGCCATGCCATCCCAATATTACTGGCGGCATACTAAGCTCGTGGCGTTCAGTTCATATATTATTACTCTAATATCTAAAACTAATGGTTGCATACAGAAAATATAATATGTATTCTGTCTATTTTGTAGCATTCCATTAATATCGTCTTTGTGTTCAGTGCACTTTATTGTAACTACAACAAATACAATAACAAGTAACACAATAGGTATTTGGATTATGAGAATAGTTTTTGTTGTCTATTGTGTGTTGTTAGCATTTCTGATATTTGATTTTGCTACATTACTATTAGAAATGTAATCAACCCTACAACACTTCTTCAATTTGCAAACCTCTTTTAATATTACAAACATTTTTCTCACTCGATTTTTAGTCAAGAGCAGTGTTGAATAAAAACAGTGTCATTTACAAACTCACTACCAGAACGGCAAGTTTGTTGGTACCTATTTGTACTCCAACAAGTTTAAGCAGGTAGAATGTAATTTTGCCTGGATTGGTTCTGTGTGTTCACTTTACACATACAACCGACAAATAGGATCTATATTGCCCGATAAAAAACTTTATTGTTCGACGCGTTGGTAATGTTGATATGTTGGACAGCGTGAAAAGGTAAATGTGAGAAGATTTTAATTGGTGGAAAACATTAGAAACATTTTTTTTTCAAAATAAATATCTTTCATTAAAAGAAAATGTTGAAATCATCTTAATATTATATCTTGTATTCTAGTATACTATTTGCACCTCAATCAAATATTACTGAGTACCTAAAATCTAAAAGGGACGACGTTAAATGAAATACTAACAATGATGATTGGCACATAACGGTACTTAATTTCCACAGAATACAAAAGAGGCGATACTTAAGATGTTAATATAATTTAATCAAGAAGAAAACAGTCCCTGCATATCGTTTAGCTCAACTGAATAATGAGCAGTTTCAATAAATTTTAAACCAAAATATCTTCAAGTATGTTCTTAAATTACTCTGTAATTAAATAACTGGTTAATTATTTAGCAGGCGCAACGTTCCAAAGTGGAAATAAGATAACTTAAACGAACGCTTAAGGAAGGGTTTATGAAATTTTCGGCATCTTCAATTACAAAATGTTTACAATTACAATTATTACATGGTACAATTTTAGGCTGAACGATTTTACGAAGCTTATTCATTGTTTTTGATAGTTTTACAGAAATACAACACTATATTATTTAACGATACAAAAACTGTTACGTCAATGATTTATGAATTAAGTTTTATGGGAAGACTTTTGACGATTTTAATGAAGCTGTGAAAACGTACTGGTTTAATTTATAATTTAAGCCAATTTACTGCGGTAGACAGAGTATTGGCTGGAACTCAAAAAAAAAACAATATCAGTAGTCTAATTACATTCAAACTGAATTTGTGGTTTTGAATATACTTGTATTGGTTTCAGTCTGAACATTTCCCTTATATGATTTTTAAATGTGATACGTTATTTTAGGTACTAAAAATGCCACAGAACCGGAAGGTACCGAAGGAACTCCCGGAAATGGTGAAGATGGAAATACGGGTACTGACCTTTGTGATCCCTGTACAGAAGAGAACTGTGACGTACAAAATACAACCAGCGAGTTAGATGGTGGTGAAAAATCTTATGATACTGAAAGGGGAGATAAAGAAGAGCGAACTGAAGATCCTAATGAAGGAGACAGTAAGTTACAATCACTCATGTGAATTTTTCAAAATTACCAGGTTAAAAAAAGCATTTAATTTTAAACAGATTCGACACAAACAACCCAGGGGACTCTCAGACCTAAAATAAGTACCACAATGTCGAAAAGAAATTCGAACTCAACTACAGAAGACTCAGGAGAAGATTCAACTCCTAATAATAAAGGTGAGGACGTATGATTCGATACAAAAAATGACCATTATTAAAAAACACCATATTTTATAAATGTTTACCGATTTCGCTTATTCTTTTTTTTGTTGGGTTTGTTATTGTTAGGAGGTTCTTATGAAAAAAAAAAAACAAAAAAACCTTATCTACATAGGTAGGGTAGGTTAGATAGGGTAGGGTAAGGATGGTAGGGTAGGTAGGGTTTTTATGTCATAACAAAGTTTGCCGGGTCAGCTAATGTATGGATAATTATGGTGTTTTTTAATAAATAAACCGGCGTTTTTAATAAATAGCGCAACTAAGTCCGTCGTTTCTTTTATACATTTAATTTTAAAGCTTATATTAAGACAGGTTTCCTTATTTAAAAAAACACATTTTAAAATAAGAATGATGTCACATTTTGTACATTTTGTGATTTTTTACAAGCTTTTTATTAACTTGCAATGTATGTGTGTTCGCCAGGCTTACTACGTATCTTGCAAGAGCAAAACGATATCGATTTTTGCGCAATAATTCCTCTTCAATACAGAAGTTTTAGAGTTTTTGGCTGTTTATTTATTTATTTATTTAATTTTAAGAAAGCTTACAGACTAATAACAATCATGAATATCATGCGTAAGTAAGGACATTTGCTAATTACAAGCTACCACATATAAATATCTAGATAATTACGCGTTATTTGCGTTGACCAGCTACAGCGATTTGACCAAACAAACAGTAAGGTAAGGTAACAATGTAAACACTTTAGGCGTGTCGAGACATCATATTAGGTATGTCAAGTCGTGCAACCTCAAAATCAGAATTAAAAATTATTTATAGTTGTCACCAAAATACTCATTGTTTAAAATCTTTCTTATTTTATGTGCGCTGGTGCCAAATATATATATATATATGTGGTGTGTTTAACAAACAGCGAGCGATTAACAAATGATTATGTAGGTCCAATCATATCTACACTGTAGGATATTCCAACTTATATGCATAAAAGATTGATCGCGTGATGATTGCTGATTGCTGTTTCTTATGTAAAGCTTGCGGGTCAAATCATGTAACTGAATTTTAAAGCAGTTATCCTTAGCCAATTATGGTGAAATTACGTATGCACATTTGCTTTAGATGACAATGCACTGATGGTAAGCTAAAAAGTTTGTTCTAAAAAAAAATATATTAAAAAAGATTTGAAAATTAAGGAAAGTTAAAAAGTTAATTAAAAAAACATCTTTACAATAAAAATAATATTAATTAATATCCAGTGTTTTCGCCACGTTCTTTTAATAAAGTTTTCACCCGACTAGACATGACGAAAATAATGTTATCCAGTAGTCTTAATACAATAGGTCTTAGTTCACCCACATTGACAGCTATAAATATTATGAAATTGGCCCTTCGTTTTAGCAGGTCCCAAACGTCTTCTATAGGATGCATATCTGGTGATATCGCTGGCTATTCGAGAACTGCGATACTGTTTTTTTTTAAATAGACTAAAGTTGAAAAAGTAATGTGTATGTGTGTGATTTAAAATAAACGAAGTGTTATTCCTCCAGCTCATTTCTGGCTTTAACGGCCTTTAAACGCAGGTTTTTGCGAACGCGAAACAAAATGAAACAATTATTCTTGTTAGGGATACGGATTTTCTGCCTTATACTGATCTTCTCACAAAATATTAGTATATCTGAATCATTGGAAACTGCAATAAATGGTTGAAACAGGTAAACGTGAAATTACGCACATCATCTGAAGATTTGATCATTTTTCCTCATCTCAAGTGCCTTAGCCTTCTCAATTTGGGTTAAATTGGGCACAATGACCTTCGTAACTTCGAAAAAGATAAACTTTAAAAATAAAATAAATAACTTAGTATGTTAACGATTTTTTTTTCATCTTGGTAACATTTAGTTACTTTGCAATGTTATCTCCAGAAATACAGAAAATTAATCAAAAAATTCAGTCTGCTAGCAAATAAAATAGCATAATGAATCCTGCTACTATTATAAAGGTGAAAGTTAGAGTAAAGACGTTTTTATAAGTGACCATGTAGGCCTATGTGAAATAAAAATAAATTGATTTGATTTGATTTAAAGTTTTTAAGGATGGATGGATGTTCGTTACTATTTCACGATGAAAGTACGAAACGGATTTTGATGAAACTTTACAGAAATAAAGCTTATTACATCAAAATAACACATAATTTATAAAGATATTGGGAGAAGTACTAATTCAACGCGGGCGGAGCCCCTGGCGGCAGCTAGTAAGTATTCATATAAATTAATTTAAGCAAATACAATTTCTATGAAACAACGCATAGTTTGTTGGATAATTATAAAGTATTAGAACTCGAGTACCAACTATTTTCGAATATTACGGTACACTAAGCGATTTACCTAAAATACTTCCTTTTCTTGTTTGGGAACGTATTTTAGAATGTTTTCAGTAAATGTAAGTAGTAAAGCCAGGGTTTCAGGAAGTTGTACCTTTATGGATCCATACGCAGCAGATACCCATTAACTGATTTCCCTTTCGGTATCGATTATAATTATTATAGGAACTGTTATGTCTTTATTAGATAGGTTTAGTAAGTAATAGTAGTAAGTAACCATGGAGTTTCTTGCCGGTTCTTCTCCATTGGAAACGACCAACCCGAACCGTGCACCTTTTGTCGACGTTTTATAAGTGAAATACAAAAAAAAGTTTTTTTTTTTATTTTGATTGATTTTGAATGTTTTAACGCAATCGATACAAAGAATCACTTTCTTAAAGCAAAAGCAAGTCTTTTTATACTTTGGTTTTATATATTTAAACATATGTTGGCCAACATACTGGAAAAAGCTTTCAAGAGAGGCTATTTCACCGAGTAAAATAAACCATATTGATACAAAACGACGATCAAATAAGATATTCCTTTCTACATTCTATTGAATTATTTACCTGGACCTGTTTTTAGTTCTGTAGATACACAAAACTAGTTTTTCTTTATGTTCTAGTTGTTCATAAAACTCTTTATAGCTTATTTAGAACTACTTAATTCACTCGGTTTTACTTGAATCTGGTCTGGTGAAGTTAAACCTTGGCAATTTTGTATTGCGAGAATTGTTTGGATTTTAAGTCTTACATGTAATTTAAATTGTAAAAAAATGAGGATCCTGTCGGTTTGCGAACCAAGCAATAACACTGTTAAGACACTAATCCATTATTTTGCTATAGTCTATCTAAAGTTGCCATCTACTACGGCGAGAAGACCTAAAAGTACTACCGCAATATCGAGTAGAGACACGAACTCAACTATATGTATAGTTTTTAGAAAAGATTTATGTAATAAATTTCATAGTTCTTAAGACGTACTTAATTGCCACAAATCACGTGGCGCTTTGCAGTAGCCACAAGAGTAAACAATTTACATTTATCTTTCAGATATGACAACTTCAACAGAAAATTCAAGAGCAAGCGAATCGACAACTCTTAAACATAAAACACTTGGGAAATCTACAACTGCATCGAGTGAAAAACCCGCAATATCAGGATGGTCCGCCATGGAAACGGCAATAGGACACTCTAAAATGGAGAAGACAACAGAATGGTCTGGAATGAAAACAATAAAAGGAGACTCTGGGTTAAAAGCGACTACAGGAAACTCAGAAAAGGAAACGACAACAGGAAACTCTGGAATGGAAACGGCAGAACATCATTCAAATAACACAACCAAAGAAGAACCTGAATCATCAACTAAAGAATCATCGTCTTCTACTGAAACATCGACCACAACTAAAATAACTAAGAAACTAAGAACCACCATTCAATCAAGTGGAGAAACGATTACCACGCTTAGACCGTCAACAACACGGAGAGAGGAAACCACAACTAACACTGATGGCTCCAATGGTACTAACTCGACTGAGAATTTTAGACAGAGCACCACCATGAAAGGTAATTATTTGAACAAAACACATTTCTTTAAATGTATGCCATATATACGTATATATATAAAATAAAGTCGTGTTAGTTACACAATTTACAACTCAAGAACAGCTGGACCAATTTTTATGATTTATCTTCGCCCGGAATAGGATAATAAGTAATAAAACATTGAAAAAATTAACGATAAAAAAAAAACCAGTTTCCCATACATATGCGAACACAACGCCTTCTCTGATACATGATTGAAGCATAGCATACACAAAAATGAACGTGGCGTTGTACGCTGGTTTCGGTATGGCCAGAAGATGGCGTTGTCAATTTTTCTGAAATTTATCCTGTAATTCTAATAATATATAAAACACCCACCTTTGTCAGTTATAGACTTTGAAACCATCCAACACATATGCCCCAAACCGGTTTCATTTGAAGGGCAATGCGAAGATGGTTTATGACCAAAAAATAATGTTGGTAGGGTAGGGTAGGTAGGTATGTAGGGTTGGGTAGATAGGTCGAGTATGGTAGGTTGGTAGGAAGGGTTGGGTAGTTAAGTATGTACGGTAGGGTAGCGAAGGTAGGTATGTAGGGTAGGATAAGGGGTAGGTAGTTGCCATTTTGCTCAATATAGTTCTCACGTACAGTTAATTAAGTGATCTCATATAAATCAATAGTATTCAACACGTGTCACGAGCTCCCATCAACAAAAACTATTGTGTTACCTGTATAAATCAATCCATTATTAAAACGACAGTTAAAAATACTATAATACTCAGTGCGTGCAAAATGTTTGAGAATCTATGAAATTATTTATATGGCAAAACAAATTTGAGACGATTGCCACTTAACGTTACTTAACTTCCACAGAATACAAACGAGGTGATACTTATGATGTTAATATATTTAGTCAAGAAGAGAACAGTCCCTGCATATCGTTTAGCTCAACGGATTAATGAGCAATTATAATACATTTTAAAATCTAAACTTCAAGTATGTTCTTAAATTTCTCTGTAACTTAAACAAAAAACTCTGTAAGTTAAACATAAAACACTTGGGAAATCTACAACTGCATCGAGTGAAAAACCCGAAACATCAGGATGGTCCGGAATGGAAACGGCAACAGGACACTCTAAAATGGAAACGACAACAGAATGGTCTGGAATGAAAACAATAAAAGGAGACTCTGGGTTGAAAACGACTACAGGAAATTCAGAAGTGGAAACGACTACAGGAAACTCTGGTATGCAAACAGCAGAACATCATTCAAATAACACAACCAAAGAAGAACCTGAATCATCAACTAAAGAATCATCGTCTTCTACTGAAACATCGACCACAACTAAAATAACAAAGAAACTAACAACCACTATACAATCAAGTGGAGGAACGATTACTACGCTTAAACCGTCAACAACACAGACAGAGCAAACTAGACCATCTAAAGCCACCAAAGCATCAGGAAGGGAGACAACGATTAAAGGATTAGAAACCACAACTAACACTGATGGATCCAATGGTACTAACTCGACTGAGGATTCAGAAAACACAACAACTAAATCACCAATGACAACTACGGTTAGGCAGAGCACCACCATGAAAGGTAATTATTTGAACAAAACGCATTTCTTTAAATGTATGCCATATATATATGTAAATATAAAATAAAGTCGTGTTAGTTACACCACTTATAACTCAAGAACGGCTGGGGCAATTTTTATGATTTTTGTGTTTTTGGATTTATCTTCGCCCGAAATAGGATAATAAGTAATAAAACATCGAAAAAATTAAAGATAAAAAAAAACCAGTTTCCCATACATATGCGAACACAACGCCTTCTCTGATACATGATTGAAACATAGCATACACAAAAATGAACGTGGCGTTGTACGCTGGTTTCGGTATGGCCAGAAGATGGCATGGTCGATTTTTCTGAAATTTATCCTGTAATTCTAATTATATATAAAACACCCACCTATGTCAGTTATAGACTTTGAAACCATCCAACACATATGCCCCAAACCGGTTTCATTTGAAAGGCAATGCGAAGATGGTTTAAGGCCAAAAAAGAATGTTGGTAGGGTAGGGTAGGTAGGTATGTAGGGTAGGGTAGGTAGGGTAGGGTAGAATAGGGCAAGTAGGTTGGTAGGTTTGTAGGTGGAGTAGGTGGGTAGATGGGTTAGCGTTGGGTAGATAGGTCGAGTATGGTAGGTTGGTAGGTAGGGTTGGGTAGTTAAGTATGTACGGTAGGGTAGCGAAGGTAGGTATGTAGGGTAGGATAAGGGGTAGGTACTTGCCATTTTGCTCAATATAGTTCTCACGTACATTTAATTAAGTGATCTCATATAAATCAATAGTATTCAACACGTGTCACGAGCTCCCATCAACAACAACTATTGTGTTACCTGTATAAATCAATCCATTATTAAAACGACAGTTAAACATACTATAATACTCAGTGCGTGCAAAATGTTTGAGAATCTATAAAATCATTTATATGGCAAAACAAATTTGAGACGATTGCCACTTAACGTTACTTAACTTCCACAGAATACAAACGAGGTGATACTTATGATGTTAATATATTTAGTCAAGAAGAGAACAGTCCCTGCATATCGTTTAGCTCAACGGATTAATGAGCAATTATAATACATTTTAAAATCTAAACTTCAAGTATGTTCTTAAATTTCTCTGTAATGAAATAGTTAATTATTTAGCGGGCGCAACGTTCTATTGTGGCAATATGTAAGATAACGTAAACGAACGCTTATGGAAGGGTGTATGAAATTTTCGACTTCTTTAACTACCATACAAAGGAGGTAACTTTCACGTCTCAAGCCAATTTTAGACTCAAGGTTAAACGATTTTACAAAGCTTATTCATTGTTTTTCTACACGATATTATTTAACATTTTTTAGATTTAATGTTTTTTCCTACAGATGACTTTTTTATGCGCTTAGTTGGTGAACACGACCAAAAATAAGCTGTTGATAAATAAATAAAAAATGCCCTTTTTCGCCCGTTGAGTTTTCAACCCAAATATGTTCACTCTTTTCTTCTCTTTTTTCTTTTTAGTTTATGTTAGTCAGATTGCGCAGTTAAATGCCTCAAAAATGTTCAAATGCTCAAAGATTCAACACCTACAACAGCAGCAGGTTCGGTAAATTCAGTAACAGCCCAGGGGGCTAAAAACCTAAAAGTACTACCACAATATCGAGTAGAGACACGAACTCAACTATAGAAGAATCAGGAGAAGATTCAACTCCTAATAATAAAGTTGAAGGCGTGTGATTAGATACCAAAAATGCAATTATGAGAAAACGCCGTATAGTTTGTAGAAAAGATTTATCAAATAAATTTCAAAGTTCTTTAGACGTACTTAAGTAGCAACAAGATAAACAATTTACATTTATCTTGCAGATATGACAACTTCAACAGAAAATTTAAGAGCAAGCGAATTGACAACTCTTAAACATAAAACACTCGGGCAATCTACAACTGCATCGAGTGAAAAACCCGAAACATCAGGATGGTTCGGAATGGAAACGGCAACAGGACACTCTAAAATGGAAACGACAACAGAATGGTCTGGAATGAAAACAATAAAAGGAGACTCTGGGTTGAAAACGACTACAGGAAATTCAGAAGTGGAAACGACTACAGGAAACTCTGGTATGCAAACAGCAGAACATCATTCAAATAACACAACCAAAGAAGAACCTGAATCATCAACTAAAGAATCATCGTATTCTACTGAAACATCGACCACAACTAAAATAACTAAGAAACTAACAACCACTATACAATCAAGTGGAGGAACGATTACCACGCTTAGACCGTCAACAACACAGACAGAGCAAACCAGACCATCTAAAGCCACCAAAGCAACAGGAAGGGGGACAACGATTAAAGGATTAGAAACCACAACTAACACTGATGGATCCAATGGTACTAACTCAACTGAGGATTCAGGAAACACAACAACTAAATCACCCATGACAACTACGGTTAGGCAGAGCACCACCATGAAAGGTAATTATTTGAACAAAACGCATTTCTTTAAATGTATGCCATATATATATGTAAATATAAAATAAAGTCGTGTTAGTTACACCACTTATAACTCAAGAACGGCTGGAGCAATTTTTATGATTTTTGTGTTTTTGGATTTATCTTCGCCCGAAATAGGATAATAAGTAATAAAACATCGAAAAAATTTACGATAAAAAAACCGTTTTCCCATACATTTGCGAACACAACGCCTTCTCTGATACATGATTGAAACATACCACACACAAAAATGAACATGGCGTTGTATGCTGGTTTCGAGTACTGGTTTTCTGTTTTTTCAACGCCATCTACTGGTTTTGCTGGCCAGTAGATGGCGTTGTCGATTTTTCTGTAATTCTAATAATATTTAAAACACCTACCTATGTCAATTATAGACTTTAAACCACCCAACCCATATGCCAAAACCGGTTTTATTTGAAAGGCAATGCGAAGATGGTTTAAGAACCAAAAAAAAAAGTTGGTAGGGTAGATAGGTATATAGGGCAGGGTAGAGTAAGGCAGGTAGGTTGGTAGGTAGGGTAGGTGTGTAGGGAGGTAGGTGGGGTAGTTGGGTAGATAGGTATGGTTGAGTAGAAAGGTCGAGTAGGGTAGGTTGGTAGATAGAGTTGGGAAATTAGTTATGTAGGGTAGGGTAGGAAAGGTAGATATGTAGGGTAGGGCAAGGGGTAGGTAGGTGCCATTTTGCTCAAGATAGTTCTCACGTACAGTTAATTAAGTGTTCTCATATAAATCAATAGTATTCAACACGTGTCACGAGCTCCCGCCAACAACAACCATTGTGTTACCTGTATAAACCATTTCATTAGTAATACGACAATTAAAAATACTATAATACTCGGTGCGTGCAAAATGTTTGAGAATCTTTGAAATAATTTATATGGCCAAATTAAATTTGCCGGGTCAGCTGTATAAATAGAAGATGCTTTGCTCAAAAGGATTGAACTGCCTTTAAACAGATTTCCAGTAGAAAGTATATTTGGTATTGATGTATGTAGAAATCATGCTGCTCATAGTCTTATTACCTAAATTATATTTGAAAACAGTTCGTATTTTACCTGCTACCTACACCAAACCGCATCTAATTTTATGTTCTCTTGATTAATCTAAGTGCAGCCAAGAGTAGAACAGTATTATTTATAAATTATGACGTACTAGGTCACGAATATGACACGAATGCAGATTGTCCATTACCAAGACTCAGAAACTTCCCGAATTCGAACATACCTTGTGCTTAGCACAGTTGCGTATCCGATGAGTTTCTTTAGTACGCACATTGCCTACACGCATTACATGCTTTTCACGTCATACGGTATGAAATAAGTAGTAAATAATATAACAATGAGGGCTACTGTTTTTGTGCCCACCAGTTAGCACCACTGGCGCGTAAGGTCCTTAAATATAGCTGTTAAGACGAAATGCTCTCTCAGACAGCCGACTTTCCTAAGTAAAAAATGATAATTCGAGGTTTGGGTCTCGCCTATTTCCGCTTCCAATATGAGACCAATTTAAAAGAAATTCCATAAACTGAAGATATATACCGTGCCCATGTTTTCCATCGCCACTTAGGGCATTTGGAATCTAAAGTAATTCTGTTCTAACGATTATATATAAATTAAAGGCAATATGTGGAACAATTAAGGGTAAGCTAAAAATAAACTTTACGTTTTTTTAAAATAATAAACTTTACTTTTTGAGGGCTATTTATAATACAAACTGTTTAACAAGTTTCAATTAATAAGTGAAAGTATTATCTTTGATCAAATCGATCACTATCCAGTATACGTAAAACGAAGTGCAAATAAGTATACGTAAAACGAAGTGCAAACAATGATTAATAATTAGAAATTAAGTGCAGTGACAATCGGAACAGTGATCTCGTTATAAGACAACGTACCAACTATTTATAACACAAACAATAAAACAGTGCAATAAAAAGTGTAAAAAAAACAAACAAAGACAAAGTGACTAAATGTTGAACACAGTGAAAAAAAACTAGTCTGATGAGTCATCCATAACCGTCTCTGTTTCGTTTGAATATTGGAACTGTTTAATGCTATGCTTAATTTCACTCCAACTGTATAAGTTAATCTGGTTTGGAGGCGCAACAGTTGACATAGCTTCACTATCGTTCAAACGCAAGTTCGAGCCCCAGCTAAGTTGAAAGTCGCTTTTTGTAAATTCCAAAATTTGAAATCCAGCACTTAATAGTTACTCGCCTACATTAAAACCTGTTGTTTACTATTACTTGATTAATATAATAACAAGTTATATTTACCGTAAACATGCTGAACGAACAGCGCACCCCACCAACTACGCCCAAAACACGGTTTAGTGCTATGGGCAGTACAGAAACACGATCTGAACCTGATATCATTACGGCCGTAACTGAGTGTGGCTATGTAAACACTAGCAGGTCTAAGCGTCCTCGGAACGATGTATCGCCGCAAGGTAAATCGGATGAGCAAAGTCCGCTGGAACTACAAGATTCACAGGTGAAATGGAAGAAGGGGCAAGAAAGTATCATTGCAAAACAGATGGCGGACCAAACCAAGCTTATTGCTAAGCTGTCATCGGATATAGGCGACATCGAGAAGCAAAACTACCAGATACAGGCGTCTAATGCAGAAATTCGTAAGTCAAACGTCGAAATCGTTCAATCGCTCGAATTCTTCAACAAACAATTCGAAGATTTAAAAACGGAGGTTGAAACTTTGAAAAAAGAGCGACGCGAACAACAAACCTATATTGAAGATTTGGAACAAAAAATTACTGATCTCCAGCACAAATCAAGATCCTCTAGCATTGAATTGCGTAACATCCCGCAGGAGGGTGCTGAATCTAGCACCAGTCTAATTAAAGCGGTTTGTAACATTGGCACAGCGGTTGGCGTACGCATCGCAGAAACAGAACTGCGCGATATTTATCGTATACCACGAAAATCTAATACCTCATCCACCCCACCTCCAATAGTTGCTGAATTCACTACCGTGCAAACTAGGCAGACACTTATCTCCGCTGTGCGCACATACAACAGAGGTCGAGGAAGAGATGACAAATTAAACACCAAAGTTATGGGAATGCCTGGCGATCGTCGACCGGTGTACTTAGCTGAACACCTGCCACCCAGCACCAAAAAGCTGTTCTACCTAGCCAGAGAGTTTGCTACCAAAAATGCTTATAAATTCTGCTGGATCTCCAACGGCAACATATTTCTTCGGAAGAATGAAGGTGACAAACAAGTTCTCATTAGATCCGAAAAATGTCTCCGTCTCGCAGAGAATCAAAATAAGGTTATCTGACTGCTTTTCACTGTTTTTAAAAATTTACCAATTTTTTTGTTTTGTTTATTGTTAATTAGAAGTCATAGAAGTAACCTGTATAACTAACCACCCATTTTTATATAATGTATACATCAATTCCCAACATACAACAAAAAATCGCATACAAACACAAGTCTACACACGAAAATACAAAATACACACCAAAACAATATGTTTCTATATAATGCCTACACATCGTACAAAAATATTAACAATAGACCAATCAACCCAAACCCAGAATACGTTATACTATACATATGCAAAAATATTACTAATAATTACTGCCAGCCTGGAGTATTATCAACCTGGTCATATAAACACTAATCCATTGATCACTATAACTACTCACTCTATAACAATACTTCTGCACTTACTACACTACTCATCTTTTATTATAATAAACACAGCACACGATAATTTGTTCAACTTTAATTGTTTACAGCACAAAACTGTCTTAAGCTCACTCCCTACGCAAAATGTATCGCACATGAACACACTATTTATGACAATCGCAATATTTAACACTAATTATGCGATTCTAACAAACACTTTAACCAAAATAAATAATAACCTGCATGGCCACAACTTCAATCTCACGAAAACCACAAATAGACGCGTAATTAACACGACTGGAGGAGTCTATGCTACAACATCACATACGGTTACTTATACCCGCGCAATTCTTAATATTATTTTAAGCTTTAACGTCTACCTACACATTACAGGTTCGCATTCCCATAATGACTTAAACGTAAACATTCGGATACCCGCACCCCCAAATATGATTTGTTTATGCGTGTTCATATACAAGCGTCCAATGTTCCACAGCTGTTTTATGGTACCTACACGTCAATCTCAAATGACTAACACTGACGTTGAATTCTTTGACTTATACATTGACTCACTCACCGAATCACTTGCCTATAAAAAAACATGCCAACCCAAAAAAAACATATCCTCCACATTCATATTCACTTATTTTTATGTATTGTGCTTATTTTGGCACCTACTTATAAATCTGTAAATGAATAACTTAAACAGTATAAATGAAGAACTTGACCATATAAGCATAGGTAATTCTTTTAACAGCAGTCCCGAGGACTGCACAAAGTTTGTTAAAAGTTCACATAGCGATAAGTCAATAATTCATATAAATATACGTAGCATAAATAAAAACTTCGACCAGCTTCAGCTACTATTGCAGTCTATCAAGATTGGTGTTGACATGGTTGTCTTGACTGAGTGTTGGCTCAGCAAGGTAACCAATTTACCGATATTGGATGGTTTCCGCTCCCTTGCTACTGGCATCAATTGTAACCAAAATGATGGTGTTGTAATATACACAAAGCTTGAACTGCAATGTTCGTCATGGGAGCCGGCTTTCAGGGGTGGAAACTGTCTGGTTTGCCAACTAGATAACAAATTGGCCGTAGTTGCAGTTTACCGATCCCCCTCATACAACTCCAAAGATAATTTTGACAACTTTTTGTCAAGTTTGAATTTTGTCTAAGAGAAACTGTCTAGCTGCAGAAATATCGCGCTTGTTGGTGACCTAAACATTGATCTTAGCCAGGGATATGGGTGTGACCGGAATGTTAATTATATCGCACTAAATGCATCGCATGGACTTCTGCCTACCCATCTGTTCCCCACTCGTCTTGAAGGTTGTCTGGACCATGTTTTTCTCAAGACTACTCTGCCTGCTACCACTCTCGTATTAGAATCATATGTTACAGACCACAAACCGATACTGCTAATCCTTCCCAATGCTTCCACCGTTCGCAAATCTTGTTACATTTCCACACGCATAAATTATGAAGCTATAAAGATGGAACTGGAAAAAACAGACTTTGCGATTCTGTACAAAGAAGATGGCGCAAATGTCTTAATGACTAAATTTGTTAATATGGTAACCGAAATAGCATCCAAACATACACAGCATATTCCAATACCACGTAAACGTAGAAGTATTAAGCCATGGATAACTCCTGGCCTTCTTAAATGTATAGGGAACCGTGATAAGCTAGATATCAAATCTAGAAAAGCGCCTGATAACTTAGTTCTCAAAATAACCTATTGTCGCTATAGGAACTTCTGTAATTCTCTGTTGAGAAAACTAAAAGTAGCGTTTGAAAGAAATGAGCTTGAAAAAGCCCAAAAAAAACCAAAAGCCTTGTGGAGGACAATAAAAAATATCACCAACTCAGGGAAAACATGTTCGAGTCCTTCTGAGCTGCTTGAAATAGGTGCAAGTCCAGGGTCATCTGTTGACGAGGTTTGTGAGTACTTTACCAGTATGGGAAGTAACTTGGCAGCGAACATATTATCCCTTTCTCCACTGCCCGTGGCTGCTAATCTGCATACCTCTACAGCAAACTCTCCTCCACCTTCCTCCAAAAATCTCTCCCCTCTGAACACTCTTGCGGTTTTAGAAGTAGATCAAGCGGAGGTTGAGTCTCTTGTCATGCAGTTGCGCAACGACTGCGCTATCGGTTGGGATGGTATAGGTCCCGAGGTAAAAAAATCACTTACCTCTTCAATCTCTGCCTTCGTACGGGAGTATTTCCAGATGTCCTAAAAAAAGCTATCGTTCATCCTATCCACAAGGGGGGGAGCAGAAGCTGTGTCAGTAACTATAGGCCCATATCGGTTTTGCCCGCTCTCTCTAAGATCTTGGAGAAGATCTTGAACAAGTCTTAGAAATTTCTTAGATAAATATCATCTTCTATCGGATAATCAATATGGCTTCCGGACCGGGTTCTCGACCGAGGATGCTGTACTCGATCTCACTCAATACATCGCGACTAATCTTGACGGGAAGATGAAGTGTCTAGGGATATTTCTGGACCTCTCGAAGGCGTTTGACACAGTTTCTGTTCCCCTACTTATTTCAAAGTTGGAAAACTTTGGTATTCGTGGCATCACACTCGAGATTTTCAAGGACTATCTCAGAAATCGGAAGCAGCAAGTAAAAATTGATACGTACCTTAGCAGTGAGAGAACAATGACATATGGCGTGCCTCAGGGTAGTATTTTGGGTCCTTTATTGTTCCTCATATACGTAAATGACCTTTGCAATATGTGTCTCCCCAATTGTAAAATTTATTAATATGCGGATGATACCGCTATTCTTGTCTGTGGACGTACCTGGGACATTGTAAAGTCCAATGCTGAATCAGCATTAACTAAAGTAATGGCTTGGCTCAACGCAAATCTGCTCACACTTAACGTTCAAAAAACAGTTTACGTCCCTTTCGCTATTAGGCGTAACACCTCACCTTCCTCCTCATTCCTTTTAACAGCCCATAATTGTCCTAACCCCTCTGCCTCCTGTCGATGTCCACCGCTCACCCGAACTGACAGCGTTAGTTACTTGGGTGTAAAAATAGACGACGGACTGCGATGGGATAAACAACTTGACGCCCTCGTCACTAGAACCATGCGACTTATCCATATTTTTAAGACATTAAGAGAATCTGCAAACCGTGGTACGCTAAAAATGGTTTATCTTGCATTGTGTCAATCGATCCTAGGCTATTGCATTTCCGTGTGGGGCGGTGCTACGAAGACCAACTTTCTGAGAGTTGAACGTGCCCAGAGAGCGATACTTAAAGTTATGACCCGGAAACCATTCAGGTACCCAACTACGGAATTATACTCGGACTGCAAGGTGTTAACAGTTCGACAACTCTATGTGCTTAAAATCACCCTCAGAACACATTCCAGGATACCCGCTACCAACACTTACAAACGGAGGATCCCAACCACATTTTCACAGCATAAAACCACGTTTGCAAAGCATCAACATTTCACACTATGCACCCACATATACAATCAAATTCACAAACAACTCAGCATACAATACCTAAACAGACACACACTTAAATGTAAAGTCACTGAGTGGCTACTACACCAGGACTATTCCTACACAGAATCGTTACTCACCTACATCTCTTAACACAAACACCTCAAATCTAATAAATCACACACTCCACTCCACATCCCAGTACTTACCCTACTTTATTTACTTTACTTTATTTTTTTTATTCTTACTTTAACTGTTATTTTAATGTTTTATTTTTATTAATTAGTCTATTGAATAGTTTATTGATGCTAAATTGTGATTGCGACTACTATGTATCAACCACGTATATATATATATATATATATATATGCTAATATTGTGTAAAATCTTACCTGAATACTGTCTCTCAAGATACAGGTTGCCCTAGTTTGAGAGGCAGGGTTCATTATTCAAAATGGTTGCAATGCAATTCTTGCAATATAGCTGTACGTGTATGCAAACTGTAATGTAACCTTTCCTTTTGCACCAATAAACATTTATTATTATTATTATAAACTTAAACAATGAGATCTTTATAAAAATATTTGATCCAGCTTTATCTTGTGTGCAAATTATGTTTCTATATTTTCTACATAGCGTCCTCTTTGGTATATCATAAAAATCGGCACCATCGGTTAACTTAAGTTTGCCAGACTGTACAGCCTCTATCGTTTCTTTCTAAATTTTCTTTAGAATAGCTGTGATAGGTTGCAAAAGATTTACCATATCTGGCATTAGTGTACTTTCTTTGGTAAATACGCACCATATTGCCGGAAACAATTAATAAAAGCTTATCCTTAAAATTATACTTGATTTTTAAATAATAGACATTTGGGGCTATTTAAGACAGCGACCTTAAACTAAGTAAAGTTAAAATACACAAAATGGAATCCTGTTCCAATTAGCATAAAACTTGTGTTAAAAAGCCCCATTCTACAATACATAAAAATATAGCGTCTAAAACAGGTTACAATACAATGGAAAACACCAACCGAATCCCTAGAAAACATATATCTACATGAACAATCTTATTTTCTACTTATCTTTAAAAAGTTGGTATAATTATAGCAACTGGAGGTAAACTACAAAAATGCTTTATTCAAAAATGTGTCATGCCATTTGCTTGAACTTTGATAACCTCTAAATATCGCCGGTGGCACTAACATTAGTTGTAGTATCGCCATTTTGTAAAAAAAATGTACTGTTACTAGAAGAAAAATATATTTGATCAAATGTTTTATTACGAAAGATCCGAAGAAAAGTCTCAAAAAGTCCCTACTTTACGGTAACGTAGAAGTGCGATTACGTTTATCATCGAATATGCCACAATTTTGAGCAGCCCCTTTTTACGAAAAAAAAGAGAATATAATTTTCATAAACATATTTGTTTTTTTTATAACACTCTTGCTCATAAAGTGGCTCTAATTTCACCGCAATTAGGCACATAATGACACCTGTTATCAAACTGTGACTTTTTCATTACTATTATTCACAAGTGAGATAAAGAGTTTCTTTTTTTTATTTATTGGTTGAGTTGCTTTGTTCTTAAAAAAGTTTCGATACAAAAAAGATCGTGATCAATAGTACAAATGCAACACATTTCATGCAACTTCGTATTTAAATAGATAATTTCAACTTGTATGTGTTTTTTAAATAAAACTTTCACTTAAATATAACTTTTGTTTTTGTCTGTAATAAAGAAAACTTGAAATTCCCCATTTTGTACTTGGCTAAAACGCTATCCGCGAAAAGCCAAAACAAATATAACTCATTATTTTTAGTCTATGGCCGATCGCAATTGTTAGATGCGCGCGCATAGGAAAACTGATTAATTTTGCCCGCCATTGCGAAAACAAAATCACAGATCGTTTTTACTGTTGGAAATGATTTTTTAGTATTATTTTCTTCACAAGTGTGTTGAAAAACGTCGTATGATACACGTGTGTATTGATGATTACCGTCCTCGGCTCTCTTAAGACCCTCACCTAACGGCTCGGGTCTCAATGGCGCCTCAGCGGTAATCACCAACATTACACACTTGTACCATAATGTACTATAAAACAGTGGTCAGTAATAACTGTGATTATGATTTATTTATTTGCTTACCCTCACACTGGAACGCCTTGCAGCAATAACACCAATGGAGCCACAAACTTACAAATACTGACTATAAGTCCAGGTTTCCTCACGATGTTTCCTTCACCGTTGTCAGCGATGTCCTAGATAAACTTAGAAAGTACTTATGAATTACAAAAGTCACATTTGTACTTGCCCGGATTTGAACCCACGACCTCAAGCACGAGCTGTATCTATCTTAAACTGCCATATTATGAAAAAAATCATAAAAAGTAAATAAAGTCGCGTTAGAAGTCAAAAAACGGTGAAATTTTACATTTTCAAGACCTCACTGCTTGCCCCTAGCGGCAAATTGAAACGCGATAGCCCTCATTGAAACGAATTTTATAAAACATTTCAAATCTCTTAGTAAACCCAACACCCGTAAATGTTTTCAAAACCGACCACCCATACAAGTAAAAGATCTATGAAACCAAGAACCACTACTAAATCATTAATGACAACTACGGTTGGATAGATCACCACCATGAAAGGTAATTATTTAAACTAAACGTATTTATTTAAATGTATGCCATTATGCATAAAAAGAAGATGCTTTGCTCAGGATTGAACAACCTTTAAACAGATTTCCAGTAGAAAATATATTTGGTATTGATGTATGTAGAAATCAACCTGCTAAATAGTCTTATTAACTTAATTATTGCGAAGTTCGTATTTTACCTGCTTCCTTAACTGCAAATCATTTTACCTACTTTTGCTTAATCTAATTGCAGCCTGTGTCAGTATTATTTAGAAATTATGATGTACTAGGTCACGAAAATGACGCGTATGGAGATTAAACATCTCTCTCGCACCTAGACTCAAAAACTTACAAAATTTGGGCACATCTTGTGGTTAGCACAGTTGCTTCATCTATACCAATATTATAAAGAGGAAAGATTTTTTGTTTGTTTGTACTGAATAGGCTCCGAAACTACTGGACCGATTTGAAAAAAGATCACCTATGCAAAACTACATTTTTACCGAGTAACATAGGCTATAACTTATTTTCGAAAACATTGGAGGTCCTTAAGAAAATTGCAATAATGTAACCCAAAGTATCAATATTTTGCCTATAAAATAAATTATTTAGCGTGCGCTGAGAAAACTATAGATGATACTTTAAAATTATGTAGTACATGATTAAAGTACTCATTATTAACTACAAACATGTCTGCGAGGGAATGTATCTCACTAACATAGTTAAGTCACAATAGCAGCTTTTGTGTTCTAAAATTTAATTAGATCGCCGGTAGAAACAAAAGTTGGTTACATGTTTATTGTAGTATATTCATTCTTATTCAAATAAATAGTTTAACAAATTGGTAGGTATGGTAGATAGGGTAGGTGGGTATGTAGGTAGGTAGGGTAGGTGGGTATGTAGGTAGGGTAGGGTAAATAGGGTAGGTAGGTGCAGGTGAGTAGGTTGGTAGGTAGGTGGCTAGAAGCATGACATTTGGCAAAAAGGTTCCTCAAGTTTGTATGAAAATCTGATTCCTTCGGCCTAAATTCTTGAAGCTTGGCACAAATAGTAATCTAAGTAAATGATAAAGGTTGCCATTATTCATTTTTCGAAACTATCCCCCGATGATTTAGGGGGTGTTGAAGTTTGTATGAAAAAATCTGATTTCTTGGGTCAATAAACTTGAAACTTGGCATTAATACTTATCTAAATGAATATTGAAGGTTGTTATTATTATTTTTGAAACTACCCCCAACATATGATTTAGGCGATGTTAAAGTGTTTTTGAAGAATCTTATTTCTTGGGTTAATAAACTTGACTTATTTATTTATTTAGGTACACACAAAACACATAAAAGATAGAGTACATAGAAAGTTAGAATAGCACAAAAGTGCTGCTTATTTCTAGAGAAATTTCTTCCAGCAGACCTACAACAGGAGAATTAGATAAGAAACATAGACACAGAGTGTGTAAGTACAAGGAAAGGTAATAAAACTAAACTTAAACACACATAATATATAAAATTACAATAAGTGCCTAAAGATTATTATTATATATTAAAAAAAAACATAACTAATATAAAATATATAAATACCTATAATATAGAAGACTAGCACTCCGCCCGCGACTTCGTTCGCTTGATTTCGTTTATCCTATAAATGATTTTCTCATGTGCAGTTAATGAAGGCGACCAAAAATAAGCTAATTGTAAATCAATAAAAAATTGGGTGTAGTAGATATACAGGGTTATTTACCATAGAACAATAAATGTCTAGTGTGGTTATAAAAGGGAACAGCTGGCAGGCAAATACATAGATACTGATGATTTTCTATATTAGGCAATTTCTCGATACAATAATTTTGAAGAGTTTAATTTTCACTTCACGTCATACGGTATGAAATAAGTAGTAAATAGTATTACAATTGAAACGAATTTTATAAAACATTGAACCAGATGCCAAATCCAATTTCAAATGCTGGCTTAAACTGCTTGTCCAAATTCTTGGTAGAATCAATGCTGTGCCAATCTAGTGGAGGTTAAAACATATCCAACTTTTTGTAAGACAACCGCCATACATACTTGAAAATATAACTAACAAAACATTCTATTTAATACTGTCTCCGTTGCAAACGGATTTCTTTTAAGAACATTCTTCAAGTTACCAGAATTGTTATGTAGGAGACTTCGTAGGAAAGGTATTTTCTGATTTGCCGTTACTTAATTGCAACTTGAAGTATTTTTCATTGTCTAGCAATAGCAACAAAGCTTGTTCAGTGCCAACAGAACGCGAGCCAGGAAGATGAATGTGTGAACGTTATAAATTCAGGCACCGAGACAGACAAATGTGTTGGTCTATATCGCTATAGTTGAACTAATTCAATTCCTTACCTAATTCGTTGAAGTTGTTAACTTGGTTCAACGTTTTATATCTTGACAGTAGTTATAATATGACAACACTACCAAAAAAAAAGGCGCGCTGCCGCTTACGTACTTTGTGACACTTCTGATTTTTTTGACGATGGTTTACCTTTATATCTGCGCCTACCAATGATCCCAAAGTTGACTGCTAAAATATGACCTGGGTTAAATTTCCAACGCAGGCGAAGTATCTTTGGGTTATTTACACAAAAATCTTAATATTTATTGCAAAAAAAAATACACTTTTAAAAATCCCACAGGTCCAAAAGACTGCAAAGGTAGACAAGAATGGTATTTCCCGTGTGCACCATCATGCCCTCAGATGACTTGTGCCGATTTTCTAAATGGCGTAAAATGTCCGAGAACCGTTGGACTACTAAAATGCCAACCTCAATGCCGATGCCTACTTGGATACTATAAAGACGAAGAAGGAAATTGCTTAAGCACCTGGGAGTGTAGTAAGTTCAATAAATTGTTTATTTAATATAAGCCCTTTCATGATGATGCAACGCAATTTAAATTGCGTCGATAGTCGATATCGCGCACGTATTTTATATGAAGCGCAAATTGATCGAATTGCATTGCATTTTTGTGAACGTACTTGCAATTCTACTTAGTAAAAATCACTGATCGGTGTGATGTAAATCGAATCGCATCTCGCCATCAGGAAAGGGCCTTAGAGTTGAATATGTATGATTTTATATTCTTGTATTTTGCCTTGCAGGAAGACGCGCAAAATCTACGACTAATGCGATAGCAACTGCAACTGCAAATCCTGATAATCATGGTAATAAAAACGACAAATTGCCAGAAGGCATGGTTGCCTTAATTTCTGGAAAGGAAACGAATAGTATTTTTTTCTACTTAAACTGAATGTTTATGATAACCTTTTACCCTAACATTACTTGTAGTAACGCCATTATGTAAAAAACATACTGTTACTAGAAAAAAAGTATATCATCGAGTATGCCACAACTTTGCTCAGCCCCTAATTACGAAAAAAGGAGGATACATTTTCCAAAACATAAAACTCTTTTAAAGAAGTGGTCGCCAAAATCCGTACCTATTTTAATCTGCCTTATTATGAAAATATTCACAACAATAAAAATGGAGTAAATAAACTTGCGTTAAATCCATAAAACGGTGACATTTGACATTTTGAAGACCTCACTCCAGCGCCCCTAGCGGCAAATTCAAACGCGATAGCTCTCATTCGCATAAAATATTTCAAATCTCTTAGTACAACCAGCATATTGCACCCGTAAATGTTTAAAAAAACAACTATAGACTGCAGTTAACAGGATTAAATATTTACTCCTCCACTTTCTATAATCCCTTAAGAAGAGGCATGTGTGTATATGTGTGTAATAGTGATATAAATGTAGGCACCGATATATACTAATGTGTTGCTTTATACTGCTATCTTTGAACTAATGCAGTTCCTTACCTAATAGTCCTATTGTCACAGATGATTCTGGGATGGAAACGGCAAAAAATGATTCAAAGAGAACAACCACCAAAGAAGAACTTGACACATCTACTAAAAAATCATCGTCTTCTACTAAAGCACCGAACACTCATACAAGTAAAATACCTATGAAACCAATAACCACTACTAAATCATCAATGACAACTACGGATGGAAAGAGCACCACCATGAAAGGTAATTATTTGAGCAAATTGCATTTCTTTAAATGTATTCCATGTAGAAATAGAAGATGCTTTGCTCAAAAGAATTGAAACCCCTTTAAACAGATTTCCAGTAGAAAGTCTATTTGGTATTAGTGTATGTAGAAATCATTAGCCTGTTGATTTTCCTTGATAGTCCTTTTTTTGTTGTTAAATCATTCAATGACTACTCCCGCTCAGGGTTAAGCGAGAGGACGTGTCAAACTTTTATTGACTAAAACCCATCTGTGTTCCTTCAATTGCTTAAGCCAGGGCCGTGGTAACTCTCTATCAACAACAAACATTTATGGCTGCCCCGCCAACTGTCAAAAAATCTCGGAATGCACCGCCGTACTGGTTGGCGACCAGATGGGGAGGTACGGAGACGCAGATAGCAAGTCCGTCAGACGTGTTGTACTTATCTTACCCAGGGTTTACCCTGGAGCACAATTGTAAACCACGTGCGGGTGTGTGTATGTACGCCCGTGACGACACTTGCTATCGGCGTCTCCGTAACTTTAAGGACTCAAGATTTTTAACGCTGTGGGCTCTAGCGGACACAGGTCTGGATGAAATTATCTATGCCTGTGTCTACCGCTTGCACAGCGGAGATCAGGAGACAACCAGGCTCACAGAGTACCTCAGTGAGGCGGCTGATGCGGCACAGCAGCGGTACCCTTCCGCCCAATTAGTGTCACTGGGGACTTTAATGCCCACTACCAGGAGTGGCTCTTCCCATACCAGTGCATTGACCATGCTGGACGGGAGATGCGTAAGCTTTCTCTAACGCTTAACCTTACCCAGACGGTCCAGGGGGCAACGAGGGTGCCAGATGTTGATTCGTACACTGCCAATTGCTTGGACCTTCTGCTGACAACAGAGCGAGACCGATGTTCTGTGCCGATAACTTCACCTTTGGGTAGTTCCGGATATTGTCTGGTGAAGACTGTGTCCGTCTACTCCCCGCCCGATCCCAGCCCAAGAGGCACCAGGCGGGTTTGGCGGTACAGGTCAGCAGATTGGAATGACATGCTATCTTTTTTAGCATGCTACCCTTGGCAGCCTACTTGCTTTTCTTCGGATGATCCTTCGGCGTATGCAGACGCCGTGACGGATGTGTTGCGTCAGGGAATGGAGTACTACATTCCGTTCTCTGACGTAACAATGTCCAGAGTTGACCGGCCATGGTTTGGCGCCTAATGTTAACGCACCGACGCCCTTAAACATGAGGCGTACCTGACATGGGTCACACTTGCTTTGCGCGATCGAGCTTCCCTCACTAGCACCACTGCTGAAACCCGACGGGTCACTGGCCCACTCCTATGAGGAGAAGGCAAATTTATTTGCCCCTCTTTTTGCGGAATCTTCACGTCTGAATCCTGGAGACGTGTGGCCTCTACCTTATCCTGATGGATACGAGACGAGTATGTCGAAAATTTGCATCCATCAAAAGAACGTCCTTAAGGTACTGCGCAACCTTGACGTTAACAAGGCTAGCGGCCCTGATGGAATACAAGCAAAGTTCTCAGAACATGTGCGCCTGAACTGTCTCTGATCTTGACAGGCCAATTCCGCCTTTCATATGAGACTGAAAAAGTGACGAATGGTTGGAAGCTAGCTAACGCCAACCCATGCCCAAGAAGGGTAGTCGAGCTGACCCGGCCAACTACAGAATCATCTTTGTAACGTCCAAACTCTGTTAGTGTATGGAGCGTGTACTTAACACGAAGCTCGTGGCTTACCTAGAAACTAACGAGATCCTTAGTGACCACCAATACGGCTTCCCCCGAAATCGGTCTACTGGGGATCTTCAAGCGTATGCCATTCACAAATGGAGTGAGGCCATCAAAAGCCACGGGGAAGCGCTTGCTGTTTTCCTCGACATCTCGAAGGCTTTTGATAGGGTCTGGCATGAAAGCCTTATTAGTAAGCTTCCTTCTTTCGGTCTGCCCGGTGGTCTATGTGCCTGGATTGCAGACTTCCTGAGAGCTCAGTCCACTCGAGTGGTTATCGATGGCTGCTCATCGGACCAATTGGATATCAATGCCAGGGTCCCTCAGGGGTTGGTGCTCTCAGCAACATTATTCTTGCTGCACATTAACGATATGTTAAACCACAACCTTTGGGTATGCAGACGACAGCACTGTGCTGAGAGATAATTGTCCAATGCACGGGCTACCGGGCCGCAGATTCGGTCTCTCCGTGAGGCCATGGTGGAGCGTTTGAACCTGTCCTTGCAGGCAGTATCCGAATGGGGCGATGCCAATCTGGTCAAGTTTAATGCTGATACAAACCAGGCGTGTCTTTTTCCACAAAAAAAAACCTATTTCTACCGGCTCCAACTTTCCGAGATGTGACCGTGCCAATAACGGACCAACTTTAGCTTGTTGGGTTTACGTTGACATCGACTCTCAATTTTGACCCATACATTAAGGCAAAGGCTCAGCTGGCAACCAAAAAGCTGGGTGTCCTTACAAAGGTGAGAAGGTATTTCACACCAGAACAGCTCCTCAATTTGTATCAAGCGCAAGTTCGATCATGCATGGAGCGCAAGTTCGTTCTCGTCTCTGGGACAGATCTGCCAAATACCAGCTTTATGCACTAGAGTCGATCGAAAAGCGGGCCAAGAGGCTCATTGGCAATAAGGCGCTGGTCAAGTCAAAGCTCCAGAGTCTTGAACATCGTCGGCGAGTTGCCAGCTTGTCGGTTTTATATTGTTACATTTCGGGAAGTGTGCTATGGAATTGATCTAATTTTACCTAGCCCGTTTCATAGCCTATATAAAGCCCGGACTACTAGACGTACGGCGATGCACCATCGATATATCGTGGGCATCCCACCCACCCAAAACGTTTTGTGCGTTAAAGTTTTGGAAACACTTTTATTATGCGTACAGCTAAGGAGTGGAATTCCCTGCCGAAGTCTGTGTTTTCCGACAGGTACAATCTAGGGGTCTTTAAGTCAAGAGTGAATAGGTTATATCTAGGCAAGCGTGTTTCACCGTAGACTACATCATCGCTTACCATCAGATGAGATAGTTGTGAAGCGCGAACCTATAGAATTGGAATAAAAACATTCTTCAAGTTTGCAGAATTGTTAAGTAGGAGAGGTATTTTTTGATTTTCCGTTACTAAATTGCTACTTGAAGTATTTTTCATTATCCAGCAATAGCAACGAAGCTTGTTCAGTGCTAACAGTATGCAAGCCAGGAAGTTGCATGTGTGAACCTTATAAATGTAGGCACCGAGACATAAAAATGTTTTGGTCTATATCGCTATAGTTGAACTAATTCAATTTCTTACCTAACTCATTGAAGTTGTTTACTAGTTTCAACGTTTTATATCTTGACAGTAGTTATAATATGACAACACTACCACAAAATAGAAAGGCACGCCACCGCTTCGTAAAATTATATCTGGGAACCAATGATCCAAAAGCTGACTGGTAAACCATGACCTGGGTTAAATTTCCAACGCAGGCGAAGTATCTTTGGGAAAATATACCTTTAAAATTCCACAGGTCCAAAAGACTGCAAAGGTAGACAAGAACGGTATTTCCCGTGTGCACCATCATGCCCTCAGATGACTTGTGCCGATTTACTAAATGGCGTAAAATGTCCGAAAACCGCTGGACTCTTAAAATGCCAACCTCAATGCCGATGCCTACTCGGATACTATAAAGACGAAGAAGGAAATTGCTTAAGCACCTGGGAGTGTAGTAAGTTCAATAAATAATTTATTTAATATTAGCCCTTTCAAGATGGTGCAACGCAATTAAAATTGAGTCGATAGATGATATCACGCACGTATTATATGGGTCATATTCAAAATAATTGTAAGTTACGGATAGGAAACAAATATGAATATTATTTTATTGTAACAGAAAAATAACAGAAAGGAATGATTAGGGCAAGTTTAAATAGCATACATTTGTAAAATAAATAATTAACATTGATCTAATTGAAACACCTGGGATAGTAGAATACCATCACCACTATCACTACCTATACATACTTCAAATAAAAAGAAAAAAAAAAGTTTTGGCTAACCTGCGGTGCAGTAAGTTAAATAATATTGTATTATCATTAATTCATATATGACACTATGTGAATAACGCCTAATCATTCATATCTGTTACGTAACAGAAAAAGTGATGGATAAAATAACGTATATGAATTAATTGCACGTGTCTAACCTACAAATCTATTTATTTCCACATTAATTTAAATGTTATACGAATATTTTATATTTATAACAATTAGCACAATACAGTTATTTCCTAGTATGGGTAATAAAACAGTAAACTTACTTATCGCTATTTTAAACGTCTCACATTAAATATTTACTTTTAAAAGTCTAATTTTCTTCGACAACGAAACGAGCTGAGAAACTATATTGAACAAAATGGCCGATCATTTATTTTTACGTCGTGTAGTGACAGGTAGTGGACTAATTTTGCCAGCATATCAAATTTCTTTATTACCATGGAAATAATGTTAAAATAGCATAACAGAGAAGAATAACAGATATGTGTAAAATCAGGAGACTCATTAATAAATTAAATTTGAAGAACAATAAATAGTATTTTATATTTTGTTTAGTGAAGTGTTGAAAGTTTAAACAGTATTCTCTGAATATAATTTTTTTTTAACCTTTGTGTAATAGTTAATAATTAAATTATTTTTTTTAGTTAACAGTCAAAGATGTGGACATTGAGTACTTGTATGAAACGGAATCTACGCAATGTTTGGTTTCCTTTTTTTTTATGAATTGTTTAGCTATATCAAATTTTTCGTTGTTTTTTATTAAATTCAAATAAACATTTAATCTGTTTGTTTATGAAATTCTAGTCAGTTGTATCTCATTATAAAAATAATTGGGTTGGACACTATGACAGTATAATTATTACAATTATTTTGAATATGACCAATATATGAAGCGCAAATTGTTCGAATTGCATTGCATTGCGTACATGTGAACGTACTTGCAATTCTACTTAGTAAAAATCACTGATCGATGAGATGTAAAACGAATCGCGTCTCGCCATCAGGAAAAGGCCTTAGAGTTCTTTAGGTATGTTTGTACATTAATGAATTTAGTCTTGCAGGAAGGAGGGCAAAACCTACGACTAATTCGATAGCAACTACAACTGCAAATCCTGACAATCATGGTAATAAAAACTACAAATTGCCGGAAAGTGGCTACCTAAATTTCTGGAAAGGAAACGAATAGTGTTATATAATATGTTGAAAAAAATAAATTATTATTTTTTTCAACATATAAACCGAAGGTTTTGCCGTTGGTTTCAATTAAGGCTGAGAAAGTGTCTTCGATTTTTTTTAAACAATGAATCTTTCGCTCTTCTTGGTCTAAATTCTTCTACAAATGATCACCAAATTATTTGAAATTTTTTTTTCAGTATCTTCTTCCACTACAATGAAGTCCACGACTCCTGAGCCGAAATATAAATATAATAGAATAGAGTAACATTTATTTGCATAAAAACATGGAATAGAATGGTACACAATTAAATACAGAGCATACATGTTTTTGCTTAACATCATAAGCGTGCAAATTTTTCGTGCATACAATATAGTCATTTTTTTTTTTGTCAAAAAACTCTTTTATAGTGGACAGCCAGTTATACAATTTACTTTAAAATAATCTGGTATTTATCATTTTTAGGTAGCTTGCTATCTTATTAAATATGTCTACACACATATACGAACTGTTTTTACTATATTTAGTAAGCCTCGGCATGACATCCAGTACGAGCCTGTGAGGGTCGCGCCGGTTACGAGGATTTACATCTTCTGCTTTTTAAATAATGCCTTATGCTTCCACACAAACATACATATTATGTCATATATATAAAGTTACGGTAGCTGTAACAGGTCGGACAGGACGGTCCAGTCTGCTTATGAACCCTATACATTTGACTATAACTCTTGGGTACTACCATCTAGAAATGCTGACCATGATGTCTTCCTATGCAAACTGCAACTGTCTCTTGATGAAAGACACAAATAACTAAAATCACTTGATTAAACTAAGGCTTTTCTTAAAAACACATGTGATACATTATGTTATCCTTTACTTATATTAATCAATGTTTATCATGTGGTATTTTCCCTGAAGTTTGTAAACATGCAAATATTGTACCAGTTCATAAGAATGGCTGCAAGCATGACGTAGAGGCCTAACGACCTATCTCTATACTATCTGCTTTTTCCAAGCTATTTGAGAGACTGGTACATAATAAATTATATCCTGCTATTCACACTGTTTTAATAAAAGAACAACATGGCTTTGTTAAAGACAGATAATGCATTAGCAATATCCTTATTTTCACGTCCCAACTGTTTGATTGTCTTCATAATAGACAGCAGATTGATGCGGTTTACACAGATTTTCAGAAGGCTTTCGATAAACTTGACCACACACTACTACTTAATAAAATTGCTTACAATGGAGTCAGAGGTGACCTTTTACGGTGGTTTATATCTTACATAACTAACAGAACACAAAAGGTGATTGTTAATGGCTTTGAATCTGGCTCTTTTCAGGTTACCTCCGGTGTACCGCAATGTTCCGTTTTAGGCCCTTTATTATTTATTTTATACATCAATGACATAAAACACTGTATTCAAAATTCTAAATTTCTTCACTACGCGGACGATTTAAAGGCCTATAAAATTATTTTTGATAAAGTCGATTGTTTTAACTGCCAGCAGGATTTAGACCGTTTCTCTAACTACTTACTGCTCTTCAAATAAGCTTTACCTTAGGCTTCCAAAGTGTAATGTTATAAAATTTACCAAAAAGAAGAATATTACTGAGTTCGTCTATCGTCTTGCCAATACGCCAATTAGTAAAGTAAGTTTTCTCCGCGATCTTGATGTTCTGCTAGATTCAAAGCTTCACCTGGATGCTCATATAGAAAAAAATGTTAACAAGGCCTACTAAATGTTTGGTTTTGTTATGAGATCTTCCAGTGATTTTCGTTGACCTTCTACCTTTTTTCACTTATACAAATCAATAATTAGGCCACAGTTAGAATTTGAAGTGCCTATTTGGAACCCTTTTTATATAAAATATAGTGGAAGATTAGAATTAGTACAACGTAAATACCTTCGTGCTATGAATTTTAGATGTTATTGGAATAAAATGTCATACCACTTACTTCTTAAAATTATGATCTTCTTACCTTAAAGTCAAGACGGAAACTTCTGGAAGTTATGACCCTGTTCAATGTGTGCCGCAATCATTTTGATTGTCCGGACCTAGTTAGGAGTCTGAGTTACCTGGTTCCTCGAACAGTTCGTGTACGTGAGGTACGCACTCGACATCTATTTGCTAATAGCCTCTGTAAATCCAACGCTGGCTCGCGTTCACCACTTCATCGTTTGGTTGAGACATATAACAATGAGTTTAATTCAATTGCCATTCTTTTTCTTAGTAAAAATGCATTTAAGAAGCAAATCCGAACAACCCTAAAGGATCAGCAAATTAATATAATATAATAACGTAATGTTTAATAATATACGCACACAAATTTAAATCTTCTGTTTTTCTTTTGTAGATTATTTAAAAATCCAGATATCAGTTCTAGGAAAATAACCGTTGTGTATTGTATCTGTGTTACTAGCTAGTTTTAAATACTTTAAATTGTAATCTGTGGAGAACGTAGTGAGTAGCATAATTGTATAAATGTAATCTTATAGTATGACTATTCTTTTTTTTCTACTGTTTGTTTTTTCTTAAATAAATAAAATAACTAACAAAGTTTCTGAAATACCGGTCGACAAGAATCGTCGGATTGGAGCCCATATATTGCTCAAATGCATTTTTTTGTTGTGCAACAAATACTCTATTTTGATCGGTGCTATTGGTTGCCCCAAATAATCAATACATAGCGTAACACCGATTAAACATATGCATAATATGATGTTATTGCCGTTTGGACGTTTGTTATATTCCTATTTTTTTTTGCTCATTTACAATGTTCAGTGTATGTTTAGATCCAGAGTAACGCCTAGAAATTTAGTTAGCGTTACTTCACAAATTTTATTTATATTCATTTTGTTGTTGTGTTGTTGATCGGTTAAATTTTATATAGACTTTGCAAGATCAAAATAATGTTGTAAGATGGGCAGGCACTCTCTCAGGGCAGTACGGGCGGTGGAGTAAAGAAAGTATTCCAGATTTTGTGATTTTAAGTAAGCTATCCGAATTCAAATGTAAGATAAGAAAATATAAACATTTCATTAATTATATTACTGCATATTTCATTTCCTAACCCTTGAATCATTAGGAGTGACAACTAAATTTAGTTTTATAAGTATGTAGTTAATTTTTTTGTGAATTAAAGAAAATAGTACGCATCTTTATCTTGTCATTTCATAACATCACAAAAAAAATTGAATAGACACGTATACGTAGCGAAACTTTGTTTCAATGTTAATAAATAGAACTTTCTTACACTATGCTTGTGTAATATACGCTACAAAAGATAAAATAACGTTACGTTCTTGTTTTGGTTTCTTCGTTTTTTGACACCAACTTCCAAAATTGAAGTTACTTTTCACTTTGTAGTGTTTTTATTTGGATGTCGGTTGTATTTTTTGTTAAAAAGTTTTTTTATTTTTCACTTTTTAGTTGTGGTACATAATGGACCAATTCTCCAAAGTGAAGCCAGAATAAACTGACCGAGAAACATGCAACTTAGACAAAAACGGTGGAATTAGAGTATACCAGGGTGAACTGTTCACACCTGCGTGTGCGTACCCCTTTAGAGCGTGCTAGTGTGATGTTATGTTATGAAATTATGTAAACAATAAACAGACATCCGATTGCAGCTATCTCGAGTGATTTGCCGTCATTTACTGAAGATTTCTGATGTATATCTCCGAAGTTCTTCATCAGATGATGAAGAACTTCTTGATAAAATTGTACACGTTGTAAATGGGACCACGTGACAAGTACTAGCTTTCAAATAAAAAAATATTCATCAAAATCGGTTCACCTAGTAAAAAGTTCTGAGGTAACACATATAAAAAAAATACTGTCGAATTGATAACCTCCTCCTTTTTGCGAAGTCGGTTAAAAGATTAAAGAACGGTTAAAGAACGTTACGCTCGTTAGGTATGTGACTTATTCAATTAAATTTATAAAATTTCTGGTAGTTAGTTTTTCTATACCACTACTCGATTGCCACGTCTTACCGGCTATAATAATAATAAAGTTACATAATAATATCCGTATCTTCACACAATAAATAATATTAAGTGGGCTGCTACGAGTATACATACTAAACATACATAGTCTTATACAAAGAACTAAACAAACTTTGGTTTTAACCGGTCCTATCAAGTCCAGGCTTATCTGCAGAACCATAGTCAAAATTTTTCCGTATTACAAAACAAAATACCGTGGTCTTCATACAACGTGTTTATCAAAGCTAAATTAATGTGACAAATTGTAAAGCACGCGTTATCTGCTGTGATTGACTGTTGAAAATTCATTCATTCATTTAATCAACCAATCGTTTACGATAACATCCCGATAATCGATCTTCGAGAAACTGGGCATTAGCTCAGGATAAATTTCTGTTCTATAATCTGAGGGCCGCTATCAACCGCGGATTATACAAATATAATTATCATTCTATTGCAACGTTCCGTATGTGGGCAGTGGGAAATACAACGTTTTGATAATACGCTAAGGATTAAATGATTTTAAGGAGTGTTCAAAATATTGAGTTTGTTATTTTGCATGGATATACCTAAACATTAGTTATTTTGTCGATAGCATTTTTTTAAGTATAAGTAAATTATTTAATGTCGAATTAATTACTAATAAAACATCTACTTTCGTGTAACGAAACGTAACATTCTCGCGCGTTATATGAAACCAGGACATTAAACAAAACCATCGCTAGCTGAACTAAGTTAATTTAGCTTTGGATTTTTTAAGTTGATAACTTCGCTTTAAGTTGACAAGTTCTAAGCCTCTATTGGAACAATTGCCTGTTTGTTAATAATATTACCTTCTTTAGTAAATTTATGATTATATTGCGTTGGACCAACAATAGAAAAAACGATCTGAGAATTGTTTTTGTTTTGACTTGAAAATTGAGAAACCGCAATGCAATTTTTTTAAATAGTACTTTATCTTTTATTCAAATAATATATACAATTGAATATTTCTAACATTTCTATATTCAATGCTGCCAGCGTTCTGGGCACGTTTTTCATTGACATCGATGTGGACGATTTTTTTTAAACGCAATGAGCCCTTTTCCTTCTCCCTTTTGTATATAAGTTTGTTTTATTATTAGTTATAAGATTAGAAATATTCAATTGAATATCAATTAAGTTGACCATGTTAATATCCATATTCGGATAAAAACAACACAACACTGAAAAATATGCTATAACCCAGAAAAACATACACTATATTAAAGATTACGAACGATTTAGACAATCGTTAAACTAGGGGCCGCCGAGGTTTATTGTTAGACCAAGATATGGCCGCACGCCACGACTTGAAATATATTTTTTGTTTGAAGCATAGAGGTTTATACCTGGGTTTTTAGTTTAACCCTTTTTTGTAATAAAACTGTTTGAGTTAGGGAAGGAATTGTGAAAAGACGAGTTTTAGATCCTGCAGAAACAAAACAAAGTAATATTACCCAACGCTCATTAATTCGTTTTTTCAAATCATCGAATCGTGACCAATAAAAACGATACTAACAACTAATCACGAATTCAAATAGCTTGGTTCATATCGTTTGGTGTTAATTAAACTATACAATGACGCGCGGTTCCAACAGTTTTTTCGATATTTAGAAATTGTTTGAATAAAATACATCAAGTCATTTTCTTTTTATTATTTTTTGTTTTTCATTAAACCTTTACAATCAATGCAAGTTGGTACTTACACAATTGAACACTAATCATCTGAATAAACTGCGATTAATAGAAATAATATAAATTTCAAAGTCAAAATTAAAAAAAAAAACCAGGCTATTAAGCGGCACTTTTGAACGTCAACAATTAAAATTTACAAGTACGGAAAAGTAGCTTGTTATGGAGAAGAACGGACAAGAAACTCCATAATAAATTTTATAGCGGGTTATATTCATCAAAACAATAAATTGATTTATTAAACTTCAACAGCCTCCATAACTACGTATATATTTAATAATTCAATTGTTTACACAGCATGGAATTTAACACATTTATTAAGTACCAAAAAATTCAAAAGCAAAAAAAAAAATACTGAGTTACATTTTGCCACTAATAATAATTGACTGGATCCTTATTGGTTTATATCTTTCATATTGAAACAAGTGCACGAAGTCGTGTGAGGAGGTATATAAGAGGTAAACAGCCTTGATAAGCACCCCAGACAGTTGTTAGTGATAATGTGGAAGCCACTTGTGGTGCTAGCCATAGTGGCGAACACAGCTTTGATAACGCCCTCTGAAGGTACGATCTCTTTTCATGACGCTTTAAGTTCAGCTATGTAAATAAACGTAATTTTTACAAGGATTTATGTAGACTTTATTTCGGTAAAGTATGGCATTTTAAAATTGATAAATAAAGTTATTTTATGAAATTATTATTTCTTGAGTGACACAATTTGCAATTAAATTGGTCACATACTGGGCCCAAAGTGTATAATTTAAATGGACCGTGACATAAAAACAAAAAGAGTATCTCTAAATAGTATCAAACTAAGTCAATGTCTGCCAGTATCTGTTTCACCGCTTACTTTTTAGGGTTCCGTACCCGAAGGACAAAAGCGGGCATCTATTACTAAGACTCCGCTGTCCGTCTGTCTGTCTGTCTGTCACCAGGCTGTATCTCATGAACCGTGATAGCTAGACAGTTGAATTATTTCTGTTGCCGCTTTATCAACAAATACTAAAAACATAATTAAATAAATATTTAAGCGGGGCTACCATACAACAAACTTGATTTTCTTGCCGTTTATTTTGATAATGGTACGGAACGTTCATGCGCGAGTCCGACTCGGAACGTACGGTTTTTACTAATAAAAAGAACGATAATATCTATGAAGATTTGGGTACATAAATTGTCCCGTGCAAAGCTTGGGCGGGTTGCCAGTTTCATAGACACAAAAATATAAAATCATTGTGCACTATTAGTTAGTAGCTAAGAAAAATAATAGCCCCCATGTAAATTAACTTCAAAGGACGATAATAGAAGCTTCTCTTAATCTTTTCGGAACAGCCCCCGTACCATGACGTGTCAAAACTATTATGGTACGACTGTCAAAAAAGGACAGAGTCAGACAAGTCAGATAGGTACATCTACCCGTTACGCACACTAAAAATAACCTTGCACTAAGAGCGTATGGTCACCCCACTGGAATAGGTCCTTATCCTGACAAATGTAACTACTGTAAGTAGGTAAATAATAAATTGATAATTGTAACTTGACTAAATAACTTGTCCTTAACTTATACATAAATGCTTCAATTAGGTAAGCAATATAGAGATAGCAAAGTTAATTTAGATAGCAAAACAAGTAAAATAATTTAATTTAAATGCAAATAAGTGTTAGCATCAACATTCAACAGTGCAAGCGTCAGTCTGAATTGAGAATTTGGAACTACATATTCTTAATCCAGTAAGTTTGTCTTTTAATTGATTTACAGCCCATAGGAAATGCAAGAAGCCTAATGAAATCTATGATCTCTGCCCCAACCCATGTCCTCCGAGGGAGTGCGGGATCAATATAGCCCTGATTCTTTGTGCTCCTGCACCTAAGCCTGGTTCTAAGGACTGTAGACCGGGATGTAGATGCGCAGACGGCTTCCTTAAAAACAGAGCTGGTATATGCATTCCTGAGGATGAGTGTCGTAAGTATTTTTTAGCTTTTTGTTGGTTAAACATTTATTTTGTAGTTGCAGAAAAGGAACTTCAAACTGCATCTCCAGCGATTTCAATCAAATTGATTTTACTTAGTAAATAATTAGGATTACAAACTGTTCCAATTCTTAGTCCGAATCAAATTCACTTAAATTCAAAACTTGAAGAAATCGTCCCGTCTCTGTATCAAAAGCATAAAAAATCTTCATTTAAAATTCGATGCCTAACATAATATTAAATGTTTAAAAACTATATTTGCCGTCGATATGCTAAGAAGAAACTGGTATTTTTATAATTTTAATACAGACAAATATTTTCCATTACAGAATACGATTGTCCCAAGAATGAAACAATAGATCCATGTTATTCTGAATGCCCGCCACGATACTGTGGTATCAACATCGCAGCGGTATCGTGTCTAGCAATTGATGAGAATAACTGTGAACGTAAATGTCGATGTAGCGACGGTTTCTTACGAAATGCTGAGGGAGTCTGTATACTTGAAAAGGACTGTCGTAAGTAGGAAAAAAATATTTCTTTGTTAATTATTTCTGATCTGTGCTGTCGGGATGTCCTCATAATCATTAGGTATTTCTTAGTCTGGAGCGGACAGGCGTTTTTAGGATGCTTTAATTCAGACCACACATAAAATCCATAGGTCAGACTCAGGCAGATTTATGGCGGGTTCCAACTGACAAAAAAATCGTGATATAACTTCGGCTGCATTGAGCCGGGATTGCGGGATATTCGTGCACATGTTTGTAATCTCTTTTCCATAACAGTAGGGTTTCTGTGAAAACGGGTTTATCAAAAAATATTATAATTATTAAAAAAAAAACAATTTTGATTCAATTCAATTCACTATCTTTATGGTCTTGTACCAAGTTATTTGGTGTCGGTATAACACGTTTCTTTTGCCATACAGCCCTGTCAACCGGACCATTGATTGATTTATTTATTTAGCAATTAAATTATTTTCTGAATTTTCTAAAAGGTATCCATTTTCACGTATTACCCTTTTGACACAACACAGCTCAATGTAACAATCCAAATGAACTATACGACGTATGTCTGCTCCGTGTCCTCCCCGTCGATGCGACTTGTTCAAGACATTGATTGATTGCACGCCAAGACCTGGCGACCCTAAGTGTGAACCAGGGTGTCGATGCGCTGACGGGTTTGTCATAAAACCTGACGGCATTTGTGTGATGAGAGATCAGTGTCGTATGTGTTTTTGTTAAAACTGAAACTTTGGTAGCGTTAGCGTAGGGAAGGGTGGCGCTCTGTGTCCACGCGAAAGAAAAATGTTCTTTGAAAAGCGAAGTACGTTAAAAAAAAGGCTTTTTGTTTAGTTATTTTGAGTGCCGCCCTTTTTAACAGGAACCTAGTATAACCTAAGAACTTAACTTTTTCTACAGTAGCAAATTTATCCCAGACCTTAACAGTCTCTAATTTTCCACGCCAGCTAAATGTAAGGGTGCCAATGAGACGTACGACGTATGCCCTAACCCCTGTCCTCCTCAACGATGCGATGTAGACCCGCGTGTGATCAGATGCGCAGCACCACCAGAGCCTGGTGACGAGGAATGTGAACCAGGCTGTCGCTGCTTTGATGGATACGCCAGAAATGAAGACGGTATCTGTATATCAAGGGATGAATGTCGTAAGTGATTTATTTTATGTGTGGTTAGTTCCACTATGCTCTAGTCCCGCTATGCTCGGCTCGAAAAATACCTACTAAAAAGTTCCACTATACACGAAATAACATTCGCGGGCAGTGGTGCAAAAAAGTATTAGAGTGTGATATTTTATTTAACCATTTAAAAAGTAAATCAAGAAAACCTAGTATGTAAATGCCGTTACTTTCGCGAAAAAAGGTTAATAAACGTTCTATTTCATCATACTAACGCACACTCGTCTCACCGCCACTCGGCACGTCGCGTCATTCATTTTAAAAACAAAGTGTCCATCCATTCCATAGAACTGTGAATAATGAAACAACTTTACAGAACAACGTAAAAGAGAAACTCAACCTAAAAATATTTCGAACTAAGATTTGGATGTTTTAGTTTAATTTCAATATTTTTCAGCTACCTGCTCAATTGAATTTAATTCAAAGACTTTTCTTTGCAACTATACCTTCAATTATTTACGTAGAATCGAACAAAACGAATTTCGTGCATAGCGGAACTTTTTAGTATTTATTTGTCGAGTCGAGCATAGCGGGACTAGAGCATAACGAAACTCACCGTTTTTGTGAAACGGGAAATTTTGTTATTGCTTGGTCTTTGTGAAGACAAAAATTGCTTGAAAATGTGGTAACCCATGGACTTGCCCCCGTACCATGGCCTGTCAAAACTATCATGGTTCGACTGTGAAAAAGGGACAGATGTTTACAAGTCATATACATCGGTTCCTTACGCACACTCAAAATAACCTTGCTCTAAGAGCTTATGGTCACCCCTCTGATCCTTCAAAATGTCCACGGAAAACTGGTTGTATTTGTAAAAACGACTACGCCAGAGATAAAAACAGAAAATGCATCACTTTAAAACAATGTTGTTAGTATTCAAATTATTGTTAAGACGTTTTATTTTTAATATGCATGATGACTAATTATGAAGCAATGTGCAATTTTATGAGTTTTCAAAACGTTATCTTATTATATTTGAGAAACATTAGTCCCCAGGGAAAAATTTAATTCCATTAACTGAAATCATTATCTCAATTTTTAGTTTTAATTTCATTTTATTTTGTATTTTGTGCGAATAAAAGCGAAAATTTCACGCTAGAGAGTAATGTTAAAAAAATTCCAGCTCTGATGTGCGGTGGGGATCCTAACGCGGTATCGGGTTGTGGTAAGAACTGCGGTAGACATTGCTCCGATCGCAACAAGACAGAACCTGTAGTGTGTACCGCTGACTGTGAAGTAAACGGCTGTGATTGCCGCAAAGGATTCTGGTATGATGATAACACAGGAAAATGTGTTCTTGCTAATGACTGTAGTAAGTTTTCAAATATTACCTAACTGTTTACACATAGACACATTTTGGTAGAATAATTACTTAACACACAATTAATGGCAATACCTTTCATTGCGAAAATTCAGCAATATTCATTGCGTTGTTACATAGTTGAGCAGACCAATTTTTCAAACTTATAGGGCAATGGATTAAGATTTCTTCAAATACTCCGAAATGTGATAGAGTTTCGTTTTAAGTCATTCGGCGTTCAGAATGACGCATCGTGAATTTATTTTGGACGAATACGATTGCAACTTTCAGTATCCGTCATCCACCGCAGCGTTGGAAGGCTTTCCATTAGGTGGACCGATACCTTAGTTAAGCTTGGGGGAATCCACTGAATGCGAAACGCACAAGTCTGGTCGATGTGGGGACACATAGGGGAGCCCTATGTTCAGTAGTAAACGTATGTCTTTCGGCTGATATGATGGGATGATGATGATGCATCATTTTTACTTTCGATTTCGAGGACCTGTGAATAAGGATTAAATCACGATGGGGAAAACATGATTCATCCACAATTAGTTTTAAATCCTTCTAACTATTCTAGTAAAAAAAATTATGAATGTATTCTGCTACGCATGTACTTATTTTTACACGAGTTTGCGATAACCTTCACGGTAAACGAGTTAATTAACAGGTGTTTTGTGAATAAAAAACAAATTAAACAGTTGTTTCAATCAGTATAAAGGAAATTATGTATTGGTGTATTTACACTTTAGTCAGTGTATGGAAATAATCGTTAAATAAATATGAATCATGACGTCAATGACATAACAGTACGGTAGGTCTATAAATATTTCAAACTGTTTTTTTTTTATAGCTCCAACGTGTGGAAAAGATGAAGTTTATTCAACCTGTACCAACAGCGACTGTGGACCTCAAAAATGTTCACAATTAGGATTTCCGATACCTTGTCCCAGAATAGCTTTCGGAAATTGTATCAAAGGTTGTGTATGTAAACAAGGACTAGTACGTGCCACAAATGGAACCTGTATACCTAAAAACAAATGTCGTAAGTATCAAGGAATTTTAATACTTTTAATATTGGAATGATTGTGTTTTCTTTCTAAAAGACAGTGAACTTTTGTAATAGACAAACTCACATTCTAACAGTGTCAAATCCATTCGGGTGGGGACAACGGCTTTAAATTCTCAGGTAGGGTTATGGGAATTTTTTCATCAGTTCCGTGACAGCCCAGAGTCTCGATTGAAGCCTTTCCCTGTTTTCTGCAACTGCGAAAACAGGCGATTGGAATCCAATACGGAGAAAAAACGGACGTGTAAACATAATAAAGGTTTTGTGTCATGAATGCGATAACTATGCAAGCTCTCTGAGGTTCGAGTCCATGTGCAGATATTTATCAATTGGAACTCCCTTACAGCTTCTTGCAGAGGGGATCCAAATGCAGTATCAGGATGTGGAAACTGCGTTAAAAGTTGTTCTAATCATAATAGCACAGAACCTATGATTTGCCTCCAATTTTGCGAGTTAAATGGCTGTGACTGCAAAGAAGGTTTTGTTTTGGACGACAGCAGCGGCAAATGTATCCGTCCGAATAAATGCGGTAAGTTATTTTATACCTTGCCTTTAATTTTTCAAGATTTTGTTGACTAACATTGGTGCATTAAAGTTTGGAATGCCTTGGCCCAGCACCCGTAACCAAACTCAGCCATAGATTATTACGTACGTCTCTCTTCTCGAATCTAAGTGATCACGACACGGCAGTCCTTTCTAGGGCAGCTTCGATACCGACACTCTTCTTTGGACAATCTCTAGAAGACTTTGACCCTATTATCGTAAAGGATTCAACAAAATATCTTTTCTATATAGTTTCTTGTGGCGGAGACTTCAATGCCCAACCAGGTTGTGACAAAAACTGCACCAGACGATGCCCTAGTCCCAAACCAGTGGAGTGCAAATGTTATGAAGATAGCTGCGAATGTAAAGACGGATTTCTGTACGATACGAAAATTGGAAAATGTGTTCATCCCGAACAATGTAGTAAGTGGCTTTATAATCATATAACTGTTATATGACACGGCAACACATTGTAACTTGAGAGTATTTTTGCATCTGCCATATAGAACCGATCAAAAGCAATGATCGACGATTGGTTCTATATGGTGAGGAGCCAATCGTGTTACTCCATCTAGTTCTTGCCGAGTATTAAATGCATTAAACCGTGCTTTTATGAAACTTAATTTAAATAATTTCTTATAATTAAAAAAATCTTTTAAGCAAGCCTTTTAGCTTACCGTGCATTGTCATCCAAACCAAACGTGTATGCAAAATTTCATCTTAATCGGTTGAGCATAACTTTAAAATTAGTTGTAAGATTTGACCCGAACATCATACATACATTGCAAGTTAATTAAAAGCTTGTAATAAAATCATAAAATGTACCTTTTTAGCTCCACCTTGTGGCAACAACGAAGTTCTCTCAAACTGCAGCAATGGTGGATGTGGACCCTGGCGTTGTACGGATGTAGGATTTCAAACGGGTTGCGTCAAAATGGACCCAAAAAATTGTATCGTCGACTGCGTTTGCAATGAGGGTTATGTACGAGATAACCAAGAAGTTTGTATTCCAGTCACTGATTGCCGTAAGTGTTGGAGTTATTTATTATTTACATAACTTAGTAACATTATCTCTTGAGCAAGAAAAATTATCTGGAAAACAAGTTGCTCCTTTAAAGAACCCAATTAAAATAACTGCAGGTGTAACCACATAGATATATTGCATTCGTATGATGCCTTAATACCTTATACTTAGTAACTTTGGATACATAGAAGACTGAAATCTAGCAGCAGATGAATAAGTCGAAGACATTTGCGACATACACCAACCCACATTGGGCCCGCGTGGTGCATTAAGGCCCATCACCTCTCACAGAGAGGAGGCCTGTGTCCCATCAGTGGGAACATTGAAAGGCTGATGATGATGATGAGATGATTAATCAAATAATTTACGTATCTAACACCATTTTCTTTACTATCCAGCGAAATGCGGTGGGGATCCAAACGCAATATCAGGCTGTGGCATAAACTGCGGTCGACTTTGTTCAAACTACAAACAAGCAGAAAATGTATCCTGTATAGCTCTCTGTGAAGATAACGCCTGCGATTGCAGGGAAGGATTTGTAAAGGATGAAAATATTAATAAATGTGTCTACCCTGAAGACTGCAGTAAATATCTTTAATATTTAACTAGCTTTTACCAACGCCATAACCAAGGAACTATTATACCGTGATAAAAACAATACATTTTATTTTTAGGAATTATACAGACATATTATTACATGTCCTTATCCAGATTCTGGTCTATCCATATGCCAATTTTTATACTAATCCGTTAAGATGTGAAAGTATAACAAACAAACAAACTCACATTTGAATATGTAATAATACTAGCTTCTGCCCGCGGTTTCGGCTGCGTGAAAAGTGATTTATCATCCCAAGAGAACGCACAAATTTGATAAAAACTATCCTATATCCTTCCCAGGCTCTCAAACTGCCATTCACATTTCATCTAAATCGGTTCAGCAGTTTAAGCTTGAAAAGGTTACAGACAAAGTTTTTTTTACATTAATTGCAAAAGTAACTGTGTCTGTCTGTCTGTTAATTTTATAATATTATGGTATGGATAAGTATAGATATTAGTATGTAAATGTAGCGGCGTTTATGCCGCCTCCTCCCTTTTTAATGGAGGCAAAATAAAACATCAATTATTAATCTTCACAGCACCAGTTTGTGGCATAAACCAAGTATTCTCCCCTTGCGTCAATGGTGGATGTCAAGTTAAGAACTGCTCGCAAATAGGAGAACCAGTTCCTTGCATTAAACCTGCTAAATGTAACCCTGGGTGTTTATGTGCTGAAGGTTACCTTAGGGATGACAATGGAATTTGTATACCAAAGGATCAGTGTCCACGTAAGTCTCTTGTTTATATTTTCACGTCTTGTGTGACTGACTTATCTGGACTTACTAATCTTGGACGATCAAATGCTAAAATAAAAAAAAATACTTAAAAAAAAAATTGTACAAAGTGAAAAAAAACTTGAAGTTGGTTTTCATGTTTTTGTTTCTTCGTTTTTTGACTGTATTTTTTTTGTTATTAATGTTTTTAGGGTTCCGTACCCAAAGGGTAAAAACGGGACCCTATTACTAAGACTCTGAGAGAGACCGCGGTCCGTCTGTCTGTCTGTCTGTCACCAGGCTGTATCTCATGAACCGTGATAGCTAGACAGTTGAAATTTTCACAGATGATGTATGTCTGTTGCCGCTATAACAACAAATACTAAAAACAGGATGAAATTAATATTTAAGGGGGGCTCCCATACAAAAAACTTGATTTTGTTGCCGTTTTTTGCGATAATGGTACGGAATCCTTCGTGCGCGAGTCCGACTCGCACTTGGCCGGTTTTTTATTTTTCACTTTTTATTTGTGGTACATACAATGCCCACAGTTATGCCAGAATAGATTATACCCGAATAACATGCACCTTGAACACAACCGGCGAAATTAGATTGTACCAGGGTGAACTGTAGCAATCCCGAGAGATTTTCCGTCATTTATTAAAGATTTCTGTTGTATATCGCCGAAGTTCTTCATCAAATCATAATCAAAGTAAAAAGTTCTGAGATAACACACATTTAAATAAAATACAGTCGAATTGGGAACCTCCTCCTTTTTGAAGTCGGTTAAAAATATAATCATCCATTACCATAAAAAAAGTCCTAAAACGGTCCAGTCACAGATTTATTTCATTTAAAATGTTCTTAGTGGCTGTTTCAGTAAGACATTATAAATAAAAAAAAAACTAATTTGTATCATTTGCGTTCAATTTTTGGTTTAGTTAAATGTATTTCGTGCCATATGCATGACAGAGATTAATTTTGACTTTCACAAGATATATATAAATTTATATGTCATCTTTCTTGCAGCAAAATGTACAGGAGCAAATGAAATCTACGATTCATGTCCGCCGAGTTGTCCGCCGCAAATATGCGAAAGTATAGGACAAGAATACTTCTGTCCATTGATGCTCACTACTAACAAAACTTGCCATGGAGCCTGTCGATGCAAACCAAACTTCCTCAGAAATAAGATCGGGGAATGTATTTCGACCAAAGATTGTCGTAAGTTTTTTGTTTGTGTATCAAGTTTTATTGTTGTACTCCTTTCAAATTCTTGGCTCCTAGTACTTCTCAGTTATTAGGCCCACCTGCACGCACAACTTAACAGTGATTTAGTTGGCAACCCGAGGTTCTTCTTCTTCGTCTTCAGTCGGTCCCTCATTACTGAGGATCGTGGTCACTGGACCCCTTTAAGCGGACAATCTGCCTCCATCGACTCCGGTCCAAAGTTGCCATCACCACCTGCTGGAATTTGCTTGAGGACGTAGCTTCCTTCACTTGGTCAGACCATCGTGTTGGCGACCGGCCTCGTGCTCTCTTTCCTTCGGTATTGTCAACAATGACTAGCTTTTCAAGGCTGCTATCTCCTCTTCGCATTATGTGGCCAAAGTAAGTCAATATACGCTGTAAGCAAACCGTAGACAATCGGGTCTTGATATTGAGTTGTGAAAGGACAGACACATTTGTGCGTTTGGCTGTCCATGGGTTTCGGAGTATCCGCCTCCAGCACCACATTTAGAATGCGTCTATCCTCTGTCTTTCTCTTGCTCGGATTGTCCACGTCTCAACTCCGTAGAGAAAAAATCGGGAAAACCAGTGCTCTATCCAAACAAGCTTTGGTTTTGAAGCTTACACCGCGATTTTTCCAGATGTTCTGGAGACGCGTCATAGCATCTTTAGCCATGGCTATCCATCGCGTTATTTCCGGGAAGCAGCTGCCTTCATTATTAATACTACCATTTATTCATAGTTCATTATTAACCCGAGGTTAAATTGACAATATTGTATGTCAAACTGTCAATTTAACCTCGTGTTAGTCAATTTAACTTACTCTGAGTTAACTTTTTCGTGCAAGTGGGCCTTAATGTGTTAACATCTTCTTTTATAGTAAAATGTACGGGTCCTAATGAGTACTTCTCATGTAGCGGTGCATGTGACAACGTCTGCAAATCGCTTAGCACACAGAACAAGACCAACTGTCCTATCATCAATATCCAGTGCAACGAAATGTGCTACTGTGAGGATGGATACGCCAGGAATAAATCCAATATTTGCATTCCCATAGATCAATGTCCACCAAGTAAGTAATTTTATTGAACTTTATCAATTTAGCCTATCACAGTTCTCCCCTAGACAATGGCTTCGCCCAAGTTACACTTCATAACGCGACTTTTAGTTAGGTGGGGTGCATTACAAATGTAATAAATTTGCCTAGATAGACCTGTCTAGCCATCCCTAACATAGTTGTAAAAAGGTGCCCAACCATATTATGGCCGGCTTCCAGTCTACACGGATGCGGCTAAGTACCAGTATTTAACATGAAGTGATTGACCATCAGACCTCTACAGCCCAGTAACTGGGTAACGATATCCTTTGGCAAGACTGCCGTTAGATTTTCTAGCTTCTGACTACCCTTAACGACTGTCAAAGATCTTCAAATATCAGCCGGGACCAATGGCTTAAGGTGCTTTCTGAGGTACGGAGGAGTGTCGGTATAGCGTTGGCCGCTCTCCCTATCCCCTGCCGCCGAAAAATGGTTGGTGGCGGGGCCATTGACCTTGACCCGTCACAAGGGGACCAAGGGTGCCATTCACGGGGTCGTCTGGCACCTATGTGCTGGTTTGGTCCCTAGGGTGGTCACGGCGCACAGTGCGTTCTAGTGCGCCGGTGATGGGGGGTACTCCTCAGATGAGGGTCCTGTGACGGAAAGGCGCGGCGGGTTCGCGGTGAGTGCTAATACCCCGTGTTCCCGTCATAAGCGGCACAGGAGGAAACTGTGGAGTTTTAGTGGGTTAGAGTCCCACATAACTGCGCTATCTCCCGTGGTAGCGCAGTATGCATTAGCATTACTCAAAGCAAAAAAAAAGAATAATATTGTTCATGGGTAGAGTTAACGGTATAGTATCATGGTAGAGTACTAACTTTGCTACTTAGTATACCAATGTGAACAGCATTGGCTGAGTAGAATAGTTACTAAAATTGAAAGAGTAGAGTGACTAGTCCCGCGGGCAAGCTATTCTACCACTTGCCTTCCTCCACCACGGTGCCCAGTCTATTTTACCGCACACTACCACCTACTCGACCCATATATACGTATAGTAGAATAGAACTTGTACAGACTTGCCATTGAGGGACGACATTCCAGCGACGTACGTGGCGTTCTAAGAAACACTAGTTTGGTATTATACTAATATAATATATTTTAGCTTGTTGACAGTTCCTGACTGAAACTGGTAGAGTACTTGGAATTCGTAGAGTATTACGCTTGTTCACCTTCGCGCTGATTCTACCCGTGTACAGCAGGCTTTATGGATGGGCACCTATACATAATACACAGTAACATGCTTACTCATCATTGATTTTATTATTCAGCACCAGTATGCAAAAAACATGAAGTATATTCCGAATGTATCAACGGTGGATGTCAAGCTAGAAATTGTTCTCAATTAGGACAGCCGGTACCTTGTATAAAATTGGACCCCAAAGCTTGCATCAAAGGTTGTGTCTGTGAAGATGGGTATTTACGTGCTAGTAATGGCACTTGTGTTCCAAAATATACATGTGACAGTGAGTATTTTTCAAAACAAAGTAGTAGCACGTTTTTTTAATTTTCCTCTTTATGCGTCTTAATTAAAGTAGATATACGTCAAGTGCTGCTTATGCGTGAACATTGGATACACGCTTTAGGCATACATATACAAAAGCACACTCATTTTTCCCATGGGGGTAGGCTGAAATTATTCATAGAACACCACCTGCTATGATCCTTAGATAATCCTTTTGCTTCAATAACTGTCATACATCTAGTCATACACGCACGCAGATTATGAGTACTTGACACCGGACTTTTCTAATGAACATCACCAATAAGATCAACTAGCTTTTCCCGCGGCTTCGCACTTGTGGTATTTCCATTTTTTCAGCTTAAAATGTAGCCTATGCCACTCGACGACGGTTTTGATTTGTACCAGTGTCTAGTAATAGGTACATGACCTACTATCAGATACTAACTGACAAGAACCCTACCCTCCTAGTTATCCACCACAAAGGAACATCAAAAAAAGTTTCCATTGTCCACTTATCAAAATTGATTAAACTAAATGTAAACCTGCCTATCGATGCAAGGAAGGAAGGAATAAAATTGGACAATTTATATCAAAAGCGAACTGTCTTAAGTAGTAGGTACTTTCATAAGTAAAACGTTGGTACAATCGACAAAACAGATTGGACACCATAGATTAACATTTTAATAGTCAATGATAAGCACACAAAAAATACACTTGGACGAAGAACTTCACAGACTTCAATTATGTATCTAAACAGGGTCAAATTAATCTGGCTAGCAAAAATCGAGTGGATAATTTGGAAGGTAGGCACTGGTACTCTGTTATCAAACAATGTAACCTAGTCGTGTTTGGGTTTATTGGAAACGTCATGAGATGTACTCTGGCTAGAAATTTACATGGTTATATGAAGTCATCATCATCATCATCATCTACAGCCCGACTTCGCCCACTGCTGAGCATAGGCCTCTCTCTTCTTGTACCAATCACCACGTTCCCGTGCCAACCTCATCCAGGTTCTACCCGCAATGGCAACAATGTCATCTGCCCATCTCGCCGCTGGACGACCAATACTTCTTCTTCCAGTCCTTGGACGCCATTCAGTCACCACCTTACTCCACCTATCATCACCGCGCCTTGCCAGGTGTCCCGCCCAGCTCCATTTCAGTTCCGAAATTCGTATTCCAACGTCGGAAACCTTCGTACGTCTTCGGATCTCAACGTTTGGAACCCGGTCTATCAGCCGTATGCCAAGCATGGAACGCTCCATGGCTCTCTGTGCAACTCGATGCCTGTACACAGCCTCCTGAGTAAGCGTCCACGTCTCAGCACCGTAAGTCATGGTGGGCAAAACACACTGGTTATAGAGGCGGGTCTTCAGAGATTGTGGTATCTTGACTGATTTCAAAATATCATCCAGTTTGCCAAAAGCGGCCCATCCGAGCTGTATTCTTCTCGAGACCTCCGTCAGTTGATGTTCTTTGCCAAATGAAAGAATATGACCAAGGTACACATATCGGTCAACCCTCTCCAACGTTTCATTTCCGATTGTAACAAGAGTATTTGAATCACTGCAGAGGTTTGCCATAACCTTGGTCTTGGCCATATTCATCCTAAGGCCTACCTTAAGAGAAGCATCACAAAGGTTTTGAAGCATTTTCTGGAGGTCATCGAGGTTTTCAGCGAAAAACACAAGGTCATCTGCAAATCTTAAGTGAGACAGGTAGGCACCATTGATGTTGACACCACACGAATCCCAATCTAAGCCTTTCACGATATCTTCAAGGACTGCTGTAAAAAGTATCGGTGAAATGGTGTCACCCTGTCTCACTCCCCGCTCGATCGGTACGGGTTTCGATAGTGTGTGCATTCGGACCTGCAGAGTGGCCGAGGTATATATTTCCCGCAGTATATCCACGTAACGGGAATCAATATGGCAGCGATGGAGAGCGTGGAAAACGGCCCAGTGCTCGACACTGTGGAACGCTTTCTCGTAATCGACGAAAGCTAGGCACAGGGGCCGGTTATATTCTTGGCACTTCTGAATCAGCTGCTTTACCGTGTGGATATGGTCGATGGTGGAATATCCGCAGCGGAAACCAGCCTGCTCGATGGGCTGGGCTTCATCTAACTCACGGGTAAGCCGATTAGTCAGGATTTTAGCAAAAAGCAAAAAAGCAAAAGCATATGAAGTACCAAAACTAAAATGAGAAAAATAAAAAAAGTTTTAACCAAAAAATTCAACCGACTTCCGAAATAGAATGAAGCCATTCAAGTGATGTACTTTGGAAGTCGGTTTAATTTTATAGAAACGTTTGTACGTGTTACTTTCAAAATTGTAATACATATTTTACCTCTATAGCGCCAAAATGTGGAGAAAACGAGAGACTTGAAGAATGTCCAGATTGGTTGTGCACACCACAAACATGCGACCAATTAGGAAAACCAATAGCTTGTCCAGCGTTACTGGGTGACATCAGTCCCAATGCAACTTGCCCAGGAAAACCAGGCTGTGTCTGCATCGATAATTATGTTAGGCATGACTGCGGAGAATGTATCCCTGTCGACGAATGCCGTAAGTAATAAAAAGGCCCTTTTACCATTCATATAATTTATATTTTAACGCCCGACTTTTTAAAGCTTGTTGAGTGATGTCAAGTGATTTGATTAGCTATTGTCATTTTGCTCAACCATTCTCAACAGCAATCATTTGACTTTATTAAAATGAGATTAACTTTTCAGAGACTTTTCCATTTTGTTTTAAATCTGTTGTTAAACAACACTTATAAGGAAAAATGAATAACTAATTTGAAATTGTTAAACTAGGAAGTACTAAAACTGTATATTTTGCAACTTTTTCGTTTACAGCATCCTGCGGTGGAGATCCTAACGCGGTGTCAGGTTGCGGTACGAATTGCGGAAGACTATGCTCCAACTACAAGAAAAAGAACAATATTTGTACGTTTATCTGCAAAATCAATAGCTGTGATTGTAGAGAAGAATTCGTGTTCGATAGCAACATTGATAAGTGTGTCCTTCCAGAAGACTGTAGTATGTATCCTTCCCAATTTGTTTTATCACATTTTTCATCACCATTCTGCCAGTCTGCCTCATTGGTTTAAAGCGCTTCTGCGATGCACGAGATCCTGGGCAGACCTCCTTCACTCGACCGTACTTACAGCGATTAATGCCTACAATTTCGCGCGGTCCCGGCACCGCTCCACCAGTCAGTTGTCACCGCTCGCGCGTGCGAAGGCAGTGCGTGGTTGGTGGGCGCGGGGGTTTTAGTTCGGTAGCCTCGCAAGAAACGAGCCATCACGGATCAACCCAACCACCACGGATATTGAGCTCAAAATTGTGTACTTGATCTTGGAGAATGAAGTATATGTTACGTAGTAACTTCTCTAATCTGTGTTCTGGGTTCGATTCCCGAGTCGGACAATGTGGTTTTCAGTTTTTCCATCAGGCAGTAACAGCCTGGAGTTTGGACCTATGCCTAGTTGATGGCAATAGGCTCGCACCTATTACAGGTGCACCTATGCCTAAACTTTGGTAACATTTTTTTTTCTTTTTATCTCTGGCCCACACTAGAAATTTATTCCTGTATCGTGAGTGCGTCATCTGCCACTTCGTTACCATGGATTATTTTGTGCCCAGGGACCAACATAATATTATGTACTATTATGTATGATGTGGATAACATAGTATAACATGTAATGGTTTCACATTTGTTTGATGTGCTTATTTTATTAGTTACTAGCGCGTAAAAAGTGTTTTATCATCTCAAGGGAATAAAAAATATACTATGTCCTTCCCAGGGTCTCAAACTATCTCCATGACAAATTTTATCCAAATCAGTTCAGTAGATCCAGAGATTACCCCTTACAACCTCACAAACTTTACCTCTTTATAATATTACTAGCTGACCCTCGGGGCTTCGCTTCCGTCAACTGGCTACCTACCTACCTATCCTGGCTACCCTGGCTAGCCTGCCCTTACCCTGCCTACCTACTAATTTTTATCTATCATCAATAGTTTTCTCAGCGCACGCCAAATAATGTATTTTACAGGCAACATTTTGCTACCTTGCGTTACATTATTGCAATTTTTATAAGTATCTCTAATGTTTTTGAAAATATTTTATTGCCTATGACACTCAGGAATAATGTAGCTTTCTGCTGGTGAAAGAATTTTCAAAATCGGTTCAGTAAATCCAGAGATTATACCTTACAACGTCACAAACTCACAAACTTTACCTCTTTATAATAAACACATCAACACGGTCTAGGGATATTTTTAAAAAAGCGAATTACTATCAATGTGTTAATTATTTATATGACATGTATAAATATAAAAAAGATACGTTATTTAATATTCTACCATTTTTTAATAATGGTTAAAGTACTTCGATTAAAATTTCAGGATTTTATGGAAAAAAAATGAAGCATAGACGGAAACCGTATAGGAATTAACTTTTAATTTATGAGTAAAAACTGAAAAAAATAGAAAAATCATTTAATTTGTGTTTATAAACTTGAAGTTAGTAGTCTGAGAAAGCGCCCATGATGTTCATAACACATCGGCAACGATTCGGCATGCTCAGAACAAGGTTGTCAATGTCTTGCTGCGGAATATTGTCCCATGTCCTTCTGAGGTGCGCAAAAAGTTGATCTTCTGTAGCCAAATTTTCAGGAACTTCCTTCAGAGCTCTTATTTGCAGCATATCCTACGCATGCTCAATGGGATTTAGATCTAGCGATTGAGCAGGCCAGTCTAAGGCCCTAACATTGTGTGTATGTAACCAAGCTGCTACCGTTCTCGCCGTGTGTGCCCGGGCATTGTCGTGCATGAGCAGGAAATCTTGCCCCATTTGTGTTCTGTGGGGCAAGATTACGGGCCTCAGCACCTGTTGGACGTATCGTTCTGCCGTCATATTGCCCCGCAACCAAACGAGATCCGTCCGTCCTCCAAGACGAATTCCTGCCCAAACCATAATTGTTCCTCCTTGGTATGGGTGAACTTTCTGAGGGTTCTGAAGACGGCTCCATCGTCCAGGAACTCGCCAAAAACGCGTCCTTCGTGAATCTGGATGGAAGCCGAACCTGGATTCATCCGCGAACAGCACATTGGACCATTGCTCACGGCCCCAGTCCACGTGGTTCCGAACCCATTCTAATCGTCGTCCACGATTGACTCTCCGTAAAGGTGGGACCCGGAGTGGTCTACGAGAGCGTAGATTCCTTTCATGTCGCCTTCTTACAGTTTGGTCACTCACAAGCACTTGGTGTTCCACTCGCAGCCTTTGGACCAATTGAGTCGCCGTTGCATTTGGTTGAGCTCGCGCAGTAATTTGCAAAAATCGGTCTTGTCTGGGGGTAGTGATGCGACTTGGCCCCCGGTGCCTCTCCGCTACTTCACCTGTGGCACGATAGCGTGTCCACAATCTTGAAATTACATTTTGGTGGGTCCCTATGGCCTCAGCAACATTACGCTGAACAGACCCAGCTTCCAGCATTCCCACAGCTCGTAACATCTCCGCCCTCGTCAAATGTTGGCGTTGCATGGCTACAATACCTCAATTTTAACTTTATCTTTCGTTTAAAAATGAAAAAAAACTGTAACTAAACGTAATTCGTATTGTTTTCTAAATTTCGCACAAATGAAAATTCCCTCTCCTACACTTCAAGACATTTTTATGCAACCGAAACAAAAGAATTTTCAAAAATTTGAATTTGGAATTAGTCTGAGATAAATTACAAACAAATCGGTGTATAAAAGATTCCGATGCGGCCAGTACTTTTCGAGTTATTTAATTGAGTATGAAATATCCCTAGACCGTATTGATGTGTGTATTAGTATAGATAAGATTTTAATGTATTGGTTATTCCTAAATAAATAAATAAAATATAATTACTGGCGTGCTGTTATCTTATGTTCTCTGCCTTCAAACTCAATTCACATAAATAAATTACATTATTTTTTAGCTCAAGTCTGCGGTTTAAATGAAGTATACGATACTTGTGCAAACGGTGGATGTCAAAAAAGAAACTGCTCCCAAGCAGGACAACCCATGCTTTGTATAGATCCCATAAACTGCATCGGAGGATGTGTCTGCCAAAAAGGCTTCTTACGACACGAAAACGGAACTTGCGTACCTGAAAAAGAGTGTCCATGTAAGTATTTTATTTTTTAACAAGTACAGTTGACAAAATACATTCCTTTTCAGGCAGCTAATTTACAACCATTATCTTTTAATCCAAATTGTGCATTTATTCACTGAGGTAACTGAGTTGTCAAGTCTTTGACATTTCTATTCCGAGCTGGTTTTAAGATAGAAAAGTCTTTATGCACACATACTTTATCATAATACATATTGATAGGATAAAAATATTGCCTACTAATCCTTTTGTTGGCTGTTCATACTTATTTATTACAAAAAATATAAATATGTTTACGTCCAGGGCCCAAGCGCAAAATAATCAATTATACTTTCTTTTTTTATTTGCTCAAAAGAGTTATGGTAAATATCGTGACGAATCCGACATGTCCTGTAACCAAAACATTCGAAAACATTGTGATATTTTACTTCTTGAACACTTTAAATGCATCTAACTGTCGATAGAGTGAACCGATTGCTATGAAACAAAAACTAAGTAATACTTCAAATTATGCACAATTTTTATGACAACTCTTCAATAAATGACAGCAAATCTCTCGGGATTGCTGCAATCGCATGTCTGTTTATTGTTTACACCATTTCATAACATACCATCATGCCAGTATGCTCCAAACGGGTACGCAGATGTGTACAGTTCACTCTGGTACACTCTCATTGCACCGGTTATGTTCAAGTTACATGTTATGCGGATTATCTATTCTGTCATCATTGTGGGCATTATATGTACTTTACTATACAACTTGTCCATTATGTACCACTAAAATGGAAAAAATACAACCGACTTCAAAAAATGAAAACAATTTCAATTTCGGAAGTCGGTGTCCCTGTTTTCGTTTCTTCGTTTTTTGACACCGACAGCAGAAATAGGTAGTACTTTTTTGTTTTTTATTTTATTTATATTCACTGACTTCTCCGTCAATTATAAACCAATAATGAAAAGATTTTTTGCGTTTGAAAAGGTATAATCACGAGGTGGTCTCATTATCACTAAGTCAGAATCTGATGATGAGATCCCATGGAAATCGACAGAACGCCTATAATATTATAGGCGATTTTGGTATTTTCATCAACATGGTATGGGGGATGTAGCTGCGGGAGCTCAACTACTTAAATGATAAGAAAATAGAATTATAAACTTATATTATTTCATCAATGTGCCTTGTATATTATCTTCTAATATTCCTAGCGTACCAAATATGCTTAATCTTCCAAAACTAAATATCAGTTGCCAGCTTTAAAGAGGTAGTATCTCATTACACTGGCAAGCATTTCAAGCACTCAAAAAGTATAATTTGTGGACCACAGATGGCCACTGGATCTCATTAATGATAGGTATGTCACGGGTACAAGATATCTCCTCAAATAGTTAAGTGCCAATGATGAAGCAAATACATATAAATAAATGGTACTGATGAAAATAATACAATTGAACTGATCTGATGATAAAGGTAGGCATTGGTAATCCGTTATTCAAGAATGTCACCTAGTCTTGTTTGGGCTTATTGGAATCGTCACGATATGTACTCTGGCTAGAAATGTTCATAGTTATATGAAGAACCAAAAATAAATGAGAAAAATTAAAAACATTTTAACCAAAAAAATCAATCGACTTCCGAAATTGGATATAGCGATTCAATTGATTTGAAAGTCGGTTTAATTTTATAGAAAAGTTTGTATGTGTTACTTTCAAAATTGTAATACCTATTTTATCTCTATAGCACCAAAATGTGGAAAAAACGAAAGACTAGAAGACTGTCCAGATTGGTTGTGCACACCACAAACATGCGACCAATTAGGAAAACCAATAGCTTGTCCAGCATTACTGGGTGACATCAGTCCCAATGGAACTTGCCCAGGAAAACCAGGCTGTGTCTGCATTGATAATTATGTTAGGCATGATTGCGGCGAGTGTATTCCTGTCGATGAGTGCCGTAAGTAAAAGGCCCTTTTACCTTTCATATATTTTTTTTTAACTCTCAATTTTTAAAGCTTGTTGAGTGATGTCAAGTCATTTGATTGGCTATTGTCATTTTGCTCAACAAATCTCAATAGCAATCATGTGACTTTATTACAATGAGATTTACTTGTCAGAGACTTTTCCAATTTTTTTTAAAAGCTTTTGTTAAACAACACTTATAAGGAAAAATGAATAACTAATTTGAAATTGTTAAACTAGGAAGTACTAAAACTGTATATTTTACAACTTTTTCGTTTACAGCATCCTGCGGTGGAGATCCTAACGCGGTGTCAGGTTGCGGTACGAACTGTGGAAGACTGTGCTCAAACTACAAGGAAAAGAACATCATTTGTACGTTTATCTGCAAAATCAATAGCTGTGATTGTAGAGAAGAATTCGTATTCGACAGCAACATTGATAAGTGTGTCCTTCCAGAAGAATGTAGTATGTATCCTTCCCAATTTGTTTTATCACATTTTTCACCACCTTTCTGCCAATCTGCCTCATTGGTCTAAAGCGCTACTACGGTGCACGAGGTCATGGGCTTAACCCGCGTAAAAAGTGTTTTATCATCACAAGGGAATACAAACTATCCTATGTCCTTCCCAAGCGTTTCTAGCTATCTCCATACCAAATTTAATCTAAATCGGTTTAGTAGATCCAGAGATTACCCCCTACAACCTCACAAACTTTTCATCTTTATAATATTAGTATAGATAAGATTTTAATAGGTAACTGTTGGTTATTCATAAATAAATAAATTAAATATAATTACTGGCGTGGTGTTGTTATGTTCTCCACCTTTATACTCAATTTTACATTATTTTGTAGCTCAAGTCTGCGGTTTAAATGAAGTCTACGATACTTGTGCCAACGGTGGATGTCAAAATAGAAACTGCTCTCAAGTAGGACAACCTACGCTTTGTATAGACCCCATAAAATGCATCGGTGGATGTGTCTGCCAAGAAGGGTTCTTACGACACGAAAACGGAACTTGCGTACCTGAAAAAGTGTGTCCATGTAAGTATTTACTTTTTAATAAGTACAGTTGACAAAATTGGTTCGTGTTCAGGCAGCTAATTTACAATTTACAACTACAAACTTTTAATCCAAATTGTGCATTTATTCACTGAGGTAACTGAGTTGTTAAGTCTTTGACATTTCCATTCCGAGCTCGTTTTATGTTTGAAAAGTCTTTATGCATACATACTTTATCAAAGTACATATTGATAAGGTTAAAATATTGCTTATCACATTCTTTTGTTGGTTCATTCTTATTTAATGCATAAAAAAAATATTAAGTCGTGGGTCCAAGCGCAAAATAATCAATTATACTTATTTTTTAACTTCCTTAAAACACTTAAGGTAAATATCGTGACGCAACCGGCATGTCCTGTAACCAAAAAAATCGAAAACATTGAGTTGTGATATTTTACTTCTTGAACACTCTAAATACATCTAACTTTGATAGAGTGAACCGATTGCAATGAAATAAGGACTAAGTAATACTTAAAATTATGTAGAATTTTCATGTATAAAAGTTTTCTACATCGGTTACGTACATTTTACGTGATGCGTGCACAAATAAATAGACAACCAGATAAACAGACAAACCGAGAAAAATGCCAAATATGCTGGTTATATTAGTTCTGTTATGGCGGTGTCGTGTTCCTGGTTAACAAATCCATCTGTGGCAACTTGTGGAAGTCTCTAGTGTGTCGAACAGGGTAGCGTACCTCATAGTAAAGCTAACCGACAGGTATAGCCTCAAGGTAGTGCAAGTCTACGCACCGTTCTCGGCACATTCGGACGACGAAATGGAGGAAATGTTCGAGGACATTAACAAGGCCTTGCACTCCACCACTAAGACCCACTAAAGCGTTGTCATGGGGGATTTTAACACTAAAGTGGGAGTACAAAATTGCAGCGAATCGGTAGTAGGATCCTGCGGGTTTGGTAGAAGAAATCACAGGGGGCAAATGCTTTCTAGAGAAGGAGGGGCTTTTCGTAATGAATTCCTTTTTTAAGAAACAGCCCCAAAGGAAGTGGATGTGGCACTATGATCAAAAATGAGATAGACTTCATCATAACAGATAAAAAGCATATATTCAGGGATGTCTCAGTGATCAACAGGTTTAATACCGGCAGCGATCACAGACTTGTTCGAGGCTCTCTGAATATCAACTTCAAACTTGAGAGAACTAGTTTGATGAAGTCTAGGCTCTGTCCAAACATGCTCCAAACTATGTTAGGATCTGAAGCGTTCCAGTCAGACCTGGAGAACCGGTTCGCTGTCTTGGTGCAAATCCTCAGGGAGGAAGGTACGAGCTTTTGTAAGATGCGGCGTATGGGCTGGAAGTCTAAACTTTCGGAAGAGACTCCAAAGCTCATGACGGAGCGACGTGAAAATCCACTAGCCCCTTCGTCAGAACAGCGGACACTCAACAAAATAATTAGGAAACTGGTACGATGTGACCTCCGACGATCCAATACGCTCACTATAGAGAAAGCGATTGAGCAAAACCGGGGGTCCGAAGTGTTCTTCCAGCGACTTGGGAGGAGCCATCTGACGAAACTGGCTAAATCGAGTGGGGATATCGTCGTTTCGAGGCCGGAGATTCTATCGGAAGTAGAAGACTTCTACAGCCAACTGTACGCTTCGCATGCATCTCAGCCTGATCCTGAAAATGAGGATTCAAGAGCCACCTTAACCCGCCATTTTACAGAAGACCTGCCTGAAGTACGAGGCGGCTCTCAAACAGCTTAAAAATGGAAAAGCCCCTGGCGTGAACGGGATTACAACCGAGCTTCTGAAAGCGGGAGGACGCCAGGTATTGAAGGAGCTTGAATAGCTCTTTAACTCTGTCCTGTTCTCTCAGAACTCCAAGGGCGTGGCAGAGGAGCGTGGTCGTTCTTTTCTTCAAAAAGAGTGACAAGACCCTTTTGAAGAATTACAGATCCAGTTCGCTTCTTAGTCACGTTTATAAGTTGTTTTCGAGAGTCGTCACGAATCGTCTAGCGCAAAGTCTTGACGAGTTTCAGCCACCGGAGCAGTCCGTGTTCCGAGGAGGATACAGCACCATAGACCACATCCACACAGTGCCGCAAATTATACAAAAGTCCGAGGAGTATAATCGGCCCCTGTGTTTTGCTTTTGTGGACTATGAGAAGGCTTTTGACTCCATCGAAACCTGGTCTGTTTTGGAGTCTATGGAGCGATACATCCAAGTGCTGAGATGTCTTTATGAAAACGCAACAATGACCGTCCAAAGTCAGGACCGGCAAACTAGACATATTTTACTGCGTCGTGGGGTGAGACAAGGAGACGTAATATCCCCGAAATTGTTTAGTAACGCGGTGGAGGATATGTTTAAGACGCTGGACTGGGAAGGACGCGGTATTAATATAAACGGCGAGTACATCTCACACTTGAGATTTGCGGATGACGTCGTCATAATGGCAGAGTCGGTGCACGATTTGCACCAGATGCTGGATAGCCTAGCTGATTCTTCTGAAAGCATCAGTCTCCGGGTGAAGTTGGACAAAACCATTTTTTTTTTATCCGGGCTGGAAAATCCTCATTGATTGGGAGGGTCTGTCAGACCCCTATTGACTAAAAACCACCCAGGTGTTCCATCTCACACCTTTGCTGGGGGTCCTGGGAACAACTATACTTCCGCAACCCCCGGCTAGTGCCAGCCCGCATCCGCGGGCCTCGATCTCGGGTTGGGGGGGAGTGAGGTGTTGGACTCCCCCCGCGACGTCTAAGAGGGGCGCGCGTGGAACACTACGCGTTGCCACCTCGGGTCCTGATGTATGAGGGGCAACGGACGTCCCCGAGTCCGTCGCTCCTAGACCCATTTAAGGGGGCTGGAAGAGGGCGTTGTTCGCCCTCCGCCGATGCCCGGGGCGTCTGCTGCGGATCGAGTGAGCGAATTAAATCTTCCTCTCCCTCTCCGCAGCCTCCTTCTGCGAGACGACTGTTTCGCAGAAGGATACAACCGCGTCCCAGGACTCTTCGCTGCCGATCATACATTCGACTACGGCTGGCAGTGACAGGTCACTGCCTACTTCTGAGATGAGGGCAGGGCATGGCTCCTCCCAAGCGGCACACTCTGCCAGCGTATGCCACGCCGTATCCTCCCGGCAGTCGACGCAGTGGTGACACCGGGCGTCCGGCTGTTATGCGACACAGGTACTTCCCGAAGCAACCATACCCCGAGAACACCTGTCACCCGAAACGACAGGGAGCCGTGCCTCCTCCCGAGCCAGCGCTCGAGCACTGGCAGGACCGCCTCGATGGTAATGTGGCCGGCGGTAGGGCGTGAAAGCCTGTCCTGCCATTCCGCCACAACTTGGACAAAACCCAGGTTATGTTCAATTCACACGTCACTCCGGGATCGATTGTGGTCAATGGCGGTGCTCTCAAAGTTGTTCGAGAATACGTTTACCTCGGGCAAACTTTGCAGTTTGGTAAGAACAACTTTGAGAAGGAGGCTAGCAGAAGAATACAGCTGGGCTGGGCGGCGTTTGGAAAACTTCGTCGAGTCTTCTCGTCGCGTATCCCACAAAGCCTGAAGACTAAAGTGTTCAACCAGTACGTACTACCTGTTATGACCTACGGTGCCAAAACGTGGACACTCACAATACGGTTGGTTCATCAGTTCAAAGTTGCTCAGCGAGCTATGGAAAGGGCTATGCTCGGAGTCTCTCTAAGGGATCTAATCCGAAACGAGGTGATCCGGCAGAGAACCGAAGTTGTCGACATAGCTCACAGAATAAGTAAGCTGAAGTGGCAATGGGCCGGCCATATAAGTCGTAGAACCGATGACTGTTGGGGTAAACGTGTTCTTGAGTGGAGACCACGAACTGTTAAACGTAAGGTAGGACGCCCTCAGGCTAGGTGGAGCGATGACCTTCGCATGGTGGCTGGTAGCAATTGGATGACAGTTGCCGAAAATCGAACCAAATGGCTCGCAATTGGAGAGGCCTAAGTCCAGCAGTGGACTGCTATAGGCTGATGATGATGATGATTAGTTCTGTTGGCTATCCTTTAACACCTTCGCAATTTTTTTTTTTTTTCTTTGTACAAACACGACTCTTCTTTGGATTTATTATATGTATTGATGATTGTTTTGTAATTTATTTAATTACAACAGTAGACTGCACAAAACGACACGAAGTGTACGACCCCTGCCCTCACACCTGTCCACCACAAACTTGCACCGCCATTGGGGTTCCCTATGACTGTCCAAACCCACCTGAAGGTGAAGAATTCTGCCAACCAGCATGTCGCTGTGAAGACGGCTACTACAGAAATTCTGTTGATGAATGTATTTCAGAAGAAGATTGTTGTAAGTAATTTTTATCAGCTAAGTATTTTCCTCAATAAAATAATAGTAAGAGGCTCTTGCATTTTTTCGATAGTTTGATGTTTTTGGCATGTTGCAATTCATTTTAGGAGATGTTTGGTTTCTTAACCAGAGTTTCCGGAGGTACTATAAAACTTTAAGGTCTCATCGGAGCGTGTAAAGTTTAGATAATAATAGTCCTCCAGACCGAATTTCAACCTCGGCAGTCAATGTCTGTGGAGACTAGCCATCGGCTCTTCTTGCACTCTGTTCGCTTACTCTTAAACTTTAGATGATATTTTGGCAAAGGCTAGGTACCGTTTTCAAAGGTACCGTTTTTTTTTAAATAATAATTCAATTTGATTCACAGTAAAATGTACGGGAATCAACGAACACTTTTCTTGCGGCCCGGAATGCGACAACGTGTGCAAAACTTTGTCTGAACAGAACCAAACAAATTGTCCTATCAAAAATAAGAAATGTATTTCTCAATGTTACTGTGATGAAGGATATGCTCGAGATGATAATCGCATCTGCATTTCTATTGACCAGTGTGGAGGTAAGAACGTCGGTAAATTAAAAAACCATTCCATTGAATTATTAGAGCGATTGTTGTCAAAATCAAACAAATAATAATATTTCTTAGGATGCAAACCACCTCAGTTTAAAAGTCCATTATGCTTGGGCAGAAATAAGTGGAAGAAACTTCTCAGCAAAAAAGTATTTCAATTTAGGATAGAAATGCTACAAATTCAAATGTTTATTGCATGTCACGTGTGTTTATCAAGATCTTATTAACAGTAATACAATTCAAATGCACGGCAATTTAGTCATAAATACTTAGCTCATTATAAAATCAATTAATGTAAATTAGAAAAATATAATTTGAGTTTTAATTATAATCAAATGATGCTACAGAATAACAATTATAAAATAATGATAGCATCTTGCAGTGGTGGCTTAGCGGTATCGGCCGCGTCTTATAAGTTGTAGCTCGTAGGTTCCCAGGCAGGCGCTTTACTTTGTATAAATTATTTCACCACCACTGGTCTCAAAACGGTGAAGGAAAACATCATGAGGAAACCGGCATGTCCTAGAAACAAAAAATCGAATACATGTGACATCCACCAACCCGCATTGGGCCCGCGTAGTGGATTACGACACATTCCCTCTCACGCAGAGGAAGCCTGTGTCCCAGCAGTGGGACATTAAAATGCGATGATGATGATAATAGCATCTATGCTATACAGACACATTACACTATATCTTCTTCGGAATGTAACAGTGATGATTTTAACTTCAAAATCCAGCTCTTGGTCTATAATAATCTTATCGTTTTGTATGTTCTAGTATCTTGCCATGGGGATCCAAATGCTATACCAGGTTGTGGTAGTCATTGCAATGACCGTTGTTCCAACTACAACGAACGAGTGCTCGCTTGTCCACTCTTCTGCTTGCTTGATGGTTGTGACTGCAAACCAGGCTATATTTTCGATGACAATCTGGGGAAATGCGTGCTGCCTAAAGACTGCAGTGAGTATTATAATATGAATAGCTGCATTTTCTTCATCTTTGATTTTAAAAGGGACTGTAAAAAGGTGTACAGTATTATTGTTAATATAGCTAAAGGAATTAACAAGCTAAATAAAAAAATCCCCGACACATTTTTATTTCATGCTACATAATTTACCTAGTAGTAGACACGCTTCGATCGACAATCTATTGAACACGTAATTTTGACACGATATCCGATTCAAACAATAAAACGCCCATAACTTTTGAGTGGCTGAACCGATTTTCATCAAACATAGCTAAGAACACTCTTCAAAATCGGTTCATCCGTTTAGGAGCTATGATGTCACGGACAGATACATAGACACACAGGTAGACCTACTCACGTCAAACTTATAAAACCCCTCTTTTTCCGTCGTGGGTTAAAAAACCGATGTCTCGCCTCCGTCACTTTTAGCTACACGATGACTTTATCATTTATTATATTTTAGGTTAAGGGGATAAAAGTAATTGTGAATATCAAAAACTTTTACTCTGCGATCAACGTATGTAAAAAAAACAGCTGTTCAGTACATTTTATATTCGCAAAACTCGACAGGATGAAGGGAACATTAAGATTTTTTCTCCGTTAATCTCAAAGTGAAAGTTGTTAATTTTTATGAATACTTTGTCCCCAAAGAAAGATTTCCCATTAAAAGTGACACTCTTTTTTTTTGGTTGAGGAATCATCCAATGACTTCGCCTGATCTGGGTGAAGCGGGAGGGCGTGTCAGACTTTTATTGACTGAAACTTACCCATGTTACTTCAGTTGCTTTTGCCAGGGCCACATTAACTCACTTTCAAATTTATCCACGACACAGACAGGCATCGGCCCTAGCGGACCCCGTCATATTTTGCTGAGATCTCTTTGAGGCGTGCTTGGAACGCTACGCACCGTCGAGCCGGGTATTTTTTGGACGGCAAGCATTACTTTCCGTCCGCAAGACCCCGCGGTGGCTGGGATTCGGCTTGCCACTCCCGACGCCTAGGGAGTATCCTGCGGTGGCTATGGGCTTAATAAAGGCGTCTCGGTTGCGTCTCCCTCACGCTTTCCCCCTCCTCATTTGCAAGCATTCCTGCTTCGCAGAAGAAGGTGACAGCTTCTCATGCCCTCTCGCCCCGTACCATGGCCTGAACGAGGACCGGACGTGAGAGGTCGCCACCGCAAACCGCCTTCACGAGGTGGTGCTCCGAGCGAGGTAGACCGCCACCATATACTCCACCGTGTCCTCCGGGTGGTCCACACAATGGTGAAACCCGGGCGTTTCCTCCCACCGTATCCTACACAGGAACCTCCCAAAACAGCCGTGTCCGGTGGGGACCTGCGTCATGCGGAAAGTGAGGACGCCCTGGCGCCTCTCAAGCCACTCCTTAAAGAGGGGCTTTATCACTGCAACTGTGGCGTGCCCAGCGTTGGGTTGTGATCAAAAGCGCGACAGTCTCGTATACAAAACTCCAAAGTCAAAGTCAAAATTCTTTATTTCAATTAGGCCATTAAGCGGCACTTTTGAACGTCAAAAATTTATTTTTTCTATCATCCGGCGTAATTACAGACACAATAGAATATAATTAAATGGACGCCTTATAAAGTCGCGCGCCGGCTGACGGTTCTACCGTACATTCGGCAAAGTAGCTTCTTATGGAAAAGAACGAACAAGAAACTCCACACTTACTCTTTTAAAATAAAAGTGTTTTACATTATTTATATACATACATTACTTCATATACGTGAGGATGATGCACCCAGAATAACACTACATACTATAACTACGTATAGGTATAAAGTATTACAAGCACTAACAGGTAAATTCATTCATTTGTTAAGTAGCATCATGATTTTCAAATACTTACAAATATTGCAAACATGGGTAAAATATCTAATTCAACGGGTTAAACTAACACTTCGACACAGTGTGCGAGTCAATATCTTAAAACAAAAAAAAATTCAATAACTATGATATATATATTTAAATTAACAAGTTTGATTCCAATAGCATTTTTTACCCAGAATCAGTGAAACAGACCAAAATATTTATTTGATGATATACTTTTAGCACCTGTTTGTGGAGCCGACGAAGTTTACAATGCTTGCATCAACGGTGGATGTCAGAAGAAGAACTGTTCTGATTTAGCACGCCCTATTATTTGCATACATCCAAAGGAATGTATAGACGGCTGTCTTTGTAAAGAAGGAATGTTAAGAGCTGACAACGGAACTTGTGTGCCTATTGATGATTGTCCTAGTAAGTTTAATAACCTTATAAGCCATGGAATCTAAAGCCCCCGAGCCACATTTTTGTGTCAAATTTAGACTTAAATTATTATAACTTAACCAAATTAAGACCAGACCGTGAAAACGAATCACTCAATTTCCAACAAGGTATTTCTTAAATATTATAAGCAAACACGAATTGAAAACCTGTTAATCTTTGCTATGACTGTTTTCAGCACCAGTTTGTCCAAAGAATGAAGTCTTCGATAGATGTGCTAATGGAGGCTGTCACAGAAGAAAATGTTCAGAATTGGCAGGCCCTATCATTTGTACAGACCCTGACGAATGCATCGGAGACTGTGTTTGTGTTAAAGGATATTTAAGAAACGAAGACGGAGTTTGTGTGCCAGAAATCCATTGTAATCGTGAGTACCCTGATTTTCATTTAATTCATTCCACAACATAACAGGGTGGTATGTCTGTTGTGTGGAGACATGTATAACTTCACCACTCTTTTGCCCTGGTACAACAATTTATATAACATGTGATAACTTAACCAAACGCGGTCCGCGTAACCGTCGCGGTTACGCGGACCGCGTAAGAGCGGTAACAGCGCGCCTCATCGGCCAGTGACACTTTGTTGATGTGTTGGAAGCAACTTTTTTTTTTGACATTTGAGGACTCGTTTATGAGGCACGTCTAAGCTCCAGTATTTACACTCATCGCATATTGGATCAACATACAACAAGCTAAATGGTGACAAGTATATCATAACATATTTTAAATAAACATGTTAGGATCACCTGAAACTAAAATGAAATGTTCTTCGGACACTCATTTGAATAGAGCGCCTGCAGCGAGTGACGAGCAATATAACCGTAAACGTAAACAGCCTGAGTCAGAATTTTCTGAGGCGATTAGTGCATTATCACTGGATCTGAAAAATACTTTGAGCGAGTGGCGACGTGACATGGATGGCAGATTATCGATAATTTCCAACAGCGTTGCTAGTATAACAACAGAATTAGCCGCTATAACGGAAGTCACCACTGCAATCAAAAGCGATGTAAGTTTTCTCCGCTCGGAACAGCTGTCTATCAAACAAAGCATAAGAAAGCAAGACGAAAAGCATAGTGCACTGACAGAAGAACTAGTCGACATACGTAAGTCCATTCAACATATCATGGACGAGCAAACGGACATTCTAGAGCAAGTCGCTGATTTAAAAAAACACAACAAAAATATAGAGGATTTGCAAATTACTATGGCTGGTCTACTGGCTAAGATAGACTACATGGAACAAAGCGCTCGAAGTTGCAATATTGAGTTGTGTAACATACCTGAGAGGCGAGGTGAAAACCTAGTTACTCTGATTGAAATCATCGGAACTAAAATAAATTTTAAAATAACACAGAAAGACCTAGTCGCCATACATCGCGTCCCTCATGCTCATGAACATAACGATAGACCCAAAAATATAATTGTAAAGTTTACTTCTCGAATACAGAGACAACATGCTCAGCGCCTGCAGATTATTTAAGAACCTGAACGCAGATTTACTTGGCTTCTCAAACTCAAAATTACCAATTTACGTTCATGAACATTTGACCCTGAAAAATAAGCAGTTTTTTCGGGAATGTCGTAATGCAGCCGCCAAACATAGCTTCAAGTTCGTGTGGGTCAAGAATGGCACCATCCTTGTCAGAGAAAAGGAAGGAGCTCGAGCATTCGCCATCAAATCTACGCAAGACGTTGGTAAAATTAAACCCGCCTCGCCGACGGCGGCTGGATCTTCAGTTGTTATTTGACACTATAACACTATTTATTCAGAACTTTGAACCGTGCTACCGACCGATGTTGCTATCTTTGTTTTGCCAAGTCTATGTGTTTATTATGTTATTTTGTTTTTGTTTCGCAACTATCCTCTAAGTTATTATTGGTTTATAACAGTATGCTCAAGCATTTGTTTAATGTGCCACTATATTGCTCATATTACATCGCTGTCGTGTTGCTCGATTCACTTGCAGTTGGGAAAGCTTTATTAATATTTTATATTGTCATACTTATTAGTAGTTTTTTCTTCAGTAATGTATGATCTATCTCTTACTGTTTACTATCAGAACTGTAGGGGAGTTCGCACCAAACTGCATGCGCTATACGTAAATATATTGGCTAACTGCTACGACGTTATTGTCCTAACGGAAACCTGACTTACGCCGGAGATATCTGACGCCGAATTAATTGATGATCGCTATACTGTATACAGGTGCGACCGCGACCGTGAAGCCACTGGTAAGAAGGAAGGGGGTGGAATACTGATAGCGATTCTCAAATCATTACGTGCGGTTAGAATCAAACCTGTCCCAACTCTATATGCCAGCATTGAATATGTTATTATTCAGATACCCAGCAAAAACAGGGGTAAATTACATATAATTAGTGCAGCCTATATACCACCAAAAACTGCGGAATCTGTCTATGATTCCTATTTTCAAATGTTAGATGCCTACCTTATCAGTACTGAAGTCGAACGCTTCTACCTGATCGGTGATTTCAATTTACCTGCTCTTAAATGGGATACCAACACCAGTAACCACTCCACCTTTGGTCAAGTCTGCGGAAATAACGCCCCCGTGAGTAGAGTTGTGAGTAATTTTCTGTACTCACATAACGCTATCCAGTACAACACACATAAAAACATACGTAATAATATATTCGATCTCTTTATCAGTAACGGTGACTGCACATTGTGCGAAACCAATGACATTTTATTACCTCCTGATCAATATCACCCCCGTTTTATGTATTAATCCCTTTACAGACACGAAATAGTAATATGAAACGCAATACAACTAAAAGGTTTAATTATTTTAAAGCTAATTATGACGCTATTAACCAATATTTATCGGAAATAAACTGGGACTACTCTCTACGTAACTGCTCTGTAGAAGAGTCACTGGACCTTTTCTATAATCAAATTTTTAATGTTATCAAATCGCATATACCTTTAACAACAGTAAAGTCGTCGAGGTTCCCAGTTTGGTTCTCACCGGCTCTCATACATATATTTAGGAACAAGTGTAGAGCCTGGATCAAGTGGAAACAATATGAAAATTTATCTGATTACGAACAGTTCTCGCTTTTCAGATCCCGATTCCATGTTGAGTGCAAAAATTGTTATGACCGGTATATCAATACGGTTGAGGACAGTATTAAACAAAATGTAAATTATTTTTGGAAATTCGTCGCGAATCGAAAGACATCTAAAGGAATTCCCTCTACTATGCGTTTTAAAAATTAATCTTCGAACAACCCTAATGAGATCTGCAATCTTTTCTCTGTGTATTTTAAATCTGTCTATGAACCTTCCTCCTTCTCAAATGATTTTTGCTCAAACGCAGATTATGCTGAGTGCTGTAATGTTGTGGACAATATTCAATTCTCAGTTCAGCAGGTTTTGAGACACCTGGAAACTTTGGATATTTCAAAGGGCCCTGGTCCCGATGCACTTCCTGCAATATTTCTCAGAAATACTGCCCGCAATATATGCGTTCCCCTACAAATAATTTTTAATCGATCCTTGTCACAAGGAATATTACCTGATTCTTGGAAGCGAGCTAACGTAACACCGGTGCTTAAGTCAGGCCCTTCAGATGATGTCGAGAACTATCGCCCGATATCAATATTGGCGACCTTATCGAAAATCTTTGAAAAGCTTGTACATAGTGTACTTTATCCGTTGCTGCATAATATTATTGCTCCGCAACAGCACGGTTTTGTTAAAAAAAGATCTACGGTAACTAATCTAGTAGCATATTCGGAATATATTTTTAATGATATGGATGCTGGTATTCAGTTGGATTCAGTCTATACTGATTTCCAGAAGGCGTTCGATAAGGTTGACCACGAGCTCCTATTGAGAAAAATTGCGTTTAATGGCATACGTGGGAACCTGTTGAGGTGGTTTTCATCGTATGTTTCCAACAGGACGCAGCGTGTCGTGATAAATGGTTATCAATCATCTTCTATAGCCGTGACATCAGGTGTTCCTCAAGGATCGATTTTAGGACCCCTTCTCTTTATATTATTCATTAATGATATAGGCAAATGTTTCCAAAATTCAAAATTTCTTTTATACGCTGATGACTTAAAAATATTTAGGCCAATTAAAAACCCTAGCGATTGTCTTGCTTTGCAAAGTGACTTAAATAGACTGTCTGAATACTGCGGGTGTAATAAACTAAAACTAAGCGTGCCTAAATGTTGTTATTTGAGCATTACCAAGAACAAAAACATTCTCAGCTACCAGTACTCTCTAAATGGTGTCATTTTAAATAGAGTTACCATGGTTCGCGATCTGGGTATCATTTTTGACGACAAACTTCACCTTGATGACATCAATACAATTATTAACAAGGCTTGGCGCATGTACGGATTTGTTATGCGATCAGCCACTGAATTCGTGCGCCCTCAGACCTATCTCTATCTATACAAGACCTTAATTAGATCTCAGTTGGAGTATGCAGTTTCGGTGTGGAATCCCCTATACATGAAATATTCTAACTGCCCAGAAATGGTACAAAATAAATTTTTAAGGTCTATGACTTACAGATGCTTTCACTCTTCCGCGTCTTATGTCGATTTACTGAGAAAATATAATCTTCTAAGCCTTACGGGCCGTCGTATGTTTCTGGAGACCGTGCTCCTGTACGACTTCTGCAAAAATACGTATGACTGTGCCGATATTTGTAAAAGAATTTGTTATTTAGTTCCCAGGAGTATACATTTGCGTGCAGCGCGCAAGCAACCGTTGTTTGTGGTGAGAGCATGTAGAACAAATGCTGGTGTTCGAGCACCGTTGCGTCGTCTTGTTGACAATTATAATGAACACTTCCTTGACATTGATTTATTCTGTGCAACACGTGGAAAATTCCAAAATTCGATTCGCAATGCGATCAAGGAATTAGACAGGAATTGGAGGTGGCAAAGATAGAATTATCCTTTTCATCTTGGATTATTGTAGGTCAATATGTTTTGTTTTGTATTCATTGCACATTTACATATCATTAGATTATATGATTATACATACTTTTATTTAAGGTTTAAATTTACTGTCTTTTTTGCAATAATATTTTTTCTTTGAAGCGTGTTATTAATATTTTGATTGTATGCTGTGAATAACGCTGTTGATTACATAATTGTTAATTTTAAGTTTTATGTATTTATGCTTTATTATGTAATTGTTTGTTGTTCCAAATAAAATAAAATAAAATAAAATAATCCATCCCCATTACTCATCTGGAGATGACTAAACAGACCATAATCAATTTACTTATATCTTACAGCTCAATGTCTCAAACCGCACCAAGTCTTCGACTTTTGCCCTTCGACATGTCCTCCACAAACGTGCGAGAGTCTCGACATGGCTTACATCTGTCCCATCGAGTGGGGCCAGGAGCCTCCCTGCCAACCAGCCTGTGTCTGCGAAAAAGGATACTTCTTCAACTTGATAGGGGAGTGTGTCTCTGAAGAAGACTGCTGTGAGTAGTCTATATATACATCGAAAAGTATTTCAAACTTGTACATTGAAACTATCTAAATAATTGTCCCATTATTCCCTTGAGTGCAATTGGGAACTTTGGTGCCCAGAAACATCTGTTTTTTTATTATGTCTGCTAATTAGCACTCAACGGAATTAGTACTCAATTGTAATAATCTAATTTAATCGTGAGTTTTGAAAGATTCATTATCTTATAAAATTTGGTCCTTAGAGACCTTAGAGTCTTTGATTAAATACAAATCCTGTCAGTGATAAAACTTACCTTGAGTCAGTCCCAATGGTCAATTTGTCGTTCCAGCAGAATGTGTTTGCTATAATCTGTAGGTGTTTATGTTACCTACCACCAATTTCAGAATAGTAAACTGTCACCCATCTCGGCTAACAAAATTAGATCCACACCTATTTCTACGATATTTCTAACAATAATGACTTTTCAGTAAAATGCATGGGACCACACGAATACCACTCATGTGGCGGTGCATGTGACAACGTCTGCCTCACACTGAACGAACAGAGTCAGGCCAACTGCCCCATCGTCAACATTAAATGTAATGAAAAGTGCTACTGCGAAGAAGGATATGCCAGAAATGCCAGTGACGTCTGCATACCCATCAAGGACTGTCCACGTAAGATTTTACTTGAAATACTTCTTAATTCTGTTGTTTTTCTGCTCTTTGTAAAAACTCGTCCGGAGAAGTAGCTGTCCCAACATTTTGCTAAAACTCCACCGCCTCGTTGCTTTCTTGCGCGCAAACTCGACTGTTACATGAATCTAGTCTTGCGATGCATACCCAGGCAGGGTAACGTAATTGGGTTTTAAGTTCTGTATTTCTTAGTACTAGACCGATTGCGCACACAATATTGTGTACTAAAATCTCTTGCTTAGCTCCGTTGGCCACCGTAAATAAAATTGAATCAAGTGCATTGACTGACTGGACTCGATTCGACTGGTAGAAAATGCCTAAAGCATTAAACCCACCTCTGTACGTTTGTGTGCTTAATTAAATAAGTAATAATAAGGAGCACAATTAATTCACCATAATCTTCAACTACCTCGTCTTTGCCCGACTATGTTTGAGTCAGCTTCTAGGCTAGTGAATGCAGCTGTAAACCAGAATTTTAGGTGATTAATTATTCCTAAAAATCTTTTTCCCTGTAGCTTCCCGATGTGGTCCTGACGAGAGATACGAAGAGAGTCCCTGCCGGGTGTGCGAGCCTCTTACCTGCTGTGAAGTTGGCAAGAAACTGGAGTGTCTACCTGTAGAAGATGATGACTGCGATGATACGCCAGGCTGCATCTGTAAATACGGTCTAGTGAGAAATGACGACGGTGTTTGCATTCCTATCTCTGAATGTCGTTAGTAATTCACTTTTTTATAGTATCAGTAGGGACTTACCTTTTTATTTTATTGGTATCTCATAATAATACGTTGATATGGACATTAAATTGTAAAAAAATAAAATGTGAAAAGAAGATAAAAATAAAGTTAATAAGTAGAACAAATCTTTTTAATCCATCCATGAAATAACATGGCTATTATATTTAAAAATGCACCTTGCATTTTTAAATATAATAGCCATGTATAATAGCCATTTCTTTAAACCTATTTTAGGATTCAACAAGGAATCAGACCATTTTGAATCAGGATTTTTTATACTTGCACTAAACACATTTATTTAATTTTAGCTATTAAGAAACAAACACCTAAAAAGAAATAATGCAATAAATGTTTGTCAAGGTTTTATAAATTAAGGCTCAGTTTTTCTCACCTTAGTTGAGTTAACTTCAATAGTTAACTCAACTAAGGTAGAAATAGCTAGGAATATGTTTCTTCTAGGCAATCGTGCTTCACCGTTGACCATTTCATCGCTTACCATCAGGAGAGATGGTGGTCAAGCGCGAGCTTATCAAAAACAAAACATAAACAATGTTTAAAAATGCTGGTAGATATCTCTGTTAGCGATAAGACCGCCTTTGTTCCCGTATAAATAAGTTTTTCTTTTAAATGTGTTTATCTGTGTTCAATAAAGTATATTCCATTCTCATTCATCAATGGTAAAAATCTATGGTAAAATGCGTTTATTCTTTAATGTTAAGTCTAACAAATGGCAAATAATTCACTCTCCAAGTTATTTGAACATCACAGCAAAAAAAAATACCCGTCTGCTTAAAAAGCGAACTAAAAAGACGTAAACAAGAAGAAATTCATGCTGTGCAGTCGGAGGATACATATTCGCGAGCTACCAAAACCAGATGTATCCTCCGACTGCACAGCATGATTTTCTTCTTGTTTACGTTTTTTTAGTTCGCTTTTTAAGCAGCCGGGTTTTTTTTTATTACCTTTTTTATTTACTACATTTTAGTTGTTTTTTTATTAACAACATATAAGTGTTATATATTTTTGAAATCACCTCTTAAAACCCTTTATTTTGATACCCCACACGACGGATTTGGAAGGAAAAAAGAATTCGCTCACAAAATGTTTTTCATTTTAATGTAGCCAGTGACACTCGCAGGGTTAGGACGAATCGATTGACGTAAGAATCATCAAAATCGGGCAACGCGTTTTGTCCCTAGAACGCCGCATAGGAACAAACATACATACATACGTACATACATATATACATACATACATAGACTGATAAACACATTACCCTCCATCGGCAGTCGGATAAAAAATAATTAAAAAACGCATTTTAGTGAAATTTAAATCCATTGGTAAGCATATTTAACCATTAGTTGAGATAACTACGGATAAATTGCCCGTATAAGCCATATAATGGGCAGTTGGTCAGTGTACAAGCCAAGAAATAAATACGTTCGTTATATAAAAAGAGAAAAGCAATGTTTTTGCAATTTATGCTTTAAAATTAAAAACAATATTGTCTCTTTAGTCTAGTGGTCGCAAGCGCTACTGCTGAGCATGAGGTCCTATGTTAGATTCCCTTGTCGGGCAAAATGTTATTGGGACTTTCCATCTAGAATTTCTCAGTAGTAGCCTGGACTTGTATCCATATTTGGCCATATTTGGGACTTAAAAATAACTGATGAAATATGGCCGTATTACGTACGAGAATTTGTGAGTTGATTTGCTGGATTTCTTACCTTTGAGAAGGAGACTGTATAGTTGGGGCTATCTGTGAAGGATACTGTTTGACTGGGGCTGACTGTCCGGCTAAGACCGAAGGTTCGGCTAAGGCTGGTGCACATGGACCTCTACCCCTTCGGGGAACACGGGTGTAATGTGACTCAAACGTTTTATCCTAAGAAAAGAAGGAACCCTTAATACACAAATAAAACTTGTTTACGGCCAATTTATCATAGTCGTTAGTTATTTCAAAACAAGAATTCTAATCTAGAAAGTTAGGTTCGCTGTGTATATGTAATTGTGCATGACATTGTTGTACACGCATTCGTGGTTTTAGCTTAACGTAGTAAAGGTTTCAGTACCGAATTAAAATAGGTAAAATATACCGTGCAGCGTAAGGAATTGACAAAATGTTTAAGTCTATACACTTGGTGGTCTCACTAATTCTACTGTATGCAGCGTGTTACCGTGCAAGTAAATAATATTTTTTACCTCTTCATTATCATCCGCAGCCCGACTTCGCCCATTGGTGCATAGACCTCTCTTTTGTTGTGCTCATCCAGGACCATCATTTGATGATTAACATTTCCTCTGCCAGTTCTTAGAAGCCACTCATTTCTTATTACCCAACACTATAAAATGTATTCCATCACCTTTTCCATCAGCCTCACCGTCAAAATGTTATGATTACAAACGAGTATTTTCACAGCGACACAAACAACCGTTTCTGAAATAGAAACCCAGTAAAGCAACATGGTAATGCTACACGATAAGTGACAATAAACGTATAGATAATGTTTCATGTCATGACCGCAAAAAGGCACCAACCATCCAAAAAAAAATGGTCTTAAAACATTCATACAAAACTATCGTAAAGAACTTAGAAAATTAATCGTACTTGGAGTTCATCAAGGCTCGATATTGGGCTCTTTTTTGAGTGTTGTAAGTAAGTTAAAAATCACATACCACCGGTTTCATTATATGGCGGTAAATGGTTTGTTTGAACTTGTAATTTGAATTGAGTAACGTCAGCAGAGTTAATACAATCGAGTAAAGTAAAAAAACAATGTTTCCTAGAGACCTCGGCAACTGACGAATTGATAATGGCAGGTAAAAGCGTAAACGATGGATTTGAAATAAATATAGAAAGTATTTTAAACGAATATTGTATAAAATCGACTGAAAAACTAAATATTTGATCCCGTAAAAAAACGCAAACCTTCAAGATACAGGTTTCACTCATATAAACAGAATCTTACTCTTCTGCAATATATATATCTATATTTTATTGACATTTTGGTAAAAACAAGGTTTTTATAGATATAAGTAATTCATTTTTTGTGTAATACCTACTTTTAAAATGTAACAAAACGTAAGCCTTAATTTTTTTATATTTTTTCCTAGCGTCAGAAACGGCGGTGAATGTCACAGAGGCAAGAGCTCGACTTGATCAAGGAAGCATTGCATTAGCCGGTAAATTTTTACGCGTAAGTATTGATGCTACAATCACTAGTCCCGAAGAAATAAACAGACAGACTGCCTTTACTGTGCCCACGTGAAAATGTTTGATTTTTAGATGATTTACAATTGACTATTCCCTCGAGTGGCTAAAACGTGGACCCACGCGAGACACAATGGCTTTTTCATTATTTCGCTAATTAAGGCACTAAAATGCCTATATTAAATAAATAAAATCTAGACATGGGTGAGCCTTCATAGTTACGTATTTTTTTGCCAGTTTTTGTGGAGTTTTCAATATCACTCGTGTAATTGTTGTTGTATTTCCTTAGTACCTGGTTTCAAGCAACCCAGATGCAAACTGCGTAGCATCGCCTACATCTCTGCAGATACCTATGGCACAACTTGGAATGTACGCCAAAGATTCGGTTTTACAACAAATACTCAAGTTGCTCAATCTTAGGAGTATATCAGAGGTATGTTAAATAGTTATCCTGCACCTCAGATTAGAAAACGGTAAGGGAACGGTAACAGATAGCGCCTACACACGGAACACGAAAGCGCAACCACCAATGCCAATACAAATTCCAAAAAGAATACAAACTCGCTTTAGTACGAAACTACGCGTCGCACTGCTTACACGTCACAAGTGATTTTTTTATTTTATGTTAAAAAATTCCGCCTTGTTAACTACTGTTTATTTTATAGTTTTGTTATTGATTTACCCACTAATAATTACGGCTAACACGGAACACAAAATATTGGCAGTAATTGGTTGGTGTTGCCATTTTACATCGAAATAAATTGCCTTGAATTAGGGCAATATGCATGGGGCGTGTGCAAATCGATTAATTTATACATTTATACTAGCAACTTTTGTTACTAGTATGCCATTGTTTTTAGTGATTCAATATCAATTGTTCAATAGAACACATTTCCATTAATTGTTCAAAACTTTTTTATCCGATTTGAAATCAGCAAAATATGGACATAAATCGATTCGTATATAACTCAATGAGCCGGTGGCACGCGGCGGGGTTGTGACAGGGGCGCGGGGTATCCGGAAGGGGTGATAATTGTACTGTACCTTCACGCGCCTAGTTTTCAAAAAATAAATTTCAAAGTAAACATCTTTTGTAAGGGATTACTTTTATCTTGTCACAATTTTTTGAATAATTTGAATTATGTAGGTATATCTTTTAATTTTAGTATATCTAAATATGCATAGTATAGAAATTACCAAAAGTACTATTAAGTATTTTTTCCTGTGTTGGATATAAATTAATAATAACCATTAAGTGAATTCTATTTAACTTTTATTCAATCATAATTTATTTATTAAGCTTTATTCCGTCCAAATACTACTTAAGTACCAATATTACCAAAAAAAACATTTACAATGTGTAACATTCTTGAGAACAATAACTCCGCTCCTAAGACGACCCACTGCCCAGAGTTTTTCCCCAATATCTGACATCCTTACATGCACACTGATGAACGTTCCCTACAGTCACAGTATAAATATGGACAAACATACCCCTATTTGTCTACTGAGATTTCCTATAGTGGCCTCCTTCACCAACATTACGTTATAAAAGTCGGCACACTATACCAGGCAACCCCTTACGTGGTGTCTGGGACCATCTTCGGTAGGTCACGCCTCCGAGAGCACTCGCCCCTGTTACTCAAGAGAAAATGTGAGTCGCATCGTGATTACTCACTACCATTTGTCCAGAATGGTACCGGAGCAATAAAGCCGCTCACCACACGCACCCCAGCACGCCAGCACTAGTGCAAGCACCGGCACCAGCGCAGTTGGTGCTAGCGGATTCAATCCCCGTTAAGGACGCCAGAGAAGCTGGCTCCCATTTCTCCAGAATGGTCCCGGAGCTGTAAGCACGCTCACCTCTCGAATACAAATCATCGCATCTACCCAATGCCTACAGCTGGGTTGCCGGAAAACTAATCCAACGGGTAGTATATGGACAAACAGTCCATATACTACCCGGACAAACAGTATGGAAACTACCTACATGCGCTCCAAACGGCACACTCACACAAACATCGAAAAGCGGGCCAAGAGGCTCATCAGCGACGAGGCGCTGGTCAAGTCAAAGCTCCAGAGTCTTGAACATCGTCGCCGAGTTGCCAGCCTGTCAGTTTTTTATCGGTTACATTTCGGGGAGTGTGCGATGGAATTGCACGATCTAATTCCACCGAGCCCGTTTCATCATCGGACTACCAGACGTACGGCGATGCGCCATCGATACATGGTGGACATTACACCCATACGCACAAAACGTTTTGAGAACACTTTTATTATGCGTACAGCTAAGGAGTGGAATTCCCTGCCGGAGTCTGTGTTTCCCGACAGCTACAATCTGGGGGTCTTTAAGTCAAGAGTGAATAGGTTATTTCTAGGCAAGCGTGTTTCATCGTCGACCACATCATCGCTTACCATCAGGTGAGATAGAGGTCAAGCGCGAGCCTATAGGATATAAAAAAAAAAAAAACATGCGCATCGACAAGACCCCTCAGCGATTCTCGCGGTACTGTCAGTAGTGCATATAAATAACATATAAATAAATAGCGGCTCTCGTGTTCTGCGGGCGCTATCTGTTTCTCTTCTCTAAACTGAGTCCCGCACGCTTTAGAAAGTTAATTAATCACGGCCCACATGTAATTGTAATCAACTTATTTTTAATATTTTTTTAGATAAAGGCTTGTTTCCCCGGCTTAATAGCCGAATTCGGCAATCAAACGCACGTTGATTTTAAAGAGGCTACTAAGGTTTACGCAAACCTAAATAATCCACTTAGCGAATCTTTCAAACGTGACTCAGAAAAATATGTCGGTGCTGAAGCAGAAAGCGTTGACTTTAGTAAACCAGAAGAAGTTACTAATTTAATAAATAAATGGGTAAGTGACAAATTGATAACATCATCAAGTGAATACACAAAACACAAAATATAATATTCAAAACGACTAATGACATACGGTTTGAATTTATTTCTAGTAGGTAACTGGTAGGTTCAATCTACTCATCTTCTTGTATACGTATTGTATAAAAAAATAATATGTTATCTTAAATCAGGTAGACGAACAAACTCATGGAAAAATCCCAACACTCGTTAGTCCGGAAATGTTCAGTGCGAATACGAGATTATGTTTGGTCAACGCAATTTATTTCCTGGTAAGAATTTTACAAACTTTTAATTATCTCATAAGTCAGTAATCCAGAGTACAAATATTTGTCTTTTTTGCAGGGTAATTGGGTGAAACAATTCAATCCTAACGATACAGAAGTTAAAGACTTCCATAAAAGTAACGGAGAAACAGTTCCTTTGGAAATCATGTATCAAGAAAACACTTTTGACTACTATGAGACTGACCTTTACCAGGTTCATAATTTTCTTTCTGATTAAATCTGAGCTAATAAATGGACAAATACGCATACAATGCTTTAAAATATGTCACGTATAATTGCAATTAGTCTGGGTGTCTGTGAATACCAATTTTATCCCTTTGTGTTTTATCAGGTCCTGGAAATGAAGTACAAAGGGGATCATTTCAGTTTTGTAGTGGTTCTGCCAAGAAATAAAGATGACTTGCTGCCTACACTTGAGGCTATTGAAGAACCTGGTGTGTGGGATGAAATAATGAAAAGTCTTAGTCCCAATAAATGTAAAGTTTCCTTGCCGAAATTTACCATAGACACCACAATCAATTTAAAAACAATGCTTATGCAGGTATGATAATATTATTTTAATAACAATATTTTTATATTGTATATAGATTCATTAGTTTTGTTTCCAAAACTAATAACTTTTCACTATCTTAGATCGGTGTCGACAAAATGTTTGATCCAAAATATGATGGGTTCGAGGGAATGTTAAAAAAACCGGAATCAGTGTATGTTAGTGATGCCGTACAAAAAGCTTTTATATCAGTTGATGAAACAGGAACTGAGGCAGCGGCAGCTACTGGTATGTATCGTCTACACAAAATAACTATAGCACAATTCGTCATGTTGAATAAATATGTGTATGTCAGAAAATAAGCCGATATAATCAATTTAGTTTACTCTAAAAGGGCCTAAGTTTAAATTTATAGCACTCGCGATCGGCGTGCGTATAATTATGATCTGGGGGGTGACCATAAGTTCTTAGAGTAAGGTTATTTTGCAATAGAGTAAGTTACAGATGTATCTGAGTCATATACATCTGTCCCTAAAACACACTCAAGATAACCTTACTCTAAGAGCTTATGGTCACCCCCTTGATGTATCAAGATGGACGAAGCAAAAGAGTATTTAACTACCATCATTTAAATTAAAAGGTGGTATTCCGTAGTTTCTGCTTTGTGGTCCACATGTTATATAAATATCTGTCCGAATATAACAAAAGTCAAAATCATAAAGTTTTGAAGTCCTCTATAACAATGTTTTTTTTCTTTGCTAATGCAAACTATTTTAAATATGTTAAAAAAAGTATTTTCCATGATTCTAATCATTCGCACTTTATTTACAGCTATCATTATTACTACAAGGAGTCTTCCTTTAGTTCCACTTTACATCTTCAACGCTAATCATCCTTTCTTATTTTACATTATTTATAAGAAAACGGTATTATTCTGCGGGGCTTTTGTTCATTAAGGTGAATTTACTCGAAACATCAATAATTGTGATATCTCTTGGACTCTGCAGTTGTCTTACAAAAGACTTTAAATATTTTTTCAGCTGTAACAGTAACCGCTTTGTTACTCCAGTATCCTCCTCCGGCAAGCTATGTATTTGACGCAACACACCCCTTCATATTTCAAATATTTTTTGGCAGAATACCTTTGTTTTGCGGGCTATACGTAGGGACGCAGTAAAGGTGAAATTTAAGAACAGCAATCTTTAAAATTTGTTTATACTTACCAAATGGTGGTCGGTTACTGGTGGTTGGTTACACGTGTCGCAAGCACTATCTCTTTCTTTAGGATTTTCCACACATCTGATTAAACATATAAGTAATATTTCTCGTATTTCAAAGATGTTCGTTCTTTCTACTCTGATACACTAATAATTTATATTTACTGCTGTTATTATATCAAGAATGAATATAGCAACTCTGAATACACCAAAAGTGTTAAATGTTAACCATCCATTTATATTTTATATAAAATTTAGAGAAACGGTATTATTTTGTGGAGCCTTCGTCCAATAAGGTGAAATACGATGCTCTTAACGCATTTTGTGTCCTTGCGCATGTGTAATTTATGTATTCATTTTTACTTCTCTGCTTACATGCGGTACCTACTTATACCTGCGGAATAGGCTTTTTAAAAATTATGTTTCCTAATCTAAGTAAAAGTACCAATTTAAGTCAAATTGTTTACGAACTACATCCATCTTTCAAACTAAAATTTTAATTCAAGTGCTACTACTTGGGCTCTACAGTTTAACTATCTAAGGAGTTATTCTTAATTTAAGTCATATTTTGTATTTTCAGCTCTTATTTTCGGCCTTACGGCAATTATGGATCCTCCAAAAAGCTGTATATTTTTGGCTAATCGCCCTTACGCTTTCTACTTATTGAAAAGAAGTGCAGAAAGTTCACACAAAACACCTCTGTTCTGTGGAACATTTGGAGGAGCCAAGTAAAAGGTGAACGATAGAATGTGTGACATAGTCAAAACCTAGCTAAAATGCTATTCCTATTTTTTTACTAAACTTTAAAATAACTAATACTTTTGCGTTAAATGCGGCCTTTCTGTATTTTATTAATAATGTGTTTTACTTTTTTGTATCCTTTTATATATTTTCGTTACGATAAGATTATTTTTATTTTTTAGCGCTACAAATTGGTTCGGGTGCCATTTTGTTGCGATAAAAAAACAAAAAACACTTAAATCAACGTTAACATGTATAATTTAATTTTAAAACAAAGTTATACTTATTTACGTTGCATTAAGTGACTTTTCTTTTTTGAACGCTACAAAATAATTTGTTATGGTTATTGGTTTAATAGTGAAGGAGTACGAGTAAGAGGAGTAGTTTACGAGAACGGTGAAGGAAAACATCGTGAGGAAACCGGAATGTTTTAGAACTAAAATTCGAAGACATGTAACAGCTCGTGGCTAAATAATAACAGCTGCACGGGTCGATCTTCTAGGTTAAGCAACGCTTGCCGAGGTTGGTCCGTGAATGGGTGACCATCTTTGCATAGCGAGTTTCTTCCGTGCCTCGGAAAGCACGTTACGCCGTGGGTCCCGGCTGTCATTAAAAGATCTTTGTCAGTCGTTACAGGTAGTCAAAAGCCTGAGATCTGACACCAGTCTAGCCAAGAGGTATCGTGTTACCCAGTTACAGGGAAAATGGCTAGGCAGATGATGATGAAGGAGTACTATTTACGTAGCATTATGTTTTTTTCCATTAAATTTTATTTTCCAGCTATCGGAATAACACAATGCAAAACATAGCACCTACACATTCGACCTCTTGTGAGATACTATCCAAGATCTTCCATCAAATGACATAACAATGACAAAAGAACAAGTTTCTGACTATAATATTGTAAAATTACTTACTTTGTAATTATAGTCAGAAACTTGTTATTTTTTTATGACTACTTTTTTATTAATCTCTCAACAAAGTACAATAACTATCTTCCAAACAATGCAATTAAGACTTTTTTTATATTCTGTAGGCTCGCGTTTGACCACAATCACGCCTGATGTTATGCGATTATGTGGTCTACGGTCTACTTTGGCTCTGTGGTTATACTTCCGAAGAATATCCTTAATTTATGTCTAATTCCGTATTTTCAGCTGTTATAGGCGGTGTTACGACAGCTATTTCAACAATCTACGACTTTGTGGCAACTCGCCCTTACGCTTTCTACTTATTGTATAAAAGTGCAGAAAGTGCATACAAAACACCCGTTTTCTGTGGAACATTTGTAGGAGCTAACTAAAAGGTGAACGATACGATGCGTTTTGGTCAATTAGAAATGTTAATTGGTTAAATGGTGAAGGGGCACTTAGATACTATTAGCACATAAGCATTATAGCTTCTCGGTTAGTGCACGTTTTCAGCAATATTGAATTCCGTTCTATACATGTCGTTGTTATCTCTTTTGAAATATTTCAAGATCTTCAATTATTGTTTTTCAGCAGAAGTTGCTGGAGTTGCCGCTCCCGCATTTCCTCTGATGATTTATATTTTCAAAGCAGATCGCCCTTTTATTTTCAATATCATCTTTGACAGACCACTTCTATACTCTGTAGAGTTTTTGTGGATGCCCAGTATAAAGATTTCGTATTTTTCGGTAATTTTAGTTTACATAACATTACCTTTAGTTTTCGTCAATTTTTTCTGTCTTATGTTTGTTGGAATAAAAATGCAACAGTCACATAGTGCAACGCATTAATTTTTTTCATACAGAACGAAGGTACTACGTCGTTCAATCTTTTCGTTGCATGTTCCTCTATATGTGTATCTGAATCTCCAGGTTATTTCATGCATGTGATTTTAGTACATTTATAAATTTCATCATGCTAATTTAAAAAAACTTCTTACATTACCACTTTAGCAGTGGATTGGTGAATGTGTATCATTATTGCGCTGTAATCACCATGTGATAGGTTTTTACCCTAGTCCCTTCAACTTGTATTGTTTTCTTTCAGCTGTGGTTGTGACTGCTGTAACTTCTGTTCAATAAGATCCTGCAGAGACCATTATTTTTGTAGCAATACGTCCTTCATCATCATTTCAGCCGAAAGACGTCAATTGCAGGACATAGGCCTCCCCCAGGCGTTGTCACATTGACCGATCCCGCGCGTCTCGCATCCAGCGCCTTCCCACAACTTTTACCAGGTCATCGGTCCACCCAGTGGGAGGCCTTCCAACGTATCGTCTTACGGTTTCCGGTCGCCATTCCAGAAATTTTCGGCCCCATCGGCCATCCGTTCTGCGAGCAATGTGCCCTGCCCATTGCCATTTAAGTTTTGCAATTCATCGGGCTATGTTGGTAACTTTGGTTCTCCGGCGGATCTCCTCACTTCTGATCAATACGTCCTTATCTTAAATGGATACCCTTGTAAAGAAAATAGTAAATTATATTATATACAAGGGTATCCCTCTGTTCTGTGAAACATGTGTTAGCGCCCCTTAAAAAGGGTCATAAGACTATAACGAAGGCAATATTAATATTTTCTTAGGATAGTGACACATTATTTGGTGTTGGTTCGGTGGTGGATAGATCTTACATTTATTTATTTAATAATTAATGTACACACAGTTTAATGCACAGAGACAATGCATCAAGACAAAGGAATTGCTTATTCCTTAAGAAATTTCTACCAGCAAACCCGCGAAATTAGACAGTAGTGTGTGAGAACAGGAAGAGAACATTAAGATAATATATATATTATAGTGGGTGTCTCCCATGTCTTCAGTTTCTGAATTTGTAACTTAGAGTAAATTAAAAAAAAAAATGTTAATACAATCATCAACAAAAGTAATTTTTTTTTTAGATATCCTGCTGTGTTTTAATATCAATAGCAGTTCCATATTTGTAACAAAGCTATTATGATCTAAAGTCGGGTACGAAGTCGTCTGTATGTCTTTATCCTCCATATTACGAACGACGAAGCTTTTCATAGGATTGTTCATAGTCATAGTGATTATTACTGTGAAAAGGACCTTACCTAGAAGTAGGAATAATCCAATATTGCCTTGATTTTTTGGCCGATTACTAAAAAATAAATAAAAAAAATCTTGCATCATATCAGCCAAAACAACCATTTAAAAAAAAAAAAAAAAACAAAACATTTCTGAGCATACCAATGTTCAGTGGGACTTTTCTAGGAAAATGAACTTGATAGGATGGCTTCCATATCTTCAAACACTATCTATAGTATAGCTATTCCCTTTTCAATTACTTTTTGCAACTATTTTCACTGTGCTTTCTTTTCATCCATATTCAAAAATATCTATACCAAAAGATACGTAAGTATATATATCATATTTTAGTCTATCATATACATGTTGAAAAATTAACTGTCGCATTTTAAATATATGTTTTATCGAAATTGTTAGAGCAAATATGTATATATATAACTATATATATACAAATATTGCAATTAAAATTTGCTATCCTAAAAGAACTTTATACCGATATAAAAAGTAACCAATGTGCTATTCCAGACTATAATTTATATTTGTGCCAAATTTCATCCAGAACCGTTCAACCGTTCTGGCGTGATTGAGTAACAAACATACGCCCACACTTCCACACACGCATCCATCCAAAGTTTCACATTTATAATATAGATATATATGTATATACTAGCTTCTGCCAGCGGCTTCGCCCGCGTGATAATATTTTATCAGCCCAAGGGAACATTATACTGGAATGAAAAATTCGCATCTATCCAAACTTTCGCATTTATAATATTTAGTAACATAAGTAAGAATCTAATATTGGGCATATTTGTCTGGTCAAAGCTTCTGCTTGTGCTTATGTGTTCCTTATTTAACATTATTCTTATGTGTGCCTACCTACATAATTATGTAATTGATATTCAATTAATTTATAAAAGTTCCAAATATAAATTACACTAACGATGAATTTTTTCTTTACAGATGCGTCAGAAGAAAAGTTAAATATAATATTTCGAATTAAAATTTTGCCCATTGTTAATTTAGTTTTTTTATTTCACACCCATTGTTAAGGCATATGTTCAACAGTGGACGCTTTTCAGCTGAAATGATGATTATGATGATTTTTTCACACTCAATGACCCATCTTATTATTAAGCGTAATAACGTACCTACTTGCAAAAATCGTAAGTAATTAATGGTAACTTATTTGAAAATAAAATACTTATCCCGCTATAACTTTATTTATGAAACAGTTTAGTGCTCTAATTGTCCTCATTCAGTCATTAACAGCACTTGAAACACTTATTCCGAGCTTTAGAAAAATATACCCAAGCAATTTGAATACAAATTGAACAAAAGTAATTAGGGTCCCGTTAGTCATTTTACTGGCAAACGAACCAAACCCTATCAAGTAACCCAATGTTTGTAACCAATAAGAACAAATATAGTACATTATGACGGTTACCAGGGACAGGCCATTGAGGGACTAGTTTTCAATTAACAGGTATTATTGGAGCTTCCTCGGGGATGAGAATATCGACAGGATGGGATCAAATGAAATTACGAGTTAGATCTCACTTATCCTAGCAGAATCCTTAGATAATCTTCTAAAGGAAATGTTATTATGGCCTCTAGTCCTGGTTCAAATTAAACGTTTGTTTCACTCTGCTACAAAACTGTTTGGCAGTTTAATCCTCTTTCAATTCTTCAGTTTCCAATTTAAATTGTGAATTAGATAATACTTTGATGAATGGATTTAATCGGATCCTATTGTACTTCCGAATTGGAACGAGACGCTAAAGTACACCAATTTAGAATTTAACATTCACAGTAACATTAAAACTGGGACTAAAGTACCCAATAAGTAAAAGGTAGGTAACACACTCAATTAATTTTCAAGTCGTACAGAGTAGAGTCTATTGGCACCTGGAAATGTTATACAAAGTTAAAAATCCAATCAATATTAGTCATCGTTACAATTACAATAGAAAGATTTTTTGCTACAGCCAGCTATTTATCTCCTTATATGAAGTATATTAGAAGATCAGCAACTAAAGCGAGCAATACATCACTCAAGCACGGACCGTGGTTTCCCTTGAGACTCCTATATTGATGATTTAATTAAGCAGTTGCCCTCAAACTTGTATATTGGGATGCTTCGGTTCGCGACCGTCGGAGAATCCTGTCCGTTACATCGGAATTTGTAATTAAGAAACAACGTCTCGGAACAAAATCTGTTTACGAAGTCAGCCGAAGTATATTATCTTGTTCACCGCGGTTTAGCGCAAACATCCACATAGGATTATGTGGTAAAGTAAAATAGTTCGCGTTGTTGGCCGTTCGCTGTTGAATGATTTCTTATTAAATGAACTTTGCGTGAACGCGTCCGTATTAATAGCGTTCTCAAAAGATAAACACAATATTGAAGTTCGTATGGGAAGATTGTTATAAAGATAATGTGCTTGAATAAATAACTGAAGCAATGAAGATAGTATTTCAACGATAATGACAAGAGATTGTAATAAAGTAATAGCTTATGTTTAGGTATGGTAATCAGTAAAGTTATTAGTAGTGGAACAATCAATAAGACAATGATACTATCGTCATCCTATTGTTGAAGCAGATGTTCAAACTTTAGGATCCGTGACTGTCCCCGACTATTGTAGATATCTGCATGACAATTATTGCTCCCTCTGAGACCTGAAAGGGACTGTGGACAACCCTAAACAGTCACCTAAGCAATGCATGACGGTGGCGACCGTCGAGATCTCTGTAGCTCTTTGTGCAGTAGCATGTTTGAACAACCACGTACATTGTCGTCGTTTTGTCAAGCCCGAAGGCCGCCTGTTTCTATGTCTGTTCATCCTTCCCACCATATAGTGCTATGCATGTGCATGTCGTGCAAATGTGTGCGTTTGTGTAAACAGGTTTACAAAAGCAAAAACCTGAGCACAATGCACCATTCATCATATCTGGAGTTATCTTCCCTTATCGTCCCCAAATTATCTAAAATCATACTTTCAACAGGTAAAGCGAAACGAGTCGATAAGTAAGACCAGTAAATAAGCTTCGAATAACATCGAAGTTCGTCGTAAATTTAGCTCAACTCCGTCGTTTGTAAAGACCGTTGGCTCTCCGGCAAATTGATCTTATCGGGAGGCTACCCGTTGTTCATAGTTAGTGGTCCATAGTTCATTGTGAAATTCGCAAGCGGTGCTAAACTTTGACGGTCAACTAATTTACCGGCAGATCAATCTTTACCTTAATAGTTATGGTATGGTTGTAGCTCCAAAGTTCTTCGGTGCTCTGCGACCGCTAGGTAAACTTGGCTGAGTCTCACAATTTGTATATAAATAATTAGGTACTACGATTTCCTGAACAAGATGTTCAAAAGTTGTCCTACTTCTTTTTAATTTGGTCTTGATTCCTACTTAGTAAGGATTAGAACAATTTCAAACTATAACTAAACAATGTTCTTTTAAGAGGCTTATTCGTCAAAGAGGAACCAAAAACCTTGTTTATTGCCAATAAAATAATGATTCCACCTTCGCGAATTACTGATGGAAAAGAACACTATTAATACAACCCAAGATAGAGCACAATTAATTCCCATTTTATTAGCTATCTAGCATCTCACATTCGAGATAGTTTGAGCAGAAGTTATAGTTGGAAACAGTTGATTGGACTAGCGCATCAAAGACTATGAAATGCCGCACGACCGTAAGCATATTACAGAGTTATTAATATACCTATTGACAATAAAATTGGAACAAGAGAGCTATAAATAGCTCGATATATGTTAGATTGACATCGAAAAGTAATTTAAGTAGAATCACCCCAGTGATCACAGCGCTAACAAAGAAAATTTGGTTCAAATAAATGTCACTAGATGACGCGATATGCATCGATTTGTTATTTAATTGTGTGTAAAATTAACATTTTCTAGAATTGATCATAAAAATTGTATGCACCAAAATTATGGAATATTGGGCTCTTAATTCACATTTCAACAATTATTTGACCGGATCATTTAAAATCGATTCCAATAGATGGCGCGGTTTTAAAATTCTGAGGTATTTCACTCGATTTTTTTATTTGTATTGTAACACATTTTGGTACAATGAAACTGTAAAAACGTTCAAAATATACTATAAAACAAATCGTCACTATATTTAATGAAAAAATAGTACGAACCGAAAAAACCATTTTACTTTCAAGTAGCTGCTAACACTATCTATAGCCGTAGAACGGAACCGAATGCGATCGAAGTACTTATAGAAATAATCATCTTAATAATAATAATAATAACGCCCACCACCTCCGGCCTCGTCGCCCAGCTCCGCCTCGCCGCCGCCGGAACCCAGCCCCACCGTGAGTGCTGTGACATCGGCCGCGGCAGTTGCGTCGAGCTCGAGCGACGAGTATTTCTCGCCGCCGACGACACCACCACCTGCGCGTCGTCGGGGAGGACGCCGGCCGCCGGACCGCTTAGGACCTCGAGGCCTACCCGTCTCTGATAGGGTCCCAGCACCCGGCGGAAGTGTGCAGCGCATGAGATGGACACCATCCATCAATGAAAATGTCATGCGCGCATACTTTGGGGCTACAGAGGGAGGAAACAGCCTGACCGCGTACCGTGTCCGGATGCTCTCTTTGTTTCAGGTGCTTGAGCCAGCCGTCAACGTTTCGGCCCAACGACTTTCGGATCAGGTGCGGGTCATCCAACGTAATCGTATGTTGGATGATACTGTACTTGATCGCCTCCGAACGGAAATGGGTAACCGTGTCACTGCCCCATCGTCGCAGGCTGTGGTACCACCACAGTCAAACCATATTGCCATCAATGCTGACGTGGAGAGTAGTGACAGGGTTACAAACGTAAGTACCCAGTGCAATGAGGAATTGAGGAGTGCTTTGGAGTGTGCTATTCGGGATTATCGCTACATGCCACCCGAACTTAGGCCACGATTACCTCGTTTGCCCATGCATAACAAAAATAGGGCGCTGGTGGCTGTTCTGGATTCGCAGTTGTCAAACTATTTTGATGGCTGCGAAGACCTCACTGATACACATTCGATTATGTACTGCGCGGCTGTAGCGGCATGTCGTGTAGCTCATGTCAAATTTGCAGATGACAGAGCTACACGACCGAAACCAGCCGTACCGGCTTGGCAGTGCAGGATCGAACGTCGTATTGGTGGGGCCAGAGCACTCATCGGCAAACTAATTTGTTTCAGGGAGGGCAATAGTCGCCCAAGAGTGATGCGCTTTGTGAGACGGGCGTTTTCGGGGACTGATGTCAGCCCCCGAGACTATATATCCCATGTCACAGAGCGCATCGACTTCCTGAAGCAAAAAGTGTATGCATGGGCAAACCGTATTCGTAGGTACAGGCGAAGAGTGGAGCGATACACCCAGAATCGCACATTCCAAAGTAATGAAAGGTGGGTTTATCGGGCTTGGGAGCGACCCGACCAAGGTGTGACTGATACGCACCTGCCGGATGATGACGCTATGTTTTCATTCTGGCGCAGCATCTGGTCGGTGCCTGTCAGTCACACCGAAGGTGAATGGACTCGGGAGGTCGAACGAGCGTGTGATCCAATACAAGAAATGGGGGCTATCACGATCAGCCCCCAAGATGTAGCCCGTGCAGTCCGTCCGTTGCCGAACTGGAAATCTCCAGGACCGGACGGACTGCACAACTTTTGGATCAAGTGGCTACAAAGGTCGCACGCTCGTTTGGCATCTCAGTACCAGGCAGCCTTAGAGTCTGGTTCGCTACCCAAGTTCCTTACAACAGGAATAACCCACCTGCTCCACAAGTCTGGTAGCACCGCGGAACCCAAAAATTATAGACCAATTACATGTTTACCAACGGTCTATAAGGTTCTTACATCCATTTTGAGAGTAAAAATTAATAAACATGTTGACAATAACTCCATCATGTCGGTCTCTCAGAATGGATGTAGGAACGGGTCCCGCGGTACTAAGGAGCTACTCCTTATTGATATGGCCATTAGCCAACAGGTTCGGCGTTCCCGAAAGGATCTGTCGACATGTTGGATAGATTATAAGAAGGCCTATGACTCGGTGCCGCATACATGGCTCATGAGGGTGCTAGAATTGTATAAAATAGATACAACTCTACGCACCTTCCTGATGTCGTGTATGAGGCAATGGAGCACAGTCCTTCGCTATCCAGGATGTCGAAATATCCAGAGGAATAGCGAACCTGTAAGGATCGAGCGAGGTATATTCCAGGGCGATAGTTTGAGTCCACTTTGGTTTTACCTAGCCTTGAATCCTCTAAGCATGATGCTGGAGAATTCAGGGCTAGGCTATCGGTTGAAGAGGTCAGGTTATATCTCACCTCCTTTACATGGATGACTTGAAGCTTTTTGCCCCCAGCAATCTTCAGCTGATGGAGCTACTAAAGGTAACTGAAACTTTTAGTAGCGCCATCAGGATGGAGTTTGGTGTGGACAAATGTGCGGTCATGCATGTAAAGCGAGGGGAGATTGTGGAATCCGTAGGAATTCAACTTGCGGATTCCATAAACCTGAGATCCCTCTCTCCAAACGAAACCTATAAGTATTTGGGTATGTCGGAAGCGTTAGGTATCAGTACTATAGACATGAAGCAATCGTTGAGGGAACGCTTCTTTGGCCGCCTGAAGAAGGTATTCAATAGCCTTCTTTCGGGCGGAAACAAGGTGCGCGCCTTCAACGGTTGGGTCATGCCGGTGCTGATGTACTCTTTCGGCATACTCAAATGGACTCAAACGGAACTTGACGCCCTGGATAGGCGGGTCCGTACACTGTTGACTGCATATCGAATGCATCACCCACGATCGTCAGTCATGAGATTGTATATCCCGCGGAAGTGTGGAGGCCGAGGCTTTTTAAATGCCAAAAACCTCCACAATCGCGAGATATGCAATCTCAGAGAATATTTTCTAAACACCGACGTGGGTATTCATCGAGATGTAGTAGCAGTGGACAAGGGACTCACCCCGCTCTCCTTGGCGAATGAGAACTGGCGCAAGCCTGTAGTGCTTGACACTAACGACCGCAAGGAGGTATGGCAGAGTAAGGAGCTTCACGGACGCTTTTTCCGGGCCCTACATGGGTCCGAAGTAGATCAATCAGCGTCCGTAGCCTGGCTGCGATTCGGTGACCTCTTTGGGGAATCCGAAGGTTTCGTCTGTGCAATTATGGACGAAGTTATCATGACGAATAACTACCGGAGATTTATTGTAAAGGATGGCACGGTTGACATCTGTCGGGCATGTCACCGTCCGGGTGAATCGATCCGCCACATTATCTCTGGTTGTTCTCGTCTAGCTAACGAAGAGTACTTGCATAGGCACAACCTTGTAGCCAGGATTATCCATCAGCAACTTGCTCTGAAATACACTCTTGTGGCGTCGGAGGTGCCGTACTACAGGTATGTGCCCGACCCAGTTCTCGAGAATGGCAATATCACATTGTACTGGGATCGGTCCATCATCACTGACAGAACTATTATCGCTAATAAGCCTGATATAGTGGTGGTGGACCGAATCGAGAGGCGTGCAATGATTGTTGACATAACTGTCCCGCATGACGGGAACCTCGTGAAAGCCGAGAAAGATAAGCAAATCAAGTATCTTGACTTGGCTCGCGAGGTTGTCGACATGTGGGATGTGGACTCAGCGATCATTGTACCGATAGTCGTGTCAGCCCATGGCTTAATAGCCACGAGCCTCGACCAACACCTTAGGAGGCTCTCGTTAGGCGGCTGGGTCAAGGGCCTGATCCAGAAAGCAGTACTGCTGGACACGGCTCGTATTGTTAGGAGGTTCCTCTCTCTGGAGCCCTGACCGCCGGTAGCTTGGACCCTGTTCCCGATACCGGTGGGCCTCTAATTTTTATATTTTTAAATGTTTTTCTTTTTTGTGTGTTTTGTAAAAATATTTAAAAATGTAATAAATAAGAAAAAGTTAAATAAAAGACATAATAATAAAAATAGTCTGTGGCTCGACTTGACAGACGGATGCCAAAATTTTTCTCTACCAAATTTATTACAAAATATAAAATTTCAACCATCTAAATAGTGCAGATATATATATACAATGAAACCAAGAAAAAAAAAACATAATACAATAACATTATCAAAATTATGACCGATTTATAAACTGAATTACAAAATATGAGAAAAATGAAAACTACGTCATGTTGACGAGAGCTGCCGCTGCAAGACGTGCACGCCCACCATCTCCGGCCTCGTCGCCCAGCTCCGCCTCGCCGCCGCCGGAAACCAGCCCCACCGTGAGTGCTGTGACACCGGCTGTGGCAGTTGCGTCGAGCTCGAGCGACGAGTACTTCTCTCCGCCGACGACACCACCACCTGCGCGTCGACGGGGAGGACGCCGGCCGCCGGACCGCTTAGGACCTCGAGGCTTACCGGTCTCTGATAGGGTCCCAGCACCCGGCGGAAGTGTGCAGCGCATGAGATGGACACAATCCATAAACGAAAATGTCATGCGCGCATACTTTGGGGCTACAGAGGGAGGAAACAACCTGACCGCGTACCGTGTCCGGATGCTCTCTTTGTTTCAGGTGCTTGAGCCAGCCGTCAACGTTTCGGCCCAACGACTTTCGGATCAGGTGCGGGTCATCCAGCGTAATCGTATGTTGGATGATACTGTACTTGATCGCCTCCGAACGGAAATGGGTAACCGTGTCACTGCCCCAACGTCGCAGGCTGTGGTGCTACCACAGTCCAACCACGCTGATGAGGAGAGTAGTGACAGGGTTACAAACGTAAGTACCCAGTGCAATGAGGAATTGAGGAGTGCTTTGGAGTGTGCTATTCGGGAGTATCGCAACATGCCACCCGAACTTAGGCCACGATTACCTCGTTTGCCCATGCATAACAAAAATAGGGCGCTGGTGGCTGTTCTGGATTCGCAGTTGTCAAACTATTTTGATGACTGCGAAGACCTCACTGATACACATTCGATTATGTACTGCGCGGCTGTAGCGGCATGTCGTGTAGCTCATGTCAAATTTGCAGATGACAGAGCTACACGACCGAAACCAGCCGTACCGGCTTGGCAGTGCAGGATCGAGCGTCGTATTGGTGGGGCCAGAGCACTCATCGGCAAACTAATTTGTTTCAGGGAGGGCAATAGCCGCCCAAGAGTGATGCGCTTTGTGAGACGGGCGTTTTCGGGGACTGATGTCAGCCCCCGGGACTATATATCCCATGTCACAGAGCGCATCGACTTCCTGAAACAAAAAGTGTATGCATGGGCAAACCGTATTCGTAGGTACAGGCGGAGAGTGGAGCGATACACCCAGAATCGCACATTCCAAAGTAATGAAAGGTGGGTTTATCGGGCTTGGGAGCGACCCAACCAAGGTGTGACTGATACGCACCTGCCGGATGATGACGCTATGTCTTCATTCTGGCGCAGCATCTGGTCGGTGCCTGTCAGTCACACCGAAGGTGAATGGACTCGGGAGGTCGAACGAGCGTGTGATCCAATACAAGAAATGGGGGCTATCACGATCAGCCCCCAAGATGTAGCCCGTGCAGTCCGTCCGTTGCCGAACTGGAAATCTCCAGGACCGGACGGACTGCACAACTTTTGGATCAAGTGGCTACAAAGGTCACACGCTCGTTTGGCATCTCAGTACCAGGCAGCCTTAGAGTCTGGTTCGCTACCCAAGTTCCTTACGACAGGTATAACCCACCTGCTCCACAAGTCTGGTAGCACCGCGGCACCCAAAAAATATAGACCAACTACATGTTTACCAACGGTCTATAAGGTTCTTACATCCATTTTGAGAGTAAAAATTAATAAACATGTTGACAATAACTCCATCATGTCGGTCTCTCAGAATGGATGTAGGAACGGGTCCCGCGGTACTAAGGAGCTACTCCTTATTGATATGGCCATTAGCCAACAGGTTCGGCGTTCCTGAAAGGATCTGTCGACATGTTGGATAGATTATAAGAAGGCCTATGACTCGGTGCCGCATACATGGCTCATGAGGGTGCTAGAATTGTATAAAATAGATACAACTCTACGCACCTTCCTGATGTCGTGTATGAGGCAATGGAGCACAGTCCTTCGCTATCCAGGATGTCGAAATATCCAGAGGAATAGCGAACCTGTAAGGATCGAGCGAGGTATATTCCGGGGCGATAGTTTGAGTCCACTTTGGTTTTGCCTAGCCTTGAATCCTCTAAGCATGATGCTGGAGAATTCAGGGCTAGGCTATCGGTTGAAGAGAGGTGGTCAGGTTATATCTCACCTCCTTTACATGGATGACTTGAAGCTTTTTGCCCCCAGCAATCTTCAGCTGATGGAGCTACTAAAGGTAACTGAAACTTTTAGTAGCGCCATCAGGATGGAGTTTGGTGTGGACAAATGTGCGGTCATACATGTAAAGCGAGGGGAGATTGTGGAATCCGTATGAATTCAACTTGCGGATTCCATAAACCTGAGATCCCTCTCTCCAAACGAAACCTATAAGTATTTGGGTATGTCGGAAGCTTTAGGTATCAGTACTATAGACATGAAGCAATCGTTGAGGGAACGCTTCTTTGGCCGCCTGAAGAATGTATTCAATAGCCTTCTTTCGGGCGGAAACAAGGTGCGCGCCTTCAACGGTTGGGTCATGCCGGTGCTGGTGACTGATACGCACCTGCCGGATGATGACGCTATGTCTTCATTCTGGCGCAGCATCTGGTCGGTGCCTGTCAGTCACACCGAAGGTGAATGAACTCGGGAGGTCGAACGAGCGTGTGATCCAATACAAGAAATGGGGGCTATCACGATCAGCCCCCAAGATGTAGCCCGTGCAGTCCGTCCGTTGCCGAACTGGAAATCTCCAGGACCGGACGGACTGCACAACTTTTGGATCAAGTGGCTACAAAGGTCACACGCTCGTTTGGCATCTCAGTACCAGGCAGCCTTAGAGTCTGGTTCGCTACCCAAGTTCCTTACGACAGGTATAACCCACCTGCTCCACAAGTCTGGTAGCACCGCGGTACCCAAAAATTATAGACCAATTACATGTTTACCAACGGTCTATAAGGTTCTTACATCCATTTTGAGAGTAAAAATTAATAAACATGTTAACAATAACTCCATCATGTCGGTCTCTCAGAATGGATGTAGGAACGGGTCCCGCGGTACTAAGGAGCTACTCCTTATTGATATGGCCATTAGCCAACAGGTTCGGCGTTCCCGAAAGGATCTGTCGACATGTTGGATAGATTATAAGAAGGCCTATGACTCGGTGCCGCATACATGGCTCATGAGGGTGCTAGAATTGTATAAAATAGATACAACTCTACGCACCTTCCTGATGTCGTGTATGAGGCAATGGAGCACAGTCCTTCGCTATCCAGGATGTCGAAATATCCAGAGGAATAGCGAACCTGTAAGGATCGAGCGAGGTATATTCCGGGGCGATAGTTTGAGTCCACTTTGGTTTTGCCTAGCCTTGAATCCTCTAAGCATGATGCTGGAGAATTCAGGGCTAGGCTATCGGTTGAAGAGGTCAGGTTATATCTCACCTCCTTTACATGGATGACTTGAAGCTTTTTGCCCCCAGCAATCTTCAGCTGATGGAGCTACTAAAGGTAACTGAAACTTTTAGTAGCGCCATCAGGATGGAGTTTGGTGTGGACAAATGTGCGGTCATGCATGTAAAGCGAGGGGAGATTGTGGAATCCGTAGGAATTCAACTTGCGGATTCCATAAACCTGAGATCCCTCTCTCCAAACGAAACCTATAAGTATTTGGGTATGTCGGAAGCGTTAGGTATCAGTACTATAGACATGAAGCAATCGTTGAGGGAACGCTTCTTTGGCCGCCTGAAGAAGGTATTCAATAGCCTTCTTTCGGGCGGAAACAAGGTGCGCGCCTTCAACGGTTGGGTCATGCCGGTGCTGATGTACTCTTTCGGCATACTCAAATGGACTCAAACGGAACTTGACGCCCTGGATAGGCGGGTCCGTACACTGTTGACTGCATATCGAATGCATCACCCACGATCGTCAGTCATGAGATTGTATATCCCGCGGAAGTGTGGAGGCCGAGGCTTTTTAAATGCCAAAAATCTCCACAACCGCGAGATATGCAATCTCAGAGAATATTTTCTAAACACCGACGTGGGTATTCATCGAGATGTAGTAGCAGTGGACAAGGGACTCACCCCGATCTCCTTGGCGAATGAGAACTGGCGCAAGCCTGTAGTGCTTGACACTAACGACCGCAAGGAGGTATGGCAGAGTAAGGAGCTTCACGGACGCTTTTTCCGGGCCTTACATGGGTCCGAAGTAGATCAATCAGCGTCCGTAGCCTGGCTGCGATTCGGTGACCTCTTTGGGGAAACCGAAGGTTTCGTCTGTGCAATTATGGACGAAGTTATCATGACGAATAACTACCGGAGATTTATTGTAAAGGATGGCACGGTTGACATCTGTCGGGCATGTCACCGTCCGGGTGAATCGATCCGCCACATTATCTCTGGTTGTTCTCGTCTAGCTAACGAAGAGTACTTGCATAGGCACAACCTTGTAGCCAGGATTATCCATCAGCAACTTGCTCTGAAATACACTCTTGTGGCGTCGGAGGTGCCGTACTACAGGTATGTGCCCGACCCAGTTCTCGAGAATGGCAATATCACATTGTACTGGGATCGGTCCATCATCACTGACAGAACTATTATCGCTAATAAGCCTGATATAGTGGTGGTGGACCGAATCGAGAGGCGTGCAATGATTGTTGACATAACTGTCCCGCATGACGGGAACCTCGTGAAAGCCGAGAAAGATAAGCAAATCAAGTATCTTGACTTGGCTCGCGAGGTTGTCGACATGTGGGATGTGGACTCAGCGATCATTGTACCGATAGTCGTGTCAGCCCATGGCTTAATAGTCACGAGCCTCGACCAACACCTTAGGAGGCTCTCGTTAGGCGGCTGGGTCAAGGGCCTGATCCAGAAAGCAGTACTGCTGGACACGGCTCGTATTGTTAGGAGGTTCCTCTCTCTGGAGCCCTGACCGCCGGTAGCTTGGACCCTGTTCCCGATACCGGTGGGCCTCTATTTTTTATATTTTTAAATGTTTTTCTTTTTTGTGTGTTTTGTAAAAATATTTAAAAATGTAATAAATAAGAAAAAAGTTAAATAAAAGACATAATAATAATAAAAATCGTTTATTTCTCCTCACAAAAACAGACATTAAAAGTTACTAAGGTATAAAAATACAGGTACATATTATGTTCTTAGTCTAGAATGTGTGAGGAGCTGGTGTCTGAATTAGGCATAAGAATGCCTGTATTACAAATCACCAGGTCCCCACCCCAGAAAACAAAAGCAATACAATTTAATGGTTCTGGTTTAGTTACCTTCAATTTAGTCCGGTTTTTAAGACTATTAGAAGAAATAAGTAAAATGATTAACAAAAACTTTTTAAACATTATCTTCAGAAAAAAACAAATGGAATAAAAAATAAAAAAAAACGCCACAGTGTATGTCACGAAGTTTATTTACTTCGTTTTAGTTGTGGTTATGTGTGTGCGTGGAGGTGTGAAGCAAGTGTGTGGGTGGAAGTGTGAAGCATGTGTGTACGTGGAAGTGTGAAGCATGTATGTGTGTGCTTGCATTTAATTTAATCCAATTCAATTCAATCCAAACTAATCTACTTCAATACAATTTAATCATTATACTCCAATCCAATGTAATTCAATTTATTTTTAACCTAATTCAATTTATTTTTAACATAATTCAATTTATTTTTAACCTAATTCAATTTATTTTTAACCTAATTCAATTTATTTTTAACCTAATTCAATTTATTTTTAACCTAATTCAATTTAATTCCATTCAATTTAATGTAAACCAATTCAATTCAATTTAAATTATCTTATCTTAATCAAATTTAGCCTAATCTAATGTAATTTAATCAATTTAATTTAACTTAATTTAATCCAATTTAATTTAATCCAATTCAATCCAGTATAATTCAATTTAACTAATTATGGAGTAATTTTTCTGTAAGTTCGTAATCTAACTTAATCAACCACTCCATGACTACAGATTTGCATTTAGCTTTCGGTAGAGAATACATTGAAAGAGACCCATTCAACTTATTATACAAATTGGAACCCTGGTAGCAAAAGAATCGATGTGCAAGTTTAGTTCTAAATGACGCTGTAGTGCAAACCAAATCCTTGCGTCGCTTATTTCTAAATTTATCTGGTTCATATTTTAAAAGGGAATGCTTTTTCAGAACCGTATACAAAATGAAAAGCTGTCGAACCGTTAACACCTCCCATCTCTTATAGAGGTCTACAGTTGGGTGATAAAATGGCAGGCACAGGCTCACCTTAAGAAGTGCTCTTTGCGCTCTTTCAATCTTTAAAAATTGCGTCTTACAGGCACCTCCCCATGAGGTAATACAATAAATAAGTAGAGACTGGCAGAGGGCGAAATAAACCGACTTGAGAATTCTTTTTGGAGCGACATGTCTTAAGGCCTTACCACCACCATCAGATCACCATCAGTTTACGCACTCTCCCAGCTAGGAGGTCAATGTGATGGTGGAAATTAAGGTTGCTGTCTATCATTACACCCAGATACTTTGTCAATGCTGTGTTTGTAAGATTGGGACAAGGACAGTTTGTATTATTGGGATTAGAGCATGAGTGTGAGATAATACGATGCAAAGGATCAGGCCTATCACTAGTTTTTATGGCAAAGGTTATGTAATTAGTCTTCACAACATTTAGCGTTAGAAGGTTCCTGCATAACCAGCTAGTCACCATATTCATTCCTTCCTGGGCACATGAGGAAACCTCGTCCCATGAGTTACCGGAAAAAAGCAGGGCTGTGTCATCTGCGAAGGTAACTATCTTTGCATTAGTGATTTCCATCTGACAAAGGTCGTTAATGTACACAAGGAAGAGTGTAGGCCCTAGTATACTCCCCTGAGGAACACCAAAAGTCACGGGGACCTCCTCACTGATGACATCGCCAATTTGCACACATTGCGTCCTGTCCGTCAGATAGTCCTGAAGAAGTTTCAACTGGAGGTCTCTGACACCAAGGTTTTCTAGCTTTTCTATCAACAAAGGGACAGAGACTGTGTCAAATGCCTTTGCTAAATCCAAAAATATCCCGATTGTTTTCTTTCTATTATCAAAATTATTTACTACGTAATTTGACAGCTCAAATACCGCATCAGCCGTGGATCGGTTTGCCCTAAACCCAAATTGAAATTTAGAAAGAAGATTTTTATTTTCCAGATATTTAACCAGTCTCTTATTAATAAGGCGTTCCAAAATTTTTGAAAGAGTTGGTAGAACAGAAATTGGCCTATAATTATTGACACAGCCTCTGTCTCCAGCTTTATAAATAGGGTGTATTCGCGATTTCTTGTAGACTCTAGGGAAAACTCCAGTCGAAAGTGATAAATTGCAAATGTATAATATCGGAGCTGTCAGGACATCCCTGTTCCCCCTTAAGACTTCACCAGATATCTTATCCAGGCCAACAGAGCAATCACTTTTTAAACCTGTTATTAGTGTCCCAATTTCATCTTCATCAGAAGGTAGAAGAGCAAAAGAGTGACAAGACGAATTTAATGTATGGGGTTTGTTTCTGGTATTATTCTTACTTAAGTTCTCAGCTAAAGTTTTGCCCACATTTGCAAAGTAGAGATTTACATCATTTGCTGAATTCAGTGGATTGTTATTGCTTAATAATTCTAATGGGACTTCTTTAGGTTTATTTGAATATGCGATCTCTTTAACAGTTTTCCAGAGCTTTTTGCTGTTTTTGCCCGCGTTCTCAAGTTGCTGCCTCTCGTAGTTATTTTTAAGTTTTTTTAAAAGGGAGGTACAAAAGTTTCGATATCGTTTGTAAGTAGTTTTTAGTGTCACGTTAGCTGGCTCTTTTTTAAATTTCTTATACAGGTTATCACGATTTTTAATGCAGTTTAAGATACCTGGAGTTATCCAGGGTTTTAGGATTGTCTTTCGTCTTGAGATTTTGATTTCTTTAGAATTTGCCATAATAGCGGTACAGAGAATGTTGTTGAGAAAGGCAGCAGCTTTGTTTGCATCTTTGATCGTGTACAAACAACTGAAGTCCGAGTTTTTAAGTTTAGCTTTTAAATGTTCATAATTTATACACGTGCTAACTTTTGCAGGTTTTGGTCTAGAATTCGTAGCAATATATAAGGCAACACTGTTATGATCAGTCAGAGTTGTTTCAAGAATAAGACAACGAGCAGTTAATTTTGTCTTTAGTATTACATGATCTAGACATGTTTTATTATGAGTGGGACTTGTATAGGCAGGTATCATCCCATGGAATGCCAGAATATCCAAGTATGTAGACAGATTCGAATCTGTACTATTTTGAGCAATGTTAATGTTAATATCACCCAAAAGTATAATATTTTGTTTGGTTGAATATTTCAATAATAAACTGTTAAGTGACTGAAGAAAGTTACTTGTATCTTTGTATCCTGGAGGTCTATAAATAGCAAGAGCTATCGTATCGTTATTCAGTGAAATTGCTAAGCAATTTGCATCCGACACTATAGGTTCTTCAACTGAAATGACCAAATCCCGTCTGTAATACACGACTACACCTTCATTTTGCGTTCGATTGTTTGTAGAAGCAAGACTGTAATATCCATCAAGAGGAGGTACGCAATAGTTAGATGGCAGCCAGCACTCAGTCAAGACAATACAGTCCCAGTCTACCTTAGTTTGAGCGAGATATGGTAATAACGCAGGCAAATTACATTTTAAACTACGTATGTTTTGATGAAAAAATTTAAAACCTTTATTACCGCCTAGTAAAAAAGACGAGCAATCCTCCACATCGCAGATAAAATGATCAGCCATATTAAAAGTGTCAATCTCGTTTTGAACATTATTTAGTTCATTGAATTTAAGTGATAAAAAACCACAAGAAATGTACGAGAATGCAGGCCTAAAAAGGCATAGGGGATTGTCGTAAGATAGGCATAAGATACTCGCAACACGCAATAGTATGATATCATGATGTAAATGTAGTTTCGTGTAAAAGTTTTACTGAATGGTAATGATACTAATTTCGGAAGTGTATGTATACTAGGCGTTGTTGGATAGGAAAGTACTTTGTTAGTTGTGAAATGTTTTGTCCAGTCGTAGTGTATGTTGTGGTATTTAGTGGTTACATAATATCTTGAGGCATCATCCTTTTTTTGAAGTCGGATAAACACATAAATTACGTGGTTACATGGTTTATACACTTTGAAACATGTTTTTTTTTTGATATTGACAATCCGAGGGTGAAACAATAAAATACATTGAGAGAGTAATAGATACACAATTAAGAAGTCTAGTCATTGTTCCTGTAGATCAACAAGGGTTTGCTCAGATTTAATGAGGACTTGCCTGGCTCCCTCGACTTTCCTCAAAAATATGTTTCCGTTCGAAATCCAACAAAAAACATATCCTTTGCTTTTCGCGAATTCCTAAGCAGCAAAGAAGAGCCTTTTGGAGCTGGCGGGTAGGTGCTCCGATACGTAAATTGGTCGACGTTCGCCGGTCAAACCAATAGCTTGTGTATTCAGACGGCCTTCATTTGGATGGTTCCTGTTATAGCTGCGGACTGCGGCCAACACTTTGTTTTTACTTGAGACACTTGAGAACTCCGCTACAATCGGTCTGACGGTGCCAGATTTGCCCGGGATTCGGTAAATGTCACGCAAGTGTGTATTATTGAGCGCGACATCAACCGTTGAGCCCAATTTTCCAATAATTGATTGTAGGTCCGTCGGAGCTTCGTCTTCCTTGGCAGGTATATTCCGGATTTCGATGCTAGAGGGCCGGGATAGTCGCTGTAGATCAAAAATTTTTGTTTCCAGAGTTTGTACATTTTCATTCAAGGCTTTTTTCTCGTTCTGTAATGTATCGATTTGTTTTATCATGCCGTCGTATTGCTGGCTAATAAAGCCAAGGGATTTTTCAAATTCGCTATTAGTCTTCTGAATTTCCAAATTTTGGCGTTTAATCTCAGCCATCTCAGACACTAACTTGTTCAGAGAAGAAGTTTGTTTATCGCAAAATTTGGTAAGGTTGGCTTGCTGTTCCTCCTTCCATGATTCTAGCATTTGGAGAATTTCAGTTTTTAAATCATGGAATTGATCCGGTTCGTTCGATTGATCCGGCTGACCAGTTCCCGGAGAGAAACATGCTCGAGGTCGCTTACTAGATCGCGTCGCGAAGTTTACATTAGTGCCATTCGGACTACTGGTGTTTCCTGGGTCTGGCGTGGGTGGTTTCTGCTTCGGCGTGCTCGCCCGAGGTGAGCGCTGCTTACGGTGCATTGTGCGTTCCAGGTGCGAAAGTAAAATAGATCAAAGCAGGATCTTTCACGTATGAAAGCTCTCAACAGCCCATAGAGCCAAGATATCGAAAAAAGCGCTCACCGCTGCAACGTTTGTCTTAGAGAGCGGCTGCCACAGCCACTCGACCACAGGTGTTAACGATGACTCTGCCAAAATAGGCAACACCTGTTCAATGTCAATCGTGGATGTGCGAGTTGTGGGACCTCATCTATCGATCTCTGCAGCTACCCGTCACTTCTTAAAAAACACAATTGTTTCGGCACAACACAACACTTTAGTTTTTAAACTGTTTTGATCCATTAACACATGAGATCTTTACACTGCTATATTGTTAATGTACTGGTCCATGGGATCTTGTATACTTGAAGTCCGAAAGTTTGTTTTAGAATTTAAAAAAATAAAAAACATACGGAGCACACAAAAACACAACTGGTCATTACAACGGTCAGGGGGGGGGGGGGGGTTAATCAGACGAAAAACGCTAATTATTATTATTTACTTTATTGTACACCACAAAAAACATACAGGACAAACGTTCAAATATACAAGTGTACAATGGGCGGTCTTATCGCATAAGGCAATCTCTTACAGACAACCTTTGGATGAACTGAATGATAGGTGAAGTATTTAGGGCTGTCAGTGTACAAAATATCAAAAATAATAATACTTGTACTAATAACATACAATACATACATATAATATTACATAATATACTAATACATATCAAATATATAATAGAGAAAGGAGAAGAATAAAAATTATAGTGAAAGGTAATGCTCCTTCACCATTTTCTTGTACGTTGGCAGTGTTTGAGCACGTCTCACTTCAATAGGGAATACATTCCATAACCGAGCTGCTTGAATCGTGAAAGATTTGTAAAAAAAAGGAATTGGAATGCATACAAAAACTTAATTTTATATTTTCCGATGATCACAAGGACCTAGAATGGGTGTCACAAAGGAACTGAAAGCGTTCATTGAGTTAAAAAGCAATAAAAGGTCAATTACGTCGACACGTTTTCTTTATATGGGACGAGGCATCTGTAAGCTAGTATTATCTGTGGTAGAATATAGGATGACGGATGGATGGATGGCAATTAACGAGCTAGTTTAAGTAAAATACGTAATTAATTCACGGTTAATTAATAATAGTAAAAAAGGGGCATAAATGGCTGTTATGGTCATTTATATCGGTGCCGATGATGGTTACAAGGCAAAAGAGGCTTCTCATCACTAGATGGACTGGATCATCTTTGCTTAGAGCAAAGATTATAATGATGAACAAGATGCTGCTAGATTTTCTATAAACATTATAATATGCCTTAATTGCCATTACCCAAAGCTAAGGGAAGAACAAGCCTCACATAAACTACTAGCTAAGCTCTAACGACAAATAGGGAGGAGGTATGAATATTCCCGAACTATCACACTTGAAAATTGTGTGCTATATTCACCGCCTCCATAATCCTTGTCTCATAAAATTACTTAGTACATGGCCAACTCCGTTCTGACTTAACTTAGTACTGGAACACATAACTTGACTATATAAACGTATAACTGGGCCACATTGTGCTTATATGGGTGGTTTATTTACGTATACAGCAAGAACCGTATCGACCATTTATTTTTATTTACAGTGTAGGTTTGTAGGTGACTGTTTCGGGAGGTTCCTGTTCAAGATTAGGCGGGAGGAAACGCCCGGGTGTCACCATTGTGTGGATCGCCCGGAGGACACGGTGGAGCATACGGTGGAGATCTGCCCCGCTTGGGCTGGGCACCGCCGTGTCCTCGTGGATGCGATCGGCGGTGGAAACCTCTCGCGTCCGGCCCTGGTTCAGGCCATGTTACGGAGCGAGAGGCTATGGGAAGCTGTCTCCTCCTTCTGCGAAGCAGTAATGCTCGCGAAGGAGGAGGCGGAACGCGTGAGGGAGACGCAACGGAGACGCCCTCACGCCCCTAGCCACCGCAGGAGACGCCCTGGGCGTCGGGAGTCGCAAGCAGATTCCCGGCCACCGTAGGCGCGGGCTTGTCGGGCGGCGAGAAATGGGTAGCTCGTCGTCCGATAAGGACCAGGCCCGAGTCAACGGCGCGTTGTGTTCCACGCGCGCCTCAAAGAGATGTCAGCAGAACTGACGGGGTCCGCTAGGGCCAATGCCTGTCTGGGTCGCGGATAAATTTGAAAAAGAGTTACCGTGGCCCTGGCTCAAGCAACTGAAGGAACACGGGTGGGTTTTAGTCAGTAAAAGTCTGACATGCCCTCCCGCTTCACCCAGAGCGGGAGAAGTCATTGGATGATTTCCCACCCAAAAAAAAAAAAAAAAAGGTTTGTAGGTGACTATAATAACAAGCATATCGTAATTACACTTCAGAGCAAAAGCCGCTTCTCATATAGAAAACACTACATGAAGTTATTTTTCTTCACTCTACTTTAGTGAATTGAAAGGCTCCTCTCGATGTTTTCAGGGTAGGTCTCGATGTTTTTGGGGGCCGAGTCACCCACGTCCGTAGGAAAGTACCTCATACGATACCCTACACGTGGTCCCCGGGTGGTGCTAATCAGGTGACACTTAACTGGTGGTAGGCATAGGCCGATGGCTTGCGACCACCCACCGGGCAAAGACGTACCGCCAAGCGGCCTAGCCGTGTTCCGGTGCGATGCTCGGTGTAGCCACTTCAGGAGATGGGTCGAGATGCCGGTTCCTTTGCAGGCAGACCAGCCTTGCGCGCGCTGTTATGGACGTATCGGGAGACTAGTCGCGAAGGGTAGCGCGAGCCGAGGCACGGTGCACCGCTGGCCGACCGCAGGTAGTTGGGGGCCCAAGTAGTGTGCCAGCCACACACGAAAGGCTGCCTCGCCAACGAAAAATACCGGAATACACCATCGTGCTGGTTGGCGACCAGTAGGGAGGGCCCGATGGACATTCCCGGGGGGGCTCGGGCGTCCCCGCAGTCTCCAGACTAGTCCCCCAATGATGGCGTCCTGTCAGTGCGTGTCTGTAGGTTAGCAGCGTGGAATCGCATCTCACTTCCTTCTTCTCATCTTACTTCACTCGCTTAAAATAAAGAAGAGAAAAAGTTGAACGTTGAAAAGCGCACCACACCTGCACCTCACTAATATCAGAGGTTTGCACTCCAACCTCATAGCAGTCCATCATCACCTGGAGACTGATAAGCCGGCTCTCTTTTTCCTTTCGGAGACGCAGATCAGATGTCCGTCAGACGTATCGTACCTAACATAACCAGGGTATACCCTGGAGCACAATTTTAAGCAACGCGCGGGTGTATGCATGTACACCCGAGACGACATCTGTTATCGGCGTCTCCGAAATCTTGATGACTCCAGGTTCTCTGTGCTTTGGGCTGTGGTGGACACGGGCCTGGATAAAATTATCTAAGCCTGTGTCTGTCGCTCGCACAGCGGTGATCAGGAGACAACCAGGTTCACAGAGTACCTTAGTGAGGCGGCTGATACGGCACAGCAGCGGTACCCTTCCGCCCAATTAGTGTTACTGGGGGACTTCAATGCCCACCACCAGGACTGGCTCTTCCCGTACCAGTGCACTGATCATGCTGGGCAAGAGACGAGAAAGCTTGCGCTTGCGTTAAATCTCGCCCAGCTGGTCCAAGAGGCAACGAGGGTGCCGGATGTTAACTCGCACACAGCCAATTGCTTAGATCTTCTGCTGACAACAGATCCAGACCGCTACTCGGTGTCGGTATCTTCACCGTTAGGTAGTTCCGACCATTGACTGGTGAAGTCTGTATCCGTCCATTCCCCACCCGATCCCAGGCCAAGAGGCGCTCGGCGGGTTTGGCGATACAAGTCGGGGAATGGAGTACTACATTACGTTCTCTGACGTAGCTATGTCTAGCGTTGACCGGCCATGGTTTGGCGCTGAGTGCAAGCGTGCCAACGCGCTTAAACATGAGGCGTACATGGCATGGGTTGACGCTCTGACGCGCAAAGCAAGCGACGTTGGTCAGCGGAAGAGAGCCTACAATAGGGCTGACAAGTCCTGCAAGAAGGTAATGCGTACATCTCGGTTTAACCACATTAGCCGTATTGGGACTAAACTTGCTTCTTACCTAGCGGGTAGTAAAGCGTTTTGGTCCCTGGCTAAGTCGGTTCAATCGAACTTTTGCCGTCCTTCACTACCACCACTGCTGAAGCCCGACGGGTCACTGGCTGCGGTTCCACTGAGGCGGAGTGGAGCTATGCGGAGCCGCCAATGCTGTTTCCTTTGAAGCGGAGTGGAGAAGAGATGTGGATTTCAAGCCATGTGATTGGTGAATCGCGGCACAGCTCTTCTCCGCTCTGCTCCGCTCCGCCTCAATGGAACTGCACCCATGGTGGAATAGTGACACAATTGACAAGTTCAATTTAGCCAAAAATCTTTGTGGATTAATCTAAAATATTTCAAATTAAGTAAGTAATGATCTATTGGTTTAATTTTCTAACCATTAACCACCGGTATTTAATGGCTGCAAGTGCAAACTTGCACTCCTTGTCATGTCTACGTATCTATCACTTTTTTTATTTTATGACCTATTAATCCAAAATAACTGGATATTTACTTATCTAACATCCGCAAATTAAAACTGAATCGTACGTATAAAAGGGGATTATGTGTTAGACAAAACATTAGACTACAAGTGACCATTGTTGACTCGCACACAGAATCAAGTAATGATTTGGTTTAAAAAAGAAATAAACTGTTATTCAGGTTCAGGGCTTCAGGGTTTAAATATAGAATAAAAGATAATTGTTTATGTACTTACTTATTATATTTCTCGAACCGAAACAGAATACAACCAACACTATTTATATTCACAAGTGCACAAGTTGACGTTATATTCACGACTGAGCTCGGGGCACTGGCACGACAACCAAAGTGACGTTTACCCCACCATCCTACCTACATTCCAACCAATGCGGTATGATTGGTTAGTCGTGCCATACCCGAACACAGTTGGTACTACAATAGTCAATACAATACTTTTAATATTAAAATCAGGTTTAATTAAACATATTGAATTGGAAAAAAGGTAGATAATTTACTATTGATATCACCATGTGCATGTTAAGTAACATGCACATGGTGATATCAATACCACCCTATCAATTTTCTTTTAAACACAAAAATGCGATAAAATACTTTCATCATATTTCAAAGCAAAATTATTGTAATACAAACTTAGTAGGTAGTACTACCAATATTAGCCATTTTGGCTATTTTAATTCTAACGGTGACTTCTGGCACGCTTGGTATTTGGTTTGATTGTCTTTAAATTGCTTTTTATGACTAAGTTTGTATTACAATAATTTAAATTTTATTTAATTTTATCGCATTTTTGTGTTTAAAAGAAAATTGATAGGGTGGTTTGTCCGTGTCGAAATGTTAAAAAACTTCTATAATTTAATCTCAAAAAAATATTGCAAAAGTTTGCATAATAATATTATCACGCCCAGCTTAGCCATTTAATCAGTACAAAATATACGTATAGTCAACTCTTGTGTTAAAACTTACCATAGCAAAACCTCTTTTCAATGTACAAAAATGATAATAAACTATACCTAATAAAAATATTATTATTCATAACCTTATTTACTTCTCCAGCAAAGAACACTAATAACACAGATGTAAGTAGCGGCGCAGAAAGTGATGGAGGTAAGATTCCAATCAATATTATAAATATTTAAATATATCCAAAAAAATACCTTTCCAAAATCAACTGAGCTTACTATTCTTCTCTGTATTTGGCCTTCTTCGGCCAATCTTCAGAAACCCCTTCTAAGTACGCCAGTGTTTTCAAGACCTACCTTGGCGGCGACGGCCGTCATACCTATGGTTTCCAATGCGAGTGGACTCTGACCCACACAGTTTATGAGCCTAACATGCTAAGGCCCATATATTGGATCTAAAAAACAACGCAAAATTAACATGACAAATTGCCAAACGCGCGTTAACTGCTGTGATTGGTTGAATGAATTCAAAGCAGGCAATCGCATCACTTGACTTGCATTTTGTATCGCATGGATAATTTCTTTCCTTATTGGTAGTTAAAGTACAACTAAAATTATATAATATAGCAAGAGATTCTCCTCATAGATGAACTGCAATTTTACTGTAATACTGTGTTTTACTATATTTTTGGTAATTTAAATGCGTTTAGTTAAATTAAGTAAGTCTTCAAAGTACACTTAGAAAAACAGTAAAAAACTGAATGGAAATGACAACCATGAATGAAAGGTCATGATTGAATTCTAATTACCTAATAGTGCGGTGACGATTGATAACAAGTAACTTGAATAAATATTATTGAGCTTCGAATAACAATTTGTCGTGTCAGTTTGAAAATATAAATTTATAGGCAAAAAAAGGACAGACAATATGAGTTGTGAGAGAGGTTCCACTAGCAATGCGAAAATGCAAATATTTTTCAAAAATCGGCGCATTGTCGTTGCCTTGTTGCGCCTCGCTGTCTGCAGGAGCCTTTAAGTGAGATATAAATAAAGCAACATGTTTTTGCGAGCAACATCTTGATTGTTGCAATTATTATAAACAATACTATACTCGTATTAACAAAACACACTTGGCATAATCTTCTTTAAACGAATATTTTTAAGGCAAAAAAATATTTAATATAATTATTGTTCAGCCGAATGTTTGTATGTCCGAATTTACAATGGCTTACATTTAAGATGGCAGAATTTTATTTGGCATAGTTTTACTTGGCATATTAAGAAGATGGCAAAACTTCATTTGGAATAAATTTATTAGGCATTTTTAATTTTTATTCTTAAATTAAAATATTGTCTTAAAAAAATAATATGTTGTGTTACAAAAGTTAGTGACAGAAACGAATCGCTGCAAAACCGACTCCACGTTGTCTTGTCTGCCCTACCCCTAGAGTGTAATTTAAGTCCGCGTAGGTGCAGAGGGACGAGGCAGCCCGCGAGCTGAGAAGCAGATGGTGAGCGTTAAAACCATCTGCAATGATAAGCTCGCGTGGGACCACCGGAGTTCCGCAGCGCTGAAACCGTGACAGAAACCATGCCTGCTGCATGCTCATTTGCTAGCTTTCTTGCATGTTGCATGCTTGCTGCATGCATGGTGTATGCTTGTTTGCATGCTGCATGCTTGCTGCGTGCATGGTGTATGCTTGTTTGCATGCTTGCTGTATGCATGTTTGCATGCTTGCTGTATGCATGTTTGCATGCTGCATGCATGGTGTAAGCTTGATTGCATGTTTGCATTAAAATATACTACATTGATACAAAACGACGATCAAGTAAGATATTCCTTTCTTAATTCTATTGAATTATTTACCTGGACCTGTTTTTGGTTCTATAGATACACAAACAATTTATTTCACTCGGTTTTACTTGAATCTGATCTGCTGAAGTTAAGACCTTGGCAATTTTGTATTGCGAGAATTGTTTGGGTTTTAAGTCCTACATGTAATTTAAATTATAAAAAATGAGGATCATGTCGGTTTGCGAACCGAGCATTTTCACTGTTAAGACACTAATCCATTATTTGCTATAGTCTATCTAAAGTTGCCATCCCAATATTAATCGCGGTGTTCACTTTATATAACTTATCTTATCTTAACTTTATATAGTCCATCGGCAATGAGGCACTAGTAGAATCAAAGCTCCAGAGCCTTGAACATCGTCGTCGAGTTGCCAGCTTGCCGGTTTTTTATCGGTTACATTTCGGGGAGTGTGCGATGGAATTGCATGATCTGATTCCGTCTAGCCCGTTTCATCATCGTGTACTTTATTGTAACTATAACTATTACAATAATAAGTAACGCAATGGCTATTTGGATTATGTGAATAATTTGTGGTCGCTTTTGATATACTACTATTAGAACAATATTATTATTATTTTAACCCTACAAAACTTCTTCAATTTGCAAACAAGTATTTCACACGATTTTTGTCATGCGCGGTGTTGAATAAAAAAGACTTAAGGGTAAACAAGTCAAAAATTCTTCCATACAAACGTAGTCTAGAGATTACTCCACTGTTTGACGATGTACTTTCAAAATAAAAAAAGATATCGAATTGTCTCATCATTATCTAGCCCTGTATGGAGCCGAAAAAATAAAAAAATCATATATTTGAAAGTTATGAGCGTCGAAAATTCCGTATTTCAACACTAATTTTAACGTATCTTTGGGCGCAAATAAATACCATAAGAAGAAGGAAAATTAAAAAACGGCCTCCATACAGGGATAGATTAGTAATTCAACAATCCAAATAATTTTATTTTGATCAGATACATTCAGTAGTTTTTTCATGAAACCTAGACTCCCAAAGGTCTGTTTATAAAATTTCGCGCGCTCGTTTTCGTTCTGAATCATCTTCCATTTCGCTACAAATTTCCTCCCCGGTCAGTGGGGCGGAGGGGTGGCGCGTGCGGCGCGTACACACACACACGCTCATTAGTATAGATGCTGCCCGGCGCCCGCGCCCGGTTGCCCCGGTGGGCCTCAATCGGCTGTTGTCTGTATAATACGTCACCGTAATTACGCGCGTGCTGTGTACCTATGTAACTGATATTTATCGACGATAACGTATTCGTATAATATTTTATAACATTGACACCTGGCTTGAACTTTGGATTCCGATATTCCTTTATGTTTTGTTTTGATTATTTTGAATTGGTCCCAAATTTTACTGACCTTGGCGTTGGACTTTGGATTCTAAGTTGAATCTTTTATTGAATTTAGTTTGTACAATTCATGATGTCGCTTGACATGACTTTTATACCTAAACACTGACTTATAATTATAATGTTTCACGCGCATTTATAAAATTTTAGAATTATAAATTACCTACTATAACTCCATTTGCGAAAACATTAGACGTTTAAATTAGCCCATTTTACAGCCCGTCCAACCGATTTTGACATCTATTGCGTTGGTGATACGACAAATGGTAGCTGTAGTAAACAGTTGGTTTTGGTAACAGGTTTATGCTTTTTATGTCATCCTTATGTTTACGGGATAGAACTCAAAATCGGTTGAACGGACTGTAAAAATATTTGGAAACATGTCAAATGTTATTTCAAGTGGAGTTTTAGGATAGTATACCTATCTTCATCTTTATTTAGAAAGTATTTTTTACAAAAAAATACTACCGATTTCCAAATATAAACACTACATAGTGAAAAATAACTCCAATTTCGGAAGTCGATGTTTTTGTTTCTTCGTTTTATATTTTTTACTTTTTAGTTGTGTACATAAAGAGCAAGTTCAATATGGTACTTACCTATAATCTCAGATTAGAGAAAATCTGAGCCAATAATGCCTAAATTTATGCCTGAATAAATTACCTGAATAACAACCGCAATGATAGTGTACCTACCAGGGTGAACTGTACATATCTGCGTACCCCTTTAGAGCCTAACGGCTTGACGTTATGTTATGAAATGGCGTAAACAATAAACAGATATGCGATTGCAGCAATCCCGAGAGATTAGCCGTTGTTTATTGAAGAGTTCTGTTGTTATATACAACAGAACTCTTCAATAAACAACGGCTTTGTTCACTTACATAGAATTATGTATATAGATTCCAATTAGATTATGTAGTTTAGATTTTCGATAGTCGTGCCTAATTATAGCGGCAGTTCATTATTATGTAAGTACCTATCTGTTATATCGGCTCGGCTTCCGCGGCGGACAAAAACAAAAGGAAGCTATTTTTTAACCGACTTCAAAAAGGAGGAGGTTCTCAATTTGACTGTATTTTTTATAATTTGTTGTACCTACCTAAATACCTACTTTTTTTAATGTGAACCGATTTTGATGATTATTTTTTTATTTGTATACCTGCTATGCGTGCCGACACTCACAAGCTTGGCTCGACTACTCGAAGCGAAGCTACTGTTTACTTTGTGACATGACGTAGTATCTAATACCTACCTAGATGCCTACCACTATGCGTTTCAACTAAAGAATAGGATGGCCCTCGCGCCATATTGTGACGTCATAGCTGCCGAATCGAACCAGTTAGGTAAAGTCAGCAAAAATGTTGTTTGTTATCCAAACAACTTTAAATTAAATTGCTCAAAATCATTGAATGTATCACAATACCGATTACTATCCCGCGACTAAGTTACTAAGTAGGTAATGAATGAAGCCAAAAATGTGTAAGTTTTATCTATTGTATTGTGATAACAAACAGAATATTTCAAACCGCTATTGTAAACAAACAATCAATAAACAATTTACAAAATAACATTATTTTTTATAAGATGAACCTAAATACTTACTTACCTAGAAAACAAGTCTTACATCAAACTGGCGCTGTCGAAAAAGCAGTTATCCTGACTCTAGCTGGTATGAATACCTCCTACTTACGGGGAGTCGCCTATAGGTTATAGCTAACTAGCTAAGGTAAGTAAATACCTATTTAACATTTTATATTGCATTGTAATATTTGCACAACCTGAAATAAAATACAAAAACATGACCTACACCCGTGAGTATAGAGCCTAGCTTTCCGCACGCGCTGGTACGATACCTACAATCAGCGAAGCCCTAGCGACCGGCCTGCCAACATAAAATCTACCGACTTGGCGCTCAAACACTTCATTCTTATAAATAAGGGCATAAGGTTCAATAAGCGCGCAAGCAGCTCCCGCTGCGCTGTCGTCGCCTCCGCCAAAAATAATTTAAAAGTCAAATCAATAAAATTACTTGTTGATAATAACAATACCTACGTCAATGCACATTTTCGCAAGAGATCTTATTGTCAAGTTGGCAAAGTCGCGAGTAAGTTTGGGTGCATAATAACAAGTAAATTGAGTGCCTTCTAATTACGTTACACACATCTATTTGTATCTATGAGTTTATGTTGTCATAACATGAAGTGAAACACACACCGCTATCGGCGCTCTTCAATGAAATTACGCATGTGTGCGTCACCCAGCGTTACGAGTGTGTATACGTATTCAAACTAGCTTCTTACTGCTCATCACAGCGTCTATCTCTTTCGTGCGTGATGTCGGATGAGACAGAAAATATTTTAGCTCCGCCGCCAAATAGTTCGTGCCGTTGACTAGTTTACCCTTAATTTACAAACTCACTACCAGAATGTTAAGTTAGTTGGTAGCTATTCTTACTCCAACAGTTTAAGCAAGTAGATAGTATTTTCCAGGGTTGGTACCGTGTGTTCACTTTAAACACACAACCACAATCGGACAATTGGGAATATCACAATCACAATTACAGAGTACTTATAATATAAAAGGGAAAATGTGAACCGAAATATTAACCACGACGATTGCCACTTAACAGTACTTAACTTCCACGGAATACAAACGAGGCGATACTTAAGATGTTAATATATTGAATAGAAAGGAGGTAACTTTCACGTCTCAAGCCAATTTTAGACTCACGGTTAAACGATTTTACGAAGCTTATTCATTGTTTTTCAACACGATATTATTTAACGACTAGCACTCCGCCCGCGACTTCGTTCACGTGATTTCGTATTTTGTCCTACAGATAGGACAAAATATATGCTTAGTTAGTTAAGGCGACCAAATATAAGCTGTTGATAAATAAATAAAAAATGCCCGTTTTCGCCCGTTGAGTCTTTAACAACCCAAATATGTTCACTCTTTTCTCTCTTTTTCGTTTATGTTAGTCAGATTGCGCAATAAAATTTCTCAAAAATGTTTAACACTGCTAAGCCTTATATGGGGGGATAAGGGGTATAATAAGTTTAATAATACTTATGTCTATTTTGATTATTTACTTGACCCACAAGGAATTAGATTTTTCATACAATCAAACTTCCCCCTTATCACTCCATTAAAGGTTGGGTTTCTGAAAATTCCTTCTAGAGTCTAAGTGCTCCTCTAGAACCTACACCAAAAATAAAAACCTATGCAGTAAGATTCATAGAAAACTTTGTCACCAGCTAAATATTATTTTGGGGTAAGTTTCGAAAAAAATGTATTGTTGTTGACAACCTTTATTATTTTCTTAATTTGGTATTCATGTCAAATTCCAAGTTTATTAGCTCAAGAAATAAGATTCTGCCATTCAAACTTCAACACTCCCTAAATCATCTTTTGGAGGCAATTTCAAGATATTATTAAAGACAACCTTCATTGTTTACTTAGATTGGTATATAAGTCATTGGTAGTCAAGTCTTATATGGAAGCGAAACTGTCAAGCCACATATTTTGATTAAGGTGTAGAGTTTGTGAAGTAAAGGCTTGTAGAGTTAGGCCATGTAGAGTTAAAAGCTTAGCTCTACATGAGATCTGATAACTTTTCGTCTCATCTTGGCAATATTTTACATGAAAATATTTTTGGTGGGATTACTTATGCCCTTTTGGGTTTGGATATAATTTACAGTATAAATGGGCATAAGTAATGCCACTAAAAACAAAACCAAACAAAACTCGGTCTACCGGTGTAGACCGAGATTTGGCTACAAATCTGCAAAAAAACGATATCATTAGAATAACTATATTCAAACTGGACTTGAGGTAAGCTTGTATTTAATTCTGTCTGAAAATTTCCATAATATGCTACATGGAAATAAAGCAGAGGGAACTGAAGGTCCTTATGAAGGAGACAGTAAGTCACAGTCACTTAAGTGAACTTTTCAAAATAACCAGGTTTATAAAAAAAAACTTTTAATTTTAAACAGATTCAACACCTACAACAGCAGTAGGTTCAGGAAATTCAGTAACACCCCAGGGGGCTAAAAGACCTAAAAGTACTACCACAATATCGAGTAGAGACTCGAACTCAATTATAGAAGAATCAGGAGAATATTCAACTCCCAATAATAAAGGTAAAGGCGTGTGATTAGATACCAAAAAACGCAATTATTAAAAAACGCCGTATATTTTTTAGAAAACATTTATCAAATAAATTTCATAGTTCTATAGACAACAAACAATTTAAATTTATCTTGCAGATATGACAACTTCAACAGAAAATTCAAGAGCAAGCGAATCGACAACTCTTAAACATAAAACACTCGGGAAATCTACAACTGCATCGAGTGGAAAACCGAAACATCAGGACGGTCCGAAATGGAAACGGCAACAGGACACTTTAAAATGGTAACGACAACAGAATGGTCTGGAATGAAAACAATAAAAGGAAGCTCTGGGTTGAATTCGACTACAGGAAACTCTGAAGTGGAAACGACTACAGGATACTTTGGAATGGAAACGACAAAACATCATTCAAATAACACAACCAAAGAAGAACCTGAATCATCAACTAAAGAATCATCGTCTTCTACTGAAACATCGACCTCAACTAAAATAACTAAGAAAATAAGAACCACCATACAATCAAGTGGAGGAACGATTACCACGCTTAGACCGTTAACAACACAGAGAGAGGAAACCAGACGAACTAAAGACAATGAAGCGTCAGGAAGGGAGACAACGATTAAAGGATTAGAAACCACAAATAACACTGATGGATCCAATGGTACTAACTCGACTGAGGATTTAGGAAACACAACAACTAAATCACCAATGACAACTACGGTTCAACAGAACACCACCATGCAAGGTATTTCTTTTAATGTATGCTATATTTATATGTATATATATATAATAAAGTCGTGTTAGTTACACCACTTATAACTCAAGAATGACTGGACCAATTTTTATGTTTTATGTGTTTTTGGATTTATCTTCGCTTGGTGAACAACCGTTCACTACCCGGCACTGTTTCTGTAGCACACGCGACCGTAACAAGGATAATGGTATAACAGTAAAACAACAACACTTTGTTATAACTGTATGTATATTGCTTTTTTCCAATTACAATAATCGTGAGCCTAGTCAAATCACGGAGAATCGATTCAAAAATCACGGCTAAACTAACAACGCCATCTATCGCCACAAAAGTAAACAATATTTCCAACACCCGGATTAGGATAATAAGTAATAAAACATCGAAAAAATTAACGGTAAAAAAAAACCATTTTCCCTTTCATTTGCAAAAAACGCCTTCTCTGATACATGATTGAAACTTAGCACACACAAAAATGAACATGGCGTTGTATGCTGGTTTCGGTATGGCCATTAGATGGCGTTGTCGATTTTTCTGAAATTCATCCTGTAATTCTAATAATAAATAAAACACCTACCTAAGTCAGTTATAGACTTTGAAACCATCCAACCCATATGCCCCAAACCGGTTTCATTTGCAAGGCAATGCGAAGATCGTTTAAGACCAAAAATAAATGTTGGAACCCTACTCTGCCCTACCATACATACCTACCTACCCTGGTAGGTATGTATAGTAGGGCAGAGTAGGGCAGGTAGGTTGGTAGGTAGGGTAGGAGTGTAGGTAGGTAGGTGGGGTAGATAGGTAGGGTTGGGTAAATAGGTCGAGTAGGGTTGGGTAGTTGGGTATTTACGGTAGGGTAGGGTAGGTAGTTATGTAGGGTAGGGTAAGGGGTAGCTAGGTGCCATTTTGCTCAAGGTAGATCTCACATTCAGTTAATTAAGTGATCTCTTATAAATCAACAGTATTCAACACGTGTCACGAGCTCCCGCCAACAACAAGCATTGTGTTACCTTTATAAACCATTCCATTATTAAAACGATAATTAAAAATACCATAATACTCAGTGCGTGCAAAATATTTGAGAATCTTAGAAATAATTTATATGGCCAAACAAAGTTTGCCGGGTCAGTTGTATAAATAGAAGATGCTTTGCTCAAAAGGTTTGAACTCCATTGAACTCCCTTTAAACAGATTTCCAGTAGAAAGTATTTTTGGTATTGATATTTGTAGAGATCATGCTGCTCATAGTCTTATTACCTAAATTATGTAGGAATTAGTTCGTATCTTACCTGCTACCTACACCAAACCGCATCTAATTTTATTTTCTCTTGATTATTGTAAGTGCAGCCAAGAGTAGAACAGTATTATTTAGAAATTAAGACGTACTAGGTCACGAATATGACGCGTATGCAGATTGTCCATTACCAAGACTCAGAGACTTCCCGATTTCGAACATACCTTGTGCTTAGCACTGTTGCGTCATGTGGACCTGCCGTAGATACCGATGAGTTTTTTTAGAACAAACATTGCCTCGGTATGAAATAAGTAGTAAATAATATGACAATGTGGGCTACCGTTTTTGTGACCACCAGTTGGCACCACTGGCGAGTAAGTTCCTTACATATAGCTGTTGAGACGAAATGCTTTCGCAGACACCCGACTGAATTTCCTAAGTAAAAAGTCATAATTCGAGGTTTGTGTCTCGCCTATTTCCTCTGCCAATTTGAGACCAATTTAAAAGAAATTCCATAAACTAAAGATATATACCGTGCCCCTATGTTTTCCATCGCCACTTATTTAGAATCTAAAGTAATTCTGTTCTAACTATTATATATAAATTAAAGGCAATATGTGGAACAATTAAGGGTAAGCTAAAAATAAACTTAAACAATGTCTTTATAAAAATATTGGATGTCCAGCTTTTTCGTGTGTGCAAATTGTTTCTATTTTCTATATAGCGTCCCCTTTGGTATATCATAAAAATCGGCACCATCGGTTAACTTAAGTTTGCCAGACTGTACAGCCTCTACTGTTTCTTTCTAATTTTCTTTAGAATAGCTATGATAGGGTGCAAAAGATTTTCCAGTTCTGGCATTAGTGTACTTTCTTTGGTAAACACGCATCATATTTCCGGTTTTTTTTTTTAAACTTCTCCTTAAATGTATATTGATTTTTAAATAAAAGACATTTGGGGCTATTTGGAACAGCGATCTTAAACTAAGTAAAGCTAAAACACACAAAATGTAATCCTGTTCCAAATAGCATAAAACTTGTGTTAAAAAGTCCCATTCTACAACTTTAAAAAAATAAAGCATCTAAAACAGGTTACAATACAATGGAAAACACCAATTGGATCCCTAGAAAACATTTATATACATGAACGAACTCATTTTCTACTTATCTTTAAAAAGTTGGTTTAATCATATATATCAACTGGAGGTAAACTACATACAAATTAATTAGATTTATGAAGCTTTTTTCAAAAACAGTTTAAGCAAGTAGAATGTAATTTTTCCTGGGTTGGTAATATGTGTTCACTTTCAGACGCAGTTGATATGTTTGACAGCGTGGAAAAGAAAAATGTGAGAAGATTTGAATTGGTGTTTTTCTTTTTTTCAAAGTAAATATCTTTTATTGAATTAAAACTTTGAAATCATCTGAATATTATATTTTGTCTCCAGGTATAATATATGCGCCACAATCACAAATATTACAGAGTACTTATAATGTAAAAGGGAAAATGTGAAACGAAATATTAACCACGACGATTGCCACTTAATGGTTCTTAACTTCCACAGAATATAAACGAGGCGATACTTAAGACGTTAATATATTTAGTCAAGAAGAGAACAGTCCCTGCATATTCTTTAGCTCAACGGATAAATGAGCAATTATAATACATTTTAAAATCTAAACATCAAGTATGTTCTTAAATGCCTCTGTAATTAAATAGTTAATAATTTAGCGACCGCAACGGTCTACTGTGGAAATATGTAACATAACGTAAACCAACGCTTATGGAAGGGTTTACGTAATTTCGGCTTCTTTAACTACCATAGAAAGGAGGTAACTTTCACATATTACAATAGTAATGTACGAGTAGGTAGGAATGAAAATGATAATAATATGTACATGAAAGCAGAGGCGGCTCGTGACATTTATTTATGGGAGTTCACAAAAAAAAACGTAAAACTAGAGCTTACCATTTATTTTTTTTGTACAGAAAATTCATTCTGATCTGTTCTGTTCAGTATTTCTGTTCTGGAAACTTCATAAATAGCATCTAAAATGTCATTCTGAATGGTTTTAGACGTACTTTTAAAAACGGAATTGCTGGATAAATGCTGTTTCATAGCCAAATCGAACTCTGACACGAAATCTTCCAAACCTCTATAGATTCCGGAATGCCGTAGATTCGTCCTAACCTCGTAAAGCAACTTGAAATGCACCACAAAATACCACACAATCTATTAAACGCCGTAAAATATATCGTTTTTCATCAACGCGTTCATTGAACTCTCTAATAGATTTTCGATACGCAGAATCGAGCGCTTTACGAAATTTTGAGTAAGAGCAATTTTAGGATCCTAGCAACCAGGCCATAAAAATTCATAAATAAATTCAGGACGTGGTGGCCCCTTAGCTTTAAGTTCGAGACGCATTTCAAGAGCCTTTTCATATTTTTTTATAAAAGGCACACTGTATTGTTCCATTTTTAACACAAATATCGCGCAAAACTATATTTAATACATAATTAAAAGAAAACTGCGAAGAATCTACATTCTACCGTAAAGTAACTGATGTTTACATAAGTTTGACAACGGCGCACAGGCATAAGTCTCCCGCGCCGCCTTGCGCGATTTGGCAACGTCGCGCGTGAGCGGCGCTCCAGATTAGGCTAATTTCCCATACAAAATCTTCTGTTTCACGCGTTGGACCGTGTCGATGTTTCTCTTTCGCACTCATTGAATACAGTGCTAGAAATTGTACTGAATTTTGTTTCATAGGAGCGCAATCGCTGGCTCTCCACTCCACACGTTAGGCACATACAACTTGACGCCAATCGCCTTGTTTTGCAGAATCCCTAGAAAACATAAGTCTAAATCACAGAACAGAAAAAACGCCTTCTGGCTTTGCTGTTCTGTGGTCTACATTAACGAACTCATTTTCTACTTATCTTTAAAAAGTTGGTGTATTTATATCAACTGGAGCTAACAAATTAACTCGATTTATGAAGCTTTTTTCAAAAATGTGTCATGCCATTTGCTTGAACTTTGATAACCTCTTAATATCGCCGGCACTGACATTACTTGTAGTATCGCCTGTCAATTAAGACAAAGGGTGAATTTTGGGGTTTTGGTTTCTTCAATGATTACTATGAAATTTTGGAAGTTACTAATTTATTTATAGAAATTACAGACAGACAGATATTTCGACCGCTCGCGCGGTTGACAAGATGCAAAGTGGTACATAGATTAAAAATATTTTCACTCACACCGCCACGATTATTGCGCCTTGCCGAAAGCTGAAGGCAACGTTTAGTAGCACAGCAGGGTGCTAATAGACAGTCGGCAGGTGAGCCTTAACATCCTCACACCCGTTGAAAGGCTTTTCTTTCAACAATAAATCTTCAGTAGTGGGTAGCGGACACAGCTTGATAATAGGCCGGCGTAAAACGCCTCTAGTGGTTTTCAAATCAGCCACTCTCGAAACTCCATCCGGCCCAGGGAATAATTTAATAACCCGTCCAAGGCACCAACACAATGGAGGTACATGATCTTCATGGATAAGCACGAGGTCTCCAATATGTAGGGATTTCGTGTTCGTCTTCCACTTCAGTCGTTGTTGTAGTTCGTGTATATATTCACGCTGCCAGCGTGACCAGAAATGTTGATGAATTTGTTGCAGTCGAGCGTATCGTTGCAGATGACTTTCTTTCAAGTTTTCCAAGCTGGGCTCAGGCAGAGCTTTCAGAGGTCTTCCAATGAGGAAGTGCCCTGGGGACAAAGGAAGGTAGTCATCAGGAGATGAGGACAAAGGACACAAGGGGCGACTGTTCAAAACGGCCTCCACTTGAGCGAAAAGTGTAGATATTTCTTCAAAGGTAAGATGGGCATTTCCCATAACTCTTTTTATATGGAATTTTGCACATTTGACTCCGGCTTCCCAGATGCCGCCGAAATGAGGAGCGTGAGCAGGTGAGAATTCAAATTTTATATTTTCCTGAGATGCAAATTCAGCTAAATCCCTATTATGTAATTTAAGAAAAGCCCCTATCAATTTAGCAGCAGCTACAAAATTTCCCCCATTATCACTAAATATTTCATTGGGTTTGCCACGACGGGTAATAAATCTGCGTAATGTCATTACAAATGCGTCCTTATTAAGGTCACAGACCGCTTCCAAATGAACGCACTTAAAACGCAAGCACACAAATATGCAAAGGTAACATTTGCTCACCCTTGCACCTTTACCTTTACGATTAATTATGTAAAAAGGTCCAGCGAAATATATGCCCACTGAATTAAATGGGAAATCTGCACTCACACGTTGTGATGGCAAATCACCCATTTTAGGACAAAGAGTTTTGCCTCGGACGAGCGCGAGTGAGACCGAGTGCGCCGAGCTAACCTTCTGCCATTTAGCGGCCATACTGATTCCCTTATCAGTGATAACAACAGCTGGGGGCCAGCATGCATGTGCCGTAAATGTTCTCTTTCAAATAAATGTTTCGTCAAATGATGGGACGAATCTAGTAGTATTGGATGTTTTTTATCAAAACTATATGGTGAAGAACTTATTCGTCCTCCAACTCTTATTAAATTGTTGTTGTCTAAAAAAGGTGACAAAGATAGTAATTAAGATTTAACATGTAAAGGTAAATTTTTAGATAACGCCTTGTATTCACTAGGAAAGCATTTAAACTGAACAACACGGCATAGATAATAAAATGAGTCATCCAACTCATTAGCGCTGAGAGATAAAACCTGTTTGTTATGAACATTACGAATGTTTAAACAAAATCTTTTTACCCATGCAACTTCTTATAAGTTTGTTAAGTTTGCTATATCTTTCAACATCTATTATAGGTTGCAGTGTGTCAGTGTTAAGGTAAGTATTTATTTCATTTTGTTCAAATAAGGTTTTTTTAGGTGTAACTAATGAATTTTGTGTTTTATTTTTTGTTTCAGATGCTGATTGCTCTGCTTGCTTCGTCGGTGTGAAAGTTGAGGAGAGCGGAGCAGGTAAGACGGTCTTGGGTGAGTATTTAATTTTGTTTATAATCTTAGGTGTAGTTTTAGATTGAAAAATACATCTAATTTTTAGTTTCAGGTACATCATTGATATCAATGTGATCTAAAATTGGCCAATCGTTTTCACAATTAATTAAATATTTTGGACCTGACCACCACAGGCTATTATTTATTATTTGATTGCCATTTATACCCCTAGAAATGAGATCGGCTGGGTTCATGTCCGTGGGAACATATCGCCATGAGTAGGCGTCAGTGAGCTCAGCTATTTCAACCACCCTAATCGCGACAAATGTTTTGAGTTGGTCGGATCACCCTAGAGCCATGCCAGCACTACGCTTGAATCGCACCAGTGAACGATTCGTGACGGCTTGTAACGAATAGACTCAAGGACACTTTTACATAGTTTAGCAGCCAACAATGCAGCGCAAAGTTCCAATCGCGGTATTGTCATAGGATTTATACGAACTACCTTAGATTTGGCGGCTAATAGTCGCACCGTGAAGTCACGGTTATTTTCCGTGCTTCTCATGTACACACATGCTCCGTGTACCTTCTGTGAAGCGTCACTAAAAGAATGAAGTTCAATTAATTTCGGTGAATCGCATAACACTCTTCTAGGTATTTGTAACTTTAATAAACAGTTTAAGTTATAACAGTGCTATCAAATCGATGCTGTGCAAATCTAGTTGAGGTTAAAACATATCCAACTTTTTGTAAGACAACTGCCCTACATACTTGCAAATATAACTAACAAAACATTTGATTTAATAGTGTCTCCGTTACGAACGGATTTCTTTTAAGAAAATTCTTCAAGTTACCAGAATTGTTATGTAGGAGACTTCGTAGGCGAGGTATTTTCTGATTTTCCGTTACTTAATTGCAACTTGAAGTATTTTTCATTGTCTAGCAATAGCAACAAAGCTTGTTCAGTGCCAACAGAACGCGAGCCAGGAAGATGAATGTGTGCACGTTATAAATGTAGGCACCGAGACAGACAAATGTTTTGGTCTATATCGCTATAGTTGAACTAATTCAATTCCTTACCTAACTCGTTGAAGTTTTCAACTTGTTTCAACGTTTTATATCTTGACAGTGGCTTTAATATGACAACACTAACACAACATAGAAAGGCGCGCTGCCGCTTACGTACTTTGTGACACTACTGATATTTTTGACGATGACATTTATATCTGCGACCCAATTATCCCAAAATGAACTGCTAAAATATGACCTGGGATAAATTTCCAAAGCAGGCGAAGTATCTTTGGGTTTACTGCACAAAAATCTTAACATTTATTGCAAAAAATAGGTACACCTTTAAAAATCCCACAGGTCCAAAAGACTGCAAAGGTAGACAAGAATGGTATTACCCGTGTGCACCAACATGCCCTCAGATGACTTGTGCCGATTTTCTAAATGGCGTAAAATGTCCGATAACCATTGGTCTACTAAAATGCCAACCTCAATGCCGATGCCTACTTGGATACTATAAAGACGAAGAAGGAAATTGCTTAAGCACCTGGGAGTGTAGTAAGTTCAATAAATTGTTTATTTAATATAAGCCCTTTCATGGAGTGCAACGCAATCTAAATTGCGTCGATAGACGATATCGCGCACGTATTTTATATGAACATTTGAAGCGCAAATTGATCGAAAAGCATTGCATTGTGTACATGTGAACGTACTTGCAATTCTACTTAGTAAAATTCACCGATCGGTGTGATGTAAATCGAATCGCGTCTCGTCATCAGAAAAGGGCCTTAGAGTTGAATATGTTTTTTTTTATATTATTGTACTTTATCTTGCAGGAAAACGCGCAAAATCTACGACTAATGCGATAGCAACTACAACTGCAAATCCTGATAATCATGGTAATAAAAATGACAAATTGCCAGAAGGCATGGTTACCTAAATTTCTGGAAAGAAAACGAATAGTGTTATATAATTATTATTATTTTCAACATAAACCGAAGGTTTTGCCGTTGGTTTCAAATTAAGGCTGAGAAAATGTCTTCGATTTTTTTTAACGATGAATGCTCATTACTTCATGGTTCATGAAAATACCTTTTTCAAATAATTCATCTTCTTCCACTAAAATGAAGTCCACGACACCTGAGCCGAAATATGAATAGAATAGAGTAACATTTATTTGCATAAAAACATGGTATAGAATATGGTACAAAATTAAATACAGAGCGTACTTGTTTTTGCTTAACATCATAAGCGTGCAAATTTTTCGTGCACACAATATAGTATTTTAATTTTTTTGTCAATTAAATCTTTTGCACTATAAAAACTATTAGTGGTCAGCCAGTTATACAATTTACTTCAAAATAATCTGGTATTTATAATTTTTGGTCGCTTGGAATCTTATTTAATATTTCTACACACACATATACAACCTATTTTTATTATATTTAGTAAGCCTTGGCATGATATCCAGTACGAGCCTGTGAGGATCGCGCCGGTTACGAGAATGTTCAATAATGCCTTATGTTACCACACAAACATACATATTAACTTATATATATAAAGTGACGGTAGCGGTAACAAACCAAGTTTCTGAAATATCGGCCGACAAGAATCGTCGGATTGAAGCCCATATATTGCTCGAATGCCTTTTTTTTTTTGTGCAACAAATGCTCTATTCTAATCGGTGTTATTGCCCAACATAATCACTCCATAGCGTAACACCGATTCAACATACCATGGTATGATGTTATTGCCGTTTGGACGTTTGTTATATTCCTATTTTTTTTTAGCGCAATTCATCATCATCAAATCATCCGAAAGACGTCCACTGCTGGACAAAGGCCTCCCCCAAGCGTCGCCACTTTGACCGGTCCCGTGCGTCTCGCAACCAGCGGATCCCTGGAACCTTAACCAGGTCATCGGTCCATCTGGTGGGAGGCCTTCCAACGCAACGTCTTCCGGTTCGCGGTCGCCACTCCAGAACCTTTCTGCCCCATCGGCCATCTGTTCTGCGAGCAATGTGCCCTGCCCACTGCCACTTAAGTTTGGCAATTCTTCTTTAATTCTTTATTGTATACCAAAAACAACATTACATACAGTGTGATAATAAAGTACATGTACAAAGGCGAGCTTAACTCATTGTTGAGTTCTCTTACAGCAAACCCTAGGGTGACAGAGAAAGATGACATTATAGAGGGCATGATCCAGTGTACAATTTTAAAATAACTTATGACTAACCAAAAAATGAAATAAATAGTTACATAAATACATATATTTATATAAATACTAATTATTATGTCATTGCGCAAGGAAATGATCTTTAATCTTCCTCTTGAAGACCTCCAGAGAAGGGCTGTCGCGTAGGGAGTGTGGGAGAGAGTTCCAGAGACGCACTGCAGTAGCAGAGAAAGAGCCATCATAGCAGCTGGCAGTGTGTCGTGGAGGGCGAAGGAGAAGAGAAGTGGCAGTGCGACAGGGTTTGCCCCTCGGGACAAGGTACTTAAAGCGATCACGAAGGTATTGAGGAGAATTTGGATTGTGCAGGATAGTATAGAGAAGGGATAGGATATAGGTATCTCGATGACGCCGAATCGGCAGCCACCTCAATCTGGTCCGAAATTCCGATACATGGTCGTACTTGCGGAGGCCAAAAATGAAGCGGATGCACAAGTTCTGCAGTCGCTTGAGTTTATTAAGGAGTACCTCCGTTGCATCTAAAATATAGATATCCGCATAGGTAGTCTATAGGCGGAAGAAATAGGGATTGCGCAAGAGCAACCTTAGTGTGAAATGGTAAAATTTTTTGGAGACGTTTAAGGGGACTGAAAAGAGTAAAAGACTCTCTTACTCACATCAGCAATATGAACCTCCCAAGAGAGGTTTGTGTCAATGAGAACGCCTGGATTTTATACGATTTTGGAGTAATTTATGGGCACTGAATCATGCACTACCGGCGGAAGAGACTGGTGACCCAATAGGTTGAGCATGTATCTACCACCAACAATGAGCGCTTGCGATTTGGTTGGGTTCAGAAAGAGCCCATAGGATTTAGCCCATTTGCATATATTTTCAAGGCCTTCAGGAGTTCGGCCGTAATTCCGTCATCACCCGGTGCCTTGTTGTTCTTAAGCTGTTTCAGAGCCATCCTAATCTCATACAGGCTGATGTCCGGAATGTCTTCGGTATAGTGTCGGGTCAATCTAGCTCTAGGGTCATTCTCTAGATTCGCGACGGGTTTACTGGTTGACGTATACAACTGCCCATAGAATCTCTCGATCTCCCTTAGAAGCGCCGGTTTGGCGGATACGATCCTGCCATCATCGGTCTTCAGTTTCACGAGCTGGCTCTGATCAATAGACAGATCTCTTGCAAAAACCTTGGAGCCGCTCAATCGCGTCTTTAATACGCCCGGTATTAAAACGACGGAGGTCGCTTTTCAAGGACTTTGAGATCCGTCTATTTAGCTGCCGGTATTTCAGCGCATCGTCTGAAGACTGCAGGATTATCTCACGCCCCTCCTTCATGAGCTTGAGAGTAGGATCAGAGAGCTTCCTATCTTTACGGCGGGTCTTGAAAAACTAAGACCCGACCGTATGGACAGCTTCCACGAACCCATCGCTGTATTCGTCCACGGAGCTTCCTAGGCACTCGAAACGGTTCTGGAGTTTGAGTTGAAAGGTCTCGGGGTTTTGGACCTGGATCTGTGCAGGACGGAGCGTGGACTTCATCAGTCGAGACCTTTCAAGCTTGACATTAATGTTCATTGTGCCTCTTACCATGCGGTGATCGCTCCCGGTTTTTAACGAGTTGACCACAGAGACATCATTGAACATTTGCTTCTTGGTTGACATGATGAAGTCGATCTCGTTTTTAATTGCACCATCGGGGCTTTGCCAGGTCCACTTTGTGCTCACGCTTTCTGAAGAAGGAGTTCATCATGTAGAGGCCCTACTTCTCCATAAAACTGGCCAGTAGGTGACCCCGGTGGATCCGACGTCCAACTCCAAATTGCCCTACTTGCAGCTCATCCTCGTCTCGTTTGCCCAGTTTCGCGTTGAAGTCCCGCATGACTACGGTGAAGTAAGTTTTTGAACCATGCATGGCTCTAGAGATATCCTCATACATGGTCTCTACCTCGTTGTCGGGGTGTGCCGAGGTCGGGGCGTAGACCTGTATGACCTTCAGCGAATATGTTGCGGATATTCTGAGTATAAGGTACGCCACCCTGGTCGACACACTCTCGATCTTCACCACGTTGTTCACAAGGGACTTGTAGACGAAAAAGCCGGCACCACTCTGGGATTGCCGTTCACCCTCTCGGAAATAGAGCAGGTTACCGGATTTGAGGATTATCGAGTCCTCTCCCTCTCTTCGGACTTCAGATAGCCCTATAATGCTCCATCGTAACCTGCTCAACTCTTCCTCGAGTTCGGCTATCTTCTCATCGGTCCGGAGTGTTCGCGTGTTATAAGTTCCCAGGTCCAGTCGTCGGTGTTTATTGGGGTAGCCGGGTCCACTCCGGGGATTCTTTGCACTCCTTGCCACGCCATCGCCTCGACCGCTACCGTAGCCGAGGGTAGACGGGCTGCCTGTGTTCTATTCATTTTGGTTTGGGGGGGTTTGCCATAATCGCCACGCTTGGCAGGTGGGTTGGCGATCGCAGTTTGTAGTTAAAGTCCACAGAGAACGCTGCTGCCCATTCTGTGGTATGTCCCTTAGTCGCCTCTTACGACACCCACGGGCAGATATGGGATGGTGAAATTCTTTACGTCCGTCACCATACGGTACGTTAATTAGCGCAATTACAAACTTATTTATTTGTTTCGAGATAGTATCGACATGGGTTTTCCAGTGTATGTTTACATCCAGAGTAACGCCTGTTAAGTACGGATCCCTAACCAATAGCGCTGACATGCAAATTCCTCCGTGTTGACGCCAACCGCATAGAAACTGCACCGATGACGTCAATCCAGCCACGAGCCGCCGACGCAGCAAAATTGGACATTAGCGTTAAGTTATTTTTAATAAGTAAATGGTCATTCCATATTCTAGCATCGAAAAGGTTTCACTAATTATATTGTAATAATTTATATTTAATTAAATTAGTTTAAAATCATTTTGGTTCTTTTTCGACCCACCGTCTGCAGTTTACGTAATTGGCGCAGTCGGTAGGATACTCGCGGGCCGATTCGCGAATCGTTTTAGAATAAGTTCATCACGATCGCGAGTCATCCGGTGACTATCAAGTCGCATCACGAGTATCCTGATTCTACGGAAAGCTGCGGAGCCGCGTGGAGAATCCAGCCATCGATTCACGGAGGAAGACCAGAGATGAAACAAATGTGAGTGCACCAGAATCTTTCTCGTGTTGCTTCCTATCTATTCCTAGTTATTTTTATGTCCAATATTTTTCATCACGAAATATCTCATCCTGTAGTAGAAATTAATAGAGATTTAGATAGTGAATTAGATTTAGATTTAAACAGTTTATTTGAAATTAAAATGCCTTATGACCCTGATGTAATTTTCAAGGCCTTACGCCTTGTGCCCCATTTTGACGGGAACCCAAACATTTTAACCAGATTCATTAACATCTGTGACCGGATAGTTACTCAATATGCAAGCCCCGAGGTAGGCAGTGAGCAAGGGAATTTATGTCTTTTAAATGGCATCCTAAACAAGATCACAGGGACTGCCGCATCCACCATCAACTCGAATGGAATTCCTGAAACTTGGGCAGGTATTAGATCAGCTCTTATAAATAACTTTTCAGACCAGAGGGACGAGACAGCTTTATACAACAACCTCTCGTTGGCAACGGAAGGTAACAAGACCCCACAGGAATTTTATGATAAATGTCAAACATTGTTTAGTACTATTATGACTTATGTGACGTTACATGAGACTGTATCAACGACTGTCGAGGCGAAACGGACTCTTTATAAAAAAGTCACTATGCAGGCTTTCGTACGCGGGCTAAAAGAACCTTTAGGCTCACGTATAAGGTGCATGCGTCCGGAAACTATAGAGAAAGCTCTAGAGTTCGTGCAGGAAGAACTAAATATAATATACCTGCAGCAGCGTAACGATATCCCCAAGGCTCAAACTGCTCAGAACGCACCTAAGGTTCTTTATAAACCTTCTGTTATGCCTGCCGTTTAACGCGTTTAATGTTCCGCGACCCCCAGTACCTAATTGGCCTGCTCCAGTAGGACAGCGCGGGTATCAACCTCAGCCTCAGGCTTTCAAATTCAATACGCCTGACCAGCATCAAAACCGTATGCCTACTCGAACTCAACAAATGTTCCGTGCACCATTACCTCAAAGTAACGTTTTTAAGATGCAACCCAGGAATAATCCACCACATCATCCGGGTCCGAGGCCTATGAGCGGTGTTCAACACTTTGTCCCAAGATCATTACCTTTGATGCCAGGACATGACTGGCAACGAAACGGGAATCCACCACCGAATAATTATTTTAAGACGCGTGAGTTAAATTTGAGTGAACTTGCTTTGCCTGATAGTTCCTATTATTCTGCTGACTGTTACTATGAGCCAGTATATGACTTTTACACAGACGGTAATGACTGTTACGTTCTCTATGACTACGACTTTAACACCAATATGACTGACACTGACTGTAGTTCAGCTGCCGGTAATCAAATAGCAGGTGTAGCAGAGCCACAGCCAGGCCCTAACCACGCTGATCAGAACCAGGACCAAAATTTTCAGTTGGACCAGAAATCCAAAGATCAAAGATAGACGTTAATTTACAGGCCCAAAGACAGTTACCCTATATAGAAATTTCTTGGCCTCCTCTAAAATTTCTCATTGACACTGGCGCTAACCAATCATTCATAAGCCCCGAGGCTGTGCAAAAGTTCTTCTACGACTATCCTCTTAAATATGACCCTTTCGAAGTCACCAACGTACACGGTGTTAGCAGTAAGCGTAGTAACGAATACTCTATAACATTACCGTGCTTCGACGAATTCAATGAGGCCGAAGGTATAAAATTATTCATTTACCGTTTTCACGAGTACTTTGATGGCCTAATAGGATTAGACTTACTATCAAAATGGCAGGCTAAGATAGATCTTAAAGTCTTTCAATTGGTAACTCGGTCTGCTACAAACCAAATTAAGGTATATAATTCACGCAACGTCAATCTGTATGAGGATATTATCCCTGCGAAAAGTTCTAAATTAATTAGAATACCTATTAACGCCCCGGATGGCGATGTCTTAATAAACGAACAAGTTCTCTGCAATTGTATCATCCATGAGTGCCTTACCACTGTTAATAATAGCCGTGGGTACGTAGAGTTAGAAAATCCAACTCCTAACGATATTATATTCTCATTAGACCAGCCAACTCGTGGAAAACTGTTCAATGCTGAGTGCACACAGCTGAATCAATCGAATCGCGTAGATGACGTACTATCGCGTTTGCGTACGGACCACCTTAATGCAGAGGAAAGAGCTAACCTCCTAACACTTTGCTCCCGCTACGCAGATGTATTTTACCTCGATGGAGAACCATTGACATTCACCAACAAAATCAAACATCGCATAAGAACAACGGATGAAATGCCCGCTTATACTAAGAGCTATAGATACCCTTTCGTTCATCGGGAAGAAGTTAGGGACCAAATCACCAAAATGCTAGACCAGGGTATAATAAGACCTTCCGACTCTGCATGGAGCTCACCCATTTGGGTTGTGCCCAAAAAAACTGACGCTTCAGGGAAACAGAAATGGCGAATCGTAGTCGATTTTCGGAAGTTGAATGAAAAAACGATAGACGACAAATACCCCATACCAAATATTAGTGATGTCCTAGACAAATTAGGCAAGTGCCAATACTTTACGACCTTAGATTTGGCAAGTGTATTTTACCAAGTGGAGATGGACCCTCAGGACATCCCAAAAACCGCCTTCAATGTCGAACACGGGTATTTTGAATTCCTCCGAATGCCCATGGGACTCAAAAACTCACCGTCCACCTTTCAACGGGTAATGGACAATGTTCTAAGAGGCCTTCAAAACAACATCTGCCTTGTTTATCTCGACGATATCATAGTCTACAGCACCTCTCTTCAAGAGCATATGAATAATTTGGAAAAGGTATTCCAAAGACTTAGGGAGTCCAACTTCAAAATTCAAATGAACAAGTCAGAATTTCTAAAACTAGAAACCGCTTACCTAGGACACATTATTAGTAGAGACGGCATAAAACCGAACCCCGACAAAATTTCTGCAGTTCAAAAGTATCCAATCCCAAAAACCCCTAAAGAAATCAAACAATTTTTAGGACTTTTAGGTTATTACCGGAAATTTATCCCCGATTTTACCTAAAGAAACCCTATTCCTAAAGAAAGGTAGTAAAATTACTCTTAGCCCCGAATATTTCAATGCATTTGAAACTTGTAAGACTTTATTAACCAATGACCCTATTTTACAATACCCAGACTTCAAAAAGGAGTTCAATCTCACAACAGACGCTTCGAATGTCGCTATTGGAGCCGTGTTATCTCAGGGACCTGTAGTATCGGACAAACCTATCTGTTACGCTTCACGCACACTTAATGACAGTGTGCTAAATTATAGCACCATTGAGAAGGAGTTGCTAGCCATAGTTTGGGTTACCAAGTACTTTAGACCTTACTTGTTCGGTAGAAAATTCAAAGTACTGACTGACCACAAACCCCTTCAATGGATGATGAACTTGAGAGAGCCCAACTCACGACTGACCAGATGGCGACTCAGACTAAGTGAATATGACTTTACTGTAGTGTACAAGAAAGGTAAATTTAATATAAACGCTGATGCTCTCTCTCACGTAGAAATACATAATGAGGAAACAGATGAGATAAACTCAGTGATCGAAAATATTAAAAATCTCAGATCAATGATTAACATCCCATTGGAGGCATCACCTCAACCAACAGACCCCTTGACTGACACCAACTCATTGACCAAAAGTACTGAGGATCTCAGATCTATGATTAATAACCCATCGGAGGCACCACTTCCACCAACGAACTCCTCGACTGACACTGTTCATACCAGTAATGAGCACCCTATACTGGAAGTTCCCATTACAGATGAACCTCTCAATAAATTTCATCGCCAGATTTACTTTACTATAGTAGGCGACATAAAACGCCGACCTACAGTAACTAAACCTTTTGAAAATCATACGCGAATCGCAGTCCAAATTTCAGAATCTAACCTAGAGAGTGATACTATTAATGCTATTAAAGAATACGTGAACCCTAAAGTCAAAACGGCTATCTTGATAAACCCACCATTAGCCATGTACAAAATAATACCCATCATACAAGACAAATTTAGAAGTTCCTCAATCAAACTAGTAATAGCCAAGACAGAACTCGAGAATGTTAAAGAATACCTCCGACAACAAGACATTATCCGACATTATCATGACGGGAAGACGAACCACCGTGGTATAAATGAATGTCACCTAGCCCTTTCACGAAAATACTACTGGCCAAAGATGAAAGAACAAATCACCAAGTTTACTAACGAGTGTACCATCTACGGTCGGGCTAAATATGACAGGATCCCAATTAGACCTCAATTCAACATAGTACCTCGGGCTACCAAACCACTTGAAATTATCCACATGGACCTGTTTACAGTTCAGAACGAAAAATACATAACGTTCATGGACGTTTTCACGAAATATGCCCAAGCATATCATTTGCGAGACGGAACCGCCATTAGCATTATTCATGCATTGTTACGTTTCTGTACCCATCATGGCCTACTACTATGACTATCATTACTGATAATGGCACCGAATTCACGAACCAACTTTTCTCTGAATTTATACGGTTGCATAAGATAACTCACCACAAAATTCTACCTCATAGTCCAAAGGACAATGGTAACATCGAACGTTTCCACTCGACGTTATTGGATCATATTAGAATTCTTAAATTACAAAATAAAGACGAACCGATAATTAATCTCATGCCATACGCCATTATAGCATACAACAGTTCCATCCATAGATTCACCAAGTGCAGACCATTTGACCTATTGACCGGACATTTTGACCCTAGAGACCCAATCTACATAGATCTCACTAAACACATACTACAGCAATATGCGCAGAATAATAGACAACAGATGAAGCAAGTTTATGAAATCATTAACAAGTCATCTCTTGCAAATCGTGCAGCCTTAATTAACAGTAGAAACAAAACTCGGGAGCCCGAAGTAGAATATACCCCTCAGGAACAAATTTTTATTAAAAACCCCTTTTCCAGTCGCCAAAAAGCTGCACCACGTTATACGCAGGATACAGTACTCGCTGACCTGCCTATACACATATACACTTTGAAAAAACGTGGCCCCGTAGCCAAATCGCGGCTGAAACGTATCCCTAAATCAAGCCAATTGTTACAGAATCCTGATACTACTGACAGTCCAAGCGACACACCCTCAAGAGATAAGACTTGAGACATTAGACGATGGACCGGGACTCCTACCATACAGATTAGGACCGACCAGACTAACTACACATTACCAATCATTCATACAGTACATTCAATTAACCGACATTGAAGATAAAATTAACTCCGTACAGATGCAACTAAAGACTTTTAGAACTAAACTCACTAACGAGACTTATATGGTTTACGAATATCAGATTGAATATCTTGCAAACAAACTTAGTAAGGTAGTACAACAAGTAAAATCTTTGGAACCTGTTAGAGTCAAAAGAAGTCGGGCAACTTAGATTATCTAGATGCCTTGAAGTATGATGAGGCTATTAAAACTCTATAAAATAATGAAAATAAAATAATATCAGAATTTAACAACCACATCAGCCTTAGTAAAGAATGGATGTCCCAACATGGTACCATCCTAGACCAAATAACAAAAAATCAAGAAAAAGTTAACTCAACGTTAGAACTACTTCTTGAGAAGAGTGCTTATACAGATTACAGCTTAATAAAATTCGCGAAGTTTGCCCAAATTTTAGGAATTATAACCAACAATGTAGAAGATTTAATGTTAGAGATAATTAGGTTAGAAAACATAATGGCTTTTATACGGGCTTCTAGCACCCATCATTCTATGATTGATATAGAAGTTTTGAGATCTATGATAGATAGGCTCAAATCCATATATAACCAAGATCAAATCCTAAACTTAGAGTTAAGAGAATATAATAATCTAATAAAACCAGGTTCCTACTTTATTGAGAAGAGAATAGTAATAATATACAGTTTTCCCATAGTCTCTAAAGACCTTTATGATTTATATAGACTATCCATTGTACCCAATAAGAAACAACTTGCCCTTATTCCTTCCTCTCCCTACATATCAACAAACGAGAAATCATTCGTGTACATAGAGGCTGAATTCCCGAAGTACAGCAGCATTCATCTCTGTGAAAAGAAGACAAGTCATTAGATCCGGACGAAGCCTGATTGCATCCAAGAGCTCATCATCAACCAAGGCCTAAGGGACACCTGCCAATTCACCAAGATCTCACTCTCGAAGCAAGCAGTAGAAAAGCTGGATGATCAACATTACGTGATCTCTCTGCCTCAACCTACCAAAGTACAGCTAGCCTGCAGCAGGAAAGACTTCAACATCCTACAAGGAAGCTATCTCGTCACCATACCCATGAACTGCTATCTGGAAACACCAGAATTCACTATCATTAACGACAACAATGAGATAAAAGGACAGCCACTCAAGTTATCAAAAATCCCATACAACGACATGAACCAGACAGCTGATTCCACTCACATCATCGGCTTCAAGTCAGTCAACTTAGAAAAACTTCACAGCATCCAGAACAAAGTATTGATGGAAAGCCCTATCCAGATTGACAAGACTCCGTCGGTTGTCCTATATCATACAACCATACCGTTCTACATCATCACACTATGCGCAACCATACTTATCATCTTGGTTATAAGCCGCAGATACAAATGCTGAAACCTTGGAGCAGACGACAGTGAGAAGAAATCAACTCTTAAGATACATACATATGAAGATGTAACCAGAGAAACCAGAAAACGAGATGAAGTCCCAGCAACATTTGCACTCAACATGATCAAATAGTTGCTGTTCTGCGGGTGGAGGTGTTAAGTACGGATCCCTAACCAATAGCGCTGACATGCAAATTCCTCCGTGTTGACGCCAAGCGCATAGAAACTGCACCGATGATGTCAATCCAGCCACGAGCCGCCGACGCAGCAAAATTGGACATTAGCGTTAAGTTATTTTTAATAAGTAAATGGTTATTCCATATTCAAGCATCGAATAGGTTTCACTAATTATATTGTAATAATTTATTTTTAATTAATTAGTTTAAAATCATTTTGGTTCTTTTTCGATCCACCGTCTGCAGTTTACGTAATTCGCCTGGAAATTTTATTTATATTCATTTTGTTATTAAATTTAGAATTATTTGATCTGTTAAATTGTATAAGACTTTGCAAGATCAAAAGAATTTTGTAAGCCACTCTCTCGGGGGAGTACGGGCTGGAGTAAAGAAAGTATTCCAGATTTGGTAATTTTAAGTAAGCTATCCGTATTCAAATGTAAGTTCAAAAGAAAATATAAACATTGTATTGATTCTATTACTGCATGTTTTATTGCCTACAAACCTTATATTATTAGGAGTGACAAATAAATTGAATTTTATAAGTATGTAGAGAATTTTAGTGAATTAAAGACCCATCTTTATCTTGATATTTCATAACATCCTAAATAAAATTGAATAGACAGGTGTACGTAGCAAAACGTTGTTTCAGTATTAATAAATAGAACTTTCTTACACTAGACTTGTGTGATGTACGATACAAAAGATAAAACAACGTTACGCGGCCACCGCAGGAGACGCCCTGGGCGTCGGGAGTCGCAAGCTGATTCCCGGCCACCTTAGGCGCAGACTTGCGGACGGCGAGTAATAGGTAGCTCGCTGTCCGATAAGGACCAGGCCCGAGTCGACGGCGTGTAGTGTTCCAGGCGCGCCTCAAAGAGATGTCAGCAAATTGACGGGGTTCGCTAGGGCCGATGCCTGTCTGGGTCGAGGATAAATTTGAAAAAAAAGTTACCGCGGCCCTGGCTCAAGCAACTGAAGGAACACGGGTGGGTTTTAGTCAGTAAAAGTCTGACACGCCCTCCCGCTTTACCCAGAGCGGGAGAAGTCATTGGATGATTACTCAAGAAAAAAAAAGGTATGTGACTTATTCAACTAAAATTTATAAAATTGTAGGTAGTTAGTTAGGGGGCTGAGTCACCCGCATCCGTAAGAGAGTTGCACGTATTGTTGTTACCCTCCCCGGGTGGTGTTAATCAGGTGACACTAACTGGTGGTAGGCTTCGGCCGAAGGCTTGTGACCACCCACCGGGCAAAGACGCACCGCCAAGCGGCCTAGCCGTGTTCCGGTACGATGCTCGGTGTGTCACTAGAGGAGTTGGGTCGGGATAGTTGTTCCACTGCATGCTGACCAGTCTGACGCGCGCTGTTTTGGTCGTATCGGGAGATTATTCGCGGTAGCGAGATCAGAGGCACGGTGCGCCGCTGACCGACCGCAGGTAGCTGGGTGCCCAAGTAGTGTGCCAGCCACACACGAAAGGCTGCCCCGCGAACTGTCGAAAAACCCCGAAATGCACCATCGTGCTGGTTGGCGACCAGATGGGAGGGCCCGATGGACATCCCCGGGGGGACTCGGGCGTCCCCGCAGTCACCGGACTAGTGCCCCAATGATGGCGTCCTTTCAGTGCATGTCTGTAGATTAGTAGCGTGGAACCTCATCTCACTTCCTTCTCCTCTCCTTTCATTCTTAACAAAGAATGGTAAGAAATAAAAAGAAAACTGGATTTAAACAGCGACCGCACCCCCTCCCCCACAAAGTGCATCTCACTAATATTAGAGGTCTGCACTCCAATCTCACCTCAGTCCACCATCACCTGGAGACTGAAAAGCCAGCACTGTTTTTCCTTGCGGAGACGCAGATAGGAAGTCCGTCAGACGTGTCGTACTCATCCTACCCAGGGTTTACCCTGGAGCACAATTTCAAATCACGCGCGGGTGTATGCATGTATGCCCGAGACGACACTTGCTATCGGCGTCTCCGTAACCTTGAAGACTCATGGTTCTCAGTGCTGTGGGTTCTGGTGGACACAGGGCTGGATAAGATTATCTATGCCTGTGTCTACCGCTCGCATAGCGGAGATCAGGAGACAAAAAGACGTGAGTCAGAAGAAGCGAGCCTTCAACACAGCTACCAAGTCCTGCAAAAAGGTGATGCGAAGAGCACGGTTTGACCACATTAGCAGAATCGGGCACAAACTTGCTTCATACCCAGCGGGTAGCAAAGCGTTTTGGTCCCTGGCTAAGTCGGTCGAATCAAACTTTTGTCGCCCTTCACTACCACCACTGCTGAAACCTGACGGGTCATTGGCCCACTCCGCTGAGGAGAAGACAAACTTGTTTGCCTCCCTTTTTGCGGAATCTTCGCATCTGAATTCTAATGGCGCGCAGCCTCCTCCTTCTCCTGATGGGTGTGTGACGAATATGTCGGACAATCGCATCCATCAAAATGACGTCCGTAGGGTGCTGCTTAGCCTTGATGTGAACAAAGCGAGTGGCCCCAACGGGATACCAGCAATTGTCCTTAAAACCTGTGCACCTGAATTGTCTCCGATCTTGACACGCCTATGTCGCCTTTCGATAGAGACTGGAAAAGTGCCGAAGGCTTGGAATCAAGCGAACGTACAGCCCGTGCCCAAAAAGGGCAGTCGAGCTGACCCAGCCAACTACAGACCCATATCTGTACTGTCCATCCTCTGTAAGAGTATGGAACGTGTGCTCAACGGTAAGCTCCTGGCATACCTAGAAGCGAACGACATCTTCAGTGACCGCCAATACGGCTTCCGCTGAAATCGGTCCACTGGGGATCTTTTAGCGTATGCCATTCACATCTGGAGTGAAGCCATCGAGAGACACGGGGAAGCGCTAGCCGTCTCCCTCGACATCTCGAAGGCTTTCGACAGGGTCTGACACGAAAGCCTCATTGGTAAGCTTCCTTCCTTCGGTCTGCCTAGTGGTCTGTGTGATTGGATTACGGACTTCCTGAGGGATCGATCCATCCGACTGGTTATCGACGGCTGCTCGTCCGGTCAGTTAGATATCAACGCCGGAGTCCCTCAGGGGTCAGTGCTCTCGGCAACATTATCCTTGCTGCACATTAATGATCTGCTAAAACCCGAAACCTTTGGGTACGCAAACGACAGCACTGTTGCTGAGAGATACGTGTCCGGCGTACGGGATACTAGGCCTCAGATTCGGTATCTCCGGGAGGCCATGGTTGAACGCTTGAAACTGTCTTTGAAGGCGGTCTCCGAATAGGGTGATGCCAATCTGGTCAGCTTCAATGCTGCTTAGACCCAGGCTTGTTTTTTTTTTACGCTAAAAAGAGCCAATTCCGCCAGTAACCGTGCCGTTAACGGACCACCTCGAACTCCTTGGTGTTACGTTGACATCGACCCTCAACTTCAGTCCTTACATTGAGGCGAAAGCTCAGTTAGCTGCAAAAAAGTTGGGGATTCTTGCAGAGGTGAGAGTCGCCAGTCTGTCGGTTTTTTATCGGTAACACTTCGGGGAGTGTGCGACGAAACTGCACAATTTGATTCCGCTTAGCCCTTTTCATCATCGGACTACAAGACTTACGGCCATGCGCTATCGGTACATGATAAACATCTCTCCCATACGCACAAAGCGTTTTGCTAATACTTTCATTGTGCGCACAGCTAAGGAGTGGAATTTCCTTACGGAGTCTTTGTTCCCTGATAGCTACAACGTCAAGAGTGAATAGGTTTCTTTTAGGCAAGCGTGCTTCACCGTAGACCACATCATCGTTTAACATCAGACGAGATGGTGGTCAAACGCGAGCCGGTAGATAATAAATAATAAAAAAAGTTTGTTTTTCTATACCACTACTTGATTTCCACGTCTTACTGGCTATGATAATAGTAAAGTTACATAATAATATCCGTATCTTCACATAATAAATAATTTTGAGTGGGCTGCTATACATACTAAACATACATAAGTCTTATTAAAAAGTAAATAAACTTTGGTTTTAACCTGTCCTATCAAGTCCAGGCTAATCTGTAGAACCATGGTTTAAATTTGTCCGTATCACAAAACAAATAAACCGTGGTCTTCAGAGACCGGCGGGCTTATTACGTAAGGAACAGCAAGTAGCAATAATTGTACAATTATTGCGCGATCAATATAGTGACCTGGCTACTGAGGCCTTTAAGTAAAGTCTTTTTTTTTTACAGTCACTTTTAACAGAAGAAGCTATTTTGTCTGTCTGATGATTTATAAAAGGGGAATTTTTAACTGCACCTCTATTTAGAAATTTAAGCAAACAAAATTTCTCCACTAATAACCTACTGCATATCAAATAAATGACTGTACTACAAATTATTTACGTAAAACAAAAATACTGATTTGCACACAAATTATTCAATATTACAACGGAATTTCCAAAATTATTTTCATTTATTTTATTATTTTATAAAATGTATCATTTGATGAATTAACCAGCTTATGAAAGAGCAACACTTCGTGGAGGCTGTTTTTTTTACAATAGTCAATTTGATTACTATTTAGCTCAAATATTCCGGTAAATTAATATTCCCAGATGTAAAGTGTTTGTTTAAATTAAATATGGCAGTGAAAATTGGATATTTTCATTTTATTTACATTTTATAATAATTAATTTGAAAAATGGATCACTAAAATGTCAATGTGTAAAATTGATTAAAAATTCTTTAATTGTCGATTGTTATAAGAAATCGAATCGATAATGCATTAGGACATCACTTAATATACTACATTATCTCGTATTTGAGCTATGAAACGTAAAATTGATTTTTCCAATTTAATTTAGACATTGGCAGAATAGTCGACATCGGTGCTTGCCATATAAAAAAAGAATATAATAGAAGATATTTATAGCGCACTTATCACAATCTAATGTATTTGTTAGTATTTAGAAGGTAAACATATAAGCTTCGATGAGGTAGCCAACACTACAGTATATAAAAATCCTCCACTTTACCGTGATCACTTCTGTTTCAATGATTCAACAAATAGTCCAGTTGCGTAGACATTAGACACAAAACAACACCAATTTGTCATTACAATATTCACTAGGAATTTGTTATTTCAATATTTACTTTTATTTTATTATTCTAATTTGCGAATAATTAAAGTAGCCACAAAATAACACACGAAAAAAGCCGCCAGAAACTCAAAAACTTCTGTAACTACTCAGCCATCAGCGAGCGATTGGCAATCGACCAACAACAAGGGAAAAAGAAATCGCAATTTGACAGCCACATTTGCTCGCCGATCGCTGTCGCTCTGCTGTCAAAAACCATACGTAATACGAAATGATTGCGATCACCTAGCGATAAATGCACATTTCAGTTAGCAGATTTTTATTGTTAGCAGAGCTGTCGTAAAATTATTATGGTGTGGCTATAGCTCATATATAATGCGAATTCGCGATTGAAGAGCAATTATTTCGCAAAATAAGCCTTCCAATTTTTTGACGTAAAGCGATAATCGCGCGATGATTGTACAATATCTGCGCAAATATTGCTAATTGCTGTTTCATACGTAATAAGCCTGCGGGTTTATCCAAGCTAAATGAATGTGACAAATTATTAAGCACGCATTATCTGGTGTGATTGGCTGTTGAAAATTCATACACTCATTTATACAACTAATCGCAACAGTTAACCGGCGATTATTCTTCGATTACGTTAATTTCCCGCTAATCTAGATTCGAGAAACTGGGCATTAGCTCAGATTAGGTTTCGGTTCTATAATCTGAGGCCAGAGAGATTGTATAATACCTAGTCTTCTAGGCTAGAGGTAACGTATTTACGACGAAAAAGAAACTGTCAATTCTTTCGTTCCTGCTTATAGAAAAACTCTATGAAATAAAAAGAGACAAACATAAACATACGCTACCATCCTGAACGATTGGTCACTGTTGTAACCAATTGGTTAGCAGCTATAATTAAAGTGTTCGCTGTTTTCACGCATTTGTTTCGTGTTGATCAGGTAGAATGTTATTGTATAATTATCTGCATGAACCATGTCGTGTGTGGCTATCGGTTGCAAGAGTAGAATGAGCGTATTAACTGAAAATAATCAAATGATATCTTTCCACAGTTGAGTTGTTTCTTTTTTTCGTTTTTCTAGAAAAAAAGTAATTTATTGACTAGCATACTAAAATTATTGTGCAGGGAATACATTTCATAGGCTGTCCCGAATAAAGGAATCTTAGTTCTAAATACGTCAAGGACATGTAGTATCATTTAAATCATTTAATGAAAAATATAACATTTATGCGTTTGTCGATAGAGCTATGACAATTTGCATACGCCATAATAGTATACGTATACGTCGTAATAGTATGTCACGGGTATAAAATATCTCGAATAGTTGAAAGCGGCTATGGACGTCAGATACCAAGTAGATCAGATTCCATGTACGTCATATTCCAGCTAGGACATTTTCCAACTAGGTCAGATTTTGAGTTGGTGATGCACAATACAGTCAGTATCATAATTTTCTGACATGAAATTATTATGCATAATGGTACTGATGAAAATGGTACCATTGAACTGTTCTGATGATGAAGACGGAAGGTAGGCACTGAAACTCTGAAATATAACAATTTATCCTAGTCGTGCTTGGGCTTATTGGAATCGTCATGAAATGTACTTTGGCCATAAATGATTATCATGTTAATTGGAGATACCTACCAAAACTAAAAAGAGAAAAATAAAAAACTTTTTAACAAAAAATCAAACCGACTTCCAGAACAAAAAACTACAAACCAAAAAATAACTTTCTTTTCCGAAGTCGGTGTCGAAAAACTGAAAAAAATGGGTACAAAAGACTTCGGAAAAGAAAGTAATTTTTTGGTTTGTAGTTTTTCAGTTTATGTTTTTATAACGCTATTTTTCTATTAGTTACCCATTCATTGCCCTATTGAGTTGGTTAATAGCGAATTTCACTCACTAAGTCGTTTTTAATTACGTCTTTCATCTTCGTATGCAAAATATTTGCTCGCTTATAAGTATAACTGCTTTTCTATAACGGTTGTGCGAGTTAGTGCAACGCAAAGCGTGACCTTGACGTGTTTACAAGGCAACAGCTGTTCATTTTTGCGTTGCTTAGTGCGCTGTATTCTATATAGTTATCTTCGAGCTTATTTCAATGCATTTTTTTTTACCGTTTTTTTTTATCCGTTATTTAAAATTTGAATTTTCTTTTTTTGCCGAGTCATATTTGTTTTACGAAAAAATGGCCGACAAACTTGTGAAAAAACGCAGTTCTATGAAGGTCAAACTTACAAACTTTTCGGCTTATTTAAATGTGCTTAAAAGCTGTGAACATCTTTCCAAGCTGCAAATATTCGAGCTGGAAACCCGCTTAGAAAAATTTCAAGTTATGTACACCGAATTTGACGAATTGCAGACAGAAATCGAGGTGTCGTCGGACAAGCCGGACGAGGCCTACGCGGCGAGAGGCCAGTTTGAGCAGCAGTATTTCGTGCTGGCAGCGTTGGGGCGTAGTTTGCTATCCGGACCGGATGGCAAGCATCACCGTAGTAACTCCGAAGGTACTGTGGCAGGGTCTGAGGAAATGTCAGGTGGGACTAAACATAATTTTGTTAGATTACCTAAAATAGATTTACCACGCTTTGATGGCAGTTATCAGTGTTGGCTAGAGTTTAGGGACACTTGTATTTCTTTAATTCACGATAGCCCTTGTATCGACAGCATAAATAAGTTCCATTATTAACGCGCTTTTGAAAAGGCCAGGCAGCCGAAGTTATTAAAAATATTGATTTTAAGGCGGCTCATTATCAACTTATTGTGTGAAAGATACAATAACAGCCGTCTACTCATAGACAAACACATGCAGGCTTTATTTGATGTCGAACCAGTCGCTACTGAATCTAGTGTTGCTTTGCGTCGTCTTTTAGATGAAACTAATAAAAATATAAGAGCACTCAAGTCAATGGATGAGCCTACTCAGCATTGGAATACCATCATCATATACATGATGTCAACTAAATTAGATTCAAATACTAAAAGATATTGGGAAGAGTATCGAAATACATTATCTGGTGCTCCTACACTTGCTCAATTTACTACATGTATTAACAATAAAGCTGATTTATTGGAAACATTGGAAGATAATAATAAGCATAGTAATAAAACAAACAATAATAATAATAAATCTAAAAGTTTTGCAATAGTTTCACAGAATTATTGTTATTATTACCTTTATTTGTTAAAATAAAGGTAATAATAACAATAATTCAAGTTTAGATAAAAAGAAGTTCAAATGTCCTATGTGTTCTGGCGATCATTTTCTATATATATGTGAGTCTTTTAAAAGGTTAACAATAGAAGAACGTAATAAAAAGGCCAACTGTTCAGGATGATTTACTCTCTATTTTGTTGCGGTTTCGACAGCATAAATTTCTGATCTCGGCAGATATCGAAAAAATCCTACAGACCCACTAAAAACTTACACATTAAACACGGTGACGTACGGTACAGCGTCAGCTCCATATTTGGCCACTAAGTGGTTAGTGAGCTTGGCTGATAAAGCATCGAATCCTTTAGTCAAGCGTTCTATTCAGCATGATTTTTATGTAGACGATTATCTTAGCGGTTCAGACACAATTTCAGGTGCACTAGATTTGTGTAAGAACACGCGGGCTATTCTGGCGTCCGCTAAATTTAATTTAAGAAAGTGGCAGTCGAATAGCCCAAAATTTTTAAAAGAATTAGGTAAACAATATACTACGGGTATTTAACGCGATGATTTCGATTCATTTATTTACCTATTTCACCCGACGTTTCGGCCGTGTTGCAACGACCGTGGTCCCGGGTAGACTGGTGACGGCCACACGGCCGAAACGTCGGGTGAAATAGGTAAATAAATGAATCGAAATCATCGCGTTAAATACCCGTGGTATATTGTTAATAATGAAACGTGAAAGTTTTAAAGTTAAGAATTAGGTATTACATATAACTCAACTAGTTTAATACTAGACCTTTTAGACAAGAATACTCCTTCTAAAACGTTATGAGTACATTGGTTATGCGATTCTGATAAATTAGGGTTCTCAATTCATATCGAATCCAATAGCAAAATAACAAAACGATACATTTTATCAGTAATTAGTCGAATATTATTGTCGAAGCAAAAATATTAATGCAGAGACTGGATGGACAAATGTGAGTGGGATGACGCAGTGTCGCAGGAGGTTGCAGATTCATAGCTACTATTCGCGAGTACCTTGCCTTGTTTAAATCAAATCAAAATGCCGCGTAGGATTTCATGTAATAATTCCATAACCCATGAAATTCACGTATTCACAGACGCATCTGAAAGGGCTTATGGCGCATGTCTATACAATCGTTCTGTAACCAATTCAGGTACAGTCACTGTTCACCTGTTAACTTCCAAAAGCCGTGTGGCACCAATCAAGCCTACTACTACTCCACGGTTAGAACTGTGTGGGGCTCTGTTGGGTTCCAGGTTGTGCACAAAGGTAAGAGAGTCTCTCACGTTACCTATCCACCGATGTCACTATTGGTGTGATTCCACAATAGTGCTGGGATGGTTGTCTACACCAGCCCAGCAACTAAAGCCTTTCGTTAGAAATCGTGTCAACGAAATACAAGAAAGTAGCTCGGGTACTAAGTGGAGATACTTGCCGTCTAAGGACAATCCGGCGGATCTTGTCTCTCGTGGGCTGAAGGCTGATCTCACCAGCGATCGGTACAATGATCGCTGTATCCACATCCCACATGTCGACAACCTCGTGAAAGCCGAGAAAGATAAGCAAATCAAGTATCTTGACTTGGCTCGCGAGGTTGTCGACATGTGGGATGTGGATACAGCGATCATTGTACCGATAGTCGTGTCAGCCCATGGCTTAATAGCCACGAGCCTCGACCAACACCTTAGGAGGATCTCGTTAGGCGGCTGGGTCAAGGGCCTGATCCAGAAAGCAGTACTGCTGGACACGGCTCGTATTGTTAGGAGGTTCCTCTCTCTGAAGTCCTGACCGCCGGTAGCTTGGACCCTGTTCCCGATACCGGTGGGCCTCTATTTTTTATATTTTTAAATGTTTTTCTTTTTTGTCTGTGTTTTGTAAAAATATTTAGAAATGTAAGCAATAAGAAAGAAGTTAAATAAAAGACATAATTATAATAATAAAATTATAATAATAAAATATCTTTATTTATCTCGACATCAAAAATACAGTGACTATCTTAAAACGTAACCTTGTATGGAGTAGGGTGTCTGAGATAGGTAAGGCCTTGTGTTACAGATCACCCATTTTTTACAGAAAGGAATAATTAATCATGAAATAATTTGTGTGTAGTGTTTACAAAATAGAAATTTAAGTTTAAAGTAGAATACAATTAAATTACATTAAAATTCAATGAAGATTAAATTTAAAGAGAAATTTAAATCAATATCAAAGAGAAATAAAATATAAAAATTCAGCGAAAAATTTACAATAGAAGTAACATTATCACTGAAAGTATGAACAAACAAAAAGTACCTATTTAACTATAAAAATAAAATTTTAAAACAAAATGAGAATGATGTGATTTGAATGATTGTATAAGTTTAATGTGTGTGTAAATGTGTGACTGTAAGATTGTGAGTGTAAATGTGAGTTTATTACACTGGTTTTAATATATTTTCCGTGGAAATGTAGTCAAGGTTTAACAGCCAATTTCTTAATCTCCTTTTACAGAGCTCTTTTGTGTGTCTGTATATAGATAGTTTATTATTAATAGAGTTATACAGAAAAGTACCAAGAAAGCAGAAAAACCTTGATTGACACTTACCGATAGATAATGCATTTTTATCGCACAAGGATATAATTATTTTATTTAACGGGACCATATGACGATGCTACGTCGACTGTTCAATTAAAGGAGCGAATAAATAAAATGCGTGGACTATAAAAATCTGGTTTTTTTTAATGTTTAAATAAAATGTAGTGTCTCCGTCGTGGTAAGATTTTGAGTCACGCGGAGCTTGGAGCGGGAGACGTGCTAGCGCCCGCCGCGCGCCGCCCGCGCGCCCTTTCATACTCCGCGCGCCTCCAACTAATCGCAGGCATGCCATGCATAGACATGCTCCCCGGGTTGAAGTGGACTTCAAAGAGGAAGTGGACAGATGTTGTTGAAGCCGCGCCGAATCGTCCATCTCTTCGTCTTTAGATCCGCGACCCTCGTGACGCCATCGCTGCCGGGGTACATCTGCACGATGCGCCCCAACAACCAGCAGAGCGGCGGAAGTGCCTTGTCCTTCACAAGAACAAGCGATCCTAACGCTATGTCGCCGTTGGTAGAAGCAGGCCATCTCGTTTTCGGCTGTAGATTTGAAACATATTCGAGATTAAACCTCTTCCAAAAGTGTTGCTTGATGCATTCCACACGTTGGTAGCGCTCCAAACGATTGATGTTGGCGTCGGTGATTTGTGAATTTGGAACCGACATTAGTGACCGTCCAATAAGGAAATGAGAGGGAGTGAGGGCAGAGAAGTCAAGAGGATTAGTGGAAAGAGGAGTAAGGGGCCTTGAATTTAGAATTGCCTCTATTTGAGTTAGGCACGTAGCCATTTCCTCATAAGTGAAATGAGGAAGCTGCAAAATTCTTTTAAAATTTTAACGAACCGCGGCCTCAGCGAGGCCGTTAAAGTGTGGAGAATACGCCGGTGCAAACCTGAATTCTATGCCTTCCTGAGCTATTTCATGTGCAACATCAGAACCCTGCAAAAATTTATATAGTTCATTACATGCTCCGAAAAAGTTTGTACCATTATCGGACAAGATAGTACGTAGCCTGCCGCGAAGCGGGACAAATCGATTTAAAGCAGCTCTGTAGGCTTCTTTAATTTTTTTATTTATTTTTATTTTTTTTATTTATTTATTTATGTACACACAAAACACTTTACAGAGAAAATAAAGAATACAGATAGAAGAGCACAAAGGTACTGCTTATTTCAATAGAAATTTCTTCCAGCAGACCTGCGACAGGACAGTTGGATGATAGACGAAGACACAGTGTGTAGAAAGAAATAAGGAAACCTAAAATAGACTAACTTAACTAATTATATACAAATTACACATATTATACCTTAACTAAATATAAGTATAGAAGATAAAAATAAATACATACAAATAATATACAAAATTACAATATGGTAGCGAGATAATGTTCTTTGACTCGTTTTTTGAAAAGAGATACATTTTGAGAGTCACGGATTTTAGGTGGAAGTGAGTTCCACAATCGTACTGCATGGACAGAGAAGGAGTGGGAATAGAAATGAGTTTTATGGGATGGGAAATTGAGATGCAGTTTAAGGCGGGATCTACAAAGAGTATCGGCAGGGCGAGTAAACGAAAAACGATCGCGCAGGTAGCCAGGGTAAGCAGGGTTAAAAAGGATGTTGAAAAGGAGACATAATATGCGAGTGTTCCTGCGAAGGCGGATAGGGAGCCACTTGAGATCCTTGCGGAACTGAGAGACATGGTCGTATTTCCTCAGACCAAAAACAAAACGGATGCACAAGTTTTGCAAGCGCTCAAGCTTATTTAAGAGCTCCTCGGTGGCATCCAGATAGCAGGCATCAGCGTAATCTATGATCGGCTGAATCAAAGTTTGAGCTAAGTAAATTTTAGTTTTAAAGGGTAGGAAAGTTTGAAGGGTTTTTAATGAGTGAAAGGAAAAATGCACCTTACGACTAACCTCATTGACTTGTGCTCGCCAAGAAAGATTGCTGTCAATTAAGACACCGAGATTCTTAGCCGTTTCGGTGTAAGGAATGGTCGAGCCATTAAGGGATAATGGTGTCAAGATAGAAATGTCAAGCGCTGTGCGATAACATCGACTGCCTATGATCATGGCCTGGGACTTGGAAGGGTTGATCTGTAAGCCATAAGACTTAGCCCATTCACTAATTAAATTAAGTCCACGTCCGCAAGCAGAAAATGTCGATAAAGTTGCAAATCGTCTGCGTAAAGATGGAAGCTGGAGGTGATCACCTTGGTTACAGTGTTTATGAAAATAGAGAAAAGAAGAGGAGAGAGAACGCCACCCTGAGGAACACCAGCAGTGAGATCACACCAATCAGAGAAAATCTCTTCAAGACGAACACACTGAGAGCGACCCCGAAGATAAGAGTCAAACCAGGCTAGTGCAGTGGAAGAGAAGTTAATAGACTGAAGGACCCCAAGGAGAATGTCAAAATCCACTGAGTTAAACGCACAACTGAAGTCAAGCAAGACTAACAAGGTGAGAGATTTATTCTCCATAGCCCAGCGGATGTCGTCAGTGACCTTCAAAAGTGCGGTAACGGTACTGTGACCTGCCCGGAATCCAGATTGGAAAGGACAGATAAGAGTATTAGACGAAAGGAATCTGGAAATTTGACCATGAACAATGTGCTCGAGAACTTTAGAGAGAAAAGGAAGTATGGATATGGGTCTGAAGTGGGATAAAGAAGAAGGATCACTTATTTTGGGAAGTGGTATTATGTGCGCCTGTTTCCAGGCTGAAGGAAATATGCCAGAGAATAAAGAGTAGTTAACGATATGAGTGAGAATGGGCAGGAGTTGCGGGAGAATAGGAATTATCATTCGCGAACACAGATTATCATGGCCAACAGCAGAGGAGGAAATAGCGAGCAGAGATTTTTTGACATCGTCATCAGAGACAGAGTTTAAATTAAATAGTGGGCAATTCGGTAACGGCAATTCGGAGAGTACAGACAAAGTTGAAGTTTTGACGCTAGGGTCCAAAGAGACAGGTGGAAGAGAAAAGTGCCTATTAAGAGCCGACAAGTCGACATCTTTACAGATATTAGTGGGAGATTTGCCGATACCGACAGACTTTAGAAATCTCCAGACGTCAGAAGACTTGCGATCGACTAGAGATTCGTGGAAAAAGCGTCTCTTAGCATCCCTACACAGACGATTGCAATGGTTACGTAGAGCTTTAAAATGAGCAAGATTCTGATCCGTGGATCTACGCTTGTATCTGCTCTTTGCCTTGTCCTTACGAGAAATAGCGTCTTTTAATTGAGCAGTCATCCACGGAGCAGGTTTATGCTTAACCCTAATTCGCCGACGCGGTGCATGCTTGTCGTATAACCTCAACAGTTTGGCATTGAAGTAATTCACTTTATCATCGACACAGGCGCTCTCGAAGACGAGAGACCAGTCGATATCATCTGCATCACGCTTTAACGCCGCCAGATCAATTCCGTTATAATTACGCAAATAACAGATTTGAGGTTTGCGTTTAGGAGGTCGAATACGATACGAGAGATAGATGAGATCATGATATGAAAAAGTTGCAGTAAGTTGCCCAAACTCAGCAACATTGTGAGGGGAAGAAACAATCATAAGGTCAAGAAGAGAAGGCGTGCAGTTTGGAAAGTTATGAGTCGCAGAAAGAGGTAGAATTTCAAGATTAAAAGAAGATAAAAGAGAACGGAGTTTTAGTGAACGAGAGTCTTTTTTAATTAGACATGTGTTAAAGTCTCCCATCAAAACAACATGCTCATACAACGGGCAAAAATTATTTAGTGACGATTCCAAAGAATCAAAATAGTTTATATGAAGGTTAGGGGAGGAGAATACTGCAAGTAATACTTTAGCATGGTGTAAGGTGATCTCTAGGAACAAGAATTCAGCCGACCCAGAGTACCCAGATGGAGACGCACTCACAATTTTGTGCGGTATATCAGCACGTACATAAATGGCGACACCACCACCACCCTTGCCAGTCCTGTCATTTCTGACCAGGACAAAGCCAGGCAGTGCATAGTGCGTAGAAAGGAGAGACGGCTTAAGAAAAGTTTCAGATATAAGAAGTGCATCAAGATGAGCACTGCTAAAGGATGCCAGAAGATCGGAGTAGTGACCAGGAACACTTTGAGCATTAATATGGGCTATATGGAAATTTTTTGGATACTTAGAAAAGATAGTGGAGATGTTATTATGCAGAGTATGAAGCGAAGACTCACTTCCAGCACTAACAAAACTGCAAGTCGAAGAATTACAGGAGAAAAAACTGTCATCTAGGTTGACAGGATCATCCATAGACGAACACATAAATAAAATAAATATAATACGAAGAAAAGAATACAACTAAATTAATATAACAAAATTAAAACTTATTACAACTAAACGTAAGGGCTGATTGTTCTAGCAACCACCCTAACTCACTGGTGAGTGACAAGGGTGACAAGTCATTAACAAAAAAAAAAAAAAAACTAAATTAATAAAACAGCGTACAACGAATGAATGCACAAAAACCGACAATACAAAACGATGAAAACGGAACGTTGCACATCTCTAGGTCGCTGTCATTGTGTTGACATTGACAAATTGGCTAAAAGGTCCTAGCAACCAGGCCATAAAACATACATAAAAAAAAACATTGACAAATTGACAATGACAGTTCAGTCTAGCTGGTTGAATGGCTTGTCATAAACAAAAGATATTATGAAAAATTATTATACCGACATCTTAATCAACACAAACGGAGAATGAAGGTGATGCGGAAAATACCAATTAAATAAAGTACCGGCACAGAAAGTAAAAGTATCGTATACGCTGGCATAATCAAGAAGTAGGTAGCTTGGTGAACGAACGAAACATCAACAACATTAATTACGCCGACGCGCCTTCCTTTGGTCTCTTGAGGGTGTAGCAGAAGTCTCAGTGGCGCTCACATTTTTTGAAGAAGAATCTTCCACCGTCTGCGTGGCGTCACGAAGGTCGCTAGATGCCTTAGGAAACCGCGACACCAGAGCTTTAAGTTCACCCGGAGTCTCGATCTTGTGACGTTTGGTATCAGGTGTTATGATCACAATCCTGCCCTCCACCGACCAGCAATTCTGCATCCCAAAATGTTTGCGCGCGTCCATGAAAGTTTGGTGTCTGCTGTGCGTCAAGAATTCGGAGATGGTGATACCTTTTCCTTTCAGGGACTTCTTGCTCTCCCAGATTAAGTGACGGTGCTCAGTGGTGTATAGCCTAACCAGTATAGGCCGAGCTTTGCCTCGTGTAGAACCCAGTCTATGGCAGACATGGATCCTATCCTTCCCAATCTCAGGTAAGCTCATTTGGTCGGCTAATACCCTGTGAACCACTTCATGTAGCTTTTCACCAGGATGCTCAGCAATCCCATGAAACAGGAGAACCTTCCTCCGCATCAGGGTTTCATGCCTGTCAAATCCTAGAGACAGCATCTCTATTTGACTTTTAAATTTAGAGAGTGCTTGCCAAACAAATGTTTAAAAATCAGCGAACTCACTTGTAAGTGCTGATAGCTCCAGTGTAGGCCGAGTTTCATTAGAAGCATGCTTGAGCTTGTTCTCATACTCTGCCATCCGTGAATGGAACAGTTGCTCCAGGTCTTCCAGACTTGTTGCGAGTTTTGAATCCATGGTGTGGTTGAGAAAAAGTAATTAATTAGGCAGAAGTATAATAGTATATTAGAGAGATTCGAAAATAATATATAGTGAGTGTAGGGTGGTAAAAGTCAATAAAATATAATTAAAACATTAAAAATTAAGTTAAAAATAAATTAAAATTAATTAAAACTGGGAGCTGTCTTTAAGGCGTGTTTACTCTGTGTCTACCCACACAGAAAAAAAGGGTCAAAAGGGTTAAATAGGTCCGTGACAAGCTCTAGATGCACAGCTTTGGTTGCCATGCATATAAAAATGCACAGGTAGGACTTTATCAATCTAGATCCCCGACCTCTTCGCTCAGATATCAGTATGGGTCCAGCATAGTGACGCTACTATTAAGAAAAGAAAACTCTAAAGTGCTTCTAGTGTTGGGTAATTGTCCCATGATTGGCTGCACATTTTGTGCTTTAAATCTAAAACATTTTAGGAATTTGTTTAGAGTAAACTTAGCAAGATTTCTGCCCCCCAGAGGCCAATAAGTTTGGCGAATAGTTGATGAAAGCAATTCTGGACCTGCATGTAATAATGTTTGATGTTGCATTTGAAATAATAATTTCGCTAAATGATGCTTACTACAGAGTAAAATTGGTTGTTTTACGTCGTATTCATACGGGGAGTTATCTAGTCTGCCCCCTACACGAATAATATTGTCACCGTCTAAAAAGGGAATAATGAAGTCAACCTGTTTTTCATTGACAATGTCTTCCCGGATTTAAGGACAACATAATCATTTGGAAACATTTCAGATTGAGCTACACGTAATATAAGTAACAAGGCCTTTCTAAGTTCATCAGCAGAAAGGGAACCTATTATTTTAGAGTTAATATTTTCTAAATTGTAAATAAATCTTAGAATGTAAGCTACGACGCGTTGTAAATAATTGAAGTTAGAATGTTTGTGAGTTAACTGTTGTATGACTGGACTACATGTTAGGTTTGAACTAGAATTACTACTATTATGACTATCTACTAAGTTAGAAATTACTTCAGGTAGATCCTGTTTCACGTATTTATTGGGCTGTTGTGGCCAAGCATTTTCATTATTTAATAAAAACCGAGGGCCTGACCACCAAAGTGCAGAATCGCTGGTGAGATCAGCCTTCAGCCCACGAGAGACAAGATCCGCCGGATTGTCCTTAGACGGCAAGTATCTCCACTTAGTACCCGAGCTACTTTCTTGTATTTCGTTGACACGATTTCTAACGAAAGGCTTTAGTTGCTGGGCTGGTGTAGACAACCATCCCAGCACTATTGTGGAATCACACCAATAGTGACATCGGTGGATACGTAACGTGAGAGACTCTCTTACCTTTGTGCACAACCTGGAACCCAACAGAGCCCCACACAGTTCTAACCGTGGAGTAGTAGTAGGCTTGATTGGTGCCACACGGCTTTTGGAAGTTAACAGGTGAACAGTGACTGTACCTGAATTGGTTACAGAACGATTGTATAGACATGCGCCATAAGCCCTTTCAGATACGTCTGTGAATACGTGAATTTCATGGGTTATGGAATTATTACATGAAATCCTACGCGGCATTTTGATTTGATTTAAACAAGGCAAGGTACTCGCGAATAGTAGCTATGAATCTGCAACCTCCTGCGACACTGCGTCATCCCACTCACATTTGTCCATCCAGAGTCTCTGCATTAATATTTTTGCTTCGACAATAATATATTATAACTTCGACTAATTACACATCATTCTCATTTCTCCATTCTCATTTTGTTTTAAAATTTTATTTTTATAGTTAAATAGGTACTTTTTGTTTGTTCATACTTTCAGTGATAATGTTACTTCTTTTGTAAATTTTTCGCTGAATTTTTATATTTTATTTCTCTTTGATTTTGATTTAAATTTCTCTTTAAATTTAATCTTCATTGAATTTTAATTTAATTTAATTGTATTCTACTTTAAACTTAAATTTCGATTTTGTAAACACTACACACAAATTATTTCATGATTAATTATTCCTTTCTGTAAAAAATGGGTGATCTGTAACACAAGGCCTTACCTATCTCAGACACCCTACTCCATACAAGGTTACGTTTTAAGATAGTCACTGTATTTTTGATGTCGAGATAAATAAAGATATTTTATTATTATAATTTTATTATTATTATTATGTCTTTTATTTAACTTCTTTCTTATTGCTTACATTTCTAAATATTTTTACAAAACACAGACAAAAAAGAAAAACATTTAAAAATATAAAAAATAGAGGCCCACCGGTATCGGGAACAGGGTCCAAGCTACCGGCGGTCAGGACTTCAGAGAGAGGAACCTCCTAACAATACGAGCCGTGTCCAGCAGTACTGCTTTCTGGATCAGGCCCTTGACCCAGCCGCCTAACGAGAGCCTCCTAAGGTGTTGGTCGAGGCTCGTGGCTATTAAGCCATGGGCTGACACGACTATCGGTACAATGATCGCTGTATCCACATCCCACATGTCGACAACCTCGCGAGCCAAGTCAAGATACTTGATTTGCTTATCTTTCTCGGCTTTCACGAGGTTCCCGTCATGCGGAACAGTTATGTCAACAATCATTGCACGCCTCTCGATTCGGTCCACCACCACTATATCAGGCTTATTAGCGATAATAGTCCTGTCAGTGATGATGGACCGATCCCAGTACAATGCGATATTGCCATTCTCGAGAACTGGGTCGGGCACATACCTGTAGTACGGCACCTCCAACGCTACAAGAGTGTATTTCAGAGCAAGTTGTTGGTAGATAATCCTGGCTACAAGATTGTGCCTATGCAAGTACTCTTCGTTAGCTAGACGAGAACAACCAGAGATAATGTGGCGGATCGATTCACCCGGACGGTGACATGCCCGACAGATGTCAACCGTGCCATCCTTCACAATAAATCTCCGGTAGTTATTCGTCATGATAACTTCGTCCATAATTGCACAGACGAAACCTTCGGTTTCCCCAAAGAGGTCACCGAATCGCAGCCAGGCTACGGACGCTGATTAGTCTACATCGGACCCATGTAGGGCCCGGAAAAAGCGTCCGTGAAGCTCCTTACTCTGCCATACCTTCTTGCGGTCGTTAGTGTCAAGCACTACAGGGTTGCGCCAGTTCTCATTCGCCAAGGAGAGCGGGGTGAGTTTCTTGTCCACTGCTACTACATCTCGATGAATACCCACGTCGGTGTTTAGAAAATATTCTCTGAGATTGCATATCTCGCGGTTGTGGAGGTTTTTGGCATTTAAAAAGCCTCGGCCTCCACACTTCCGCGGGATATACAATCTCATGACTGACGATCATGGGTGGTGCATTCGATATGCAGTCAGCAGTGTACGGACCCGCCTATCCAGGGCGTCAAGTTCCGTTTGAGTCCATTTGAGTATGCCGAAAGAGTACATCAGTACCGGCATGACCCAACCTTTTTAGGCGCGCACCTTGTTTCCGCCCGAAAAAAGGCTATTGAATACCTTCTTCAGGCGGCCAAAGAAGCGTTCCTTCAACGATTGCTTCATGTCAGTAGTGCTGATACCTAACGCTTCCGACATACCCAAATACTTATAGGTTTCGTTAGAAACCCTTTACAATTAATGCAAGTAGGTACACAATAGAACACTAATCATCTGAATAAACTGCAATTAATAGAAATAATATATGTTTCAAAGTCAAAGTCATATTTTTTTTCAACCAGGCCATTAATCGGCACTATTGAACGTCAAAATTAAAAATTACAAATACGTAAACGTAGTTTGTTATGGAGAAGAATGGACAAGAAAATCCATAATAAAATTTATAGCGTTTGTTTTATTTATCAAAACAATAAATTGATTTATTAAACTTCAACAGTCTCTATAACTATACTCAATTGTTTACACAGCATGGAATTTAACACATGTGTAAATATAAAAGATAGAAAAATATATACAAAATATAGTTATTTTTTTAATATTATTCTATAAAAATAAATAAAAATCATTTAAAATACAAAAATAGTAGCCCACCGGTACCGGGAACAGGTGGACCCTGATAATGGGAAGGGTCCGGGCCGTGTTGCATCAGGCCGTAGTACATGAACGGTGTAGACTTCTATTTACCACAGTTATTATTGTGACGTGTTTCGGGGGTACCGCAAAAAAACTGTCATTCCAGATTTGGCGTATTATTGTTCCCGAACCGATCTTACGTTACATTTTGCCTGGTTTGCCTGGCTGGGCTGACTGTGCAGCAAAACCGACTGTTCGGCTAAGACCGAGGGTTCGGCTAAGGCTGAGGCGGTCCGCTCGAGGCATGGCGTCGTGGAGTGGATTTGCCTGGCTGCGGCACTCGGAGGAACAGGCTTACTGTTTTTGATTTTATTAATCCACCCTCAACCTTTAAATGAATATAATATAGATCGGTTCGGGAACAATAATACGCCAAATACTGGAATGACAGTTTATTTGCGGTACCCCCGAAACACGTCGCAATAATAATTGTAGTAAATTGAAGGTTCGCTGGTTGCAGTTGGCTGGTCAAACTTTTTTATACTATATTATATTCATTTAAAGGTTGAGGGTGGATTAATAAAAATCAAAAACAGTCGGCCTGTTCCTCCAAGTGCCGCAGCCAGCCAACTCCACTCCACGACGCCATGCCTCGAGCGGACCGCCTCAGCTTTTACCGAACAGTCGGTTTAGCTGGACAGTCAACCCCAGCCGGGCAAACAACAGGCAGCCAGAAAATCTCTGGTCCCCGCCAGACAGGTTAGGGCTACTATTTTTGTATTTTAAATGATTTTTTATTTATTTTTTATAGAATAATATGTAAAATTTAAAAATATGTAAATAAATAAATAAATTAGAATAATAATAATATAATAAAATGTAATAAAACTTCGCCTCTTCTTTGTGTAATGTTAAACTCTTCAGACATGAAGTTGAATATATAATTAAATTGATTCAATTTAATTTCTTAATAATATAAGTCGTTAAATAAAATAATTATATGCTTGTGCGATAAAAATGCATTATCTATCGGTAAGTGTCAATCAATGTCAGTCCATGTAAATAGGTTTTGATTTCATAATAAGGTTCTCAAACAATCACGGGATTCAAAAGGAAATTAGAGTTTTATATGATCCCCTAGGGGATCATAGTGGAACATTGCGCGCGCTTATAACATATCTGTGTTCTAGATCATCATTGATCCTTAATATCAATTAAGTTAAAACAACACAACACTGAAAAATCTGCTAAAACCTTGAAAAACTTTGACAGATACGATTTAGATCATCGTTAAACTAAGGGCCGCTGAGGTTTATTGTTAGACCATGATATGGTCGCACGACACGACTTGTATTATAATTGTTATTTTAACCGCAGGCGCAGTTTGTAAACCCAGGTAGGGTTTTTAGTTTAACCCTTTTTTTGTAATAAGACTGTTTGAGTTAGGCAAGGAATTGAGAAAAGACTTGCTTTAGATCCTGCAGAAACTAAACAAAGTAATATTACCGACCGCTCATTAATTCGTTTTTTCAAATCATCGAATCGTGACCAATAAAAAACGATACTAACAAATAATCATGAATTGAAATGGCTTTTCATATCGTTTTGGGTTAAAATTTCCTTTATGGGCCGCTAATTTATGGCACGGGGGGGTTGGTAAGGGTTTCCTTCTCGCCTTTACCATCCCCACCACTCGGAGCCCCATGGTTATGGAGATATCCATGGTTAAAGTTTTTAGGTTAGAATAAAAATTTCTATCAAAGTCCATCGATTTTTGGGGTGGGAAGGGGGGAAAGGGAAGTGGGGGGTAGTGGGGCTACCCCACTGTACCATCCCAAACCCGCGGAACCCCATGGTTAAGGAGATATCCATTGTTGAAGTTTTTACAATTACTATTTAACAACAATGTCAACAGAGCCCCGCTGCGCGGGGCTCCTATTTCTGTCTGAAGGGTCTAAAGTAACATAACACGAAGAAGATGATCTCTTCGAACCTAACCTGTCCGTGTCGGGGTGCCCTAAGCTCCCGAGCTCGCTTCGCTCGCTCCTGGACTAATTCTCATATATTTACCTCACGAAAAACATACAAAAAGCATAAAATTTCCGAGTCTTGAAAATTTGTAAAAAGCTTTCTATTTATGAGTTGTGGTATTCTGCTAAACAGAACCACATATTTTTAAGTCTATTTACAATTCATTACACTATACAAACCATACCTTCATATCTGTTGGTATTTTATCACCTTTTGTAATTATTTTTTATGTTTTCTTTCATACTGTTTGTACCTGAAAAGCATACTTTTAATTATATCTGATTGTTTTAATATCTGAATCTTAAATTATATTGATAATTGGTAATTCTTGCAATATTTTTCTCTCAGAGGAATGACTATTTCTTTAGTCATTGCTCTGAGATTTTTCTACTGTGACATTTTCATCTGACATGACATCTGTCTGTCTATTTTATTTTTCTTAAAACCATAGACCGAAACATAGGTACCATGGACTAAACCTCCTTTAAGCTAGGTTTACACTATTATAAGGGTAGCGTAGACAGACCCCTTTGTGAAACGTTTTTATTCGTTCTGGTCTTTATTACTTAATTGAAATTTGAATTTGAAATGTAGATAGAACACAGAACGAAGAAAAACGGGCGTCAATTTTTAGTTTGGAATGGGGACGGAACGCCGAAAGTCGGTGGACTACGGAATACTACTTAATGTACGATCGAATCTGAAAGTCTTTAATACTATTATACTTACGGCTTGTGTAATATTATCTGAAGTGCTCTAATTTTTAATATATATATATAAATATATTGCCAGCCTTCATACCTACCGTTTACCTGCGCATATACGGCGTGTAACGCCCAGTCCGATCCCCGACGCTCCTTACTGCCTACCTATCACTCTTGGTGTATGAGCTGTAGCAGACAGGTCTTCAGACTCGCGCGGCCACAGCGCGCCCGTTTCAGCACGCGCAGATTCCTGCCGCCTACTCATTTACGTACCAGCCCGATTGCCTGCTCATCTGCCTACCTAGGGCCTACGACGTCATCCTGCCCGTCCGATCACACCGTGCCACGTCTGCCTGCCCTACTCTACAGCCTGCCTATCCGATTGCCGTCGTGGTGCCTGCTCATCTGCCTACCCAGGGCCTTCCACGTCTTCCTGCCTGGTTAGCTGCCCACGTCGTGCGAAGCCGGACCACAGTTTTATTATCTTTATCCTTTTTGTTAGTTTTAATTTATATTACCTTTTATTTTTACTAACGTGGCTAACATTAGCTCTCCGGAGCTTACGTTACGCTACAGTGTACAACCTATAAAAAAAAATGAACTTCTAAATCAACGGCCCATAATGGAAATATTATCCTCGTTTTGTGTTAATTAAACTACAATGACGCGCAGTCCCAACTGTTTTTCAAAATTCTGAAATTGATTGAATAAAATACAAGCAAGTTATATATTTTCTTTTTTTCTTTGTTTTTCATAAACCCTTTACTATCATTGCAAGTAGGTACACAATATAGAACACTGATCATCTGAATAAACTGCGATTAATAGAAATAACATATGTTTCAAAGTCAAAGTCATATTTGTTTTCAACCAGGCCATTAACCGGGACTATTGAACGTCAACAATTAAAAATTACTAATACGTAAACGTAATTTGTTATGGAGGAGAATGGACAAGAAAATCCATAATAAATTTTAAAGCGTGTGTTTTATTCATGAAAACAATAAATTGATTTATTAAACTTCAACAGTCTCTATAACTATACTCAATTTTTTACTCAGCATGGAATTTAACACATGTGAAAATATAAAAGTTATATAAAATTTATACAAAATATAGAAAAAAAAATACTTAGTTCTTTACATTTTGCCACTGATAATACACACACTGGCAAAATTAGCGGCACAAGAAAAAAATATTTTTTAACTTTACTTTTCAAGCGATTGTTTTTACTTTATTCGAACTTACATCATTTTGAGAGAATTTTGCATATTGCCACTTCATGGTTTTGATTTAAAAAAATGGTAAATTATTCATTAACAACCTGAGTTATTTGTTTCATTTTTAATGATTAGATCTTTTTCGAAGTTAAGGACATCATTGTGCCCGACTTTACCCAAACTGAGAGGCCCAGGGCACTTGAGATGAGAAGAAATGATCATACCTACAGAAAGATGTGCAGAATTCATCGTTTATCTGTTTCAACCATTTATTGCAATTTTTAATGGTTTAGAGAGACTAATGCTTTTGTGAGAGTATCAGAACAAGGCAGAAATCTCGAACTTCTAACAGAAATAATCTTTTTATTTAGTTTCGCTTTCGAAAAAAAGAAGTTTAAAGAAGAAATGAGCTGGAGGAAGTTCAAGGTGCAATATAAACTGGATTTAAGGAACGAAGGAGATTGAAAGAAGCTGGCGTCTCCGCCGAAGGTCCAAAAATTGAGGCACATCACCTTTGAAACAGAACAATGTTTGCCCGGGAATATCAACTTTAGTACACCGACTAATGGAGTAAAATATTGTTCAGTGATGGGTGTGGAATTAATTTAAATCGAATTGACAGACGGCAATGAATGTGTAAACATGAACAAGAAAAACATAATCTGTATTTTTTTAAGCTACAGTGGCATATGGCAGAGGAACAATATTGGATTCAGGTAGGATATGTTTGGGAGCTCGTACGGACTTGATTAAGATCGATAGAGGGAATCTTATTGTACATCGCTATAGAAGTGTTATTTAAGAATAAAACGCGGTATCATTTGCCCCTTTATCAGTGGTTACTTCGTTTTGATCTGGGAAAATCCTCGGCTGCATACCACTTTTTCAAATCCAGCCTATCTTAATAATGTCAATGTCGCAGTTTTGGCGGCGCCGGCGAGATCACCAGACATGCATCCGCTAGAACACGTCTGGGAACTGCTAAAACGAAGAGCAAAATTCCTACTCTCTACACCTGTCAAGGTAAGTAAACTGCGAAGCTCCATTGTATAGGAATGATAAAAACTACCACAAGAGACAATGAATAACATTATTCTCAATATGTCTAGGTGGGTGAAAATTTTATTAAGAGCAAGTGGTTTCTCCACTTGCTCTTAATAAAATTTTCACACGCAATAAAATGTGATTTTATTTTATTGTAAAAATGTTTTTTAATCAACTTTTTTTTTTAACTTTCCTTGGTAATCTTGAAAAATCTACAATGTCCAATTTTCCCATTAAGTCATATTACTCACAAAAAATGTACTAAATGCGATCTCATTTTATTTTAAAAGTTGTATTTTTAAGTGAGGAAAAATGTCTTAATATAAGTTTTTGAAATTAACTCTTAATTTATATAAAATCGTAATTTTTCTTTTGTTCCGCTAATTTTGCCGGTTTGTGTAGTTGATTGGATCCTTATTGGTTTATACCTTCCATATTGAAACAAGTGCACGAAGTCGTGTGAGGAGGTATATAAGAGGTAAGTGCGTATATAAGATATAAGAGGTAAGAGCCTTGATAAGCACCCCAGACAGTTGTTGGTGATAATGTGGAAAACACTTGTGGTGATAGCCATAGTGGCGAACACAGCTTTGATAACGTTCTCTGAAGGTACGATCTCTTTAACCGACTTCCCAAAAAGGAGGAGGTTCTATGTTCGACAATATGGTTGTTAATTTTCTTTTTTTTTGTGTTTTTTCATCGATATCTCCGTCAATTGTGGACCGATATTGAAAATTCTTTTTTTTTTTGAAAAGTTTATTCCGAAATTGGTCCCATTTTGATTTGGTGAAGATCTGATGAGGAACTTTGGAGATATACAACATAACTCTTCAATAAATAACGGCAAATCTCTCGGGATTGCTGCAATCGCATGTCTGTTTATTGTATAAACAATAATATAACAACACGCCAGTACGCTCTTAAGGGCTACGCAGATCTCTCATTTCACCGGTTATGTTCAAGTTTCATGAAATCTATTTTGGCGTTATAGTTACCTTACTAACTTGCCTATTAGGTAGGTACAACGAAAAAGTGAAAAATAAAAAAACTTTATTGCAAAAAAATACTACCGACTTCCAAATAAAAAACTACAAAGTGAAAATAACTTTATTTTTTGAAGTCGGTGTCCATAAGCAAAAAATTGGTACCTACGAAAGACACCGACTTTAAAAAATAAAGTTATTTTTCACTTTGTAGTTTTGTTTTTGGAAGTCGGTAGTAAGTTTTTGCAAATAAGTTGTTTTTCATGACGCTTTAAGTTCAGCTATGTAAATAAATGTGATTTTTACAAGGATTTATGTAGACTTTATTTCAGTAAATTATGGCTTTTTAAAATTGATAAATAAAGTAATGTGTTGGAATTACTATTTCTTGAGCATCACAGAGATAGTAAAGTTAATTTAGATAGCAAAACAAGTAAAATCATTTATTTAAATGCAGTTAGTATCAGTATCAACATTCAACAGTGCAAGCGCCAGTCTGAAAGAATTAGGAGGTAAGAACGTGCCAAATTTGGGCGCACGGCTGGCGCAGTGGTTGAGTGATTGACTGCTGCGCTGCGTGTAGCGGGTTCGATTCTTGCACGGAACAAATATTTGTATGACCTCCAGATACTTGTACCGGCTCTGGGTGTTGTGTATGTGATTTTATATGTTTGTAAACGCACCTACGATACAGGAAGAAATTCTTTTCAACGTTTTACATTAAAAATAAAAAAACCTATTCTTATGTCAAATTTTGACAGATTTTTAGGCATTTATATTTGAAAATTCTCAACTATCAATTGTTAATTCAATAAGTTTGTCTTATTATTTATTTACAGCCCACAGCGAATGCAATAAGTCTAATGAATACTATGATCTCTGCCCTAACCCATGTCCTCCGAGGGAGTGCGGGATCAACAAGGCCCTGATTCTTTGTGCTCCTGCACCTAAGCCTGGTTCTAAGGACTGTAGACCAGGATGTATATGCGCAGACGGCTTCCTTAAAAACAGAGCTGGTATATGCATTCCTGAGGATGAGTGTCGTAAGTATTTGTTTAGCTTTTTGTTGATTAAACATTTATTTTGTAGTTGCAGAAAAGAAACTCCAAACAGCATCGCCAGCGTTTACAATCAAAGTGATTTTATTACAAACTGTTCAAATTGGTAGTTCGAATCAAATTCAATTTAATTCAAAACTTGAAGAATTCGTCTCTGTATCAAAAGCATAAAAAGTCTTCATTTTAAATTCTAAGCCTAACATAATATTAAATGTTTAAAAACTATATTTAAGTAAATGGGTAAGATATGTATATTTTTTTTATAATTTTAATTAAGACAAATATTTTCCATTACAGAATACGATTGTCCCAAGAATGAAACATTAGATCCATGTTATTCTGAGTGCCCACCTCGATACTGTGGTATCAACATCGCTGCGGTATCGTGTCTAGCAATTGATGAGAATAACTGTGAACGTAAATGTCGATGTAGCGACGGTTTCTCAAGAAATGCTGAGGAAGTCTGTATACTTGAAAAGGACTGTCGTAAGTAGAAAAAATTTTTTTCTTTGTTAATTATTTCTGATCTGTGCTGTCGGGATGTCCTCATATTCATTAGGTATTTCTTCGTCTGGAGCGGACAGACGTTTTTAGGATGCTTTAATTTAGACCACACATAGAAACCATAGGTCAGACTCAGGCAGGTTTATGGCGGTTTCCAACTGACAAAAAATTCGTGATATTCATGCACATGTTTGTAACCCCTTCTCCATAACAGTAGGGTTTCTGTCAAAACGAGTTTATCAAAAAATACTACATTTATTAAAAAATAATAATTTTGATTCAATTCAATTCACTGTCTTTATGGTCTTGTACCATGTTATTTGGTATAGGTATAACACGTTTCTTTTTTCGTACAGTCCTGTCAACCGGACCATTAATTGATTTAGCAATTAAATTATTTTCTGAATTTTCTAAAAGGTTAAAATCCATTTTAACGTATTATCCTTTTAACACAACACAGCTCAATGTAATAATACGAATGAACTACACGACGTTTGTCCACTCCGTATCCTCCCCGTCGATGCGACGTGGTCGAGACATTGATTTATTGCATGCCAGGATCAAGACCTGGCGAACCTAAGTGTGAACCAGGGTGTCAATGCGCTGACGGGTTTGTCATAAACCCTGACGGCATTTGTGTGATGAGAGATCAGTCTCGTATGTGATTTATTTTTGGTAAAGCTGAAGCTTTGGTAGCGTTAGGGAAGGGTGTCGCTCTTGCCCACGCGAAAGAAAAATGTTTTTTGAAAAATCGAAGTACGTTAAATAAAAAGGCTTTTTGTATTTTGAGTTTAGCCCTTTTTGACAGGAACCTAGTATAACTTATGTACTTAAATTTTTCAACAGTAGCAAATTTATCTCAGAACTTAATAATCTCTAATTTTCTACACCAGCTAAATGTAAGGGTGCCAATGAGACGTACGACGTATGCCCCAACCCCTGTCCTCCTCAACGATGCAATGTAGACCCGCGTACGATCAGATGCACAGCACCACCAGAGCCTGGTGACGATGAATGTGAACCAGGCTGTCGCTGCTTTGATGGATACGCGAGAAATGAAGACGGTATCTGTATATCAAGGGACGAATGTGGTAAGTGATTTATTTTTTGTGTGGTTAGTCCCACAGTGGGCTTGAAAAAAACCTACTTAAAAGTTCCGCTATGCACGAAATCATATTCGCGGGCAGTGATGAAAAATGTGTTACAGTCTAATATTTTATTTAACCATTTAAAAAGTAAATTAAGAAAACCTAGTATGTAAATGCCGTTACTTTCGCGAAAAAAGGTGAATCCGTTTCATCATTCTAACGCACACTCGCCTCACCGCCTCTCGACACGTAGCGTCATTCATTTTAAAAACAAAGTGCCCATCCATTCCATAGAACTGAATAACAAAACATCTTTCCTTAAAAGAGAAACTTAACCTTAAAATATTTCGAACTAATATTTGGATATTTTAGTTTTATATCAATATTTTTCAGCTTCCTGCTCAATTAAATTTAATTCAATGATTTTCTTTCCAAATGTACCTTCCATTATTTACGTAGAATCGATGAATTTCGTGCATAGCGGAACCTTTTAGTACGTATTTTTCGAGTCGAGAATAGCGGGACTAGAGCATAGCGGGACTTACCGTATTTGTGAAACGGGAAGTTTTGTTATTGCGTGCTCTTTGTGAAGACAAAAATTGCTTGTAAAATCGATAACCCATGGACTTGCCTCCGTACAGGACCTGTCAAAACTATCATGGTCCGACTGTGAAAAAGGGACAGATGTATACAAGTCATATACATCTCTTTCTTACGCACACTCAAAACAACCTTGCTCTAACAGCTTATGGTCACCCATCTGATCCTTCAAAATGTCCACGGAAAACTGGTTGCATTTGTGAAAACGACTATTCCAAAGATAAAAAGCCAGCCAAGTGCGAGTCAGACTTGCGCACGACGGGTTCCGTACCATTATCGCAAAAACGGCAAGAAAATCACGTTTGTTTTATGGGAGACACACTTAAATATTTATTTTATTCCTTTTTTAGTATTTGTTGTTATAGCAGCAACATAAATACATCATCTATGAAAATTGAACTGCCTAGCTATCACGGTACATAAGATACAACCTGGTGACAGACTGACAGACAGACGGACCGCGGCGTCTAAGTAATAGGGTCCCGTTTTTACCCCTTGGGTACGGAACCCTAAAAACAGAAAATGCATATCTTTAATACAATGTCGTGAGTATTCAAATTATTTTTATTACGTTTTATTTTTGATGTGCATGATGACTAATGATGCTGATATAGCTGAATGTTCAAATTTATGAGTTTTCAAAACATGACATCACAAAACATTATGTGCGGGACGGACGTGATCGATCAAGGCCCCAGGCTGACTGAAGGTTGTAAGGCTTCAGCTTGAACGCGTTGACGCCCCTTGCACCTATTGTTCAGTTGTCTTCGAGCAAATACCGACCCTGCAGTGGTTGGAAGGCTGCCAAGGATGTTGAGGGGAAGGCGTGATGTCCAGTTCAGAAAAAGAGTCAGGTTTTCATGTCCAAAAGCGACGTCTCTTCATGGTCTCCGTTACGCAAAGTGACGTGGATTTAATATTTGGAAATAATGGCTACGATTAGGACGGTGTCTCAGCGCACTATCCTACTACCACACTTGACCGTAACGAGGACCTCGAAACAACGACCGCGCATAAACTTTAATTACAAAATTAATACCTTATGGCTAGTCGCTGAAAACCAACAGAAACCCCCCTTCTACTGAACCGATTTTGATGAGACTTGTGTCTCTGGATAGGTCTCGAGAAGACCTTCCCTCCGGACCTTGGTCCAGGTTCATATCTGCTACCTTCACGGAGCCCTTGCGTGGAGAACGCCTAATAAGGGGAAGTTCTGTCAGTTTGTAGCTTTATATGCTACTTTACAATACAATGGTGCACTTTAGTGCCAGGGTACCAGCGAGGGACTTGTAGCCCTACTCCTGGACCGTCGATCTGTGACAGTTCCACAGCTTCATCTGTCACCTCCACGGGCACAGCCACGTGAAAGTGCGAAAACATAGCTTCAGTGCCTGTTTTCGGCATATTTAGCGAGTTTGTACTCGAGCTGGTGGGCGGATCCGCATTCACCAACCGTCATCGGATAGCCCTCGCGATGGGCTACCCCATGGTGGAAGTCCGGTGGGTACAGCTCCAACCCTCGATCCAGTATTCACTCTGATGTGGTCGACGATGCGAGAAAACCATGGAACCTCTTACTATATTAAGTCGGTTAGTTCCCTAACCACCAGAGCTGGGCTCCTTCCAAAAATGTGGTTGGGAAGCTGGAGAATTGGGCTATCGAATGGTAGTACCCTGATCGGTGTACCACCAGCCCTTCTGGGACTTCTGTTGCCGGGAAGCGGCCGAAATAGAAAATATCGTGTTGTTCCATGGCTTTAACGCCTCTGTGTGTGTATGTGTAGCTATATATTAGCTATGTGTTGTGACTGAGTCCAGGCGTGTGCCCGAGGGTCCCCAAAGGTAATGCTTCAGATAGCATATCAATAATTCTTCAGGCACCAAGTGTGTCTGAAGGTAGTGGGCCCTCTGGCAGACGCGTAGAAACGTCCATGCTGGCACATACAGACACATTATTTCAAGTAAGTAAGATCTATGTATTAGAATTACATAGATGCCATCTATATATAGGGCCTGGACACAGTTCCAGGTCACCTAGAAGCGCTAAAACGCTTATAACCAAAATTCTATTTACTTACTTGAGCAAAAATGCATGTATTTACCATCTCAGAGTGAAACTGTTTTAAACCTGGCTATGTACTGTTATTATGTACAGTTTTTCAGTCATAGCACCAAGGTATACTATCTAGAACACCTAGATGGTGTTTCCTAACAAAACAAATGTGTAAGGTAAATAATACGATTGGTAGGTGGGCAGAGCGCACCTATCGATACTTGCGACCCGGCCATTTTCGGGGGGTCCAAAATAAGTAAACAAATATTTTTTATTTGCTTAAATTACACATTTTATCTATAGTATATTAATTCTAATTATACTAAATAACCGTATTTTAGGTACTATAGGCTATTATAAAGCCCTCAAAACGCTATTCTAAAATACCAAATTTGCCTGCTTACGCGCCAGACTATATATATCGTGTACCGCCATCTGACTGCTCATTTCGAACTAAACGGTCATGGCGGCCGGTCATGTTTACGGAATTTGACTTGTTTTGATTTTGCTTTCTTTCCGTAACTACCGCATTTAGTATGTATGTAACGATTCTAATTTACTCTTTAGACCCCATATTTACTTAATACATACTCATATACACTAAAACATAATGTTTAGTGCCTCAAAAAGTGGTCAAAATTTTATGTTTGAAAAAACTATAAAAGAAAAATTCTCGTCTAAAACTTTTTAGTACGAGCTCGCGCGCTGGGGTAAGCAGACGTATGTTTTGTTTATACTATTTATATCTACAAAACTATTCTAACATTTTTGTGACGCCTCGTCGCGAACACATTAGATATTATATTTGAGAAACATTAGTCTCCAGGAAAAAACCAAATTCCATTTACTGAAATCATTATCTCAATTTTTAGTTTTAAATCAAATCATATTCATTTGCTTAAACATGAGTACCATACATACTTAATAAATTGTCAGCATGAAGGCTTTAGGTTTAGTACTTTGAAGCCTGGCCGGAGGCTAAGAGATTAGTCTCCACAGGGAAGACCGGTTAAGCATATGTCGGTCACTTTGACTGTTTGCGAGACGCCAATTAAAAAAAAAAAAAAAAAAAAAAAAAGATAGGTTAGGATAGTTAGGATACAACATGATAGAATGTCATGTTTACCTTGGAAAATGGCATGCAAATATTAATAAAGAATACAAAACAAAATACTTAATAGAATGTCATATTTAGTATTTTTTTTTTTTTTTAAATCATGCAAATGGCAATAAAAGATATTATAAAAATAAAATAAATCAATTCAAAATAATCATTCTAGAATGTCAACGCAAAATTATTAAAAAATGTCAGGATATTAAAATATTTAATGTGTAAAATGTAAATGTCAATTTCATTTTGTTTTGTATTTTTTTGCAAATAAAACCGAAAATTTCACGCTAGTGAGTAATGTTATAAATTTTCCAGCTTGGTGCGGTGGGGATCCTCACGCAGTATCGGGTTGTGGTAAGAACTGCGGTAGACATTGCTCCGATCGCAACAAGACAGAACCTGTAGTGTGTACCGCTGACTGTGAAGTAAATGGCTGTGATTGCCTCGAAGGATTCTGGTATGATGATAACACAGGAAAATGTGTTCTTGCTAAAGACTGCAGTAAGTTTACAAAATATTACCTAACTGTTAACACATCAATTTCGGTAGAATAATTACATAACACACAATTAATGGCAACATCTTAATTGCGATAATTCAGCAAAATTCATTGCGTTATTTACATAGTTGAGCAGACGAATTTTTCAAACATAGAGAGCAATGGATTAGGGTTCCTTCAAATACTTCGGAATGTGATAGTTTCGTGTTAACTGATTTGGGGTTCCGAATGACGCATCGTGAATTTATTTTGGCCGGATACGACTGCAACTTTATGTACCTATACGTCATCCACCGCAGCGTTGGAAAGCTTTCCTCTAGGTGGACCGATACCTTAATAAGCTCGGGGGAATCCACTGAATGGAAAACGCACGTGATGACGTGACCGGTCGATGAGCGGACACATGGGGGAACTCTATGTTCAGTAGTGAACGTACGTCTTTCGACTGATATGATAAGATGATGGTAATCCATATTTTTATAATTCAAAGACCTGTGAATATGAGGAAAACATAATTCATCCACAATACGCTATCAATTTGTTTTAAATCCTTCTAACTATTCCAGTAAAAAAAACCTATAAATGTATTCTACGCATTTACTTATTTTTACAAGAGTTTGCGATAACCGTCACGGTAAACGGAGTTAATTGACAGGTGTTTTGTGAATAAAAAACAAATTAAAAAGTTGTTTCAATCAGTATATAAAGGAAATGATATATTGGTTTATTTGCACTTAAGACAGTTTATGGAAATAATCTATATATATAAAAATGAATCCCTATTTCCCTTGGTCACGGCATCACGCGTGAACGGCTGGACCGATTTCGCTTTCTTTTTATGTTGTTTGTTTTTGTTAGGAGAAGGTTCATACGAAAAAAAAAAAAAAAAGATAGGGTAGGTAAGGTAGGGTAAGGTAGGTAGGATAGGGTAGGTAGGTTAGAAGGCCGGGTCAGCTAGTCGTTAAATAAATATGAATCAAGACGTCAATAACATAACAGTACGTAGGTCTATACATATTTAAAACTTTTTTTTTATAGCTGCTACTTGTGGAAAAGATGAAGTTTATTCAACCTGTATCAACAGCGACTGTGGACCTCAAAAATGTTCAGATTTAGGATTTCCGATACCTTGTCCCAGAATACCTCTCAGAAAATGTATCAAAGGTTGTGTATGTAAACAAGAACTAGTACGTGCCAGAAATGGAACTTGTATACCTAAAAACAAATGTCGTAAGTATCAAGGAATTTTAATACTTTTAATATTGGTAAGATTGTGTTTTCTTCCTACAAGACACTCTCTCTCTCTCTCTCCCTCTTGAACTCTCGTAATCTTCTAGACAAACTCACATTCTAACAGTGTCCAATCCATTCAGGCGGGGGCAACGGCTTTCAATTCTCAGGTAGGGTTATCGGAATTTTTTCATCAGCTCCGTGACAGTCCAGAGTCTCGATTGAAGCCTTTCCCGGTTTTCTGCAACGGCGAAAACAGGCGATTGGTAACCAATACGGAGAAAAAACGGAGTGTAACCATTAAAGGTTTTGTGTCATGAATGCGATAACTATGCAAGCTCTCTGTAAATCGAGTCCATTTGCAGATATTTATCAATTGTAACTCTCTTACAGCTTCTTGCAGAGGGGATCCAAATGCGGTATCAGGATGTGGAAATTGTGTTAAACGTTGCTCTAATTATAATAGCACAGAACCCATGATTTGCCCCAAATTTTGCGAGTTAAATGGCTGTGACTGCAAAGAATGTTTTGTTTTGGACGACAGCACCGGAAAATGTATCCGTCCGAATACATGCGGTAATTTATTTTATATATTGCGTTTATTTTCTCAAGATTTTAGGTGAAACATTGGTGCATTAAAGTTCGGAATGCCTTGGCCCATCACCCGTAACCAAACTCAGCCATAGATTATTACGTACGTCACTCTTCTCGAACAAGAGTGATCACGGCAGTCCTTTCTAGGGCAGCTTCGATACGGACACTCTTCTTTAGACACTCTCTAGAAGACTTTGACCCTATTATCGTAAAGGATTCAAAAGGTTAAAAAGTTATCTAAGACACTAAGGTCACTCTTGCTCAATCGCTTCTTTTACCGCTCATAGACTATGCGGATGTCTGTTTTCTAGATGCAACGGAGGTACTCCTAAACAAACTCGAGCGATTGCAGAACTTGTGCATCCGTTTTATTTTCGGCCTCCGCAAGTACGACCATGTGTCGGACTTTCGTACCAGATTGAAGTGGCTGCCGATACGGCGTCGACGAGATACCCATATCCTATCCCTTCTCTATAATATCCTGCACAATCCTACTTCACACTAATACCTTCGCGAACGGTTTGAGTAACTCGTCCCGAGGGGCAAACTTTGTCGCACGGCTACTTCGCTTCTCCTACGTACTCCACGTCACACTTCCAGCCGTTATGATGGCCCCTTCTCTGTAACTGCAGTGCACCTCTGGAACTCTCTCCCACACTCCCTACGCGATAGCCCTTCTCTCGATGTCTTCAAGAGGAAAATTAAAGAGCATTTCCTTTTAACACAATGTTAGTAGATATATATTATATATATTTGTATTTATGTATGTATGTATATATTTATGATTATAACTTTGTTATTTTAAAATTGTACACTGGATCCTACCCTCTTTTGTCATCATTCTCTGTCACTATAGGGTTTTCTGTAAGAGAACTCAACATTGAGTTAAGCTCGCCTTTGTACATGTACTTTATTATCACATTGTAGTAAATATTGTTTTTGGTGTACAATAAAGAATTAAGAATTATCTACAAAAATATCAATAAACTATCTTTTCTATACAGTTTCTTGTGGCGGAGACTTCAATGCCCAACCAGGTTGTGACAAAAACTTTACCAGACGATGCCCTAGTCCCAAACCAGTGGAGTGCAAATGTAATGAAGATAGCTGCGAATGTAAAGATGAATTTCTGTTCGATACGAAAATTGGAAAATGTGTTCGTCCCGAACAATGTAGTAAGTGGCTTTATAATCATGTAACCGTTAAATGAGACGGCAAAACATTGTAACTTGAGAGTGTTTTTTCATCTTACATATAGGACCAATTGAAAGCAATGATCGACGATTAGTTCTAGATGATGAGGAGCCAGTCGTGTTACTCCATCCAGTACTTTCCGCGCAGCTTTAATGTCTAGTCTAAATCAAACTTTGTATTGACTGCATTAATACGCACGTCCATGAAACTTTATTTACATAATTTCATTCAATTAAAAAAAAACTTTTAAACAAGCCTTTTAGCTTACCGTGCATTGTCATCCAAACCAAACGTGTATGCAAGATTTCATCTTAATCGGTTGAGGATAACTGCTATAAAATTAATTGCAAGTTAATTAAAAGCTTGTAACAAAATCATAAAATGTACCTTTTTAGCTCCACCTTGTGGCGACAACGAAGTTCTCTCAAACTGCAGCAATGGTGGATGTGGACCCTGGCGTTGTGCGGATGTAGGATTTCAAACGGCTTGCGTCAAAATGGACCCAAAATATTGTATCGTTGACTGCGTTTGCAAAGAGGGTTATGTACGAGATGACCAAGAAGTTTGTATTCCAGTCACTGGTTGCCGTAAGTGTTGGAGTTATTTATTATTTACATAATTTAGTAACATTATCTCTTGAGCAAGAAAAAATATCTGGAAAACAAGTTGCTCCTTTAAAGAACCCAATAAAAATAAATGCAGGTGTACACTTAGATATATTGCATTTTATGATGCCTTAGTAACTTTGGATACATATAAGATTAAAATCTAGCAGCAGATGAATAATTTGAAGACATTTGTGACATCCACCAACCCGCACTGAGCCCGCGTGGTGCATTAAGGCCCATCTCCTCTCTCACAGAGAGGAGGCCTGAGTCCCAGCAGTGGGAACATTGAAAGACTGATGATGATTATGAGATGATTAATCAAATAATTTACGTACCTAACAACATTTTCTTTACTATCTAGCTGAATGCGGTGGGGATCCAAAAGCAATAGCTGGCTGTGGCATAAACTGCGGTCGACTTTGTTCAAACTACAAACAAGCAGAAAATGTATCCTGTAAAGCTGTTTGCCAAGATAACGCTTGCGATTGCAGGGAAGGATTTGTAAAGGATGAAAATATTAACAAATGTGTCTGCCCTGAAGACTGCAGTAAATATCTTTAATATTTAACTAGCTTTTACCAACGACATCACCCGCGTGAAATGTGTTTTATTGTCCCAAGGAACCATTATACCGGGATTTAATTAAAAGTATATTTTATTTTTAGGAATAATTCAGACAATTATTATTATATGTCCTTATCCAGGTTCTGGTGTATCCATATGTCAAGTTTTATCCAAATCCGTTAAGATGTGAAGCGTAACAAACAAACTGACTCACTTTCGCATTTATAATAATACTAGCTTCTGCCCGCGGTTTCACCTGCGTAAAAAGTGTTTAATCATCCCAAGGGAACGCACAAAGGCTCTCAAACTATCTCCATACCAAATTTCATCTAAATCGGTTGAGCAATTTAAGCTTGAAAAGGTAACAGATATCTATCTAGACAAAGTTAATTTTGCATTAACTGCAAAAACAACTTTGTCTGTCTGTCTGTTAATTTTATAATATTACTAGCTTTTGCCCGCAAGTTCGTTCGCGTGGAATAGTGACTTCTGATGCCGACTCTTGACCAATAGATGGCGCTGTATGTCCGGAATAAATTTTATTTTATTTTTTGTAATAAAAACTATCCTATGTCCATTCTCAAGTTCCAAACTATGTCTGTACCAAATTTCACACAAATCGGTTCAGTAGTTTAGGCGTGAAGCAAAGACAGACAGACAGACAGAAAGACAGACAGACAGAGTTACTTTCGCATTTATAATATTATTAGTAGGGATAGTATGGATTAGTATAGACATACGTATGGAAGTGTAGCGGCATTTATGCCGCCTCCTTTCTTTTCAATAAAGGCTAAAAATATCATCAATTATTAATCTTCACAGCACCAGTTTGTGGCATATACGAAGTATTCTCCTCTTGCGTCAATGGTGGATGTCAAGCTAAGAAATGCTCGCAAATAGTCACTCAACCGTACTTACAGCGATTAATACCTACAATTTCGCGCGGTCCCGGCACCGCTCCGATAGTTAGTTCTCACCGCTCGCGCGTCCGAAGGGAGTGCGTGGTTGGTTGGCTCGGGTTTCTTAGTTCGGCAACCTCGCAAGAAACGGTCCTTCACGGATCAACCCAACCATCATGGATATTGAGTTCAAAACGGTGTGCAATGAAATATCAAGAAAGAAATCTTAGAGAATGAAATATCTGTTACGCAGTAATTTCTCTAATCTGTGTCCTGGGTTCGGTTCCCGGATCGGATTAAGTGGTATTTAATTTTTATATCAGAAATTTCTCAGTAACAGGCCGGAGCTTGGACTTGTGCCTAGTTGATTGTAATAGCCTCGCACCTTTTACATGGAACTTTAAACATATCTGAATTCTACGATACTTGTGCCAACGGTGGATGTCAAAATAGAAACTGCTCTCAAGTAGGACAACCTACGCTTTGTATAGACCCCATAAAATGCATCGGAGGATGTGTCTGCCAAGAAGGCTTCTTACGACACAAAAACGGAACTTGGGTACCTGAAAAATAGTGTCTTTGTAAGTATTTACTTTTTAATAAGTACAGTTGATAAAATAGATTCGTTTTCAGGCAGCTAATTTACAACTACTAGCTTTTAATCCAAATTGTGCGTTTATTCACTAAGGTAACTGAGTTGTCAAGTCTTTGATATTTCTATTTCGAGCTGGTTTTAAGTTTGAAAAGTCTTTATGCATACATACTTTATCAACGTAAATATTGATAAGGTTAAAATATTGCTTATCAAATCCTTTTGTTGGTTTACTCTTATTTAAAGGAAAAAAAAGATCAAGTCCATAGTCCAAGCGCAAAATAATCAATTATACTTATTTTTAATTTGCTTAAAAACAGTTAAGGTAAATATCGTGAGGAAACCGGCATGTCCTGTAATCAAAAGATTCGAAAACATTGCCTGTGTTGTGATATTTTACTTCTTGAACACTATAAATCCATCTAACTTTTGATATAGTGAACCGATTGCAATGAAACAAAAACTAAGTAATACTTCAGGCTTTGCACAATTTTCATGTATAAAGTTTTCTACGTTGTTAGGTATATTATTCTGATTCTACATATTTAGTTTAGTAAATTTTACGTAATGCGTGCACAAATAAACAGACAAACAGATATAAACCTTTCCTTTAACACCTTCGCAATTTTTTTTTGTAATATTTTCGATGTACAAAAACGACTTTTCTACAGATTTATTATATGTATTGATGATGATTTCGTAACTTATTTAATTACAACAGTAGACTGCACAAAACGGCACGAAGTTTACGACCCCTGCCCTCACACCTGTCCACCACAAACTTGCGCCGCCATTGGGGTTCCTTATGACTGTCCAAACCCACCTGAAGGTGAAGAATTCTGCCATCCAGCATGTCGCTGTGAAGACGGCTACTACAGAAATTCTGTTAATGAATGTATTTCAAAAGATGATTGTTGTAAGTAATTTTTATCAGCTAAGTATTTTCCTCAATAAAATAATAGTAAGAGGCTCTAGCATTTTCCGATAGTTTTGATGTTTTTGGCATGTTGCAGTTCAACTTAGGAGATGTTTGGTTTCTTAACCAGAGGTACTATAAAACTTTAAGGTCTCATCGGTTTAGATAAAAATAGTTCTCCAGACCGAATTTCGACATCGGCAGTCAATGCCGAGTATGTGGCGATGGTGGTGTGGATGGACGAGGCCAAATATGTGGATGTCTCTAACTATTCTCAATCTCATTTTTTCTTTCCTTCTTTTAATTAGACTTTTTACAATGGTTTTCAATCATCTTTATAGCCCTTTGCTAAGAATAGTTACAGCACTGATAACAAAATTTGTGCAAAATGTTAAATTTAGTCTTGTTATACTTATTTTTTACCTTTGTATAGATTCTTATACCGATTGTTTTGTGAATGTGTGAACATTGTAGGCCTTCTAGATGCTAGTTAACATTTGTTAACTTTTTTATATAATCTTTTTCTTTTTTTTTTAGTTTCTTACGACTTATTGTCATAATTCGTGCCTACGTTGTCCCCCCATATCTAATACTAATGCTGTAACATGGAAATATTGTAAAACCAAATCATTTTTAAAAGAGTAACCATGGAGTTTCTTGCCGGTTCTTCTCCATAGGAAACGACCAACCCGAACCGTGCGCATTTTGTCGACGTTTTATAAGTGCCCATGTAGGCCTACGTGAAATAAAAAAAAATATTTTGACTTTAATGTCTGTGGAGACTAGCCATCGGCGTAATAATGCACTATAATATCTCATCCCATATTATAGTGCATTAGTGATAAGTACTTTAACGATCATATAATTTTCAGAGTAGATTACTGTTATCAAACATTAGCAACACCGAGTCTAGACGTCACATGAAAAATTTCCACCGGTATTTTTGCATGTTCGTACGCAATTTACTTATAATTTCTGGTGTTTTTGTGTTACGTGTACGGTGTTATTGTGCTTCAAAAAAGTGTACTGTTTTTCACTATAAATTGGTGCAACAATTTCCTCACTAGCAAGAGCTATCTTAATTTTGTTGAAAGTGTTGAAACAGTACTGACCCATCTTCCATCTTCCTAAGGCTCGAGAATATTATAACAAAACTAAGGATGCGAAACGAGAGAGGCAAACAGGTGTAGAAATAAATGTGTAATAAAATCATAAAATAATATACCTATTTTTGTATTATTTTTCTCATTCTCTTTGCCCCATTACCCAAGATACTTAAACTTGTGTATCTAAAAGCATTCATAACAAGTAAAATTTCAAAATTTAAAAAACCCCCGACACATTTATCTTGCGAAAACATCCCGATACAAACAGTAAAACGCCCATAACTTTTGAACGGCTCAACCGATTTTTTTCAAACATAGCTAAGAACACTCTCGACACAATTTATTTATTTATTTTATTTATTATATACTTTATTGTACACCACTGAAATAATTACAGGACTGAAACCTTTATAAAGATAAGTGTACAATGGGCGGTCTTATCGCACAGGGCAATCTCTTACAGACAACCTTTGGATGGACTGAACGAGAGAAGATAGACATAGGGCTGTCAGTGTACAAAAACTATACTAAATAATATTACTTAAATATAACATAAAATACATACATACAAATAAAATAATATACTAATAAATATCAAATATAGAACAGAGAAAGGAGAAGAATAGTTACAGAGAAAGGAAATGCTCCTTCACCATTTTTTTAAATGAAGGTAATGTTTGCGCACGCCTTACCTCAATAGGTAATGCATTCCACAAACGAGCTGCTTGAACCGTAAAAGATTTGTCGAAGAAGGATGTGGAATGCATACGAATGCTTAATTTTAGGTTTTCCGATGATCTCAAGGACCGAGAATGTGTGTCACAGAGGAACTGAAAGCGTTCTTTAAGATATAAAGGACTAGAAGAATTAAAGAGCACATTATATAGTAATGAAAGGATGTGGGCATTCCGGCGAAGGCGAATAGGAAGCCATTTGAGCTTGGTTTGAAATTCAGAAACATGGTCATACTTCCGCAAGCCAAATATGAACCTGATACAGAGATTTTGAAGTCGCTCAAGCTTGTCCAATTGGTCTTGGGTGAGATCGAGATAGCTGGCATCAGCATAGTCCAGGATAGGGAGAAGAAGAGATTGTGCTAACGAAATTTTAGTGGTGATGGGAAGAAAGTTACGAAGGCGTCTCAGGGAACCCGCAGAAGCAAACAGTTTACGACTGACCTCTTGCAGTTGTTTAGTCCAGGAAAGGGTGCTGTCGATGTAAATCCCTAGGTCCTTCACAGTTTCAGCTATAGGAACAATGGTGTTGTTGAAAGAAACCTGGGGAAGTGTCGCCCAATCAATTCTAGAGACCGTTCGGGAACTTCCCACAACAGCCACTTGAGTTTTCGTCGGATTGATCTTCAGCCCAAACTCAGTGCTCCAGTCACCAATTCGAGCCAGGTCCGTATTAATAGCCTCAATAGCGTCTGATAACTCGCCGAGAGGGGCTTGAGTATAAATTTGGAGATCATCAGCATAAAGGTGGTAGAAAGAAGATAGCCGTTGAGTGATAGCATTAATAAAGATTGCGAAAAGTAGAGGAGATAAAACGCCACCCTGCGGCACACCGGCAGAGGAAACCAAGAAGAGAAAGATTCCTCAATGCAAATACGCTGCCGGCGGCCAAACAGGTAACTATGAAACCAGTCAATTACCGAAGGAGATATGCCAAAAGAGCATAGGACGCCCAGCAAAATGTCGAAGTCAACCGTATTGAAGGCATTGCTGAAGTCAAGTAGAACAAGTACAGTTAACTTTCCCATTTCCATGCCTGACCTTATGTCGTCCGTAATATGCACAAGTGCTGAGGTAGTGCTGTGTCCCGGACGAAAACCAGATTGGAAAGAATTTAGCAGCTTGTGTTTGGAAAGGAACGAGCTGAGTTGATGGTGGACAAGTTTTTCAAGGACTTTGGATAGGAAAGGAAGAATAGAAATGGGACGATAGTCAGAGAAAGATGCAGGATGAGATTTTTTGGGTAGAGGAATAACATGGGCATCTTTCCAGGCTTGAGGGAAGACACCACTGGAAACAGAGAAGTTGAGGATGTGAAGGATAACAGGAAGAATGTCATCAAGTATGGGGATGATCATTTTACGGCTAACACAGTCACTACCAACAGCGTTGGACAAAATCGATACAATACTCTTTTTAACATCACAAGCGGTGAATTGACTTATGAAAAAAGGAGAAAAATCAGGTACCGGAATGTTTGAAAGATTACTTAGCGTAGTAGCTTTAGTGGCCCTATCCAATACAGGCGAAGTAGAAAAATGACTATTAAGTAAATTGATATCCAAGTCCTTAGGAATCGTATTGTGAGACTTTTTTCCGATACCTAATGATTTGAGAAACTTCCAGACCTTGGCTGGATCACCGTTCTGAACGGAACTATGGATATATTGGCGGTTTGCGATTCTACACACCTTACTGCAGTGATTTCTAATTGAGACGTATTTTTCCCTGTTGACGTCATTAGGCCGAATTTTAAACTTAAACTTCGCAGCTGCCTTTTTAGTTAGTAAAAGTTTAATTTCGTCGGTAATCCAGGGCGCTGGAAGATGCCTAACTCTCACGGCTCGAATAGGAGCATGTGTGTCATATAGATGAACTAGGTAGAAGTCAAGACTTCAACTTGTTCGTCGACGGATGAGGAAGTCACTAGTGCCGTCCAGTCAATATTACTGGCATCCTCTCGAAGTCGATCAATGTCCATACCATCAAAATTGCGATGCAGAAGAGTTTTGAACTTATGCTTAGGTGGTCGAATTTTTTATGATGTGTAAATTAAGTCATGGTAGGAAAAGGAAGGCGTCAGCAGAACATTGACCATGTTTAGCGACGTGATCAAAAGACGAGACAATAATAAGATCGAGAAGTGAGGGAACAGAGTTAGGAAAATGGTGAGTGGCACCAAGATCGAGAAAAGAGAGATTGACAGATTCAATAATATGACGAAAAGAAGAAGAGCGGGAGTCTTGTTTAAGAAGACACGTATTAAAGTCGCCCATTATGATACAATGACTGTAAGAGGGGATTAAATCTTCCAAAATACGTTCGAAAGAAGAGAAGAAATTAATCCGAAGAGAAGGGCAGTAGTAAACACCAAGGAGAATCTTTGAATGATGCAATTCAACTTCCAGGAAAAGATGTTCACCAGCGTTCGGCGGAGGCGGCTGCGTGGACATGTTAACTATAGAAAAAGGAATATAATTACGAAGATAAATGGCCACGCCGCCACCACCACCGACCACGCGATCATTCCCGATAAGTTGAAAGCCGGGAAGAGAGTAAGAGGAAGAGGGAAGACAAGGTTTTAACCATGATTCTGAAACAAGAATTGCATGGATATTCTTACTGTCAAAGCTTGCCAGCATATCGGGGAAGTGGGCCGGAATACTCTGGGCATTTATGTGGACTACATTAAAGTTCCTGGAGACATCGGCAAACAGTGAACCAAGGGTATCGGCTAAAAAAGGAACACTATCCAATGAATTGGAAGAATCAGCATCACTGCTACATTCAGGACTAAGCATAAATATAAAAAATAAATACTTATTAAAATATAACTATAAAAACTTATAAAACAGTAAAGTCTACGCGGTTCAAAATGTCCCGTCCACCCGCCAGTGTTACTTAACAGAGTTAAAATAATTAAGTATAAACAAAACACAAAAATCAAATCCGATTTTGCAGTCCAGGCATAAAAACAATTTAAAAAAATATATAACATAGGTAAAAATAAATAAAAATAGGACCGTATAACAGAACGAAATTATGCGTCTAAGGTTGCCTTTTGTCAACGCAACATGAAGTGTCAAAGTCAGAAAATGACAGTGACAGATAACAAGAAAGATAAACAAAAATAACAAACCTATACCTCCACAAGAAATTAATTAAGAATAGCTGCGATATTATTGAAAAACATAGCTAATTATAGAAATAACTACTGAACACAATACACTATAAATACCTGGACTACCAAAAAAGGATTAAACAACGAAGAACTTCATCTTCTGGCTACAGTGCGCTTGGTTTTTGTTGCGGCTATCCTTCCCGCTGCGACCGGTTGAACAACGCCCGGCTCCGGCTGTCCAGAGACCTGTTCCGGCTGCGCGATCTTATTGAGATCGGCAGGGGAAGTGATTCAATGCCGAGATCCCTTCGAATCGAGGACGAACACAGTTCCTGCCGAGGTCCAGCATTGGGTCACACCAAATTTATCCCGTGCCGCCATGAAGACATTGTGCCTGGCTTTAGTGAGAAACTCCGATATAGTGATGCCTGACCCCTTCAGCTTGGTCTTTCCGAACCAGATCTTATCACGGAGATCCACATCATGCAGCTTAATGAGGATAGCCCGGGGTTTGTGGGTTGTGCTGCGCCCCACCCTGTGACACCTCTTTATGCCAGTTGTGGCCAAGTCAATGTGTAGACGCCACAATCACCTTTTCAAAAAAAAACTAAATCAAAATCGGTTCATCCGTTGAGGCGCTATGATGCCTTAGACAGACACACATATACAAAGATATACAGATACACAGATACACTGACACACAGATACACAGATACACAGCAACACACCTCAAACTTATAACACCCCTCTTTTTCCGTCGGGGGTTAAAAATATACTTAAGGGTCTGAGGTTGAACAGTTGACAATCGACACCTGAGGTTCTAAGCCACGCCTACTGTCATCGATAGTTTAGGGGCAAACTGAAATTGGAGCGAAAAGTATTTGAAAATTAAATACACAAGGCCGACCACAGAGGCCCACATCATAAACGGACTCTTCCGATGGTTTTTATAAAAATATTACCGCGCAATTTCTTATTTCAAACTGGCGGCTAGCATCTGACATCAGATCGTTCACTGTTATTTTGCCTATGAATGCAACCCTATTGCTACGAAAATAAAGATCACTAAAATAGGTAATCTGGCTAGTGTCATACGATGTCCGCTTCTATCCGACTGCCACATATAAGAACACAGTAGGTGACATTTTTTTTATAATGGTTTTATAGCCAGATAATTTTATTTATATTATTTTAATGAGTTCTACTATACTGAAATGGACTGTGTAATGTTAACTTTGTATTGGAAACTTTAAATTTGAATTGAGATTTCGTGCTTTCATTAATCAATTTAATAATTATTTACAATAGGAAAGTCCCATCAAATTGTAAAACACCTTAAATTTACAAATATCCAGAACTAATTAGGTTCGGCATTGCCTTTTTTAGGCATATTTAAAATATCTAATAGAATTTAGGACACTATTAATATAATTTGTACAATTCATAGGTTCATATTCCTTGTTTAGTATTCTCTTGAAATATTAAGATGTCATTTAGTTACTAGTACTTACCTACAACATGAATTTCCATAGCCTACTTTAAAACATAATATATTTTTGCGCTATCCTGGAATATAATAATTTCAAAGCACCTACTGGGTTTTGATATACACCAGCCCTCTGGGGTGAGGAGGTCACGTGGTGCCGTTTTTGAGATAACATTAGTTAAATTTTTAAAGAGGTTTAATTACTTTTTAGTTATGGAATTAAGTAAGTAAACTAAACGTCATGAGTCGTTTATAATACAACAAAAATGTAAATGCTAGTGACAGCGTTACTGCCAGAGAATAAAAATATTACAGAGTTTGACAATATTTCTTGTGATTTCGTTAGTTCCAATTAAAGCCACCAGGCTACATGATCTGGCTGCATTATACCTGATACTTTTTTTGACAGATTGAATTGACGAGAAATAAATCGAATATGTTTTTGCATTTTGTGAAAAAAAGCGACATACGTCCTCCTAGCAACGCCATGAAGCGATCACTGTCGAATTGCACTGGATGGAAAGAGAAGCACGATGGAATTTGTATGGATTTTATTATAAAATATAATAATATGAATTACTTAAAAATAATGAATGAAACTTCAAAATAATGAATGAAACTTCAAAATATATGACAATGAAGTTTTGCGTCCTGTTATGATACGTTATTGTTGTTAATTGTACAAACGTACCCTGGTCAGTATTACCGGAAAAACCTTTTGAAGATCACGGTAAGAGGTTACTTTGCCATTCAATTGTATCGAGGTTTTTGTGCGTAAACGTGTTTCGGCCACAACAAAGTTTTCGGAAATATGATCAAGATTAACATATCTTTTTTCTGCTGCCACATCTTCAATAGATTTGGCTAAAAAATGTTTAAAAGAAAGCCTATTTTGAGTATTCAGCCTCTTAAGATAAAACACAGTTTGAGTATCTATTAATTAATAAAAGAAATAGTTAAAAATATTTATTCATACTACCTACGAGTACCTATACATTTAGTTCAATGTTTAGCATTCAGAGGGCGCGGATCGCTAAGTAAAATGAAAGCTTCAGTTGCCAGTCTATCTCAATCTATATATATTAGTCTATGAGAACGTCGATAAATCACTCTTCGCCTGCCATCGCCGCCGAGCGGACGTCTCGCTGCCGCCCGCCGCTCTCGCCGCCCCCACCGCGCGCCCCGCCGCGCCCCTCTCTCCGACTCGTCGCGCCACTGCGTGACGTCACTGCGGTCGCCGCGTCTCCGCGCGCCGCCCACAGGTGTCGCTACTAGTAACTTCGGTTACTAGTAGGTACATCTTTTTGGCCCCTTCCGGGTTAAAACCACGACTTAGTGGTCCTTGGTGGAAACCTAACGGTGTTAACGAAGCCAAGTGAAGTGGTGACCCGCCCACTTGCCAAGTCCCGTCTGGACACGGCAGTCAGAAGGAGTCGGGAGCAGGGTAGTTGGCCTTGGTAGATAGCCTAGTCAACCCCTGTCTCTGCCCCACAGCGATTCACCTGGCACGGTCGGGTGTCTCAACCCCGACGTGCCAGACTTTCGGTACACAGGAGGAGGGTGGCCCACCTTCGGTGGGTTCACCGGTACCCTAGGACCCCTGCCACCCAATAAGATTGGTGGCAGGATAACAAGCTTAGGGCTCACCAGATACTCACCTCCCAGTCTAACCCGGCTGGGAGGGTAGGATTCACACATCCTCGGGCCCATCCACCCGGGGAATAAGGTTATCAGCCCCTTAGTAGTTTTTAGTCTTTTTTCTCTTCTCCTTGTTCTGACTCTATCGACAACGATGCATCCCGTTGAGGTGTTGATAGAGCTCGTCAAGGACTTGATGTCGGACGATCCCAGTCCGCGTCATGAAAACCAGGCCCGTTTCAAGATTATTCTTGCATCTCTTGCCAGATGTGCACCTTACAGTGCCCCTGCCCCCCCGCCCTATTCTGACATAAGTCATCTCCCTGAAAATGCGCAATACGCCATTAAAACAATTAAGGAGAGGTTCACTCAGGACTTTCATCTCCGAGCTAGACTCGCCACTCTTTTTGGCACAGTATTAGAAACCCTAGTACCAAACATTAATCCGACCGTGGATGATGTACTGGAACCCGAACCTAGCATGGCCCCCGTGCCATGTGAGGAGAAGGACTCTCCCAGATCACCCACCCCACCCGTCAGGCCCACTTCCGGGCCTAGATCACCCACCCTTTCCCAGGGCGAGGTTAGAAAGTCAGATCAAATTCCCTCTGAGAGAGACCGTAGCCCTTTAAAGCCCCAGACTTCGGCTACTAAGCCTCCTCCTCGTAGGAAGTCCGACCGCCTCCAGTACAAAAAGTACAAGGAGCGCATAGCCGCTTTTCACGCGGACACTAAGTCCAGATCCAAATCTTGGGTCGATGAGGAAGGTGACTCTCCCATCGATATGGACACAGCCCTTAGTACCGACGATGAATGGGCAACAGTAGCTGACCACATCGATCAGGTGTTACCAATTGACCCCAATAAGCCCGATTTGTCAGAGGACTATGCCACCATGTCCTCTTCTTCTGACTCTGATAACAGAGACTTCATAGTCCACTCTGGAGGAAAGAGGAAAATGAGGAAAAGTCCCCCTCACGCTACCAAGGCCAAAAAGCCAGTAGCTAAGACCTCTCCCCAGCCAGTTCTGCCGCCGGCCTTGCCCGACAGGCAACCCTCCCCCGCCCCCGCCCCCGCTAGTCCTTCTCAGCGGTCAAACCGCTCGCCTAGCCCTATGGTAGTAGTAAATAATACTACCACTAGGAAGCCTCCTCCTCCTCCACCCATTTATCTTCAAGATAAAGGGAAATGAAGCGACATTTCAAGCGCCTGTGTAGCGCGTAAAATTAATTTCACCAAGGCCACTGCATGCCAACAAGGCATCAGAATTCAAGTCCCCACTCCCAATGATTATCGAGGTTTAACTCGTTTTCTAAAAGACAGGAAAGTATCTTTCCATACTTACTCCCTTCCGGAGGAAAAGTATACCAGAGTTGTCACTAAGCGCGTTCCGAAGGAAATCCCGACGGAAGAAATCCGAAAGGATTTATTAGCGCAAAAAGTCCCTGTGTCAGAGGTCCACCGATTGCATAAAGCAAGAGGCGGAGATCTCTACGACATGGTCCTTGTCGTGTGTTTCCCCTTCCAGGGTCACAATCCCATTTTCAATGTCAGTACCGTATGTAACTTGTCAGGCATTTCCATTGAAAAGCCATACCGTCCCCATCTCGTTGGTCAGTGTCACAACTGCCAACTCTACGGTCACTCTCAGACCAATTGTTTCGCTCCTCCCAGGTGCGTTAAGTGCTTGGGAGAGCACAATACCAAGGACTGTTCCCGTCCAAAAGACCGATCACAATGCACGGAGCCTCCCAGCTGCGTGCTTTGTGGACAAGTCGGGCACCCGGCTAATTACCGTGGTTGCCCAAGAGCCCCTAAGCTGGCGCCTAAAATGGCCAGGCGTAATGACGCGCGCCAAGCGCGCCAAGCCCCTACCACTCAACCCCCCCCCGGACTAGCCCCTCAGAGGCCTTCACCCTGGGGCAAGCTGAACCACCAAAGTGTGGCTCCTCAGTCTTGCTCCCAGCCGATTCCAGCGCTGATGGCTACTCCCATCGCAGCGCCAATTATTATCCCCGACTCAATGCCCCCCGCCGCCCCTATGGCCGCCCCTATGACCGCACAAAGCCAGAAGGTGGCTTCCACCACCCCTGCTGCTAATTGCCAGCCCCCTGTCGCCCCCTCCGGGCAAAAGCCATATGTATGCGTCGCTAAAAATATAATTAGCGCGTACTCCATTTTCATGACCCCTCAAGCCCGTGCTCTGGATACTGAAATCCGGAATGCGGGCTCTCTCCTTCCCGCTGAATGCGCCAACCTCTTTTCGAGGTATGAGTCCATCACTAAGGAGCTCGATAGCCTTGTCTACAAGGACGGTCAGTGGGTTCGTAAATAGTACGAACCCGCCGTTCATACAAGATGAATGTACATATTCGTTCCGTCCTCACCGCAGAGGCTCGTCGCGTAATCCTTTTCGATTCTATAAGCTAGCCCGCGTGCTGAGCCATAGTTAAATACCAGTCAGATATTATTGGAGTTTCTTGTCCGTTCTTCTCCACGTAGGCTTTTCCGAACGGATGGTAGAATCACTTTATCAGATCCGGCCTTTGCCATCCCCCAAGCGACGCCCTGAGCCGAGGTCCGACCCCAACTGGGGTAGCCCTTAGTGCTGTCGCTTTAGGTTTAGAAACTTTAAGCCTGGCCGGAGGCTACATAGCTTAGTCTCCACAGGTTAGTCCGGTTAAGCAGAGGACGGCTACTTTGGCCGAACTGCGAGACGCCACGCATTAAAAAAAAAAAAAAAAACGTCGATAAATTATTCTGCCGCCGGCTCTCGTCGTGAACGCACGTGTTAAAATTTGAAGTATGTGTGACGTCATTAAATCGTTAATTTTCACTTTTCAATGGTTTGCTACATAATACATACCAGTTATATTTATTAAGCACCTACCGACAAATGTCTAAGTAACTAAGGTAGGTCCTTAATTATTATTGTGGTGTCAACTACCTTCAAATGTAAAAGAGTACCCGACTAAGTAAATATTGTTGTGTGTACAGGAAATAACTCTAAACTTATATTTAAGCCACGTTGATAATACACCTATAAATGATTACGTAATTTGTAATGATCATTGTGATGTATCCTGGATTTTATAATGCTATATTAGTATTATAAGTCCTTTGAAACAATTAGTACAATACTGTCTGTTAGTATCAATATTCTTTCGAATATTGATTAAGAATTACTATATAGGCGATATTAAATTCCTTGATTGTCTTGATACGTTTTAAAACATATTCACTTCATAGTAATTGATTATTGTTCACCTAATTTTGAGATTATTTGAAGCAATATAGAAAATAGCGGCATACCGCGCCATTTTCTCATATTGGACGTATTGAGACACAGATAGACCCGATATTATAAAATATTGTGTCATTGATAAGCGGACTTACTTTTTGGTGAACTACAAGCCAGTACAGGCCAGATATTGTTATTTAGAAGTATACTACTTTATAATACTTGGTGTCAGATCGACTACACAAGACTAACGTAAGTTATTTGATATTATAACTTTAATATTTCTAATGGTTGTGTTGAAGCTGTATCTATATCGTATTATCGCCTTTATTCCTAATATGTTATATTGATTTAAGGGCTACTCTATGTCCTTTGCCTTATCCTTGTTATTTTGAATCTATAATATTGTAAATACTTCGTGTTTGTAAAAGATATCGATAAATACTATGAAAGAGCTTCCGTGGGGTTTGTTGCCCTTCTTCCCCACGAGAACTAGTCTAGCGATCGGGCAGTAAGCTCAATGAGCCTTATATATGAATTAATTGACAAGCCTTACTTAAATAAATACCTAGTCTTGTCTTTCTGTGATTGTATTCATAAAACCCTTTCCTTACACACCACATACATTAGAACTCTGATACACAGTAAATAACCAATAACCATCTTGACATTCAAAGCTTGCTATCTTGGTAGATACCAATACTTTTATATAGAATTCCATTCATGATTCTAACACACGCATCTCTGCGCTTCCCCCGCCGCCCGCACCCCGCTCTCCGTAGTCGTCGCGATCGATGCGCCGTGTCCACGGTCGCGCTCTGGCACCGCACACAGAGGCACCCTTGGGTACCTCACAGTCCGGATCGGTCCTTTTAAGGATAGGGAACGACACTACAGTTCTTTGAACAGATATTGTCAAGGTCATTGACCCCGTCTGTGTAAAAACCACGACTTAGTGGTCAACTGGCTGAAACCTTACGGTGCCAACGTAAACCAGTTGGAGTGTTGACCCAACGCACTCGCTAAGCTCCTTCAGAGCACGGCAGATAGTTGGAGTCGGGAGCAAGGGACCTGGCCTTGGTGTCTTGCCTAGTCAACCCTTGACTCTGTTTTCAGCCACACCTGGCACGGCTGGGTGTTTCTACCCCTACGTGCCAGACAAAGGTCCGACACATCCGACGGGTGCCCTTATTCTGTGGGTTGCCCAGTACCATAGGGCCCCTGTCACACAATAAGATTGGTGATAGGTATATCAAGCTTAGGGCTCACCTAGCTACTCACCTCCCAGTCTACCCCGACTGGGAGTGTAGGGTTACGCATCCCCGGGCGTACCTACCCGGGGAATTCGAAATCAATTCCCATTTACTAAAGTAGAATCTTATCACTTCTTATCTCTCCTGAGATAAAAAGGTAAATAAACACTTGAAAAAGTGTTTGTTTACGTTCTTATCTGTTTATCAGATAACGAATAGTTTCCTATTTCTTTTCTTCTTATTATTAATAACCACTAGTAGAGATGGAGTGGCAATCACTACTACTAGAATTCTGCCAGGAGGTATGCCTCAAGGACGCCACTTTTAAAAAAAAGCATGGAGATGCTTTAAAAAAAATACTCTCGAATATTCCGGCAAATAAGAGCCAAAACAATAACACCGATGTCACACCGATGATAACGCAGGATTCTCCCTGCTCCCCCTCGCCCCCGCCCGTTACACAAGGTCACCCCCCAAAGGTGGTCAGTGTACAAGCCAAGAAATAAATACGTTCATTATATAAAAAGAGAAAAGCAATATTTTTGAAATTTATGATTTAATATTAAAAAACAATATTGCCTCTTTGTTCTACTGGTTGCAAGCGCTACTGCTGAGCATGTGGTCCTATGTTAGATTCCTTTGTCGGGCAAAATGTTATTGGGACTTTCCATCTAGAATTTTTCAGTAGCAGCCTGGACTTGTATCAGGTTGTTGGCCATATTTTTGACTTAAAATAACTGACGAAGTATTAAAATATTACATAGTACGCCCATATTTCACCATTGCCATCCTATAATCTTTTGTTGAGAATTTGCGAGTTAATTTGCTGGATTTCTTACATCTGAGAAGGACACTGTACTGACTGTCCGGCTGTGTGCTGACTGTCCGGCTGTGTGCTGACTGTCCGGCTGTGTGCTGACTGTCCGGCTAAGACTGACAGTTCGGCTAAGACCGAAGTTTCGGCTAAGGCTGGTGCACATGGACCTCCACCCCTTCGGGGAACACGGGTGACTCAAACGCTTTATTCTAAGAAAAGAAGGAACCCTTAATACACAAATAATACTTGTTTACGGCCAATTTATCATAGTCGTTAGTTATTTTAAAACAAGAATTCTAATCTAGAAAGTTAGGTTCGCTTTGTATATGTAGTTGTGCATGACATTTTTGTACACGCATTCGTGGTTTTAGCTTAACGTAGTAAAGGTTTCAGTACCGAATTAAAATAGGTAAAATATACCGTGCTGCGTTAAGAATTGACAAAATGTTTAAGTCTTTGCACTTGGTGGTCTCACTAATTCTACTGTATGCAGCGTGTTACCGTGCAAGTAAATAATATTTTTTACCTCTTCATTATCATCCGCAGCCCGACTTCGCCCATTGGTGCATATACCTCTCTTTCCTTGTGCTCAACCAGGACCATCATTTGAGGATTAACATGTCCTCCGCCAGTCCTTGGAAGCCCCATCCCTTTTCCATCAGACTTACCGTCAAAATGTTATGATTACAAACAAGTATTTTCACAGCGATACAAACAACCGTTTCTGAAATAGTAACCCAGTAAAGCAAACATGGTAATGCTAGACGGTAAGTAACAATAAACGTATAGATAATGTTTCATGTCATTTCCGCAAACAGGCACCAACCATCCAAAAAAAAAATGATCTAAAATATTCATACCAAACTATCGTAAAAAACTTAGAGAATTAATCATACTTGGAGTTAATCAAGGCTCGATATTGGGCCCTTTTTTTTGAATGTTGTAAGTAAGATAAAAATGACATACCACCGGCTTCATTATATGGCGGTAAATGGTTTATTTGAGCTTGTAATTTGAATTGAGTAACGTCAGCAGAGTTAAAACAATCGAGGAAAGTAAAAAAAGCAATGCTTCTTTGAGACTTCGACAACTGACGAATTGATAATGGCGGGTAAAAGCGTAAACGATGGATTTTTAATAAATATAGAAAGTATTTTAAACGAATATTATATAAAATCGACTGACAAACTAAATATTTGATCGCGTAAAAAAGCGCAAACCTCCAAGTTCCAGGATTAGGTTTAAAGACATTTATTTCCCTTAAGAACATATAAAATATAACAGTTCACTTATAATGAGATACAGAGTTACTTATTCTAAATAATAATACATTATTTGCCTCCGGGGCGTTGGCGACGTTACAGGGTATATACATGTTTTTTTAGTTTTCTCCTAATTATTTTAATATTATCACACCTCATTATATCCTCCGGTAGATCATTGAATAGCTGTGCTCCCTCCACTAATACTGTTTTTTTGCCATAATTAGTCTGTGCACATACAGTTTCTAGTTGGAATTTGTTTTTACTTCTTGTGTTGTATGTTATTGTTCTTTTATGTTTGATTGTACGGAATTCATGGTGATTTTTTTTATGAGAATTGTTTCGTCCCGATTTTTAATGTTTAAACACCATGTTGTTGCAACACCATGTCAGTGGGCTGTCAACGATTTGACAGTTGACACTTGACAAGAGTCGAGGGAGAAAAATTTATAACGGACACGAGAAATTCGGTGTTTTGTGGAGTGATAAGCTAATCGAGCTATATTTCGTTCATTGTGAGTTGAATTTGCGCCCGCCGTTCGCAAACGGTTTGTGGGGCGCCCGCCAAGTCGATTTTGAATATATTTCACGCACGTTGAGGTGCTTTCGTGGGAAACGTGCTCAGCCTGGTGGACGCCGGAGCCTTCGGTCCAGACAGCCGTCAGTCTATCCCTTATTGACCTAATATTATATATATTCTCCTATATCTAATCTCCCGGCACGGCACGATATTGATCGACCCCCAGGAGCTTACCACAGGAATCTAAAATAGGTCCTATTGTTAATTCTTGTAGTCGTCCCACTTCTTACCTGTCCGACAGGAACTGGTATATATCTCAATAAGGAGCGAACCCCCTAGCTTTCCGGCTGCTGCGTTACGGCGGTTTCGTGGGATACAGGTTCAGATAGGGTCCAGGAGTCTCACACTGCTAATGGGCCCCGGTGCTGATCTTCTGGCTTGGGACCCGAAGACCTGTATTTAACATTTGGTAGCAAGAGCGTGGTATGCATTCCACGATCATAGTATACGCTAGGACACTCGAACGCTGTATTGTTTGTCGGTTTGCTTTTTATTGTAGAGAATACTGGGTTGGAAAGTGGTACATTTTGAGTCACTCAGAGTTAGCTGTGTCTTGTTAGGGGCAAACACCTCCACAGTTGCATTCCAATTTGTTAAAATAAAGTGTACAACTCACAACTAAATATTGTCACTCCGGGATAGAAGGTTACAGTTTGTATTGAAAATATAATTTTTGTTGTCTACAATATAGGTTTGGTGCAGACTAAATAGTCTTCCCTAATTGTATTTAATTGAATCATAGTTATTGTTGGACCTTGAACCTACTATCTTGGTTTGGTAAGTTTGTTTACATTATAAACATACTCAGTGCCCGCTACAGAAATTATTGTTGTAAAGTGTGTTGTTGCCAATTGTATAAGAAAATTGGTTGGTTTGTTTGATATTGACAGTAATATTCTAATTGATTGAAGTTAAAGTCATTGTTTTTAACTATTAAAGTAAATTGAATATTGAATTCTTAATATAAAATCAACCTACCCACTTTTTTGTTGATAATTTTTAATTTTTTTGAATACCCTCTTGTGTGTTGATAAATTATTTTCTTGAGGTACCCACATTGTTTTTGATAATTTATAAATTGATATTTGGGGTTCCATAATAAATTTGTACTGGAAAATAATTAAGTAAATGTAACAGGGTTCAGTACTATTTGTTGAATTAACTTGTTGTTTCTCTTACAGACTTTATGATTTGATATTTAATTTGGTAAAAGAATTACTGTCAAACTGTTGTTTTGGTTACACACATATATTATTAACTTAAGTTGTTGAACATTTTGTGTATTAATTAATATTTAGTCACCGTTGCTTACATTTTGACAGTATGACTGCCAATATATTTGCTTGTAAGATTAGAGCGGAATTGAGATGGGTGACCTCGGTGGCCTCTTTAATAAGTAGATCTGATAGATCAGAGGGTTTGTTTGGTTTTAGTGAGCTCCCAGCCCATCAAGCCAGGGTGGATGAATGCTATGCGGAGTGTTTGGCGCTATTGTCCACCGAGGACACTAAGTTGGCCGCTGCGGTTGAGGCAGACTTCACGCAGTTTTACGGTTTCTCGGATGACATTGTTGAGGTAACCGTTAGGTTGAGGGGTTTTGCACAAGGGAAATATGGTGGGGATGATGCCACACACCTCCCCCCTTTTGATAATTTGTTGAAGTCTTTGGATGAGGAGTGTCGTTTTTTGGATAACTCTGGTGTTGAAGGTCCCTCGCGGGTCTCAGAGCGGTCAACTCCGGACCAGCGTCGTGTTGGTGCACGCCCCTCCCCTTGTGGGCCACGACGCCCTCCTCATCAATACGTAGCGACTCAAATTCGCGGTATCCGCTGCTCATATTGCAGCACGGATGGCCATGTGCTCACGTCCTGTCCGAAGTTCTTAGAAAGGAACAGTAAGGACCGGCGTGGAATCGCCAACAACCACAAGTGGTGCTTCACTTGTCTAGGACAGCATTTGCAGCAAGATTGCCAGAGGTCGGCTCCTTGCCTGTTGCCTCTTTGCACTGTCAAGCTAGGCACCACCGCGTGTTCTGTTCGGACCAAAATGGTGTTGGTGGCCCTGATGATGCCGGACGCTCCCCCATAGGCGGGAGAGCGCATCCCCACCAACCCCAGGTGGATCCTCGACAGGGTATACCTCGCAAAGGCGGGGGCACCCCTCCACCCCGTCCTCAATTGGACGAAGCGTCCGCTTTTCAGGACGACTACCAACCCCAGAGGGGTTTTCAACATTAGGTAGTCGCCTCCCTCTCCTCCACTACAGCCGCCCAGCCAGAGACAGTCCTTCTGCCAACGGTCCCTGTAATGATCTGGGGCCCAAAGAGCACGAACTAACAAAGATTTACATCTTTGTTAGTTCGTGCTCTTTTGGATTCGGGTGCTCAAGGCTGTCTTGTATCCTTTTGTTTAGTAAAAAGATTGGGTCTCCCATGTAGATTCCACCCTTCTACCATATGGGTGGTATTGAAGCGGTTGGTCAACGGGGAGAAATTGAAATTTGTGTTTCGCCTGTTCATTGTGGGCCAAGAATCTTGGCCAAGGCCGTTGTTTTGAATGATATTTTAGTCAGACACCCGCAGGTAACGATTAGCCCTGCAGTGGTGAAATTGACGTCGGACCTAACTCCTGCCGACCCGAAGTGGTTGGTACCCGGACCCGTATATGGGTGCGGATGTTTTGGGTTTGATTTTGTCCGGGATCAAGTGGGTTCTGCAGATGAATAGGTTAGTAGTTGTACCGACGGTTTTTGGTTTTGGACTTACGGGTCCCGTGTTGAAGGGCTCCGACCCGCGGATTGAGGACCAAAGACTGATAATGGGATAGTCCTTTGTTGGCTTCGCACCTCAGCTCATACGTTGGAGGTTTTTGTGGCGAATAGAGTCTCACAGATTCAGAACTCAGAGACTAAACTGATCTGGAGACATGTCCCAGGAGAATTGAACCCCGCAGACTGCGCGTCCCGTGGTTGCGAGGCTCCTGCCCTTGTTAACCATTCTCTTTGGTGGGGACCAGACTGGTTTTCGCATCGCGAGTCATCCTGGCCCCAGAAAAGGTTCTCCTCTCCAGAGCTTCTGCCAGGCTTGCGTATTGGAATTGTGGAAACGCAACCTGCATATAATTATCTTATTAGGGATTATCTTTTGGACAGATACATTTCTTTGTCGAAATTGTTGGGAGTTACCGCTTGGGTCCGCCGTTTCATACGTAACGGACGGAACCCTGATAATAAACTGTTATCCCCATTTTTGTCGCCTCATGAACGCCAAGAGGCCCTGATGTTGTTGGTTCGTGCTGTACAAGCCGAGCACTTTGACCAGACTATTGAAGCCCTGAAGAAATGCTCAGCTTTGAAAGGCTCAATCGCTCGTCTTAATCCATTCCTAGACCAATCTGGTTTGCTCCGAGTCGGAGGACGACTGCGGAATTCGAATTTGCCTTATGGTGCACACCATCCTTTGTTGCTCCCTAAAGGAGGAGCGTTGGTGAAATTGTTGGTGTCTGATCGACACATTAATAACGCACACGCCGGTTGCAACGCCCTCGTAGCAATTTTGCAAAGTGAATTTTGGATTTTGTCGGCCAGCCGCACTATTCGTAGTATCACCTTTAAATGTATGCAGTGCTATAAGTTGAAGGCTGCTCCCACTCAACCCATAATGAGTGATTTGCCACCCGACCGAGTGACGGAGAGCAGACCATTTGCTTCGGTCGGAACCGATTTCGCTGGTCCCTTCTTGGTGAAGACTTCTCAACTTCGGAACGCCAAGGCTGTCAAGGCCTACTTGTGTGTGTTCGTTTGTCTAGCCTCCAAGGCGGTTCACTCGGAACTTGTAACTGCCATCAGCACAGATGCGTTTGTTACAGCGCTAGGTAGATTTGTTTCCCACCGAGGACTACCATCTTTGATCCGTTCTGATAACGGTACTAATTATAAGGGCGCTGATAGATATTTAAATGATATTTGTAATTATCTAAACATAATTTGAGATTTGCCATGGCGCAAATGGGAATTAATTAGCAATTTGACCCCCCAGTGTACCCACATTGTGGTGGATTTTTGAGGCCGTTGTAGAAGTGGCAAAAACGCATCTCCGCCGTGTTGATTGTGAAACTATTTTCACATTTGAGGAACTTGTTACGGTATTTTGTAAAGTTGAGGCCGTCCTCAATTCGCGACCTCTCTGTCCGATCTCCTCAGACCCAAATGACCTGAAAGTAATGACCCTTGGTCATTTTTCGATTGGTCGGCCCCTCAACGCCCTGCCGGAATACCCCTTCAGGGAAATTAAATCTTCGCAATTGACACGCCTCCGCATCGCTTCGTCTTTTGCATTTCTCAAACAGATGTCCCAAAGCTTCTGGCAACGTTGGTCTTTAGAATATTTGCATATTTTGCAGCAGCGCGTTGAGTGGACTGACAAAACTGACCCTCCCAAAGCCGGAGACCTTGTATTTGTTAAATAACCTAATTTGTTGCCTTTGTATTGGCGTCCTGGACGCATTATAGATTTGATTTATGGGTCTGACGGAGTTCCCAGAGTTGCGGAGGTCATGGTTGGAGTTTCGGTTTTGAAGCGAGCAGTGGCGAGTTTAGCACGTTTGCCCATTTATTAGCGGACATAATTCCTTATGTCCGAGACGATGGGATATTTCATCCCGATTTTTTATGTTTAATTGCAACAATAAGTCAGTGGGCTGTCAACGATTTGACAGCTGACACTTGACAAGAGTCGAGGGAGAAAAATTTGTAACGGACACGAGAAATTCGGTGTTTTGTGGAGTGATAAGCTAATCGAGCTATATTTCGTTCATTGTGAGTTGAATTTGCGCCCGCCGTTCGCGAACGGTATGTGGGGCGCCCGCGAAGTCGGTTTTGAATATATTTCACGCGCGTCGAGGTGCTTTCGCGGGAAACGTGCTCAGTCTGGTGGACACCGGAGCCTTCGGTCCTGACAGCCGTCAGTCTATCCCTTATTGTCCTAATATTATATATATTCTCCTATCCTTAATCTCCCGGTACGGCGTGATATTATCGACTCCCAGGAGCCTACCGCAGAAATCTAAGGTAAGTCCTATTGTTAATTCTAGTAGTGGTCCCACTTCTCACCTGTCCGACAGGAACTGGTATATCTCTCAATAAGGAGCGAACCCCCTAGCTTTCCACTGCTGCGTTACGGCGGTTTCGTGGGATACAGGTTCAGACAGGGTCCAGGAGTCCCACACCACTAATGGGCCCCGGTGCTGAGCTCCTGGCTTGGGACCCGAAGACCTGTATTTAGCAAGAATGCAGGTGTAATATGTGTAAAGTTGTGTGAGATTTAGCAGGTTAGTTTTTTCATATAATTTTTTTGTTGAATAGAGATAGTGGTAGTGAAATAATACTTTAATAATTTTGTTTTGTGTTCTTTGTAGTGGGTTTAGTTTAGATTTAGCGGCTGATCCCCACACTTCAATTAGGTATTCGAGGTTTGATTTTACTGGAGAGTTATATATAATTAGGCGTTCCTTTTTTAGGAATACATTTAGTGACTTTTCGTTACGCACCCAATAGTGATATTAACTTTGTTTTGATATGATCTATGTGCAGTTTCCAAGTAAGTTTGTCTTCTACCCTCAGTCCCAGATTTTTTTCGTGACTAGATCGTTTGATTGTTTCTCCGTTGATCGTCAGCGGTGGGCACTCCGGTAACGGCTTATTTTTCGCGGCGAAAATCATAAATGATGTTTTTGAGGTGTTAATGGTCAATAAGTTATTTTTTAACCATTCGTTGAGCAGGTCAAGGTCCTTTTGCGCATCGGTTATAACGTTTTGCAGAGATTTACCGAAGTAAAAAAGGCAGGTGTCGTCCGCATATAACGTTAGCTGTCCTGTCAGCCCTATTTTATCAATGTTATTTATGTAGATTAGGAATAGCAATAAGCTAATAATTGAGCCTTGCGGACAGCCGTATGTTACGTTTTGCATCGAGCTGTTGAAGTTATCTATCTTAACGACTTGTTTTCTATTTTGTAAATAAGAAGTGAACATACTGAGTGCGCTGCCTGAAATACCTATGTTGATTAATTTCTGTAGTAACTTTTGATGGCTATATATACGATACGGTACGTACGCTTTTTTAGATCAATGAAAATACCTACCACAACGTTTTTTTGATCAATATAAATTTTTATTTTTGTAATTAGATCTACTGCGGCTAGTTATATAGTGTATATAGTGATATATCATAGTAGATATATAGTGTAGGTTTCACTCATATAAACATAATCTTACTTATATGCAATAGATATATCTATATTTTATTGGCATTTTGGTAAATAACAAGGTTTTTATTGATGTAAGTAATTCATTTTTTGTGAAATACTTTGAAAATGTAACTAAACATAAGCTTTAGAACATTTGATATTTTTTCCTAGCTTCAGAAACGGCGGTGAATGTCACAGAGGCAAGAGCTAGACTCGATCAAGGAAGCATTGCCTTAGCCGGAAGATTTTTACGCGTAAGTATTGATGCTACAACCACTAGGCCCGAAGAAATAAACAGACAGATTGCCTTTACTGTGCCGTCATGAAAATGTTTGATTTTCAGATGATTTTCAATTGACTATTCCTTCGAGTTTACTACAAACTTTTTCAAGCAACTGTATGCATCAAAAGATTTCACAGAGCAGGAAAAACTAGCCGAGGAAAGCGTTTCTCAAAACAATGACGAAGTACCAATATTTAATATAAATGAAATCGAATGCTCTTTAAAGTTATTAAAACCCGACAAAAGCCCAGCATCTGATGGTATTACAAACGAAATGCTAATTGCCGGTACAAACGCTCTCACTTCACCACTAACATACCTATTCAATTTAATACTATCAACAAAAGAAATACCTAAACAGTGGACGTGCTCAGATATCGTTTTGCTTTTCAAAAAAGGTGACCCGAAATCAATATCAAACTACAGATCAATCAGCCTCATGTCGTGCGTCTACAAGGTGTTTGCATCGACTCTACTCCGACGCCTTGCTAGTATCCTAGATGAACACCAGCCAGTAGAACAGGCAGGCTTTGTAAAGGGGTTTTCGACAACAGATCACATCCACACTTTGAAACTTGTAATTGAAAAATAAAATAAATGAGTATGGCTCAGCCTTTGAAATTGGTAGAGGAGTGAAACAGGGCGACCCCTTATCTCCAAAACTCTTCATTGCAGTACTGAAAAGAATATTCAGAAAACTTGACTGGAAAGATAGAGGGATAAACATATATGGCAACCGCCTCTCGCACTTGCGATTCGCGGATGACATAGTATTGCTCTCGGAAGACCCAAAAGAAATGGAATTCATGATACAGTCACTCAGCAAAAAAGTAGGTCTAGAAATTAACTGGGAGAAAACTAAATTAATGACAAATAGGCAAACCATAATCATAAAGTCAGACTCAACAGAAATCGAATATGCCGAAAACTATATTTATTTTGGACATTTACTATCCTTCAAGTCATGCAATGATAAAGAAGTAGAGCGAAGAATCAAAATAACCTGGAACAAGTATTGGACAATGAAAGAGGTATTCAAGAGTAATCTACCAGTTACACTGAAAACCAAAGCTGTGCAGACATGTTTGGTACCCTGTCTCACTTACGCTTCCCAAACATGGCCCTTGTCAACAAAACAGACTCATAAGGTCAAAGTGTGCCAAAATAGCATAGAAAGGAGTCTCCTAGGCCTTAAGTTGAGCGATAAAGTGAGAAATGAAGACGTCAGGAAAATAACCAAGGTAAAAGACATAGCAAAAACTATAATGACCCAAAAATGGAAATGGGCCGGGCATGTTCAAAGATCACCAGGGAACAAATGGTCCAGAATTGTCACTAATTGGTACTCTATTCACAAGAAAAGACGGAAAGAAAGACCATTCAAAAGATGGAGTGATGACATAGTTGCCACGGTGGGAAATACCTGGAGCAGACTGCCAAGAGACAGAGCGAAATGGAAGGAAATGGAGGAGGCTTTCACCGCTAGAGCGATCCTTACAACAAAACGCATTAACTCAGTTTAATAACATATACTAACAAACTAGAATAAGTATAATACTAACACTACAAATAATGTTTAGAATTAATGTAAACTATGTGTAAGGAATAAATAAAGCTTTATTATTATTATTATTATTATTTATTCCCTCGAGTGGCGAAAACGTGGACCCACGCGAGACACAATGGTTTTTTCATTATTTAGCTAATTAGGACACTCAAACGGCTATACTAAATAATTAAAATCTAGACATGGGTGATCCTTCGTAGTTACGTAAATTTTTGCCAATTTTTGTGGAGATTTCAATATCACTCGTGTAATTGTTGTTGTATTTCCTTAGTACCTGGTTTCAAGCAACCCAGATGCAAACTGTGTAGCATCGCCTACATCTCTGCGGATACCTATGGCACAACTTAGCATGTACGCCAAAGATTCGGTTTTACAACAAATACTCAAGTAATCAATCAATCTTAGGAGTATATCAGAGGTACGTTAATTAATAGTTATTCTGCACCTCAGATTAGAAAAGGTAAGGGAACGGTAACAGATAGCGCCTACACACGAAACACTAAAGCGCAACCACCAAAGCCAATACACATTCCAAAACGAATACAAACTCGCTTTAGTACGAAACTATTCGTCGCATTGCTTACACGTCACAAATGATTTTTAATTTTATGTTAAAAAATGCCGCCTTGTTAACTACTGTTTATTTTTAACCGACTTCCCAAAAAGGAGGAGGTTCTATGTTCGACATTATGTGTGTTTTTTTTTTTTTGTATGTTCACCGATATCTCCGTGAATTGTAGACCGATTTTAAAAATTCTTTTTTTGTTTGAAAAAGTATGTTCCGAAATTAGTCTCATTTTAATTTGGTGAAGATCTGATGAAGAACTTCGGTGATATACAACAGAACTCTTCAATAAATAACAGCAAATCTCTCGGGACTGCTGCAATCGCATATCTGTTTATTGTTTATACCATTTCATAACATAACATCACGCCAGTACGCTCTTAAGGGATACGCAGATTTCTCATTTCACCGTTTATGTTCAAGTTTCATGAAATCTATTCTGACGTTATAGTTAGCTTACTAACTTGCCTATTACGTAGGTACAACTAAAAAGTGCAAAATAAAAAACTTTTTTGATAAAAAATACTACCGACTTCCAAATACAAAACTACAAATTGAAAAATAACAGTTTTTTATAGTTTTGTTATTGATTTACCCACTAATAATTACGGCTAACACGGCACACAAAATATTGGCAGTAATTGGTTGGTGTTGCTAGTTTACATCGAAATACATTTCCTTGAATTAGGAAAATGTGCATGGGGCGTGTGCAGATCGATTAATGTATACATTTATACTGCAAACTTTTGTTACTAGTATGCCATGGTTTTTAGTCGTTCAATATCAGCAATAAAACACATTTCCATTGATTTCTCAAAACTTTTTTTATCTGATTTGAAATCAGCAAAATATGGACATAAATCGATTTGTATATACTCGTAATTTCAAGACCCAGTGGCACGCGGCGGGGCTGTGACTGGGGCGCGGGATACCCGGAAGGGGGGATAATCGTACTGTACCTTCGCACGCCAGCAGTTTCCATAAAATTGATTTCAAAGTAAACTTCTTTCGTAAGGAATTGCTTTTATCTTGTCACAATTTTTTAATATTTTGAATTATTTATGTATCTTTCAATTTTAATATATCTAAATATGCATATCCATTAAGTGAATTCTATTTAACTTTTATTCTATTATAATTTATTTGATAAGCTTTTTTTCTGTCCAACTACTTAGTACCTATATTTCAAAAAAAAAACATTTACAATTTGTAACATTCTTGAGAACAATCGAATGGAGTTTTTCCCCAATATCTGACATCCTTACATGCACACTGATGAACGTATCCTTACAGTCACAGTTTAAATATAGACAAACAGTATAACTACTTACAAACGCTCGAAACGGCACACACACACAAACATGCGCATCGACGAGACCTCACAGTGGTTCTCGCGGTACTGTCAGTAGTGCGCGACGCTTAGGGGTCTGGTGTGGTCATGGTCTTATACTGTGCTACAGTGCCGCTCCTCGCTGTTACGCACATATAAAGGAATAGCAGCTCTAGTGTTCCGCGGGTGCTATCTGTTTCTCTTCTCTAATCTGACTCCCGCACGCTTTAGATAGTTAATTAATCACGGCCCACATGTAAATCCAAGCAACTTATTTTTAATAATTTTTTAGATAAAGGCTTGTTTCCCCGGCTTAGTAGCCGAATTCGGCAATCAAACGCACGTTGATTTTAAAGAGGCTACTAAGGTTTACGCAAACCTAAACAATCCACTTAGCGAATCTTGCAAACGTGACTCAGAGACATATGTCGGTGGTGAAGCAGAAAGCGTCGACTTTAGTAAACCAGAAGAAGTTACTAATTTAATAAATAAATGAGTAAGTGATAAATTGACAACATTATTCATCAATTCATGAATAATGTTGTCTACATTCATTCAATCAACAGGAGAATGAAAAACCAAAAATGTATTCGAAGCGACTAATGACATACAAATCGAATATTTTTCAAGTAAGTTATTAGTAAGTTCAATCTACTCATCTTCTCATATACTACGTATTGTCTAATAAATTAATAATTATGTTAACTCAAATCAGGTAGACGAACAAACTCATGGAAAAATCCCAACACTCGTTAGTCCGGAAATGTTCAGTGCGGATACGAGATTATGTTTGGTCAACGCAATTTATTTCCTGGTAAGAATTTGTCAATTTTTTATTATCTTTTAAGACCGCAGATCCAGAGTAAAAATATTCGACTTTTTTGCAGGGTGATTGGGTGAAACAATTCAATCCTAAAGATACAGAAATCAAAGACTTCCATAAAAGTAACGGAGAAACAGTTCCTTTGGAAATCATGTATCAAGAAAATACTTTTAACTACCATGAGACTGACCTTTACCAGGTTTGTAATTTTTTTGATTAAATCTGATTAATGAGTGGACAAATACATACAATGCTTTAAAATATGTCACGTATAATTGCAATTAGTCTGGGTGTCTGTGAATAACCAATTTCATACATTTGTGTTTTATCAGGTCCTGGAAATGGAGTACCAAGGGAATAATTTCAGTTTTGTGGTGGTTCTTCCAAGAAATCGAGAATATTTGCTGCATACACTTGAGGCTATTGAAGAACCTGGTGTGTGGGATGAAATAATGAAAAGTCTTAGACCCAACAAATGTAAAGTTTCCTTGCCGAAATTTTCCGTAGACACCACAATCAATTTAAAAACAATGCTTATGCAGGTATGATAATATTATTTAAATACAATATTTGTATATTGCATATAAATTTATTAGTTTTGTTTCCAAAACGAATAATTTTTCACAATTTTAGATCGGTGTTGACAAAATGTTTGATCCAACATATGATGGGTTCGAGGGAATGTTAAAAAAACCGGAACGAGTGTATGTTAGTGATGCTATACAGAAAGGTTTTATATCAGTTGATAACGAAACAGGAACTGAGGCAGCAGCAGCTACTGGTATGTATCGACTACACAAAATAACTATCGCACTATTCGTCATGTTGAAAGGATGAATGAAAGATGTGTATGTTAGAAAATAAGTCGATATAATCACTCTAGATTACCCTCAAAGTGCCTAATATATAGGTAACATCAAAATCAAAACAAAATCATTTTTTTTATTTCACATAGGCCTACATGGTCACTTATAAAACGTCGATAAAAGGTGCACGGTTCGGGTTGGTCGTTTCCTATGGAGAAGAACCGGCAAGAAACTCCATGGTTACTCTTTTAAAAATGATTTGGTTTTACAATATTTTCATGTTACAGCATTAGTACTTAGATATGGGGGGACAACGTAGGCCCGACTTATGACAATAAGTCGTAAGAAACTAAAAAATAAAATAAAAAGATTTTATATTAAATAATAAGTTAACAAATGTTAACTAGCATCTAGAAGGCCTACAATGTTCACACATTTACAAAACAATCGGTAAAAGAATCTATACAATGGTAAAAAAAAGATAAGTATAACAAGACTAAATTTAACATGTGGCACAAATGTTGTTATCAGTGCTGTAACTATTCCTAGCAAAGGGCTATAATGATGATTGAAAAACATTGTAAAAAGTCTAATTAAAAGAAGGAAAGAAAAAATGAGATTGAGAATAGTTAGAGACATCCACATAGTTGTGCCATTTACAAGTTACCAGGGAAGCTGCATGCGCAGAAGATGCTAAGGCCAAATGTTTTTATCTTCAACATAGTCCTTGATTTTATAATATGCTTTTTTAACAAGGATACGTTTGATGAAGTTTTTGAACTTTCCATCGGTCAGTTCTATAACTGACTTTGGCAACTTGTTATAAAAGCGTATACTGTTTATAAGAAAAGACTTGCTAGTTTTCGTTAATCTGAATTTGGGTATTACAATTTCATGCTTACTGCGTGTATTTAAATTATGGAAGTCGCTTCTAGTTTTGAAAAGCCCTCGATTTTTACGGACATACAAAGTACATTCCAAAATATAAAGTGAAGGTAGAGTCAGTATATCGATCTCTATAAATTTTTCTCTGAGGGACTCGCGAGGACCCATTTTATAGATTGCGCGGATTGCCCTCTTTTGTAGGATGAAAATTGAGTCAACGTCTGCTGCTGATCCCCACAGCAGAATGCCATAAGACATAATACTGTGGAAAGCAGCATCTTTCAAAACGGTTAAATACATAGCAGTCGTGATCGGCGTGCGTATATGATCAGATGTATGAAGATAGACGAAGCAAAAGAGTACTTTACTACCATCACAGAAATTTCTGCTTCGTGGTCCACATATTTCATAAATATATGATCGAATATAACAAAAGTCAAAATCCTCGAGTTTTTGAAGTCCTCTTAAACAATTTATTTTCCTTTGCTCAGGCAAACTATTCTAAATATGTTAGAAAAGTGTTTCATTAATTTAATAATTCGCACTTTATTTACAGCTATCATTATTACGAAAAGGAATCTCCTTTAGTTCCACTTTACATCTTCAACGCTAATCATCCTTTCTTATTTTACGTTAATTATAAGAAAACTGTATAATTCTGCGGGGCCTTTGTTCATTAAGGTGAATTTACTCCAAACATCAATAATTGTGATATCTCTTGGACTCCGCATTTGTCTTACCAAAGACTTTAAATATTTTTTCAGCTGTAACAGTAACCGCTTTGTTACTCCAGTATCCTCCTTCGGCAAGCTATGTATTTGACGCAACACACCCTGGTAGCGCCATCTCTTGTAAATGTCATAAATCAATGACCAAAAACACATAGACAAACGCATTTGAGATTTCGCGGGCGATCGATATCCTAATTATCTCGTTCCTTTTCCCTTTATGTACGCCTTAATGACAGGTCGCCAGAACGAACCGAAACTTCAACGTGAACGGGCCTCGTATCTCAACCGCCAGCTTTCCAAGCCACCTGGCTGGAGACTGATGCATCTAATTAGTTAGATTGCAGAGAACCTTGTGAACCGTGTCTATTAACCCGCCTCGCGGATATAAAACAATTGTGTGAAGTGTGTGGATCCTGAAGGAGCCATTTTGGAGTAGAAGAACACCAGCTCGCTGCCACACGTGGGCTGGCATCGACCACTACAAGGTAAGGCGTACTACTTCCCTCATTTCCATACTAGATCGCCCGAATTGATCCGTGAATATTTTCCCGCTTATTTTCAACGCACTATTGCCAGAACCCTTCAAATACAGTCCACTTTTCATGATAGACACAAGGATGAAGAGGTTTCTCAAACCGCTATAACACACCCCTTCATATATCAATTATTTTTTGGCAGAATGTCTTTGTTTTGCGGGCTATACGTAGGGACCCAGTAAAGGTGAAATTTAAGAACAGCAATCTTTAAAATTTGTTTATACTTACCAAATGCTGGTCGGTTATTGGTGAAGTATATAACACGTGTCGCAAGCACTATCTCTGTCTTTAGGATTTTCCACACATCTGATAAAACATATACGTAATATTTCTCGTATTTCAAAGCTTTTCGTTCTTTCTACTCTGATACACTAATAATTTATATTTACAGTTGTTATTATGTCAAGAATGAATATAGCACCTGTGAATACACCAAAAGTGTTCAATGTTAACCATCAATTTATATTTTATATAAAATTTAGAGAAACGGTATTATTTTATGGAGCCTTCGTCCAATAAGGTGAAATACGATGCTCTTAACGCATTTTTGTGTCCTTGCGCATGTGTAATTTATGTGTTCATTTTTACTTCTCTGCTTACATGCGGTACCTACTTATACCTGCAGAATAGGCTTTTTAAAATTTTTGTTTCCTAATCTAAGTAAAAGTACCAATTTAAGTCAATTTTTTTACGAACTACATCCATCTTTCAAACTTAAATTTTAATACAAGTGCTATACTAGTTGGGCTCTACAGTTTAACTTTCTAAGGAGTTATTCTTAATTTAAGTCATATTTTGTATTTTCAGCTCTTATTTTCGGCCTTACGGCAATTATGGATCCTCCAAAAAGCTGTATATTTTTGGCTAATCGCCCTTACGCTTTCTACTTATTGAAAAGAAGTGCGGAAAGCTCACACAAAACACCTCTGTTCTGTGGAACATTTGGGGGAGCCAAGTAAAAGGTGAACGATAGAATATGTGACATAGCCAAAACCTAGCTAAAATGCTATGGCTAAGTTTTATTCTTACTAAACTTTAAAATAACTAATACTTTTGCGTTAAATGCGGCCTTTCTGTATTTTTTTAATAATGTGTTTTACTTGTTTGTATTCTTTTAAATATTTTCGTTACGTTAAGATTATTTTTATTTTTTAGCGCTACAAATTGGTTCGGGTGCCATTCTGTTGCGATAAAAACAAAAAACACTTAACGAACGTCAACACGTATAATTTTATTTTAAAAGTTATACTTATTTACGTTGCATTAAGTGTTTTTCTTTTTTGAACGCTACAAAATAATTTGTTATGGTTATTGGTTAATAGTGAAGGAGTACGAGTACGAGGAGTTGTGTACGAGAACGGTGTAGAAAAACATCGTGTGGAAACCGGCATGTTTTTGAACTAAAAATTCGAAGACATGTAACAGCTCGTGACTAAATAATAACAGCCGCACGGGTCGATCTTCTAGGTTAAGCAACGCTTGCCGAGGTCGATCCGTGGATGGGTGACCATCTTTATAGAGCGAGTTTCTTCCGTGCCTCGGAAAACACGTTACGCCGTTGGTCCCGGCTGTCATTAAAAGATTTTTGTCAGTCGTTATGGGTAGTCAGAAGCCTGAGATCTGACACTAGTCTAGCCAAGAGGTACCGTGTTACCCAGTTACTGGGTTGTGGAGGTCAGATAGGCAGTCGCTCCATGTAAAACACTGGTACCCAGCTAAATCCGGTTAGACTGGAAGCCGACCCCAATATAGTTGGGAAAAAGGCTAGACAGATGATAGCTGACAAGGAATATGTTCAGCAGTGGACGTTTTTCAGCTGAAATGATGATTATGATGATTTTTCACACACAATGACCTAACTTATTATTAAGCAGCGTAATAACGTACCTAATCTTCATGGTAACTTATTTGAAAGTAAAATACTTATCTACCTATAACTTTATTTATGAAACAGTTTAGTGCTCTAATTGTCCTCATTCAGTCATTAACAGCACTTGAAACACTTATTCCGAGCTTTAGAAAAATATACCCCAAGCAATTTGAATACAAATTGAACAAAAGTAATTAGAGTCCCGTTAGACGTTCTACTGGCAAACGAACCCAACCCTATCAAGTAACCCAATGTTTGTAACCAATAAGAACAAATATAGTACATTATGACGGTTATCAGGGACAGACCATTGAGGGACTAGTTTCCAATTAACAGGTATTATTGGAGCTCCCTCGGGGATGAGAACATCGACAGGATGGGATCAAATGAAATTACGAGTTAGATCTCACTTATCCTAGCAAAATCCTTAGATAATCTTCTAAAGGAAATGTTATTATGGCCTCTAGTCCTGGTTAAAATTAAACGTTTGTTTCGCTCTGCTACAAAACTGTTTGGCAGTTTAATCCTCTTTGAATTCTTCAGTTTCCAATTTAAATTGTGAATTAGATAATACTTTGATGAATGGATTTAATCGGATCCTATTGTACTTCCGAATTGGAACGAGACGCTAAAGTACACCAATTTAGAATTTAACATTCACAGTAACATTAAAACTGGGACTAAAGTACCCATTAAGTAAAAGGTAGGTGACACACAATTAATTTTCAAGTCGTACAGAGTAGAGTCTATTGGCACCTGGACATGTTATACAAAGTTTAAAAGCCAATCAATATTAGTCATCGTTACAATTACAATAGAAAGATTGTTTGCTACAGCCAGCTATTAATTTCCTTATATGAAGTATATTAGAAGATCAGCAACTAAAGCGAGCAATACATCACTCAAGCACGGACCGTGGTTCCTCTTGAGACTCCTATATTGATGATTTAATTAAGCAGTTGCCCTCAAACTTGTATATTGGGATGCTTCGGTTCGCGACCGTCGGAGAATCCTGTCCGTTACATCGGAATTTGTAATTAAGAAACAACGTCTCGGAAGTAAATCTGTTTACGAAGTCAGCCGAAGTATTTTATCTTGTTCACCGCGGTTTAGCGCAAACATCCACATAGGATTATGTGGTAAAGTAAAATAGTTCGCGATGTTGGTCGTTCGCTGTTGAATGATTTCTTATTGAATAAACTTTGCTTGAACGCGTCCGTATTAATAGCGTTCTCAAAGGATAAACACAATATTGAAGTTCGTATGGGAAGCTTGTTATAAAGATAATGTGCGTGAAGAAATAACTGAAGCAATGAAGATAGTATTTCAACGATAATGACAAGAGGTTGTACTAAAGTAATAGCTTATGTTTAGGTATGGTAATCAGTAAAGTTATTAGTAGCGGAACAATCAACAAGTGAAAGACAATGATACTATCGTCATCCTATTGTTGAAGCATATGTTCAAGCTTTAGGATCCGTGACTGTCCCCGACTATGGTAGATATCTGCATGACAATGCTCCCTCTGAGACCTGAAGGGGACTGTGGACAACCCTAAACAGTCACCTAAGCAATGCATGACGGTGGCGACCATCCAGATCTCTGTAGCTCTTTGTCTAGTAGCATGTTTGAACAACCACGTACATTGTCGTCGTCTTGTCTAGCCCGAAGGACGCCTGTGTCTATGTCTGTTCATCGTTGCCACCATATAGTGCTATGCATGAGCATGTCATGCAAATGTGTTCGATTGAGTCAACAGATTTACACAAGCAAAAACCTGAGCACAATGCACCATTCATCATCTGTAAAGTTGTCTTCCCTTATCGTCCCAAAACTATCTTAAATCATACTTTCAACAGGTAAAGCGAAACGAGTCGATAAGTAAGACCAGTAAATTAGCTTCGGATAACATCGAAGTTCGTCGTAAATTTAGCTCAACTCCGTCGATTGTAAAGACCGTTGGCTCTCCGGCAAATTGATCTTATCGGGAGGCTACCCGATGTTCATAGTTAGTGGTCCATAGTTCATTGTGAAATTCGCAAGCGGTGCTAAACTCTGACGGTCAACTAATTTACCGGCAGACCAATCTTTACCTTAATAGTTATGGTATGGTTGTAGCTTCAAAGTTCTTCAGTGCTCTGCGACCGCTAGGTAAACTTGGCAGAGTCTCACAATTTGTATATAAATAATTAGGTACTACGATTTCCTGAACAAGGTCTTCAAAAGTTGTCCTACTTATTTTTAATTTGGTCTTGATTCCTACTTAGTAAGGATTTGGTATAAATCAGTTCAGTCGAAGTAAAAATAGAAGAGTAGAACAATTTTCAAACTATAATTAAACAACGTTATTTTAGGAGCCTTATTCGTTAAAGAAGCACCAAAAATCTTGTTTATTTCCAATAATGTAATGATTCCACCTTCGCGAATTACGGTTGGAAAAGAACACTATTAATATAACCCAAGATAGAGCCCTAAGCAACAAATGGATTGCATTATTAATACCACTTTATTAGCTGTCTAGTATCTCACATTCGAGATAGTTTGAGCAGAAGTAATAGTTGGACACAGTTGATCGGACTAACGCATCAAAGACTACGAAATGCCACACGACCGTAAGCATGTTACAGAGATGTAAGAAATAAAGAAAAGGATTAAATTTAATGAGAATATAGTTATTAATATACCTACCTAAAATTGGAACAAGAGAGCTATAAATAGCTCAATATGTAGGTATATCGAGATATCTATATGATTTTAGATTGGCATCGAAAAATAATTTAAGTAGTATCCACCCTCGTGATCCCAGCGCTAACAAAGAAAATTTGGTTCAATTAAATGTCACTAGATGGCGCGATATGCATCGATTTGTTATTGAATTGTGTGTAAAATTAACATTTTCTAGAATTGATGATAAAAATTGTGGCCACAAAATTATGGGATATTGGGCTCTTAAAGTTAAACTAGTCGACGGCACGAACTATTTTGTGCGCGAGGTTAAAATGCATGCTATCTCATCCACACGTGCGAAATATATAGATGCTGTGATGAGCAGTAAGAAGCTAGTTCGCGTACGAATTAGCACTTCTGAAATCTTTTATCGAAATGAATGATGATTTAGGACGAAAATGAGCGCGCGAAATTTTATAAACAGACCTTTGGGAGTCTAGATTTCATGAAAAAACTACTGAATGTATCTGATCAAAATAAAATTATTTGGATTGTTGAATTACTAATCTATCCCTGTATGGAGGCCGTTTTTTAATTTTCCTTCTTCTTATGGTATTTATTTGCGCCCAAAGATACGTTAAAATTAGTGTTGAAATATGGAACTTTCGACGCTCATAACTTTCAAATATTTTTTATTTTATTTTTTCGGTTCCATACAGGGCTAGATAATGATGAGACAAATTGATATCTTTTTTTATTTTGAAAGTACATCGTCAAACAGTGGAGTAATCTCTAGACTACGTTTGTATGGAAGAATTTTTGACTTTTTGACCCTTAAGGCGCTCGTTTTCGTCCTAAATCATCATCCATTTCGATAAAAGATTGCAGAAGTGCTAATTCGTACGCGAACTAGCTTCTTACTGCTCATCACAGCATCTATATATTTCGCACTTGTTGTGGGATGAGATAGCATGCATTTTAACCTCGCGCACAAAATAGTTCGTGCCGTCGACTAGTTTAACCTTAATTCACATTTCAAAGATTATTTGAACGGATCATTTAAAATTGATTCCAATAGATGGCGCGGTTATAAATTTCTGAGGCAATTCACTCAATTTTTTTATCTGTATTGTAACACATTTTGATACAGTGAAAATGTAAAAACTTGCAGAAAAATACTATAAAACAAATCGTCACAATATTTAAAGAAAAAAATAGTACGAACCGAGAAAACCATTTAACTTGCAAGTCGCTGCTAATACCATCTATATCCGTAGAACGGAACCGAAAGCGATGGAATTACTTATAAAAATAATCATCTTAATCAGACGAAACACGCTAGTTACGTCGGCACGGTTTCTTTATATGGGGCGAGGCATCTGTATGCTAGTAGTATAGGTATTCTCTGTGGTAGAATATAAGGTATAAGACGGATGGATAGATGGCAATTCACGAGCTAGTTTAAGTAAAGTAAGTAATTAATTCACGGTTAATTAACAATAGTAAAAAATAAGGGCATAAATGGCTGTTATGCTCATGTATGCAGTCGGTGCCAATGACATTACATGGTTACATTGGTTACAAGGCTTCTCATCACTAGATGGACTGGATCATCTTTGCTTAGAGCAAAGATTATAATGATGAACAAGATGCTGCCAGATTTTCTATAAGCGTTATAATATTCCTTAATTGCCATTACTCAAAGCTAAGGGAAGAACAAGCCTCACATAAGCTACTAGCTAAGCTCTAACGACAAAATAGAGAGGAGGTATGAATATTCCCGAAACTATCACACTTGAAAATTGTGTGCTATATTCGCCGCCTACATAATCCTTGTCTCATAAAATTACTTAGAACATGGCCAACTTCGTTCTGACTTAACTTAGTACTGGAACACATAACTTGACTAACTAAACGTATAACTGGGCCACATTGTGCTTATATGGGTGGTTTATTTATGTATACAGCAAGTGCCGTAGTGCCGTATTGACTATTTATTTGACTTTACGGTGTAGGTTTGTAGGTGACTATAATAACAAGCATATCGTAGTTACACTTCAGAGCAAAAGCCGCTTCTCATATAGAAAACACTACATGAAGTTATTTTTTCTTCGCTCTTCTTTAGTGAATTGAAAGGCTCCTCTCGATGTTTTCAGGGTAGGTCTTTGCATTGTTTTATAATATTTTTTATGTATTATCGATATAAAGGTGACAAGAATATTGAGACAATAAATATTCCTTCCACGATATGTCAGCAAAACTTAATATAATTATAGCCTATGAATCAATCAGCCTAGCGCTTTCACAACTATCATGAGTTTGGCTTCCATGCAGTCTATCAGAATGCAACTGAGTACTAGATAGATAGATAGATAAAACATTTATTTAGTGCACAAAAGACACAGCACAACACACAACACTATTAAATTATTTCACATTACATGTATATAATATTTACACATGTAAATTGATAGATTATATATTATATAAAAACAAGGTGCCAACATACAAAAAAAAGAAAAAGGAAAACATACTTAAAGACATAAAAGTGACACTAGTAACATTCTTCAAATATTAGGTACGATTAAAACTCAGTGCGGTGTGCATCTCAAGGTTGCACTAGTATTTTACATAGATCGACTGCCTACCTGACAACTACAACCCAGTAACTGGAACATGATACCGGTACCAACGGCTTAACCTGCTTTCCGAGGCACGGAGGAGTCACAATGTTCGTGGACCGACGTCAGCAAACGTTGCTTATCCTTGAAGATCGACCCGAGCGGCTGTTAGTACAATACTTAGGTACGAACTCCTCACTAACCACGCTTTTAAGCACCTGTGAGCTTTTAATTTCTGAAACATTTCTAGCAAGTACAAGTAAAGAAACTTTACTCATAAGTTTCTCGACTACATCATTAACTACTAGAAAATTATCTTGGTAATATAACTTGACGTTCACGGCTTTAGACTTTTGAAGTTTAATAATATGTTAGAAGACTTCTCTGGTATGGTGTAATGGTTGCGAGGATGAATGCTGACTACGAGTTCCTGTGGTTTCATCTACTTGTAGGACAAAGTATTATTAGGAATGTCTCAGTAGCCGGCCAGATTCTCAACTTTTGCCCGGTCGAAAGATAAAAACCTCTAAACCCGACCTGGCAAGCTGGTGATGGCCCTGGGAATACGCTAGATGCGAAAGACACAGTACCGACCGATGTAGACGTGGGGAAGGCCTATGTCCAGCAGTCAACGTATTTCTTAGTTGACATGGTGTGATTTACTGGAAAAAATCTAGTTGTTATAACATGGGCCTATGAATATACGACAAATGTAGAATCGGTGTACGCTACCTACCTATTTTGGTTATACAAGCGGGATAAGATAAATAAGAATATAAACTCAGATATAATTAACGTTTTGTTGATTGTTCTCTGACATTTTTATATAAAAAACCGCTTAATTATTTCCCGAATTCTTTTGTAAAGTAAATTAACATTTAGGTTTGGTTATAACCGTTTCTTTTACTGCGACTCACTCACCGCTTTATTTGGTTTAAATAAAAACATGTTTATCAGAATTAAGTCCCAAAAACTCAGTGCTATAAAGCTTAATTGGTAACTATAGATATAAAATATTCGAATCGTCGACCTCAATAAATTTCTGAGTTAAGTTACTCGATAACTGACAAATGCTTACACTGTCTGGACAGATCCACTCAAAACTGTGTGGTGCTTGCTTCAAAAGGCCACCTCACACATTAACCTACATGGTTATCATTTTGATCTTCATTCATTAATTGCAATGGGGATTAACGTTGTATTACTTACCAGTTAGCGCCACTGTTGACTAATGTTCATAAATATAGTTGTTATAAAGCGCACGGAAGCAAAGTAAAAATTAAAATTTATTTCTAATGGCCCTAAAAGTGCATTTACATATAAAATCGAGCATTTGGCCTTAGCTCCTTCTGCGCATGCAGCTTCCCTGGTAACTTGTAAACGGCACAAATATGTGGATGTCTCTAACTATTCTCAATCTCATTTTTTCTTTCCTTCTTTTAATTAGACTTTTTACAATGGTTTTCAATCATCTTTATATCCCTTTGCTAAGAATAGTTACAGCACTGATAGCAAAATTTGTGCCACATGTTAAATTTAGTCTTGTTATACTTATTTTTTTTTTTTTTACCTTTGTAGGGGTAGTCGTGTTGACGTCGCAGGTTCGAAGGAAACACTGATGATTTTGCAGGTGTTTATTCCAAGTAAGGAAGATACACGTATTGTTTATATTAAAATAAGGCGTAGTACACACAGCCAAGTCCGCTTGGACGAAGGCGGGGTACTTATAGCCCTCTAATCCAAAAATCCAACTGACAGGGCTGTTCTACGTGACCTTTCCTAGTAGGACGAGGATCCACAGATGCACCTTTCCGCTAGTTGGGAATTGCATTGACGAACGACAATAATCCGTCGAAGTCATTAAACGGGGGTAATTTTTAACACCGCGATTCAGGATTAAGACACCAATAAACAGCGACATCTAGTAGTACTACTGCGAACCACTTGCAATGCACTCAATGAAGTTGACTAAGTGAGTCCTCTACTACTTACGTTCCTCAAAGGAATCGTAATCGATAGCAGTTTAAAGCTTTAACCGCAGATGGCGCTAGTTGTAAGAATCGTTAAACATGAATATTAAGATTCATAGTAATTAGGTGTGTTACACCTTTGTATAGATTCTTTTACCGATTGTTTTGTGAATGTGTGAACATTGTAGGCCTTCTAGATGCTAGTTAACATTTGTTAACTTTTTTTATATAATATATAATCTTTTTATTTTATTTTTTTAGTTTCTTACGACTTATTGTCATAAGTCGGGCCTACGTTGTCCCCCCATATCTAAGTACTAATGCTGTAACATGGAAATATTGTAAAACCAAACCATTTTTAAAAGAGGAACCATGGAGTTTCTTGCCGGTTCTTCTCCATAGGAAACGACCAACCCGAACCGTGCACCTTTTGTCGACGTTTTATAAGTGCCCATGTAGGCCTACGTGAAAAAAATAAAATATTTTGATTTGCCATTTTGTCTCATGAGGCTGTATATCTAACAGCGCTCTAAAGGTTACCCGAGCACGAAGCTCTAACAGTATCTTTGTTGTCTTCCCCGGAATCTACTCTTCGAAACTACATTAGAATACTACTACTGTAACAATAACCATACTCGTATACCTAATGTAATTCATTTACTGTCTAACTTCCTCCCACACAAGTGAGACAGATCCGAAGATAAGTTCAAAAATATTTCACTTGCCCAACAGTCATAGCACGTTCGCGCAATCTAACCTCACGTACCCTAACTATTGAAACATGGTACCGGAACGTTTCGTACACCTACATTTTATAAATTATCTCAATTTGAAATCATATATCAATAGATCCTTATCCTTACATAGTATAAAACAAAGTCAAAGTCAAAGTCGCTTGCCGCTGTCTGTCCCTAAAACTACGCAACGGATTTTGATGCGGTTTTTTTTTAAAGATTGGTGATTCAAGAGGAAGGTTTATATGTATAATACAGGCAGGCGAAGCCGCTGGCAGAAGCTAGTTACCTGTAAATCACATAGTAAAAAGTGTAAAATTCAATTACTTAGTCAGAATGAAAGACTTGTCATTTACATGTTTCGTTGTAAAATAAATAGTTTTACTGTTGCGTACAATTGAGACACAGACAATGGCCACTAATAACGCAGAATATTCTTTATTACTTTCTTGCGTTTTTTTTCTAGAAGTACCACCTAACTGGTTGCAAAAGTACCGAAGAAGCGGTGTGTAGTCGGAGGATACATATTCGCGAGCTGGCTGACCAAAACCGACTGCACAGCATGATTTATGTCTTTTTAGTTCGTTTCCTAAGCAGTCGGTTTTTTGATTTTTTGAATTAACTTTTTTATTTATAACGTTTTTATTTTCGAATTAGGTACATTTAAATATTTAAGTATTTATGCAATCACCTCTTAAAACCCTCTATTTTGATAACCCACACGTTGGAATTGGAAGAAAAGAAATTGGGTCCCGACAATATAGCGCCCAAAAGCCGCCATTTATCTATTTACCAATTTTTAAGTAGCCAGTGACACTCGCAAGGTTAAGACGAATCGATTGACGTAAGAATCATCAAAATCAGTCAACGCGTTTGGTCTCTAGAACTCCACATAGGAACAAACCTACATACATACAAACAAACATAGACTGATAAACACATTACCCACCTTCGGTAATCTGGTAAAATATACAGGCTTTTCGTTGTCATTAGGTAGCGGTACAATTTCAAATAAGAGAATAGTTTAGTGCCCAATATCCAAATTTCGGTTTAGAAAATAATAAACTATGTCATTTTTACGCCCACGATTCACCATCTCTGGACCAACATATACAACTGACCCAATTCAACCCATTCTTAAATAAAACCTACAAAAGTATCAAAATAAAGTTATCAGGACCTTTCACACCTTTTAATAAACCCACTTCCAGACATTCGCGGCCCTCGTTCTGAGCAGATACCTCTGCCTCTCGCGGGGGACCCTTACCTACTTATATCAAAGCAAGTGCCTCTATGAATGGGGGTTTTTGGCAGCTCAAAATTGCAACTGAATATTTAATGGTGGCAGATACCATCAACAAAGCAGAGGCACTGCGGGTCACGACGACTCTTTTAGATACCGTTACAATGCTATTTTAGAACGGGTGTTTTAAATGTTTCGGTTCTGAGAATGCCTGTTTTTAAGATTTGCCAACGCAAATTTTAGAATTTCTATCTACTAGATACAAGTGAAAATACAGAAAATTATGAAATTTTATTCAATACCGAATAAAAAAATTACTGGTCTCCTAGGTACCTCGTTTATCCCTAACCTGTCCGTATGTCGTAATCGTTAATGCGAGCTCGACACCTATTTGGTTGAGGTTGGTACAATGTTGGTCACAGGCAAGCATTCAAGTTGTAAGTTAGTGAGTAGCGCAAACTCAACACTATATCCATCTGTACAAGAACAATCAAATAACAATACACCACTTACAAACAGCACAGAACAGAACCGAGCTGAATAAGTTAAAATTACAGCCGACATACGAGAGACCGCATCTGATTCGACGATAGCTGGCGAATCTTCACGGTTCTAAAGTCACGTAGCACTTGTATAATATCTGAAATTCAGTGGGACCATCTAAATTGGTACGAGTCGGATAATAAACGGACCGGATACAGGGAAGTGAGACGATTTATGAAACTAGACTTAGAATTAAAGTTGCCCGTCTGCGGATACGTGCAGTCTGAAAGTTGAAATTATAATGAGAGTAATGGTCGGGTTTATGGTCGTATGATGCAGGAGCTGGGTAAGGGTGCCTTTCCACCAGAGATATGCAATGCTAGGTTGCTATGGATGCGTTTGATATCCACTAATTATATTCATTGATCCATATAGCATAACACTGGTGGAAACAAAATGTGTTTATTGGCATTAAAAACAAAAACACCTTAAAATTAAACCAAATAAATAATTAAAGAAAAATGTGAAATCATGTTTTAAATGCCAAAAGGGCCTCAGCTCAGCATAAGCTATGCTAGCTTCTGCTAAGCTATGTTTTTTTATATTGATAGATGCATGATCTAGATGCATATGAATGAATTTACCTGTAAGTGTTTGTAATACTTTATACCTATACGTAGGTGAATGGAACTTTGACAGGTCCATACTTATTTAGGTACTTAACTGATCTTGGTAGATTCTCAATTGTGAAACTTAAAATACTCAAACGCTTCCTAAATTATTTGACAATAATCAACAGATTTTTGCTGCTTTACTTAAATCAGTAACCGGCCATTAGTCTAGGTGCATAGTCCTCACGTATATGAGATATGCTTTCTAGCATAAACTATTTCATAATCATGTTGTCTTTATATTAAACTGACCTGAAAATCTTCGGCTACAAATAGCAAACCATCCAATGTGGTTGATTTCACGAAATTTTGGAAACTTCCATTCGTATATTCGGAAAGTTGTGTAAAATAAACGATTTTATAAATAAGCTTGATTATATATCACGTGTGGGCAATAGTAGATATTTATTTATTAAAAGGAGCGGAAACCCCTGCCGGAGTCTGTATTTCCTGATAGCTGGCAACCTGGGAGTCTTTAAGTCAAGAGTGAATAGGTTACTTCTAGGCAAGAGTTCTTCATTGTCAACCATATCATTCGCTTACCATTAGTTGAGATAGTGGTCTAACGCGAGACTATCAATAATAATAAAAAAAGCAGGTGAAGGCTTACAATCAGTAGATTTGTAACCAAGGTTTTCTATCATCCTGGGAACATACAATAATTTATATACGTGAGGACAATGCAACCTAACTAACACTACTATACTACGTATAGATATATAAAGTAGTATAGATAATTTTGCACACCTCACTATTTCGCCGGCATGTCGTCCATTGCTGGGCATAGACCTCACCCAAGCTACGGCAGAGCCATGTGAACACCTTGGTATTAAAATGTTGTATTCATCTATTTCTAGATCCTGAAAATCAAATACAGGGATGGGAACTGCACTTTAGCCATAATACTACCATATTCGTTCGATGGAAGGGACACCCAAGAACATAGCATCAGCCTTTGAAAGTGTCAAAAAAGCTAATGTAGAAGTGTGTTTGCCTAAATTCAACATAACAGTAGCAAAGAGATTGAAGATGTCTACCAAGATGGTAAGCACACAACAAGCATAATACTATTATCTGGTTTCCTAATTCATCTTTCTGATTTTTCTAGGCCTTTGAGAGCTAATTAGCAGACACAATAGAAAAACATTTGTTTCAAGTGACTAATATCCCTTTTAACCAGTCAAGCGCTTTCTACTACAATACCTTTCTCTATCTTTTTTATGTACCTTCAAGATTTGTCGATTTGCAGGGAGTTTAAACGTAGGTCAGGTCAAGGTGGCAGTAAAAACAATACGGCAATTGGTTCAAACTTGTTTGACACTTGAAATAAAGCCTCATCATCATCATTTCAGCAGAAAGACGTCCACTGCTGGACATAGGCCTCCCCCAGGCGTCGCCACATTGACCGATCCCGTGCGTCTCGCATCCAGCGCCTTCCCGCAACCTTAACCAGGTCATCGGTCCACCTAGTGGGTGGCCTTCCAACGTATCTTCTTCCGGTTCGCGGTCGCCATTCCAGAACTTTTCGGCCCCATCGGCCATCCGTTCTGCGAGCAATTTGCCCTGCCCACTGCCACTTATGTTTGGTAATTCTTCGGGCTATGTCAGTAACTTTGGTTCTCCTGCGATTATCATCATTTCTGACGTGATCACTCAAGGAAATTCCGAGCATAGCCTTCTCCATTGCCCTTTGGGTGACTTTAAGCTTTCTGATAAGGTCCATTGTGAGCGACCACGTCTCGGTCCCATAGGTGATCACTGGCAACGCACATTGGACTTTTGTCTTGAGACATGCGATAAAGAAATAAAGCCTATCTTTTTTGAGAAATACGTTTAAGGTCTTTGCTTTTTTGAAATTGAGTGTATAGACCTGATTTATGGTATTCTGTTATAAATGACGTCATGCAAAACCTAGCCCTTATGGTTGGCTCTATTGATATTAACTGTTAACATTTTGTTGTGCAGGCTAATATAAAGGAAATATTCAACAATGAGACAACTGATCTTAATTGGCATTGGTTCCGTTGATCCGCCAATTGTAGGCGAAATCCTACAGAGGATGACCTTTGATATAAACGAAAACGGAATGACAAACAAATTTCACCCCGGTAAGAAACTACTACTTATTAATACAATTTGAATGAAACTCGGCAAGGTTTGATGACGTCACGATGACACAATACACTAAAACTTAAAAAGTATAACACATATAGACGGATTCTTTGACCAATCCTTTGCTTTTTGTCATATGAAGAAGAATTTCTAAACAGCTTCGTGTGGCGCACACAAATTTTCTCGAGTCTTCAGAAAAATATTTTTTTTCTTACATAGAAGCCTCCATATATTTATTATATTTGATTTCAACAAAATATTAAAAATAAAATGTACATTATTAATACCATTAAAACACACTTTCAGTGCAACTTGTGCATACCGACAGGCTAAAGTACTACTTAATTTGTTCTTAACAGTCAATTGTTATTTTATTAGAGTTGTAAAGATCGTTCCAGAAAACTCAAGATATTCAAAGTTTTGAATAAAAATTTAATGAATAGAATAGAGATGATTTGTAAAGCAGTTACACCCCAGTAAACTCGCATGGATACTGGAAGTATCAATTAACTATCGTAAGGGGCATATTATATTTCCATGCCTAACCGGCTAAAATTTCTATACTATATTTACGATATACTACCCTGCCTACCCTGCCTACCTACTATTTTTTATCTATCATCAATAGTTTTCTCAGCGCACGCCAAAAAATGAATTTTATAGCCAACATTTTGCTGCCTTGGGTTACATTATTGCAATTTTCATAAGGATCTCTAATTTCTTTAAATATTTTATAGCTTATGATACTCAGGAATAATGTAGCTTTCTACTGGTGAAAGAATTTTCAAAATCAGTTCAGTAATTACCCCTTACAACGTCACAAACTTTACTTATTTATAATATTAGTAATCGTATCCTTAAATAGTATAAAACAAAGTCGCTTCACGCTGTCTATCTCTATGTATGCTTAGATCTTTAAAATTACGCAACGGAATTTGATGCAGTTTTTTTTAATAGATAGAGTGATTAAAGAGGAAGGTTTATATGTATAATACACGTAGGCGAAGTCGCTGGCAGAAGCTAGTAGATTATAAAGAGAGATTTGTATTTTTGTATATAACGAATAAACTTAAAAACGATTAGACCGATTTCAAAAATTATTTCACTGTTGGGACTACACTACACTATCCCCGGGTGACACAAGCTACTTTTTACCCGGCTGCAAGGAAAGGGTTATGTTTTTCGCGAGTATCTTGTATGTATGTTTGTTTGTTTGTATGTATGTAAGTAATATTCTTTATTACCTCGTATCTTTCAATCCACTTGACGCATTTTTATAATTAAGACATCGTCAGATAGGTCTTGGCCGCCCAAGTGTTCTTAGATAGGTGCTGTTTAAAAAAAAGGAACATGGCGGATTATAGGCGCCATATTGTGGGGGTTGAAATTTTTTTTTTCTTCTTAACCCTTCGAGTGGGGTATCAAAATGAAGGGTTTTTAGAGGTGATTACAAAAATATATACCACTTATATGTTTAAAAGTCATTGGAAAAACTTGTAACAAAAAATTTGTAAATAAAAAAAGTTAATAAAATCAAAAAACCCGACTGCAAAGATGTAAACAAGTACAAAATCATGCTGTGCAGTCGGAGGATATTTACAGTTTTGGTCAGCCAGCTCGCGAATAAGTCCTCCGACTGCACAGTATGATTTTCTTCTTGTTTACATCTTTGCAGTCGGGTTTTTTGTTTTTTTTATCTTTTTTATCTCTGTATTCCCACGGAAACGGGAACTACGTGGGTGAAACCGCGAGGCGTTCGCTAGTAATTAATAAAGTTACATAATAATATCTGTATCTTCACACAATAAATTGTTTTGAGTGGACTGCTACTTACACGGTAGGCAACATATTGAGTTAGACAAGGAATCGATACATACCGTGTATCTGTGTAGACCCTGCAGAAACAAAACAAAGTAATCTTACCTAACGCTCTATATTTCTTTTTTTCAAATCATCGAATCGTGACCAATAAAAAACGATACTAATAAGTAATCACGAATTCAAATAGCTAAGCGTATCGTGTTGTGTTAATTAAACTATACAATGTCTTGAATGGGATGATAAACCACTTTTCACGCGGGCGAAGCCGCACAGCATGGAAAACTTACACATGAGTCATTAACAATAAAAAAATACATAAGATGAAAATAGTACATTGTGTATTAAGGGCGGTATGTAAGGAATTACGATCGAGGCTCTAGTAGAAGCCCGAAGTCGAAGACTGAGGGCTCTCTGAGTCGAGGTTCGTAATTCCCGTACCGCCTGTGATACACACAATGTTTTTCATCACATTTGCGAGTAATAATTATGAATTTAATACACAAGTCAGCACAGCTGTTATTACGAAATACGAGAACTTTTTTTTAAGCGTTTGGCGAATTTTTGCCCAGCCCACAGATTATACAGTGGTTCAGAAACTTTAAAGGCAAATACTTACGTAGGTATACAGCCATGACGGAGTGTAAAAAGAATTAAATAATTTCGACGTTTTCATACTATAACTATTAAAATCGATAATTAAGAACATTAGTAGAGTATTTAAGTAACATGTAGCGAGATTGCAGAGAAATTCCTGTTTAGATAACATTTTAAGACAATTTTTCAATAGCGTGTAAACTCCTTGCTTGAACTTGCATGACTTGTGTGCTGTGCCATAAATTAAAAAAAAAATACTTACCGCCCTAGGGTTTCATGACAAAAAGAAAGCCCGAGGGTTTTATATGGGGAATTACGGCCAAGTTAACCTTTATGTTTAGATACTTTTTACGTGCGAGTGTGATGAAAAAAACATTACTTGGTTACATTTTGCCAGTGTTATGGTGACTGGAAACTTATGGTTTTATACCTTTCTTTTTTGTAACAAGTGCACGAAGTCGTGTGAGCAGATTTGGAAGGGAGCTGTACATACGCCTAGGGTAGAAACTAGGGATAGTCTGCTACCTACCCCCGCCCATTATATTGACCTTGGCCTCAAGGTTTTTTTTTAATTTATTATTATTTTTTATTTGACTTTTTTATGATTTTTTGACTAAAACTACCTGTAGCTCAAAATCTATCCATGGGACCGGTCGGCTAATGGTCTTGTTTTAATCGTTAGAGTCTTAGGGTCCTGCAAAAAATTATTTTACACCAGAAAATTGTGGAGAAGAAAAGTTATGGGGCCTGAAGTACCGTAGTAAGGTAAAGAAATAATTTTAAGGGCAACTTTCTATGGGGTTTAAAAAAAAACTAACAGGGTTGGAGTTCTTCTGATTTTTTTAAAACATCCTCAGTCCATGCCCTTTCTAACGATATGCTAAAAGTGTATTTATCACTTTTAGTTTTAAAGTTATTAATTAATTTCCGCAACTAGGGCACTTTTACCACCACGAGTCGACATTTGTAAGACAAATGTAATTTCCAGAATTTAAACCAGTTTGGCCTACAGTTGGCAAATTTGTTGTCTCACTCTTACACGAGAGCAACATGTAAGAGACAAAACATGTCATGTCATGTCTCTTTCGCTCTTGGGTCGACGGGGCCGGGCAGGTAACTCGTTGGGGTCTTTGTTAGTCAGTCGAGATTTACCCATCTTAGCTAACTTACGTACTTGCCGTTACGACGCTCCACTGTTTTCGTTAATTTTGTTGAGTTTGTTATTACTTCGTTTTTGTTAAGTTTTGTTATTTGTTACCTTGTTGTTGGCAAAATGGCTGGATTTACCAGTGAAGAGTACACCGACATGCTGGTGGTGTATGGAATGGCTGATTGCAATGGGCGCGAGGCACGGAGGATTTATCAAGAACGGTATCCTAACCGGCGAGTGCCTAACCACCAAACGTTTGGCTCAACTTATCGGCGTCTGCGAGAAACCGGAAATTTAAATTTCCGGGAACCAGCCGTGAACAGATTTCAACCAAATTTGTCTGCGGAAGAACGCATATTGGCTGAATTTGAGGAAGATCCGACCAGAAGCGTAAGAACCGTAGCCCGGACGCTTGGTTTAAGCGTGTGGAAAGTCTGGTCGGTTCTTCGCGAAAATGGACGTCATCCTTTCCACTACACCCCTGTTCAAGGTAATTTTTTACATAAAGTTTTTGTTTTTAGCTCTTATGTAATGAACTAGCATGTGAATTTCATAGGCAATTTTTAAATTAACATGAGCATGTGTGTGAGAGAGAGAGAAATGGAAAGACAGAGATAGCAATCAATGTTACATAGCTACTAATTCATAAGGAAACCGCTAACGTTGATATTTTTATTGTTTTAGGCTTAGAGGATAACGACTATGCAAGAAGGGTGGAGTTTTGCCGCCACTTGCTCCATACGGACGTGGAAGATATTAATTTTTTACGGAGTATTCTCTGGACTGACGAGTCCAAGTTTGACAAGGAAGGAATTGTAAATTACCACAATCTCCATCACTGGGCACCCAGAGATCAAAACCCGAGAGTCAAGAGGCACAGAGGTTTTCAACGAAGGTTCTCCGTGAACGTATGGGCAGGCGTCATCGGTAATCGGTTGATAGGGCCGCACTTTTTGCCAGACAACCTAAACGGGCAAAACTACTTAGATTTCCTCGAAAACGATTTGCCTGATTTAGCGGAAGAAGTGTTTGACGAAGATCGGCCCATAGTCTTCCAGCACGACGGCTGTCCTGCTCATTGGAGCCTAGCAGTGAGGGAGCTTCTGGACAACTGCTTTCCTAATTCTTGGATTGGTCGGGGTGGGCCAATTCCCTGGCCCCCAAGGTCGCCTGACCTTACCCCACTCGACTTCTACGTCTGGGGAAGGGCGAAAGAGTTGGTGTACGCAGAAGAAGTACCAACAAGGGAGGTTCTAATTAACAGGATCCACGCCGCATTCGATACAATGCGCGAGGAACTGCTGCTTAGAACGGTGACCGTGGAGATGAGGAAGAGGTGCCGAGCATGTTTACAGGTCAATGGTCATCAATTTGAACAAAATTTGTAATTAATTAAAATTAGTAATTAATTAAAATTTGTAATTTAATGACATTAGTCATTACCAAATTTTTTGTTTCATTTGCCATCCTTTTACGATCGAACACATTTAATTTTCATTAGTTGAAATTTTTGCTTGAAGTGCCCTAGTTGCGGAAATTAATTAATAACTTTAAAACTAAAAGTGATAATTACACTTTTAGCATATCGTTAGAAAGGGCATGGACTGAGGATGTTTTAAAAAAATCAGAAGAACTCCAACCCTGTTAGTTTTTTTTTAAACCCCATAGAAAGTTGCCCTTAAAATTATTTCTTTACCTTACTACGGTACTTCAGGCCCCATAACTTTTCTTCTCCACAATTTTCTGGTGTAAAATAATTTTTTGCAGGACCCTAAGACTCTAACGATTAAAACAAGACCATTAGCCGACCGGTCCCATGGATAGATTTTGAGCTACAGGTAGTTTTAGTCAAAAAATCATAAAAAAGTCAAATAAAAAATATTAATAAATTAAAAAAAAACCTTGAGGCCAAGGTCAATATAATGGGCGGGGGTAGGTAGCAGACTATCCCTAGTTTCTACCCTAGGCGTATGTACAGCTCCCTTCCAAACACCCTGTATAAAAGGTAAATAGCGTTGATAAGTATCCCAGATAGTTTTTGGTGATAATGTGGAAGCAACTTGTGGTGCTAGCCATAGTGGCGAACACCGCTTTCATAACGCCCTCTGAAGGTACGATCTCTTTTTATGACGCTTTGAATTCAGCTATGTAAAGAACGTGATTTTTAAAAGGATTTATATTATTTCAGTTCTGTGAAAAATTGCTTTTAAAAATTATTAAAAAAATGATTTTGGTGTGATGGAATTATTACTTCTTGAGCATCATAATCTCTGAATCTCTAAATACATACATAACATAGTATCACACTTTTCAAATTGCAATTTCTCACAAACTATAGAAGTCTGAGTTTACAATTATATTTTTTTTTATATAAAATAAAAACGTAACTAATATAGTAATAAACTATAATATCAAAGGAAGTTGAATAAATTTTGTATAAAACGTTTCGGTTTGCACTAATGGAAAGAGCGGGTAAATTAGAAAGGCGTGTGTAAATAATTTGTCCCGTGCAAAGCTAGGCGGGACGCTAGTTTTATAAAATAAACAAAAATACAAACAATATTGTGCTCACAACCATTAAAATGAACTTCAAAGGACGATAATAGACATTGAGGTAATAATGTACTACGCACTAGAGAAGTCACCACACATCACTGCTGTGTTCCGTTCATGTGGGGTCAGCCGGCCGCACTTCACTCACTTCATACTCAGTTGCTTGCTAGATCTTGAGCGCCTATGTCATTGTTTGTTTTTAAACGAAAAAAACGTTCAAACGCATTAAATATGCTGTCGTGTGTTTTAAGATATTGCACTTATAATTCAACAAATACGGCGAAATGCAAAGGAATAACTTTTCGTCAATGAGTAACTAGATAATCAGTTTTAAATTGAAATAATTGGTGGACGCCATGCTGCCTCATTTTTCATATAGACTAAAAATTAAAATGTGACAATTTGTGTAACAAGTGTAGGTAGAATTAGCTGACTTTGGTTTTTATAGCGGAAAATAACAATCTAAAGTATATTCAGAAAGGAACTGACTGTGGTTATTCAAATAAATAAATGGTTTAATAAATTGGTAGGTATGATAGGGGGGTAGGTGTCTAGGGTAGGGTAGGGTATGTAGGTATCCAGTTGACGGGAGCGAAGTCACGGGGGACAGCTAGTACCTAAATAATGGGACGACGTAAATTACTTCAAAGTCAGCATTTAGCTTTGATATCCTTATGCATAGCAAACAGGACGGTTAGTACTGAGACCTTACCGGTACTTGCTGGCGTACTTCCGGTCAACCATGAAGTGCAACGATGTGCTATTCAGCATGAGAAACCATGGACGCGGAGTGACCGTGAGAAAATCTCTAGATTATTTGAACCACATATTGACGTCTGGGAGGAACTTTTATCCGAATGGCAATGTAGGTGGGATAATTCCATCAAGGGCCGACACCTGCACCAATTCTTTCCATCTGTTCTGTTTCGTGACTGGACAGGACGTGGCTGGAGGTGGATCACTGTGTTGCCCAATTTCTCACAGGGCATGGTAACTTTAAAAGTAAATTATTATCCTTCAAGCTCGTTGCCTCGCCTTTATGTCAGTATTCTACATCTGACTGCGAATATGTACAATCTGCCCATCATATCTTATGGGAGTGTATTCTTTGGCAGAATGAATGCCATACTATGTTGAATAATGTACAGGCTACATCAGAAGATGTTTACTATACGGATCTTGTGGTAACTAGAAAAAAAATCCGTGCGTTCAAGCATTTTTGCCATCCCTATTTATTATTGGAATCAAATATAACACCTCACAATGTTAGGACCCATTAATATTAATGCTAATTATTATCCGTGGTGCTAGGCAACTGGTCTTATCCCAGTTGTAAAGGACCCTTTGTGCCTATTGACTTTGTTTGTTCTGTCTCCTACTTGATATGGAGGAAAGTGGAAATTTTTATTTTTTCCTACTCCTCCACTATTCTTTCCTGATTAATTTCGTTGCGGGATCCAAAACAGTTAAATTCATTTGCCGGGACTTCGTCAAGCTTCATTGCCTCAATGCTTCTCTGGTGGTCGCCACTATTGATTCTAGCTTTCAGGAGTTGCAGTGATTTGGGAATAGTGCTGTGGGAATGTCCCAAAAAAAAAGTACATATTTATGTACTTTTTTTTTGGGTATATATATATATATATATAAATAGTATATATACATATAAATAGTACATTAATTTATTATTATATTTATAATAATAAATTAATGTACTATTTTACTAATATAATATTAATAAAATATTACTTTACTAAGGTTATTTCATTTTTTTATTTTTTTTATTGTGAATTCTAATGAAGCTTGTTAGGTATAAAGCTATGTAGGTACCGCTTCTGTAGTCAGTCAGCAGTTTAGTCTATATGAGTGACAAGTTGTTGCAAAATGTTGAACGAAACGCGTAAGCGCCATGAAAATCACGGCGCTTCCGTCTTTTTGATCGCGAGAAAACTATACCTTAGAAGCGCTCTAGCGCTGCGTGTTTATACTGTTTTGTTAGACGGCTAATTATTGTTTCAGCGCTGCAGCGAAGTTTAGTTTAAACTCTTGTCAAAATGGAGCATGTCCTTTACTTAGGATAGCTTCTCTATTACATATTATCTCAATGATAATAGAAGCTTCTCTTGAACTGATCTAGGTCCTTATCCTGACAAAAATTTAGTAATCATTGTAATTGTTTGGAAATAATAAATTTATTATTTAAATAAACTAGTTTCCTATAACATCAAAATGCAGCACAATTATCTAGACAAGATCACATAATTATAAAACCGGCCAACGCGCACGAAGGTTCCCGTACCATTATCGCAAAAAATGCCAACATAATCACGTTTGTTGTATGGGCACCCCACTTAAATATTTATTTTATTCTGTTTTTAGTTTTTGTTGTTATAACGGCAACGGCAAAAGAAATACATCATCAGAGAACAGAAACACAGACAGTGGAATCTTAGTAATAGGATCCCGTTTTTACCCTTTGGGTACGGAACTCTAAAAAATGAATAGAATATAGAACTAGTCTTGGTAACAATATAAAAGACAACATGTAGTTAACCTGTCTTTAACTCGATACATAAATAAACACATCAACACGGTCTAGGGATATTTTAAAAAAAGCGAATTATCAATGTGTTAATTATTTATAGGACATGTATATATTTAAAAGATACGTTATTTAATATTCTACCATTTTTTAATAATGTTTAAGGTACTTCGATTAAAATTTCAGGATCTTATGGAAAAAAAATGAAGCATAGACGGAAACCGTATATGAATTAACTTTTAATTTATGAGTATAAACTGAAAAAAATAGCAAAATCATTTAATTTGTGTTTATAAACTTGAAGTTAGTAGTCTGAGAAAGCGCCCATGATGTTCATAACACATCGGCAACGATTCGGCATGCTCAGAACAAGGTTGTCAATGTCTTGCTGCGGAATAATGTCCCATGTCCTTCTGAGTTGCGCAAAAAGTTGATCTTCTGTAGCCAGATTTTCAGGAACTTCCTTCAGAGCTCTTCTTTGCAGCATATCCCACGCATGCTCAATGGGATTTAGATCTGGCGATTGAGCAGTCCATTCTAAGGCCCTAACATTGTGTGTATGTAACCAAGCTGCTACCGTTCTCGCCGTGTGTGCCCGGGCATTGTCGTGCATGAGCAGGAAATCTTACCCCATTTGTGTTCTGTGGGGCAAGATTACGGGCCCCAGCACCTGTTGGACGTATCGTTCTGCCGTCATATTGCCCCGCACCCAAACGAGATCCGTCCGTCCTCCAAGACGAATTCCTGCCCAAACCATAATTGTTCCTCCTTGGTATGGGTGAACTTCCTGAGGGTTCTGAAGACGACCCCATCGTCCAGGAACTCGCCAAACACGCGTTCTTCGTGAATCTGGATGGAAGCCGAATCTGGATTCATCCGTGAACAGCACGGGGGTAGTGATGCGACTTGGCCCCCGGTGCCTCTCCGCTACTTCACCTGTGGCACGATAGCGTGTCCACAATCTTGAAATTACATTTTGGTGGGTCCCTATGGCCTCAGCAACATTACGCTGAACAGACCCAGCTTCCAGCATTCCCACAGCTCGTAACATCTCCACCCTCGTCAAATGTTGGCGTTGCATGGCTACAATACCTCAATTTTAACTTTATCTTTCGTTTAAAAATGAAAAAAACTGTAACTAAACGTAATTCGTATTGTTTTCTAAATTTCGCACAAATGAAAATTCCCTCTCCTACACATCAAGACATTTTTATGCCACCGAAACAAAAGAATTTTCAAAAATTTGAATTTGGAATTAGTCTAAGATAAATTACAAACAAATCGGTGTATAAAAGATTCCAATGCGGCCAGTACTTTTCGAGTTATTTAATTGAGTATGAAATATCCCTAGACCGTGTTGATGTGTGTACTTCAATTAGGCAAGCAATACAGAGTTAGAAAAGTTAATTTAGATATCAAAACAAGTAAAATCATTTAATGTAAACGTTGGTAAGTGTGCGAAGTGGTATTTGATACCCGGTCACTGATTGTGGGTTGTTATAATAGTGGATTGTAGTTTGTATAGGAAGCTGAATCGATACAATTTGCTTTTTTAGGGTTCCGTATCCAAAGGGTAAAAACGGGACCTTATTACTAAGACTCTGCGGTCCGTCTGTCTGTCTGTTTGTCACCAGGCTGTATCTCATGAACCGTGATAGCTAGACAGACGAAATTTTCACAGACCATGTATTTCTGTTGCCAACAACAAATACTACAAAAGAATAAAATAAATATATATGTGGGGCTCCCATACAACAAACGTGATTTTTTTGCCGTTTTTTGCGATAATGGTACGGAACATTTCGTGCGCGAGTCCAACTCGCACTTGGCCGGTTTTTTTTATAATTCTTTACTTTTCACTTACATGAAAACGTGCTGGCTCATTGAGTCCACAGCTTAATACAACAAAGATTTTTACAGCTCTTTACAATAGATCATAAATATCATAGTTAAACTAAATAAATATTAGTTTTAAAAAACTAAAACAAACGAAACTAAAAAGTAGAAAATAATTTTCAATAAATTTAAATTAAAAATAGTGTGTTAAACAAAAATATTGTTTTTTTCAAAACGGAGAAAAAACGCACGTGTAACCATAAATAAGGTTTAATATCATGAATGCGATAACTATGCAAGCTCTCTGATGATCGAGTCCATGTGCAGATATTTGTCAATTGAAACTCTCTTACAGCTTCTTGCAGAGGGGATCCAAATGCGGTATCAGGATGTGGAACCTGCGTTAAACGTTGCTCTAATTATAATAGCAGAAAACCCATAATTTGTGCTGCAATTTGCAATTTAAATGCCTGTGACTGCAAAGAAGGTTTTGTTTTGGACGATAGCACTGGAGAATGTATCCGCCCGAATGAATGCGGTAAGTTATTTTATATCTAATTGCGTTTATTTTGTCAAGATTTTTTGACAAACATTGGTGCATTAAAGTTTGAATTTTGGCCCACCACCCGTAACCAAACTCAGCCATAGATTATTACGAACATCACTCTTCTCAAATCTGAGTGATCTCGGCAGTCCTTTCTAGGGCAGCTGCGATACCGACAATGTTATTTAGACACCCTCTAGAAGACCTTACCTCTGTTATCTTAATGCATTCCACAGGACAATAAAAAAAAGTAATCAACACAAATATCAATAAACAATCTTTTCTATACAGTTTCTTGTGGCGGAGATTTCAATGCCCAACCAGGTTGTGACAATAACTGCACCAGACTATGCTTTGGCTCCAAACTATTGGAGTTCCAATGCCATAATGATAGCTGCGAATGTAAAGACGGATATCTCTTTGATACGAATATTGGAATAATTATGTTCATCCCGAACAATGTGGACTTTATAACTTGACTTTTTTTTAAACATTGAAACTTGAGAGTAATTTCACATCTGCTTTATAGGTGCGACTGAAAGCGAGGATCGACGATTCGACCAAGATAGTGAGGAGCCAATCGTGTTAGTCCATATAGTACTTCCCGAGTAGCTGATGTCTTGTCTACATCAAACATTGTATTGACGCTCAATTTATTTATGTTTTTGTTAACTCAACAGCTTATTACTAATTTACATGAGTAGATATTCACCTCACTGTCAATGAACAGCCCAGTGTAGTTGCGTCGACGCCGCGACGTTACTAGCATCTTGGTGTCTGCTTACACTGCACAGTGACAGCGATATGATGACAATTATCTCTTAAGCCAATAATAGAGTTTCACGAATAGTAGAGGCATAGATAAAACTAGTTTAGGTTAAGTTAATTACCTACACAGAAGTGCAGCTATTAGTGATCATGTGGGAATTAAAAGTATGTAAATATGTAAACATGCAAATATGGCTATATCAATTAGTCAAAGGGAAAAACAAAACAAAATATTAGCTAAATCTAACATCATGAATATCATGCTTAGTCGAAATAATAATAACAAATAATAATATCGTTTATTTATAACATAAGGCACATTTTACAATAACACACATAATCCTTAATCCTAAGAGTTAGAGTTAAGAGTTATGGCACAACCGGTTTACTAAACAATCAATTAGCTAAACAATATCTGCTTGACTTGTCTCTGGTATGATTGTTTGGATAAATGAAATATATCGACATTTTCAAAACTCTCAGAGTAGATGGGAGGCAGTCGGTTTCAAACAGCATTTATACCATATTTTGTGCGGTAGCCAAGGATACTGAATAATTTTGTATGTCTGGTATGTGTTTTTGGGGAACAGAACTACATGATAGCAGATTACTGCTGTGCAAACGACCTTGCAAGATATCAAATAGCAACATTATATCCAAAATCCTACGCCTACAAGGGGTAGCATATCATAGTGTTTGCAGTCTCGGGCATAGGAATCATGACGTCGTAACCGTCTGATTTGAAAATTTGAAATTTTAGGAACTTTTTCTGTAGATTTTCTATTATTTTAGAAAAACCTCGTATTGGGGTGACCAGATTGGGCTACAGTACTGCAAAATACTACGCAAATGTGCAAAGTATACAATCTTTAGACTATGACAACACCTAAAAGGCTTACAAGTACGCATTACAAAACCAAGCCAATTTCGAATCTATCATTATACAAAGGTCTCTGACCACATCAAACCTTTCGATGGCATTATGATTAAATAACACACAACAACATAAACACATAACATAACTTTTTGTTAATTTGACTTAAGTATTAGACATCTATGTTATTGACAAATTACAATCTTAATTAATGTATTCTTTATTTTTTCTTTGACATTTACTGTTAAGTGTATAACTTGTTATTTTTTTTATTATTTTATAGTATTATGCATGTTGTATTATTATATTTTAAATATATTCAATTTATTGTTACATAATCACGGTTTTTAATTTTTAATGCATATTCATTTCAATCCTTTTTAATTTCAATAGATTTGTGTAATTGTTGTAGAGTCTGGCAAACGAAAGTAGACACTCGAATTATTTGCAAACTTTTTACATGGCAATGCTATACAATAACAACCTGATTTATTATGGTCTTGATAATAGCATCTTATAAGCGAAAAATTAATAAAACAATGAAAAGTGGATTACGGGAGATGTTGTTTCGTATGATGTCTAAATATTAAGATAAACAACAGGAGAAAGACGCCGAATTCAAACAAAAACAAGATTGTTTACGTGTGGTGTGAATTCTGAAAATTTATTCAGATTTATTATAAAAATCAAAATCAAATAATTCTGAAGTATCAAATGAGTTATTCCAGGTATTTCATACTAGTTTTCGGATTGCTATGCTGCTATTTTTCAAATTTGCCGCGATTTTTCAGTCTCTACTTTCGTTTGCCAGACTCTATGCTATTAATTGCTGGTTGTAGCGAATTTAAAATTGTACCATTTTACATTCGCTGTACCTATGACTCACAAATAAAGATATACATGATTCTGATTCTGAAGGAAACTTAGTTTGGTATTTGAAACGAATAAAGCTAGGTATTGACATTTCGAGACATTGACAGTGATATTGTTTTGTTGATAATACCTGAATAGTGCATCAAGATCACGCTGTATCAGTTCACAATTAAGTCTGGATTTTACACACATGTATATTTTCATGTCATCAGCGTACATGAGATGTTTCGCGGATTTGAAACACATCCGAACGTCATACAGGTATGCGCAGTAAAAAAGAGGACCCAATAAAGACCCCTGGGGAAAACTGGAGGGAATATTTACGGAGTCAGATTTGAATCCTCCTATAACCACAGCTTGCGATTGGTTCTTTAAGTATGACTTAACCCATCTCAGAAAATCTCCATGGATCCCAAGTTTTTGTAGATTTTCCAGCAAGATCACGTGGTTCACACGATCGAATACTTTTTGGGAACCCGTGAAGACCAGGTTAACCTGGCCACCGGCTTCCATATTATGCAAGACATAGTTGCAAAACGTGGCCAAATTAGTTTTTTGTGGACCGTCTCCTAACGAAACCGTGTTGGCTCTGGCCTATACCGTTTTAGATGTTTGGATCTATTATAGATGGTTTTCTCCAAAACTTTGCTAAGTGTGTTAAGAATAGATATTGGACGATAGTTTTTTTAAATCCATCTTGGGCCCCTTCTTGTGCACTGGCACTATGTGAGCTGTTTTCCATAGGGAGGTCCAAACGCACTCAGCTAAAGACTTTTAAAATTATAATAAAGCTATAGGATATGCCAAACTATCAGTGCAATTAGGCAAGAAAACAGGAGGCAACCCATCGCTACCGAAACCATTTGTAGTGTCTAATGCGCGCAAGGCCCTGTGTACGGTGTCTTTGTTGTTATGGAGGTTAGTTAGGAAATCAGCTGATCCGGTCACCTCATTCGGAGTACTCGTACCTGCAGCAGAGGGCGTGGATGGTCTAGAGAAAACACTGTGAAAGTATTTAGACCGGACTCAAATGCCTCCTCGCAAACTCGTAATAGTCCCTAGAGAAACCATATTTTTACCTTTTTTCATGTACTTTTATTTTCTCTCGAATGATTTTTAGAAGTTCACGAATTAAACCCTAATTTCATGAAACTAAACTTAACAATCATAATATGTTTCTTTTTAACTCCACCTTGTGGTGACAACGAAGTTCTCCCAAACTGCAGCAATGGTGAATGTGGACCCTGGCGTTGTACGGATGTAGGATTTAAAACGAGTTGCGTCAAAATGGACCAAAAATATTGCGTTTGCAAAGAGGGTTATGTAAGAGATGACCAAGAAGTTTGTATTCCAGTCACTGATTTCCGTAAGTATTGGAGTTATTTATTTTTTACATAACTTAGTAACATAATCTCTTGAGTAAGAAAAAAATATTTGGGAATGAAGATACCCCGCGTGGCTCAGCAGTAGACGTCTTTCAGCTGAATGATATGATTAAGATTTTTCTACGATTCGATAACTACGTCTATGCGGAAATACTCACAGAAAATATGTATTTCTTCGACGTTAGACTTCAAATACACAGACATAACTGTACAGGATTTAAAAATTGAAACAAACCTAGTAACTCTTTAGTTATTCAACATACTTAATGACACTAAAATCATTGCAGCGCTGGCTCTTGTAACAGAAAATCTTGTATCACAAGATTCAGACCTCTCAGGTACTATATAATAGAAGAAAAATCAGTTTAAAATGCAATGAAAAGTGAGTATGCAAAATTTAAAAGTTAGAGATTTCATCATTCAGTTTCCATATACCAAAGGAGAGCGCAATATGCTGACTTCATATATTTTTCTCTCATTCTATGCAACAAAACCTGCGGGAACACCTCGCCGCGAGTAGGATTCCATTAGTAATACGTCACAAAGTACATATATCATTCTAAAACTTGATATAAATGATGAATGATACACACATCAACACGGTCTAGGGATATTTCATACTCAATTAAATAACTCGAAAAGTACTGGTCGCATTGGAATCTTTTATACACCGATTTGTTTGTAATTTATCTCAGACTAATTCCAAATTCAAATTTTTGAAAATTATTTTGTTTCGGTGGCATAAAAATGTATTGATGTGTAGGAGAGGGAATTTTCATTTGTGCGAAATTTAGAAAACAATACGAATTACGTTTAGTTACAGTTTTTTTTCATTTTTAAACGAAAGATAAAGTTAAAATTGAGGTATTGTAGCCATGCAACGCCAACATTTGACGAGGGCGGAGATATTACGAGCTGTGGGAATGCTGGAAGCTGGGTCTGTTCAGCGTAATGTTGCTGAGGCCATAGGGACCCACCAAAATGTAATTTCAAGATTGTAGACACGCTATCGTGCCACAGGTGAAGTAGCGGAGAGGCACCGGGGGCCAAGTCGCATCACTACCCCCAGACAAGACCGATTTTTGCAAATTACTGCGCGAGCTCAACCAAATGCAACGGCGACTCAATTGGTCCAAAGGCTGCGAGTGGAACACCAAGTGCTTGTGAGTGACCAAACTGTAAGAAGGCGACTGCATGAAAGCAATCTACGCTCTCGTAGACCACCCCGGGTCCCACCTTTACGGAGAGGCAATCGTGGACGAGGATTAGAATGGGTTCGGAACCACGTGGACTGGGGCCGTGAGCAATGGTCAAATGTGCTGTTCACGGATGAATCCAGGTTCGGCTTCCATCCATATTCACGAAAGACGCGTGTTTGGCGAGTTCCTGGACGATGGAGCCGTCTTCAGAACCCTCAGGAAGTTCACCCATACCAAGGAGGAACAATTATGGTTTGGGCAGGAATTCGTCTTGGAGGACGGACGGATCTCGTTTGGGTGCGGAGCAATATGACGGCAGAACGATACGTCCAACAGGTGCTGGGGCCCGTAATATTGCCCCACAGAACACAAATGGGGCAAGATTGCCTGCTCATGCACGAATGCCCGAGCACACACGGCGAGAACGGTAGCAGCTTGGTTACATACACACAATGTTAGGGCCTTAGACTGGCCTGCTCAATCGACAGATCTAAATCCCATTGAGCATGCGTGGGATATGCTGCAAAGAAGAGCTCTGAAGGAAGTTCCTGAAAATCTGGCTACAGAAGATCAACTTTTTGCGCACCTCAGAAGGACATGGGACAATATTCCGCAGCAAGACATTGACAACCTTGTTCTGAGCATGCCGAATCGTTGCCGATGTGTTATGAACATCATGGGCGCTTTCTCAGACTACTAACTTCAAGTTTATAAACACAAATTAAATTATTTTTCTATTTTTTTCAGTTTTTACTCATAAATTAAAAGTTAATTCATATACGGTTTCCGTCTATGCTTCATTTTTTTTCCATAAAATCCTGAAATTTTAATCGAAGTACCTTAACCATTATTAAAAAATGGTAGAATATTAAATAACGTATCTTTTAAATATATACATGTCATATAAATGCGGTTCGCGATAAGGCCGCCTGTTGTATGTTTGTTTTTGTTATAAGATGTCTTTTTGATTAATTTTTATCTTGGTGTACAATAAAGTATATAATAAATAATAATAAATAAATAACACATTGATAGTAATTCGCTTTTTTAAAAATATCCCTAGACCGTTTTGATGTGTTTATTATATTAGATACATACTTTTGCAACACAATATTCGATAACTAAGCATTTTAATATTTCTAAAAAGAGACAGGTCCTTATAAACATAGACATCCATTACATTCAAAGTTCAGCTATTCTAAACACAAAATAATTCTGTCTGCAATGTCTGCAGGTTGATCATCCATCAGAATAATGATTCTACGTAAATAGATTACTTTAGTTGCGTTGATGTGCTTATTTATTTAAACTTCATGCACAAAGGTACGATGGCGGACTTGGTGGTTCAGGCTTCTGACTACACTAGCCTACCTTAACGACTGCCAAGGATCTTCAAATGACAGCCGAGACCAACGGCTTAACGTGCTTTCAGAGGCAGGGATGAAACTGGCTATGTAAAGATCCTCGGCAAGCGTTGCTTAACATGTTAAGCAACGCTTGCCGAGGATCTTTCTTCTTCTTCAATGTATTGAAGATCGATCGGTGTGGCAGTTATAATTTAGCCACGAGAAAAAATGCTTGTGAAGTAAATTAATCACTTCAATAACTTTTAAGTAACAAATATTTTGCTCGACAGACAAAGGACAAAAAATCCGAGGTCAAGACACAAAAATCTCTATATTATTATATTATAACTCGAACAGTGTCAGTTTCGTGTAAAATGAAAATTCCTTCTTCATCAACTTTGAAATTCCAATGTTTTATCGATTTTATCATTATGTTCTGTATCTTTGACAGACTAGTGCTTTTGAAAGGACTGCACTCCACTCGGCTTAGTCGCAATGATAATGAGAAATAAAATGTCAAAGTATATCAATAAATAATAAGTTATTCTTGTAATTGTAAATTTGATTGAGGGAGGCTCAGTTCGAGTCGACAATTTGTCAAGTGGAGGCAATGATTTCGAGTACCTATAAATTCCTGTATGACATACAACATAAACATAAAGTCTATGTTTTAATAGCTAACACATACATATTTGACTCATTTTATTAACAAACGTAAACTAAAAACCAAATGGTTTTTTTAAACTCATCATGGTTACAAAGTACGTTCGACTTTGTCGTTTGATATTCGTGTTGTGCAGCTGTTAACTATATGCATCATAGATTTAATATACAATATATAAACCCAATTATTTCTTGCAAAAAAGCCACTATGGGCGCCAACGCCTTTTTAGGGACCCTAACTACTTAGAGATGCCAAACATAAAAAAGATGAAGGGTTAATTGCCTGGCTGGAGGCTCTTATTTAGTCTCCACAGGATCGCCCGGTTAAGCAGTAGCCAATCACTCTGATTGGACTGCGAGAAGCCAAAAACAAAAAGAATAAGAGAGGGATCATTCTGCTCGCAGGTTCGGCACAGTGCACTTGCTGTAGCTTATTCATTGTAATTATTTAGTTAAAAATCAAGCTGTTGGAATAAAAGGCGATTATTGCTACACTTCATACTTTCATTTTCCTTTGCCTTCATCAGAACTCGGATTAGATCCACCTTCCACTAATGATAGCAACAGTACATACAGACGTAACATTACTATCATGGCGGATCAAAAAGGAAGAATGGTCCAGAGTATACTATAACGCTTGGTTGGTGATTATTATTACGTAACATGTATGTGGAAACAAGGTGCAAGAATATGTGATGTGCTGAACAGCTTTGAAGTGAAATATTGACATTGTCTAAGGATGATTACACAGTTGTCGCTGGCGGAACTAATGATATAAATCCGCGTGATTTTCAATTTAACACAACGAAATGGTTTGAATCTGTACCGAATACAAACGTGATTTTCACTGAAATACCATATAATAGGTTCTTAAATGTAAATAAACTTAATTATGAATTAAAATTTATATGTAGTAAATTTAGCAATGTACAGTAGACGTAGTAGCAATTTACAGTTAGATTTTGAAAACATCCGCCGAGGGCCATACACTTCTGTCTTAATTTATGCAGCTCTTAGCTAAGAGAGATATTGCGTATAAATTATAAATTTTATGCGTATAATGACATAAGAATAACTAACACAAATAAAACTATGGTGGATAGCGCCACACAAACAGACTTCAATAATTACAGTAATATCCAGAATACTAAAAACAGCTGCATACATGAACAAGGGGAAAACGAAATCGTGAAAAGTATAAACAGCGTACCTGTGTGTCGTAATTCATGGGTGTAACCAAAATTCAAAAAAAAAAATCCTCAATTAATTTAGTCGATCCGATTGCGATGATACAAAAACTGAGTTACGTAAATTTTACGTGATGCGTGCACAACAAAAACAAAATAGACAAACAGACAAACAGTCAAACATACAAACGTTTTGAGAATACTTTTATTATGCGTACAGCTAAGGAGTGCAATTCCCTGCCGGAGTCTGTGTTTCCCGATAGCTACAATCTAGGGGTCTTTAAGTCAAGAGTGAATAGGTTACTTCTAGGCAAGCGTGCTCCACTGTCGACCACATCATCGCTTACTATCAGGTGAGATAGTGGTCAAGCGCGAGCCTACATTAGATAAAAAAAACAGCCAAAATTACAATAATGCTGGCAATGGGTTCTGTTGGTTATCCTTTACACCCCGGCTATTTATTTGGAAACATTTTCGATGTACAAAAACTACTTTTCTACAGATTTATTATAAGTATTTATGATGATGATCATTAAAGTTAACAACCTTTTAAATATGCATAAATATTTTGCCTTCCATCTTTATATACATGAGGAGATGTATTCGCTCGTGTATTTACAGTAAACAGGAAAATCATTACGTTTTGTTTCTTTCAATATCTAAACATTTATCGTTTTTGTTACAATATATTAAATTGCAAAATATGGAAGGTATGTTAATCTCATTCAATAAAACCAAGACAAACACGGAAAGGTTTTGGTCCTAACCGATAATTGAAGACCTTTAACAATGAGTGCATGTATAATCAGTATCCCGAAAATCTGACAAATAGTCTTACCAACGAATCTAGTTATCATGTTACCCAGTTACTGGGTTGTGGAAGCCAGATTATCAGGCCAGCTCCATATGAAATACTAAAGGCCTTTGTATAGCTGCGCATCAAACAACTCATAATACCAACAACAAAATCATTTAATCGTAACATAACAACTGACACTAAAACTAAGGGTCTTCGTCATCGCCATTGAGGGTTGAATCCAGTCTGTTCCGTATAACACTTCCAAGGAGAGTTTCCTGACGCGAGGCAGTCTGAAACACCCTGTTCTCCAAACGTGGCTGTTGCAACGAGGTTCGTTGAGCCTATTACTGGAATAAACAAAAAAAATAGTTATAATCTGCAAGAAACCTGAGTTCAAAAAGCCAATCAGACTTATTAAGCAGGCGTGCTGATTAGATGCTAATACATTTCCTGTAGTATAACAATAGAAGGCCAGTAATGTTTACAACAAATAAAAACGTAGGTAGCTACGTAGATACGTATAATACTACATTATAAAATACCATTGTAACTACAACAATAATAACAATTGTAAATTGGACAAAGATAGAAACATAAAGTAGTCACCACATATGTAAGTATACCACCACTTCCAACTAAAATCATAAATGAAAAAGTGTATATGTTTGTGAGTTTGTTAATCAATCACGCCTCAACGGCTGAACGGATTCAGATAAAACACAGGCCACACTGGTTGACCATGATCTGGATTAAAACAGAGCATACTTTTTTTTCCCGGTACGTTCCCGAGAGTGAACATTTACGTAGGCGAAGCTGCTGGCAAACGCTAGTTTCTATAAAATAGTATCAATATGGTTGTCAAGGCAAATCGGTGTAACCTACGCACTTACTTTGTATTCCACATATTTCCTTGATAACAAACCAGTTTCTGTGAATGAGCTTTTCAAGTTATTTAGATGTGATTTTAGGTTTCTTTATGTAATAATTAAGTAATTGGCACTTAATTTTAAGGACCTTTGTACTTCAAATCGAGCATTTATAGAAAGAGGTCGTCTACCTCGACAAATAGACCGATAGCGCTAGGCTATTTTGATGTCATAAGTTTAAAAAAATCTAAAGTTGCTTATTTCTTGCCTGTGGATACAGTCGTACCTATGAAGGTTATTATTGCGTTTTGTGTCACATCTGATACTTGCATTTTCAGTAATTCGCTGATTTGTGGTTGATAATTTTTATTCAAATCAAAACGGGCAAAAAATATTTAAAGTTTAAAACAATTATGGTATCATATCTAGGATAGTTTGCGGAGTGTGCAAACCCAATTTGTGTCATAATCGTCCAATGCAAACTGACATAGGGTCATATGTAAAATATAGTGCAAAAAAAAATTACAGTTTATGAAATAACTATTTCCTTTATCAGATCACTTACATATGCCTATTAAAAAAAATTGTGCCAAATTAGGGCACGCAAATTTAAGATTTTTAATTATTTTGTTTTTATATGCTACAAACGCTTCAAAAAAATATTACAATCATTAGAGTTCACTTATTTAATATCATAAATGCATGAAAAATCGACATTGTAAATTTGTGTCATTTTCATTCACGATAAGTATTAAAATGAATAAAACACAAAAACAATGGTTGCGGTCGAAGCGGGCGGACGCGGCGGCGGCAAACGCACGCAAACTCGTTCGTTCGGTACAATTTCTTCTTAAATGCGAAGCGTTCATAAATAAATATCATACCTATCATATTGAGTATTGATTGACTCTTATCTTCGCTACGTAATGAACAAATGTGTAACCTATAGAGATAAAAATAATGAAGTGCTAATTTTGTACACAGCGCGTCTGCAATCTCATTACCTACGAATGTCAATGGTTAATGCTTAGAAGACGGTCAATGTGGTCAATATTATTTTAGATTGACGCTTCGATTCGCTTTGAATTTAAACCTGAAAGCGGTAGGTTGGTAGGTATGCCGACACCTACCTACCTACCGCTTTTTCGTTATACTGCATCTCGATATCCCGCGCCCCGCTTCGGTTAGGTAGTGTACTAGGTACCACCCTTTTTGCGTCGACCATAGCCAAATGATTTGTTTGATTTTTTGCCGTCTTTTTTTAATTACAAAAACAAGGGGCTGACAGGTACTAGAGAAACAGTCACCCGATGCTGCGATAATATTGGTTGATGAGTATGTCGGCGTTAATTTAGCGGGCGAGCCCTGCAAGCTAAAATAGTCCTTACGGTGATCAGATATAGCTTTGGCCGATTGTACCTACAGTCAGAAAGACAAATAATACACGAAATAAAAAAAAAACTAGATATTTTTGTTGTGTGGTGATAGTGATTATTGGTGTAGTTTTATTTCAGCACGGTCCTTAAAACAGTTTGCTTTTCCGCCATTCCTTACAATGCTTGATTCTATGAACTTTAATAATCCCCTTTCACAAAGGACAATCACTGTATGTAACGTCCAGTATCCACATGTCAACACCCAATTTGAATAACATTATAACTTTAGTTACATATTGGTACAACTTTATGTCATATGAAATCAGCAAGGACAGACCTTTATTTCTGCCTCTTAACCGTATTTAAGAGGCAGAGATAAAGGATAAGAACTAGTTTTGTAAAATGGAATAATTTCATTGTAATTAAAAATGAACAATATTTCTACTGAAGTATACTTGTCGATCAAGTTCAAATACCTACACTAAAGTTTTGGTAACAAGGATTTCTTTGTTTTAAAGTAATTTAAATTGACATACAATGTAATACATTTTAAATTTTGCTCTATTTATATTGTACTATATTGTAATTTTAAGTTACAATGCTTTTCTTCTTAAATCTAAACAGTTAATTTAAATGTTATCATTGTAAAGAAAGATGCAGTGTTGACATCGAGAATAGGTTTTTAGTACATCATTTGAATATAGTAGTATCAGCATAAATGGTCTTGGAGAAAAACTAAGAGTAGGAATGTAATAAACATGTTTTTAGACTCATTCAATATTACAGATATGTGGGTAAGGACAATAATACAAAAAAATGTGCAAACGATAGGCGTCGTAAGCATTAGGATAGGACAGGATAGATGGACCCCCTTATCTGAACTTACACTCCCATTTGGTCTATTGTGCGTTTAGGCCTCCTCTCTGTAAGAGGCAATGGGCCGAAATCCACCACGTGGGACCAATGTGGTTTGATGGAGGTTACATGTCTTAGATTTGCATTGCAATGCAATGCATTTTTACTTCAGTGTTTTGAGAGCAATAGTGATGAAATAATTTACACAAATTAAAGCACTTGCCTGGGTTTGAATCCACGACCATACTTCTAAATTGTGTCCGTTACCACTGGGCCATCACTGCTCTAGGATCTACTATCCACTGCGTGGTAAGCTTTGCAATAGGGGGAATGCATTTCATTTATATTTGGTAGGCTTGCGCTAGACCACTTCCTCACCTGATGGTAAGCGATGTCGTGGTCGACGATTAAACACGCTTACCTAAAAGTTACCTGTTCACTCTTGACTTAAACACTCCTAAGTTGTAGCTATCACACCAATAGACTACCTACAGTACTTTCTTTCCTTTCTTTTTTAAAATCCATCCAAAGGTTGTCTTGAAAAGATCGCTTTTAGCGATAAGGCCGCCCATTGTGTCACCCAGTGTAATTTTTGCTTCATCTATACTTTCTGTAACTTATATGGTGTAAATAATAAAGAGTATTCTATTCTATCGAGCAACACAAACTCCGGTAGGGAATGCCACTCTTTAGCTGTACGTACAATCTACGTATTCCCAAAATGTTTAGTGTGTATGGTTGGGATGTCGACCATGTACCAATGGCACATCGCCGTACGTCTTATAGTCCGATTATGGAACGGGCTAGGTGGAATTAGATCGTACATTTCCATCGCACATTTCCCGAAATTTAACCGACAAGCTCGCAACTCGGCGACGTTGTTTAAGGCTCTGGAGCTATGATTCGACCAGTGTCTCATTGCCAATCTTCTTGGTCCGTTTTTTGATCAACTTAAGTGCATGAAGCTGGTTTTTGGCAGATCCGGCCCAGAAATGATAACAGTACTCCATGCATCATCTAACTAGCGCTTGACGAGCTTGACACAACTTGAGCAATTGTTCTGGCGTGAAGAACCGTCTCACTTTTGTGGGGATCTCCTATTTTATGGCAGCCAGTTGAGCCTTTGCCTCAATGTATGGATCAAAATTGAGGATCGTGTTAAAAGTAACGCCAAAAAGCACAAAATGGTCCATTATCGGCACGTTTGCACCTCGGAAGGAAAGAGCCGAGTAGAATTGGGTTTTTTAACAGAGAAAAACACGCCTGAGTTTTAGCAGCAAAGAACCAGACCAAATTGGCATCGCCCCATTTGGAGACTGGCTTCAAGGATAAGATTAAACGCTCCACCACAGCCTCACGAAGGACAAGGATGGAACAGTACCTCTCAGCAACAGTGCTGTCGTCTGCATACCCAAGTTTCAAGCAGATATTTTATGTGCAGCGGACCCCGGTATAAATATCCAATTGGTCAGACGAGAACCCATCGATAACGACTGGAATGGACCGATCCCACAAGAAATCTGCAATCCAATCACGCATACCATCACCAGGCAGACCGAATGAAGGAAGCTTACTAATAAGGCTTCCGTGCCAGACCCTATCGAAACCATTCGAGTTATCGAAGGAGATGGCAAGCACCTCCCCGCGCCTCTCGATGGCCTTACTGCAGATGTGAACGGCATAAGCTAGATCCCCTGTAGAACCGTATTGGCAATCACTTCAGGATGTCATTAGCTTCTAGGTATGCCAGGAGCTTAATATTAAGCACACGAAGATATGGGTCTATAATTGGCAGGGTCAGCTCAACTTTCCTTCTTGGACACGGGCTGTACGTTAGCTTACTTCCAAGCATTCGACTCTTTCACAGTTTCACACGAAAGGCGAAATAGACGTGTCAAAATCGGAGACAGTTCGGGCGTTTTAAGGACAAGTGTAAGTATCCCGTCCCATCCCGTCGGGATCACTAGCTTTGTTCAAGTCGAGGTTGCTACGAACATCCTTTTTATGGATGTGAATGTCCGACATATATGTCTCACATCCACCAGGAGAAAGAATACATCCGCGCATCACCAGAATGCTGACGCGAAGATTATGCAAAAAGAGGCAAAAAAGTTTGCCGTCTACTTAACGAAGCGGGCCAGCGACCTGTCGGGTTTCAGCAGTGGTGGTAGTGAGGGATGGCAGAAGTTCGACTGAACCGAATTACCCAGGGACCGAAACGCTTTACTATCTTCTGGGTAAGAAGCAAGTTATGTCCCTATTCGGCCAATGTGGTCGAACCGAGCCCTTTGCAACACCTTCTTGCAGGACTTGGCAGCACTGTTGAAGGCCTTTTTTTCTGACATACGTCACTCTCATTCGCATGGTGAAGTTATCGACACCGAGTATCGGCCTGGATCTATTGTCAGCAGAAGGTCCAAGCAATTGGCCGTGTGCGAATCAACATCCCCCGTTGCTGTTGCCCCCTGAACCAGCTGGCGGATTACGGCTAACGAAAGCTTATGCATTTCCCATCCAGCATGATTACTGCACTGGTATGGGAAGAACCACGTTACTGCTGATGGTGAGCATTAAAGTCCCCCCGGATCACTAATTGGGCGGAAGGGTACCACTACCGTGCCGCATCAGCCGCTTAACTGAGGTTATCTGTGAGCCTGCTTGTCTCCTGATCGCCGCTGTGCGAACGGTAGACACGGGCATAGATAATTTTACCTGTGTCCACCAGAGCCCAAAGCGTTGTGAATATTAATTGAATTATAATAATTATTAAAAAACGAGTTTTATTAGCTCTTCCATAGTACTTCACATGTATTTTTATCTAAATCTAACATTGACACACATTGTAATTGTTGCTTACAATAATATTTAACAAAGATTTTTTTTGTCGGTATAATTCGTAATCGTACAATAATATTCACAGAAAAAATCTTTCAAATGTTTTCAAGACTTTATTGTAACCGTAGTTACAATGTTTTTCATATTAAAAATGCTAAATATCTGTAAATTGTAACATTGCGAAAATCATACTTGCAGTGATTTTATCAAAACTGAAAGAGCGATTAAAATTAGTATCATGAAACCTAAAATAAAGCAAATAAACAATAAACTTTACAAAAAAAGAAAAGAGCTGTGTTGAAAACTATGCAATGTTGAGTTACTATGTTATTCATATTGGGTGTCGACATAACACATGTATTAAATTCAATCTCCATTTTAGTCTTTCACAGCTTCATACCACAAAGTACATAAGCGGCTGCGCTCCGCAGACAGAGAGTCCACTACGAACAAAGCGCCATTTTGAACGCACACATTGACATTTCGATTTTACAGGGAATGATGGGCAATATTGGACCGAGCTCAGTCGCGGCTGTCACGAGTGCTTTATGCGGGCGTTTGTCACGTCATTCATACATAAAGTAGGTACTGTAAAGAGGTTGCATTGGCTGGGTTACCAATATTAATTGTTACAGACCGAATATACTATAAATTAATTCAATATAATTTAAATTCGTTCTTTAATTCATTTTAAGTTATAAAGATCATTAAATTTTTCAAGAATGTTAGTTAGAAATTAAATATCTAGGAAAATAATAAATTATTTTAAGTCCTTAGACAAAATTGGGAAGTGTATGAAACTTGTCATATTAATATTGTTTAAGTCATCTAGCTCATAAATAGGCTTCCTCCGATTGCAAAGCATAATTGTCTTCTTGTTTAAGTACCTACATCTTTTTAGTTCGCTTCTTAAGCAGTCTGGTTTTTTTAATTTAATAAAAAAAAAACACATTTATAGTTTTGTCTAGCTTGGTTCTTTTCACATTTTTATGTTTTTGGTTGCATCATTATTACCCCATTGTTACGTCTTTTTACCATCCAATCTTCGTCGTATGTGGAGTCGTGATCTTTAATGGATATTTGATGCTCTGTCTACCCTCTAAATCAAGCATGATATTATGTATGTATAGACGAATCGATGTATTTATGTTTGTAACTTATACAACCTACTCTTTTTTTAAATTCGGTATCAATATAGTAGCAACCTTAGTAAGTCTGTCAAGTTTAGCTGTCAATTTTCGAAAAGGCGGGTGTGGCCCTTCTCTATTTTGTGTTCATACATAACTAACTTTTAAGGCCCACTTGCGCAAAAAACTTAACTCAGTTGCTAAGACTAGGTTAAATCGACAGTTTGTTATACAATATTGTCAATTTAACCTTTGTCTTTGACCTTTGTCAATTTCATCTCGTGTTAGCAACTAATTCAGAGTTAAGTTTTTCGTGCAAGTGGGCCTTAATCAATCAAATACATCATAAATAACGCACGCACTTTTTTGTTGCAACTTGCAAAGACCGAATGTAAACAAATAAACGCGCCGCGCGTATGGCTTGCCGGCACCCGCGCCGCTTGTGCCTGCGCTTATCCCCGCGCTCGCCCTTCGTGCGAAGAAGTCTAGTTTTTTTTTTTTAAATAATACGATTTCGTGGATAAAAACGACACAAATTATGAATAGTGTTTTGTCACACCATAATAATGAAAAACACATAAACTCTAATAACTTGTATTTTCTTTTGTGGATTTTACAGGGTGTTGTAGTAAAAAAATAAAATATCTTTAAAAGTCGTGGATGAATTCGACACAAAATATTTTAAACAACAGATATCAGTACTCTAAAACGCGTAATACCTATTTAACCGACTGTAATATTCTTTTAGAGCTAGTTGGCTACGTGTTAGGTACTGGTTAAGTACTAGGATTCTCGTGGACAGAGATGACACAAAATGCCTATGTACATCAGTTACTACTTAGTTATTATCATGAAAGTAAAATTTTCATCTCTAATTTTCTTTTCGTCCGATACTGGTCGAAAAGACAAACAGCTAAATTTCTACCTATGCAAATACCTAGGATGACACAAACTAAGGTATTAGGTTGGGCAAATGGTCCGGCAACTATATGCGAAAAACAAACAACTTTAATATTTTTGAAACCTCAAAACCTAGCGCTATCGGTCTATAAACCGTTTCGACTATTACTCATTCATTCAGTGTTCTATACATTTTAGTATTTTAACTCTAATGAACCAATTTATAATACCAATAAAAAATAAATGTACTAAAACGCTACTCAATAATCATAATCCGTCATCATTAGATAGATGATCATTGTTGGTCTCAAATGATAAGCCAGGACCCATAACATCATTTAAAATTGTGAGAATAAAAATAACATCACACTCTCTCAAAATTTACTCAATCACTATATACTTCTCACCTCAAGAAACACGTAGTGACTTATAAATATCTATAATACAGTTTTAACACAGCTACTCTAACCTCCAAAGTGCGCCAACAACTCATATCAATCGACTCAAACTCAGAACTTTCAGAAGCGCCAACAGCGCCCAATAGTTTATTTGATCTGATACATTATTAATGTTACATACTCACTTCATACTACTCCTTCTCTCTACGCCAAAGTCAACATTTACCTCCAAACAATTCTACGCAAGTTTATTCATAAATCGGAAATTTATTGACTATAGGGAAATAAATTTACGAGCAAATATTAGACTGATTTGGGAGTAAAGGAATGTGGAAACAGTTGATCGCAATTGCTTATCTTCGCAGCCAATATGTAATGTTTGATCTTGAGATTTTTGTGCTCACATCCATTTTTGCTCATAAAACGTAATAAGGTTCCTTTTTCAGGTATAAAAGACTATAAATAAACAGCTAATGCTGCAGCATATTATTATTTTTATTAAAATGGCTCCTAAATTAGATTCTACGTTGATTTTAGTGCCATAAATATAAAATGTCATGATTCTGGTTTGATATCAGCCCATTAACATCCAAGGAATATCGTTTCGGCAGCCGAAGTGAAATAAAAATGATATATGAGTACTTACAGTGATCGTTGCTTCGTTTAACTTTTCCCTGTAAGTAATGAAATTGCCTGTAATTAATGAAAAAATAATCTTTACAACTAGTCAGATAGGGAGGTAAAAATGCAGAAACTTTTACTAGGAAATACCTAATTTGCATTTTAATCCGTTTAAGAAAAACTTGCAACAAAAAGGAAACTGTTAAGTTCTATTAAAGCTGAGCAAAGTTAGAATGTATTTCTCAAGTTCTAGAGCAAGGAGCAGGTAAAGTGGAGTATTGCATTATTATGATTCAATTCCGACCGACGCCTCTACAAATTGTTTTTGTACAGCCCGTCTTTATAAACCGAGTTGCGAAACATTTTATTAGAGAATACAATCATTTAAATAAACAAATTGAATTTATTACAATCAACTGAAAAAACATCTGAGACCTAAATTCTTTGCTAGTTACCTTATCCAAAAACATAATCCATAGTAACTTCAAAAAAGAAATCGAAACTCAATTTCAACATCACTATAATTATTATAACAATCGAATTTGCCAAATCTCCCATCCAGCCAGTAATATCCTTCCAATTTCAAAACTCGAACCATAAATAAAGCAGGAATCACACTTACTGCACTCACGAAGCCCGCAGCCACAACAATAAGTAGAACGAGGCGGAATCTCATGTCGATTTGCATCAAACAACTCTACGGAACAGAGAAACAAACTGTCTTGTCGCACGTTTAATGTTGCCTCACTTAATAAAGGCTTCCGAGGCAGTGGCAGACGGTTTGCTAACGAGACTACCTTGGGCTGAGGTGTTTGTAATGAGCGGTAGCGATTTATTCATTTGTTTAGTATACGTAGTTTCATTCGAAAATACTTGAATGACTAACTGCATGTGGGTAAACAGGCTGAAAAGCAAGTTATGATTTTAGTGATAATGCTGATTTCAATCGGTCGAATGATGCCCTAAAACAATAAAGAAAGTTTAATTTAGACCATAAATCTAAGGTTGAGTTCAACTCAACCCAAGAATATTGAAATATATAATAAAAATAAAATTGACTCGGTTGCTGGTAAAATGGTGTAAGTGCCATTTTACCAGCAACCGAGTTAAAGTTGAAGAAGTCGAATTAGTCACAAAAAAGCTTTAGGCCTAATGTCCACAGTCGTGTAGCTTCATTTATGCTTGAAGCCTAGCGTACTGAAGTCTGTCCACCAAGCGCATTGCACAAATTCAACAAATTCCGCTGCCGGTTCCGCTATTTTTACAAAAAAAATACACATGCGTCCACACGAAGTACAGTACGGCAGGCGTCATGAAGCTTGCATGCAGCGACGCCAGCGCGACGTTGACGCCCCGTCGACAGAGTTTCATAGATTTGGATGTAAGCTGCTAACAGGTGTACAACAAGCGTGCAATGGCGAATACGCGTCTATGAAGCTACGCGTCCGTGGACAGCAGACCTTATTGGATTGTAGGAAATACACAGAGGTACTCATGAATACGAACAATGATGTAACATTGAGCATTGTTATCTAAAGTTTTCCCTCCTACATGGAAACGCGATGCTCCTAGAACTTGCACCAACAAACTAAACCTGTTCGTGGTATGATTAGAAACACAATGGTAGTGTTCCTATTTATTGCAGCCCTGCATGAGAAAATTCAGTCTCTAGTCGCTTGTGGGGAAGAGAATTATATAGTAAACATACTAATTACGACTAATTTGTAGCGAAAACCGATTATGTTTTCAGGTTTTGGAATTTTCTATTTTTACTTTGTTTTTTGGTTATTCGTTGAGAAGATCCATCGGGGATTAAATCTATAAACAATCGCTGGCTAAGGTTGGAGCATAGATACCAAGGCCATTGTGTTGACGATATAATCGAAGTCGCAGAAAACGTATGGATGTAGGACGCACGGAACCGGGAAGAAGGTATGGCAGAAGAAAGAGGAGACTTATTTTTTAACAGCTCTGATTCGGGGTTAAAATGAAGATGACTTTTTTATTGTAACGCTTCCATTATTATTAATAATTTGTAAATTCGATTTATTTATGAGCTGAATCTTAATAAGTTGAGAACAAGATTATAGTTGCATAATGAGGTTGCATATACGTCATCTCACTTTAAAAAGGCTACCGGGACAGATTGAATGCGGAAGGCGAAAAACTGAATATTGATGTGTATTTTGAGAAAGACCTAAGCAGTGGAATGAGATTGTCTGAATTAGTTAAAAAGATGACCTATTACTGAACTGCATGAAGTTTTAAGAACTTTTTCGACAAAAGAAGCTAGAAAGTAATCACTTCACTCGTGTCCTAACATCTATATTAATGTTAACTATCATAACTAACTACGCAAATATAATTTGTTATTAGATAGGGCTCCCTTGAATCAAACCATTTATTGATATTTAGATAGCAAACATACATTTACGATATGTGTTCATTAAGTTCACAAGGACTTAGTTTGAACACGTGTAGGTAAAGGTGCATTCCTATTAAGCAAGGAATTAGCGCGCTAGTTTACTATTGTAATAAATGTACATATTTTACGCTCAAGTACTTGAGTACTAGTCACCTGTAACAAAGTTATTTGTTACGTCAGTATATCGACGTTTCCCCCCGGTGGGTTCCCGCATTATCGAGGCGAGGGGGGTCAGTAACCGAAGCGAAGAGGAACCCGGGGAGGGGCCACTCCAGGGCTTTTGCCGATAAGCCAACGACGTAGCGGCCAACATGTAGGTTGCGGTGCTGCCTGGGTGACATCGGAACTGAGGCCCGCGATGTCGTATGTGGCCTCCCATAACCATACGATATGGCTGAGGGTTGGAGGCCGCGGCGGGAGAGGAGTGCCGGTATTGCAGTGCGCCGCTCTCCCCACCTTCCGTGGCCTGGACGGGGTCACCACCGTATGATGGTGCACGCGGTGGGGCTGCAGGGGAGGAGGAGTGTCGGAATAGCGTTGGCCGTTCTCCCTATCCCCTGCGGCCGAAAAATGGTAGGTGGCCGGGCCATGGACCTTGACCCGTCACAAGGGGACCACAGGTACCATACACAGGGTTGTCTGGCGCCCATGTGCTGGTTTGGTTCCCAGGATGGTCACAGCGTACAGTGTGTTCTGGGGCGCCGGTGATGGGGGGTACTCCCCAGAGGAGAGTCCGGTGAAGGATAGCCGCGGCGGGTTCGCGGTGAGTGCTCACGCGTCCCGTGTTCCCGTCATAAGCGGCACAGGAGGACACCGTGGAGTTTAAGTGGGTTGGAGTCCCACATAATTGCCGAACTCCCCAAGGTAGTGCAGTATGCATGAGCATTTCCACAGGCTAAAAAAAGTAGGTATATCGACGTTTGTTTGACGTCTACGACTGTTTTAAATTAACACATTTGACAAAAGGTACAATTAGAATATTTTAAATAATACAATTAATTAAAACTTTTTCTTCAAACAATATGTTCACTTGTTACTTATTGGTAGGTATAGGTATACTAAATCAGTAAAAAATTGTACTTACTTTGGTCTTGGTAGGTATTACCTACCAACCAAATAAAAAAAAAACTTTTCTAGAAATGGAAACGAGGCAACTTGTTTGTATACAGAATTAGTAACACAAAAGTATGAACTCGTATAAAAACTAGTTTCAACAAGGAACACTACATCTAAATTCAAATATTACAATATCACCTCGAACTTTGCATCAGTAAATAAATTTTGAGATATACGGAAAGTATTATTTTATTTAAATCTTATTTATGCAGGTAATCGCGTTGTTTTATGAAAGGAAAAAAAAAAATTATTGTAGCTGAACTTGCGGTCGAACAAACCTCTTTACAATGCCTCAGGAGCATTTTTTTACTTAGAGATTTCCACGAGTTTCCACAGGAATTTGACGTTCCAAATTCAAATCACTTTACTCCCTTGGGAGTTTCATAAAACTTTACCAGCTTAGGAGGTAATACTTTACTTTACGTTAAGATTGCATGATATGTAATTGGACATTGGCGAGCAGGTGGTGTGAAAAATATGTTTATTATATTATAAGTGGAAACAAAGAGAACAATATTTTAGAAAATATTCCTATAGAAACTAGCACAATGAGACCCAATCGCTTCTTTTTTTTTTCACTGATTTCTCGCAGTTCAATCTGAGTGATTGGCTACTGCTTAACCGGGCGATCCTGTGGAGACTAAACTAGAGCCTGCAGCCAGGCAACTTTTCTTACTCCTCCATTTTCTTTTCTGATTAATTTCGTTGCGGGATCCAAGACAGTTAAATTCATTCTCCGGGACTTCGTCGAGCTTCATTGCCTCGGCGCTTTTCTGGTGGTCGCCACTGTTGATTCTGGCTTTCAGGAGTTGCAGTGGTTTGGGAATAGTGCGGTGGGATTGTCCCAAAAAAAAAAAAAAAAAAGGTCGTCCTGTGCTGACCCAATCGTTTTGTCGGCTTTCATTTTAAACATTTTCGTTGTGGTTTTACTCTCTGGTTTCAATATTATGCGCCTGTGACGTACATTTCGTTCGCTGAATTGTGAAAAGTAATATACGAGGCTTATCTAACAAATATTTTGCTCAGTATTTTAAAAATCTGTGGATCTATTTCAATCAGTATTATAAGCCGGCTAGTTTGGAATACGTTGCGCGTTTTTTTTTTTTGCAATGGTTCGGATTATTGTATACTACTAAAGATTTTCGCAAATATACGACTAATATCAGGCTTTTGACACAAAATCAACGATTATGAACACTGAATACTACCTATCTAGCTAAACAATCTAGGTGTTCATAAATTCTGATGTAAGCTCTAATAATAAGAAAATCGTTCTGAGTTTTTAATAATCCGGTCTGGACCGGTTTTCAATAGGTAATTCTATTTTTGCGATAATCCTAGGCTTTAGCAAACAAGCAGAATTTTATGTTATTACCTACAATAAAAGGTATATACGGCAAGGTGATGACAATAATAACTTTAAACAAGTTAAGCAAACATTATTGGGGTTAAGAACCTAATTCTCTTTATTGTACCAAACAGAGGCCCTAGACAAGTGACATTTTATCATCGAAAGCGTGGTGATAGCGATTGTCAAAAAGGCAAAATTGTATGGGATTGACAAGTCCTATCGAAAAATCACGTGATCAATCCCTTACATTTCGAAATTTCGACTATCGCCTTCACTGACATCGAATGCTACTTGTCAAGAGTGTCAGTTAGTAGATATGGCAAATTTTAAAACAACGCAAAGGTTTTTATGGAGTTTTGGCGGGCACGTGATGTTGCTTCTCTGTTTTATTTTCCTAAAATTGTGTTAAATTGAATATGAATAGTGTAAAAATGGTAGTTTGTTCATGTTGTCGACAAAACTCCGTGGAGGCTTCTAATAAAGTTACCGCCATTTTACTGGGGCCTATCTAGGACATTGGACTAAAAACTAAAGAAACTAGAACTTCTAAATAAACTTGATACTGGCTAAATGCACAAAACGTGCAAAGCCATAACAAAAAAAAAAGCGTTTCATACAAACATGACACTAAATAATGATGGACATTATTCACTGACTCACAAAGTTGCCAATTAATGCACTAATTGTTTTCGTTCTAAACTGTATTGTCTGGTTAAATAACGTGTGCAGCTTTAATGTGTTAAACAGATTAATTGTAATTACAAAGTACCTATAATGACTAGATAGACTAAAGAAACATTACAAAATACGGTCAAATACATTGCAAGTCTGAATCTCACAAAAGCCTCTACAGAGTGTTACAGAAAGGTGTGGTTATATTTTAAAAACTTCTGCTCATGTAAATGGAAAACTTTCTTCAATAAAGCCATAGTCAAAACTCATTAGAAAATGTACGCTCATGACAACTTTGTATAGAAAATCCATTTTTTTTGGGGATTCCTTATCATTTCCTTACAGAAAGTGGTTTATTTATATGTGCATTATGAAGTTTTTGATTGTAGACGATTATGTCTACCTGAGACAAACGGACCAGTTGCGTAGGACTAACTTCGAGAAAGAGGTCAACCGTCGAATCCGACTCGGCTAGGTGGCGTTCGGGCAGTTGCGTAGTGAAATAATTTGGTACTATGGATTTGGTTTCATGATGGAGCCGGAAAGTGGCCATAGCAATTCCTTAACAACACAAGATTGGTATATTATTGGGTTTGGGCTCATTGTATTGGTAATAAGCGAAATGACATTTAGTTCAAAAAACTTGTTGAAAAAAAGATTTTTAATTACTTATTATTATGAGCCTATCCAGTCCAATCATTTGAACTCCTGAAAGATAGAATCAATAGTGGTGACCACCAGAATATCGCGCAGGCAATGAAGCTTGACAAGTCCTGGGAAACGACGCGGCTGCCTTGAAGCCCTCAACGAAATTAATCATAAACAACATCGGTGGAGTAATACTAAGAAATACATAATTGCCAATGTCTTCTATGACAATGCGGTTTTAGCACAAATAAATACCTAATACCTAGGTCAAAATAGTAAGATAGACATACTGCCTCGATATTTTCACGAAGATCTTTACCGTGCCTTAAGTTTGCCCTAGTCGATCATTCTTCCATACAAAAGTAGTATGACGATTACTCCACTGTTTGACGATGAACGTTCAAAATAAAAAACTATATCAATTTGTCTCATAATTAGCCCTGTATGGAAACAAAAATTTTCCATATTTCACCACCAATTTTAACGCATCTTTGGGCGGGAATAAATACCATAAGAAGAAGAAAAATTGCAAAACCGTCACCATACAAGGATGGATTAGTAGTTCAACAAAGCAAATAATTTTATTCTAAAATATACATTTAGTCGTTTTTCACGATATCCATACTCCCAAAAGCCTGTTTATAAAATTTCGCGGGCTTCTATTCGTCCTGAATGATCATCCATTTCGCTACAAATTAGCAAAAGTGCTAGTTTGTACTCGAACTAGCTTCTTACTGCTCATCACAGCATCTATCTCTTTCGCACGTGTGGTTGGATGAGATAGCATGCATTTTTCGTCAGGAGGCCTTACTACAAAAACACCAAAAACTGTCACCCCAAATACCATATTAAAAGCCCTAGAACCATAAAACTTATCTCATAACAGTACACGGAGTTACAGCCGATGTAAAGACATCATTTACTGAGACAAAATAAGGATCATAGTCCCGAACCGTCGTTAAACAATTTGTAAGGTCGTATAAACTTATCCAATCTTGTCTGACTGAGTGGACTAGCGCAATATATGTGGTATGGCTCCTGAAATTTATTGACTGTTTCGTTCATTAGTTGTATGGTAAATACGTAATAGTTCACGAATGGGTAGCTTGGAATTAGTGGTTTGTTATTTATGCTGTTGTTTGAACTTTTATTTTGGGTTTTATTCAAATGTTGAATATTTGAAGAAGGCATGCTACCGCAAATTAATGGCGATATGGGCAGGAGGGTGATGATGAGATGCAGTTCACCACAAGACCAATTGAATGATAATATTCCTTAAACCACAAAGTAATAAACTGCAATTATCGTCTTACTGTGTTAGAAGGCTGTTTACAGGAGCCTCTTGATGACACCGCAAGCGAGATAGTAAAAAGAGATTAATATAAGATAAGATTTGCTTATAGTAGGCACATACAGGTGGTCAATATAAGTTACAGAAACAATTATGGACCCTATCATGCACAGCAACATTCTAAGATTTGCGATGACAAACTTAGCAATTACCGATCGTGTTGTAAATATATTGTAATAACTGTTTGTCAATTATCGTCAGCTCGCCCAAAACGTCTTGAAAAGGAATTTACAGTTTTCGCGCCTAGGAACTTAGGTTAAGCGCTCATAGTGAAATCAGATAAAAAAGGTAATTACAAAAATACATCTGGTTTTGGTTTATCATAAATATTTATATCTTTTTAGGCATTTATTTACGAATTATGTACATTTGAATATATTAGTATTATATATTATTGAAATCACCTCTTAAAACCATTTATATCAATAAATCATCCCACACGACGGGTTAGTAAGACAAAAATATTGGGGCCCCACAATATGGCACCCAAAAGCCGCAATTTTTCTATTTTCTTATTTTAATGTAGCCAGTAATACACGCAAGGTTAAGACGAATCGATATACGTAGGCATCATCAAAATCGGTCAAACCGTTTGGCCTCTAGAATGGCCACAAAGGAACAAACACACATGCATACATAGACTGTTAAACACCCTCTTTCGGCAGTCGGGTAAAAATGGAAAGTATTTATTGAAATACGTAATGAAATCTATTGAAAATCCCAAATGATTTCTTTTTGCACTGCAAGCGCTCTAGTATTGTTCCCAGATTGGCGATTATTGTTCGTAACGTTTAAAAATCTTATTATTACAGCTCTTTGACTAGTGATGACGCAGGGACCTCCCAAATCATAAACTTCCAGAAAACCAACATCATAGTTAACAGGCTATTTCTGGCAGAAGATAAACCCTTTCGTTTTATTCTGTCTTCTCTTTAGCCAAACTGTTAACTAGTTAGACATCATAATTAAGGAGTCTAATGAAATAAGATGTAACAAATTACTTGAAGGTAAGTTTCGGTTCGTTAAATCCTTAAAACTTAGATCGTTCATTTAAATGGAACACTTAAGCTTTTAGGCGTTCAGTCTAGTTTAAATTTATTTTAGTGCCTCCTTCGTTTTAGTTTTGATTTACTTAACTTTTGAGTTAGTTTTTCAACAATGATTGTGATAGAAGTCTTTATAATGTTTTCTTTTGATATGATGTGAAAAGTTTCTTAAATCTTGAAAATTTTCATGTGACCAGAAGATAAGCCAACAATGTAACATTTCAAGTTTCCTTGGACAATCGTACAAAGTATTTTTTTAAATCGAAATAATCAAATTGAAGGCTAAATTTTACCAATAAAATTTAATATGATCAATACATGTAAACCAAACCACTTTCAAGAGCCTTCAATGTTTTTATTATTGTGGAATATTCACATTGACAGATCTTGAATGTGTACACTGTTCGATCAGCTGGCGTATTCTGTAAAAAACTCACCGTTAAACTTAGGTGAAGTCAGCATAAAGTGAGCTATACAAACAAATGCTAGGGATTGAAAGCTCACTTCGATTTAATTTCACCTAAGTCACCACAGTGATATTTTTACAGAATAATTCTACAGTTTCATAAGTGAAATTCGTCCTTAGTTTACGTCACCATGTCAACACAGGTTTACAGGTTTTTAATAACAAACCCTGTAAATTAACATTACAAATCAACTCTCAATATTAAAAAGGCCCACATTAAAATTCAAAAAATATATTGAAAAGCCGACCTAATAATTTGACAGTCATGTATAACAAAGGATCCGCGTCAAAGAAACGGTATTAACATAATTTTTGGGCCCTGTTGATTGGAGCTCATTGTTACCTACATTCAACGCCTAATCAAAATATTTTCACAGACCCCTTTACAGACATGCTATGGACTCATTTAGGTGTGCGTAAATTATGTGAAATGCCAACTTTAGGTATTTTAGAATGGTGTTTGAGGACCGGTAAGGTGGTAACTACACGGCAACATGATTTTGAGGCAAATTTTATGATTACGCCTATTTAAAACTTCGGACAGACAAACTTCAAGATATAAAACCAATTAAATCGGGTTACTTACATAACGTCGGCTTAGATGGTCGGATTAACAGAAATAGTTTTATGACGGATATTAAAAGGCACATGAGACATCACTGTCCATTTTTAGTTCGGCAAGACAACAAGTCTTGTGCAAGTCTGAAGGTGGCTTAATTGGCCATTAGCTACATGGGCCCCAGGCAGATTAGTGAGATTTTTAAAACCATACAAACTGGGCACCATCATCGACGCATCATTGTTTATCATTAGATGAGACATTGCTATAACTAAAGCCTAAAACAAAAACGTTAAAAAAATTTGAATATTCAATTTCTGATTTCTCATATTGCCCGTATCCACACTATCGATGCTCCTTCGATACAGATTCAATTTAAAGTTTTCAAAAATTCTTAAAGTTAGCATATTGGAGCGGCAAGCTTTGCTCTGAAAATTGGCTTCGCTCGAAGCTTAAAATTTCAAATACTTGGGCGTATATAAGAACTAATGAAATTTCAATTAGCTGCAAAGTTATAAATATACTCGTTGACGGTAAATGATTATAAAATTTGATTTTATAGCAGTTGCAGTATGGTCGACGCCGGCAAAAGACCACCAGTAATCTTCTCTGCCACATGGCTCATCTGGTGCTGATATTGGATAGTGGGGGGCAAGCTGATGCTGCTTACTTCAATTTTCGACAAGCATTCGACTTAATCGGTAATGACATGTTGCTGGCAAAGTTAGCTGGTGTTGGTTTTGCCCCACATTCACTCCAGTTTTTTGCCACCAGCTGTCAAAAACGAAGAAACAAAAACAGGAACACTGATTGCCGAAATTGAAGTTATTTTTCACTTTGTAGTGTTTTTATTTGGAAGTAGGTTGTATTTTTTTGTAAAATAGTGTTTTTTAAGACCTGACCACACCTTTCCGTTAAACCCTGTACAACTACACAGTTAAGTCCGTGATACTAAACTTAGTGGCACTAGCTGAATAACATCTTTACCATGAACCTCCAAATCAACACGCCCTCAAGTAATCCAACGGAGTCCAAACTATCACTTGTGGACCAAACACACTTAGTATCATTAATCATAAGTTCGCGAAGTTTCTACGTATAAAGTTGGTCCTCTTAAGCCAAAGGAGGCATTAATGCCGTAGTGCTCTTTGCGTAACAAGTTACCTTGCTACCCATAAATATATTAGCACGGTGCGACGTACAAGTTTAATGAGAGCGACACGTGCCTAAGTGACGCATGTTAACACAAACTAAGGAGTTGTACTGATGCAGCGAGCTGGACTTGGAATGTAGATTAATATTTAGGAGCAGGCCTCTGTACCTGTAGCTGTTTTGAAAGGGATATCTTGTGCCTTCGAGATTTTTCAGTCGCTTTCCATCGAACACTTGGTGCAAATGTGGTGCCCCTGTACTATGGAATTCGATCCCGGGTCTTTTTCCGATCCTGGGATTTCGGGGTTTACGAAAAGTAATCCTGGGAGCCCGGGATAATCCCGGGTTTGCCGATTGTTACAAAAAATTAGTAGAACGTACTTGAAATCAGTTTTATTCAGACTTTTGCAATTACAATCACATAAGCAGACACGTAATAGTGATTACATTTGTGACAGCAATAGGGCTCCGCTTGGACTCTTCGGGTACGGAACCCTAAAAACTGTAAATAAATTAGTTTTACTTCCCGGACTTTCAAAAATGTAATCCCGGGATTTAAATATTGAATAACCATCCGGGGTTCCGATTTTCGGGATCTCGGGATCGAATTCCCTATCCTGTACAGACTATCTGGTGTGTCCCAATTGTTCAGTCACTTGCACCCTAGATGTCCTGTACTGCGCTGCTGACGCTGAGGTCACCTTCTGGGCCTGAAAAAAATAAGGAGAAAACCACTGCAACTAATCATCCCAAGAAAATCATCATGGAAGTATGTACTGTCAAAGAGAGTTCAGATTAACTCTGAGAAGTATCACGACCGCCTTGCCAAGTGTGTCACGATGAAGAAAAGGTTGGAGGTTTTCAATATCAGCACATCATGATTTAGGCTATTAGATCCAATACGGTTACTAAAGCACTTAGATATGTACGTAATTTAGCTAAGTCTTATCCTTAAATAAACTACAAGGGTAAAATAGAGACAGGATTGTGTCTTAGCTATTGTACGCACTAAGTAATGTTTATATATAAATCTTGGCCTAAGGTTCTAACCGAAAATGTTAATATATATTTGATTTAGTGCCTAGACAGGATCCGGAATGAGTACCTACGTGAGAGGAAGTTTTAAAATCGCTCCAAATATTGACAAAGCAATAGAAAATCGACTCCGATGGTATGGCCACATCCAGCAAAGGCCAGATGATTATATGGTGAAGCTTGCCATTAACTTGCCAATGACGAAAAACGGACGCGGCAGACAATCTACCACTCGGTTGACGACGGTTGAAAAAGACCTGAAAGAAATCTATCTATATTATATATTATATATATATATATATATAAAAGAAGAAACTGACTGACTGACTGACTGACTGACTGATCGATCAACGCACAGCCGAAACCGCTAAGCCTACAAGAATGAAATTTGGCAGAAAGGTTCCTCATGTCGCGTAAGTGAGCACTAAGAAATGATTTTTGGAAATTCCACCCAAAGGGGGTAAAAAGGGGGTTGAAAGTTTGTATGTAATTTCCATAGTTTGTAAGTTGGGCACGTGAAATTTTAGATTTACGCTCTTGGTTGATAAAAAGAATTAATGTATTTATTCGTTTTTGGATATTCGACCCCTAAGGGGGTAAAAAGGGGGTTGAAAGTTTGTATGAAGTTTTTACAGTTTGCAAATTGGACACATGAAATTTACATTACGCTCTTGGTTGATAAAAATAATTAATGCCTTTATTGGTTTTTCTAAATTCCAACCCTAAGGGGGTAAAAAGGGGGTTGAAAGTTTGTATGTAATTTCTTCAGTTTGTAAGTTGGACACGTGAAATTTTAGATTTACGCTTTTGGTTCATAATTTTTTTATATATTTATTGGTTTTTGGTAATTCGCCCCTAAGGGGGTAAAAAGAGGGTTGAAAGTTTGTATGTAATTTCTTAAGTTTGTAAGTTGGACACGTGAAATTTTAGATTTACGCTTTTGGTTCATAAAAAAAATTAATATATTTTTTGGTTTTTGATAATTCGTCCCCTAAGGGAGTAAAAAGAGGGTTGAAAGTTTGTATGTAATTTCTTCAGTTTGTAAGTTGGACACGTGAAATTTTAGATTTAGGATTTTGGTCCATAAAAAAAAATATTGGGTTTTGGTAATTCGTCCCCTAAGGGGGTAAAAAGAGGGGTTGAAAGTTTGTATGTAATTTCTACAGTTGAAAGTTGGACACGTGCAATTTTAGATTTAATCTCTAGGTAGAGAAACAAAACCATCTACATATTTATTAGTTTTTGGATAAAAAGGGGGTTGAAAGTTTGTATGACGTTTTTACAGTTTGTAAATTGGACACATGAAATTTTACATTACGCTCTTGGTTGATAAAAATAATTAATGTATTTATTGGTTTTTGAAAATTCCAACCCTTAGGGGGTAAAAAGAGGGTTGAAAGTTTGTGTGAAATTTTTACAGTTTGTCAATTGGACACTTGAAATTTTACATTTACATTCTTAGTTGATAAAAAGAATTAATGTGTTCATTGGATTTTGAAAATTCCACCCCTAATGGGGTAAAAAGAGAGTTGAAAGTTTGTATGTAATTTCTACAGTTTGTAAGTTAGGCACGTGAAATTTTAGATTCATGCTTTTGGTTCATAAAAATAATTAATATTTTTATTGGTTTCTGGAAATTTGACCCCTAAGGGGGTAAAAAGGGGTTTCAAAGTTTGTATGTAATTTATACAGTTTGTAAGTTGGGCAGGTGAAATTTTAGATTTACGCTGTTGGTAGATAAAAAAAAATTTTATTTATTAGTTTTTGGAAATTCTACCCCTATGGGGATAAAATAGGGGTTGAAAATTTATATGAAATTTCATCGGATTGGAAGGTAAAACATCTTAAATGCGGTTTACGCTGCTGATTAATAAAAAAAGTAATGAGTTTATTGATTTCCGGTAATTCTACCCCTAATGGAGGTTAAAGGTGGCAATTTGTTGAGCTTATATATTTGAAACTTGGCATAAATACTAACAGCTGATATTTTATTATTGTTTTTAAAGTAAAGGTTGTCATTACAAGCTTTTCAAAACTACACCTATAATACGATTTAGGGTGTGTTAGATTTTTGAAGAATTTTATTGCACAAGGCTTCTTTTTTTGATGTAGGGGAGCAAACGAGAGATATTTGTTGGAAGGAATTCTTATTCCTTGGGCAAAATAATAAAGATAACGTTAATTTTTCTGAACTACCCCCAAAAGATGATGTAAGGGATGTTAAAGTTTGTATGGAAAAACCCATTTCTTGGATTAATAAACTTGAGACTTGGGACAAATACTAACCTAAGTAAATAATAAACGATATCATTATTAGTTTTCAGAAACTACCCCTAAAAGATGATTAGGGGGGTGTTGAAGATCTTGGGTTAATAAACTTGGAATTTGGAACAAACACTAACCTTCATTAATAATGTAGGTTGTTATTAGTTATTAGTTTTTGGGAACTATCCCCAAAATACTATTTATGGGGTGTTCAAGATTTTTGAAGTATTTTATTGCACATAGCTTCTTTTTATGATGTAGGGGAGCACTAAGGAAGGATTTTTGGAAATTCAACCTTTAAAGAGACATTTATTTCTATTAAAACATTTTTACAAAAAAATATAATACGATTAAATAAATTTTCATTGGTTGGTACAATTTTTTTTTCGTTATGGACACCGACTTCGAAAAAGAAAGTTATTTTTCACTTTGTAGTGTTTTTAGTTAGATTTCAGTGTCGGTAGTGTTTGTGGTGTTTTTCACTTTTTAGGTGTACCAATAGCCAATTTGCCTTTTGGCACTTAATTGTTTTTTGTGTATGTTCGCCGATATCTCCGTCAAACAACACTGTGTTTGTAGTTCCAAATCGAGGAACACGTCGTCTTAGTGCCGTAAGATTCTTCAAAAAACCGTTGACACACCTAAAACATCTTCTGGGGGTAATTCTGAAAAACTAATGATGGCAATTTATTATTGCCCAAGGAATAAGATTTTTAACCGACTTTCCAAAAAGGAGGAGGTTCTATGTCTTCTAAATCCTAACTTGAACCGTAGATATTTACGATTCCTTTTATTATTTTCCCATTTATTATTGTTTTAACATTAGCCTAATTTTTTTGTCGCCTTCACTAACTGCACATAATTTAGTTAAATAAAATACGAAATCATGCGAACGAAGTCGCGGGCGGAGTGCTAGTAAATTTATACACCAACACAGCCCAAGACCGTGCACAATGGAGAAAAACGATAAGGAGGGCCGACCCCAACTAAATGGGATAAGGTCGCGACTGATGATGATGATGATTTTAGAGTCAGTATTCAAATTCCACGTTGAATCATATGAGGTTGCTAAGTTTTTCACATTTTTCATCCAATTTATTGCAATACAACTAAGAAACTGTATTATCCAATTATCAGAGGCTGCTTAAAAGCTGTCATGCGAAGTCATGTTAAAGCCATTAATCCCTCACCAAAAGTAAAATCGCCTAAAATCAAGGATGATCGCGTGATTCCCCATAATGTTTTATGTAAATAAGCAGAGAGTGTTACGTTTGACACTTCGTTTAAGTTCCGTGTGTATCCACGGACTTGCCCGTCTTAGCTGCAGGATCAAGGGAAAATTGAAAGGATCAAGAATATAATTACGTGTACATTGACAAGACGTGCTGAACACCATCGAATAATCTGTTGCTACTAAAATTTATTGGATCAGTCTATTGTTCTGGGGGTGGACGCATTTGGTAGTAAGTTGGTAGAGCTAAAATCGAGGTTAAACTATACTAGGTAGATATTAGAATGTTTTTGGATATACCAAAAAAACGATATATTTAAAGACTTAATTACGTAACGTGATCGCTATTATGGCACCAAATCACCAAGCTTGATATGGACGCCCCAAAAAGAAATATTTGTGTTAAACATAAAAGAACTTTCGCGTGTCGCCTGCCTATAAAATTTTGTAATTAATAACCACGACGCCAGTCGCTTATGGTAATACAGGCTATTTTTCTTTACACTAATGCGCGTCTTTGAGTTCAACGTGCTTGAAACAGCACTTTGCAATTTCAGTAGCCCTGAGATGTTATCTCTATCAATTATGGCCCATAAAACGTAATGACTTCATCGTAAATCTTAGCGTACACGACAGAATTATACTTGGTGTTGAATAAATGTGGCCAAATTGCTCGAAGGTATTAATGACTGTTGTCCCGAGCCACCCCGATCTGATCGCTGGTGCGTGAGCAAGAAGGGACACCCTGCCTTTGTCAAGAAATTGTTGTGACCCTCTTAAATTCATAAATGAAGCAGTTGGCCGCACCCCATCAGATATGGCGGAATAAAGCTCACCAATTATAAACAAAGCCTTATCGCTGAACTGAGTTTACAAGCTTGATTCTCGAACAAAGAACATGTTAGAAATTAAACTTGCCTACTAAGTGATGTATGGATTTAGGCTAGCGGCTTAATTAACTCGGCTATTTGCCAAGAGACGATGTTAGTACATGCTTGCCAGACATTATCCGACAGGGGACAGGTGAAGATGATCAGTTCCTTGTCATCTATAAGTCCTCTCGTGGACATAGATTTTTTGCTTGAAACTTTTCGTGTTTCACAATAATGAAGCATTCCGTGATTTACGTAACTGCCTCGCCCCGCAATACCTAGCTTATTTATGAATCAAAAGAATAAAAATGTAATAAAGACGTCTTTATTAGAATTTTATATTTTCAATTGTAAGGTTACCTGACTTGAGGGTCGTATTTTGAATAAATAGCTCATTGAAACGGTGATAAGGCCTACGGTAAAGGGTATCAGGGAAATTGGAAAAAGACAGTTCTTGCAGATATTCGAACCCCTATTTATTTAAGGAGTTGGAATACCTTCGATGGTACTCTTTGAATGTATCTTGCTAGAAGCAATAAATAGTTGAGCGATATAAATCGCACACCTAATATTTATTGTTATACCTATTTATGCTCAATTCAATAACATGGTTATTACTAGAATTGAATAGGTAATGATTAGTAAATACACTTGCCAAAAGTAAGCTTAAAAGAGCTTAGTTCTCACTGAGGTACAAAGGTCATTTGAAATAGAATAGAATATACGAGTACTTTAGTGTACACCAGAAAAATAAATAACACATCTATACATACATACATAAACTCACGTCTTTTTCCCATGGGGGTAGGAAGAAACTACAGAATACCACCTGCTACGATCCTTACATACTTCTTTTGCTTCATTCACATTCATACATCTAGTCATACACACGCGCTGGTTATGAGTACTGCGTACTTGGCCTTTCTGAAGAACATCACAAATATAAGACCTTGATGTCTTTCTAGGGCGTCCCCTGCTAGTCGCCTTTCATTCATCCTTTCAATATGACCAAACCATCTTAACATACTCTTTTAAATTTTATTCACTACATCTTCTTTTAAACCACAACTTTATTTTATTACATCATTCCTCCATCTATCGTTTAAAGTTACACCACACATACTTCGCAAGGAACGCATTTCTACTGTATTAATCCTACTTTCATGTCTTTTTGCCATACCCAACCTTTTTGTTTTTTTTTTTTTTTTGGTGGGAAATCATCCAGTGACTTCTCCCGCTCTGGGTGAAGCGGGAGGGCGTGTCAGACTTTTACTGACTAAAACCCACCCGTGTTCCTTCAGTTGCTTGAGCCAGGGCCGCGAACGCGAAATTAATCCGCGACCCAGACAGGCATCGGCCCTAGCGGACCCCGTCTGTTTTGCTAACATCTCTTTGAGGCGCGCGTGGAACACTACGCGCCGTCGACTCGAGCCTGGTCCTTTTCGGACGGCGAGCTACCCGCTGCTCGCCATCCGCAAGCCCGCGCCTACGGTGGCCGGAAATCGTCTTGCGACGCCCGACGCCCGGGACCTCTCTTGCGGCGGCTGGGGGCGTGAGGGCGTCTCCGTTGCGTCTCCCTCACGCGTTTCGCCTCCTCCTTCGCGAGCATTACTGCTTCGCAGAAGGAGGTGACAGCTTCCCATGCCCTCTCGCTCCGTACCATGGCCTGAACCAGGGCCGGACGCGAGAGGTCACCACCGCCGATCGCCTCCACGAGGACACGGCGGTGCTCCGCCCAAGCGGAGCAGACCTCCACCGTATGCTCCACCGTGGCGTTTCCTCCCGCCTTATCCTGAACAGGAACCTCCCGAAACATCCATGTCCGGTGAGGACCTGCGTCAGGTGGAAGGTGAGGACGCCATGGCGCCTTTCAAGCCACTCCTCAAAGAGGGGACTTATCGCCTCAATTGTGGCGTGCCCAGCGCTGGGTTGCGACAATCGCTCTCTCCATGTCGCCATGAGATCCTGCCGGAGCTCTGACCGCCGAGCCGTAATTTGTCGCGGCAACGGTGTTTCGCCCCGGCGTTTCGCCTCCTCGCACCAGCCATACCCAACCTTCACTTTCATACATAAGTGTAGTCAGCGGCACGCTGTTGTGAACGGCGAGTCGAACCTCTGGAGACATTTATCTTAGTATGGAAACCATCCCATGGCGTACACAAACAACATATAGCAGAATGTAATGATATATGGCTCTGTTTTACTATGGCATTAAATGTAATGGGTATTTCGAAAAAAAAAATATATCGTATACAAGGTGAGTTTTTAAAGTGGACCAAATCCGAAACTATGAGCCAAAGCAACAAACACTGAAAGGAGTCTCGGGACCGTTTTGACGAAAACTAAATCTGCGTCATGGGATTTTTGTAAACTCAATACTCTGCCAGGAATCGAACCCGTAGATTTTTTTTAAATAATCAAGCCGATTATTACACGATCCGATAGTGTCGCTAATAAGACTCAAATTATTCTGCAAAGCAATAACATACGGCAAGGTCAAGGAAATATCTAATTTTTAAGAAAATGTTTTTTTTTTTTTTTTTTTTTAACTATTCTGTACATTTTTCTCCATTGATTTTGAAACAAACAAATATATGCAATAAAAGGTAACATTATTATCTTAAGTTTAAAACTATTTTAGGTCAGATTAACTTTATTTTTGCCACAATTTCCGAATTAGTGATAGTAGCAGTAGGCAGGTACAACTATCAGAAATGAGGCAGATAAGTATGTTTCAGATACATGCTGCCCGCCCAAGTCACTACTGGCTTTTATCAACATGGTCGCTTACACAAAACGAAAAAATATTTTTGTTTCTTGACACCAACGAAAATTAAACAAGGTTTCACCATCCAGTCGGGCCACTTAAGTAAGCACTTAAAATGTCGTAGAGATGAATGGCTCAACTTCAAAGTTGCCTTTAACTTTTGACAGTGGAAAATCTCTATAATTTTTATCTAGGAAGCTAATGGAGACCTCGTTTAAAGCGCTTTTTAATCACATTTTGTCACAGCAAATAATTTCATCAGTAATCTTACAGAATATTTGCGTGGTTGGCTTTATGTGTAAAGTTAGTTAAAAACCTCCGATCTTCGGTATCAATTAATAATGTAGTGTGCAGCTCGCCCAACCTTATATTTGTAACTGCACACACCTTTTATGGGCATTATTACACGAATCGTTGAATCGAACACTTCTCTTTTATTTCGATTACATCACTCTAATACATGGCGACCCTTAGCCAGCAATTAAAATTTTGCAACTTACGTAAAATGCGAAGACGTCAATAGTTGAAGAAATCCTGAAAAATATACTGATAGAAGTTTATGAAGACGGAAAATTTTGAAGAAAGAAACAAAAGAAGATTAAAAAAAAAAAAAGAAAAAAAAAATCAGAATCCAAGAATAAGTTTGAAGCGGTGAAAATATTAAATAAGAAGACAGAAAAGGAACGTTGCTGCCGGGTGCCGGGAGAATGCTCAAGCCTTATGATGAGAGGATATGCAGGGCGCCGGGAGATAAATCGTTCGGGTCCGATGTGGAGCAGCTGGGAGTCAGTTCGAGTCCAGTGCTGAGGAATCCGTTCATCCACACCATGTAAGACGTCGTGACCTACGGAGTCAGTCCGAGTCCAGTGCTGAGGAGTCCGTTCATCCACGCCACGTGACACGTCGTGACCTACATATACGTTGTCAGTACAATACGTACCTACTGCAATGTAAGTTTTGCACTGCAATTTTTTTTTAATATTCTACAATATTCCATAATATTGTAATTAGATCATGTTGTATTATTTTATATTTCGATTTGGGGAATAGGAATGTCCCAACAATTGCAAGATTTGCACGCTAAATTAAAATATTTAAGAGAATATTTAGTGAAACTAGGTCCAGATAGGCGTAGACAAGATTTAGCTTATAAGAAACTAGTAGAAGCAGAAAAAGAATACAGTAAACTGGATTGTATTTTGACTCAGTTGAACCAAGAAATTAAAGAACGCAAGCTAGACAAAGAAACTTGTGAGGTTTTCCAAACATTAATCCATGAGATTCAATCAAATTATCAGAAAATAAAGGGTTTACTGACTTCAGTAGATAATAGTAGTCAAACTAGTTCTAAGGATTTTATAGAACATTCAAATAGTGTTACAAAAATGGCTGAAACGTTCGATATTAAAACTGCAATTTCCCTGTTGCCGATGATGAATGGCCAGGAGCAGGTGACAAATCAGCTTATTGATGGTATCTTACTTTATAGCTCGCTTATCAATGATGCCAGTAAAAGTCAATTGATACAGTTTGTATTAAAAACACGTCTCTCGCCTAGTGCAAAATTGCGTCTTAAAACTACTTACGCAGATATTGAAAGTTTGATAGAAGATATTCGCATTTATTTGTTACCTAAAAAATCGTTTGTAGCATTACAAACACAATTGCTTAAGGTGACTCAAGGCCGTAGGAGCATAGAAAAATTCGGTACAGAGATCGAGGAGTTATTTGTGAATCTCACGATTGCACAGGCTAACGATAAGCGTGATGCCTATGAGGTTTTGCGTCCGCTCAATGAGAAGACTGCAATCAAACGGTTTAGCGATGGTTTGACCGATAAGCGGCTCAGCACCATCATTGCCTCACGACAGTTTGCGTCGTTGTCTGAAGCTATTACGGCTGCGGTAGATGAGCAATCCATGACTGTCCAGCCACAAGACCAGGTTATGCAATTTAGGGCTAACCAAAACTATAAACGTGGAAGCTTTAGAGGTTCTCGAGGCCGAGGAAATAGACAGTTTTATAACAACAATAAAACTTATCATCATAATTATAATAAAAATTATGAAAATAGCACAGGTATAGGAACTTCATACAGTGTAAATCGAGGTAAACACACAGGTGGTCAGCGTCAGCATTTACGCGGACGTCCGGTGCGTTGTCAGCGTGTTCAGCATAACGCGCAACAGTCCAATGTCCAAGACAACTTGCGCAATGATCAGGCAAATAGTCATGAAAACTTAGAATTTTTTCGTACCTAAACCGTACACTCATTCAATTCTTAGTTTTAGTAATTTTTGTATTATTAATTGTCAATTACAAAATAGTAATGTTGATCTTAATTTACTGATTGATAGTGGAGCAAGCTTATGTGTGCTTAAGTATGAATGGTTGTCGCGACATAGGAATTTATTGAATTTAGTAAAACAGGATAAGATAGTTATTAAAGGAATTAGTGGTAATTTAGAATCTATGGGATACATTTATTTAGATATTTTAATTAATAATGAGACTTTTCAACAAAAGTTTCACATTTTTGAACACTTATCTTGCGCCGCAGAAGGTATACTCGGGCAGGATTTTTTTGAGCGCTATAACGCGGTATTAAATTATAAAAATGGAACTCTGAGTTTAGAAACTCGAGATCAGTCTGTTAGTGTTCATGTTAATAGGAATTTGTTTACAATTCCACCTCGTTGCGAAGTAATTAAACACATCCCGACGTCACACAATAATGATTGCGTCATTTTGTCAAAGGAAATTTATAAAGGTGTGTTCACAGCGGGTGTAGTATCGAAGCCACATAATGGACTTATTCCTGTTAGGATTTTAAATACAACTGATAGTTCGGTTAAGATAAATATTTCAGATTTAATTATTAGCTGCCTAGATAATTTTTATGTTTGCAAGTTTGATGACGATAGTATATCTGTGGATAGAGTTCGAACTTTGCTAACTACGTTACAACTACATACTTATTTAAATAAAGAGGAACAAAGAGGCATTGAAAACGTATGTGCCAAATATGCCGATGTTTTCCATTTGCCAGGAGATACGCTCACTACTACAAATTTAATAGAACATTCAATTAAACTAAAGGAAAATGCGTCTCCAGCGTACGTGAAGCCCTATCGATTGCCTAAAGCATTGAAAGGCGAGGTACAACGACAAATAGATGAAATGGTTAAAAACGATATCATTGAAGAGACTATTTCAGAATGGTCAAGCCCAGTTCTATTAGTACCTAAAAAGACAGATAGGTCAGGAGAAAGGAAATGGAGACTTGTAGTGGACTATCGCCAACTCAATAATAGGATACAGGATGATAAATTTCCCTTACCTAACATCACTGAGATTCTAGATTCGTTATCTAACAACATCTATTTTTCAAAATTAGATCTCAGTCAAGGTTACTATCAGCTGTCTTTAGAAGAAAAGTCTAGGAAGTTTACTGCATTTACAACAGACAAGCAGTATCAAATGAAACGATGTCCGATGGGACTTAAGACATCGCCTAGTGCTTTTGCTCGTCTCATGACAATAGCAATGTCTGGTTTAAATTATAAATCATGCTTCTTATATCAAGATGATTGTATTGTCGTAGGAAATTGTCTTGAAACGCACAACAAGAATCTTATAAAAATTTTTGAATGCCTGAGAAGAGTGAATTTGAAACTAAATCCGATGAAGTGTGAATTTTTACGTAAAGAAATCGTTTATTTAGGGCACAAGATCACTTCAGAAGGTATATTTCCCGATCCATCAAAGGTAGAATGCCTGCAAAAGTACCCTGTCCCGCAGAATGTAGATGAAGTGAAGAGATTTGTTGCATTTGCTAACTATTATAGGCGTTTTATTCCAAAGTTTGCCGACATAGCCTATCCATTGAATGCGTTATGTAAGAAAGATGTAGCGTTCGTATGGAGTGATGAATGCGAGCGAGCATTTTACAAGCTAAAACAGATCCTTGTTAGTCCAACTATACTTGACTATCCAGACTTCAGCGATAATAATACTTTTACGTTACAAACTGACGCATCAAAACTAGGTTTAGGCGCCGTGCTGTCTAATAGCAATAGCAAGGTAGTCGCGTACGCCAGCCGTAACTTGAAACCAGCTGAGACACGATACCCTGTGATTGAGTTAGAATTACTTGCTATTGTTTGGGCGGTTCGACATTTTAGACCTTATTTATATGGGAAAAAGTTTTACATAAAAACAGACCATAAGCCGTTGATTTATTTATTTAATATGACCGATCCTTCAAGCCGGTTGACAAAGTTTAGATTATATCTCGAGGAATATGATTTTGAAATCAGCTATGTCCCAGGACGGCAAAACGCAGCTGCAGATGCATTGAGCCGTATACCTATTACATCCAACAGCTTAAAGGATATGAACAAGCATGTAGTATCGGTCATGACAAGAGCACAGACTCGAAGGTTACGTACTGACTGTGACAACAACGACATGACTACTGAGGTATCCTCTACTCCAAGGCCTGATCAACCTAAGGTAGTGGAAATTCTCAAACGACCAATTGACAGCGTTGAATTGATTTTACTTAGCAATAAAAATACATTAAATCAGATAGAAAAATCAAAACATTTCACTAGTGACAATGGTAACTGCAAATTCGTGCCTGAAAAGTCAGCAGTTTTTGTAATTTCTCGATCGTTATCGACCGTAAGTGTGTTAGCGAGAGAATTACAACGTTTTTGCAAGCAAATCAAATTAAACGAGCTCATAATAATTAAGAACAAGCGCAACGAAATTTTTTTAAATAATTTTAAAAAGGAAATGAGTCATTTAAATGATATTCCTAAGCTACTTGTTATTAAAGATGTGACAAGAGTTACTGACAAAGACACGAAAATTGTGATCTTGAATGACTTCCACCTGTTACCCACGAGTGGCCACGCGGGGGTAAACAGAATGTTAAATAATATTAGGAAGTACTATTATTGGCCAGGAATGAGTAATGACGTAACAGAATTCGTAAAGAAGTGTAGAAGTTGTCAGATTCAAAAGCATACCAATAGGCATACGAAGGAACCGATGGTTATCACATCCACGGCATCCACTGCTTTTGAAAGAGTTAGTTTAGATTTAATGGGTCCTTTAGATGTAGATAATTTAAACAATAAGTATATTTTGACATTACAGTGTGATTTAACAAAATACGTCGAAGCTTATCCTTTAGAAAAGAAAGATACTGTTTCTGTAGCTAAGTTATTTGTAAACAATTTTATTCTGAGGTATGGTATCCCTAGAGAGATAATAACAGACCAGGGAACAGAGTTTATGTCATCAGTTTTCACTGAGATTTGCAATTTGTTGCATATTAATAAACTGCATTCAACAGCTTATCATCATGAAACTCTGGGAGGTTTGGAAAATACTCATAAGGTTCTAGGAGCTTATCTTAGAATTCAGTGTGACAATAACAAAACAGATTGGAGCAGTTGGCTTCCATTCTGGTGCTTTTCTTTTAACACTACAATGCATTCTGAGACAAAATACACTCCATTTGAGTTAGTATTTGGAAAAAATTGTAATTTACCATCTAATATAGCACAAAATATATATGCTGATCCTTTATATAATCCAGATTCTTACCCTTTGGAGCTAAAATACAGACTTCAAAGAGCACAAGCAGAAGCTAGAAATAATTTATTATTCAGTAAGGAATTAAGAAAAAATAATTTTGATAAAAATGTAAATCGGTTAATATATAAGAGTGGAGATTTAGTTTTAATCAAAAATCAAGTAGGAAATAAGTTAGATAAAATTTACTTAGGACCATACAGAGTCATTGAAGATGTATCACCAAATGTAAAAATTAAAAAAGATGATAAAGAATATGTAATTCATAAAAATAATACAAAACTGTTTGTAACTTAAAATACTTTGGTTACTTAATTAAGATAAGATGTTTTTTTTTGTATAATGTTATGTTAAAAAGTAAATAATTTTAAAAGTAGTGATGTAAGCTTAGTTTAAGTAAAAAAAAAAAAAAAAAAAAATGCAATAAGTACTTAAATAACAACATTTTTTTTTAAAAAAGGGGAGGTGTAGTGTGCAGCTCGCCCAACCTTATATTTGTAACTGCACACACCTTTTATGGGCATTATTACACGAATCGTTGAATCGAACACTTCTCTTTTATTTCGATTACATCACTCTAATACAATAAGGTAGTCAATGAATTCCTGGTATTTTACGGTAAATTATTCCTGTGACACATTCTTGCTACAGAGCAAGAGAGTAAACGGATTTATATATTGCGTTATAATAAATGAATTATATGACTACGTAGGTATATAGTAGATAATATTCATAATAAAGATTGTTAATATATTATTGTTAATTATGAGTTGATCTATGTATATACCTTTAATTATAATACCTTGCAGCTGAATTAAAGTTGCCGAGAATCGAGAATAATAATATGTGATTGGAGGTGTTTATGTCCAGCAGGGTACTGCTCTAGGCTGACGGTGATATTACTGTTTTTACTAACACTAACAGTGAGTGTCGAGCTACAGATCTTTAAAATTGCTCTAAAGTAGACGTCGGCTTAAAATACACAAAATACAGAAACGCCTTTTAAAGCACGTATCATTGTCTCAATTCAGCAAAATAAATAATAGTTAGGTAGATAGACTTTTGATTCTATTTTTGTCCTATAGATAGCAGTCCAACTAACAATGCTGCTACACACAATTTCTATTTGTAGTTTGAACTTATCAGCTGCCTTTCCTCCATTGTTTGTAGAGATGGCTTCAAATAACAGATGTAGTGATAAATTTAATTACTCGAGAAATACTTCGAAAGGATTTCGGCAGCCTTCTAGGTCCTTTGTTGGAACCTCTTCTCTGAATACTAAGTGAAACTACGACTAACCAATGTTATAAAATCCTATTTGCATGGAAACGAATCTTCATAAAAAAATAGTATTAAAAATTATAAACTTGCTATATTTTTAATTTATGTGTATCGATCGTGCATGGAACTATTCAAATGCAGAACGAAATTGGGTAATAGAAAAGGCATAATTAATAGGCTAAGCTAGTAGGTATATTTTTTTAAAACCATGCTCCAAACTAGGAATTTCTCCTGTATCGTGCGTTTTCACGAACGATAGTTTGAATATTTATAAGCATAATAATGTTGTCACATTATTATGCTTACAAATATTCAAACTCACATACACAAACACCCATACACACAACGTACATACCTACATGCATTATCTATATCAATAAAAGCGAAAGGTGACTCAACTGACTGACTGATCAATCAACGCACAGCCAAAACTACTTCGCCTAGAAGCATGAAATTTGGCAGAAAGGTTCCTCAAATGACGTAGGTGTGCACTAAGAAAGGATTTTTTGGAAATTCCACCGATAAGGGGGTAAAAAGGGGGTTGAAAGTTTGTAAGAAAAATCTAATTCTTCGGCCAAAATTCTTGAAACTTAGCAAAAATAGTATTATTTGTAAATGATAAAGATTGACAGTATTAGTTTTTCGAAACTACCCCCAAATGATGATTTAAGGGGGTGTTGAAGTTTGTATGAAAAAATCTGATTTCTTGGGTCAATAAACATGAAACTTGACATAAATACCAAACTAAATAAACAATAAAGGCTTTCATTGTTAGTTTTCGAAACTACCCCCAAAGCATGATTTAAGGGAAATTATTTTTTTTTGAAGAATCTTAAACAATAAAGGTTATCATTATTAGTCTTTTGAAACAACCCCCGAAGTCCATTTAGGGGTGTTGAAGTTTGTATGGAAAATCTGATTTCTTGGGTAAATAAACATGAAACTTGACATAAATACCAACCTAAATAAACAATAAAGGTTGTCATTATTAGTTTTACTTATCTACTCCCAAAATACGATTTAGGGGATGTTAAAGTTTTTTTGAAGAATCTTGTTTGTTTGGTTAATATATATGAAACGTGGCACAAATACCAACCTAAGGAAAAAATAAAGGTTGTCATTATAAGTTTTTCGAAACTAACTCAAGCTAAGAATCTTACTGGACAGGGTTTCGTTTTTGACGTGGGGTTCTAGGGGAGCACTATGGCGCAATTTTGCGGCCATTCAACCTTTAAGGAGCTGAAAACGGTAAAAATTTGTTTGTATGTAAAATCAAATTCCTTGGGGATAAGGTTGATACTCAAAATTTACATAAAACATTTTTAAAACTCTCTCCCAGATAGGGTTAGGGGTTTTAAAGTTTTTTTTGAGGAATCTCACTGCGCAATCTGACTAACATAAACGATAAATAAAAAAGAGAAGAAAAGAGTGAATAGCATATTTAGGTTTTTCAAAACTCGACCCTCAGCGGGGCAAAAAGTGGTTGATAAGTTTTTAAGGGAGGATTTTACTTTGTGGCGGTAACCTAAAGTTTATTATTCTTTAAGTCAAATAACGAATCGTCCCATTCCAATAAACCCTGTTTATCTAAGATACCCAGTTTTTATTGTTTTAATAATAGAAAATTTTTGGTCGCCTTCACTAACTGCATATAAGAAAATCATTTATAGCATAAACGAAATCACGCGAACGAAGTCGCGGGCGGAGTGCTAGTATTGATATATTATACTCCTACCTACCACCCTAGAAATGAAAATACGGCCTTCATACGGCTATGCATCATTTTAACTAAAACAACAATGGCAAAAGGCTTATTTTTTTTTGGATGGAAAATCATCCAATGACTTCTCACGCTCTGGTTAAAGCGGCAGGGCGTGTCGTGTTCCTTCAGTTGCTTGAGCAAAGGCCGAGGTAACTCTTTTTCAAATCTACTTTTTTATCCGCGACCATGGAAAAAGGTTTCAGAATTGAGCAGTTCGATTAAGTGTTAAGTTTGACATGTTTCAGACTAAAATACAGTTTGACAAATACTCAATTTCAAATTCTTCATTCAGAAATCGGGGGTAAGTTTCAAAGACAAAGACAAAGACAAAGATATTTTATTTCAACTAGGCCACAAAGCGGCACTTTTGAACGTTAGAATACATTAAAATTTACAGGGAATAAAAATTGATTCTACCGTGCATTCGGAAAGTAGCTTGTTATGGAGAAGAACGCACAAGAAACTCCATACTTACTCTTTTAAAAAAATATATGTTTTTTTTACAAAATTTAGGTACATAAGTACATACATTAATAAATTTATATGTGTGAGGACAATGCACCCAGAATCACTACATACTATACTACGTACAAAGTATTAAAAGTACTCACACATGTACTGTGCAGTTACATAATAAGCACTAGAAAAACACTAGCATCCGAAGCAGTTAAGTTAAGACCAATCCCAACTGACGGCGCCCGTTCACGAACATGACGCATGAATCGGCACCACCCAGCTCAACCATCATGAAGGGAACCGAATGATCCAACACACACGCCACCATCAGAGAGACATTTGAGAGAGCATGACACACTCAACTGCCAGGGCAAACACAAGTCAACGAACGACACCAAGGTACAGCAAATGGTAGATTTACAGTTGGGTTTTTAACCAAGTAAGGAAACAGCTAAAAGTCAAACACGCCTGGAAACGTAGGAAACTTCTAATTACCACGCCATTGTTAACAACAATTACTAAATTAGCATATTAACGTACTAACATAATCATAACGCCCACCGAACATTTTTCAAACTACCTTCCTTCCAGCGTTTTTACAAAGAATTTAAGAAAATATACTCCAATTGCTTCCGCAGGTAATTACTATGAAAATTGCTTTCGGTGGCCCGCTAACGTCTTAATAAGCTCTTTGATTATATTAGATGACACTTTTATTCAGTCTTTAAAATGGGCAAATATTTTCGACCTTTTGGTAAAATGCGTAGGCAGAAAGTCAAGAATAATTACGCTTATACAAACTTTCGAAGAACTTGTGATCCTTGTTTAAAAATAAGTTTTTTTGTAAGACATCAATGTCTTTAAAAGCCAATTTGGAGATATTGGGAGACCAAATATCTGCTTACAAAGACGCCTGATATTTAGTTTCTTGCAAAATATTCGGGTGATACTCAAGTTTCATTCGAGGAGCGATGAATGTAAAAAAAAATATTCATTTAAAAATCTTTCTTTAGAACAAGCTTTTTTCGTTTTTCTCAGCAAACCAATTTGATACCCATGTCATGGCAGTGCACGAAAAATAACTGGACCACCATCTTGGGCCGTCCGCCATATTGGATTTAGGATGTAAAATTTCATGTTAATCGGTGGACGATAACTGCTTTAAAATGCCGAACACACTTACATACATACATTGCAAGTTAAATAAAAGCTTGTAAAAATGCAGATGGATGAAGAGGAAGGTAAAGGTCAAATAAAAGTTAGTTGGACTGTGTGAGGTGTGATATGAAAGAAAAGGGAGTCAGTGTTATTGATTGTGTAGATTTTTTAAACAACACGAACAACACGACAGCGAGTGATAGCGTGACGTGACGGTTGACAGGGCGGTATGGAAAAAAATACGTGTTAAACCGACGGCAAGTAACATGTGACAAAGGCAGGAAGACGTAGTTGAAAGTTTCTTTCAATGGACCAAAAACCAAAATTTGGGACCAATGACTCGATGATTGGCTGCATTATCAATTCGTGTCTAAATTTATCCGTACCAGATAACTCTACAGCAAACTCCTCAACCTAATTTGAGCTGGTCGGATCAAAAATGCATTCCAGAAATTCTTGCAAAAAGAAGGCAATAATCCTAATAAAAACCCTTCGTGGAATACCCGAAGGGTTGGGCAGTGGTATTTATTTTCTTCTTTATCACACAACATTACATTATATATTGGTTACACCAAAATTTCTCGTTCGATAATATCGAAGGAGAAATTTTGGTTGGTTATAATAAAGTGTTTTTGGCAGTTATTTTGAGACAGATGAATCCTACATACTAAAAACCTAGAATTATTTATATTATAGCTGACCCGGCAAACTTTGTTTTGCCATTAAAACACCAAACATTCACCTACCCTACTCTACCCTACCTACAAAGGTAAGGTTTAAACTTTTTTTTTTCTATTTTTTTTTTATAAGAACCTTCTAACAATAAAAAATACAACAAAAAAAATAAGCGAAATCGGTCCAGCCGTTCACGCGTGATGCCGTGACCAAGGGAAATAGGGATTCATTTATATATATATAGATTACTACCTTCTGCCAGCGGCTTCGCCTGCGTGAATGTCGAAAATTAGCCCAAGAAAACATATTCCCGGATTAAATAGTATGCTAATCCTGACTATAGTCTATCTCATCATCTGCCTAGCCTTTTCCCAACTATGTTGGGGTCGGCTTCCAGTCTAACCGGATTCAGCTGAGTACCAGTGTTTTACATGGAGCGACTGCCTATCTGACCTCCACAACCCAGTAACTGGGTGATACGGTAGGTACCCCTTGGCTAGACTGGTGTCAGATTTCAAGCTTCTGACTACTCGTAACGACTGTCAAAGATCTTCAAATGACAGCCGGGACCAACGGCTTAACGTGCTTTTCCGAGGCACGGAGGAAACTCGGTATGTTGAAATGGTCATCCATCCACGGCCCGACCTCGTCAAGCGTTGCTTAACCTTAAGATCGACCCGTGCGGCTGTTATTATTTAGCCACGAGCTCCTCTACTATAGTCTATCTCTGTGCCAAATTTCATCCAGATTCATGCAGCCGTTTGAGCGTGAAGAAGTAACAAACATACAAACACACTCAGAGACTTTCGCCTTCATAATATTAAGAGTGATGATTTGGCTTTACAAAACTATCGGAGAAGGCATAACCAGAGATAAATTATTATTAGGTGTTCAAAAAATTGTATCTGCCGAAAATAGGACCCTGTATATTGGGGATAGTGCCACCTAAACCGAAATAACATGTTTACTGTACTATTTGTCCAAACCTAAAGCCTTAAATGTGTCGTGTCTGAGCCTAGGCCCTACAGCAAACATTTTGTAATAAAAAACTATGCTTAGGTGTACCTTTGTTTATCGCATGTGAATACTTGATAGATAATTTTGTTAGGGACGTCTACGTCTATATAAGGATCTACTTAAGTACCAAAAAAGTTTAAAATTTAGTTTAAGTTTGGTATGGATGGCCACGTAAATTATGCAAAGCTGTCGACATTCCACACTCGGAGCTGCCACCAACCAACTTGGCTAGCTACCATTTTTCCACGAATGCAAAAACCACAAGTTTGAATTTTATTCAGAGATCAGATAGACAAATATTTTTCTAAATGCTTTGAAAGAATTTCTACCCACAAGACTCTGAAGCTGTCTAATAAGCTGTTCCATCTGAAATCTTTGTCAAATTAGCCAAATTGACTTACAAAAAAGGTTATGACAGAAACTCAACTTGCCTACTAACGAATAGGCAAGATACTTACCTAGCTACTGTGCAAAGTAAATGTAGCCAATGAAAACCAAATGAACATTACTCTACCTAAACCCAGAGAGTCAGCACGCGCCGTTAGGCTCCATCAAGAGGAGGCACTACCGTATATGTTCCTTTACTTAGGCACCGAAGACCACTTATTACTTAATTTACAAGTTAAAGGGCCACCGCCTCGCACAAAGGAAAAATGGGTTATATAAAAGCACTGCGCACCTATTACGTTTTGAAGGCTTTCAGCCGTTATGCCGCCTTCATGTAAAATAATATGTTTATGAGGCAAATTGTACGAGATCGTTTCAGTCGACCTTATTTTTGCCTGAATAAGTACGTTATTAAGGACTTTATTTAAAAGCTAGCCTTCAAAGTGTAGGCTCAATGCGGATATACTCGTATATACCCCTTTTGTTTTGTATTTCCAATTTTGTTACATTTTTTGTTTGCTAGCTGTTTGAGTTTCCATGTGTGCTGATTACTCCAATTATGCTTTTGCCCCCTTGTGTTCGTAGGAAGGATATTTTCGGCAGTTAGTAGCTTCGCATGTTGTCTCCTTAAACAAAAACAAGGCCAGATTTCAAAGCTGGAATTAACATACATACTCGTAGACAATCAAAGTTTCGAAGCAAATAATATTGTATATCGTCCTACTTCTTGGAATGATCTTGGGTCCAAAATCCACAAAACTTTTCAAATATCTATATCGAAACATGAAACCCAAAGTAAACTCACAAAACCAAAAGTTCTACATCTGTCGTCCCTTCCTAAAATGTACCGTAATTTTATCACTTAAAGCGTACCTATCCAGTCTAATAGAATAATGTAAGTACATGATATACCTGTTGCTTCAGTATGGCTGCCAAAGTTACGCCTTTGAGTTAAAAGCCAAAGCTTATGTAAGTTGTTACTTACATAATGCAGACAGGGAACAGGTGTCGCCTAACTGTTGTTACAAACCTAGCAAGCCGGAATTAATTTGAGCCTTGTACTAATCTGTTGATTGTAATTTGTAACTATCTTTGACAGCGATAGAGTTGGGGTAGCTGGTGTCCGTATTTTAACCTTAAATGTTATTTTTAATTAAGTCCTGTCCAACTCCAAAGACAAAGTAATCCTTCCGCTCTTTACACTTGCCCTACAAGTAAGTGAGTGCTGTTGTTCCCTCACGCAATATCTATCTCATCTCAGCATCTTCGCCTAAATCTTACATGGTATGGCTTTGTTTTTTTTTTTCTTTCAGTATAAGGTTAGAATTACTTTTTCGTTTATCTTGGTCATCTAAATGTTAGACTTTAACTTGCGGGCTAAACTAGCCCCAAATCTGACATTTAGTCTTACCAAGCGCTCTTGTATTTCACACAGAATATCAGTATTTCCAGAATCGTTTTTACGGATCCGTCGCTACTGGAGTTGATGTTCACACCGCATTTACAGACGGATCCTTCGCTATTGGGGGTAATGTTCACAACAACCAACTTTCTACAAGGATAAAACCCCGATAAAACGGATCTGTATTTTAATACTGTTGTGTGTGTGAACTCGCTTAAACAAAACTACCTACGCCGTTGACGAATAAAAACGTATACGATAAGTGGACCTGTAAAACGGACTGCTGTATATTTTGTCGGATCGGTATTTTTTACTGGATTCGAAATACTGTCAAGTGTGTGAACTCGGTCATACAACTACAGACGTCAGCGCCGAATAAAAATTTATACGATAAAGCGGACCTGTAATACGGACCTCTATGTGAACGAGCACTTACCGTATTGTGGCCGTAATATAGGGAGATCCTCTACGTAATATACTGGTATTCAGGTGTTCCTGGTTTGACAGAAAGCCAATTCCACCATAGGCAGAAGATGTTCTTTTGATTATCTTTACTATTAAAACTTGATATTTTTTTGTTCTCCTATCATTTTCAGTAATTTTTCACCATTTGTTAATATGTATCATAGTTACACCCTAAAATCAAAAAGTCAACCCATATACAGGGTGTGTTTGAAACTGGGTGTGGATGGCCAAATGCGAAACTATGAGGAATAGCGGAAAACACTCAAAGGAGTCACAAGGCCGATATTGATGTTAACTAAATTGGATGCATCATTGGATTTTTGAAAATTCAACATTCCTAGCTAGGAATCGAACCTATTGGTTTTGAAAAAAACACATGCTGTATTATTACACCATTCGATAGTGTTGCTAATAGTAATCAAATTCTGGAAAGTAATGGCATATGGCAAACTTAAGGAAAAATTATTTTTTTACAAAATAGTTATTTTTCTTATGTTAAGTACCTCCCTATTAAACCCTTCGTGATGAAATGATGATCATTATTTACAAGAAATAGCCGAATTCGACAATTCAAGCATTGTACTACATTTAGAATTACAATAATTTTGATTCCGTTTAGAATATTCTCCAAAGACTTTATCATGTCATCAACTGCATTAGACTCATCATATGCTTAGATTTCATACAAAATAATATATTTTGTTCTAAAAAAATTCTAAAATAAGCCTTTTCCTTAAGTTTGCCATATGTCATTACTTCCAAGAATTTGATCCTTATTAGCGACACTGTCGAATGGTGTATATTTTTTAATACAGCATGTGAATATTTTTTTTAAATGTTGATTTTTTCTAAAATCCAATGACGCAGTTTTAGTTTTCATTTAGGCCTATTTAATGAAAACTAAATTTCATTAAAATCGGCCTCGTGACTCTTTTGAGGATTTTCCGCCATTCCTTATAGTTTCGGATTTGGCCATCCACGCAAAACTCACCATGTATACCTACCTATACACAGAAATTGAAGCGTCAATAACTTCATCTTCCGAAAATCATCTGAAATATCCTCAAGACATCCAACGACCCACGTCGTAACGAACTTTCCGCATCGCCCCTAGGAATACCGAACTACTCAACTATGCATATAAATCCATACAGTGAAACTAGTTACCAAGGAAGTTTATCACAATAGTTAGAAGGGTCATTCAATTTCCTTCAGTTGACAATGCCTGAACGAAAGGGTACAAATAACCCTAAGTAAACTGGGTTCCCTTAACCCTCTCTGTGCTGGGATTCTGTTTTTAAAGAGACTTTTTTGCGGTAGGTTCGAAAGACTTGTGTTATAAATAGGTTGATTTCTTATTTGGCAATGAGTATTATTAACGACTTCAAAAAAAAAGGAGGTAGTCAATTCGATACGTCTGTTATATGTAATATTGTTAGAACTGCACAATATTCACATAATTATGTTATTCTATGTGGACTTAAAACACATGTGCCAAATTTAGTAAGGGTCGAAAAATTATGAAAACAGGAGGTAACAAACGTCGGTGTCTTTTCCGCAACTTTTTAATGTTTTGCTTTTGAAGTCGGTTTACTTTTTTGTCAAAAAGTGTTCAGATTTGTAACTCTTGTACATAAATACTAGAAATAAAGATATTTTCTTTAAATAAGACTATCTGCTTAGGTGTTTTCAGGAATGACGCCGTGATATAAATTTCTGACAAACTTTAACAAATTATTCGAAAGTTGTAAGCCGTTAATTGTAATTTTATACTTTTTATTGTTTTAAAGCCTGAAATAAATGAATATTATATATTTATTATACTGAACTGAACTTAAATCTTGTTTGTTTGTATGTTTGTAGGCGGCAATCTCTGGAAGTCGTAGCCTATATGCTATTCCAGACTATAATCTATCTATGTGCCAAATTTTATCCAGACCCGTTTAGCCGTTCTGAAGTGATTGAGTAACAAACATACATACATCCATCAGAACTTCTAACTTCTACCAGCGGCTTCACCCGCGTGAATGTAGAAAATTATCCCAAGAGAACATATTCCCGGGTGTAAAAGTATCCTATGTGTCTGTCCCGCACTATAGTCTATTTCTGTGCCGAATTTCATCCAGATCCATCCAGCTGTTTGAGCGTGAAGAAGTAACAAACATACAAACACACACTCACAAACTTTTGGCTTTATAATATTAGTTTGAAGTGTGATGATGTGATAAGTAAGATTAGTAACAGTTTAAAGCCCATTTATCTCTTGTTAAATCTTTACCTTTGATAAACAGGTAAGCCACGGGCAATTAAAGTAATCACAACTATTCCACTCTACTATAATTAATTTAAACAAATAGAGTTGAGTTAAATTAATACTACTTGGAATAATTAACTCCCAAATGAAATTAGAAGTCCTCCCAATATTAATAAATACAATAAAAAATCGGCCAAGTGCGTGTCGGATTTCACATATTTAGGGTTCCGTTCCAAATATAACATATATTGATATTTGTTAGTAAAATAGAGGTATTATTAAAGATTATCACCATATTTCAAGTTTATAATTCAATGGGAAGTTAAAAAATTCTTCGGAACAAAATTGTGTGACAGACGACGGACAGACGGACACGTGAGTGACAGCAATAGGGACCCTTTGGACCCTTCGGGTACGGAACCCTAAAAAGAAGTTCTTTACCCGACAGAAGCTCTTTGAAGATTTCCTTAATCACATTAACGGAATGTATTTCACGTATTTTTGCTAACTTTCAAAAGATTTTGATTTAATATTCGAAGGCTTTGGTTTTTCCTTCTTTTTTTTTTAAATGATCGTTTGTTACTGGGAATTGACTGTTATTATTTTCTTTTACAAACAAAGGCTTGTGAATGAACAGTCTTCTCAGAAATGAAGTCTTTTATGTCTAATGTAGATAAACTTCAGAGCCATTACCTGAAATATTTTCAATGTATTGAAAGATATTTACTTACAGGAATTTTACAAGTAAATAAAGCTTTATAAGTATGATCAAATGTAAGAATGTTATCAATAAGATTTTACCAATAGAGACGTCATACTCATTATAAAGAAATAAAAACATGGTGATATTTTACTTTGGCTACCTACATAGGTCGTATGGAACTTGTATCTTTATTTCTATCACTGAGTATGTTAAAAGATCACATAGATATAAATAGGACCCCGTTGTCAGAAAGGATTTAAACATACTGTTCAAACGTACGTTCTTGTCGCGGCCAGATGCAGGATGGACTGAGTTCACTCAAGCTGATTTAATGCCGGAGGCATTCTCTACCAGTCAACCTCCTGGTTGACTGGTAGAGAATGCCTCCGGCAGGACTGGTGGAGAGATAACATGGCAGGTGCATAAAAGATATTAAAGTAAAATGGGTACAAAATTATAATATACCTATAGCTAAAATAAATATACATAATTATATATTTATTTGTGTCATAGGAGTGAGTTGGAATCCAGGCAGGCGCTTTACCTTGTGTAAATTATTTCATCACCACTGATCTTAAAACGGTGAAGGAAAACATCGTGAGAAAACCGGCATGTCCTAGACCCAAAAATTCGAAAACACGTGACCCGCACTGGGCCTGCGTGGTGGATTAAGGCTCATTACCTCTCTCACAGAGACGATGCCTGTGTCCCAGCAGTGGGAAAATTATAAGGCTGATGATATATTTACTATAATAAATACCTAAATATATATAAAGTAATAGAAATACGTTTTATTAAAACGACTGTGCTAATCGTGTAGAAAATAATGCCGCAACTTACGCTTAAATGCGTATATACTGACTAGTGGCCGTCCTGATATCGAGAGGCACTAGCATTCCAGATAAGAATGGACTGAATATGAATGGAAGAATTAATAAAATCAGAAGTATGAGAAGGACGAAGCAAGAGAAGATTATTAGACGAACGCAGATTCCTAGCGTGTGAAGTATCTACATAGATATTGAAAGTGAGATACGAGATAAGAAGGTTGTAATTAGGAGTACCATTTTTTTTCTAAAATTATCTAATATGTAGCCATACATAGCTCAGAAATGAAGTTGTTGAAATAATAGCAAAAGATACAAATACAATTACACCCGAAGAATTAGTAACATAGGTAGCATAATAGGTGCCTACCTAGCAACACAATACGAAAACACAGATAGTAGATAACCCTAAATCCCAACTAAGTTTATCTACTGCAAACACAAGGTACCTATGTAAATCTAAGCCGACAGTCTTTAATATTCTATACACCGACCCTATGTTGTTCCGACACCGACGCCGTTCGGTCGGTACCAAATAATTGGATCAACTACAATTTTATTAACCACTAAATTGTATAACTAGTTGGTAAACACATTCGCTAACATGGGTTAACTAAGTGGATTACTTGTTATAATATATGTCGCAGCTATACTGTTAGAATTAATAGGGTTAAGTTATTTAATATTGTCAATCGATGATATAACTTACTGGTGAAAACTAGAGAGATAATATTTTTGATAAATAATCACCTCAACCATCTAATAAAGAAAGAAAAAAATATTTGCGCAAGCATTGTGACTTAAAATCAAAATCAAATAGTTTAATTCAAATAAACCTTATAGCTACTTTTGAATTGTAAAACAAAAAATTGAACTAGTTGCACATTCGCTAGCGTCAGTAGGTCTCTAAGGAGAAGAATGAGCAAGAAACTCTACGGACACTCTTTTCCATCAGTTTTAATTACAATTATTTGGTTACATCATTCTTGTTGGAAAAATACATATGTAAGAACGATGTAAAAAGACGTGCGCTTAAAAGCTTCTAGAGTAAAACAAACAATTCAAAAATAAAATAAGTGTGTAATTAAAAGCAGGCTGATGTAGTAAAGACCAATCTCAACTGATGGCGCCCGTTCACGAAGTCATGACGCATGGATTGGCACCACTCAGCTCAACCATCATGAAGGTAACCGAATGACCGAACATATGTACTACCATCAGAGAGACATTTGAGAGAGAATTACACACTCAACTGCCAGGGCACACACAAGTCAACGAACGACACTTAGTAGGTACTTACACGCCCGCTAACTTATAAAGACTGTCCCATCATTATCATCTGTCCGACATTATCCCAATTTATTTGAGGACGACGAACGTTGTATTCTTCCATACCTTTTTTTTTCGGTGGGAAGACATCCAATGACTTATCCTGCTCAGGGTTAAGCGGGAGGACGTGTCAGAGTTTTACTGACTAAAATCCACTCGTGTTCCTTCAGATGCTTGAGCCAGGGCCGCAGTAACTCTTTTCCAAATTTATCCGCGACCATTCTTCCATACCTGAGTTTTTATTTGCCGACATTTCAATAGTGACTTCCTTTCTATATCTACATAATCATCTTTTACGCAATCCATCCTATGGTCTTCCACCGCTCATAACCACAATTATACAAAAAAAAATACATAAGATACGTGTCTCATTCCTATATATTACATGACAACATACCATGACAACCGATTTTCACATAATTTCTTGGTCATCGGTATCTATTTAACCCCCGACGAAAAAAGAGAACTCATCTCGACGACGCGATAACCCATTTTAATAAAATTTATTGTTCAGGTAATCCGTAGAACTACTTCTGACTGCAGGAGCCTTTATAAAGTATCAATCTCACCTCGCCCTCTCGCAATAATTTAGGTAATCACATCAATACCATATTGACAATACACCTGCAACACAGACAAGAGGAATATAAATCAAGTCAATCGTATGCTAAGACACGGCTTAGCTCTTAATTATTAGCATATGTTAATGAAGTGACAAGCTTATTATCACATTAAGGAATCAATGTTTGATTGTTGACTGTGCTTAAATTACTGTGCAGCTGTTGTCAATTAAGAGGCAATGCGATCGAATATCCTAAGTAAAAATTCATAATTCGTCGCCGATTTCCTCCTCCATTATTGGACCAATTTAAAAGATATTCTATTAACTGAAAAACTTAAATGATTAATTATCTTTAGAAGCCCTAGAACCCTCAAAAGATGCTCAAAATTGCGCTGTCAACAGAGGTCTGCCTAGTGTACCAATTTGACAACTATAAATGAAAAAAGAAAAACATAGAAGCACAACGTATATCTTTATTATAAAATTTATGGCATAACTTTAATAATTGTCCAATATAGGAGAAGGAAATAGATGAGGGCCAAACCTCAAACTATGACTTTTTACCAAGGAAATGCAGTCGGAGCTGTCCGCATTTCCTCTTAATTGTGTTTTTGTAGCTCTTCTATCTAAGGTTCACTGGTAGTTTTCATTACTTCCTTAGTACTCTGTCTGTCAGTCTGTATGTTCCTATGGGACAATTTTCGCGGGTGAAGCCGCTTGCAAAAGTTAGTTATTTTGTTTTGTTAGTTATTATGTTATGTTTATTATTTTTCCACTGCTCGGCCACATGCCTCTTCTTTATGAGAGGGAGAGGAAAAACATGTTTGCCAGGGTGGGATATACAGTTACTGAGTTGCAAGTTCTTTGTGATTATTATCAGACCCTCTGATATTCAGACCGGCCCTGCCATTATTTTAAATTTATTTCATTTTTTTTTTCAGCGTAATCTCTGACCCATTTTCGTTTTTTTCATATACATCAGATAAAACTTTTCATTAGAAAGAGCTAAAATTCCTATAACAACATTTTCATAAATACTGTCATGTAGAAAAAGTTTTTGCTCATGTTCCAAGATAACAATATTTTAGCGATGAACGTAACAAGTAGCGCCATCTGTTACCACTTTCAGTAAAACATCGCGAACCTCGCCACATTTTACATCACAGATTGTCCCGTCCGATAAAAAATAATTGTTTACTGAAAATATCTTAAACACGAACCTTTGACATCTCATTTTTTGTAGAAAGATTAATGTGTTTTGTGTTAATGATAGACTGTGCTAACATGGCTTGTACTTGAGTCTAGACAATTTAATTGACTATCCGACGGCTGACCGTCGGCCAACGTCGGTATCGGCAAACTTTAGTCTTTAACTATCAATCAACTTGTCAACAAGCCACGCAGGACTTGTTTGAGCTGCGATTTTCCTATTATAAGATTTTCTGGACTGGCTGTCTTTTCGGTGGCAGCAAACTTGGAAAAATACATAAAGTTAGGTGTATAAATAAGTTCCTGTAAACGTAGATACCACCACTAGGTAGATCGATGACCTGGTGAAGGTAGCGGGGATCCGATGCATGCGGGACCAGTCAATGTGGCGACGCTTGGGGGAGGTCTATGTCCAGCATTGGAAGTCTTTCGGCTGATATGAGGATGATGGAACGGAGATATTTCACCTTAGAAAATGGTTTGATAAACTTGTGTTCGCCATCTCTGCCAGCTCACTAAAGACTTCTGAAGATAGGCGCGACACAACCGTGCGACAACGATGCGACGATCATTTTATATAGAAACTTGCTTGCGCCTCGGCCGTGTGGAAGTCGAAAATTATCCCGAGGGAACATATTCCCAGGATAAAAAGTATCATATGTGCTATTCCTGACTATAATCCAACTTTGTGCCAAATTTCATCTAGAAACTAGAGTAATTTCTTTTAATACACATTGTTACATCGTCGTCGCATTGGCACGTCGCGACTGTCTGTCTGCACGACCCTTAAAGCTTTTTAAACAGCACATTACGTAAACAATAATTTTATTTATTTGTAATAGCGATAGCACCAGATCAACAAGAGCCTTTGATATAGGTAGCAATCGATAAGATTCTAAAGAACCTATAAGCTCTCCTAGTACAGAATACGATCAATATTATCGAATAGACTCTTAATTATTTAGGGACTCCACTCTTTAATTGAAAAGGGTGTTCGCCCCAGTACTTCTGTGAAATGGAAAAATGTAATTAATTCTATTGGACGTGTACGAATGTGTTTTTCAAATAATATAATCAGATTGAATGTAAATGGAAGAAAGAATTGGATTGGATTTGAATTGGTCATCAACATTATGGACGACTTGATTTTTCCCGTTGTCCATTCCTCAGGAAATGAGCCTTTTCCTGGGCAAAGTATACTCCGAAACCTTGCGTAATTTTCAGATCAGTACTTCCAGAGAGACTTTATATAAATAACATATAAACCAACACTTCTCAAGCAGTCTGATGCAATTGGAGTCATTAAATGTGATTTAAAGACTGCTTGAAAAATGGTTTTAGTGGGAACTTTTTAGGCGTCTTTCATATTTATAATGCAAAACCCAGCATCCTGCTATAGAGCAGTGGTGGCCCAGTGGTACCTAACGGCGGTGACTTACAAGTTGTACGTCGTGGGTTCGAGCCCAGGTAGGTGATTTACTTTGTATACATTATTTTATCACTACTGCTCTCAAAAGGGTGAAGGAAAACATCGCGAGGAAACCGGCACGTCGCATAACCAAAAATTCGAAGACATATGTGACATCCACCAACCCCCACTGGGCCGGCGTGACGGATTACGACCCATTTCCCTCTCACAGAGAGGAGTCCTGTGTCCCAGCAGTGGGAACATTAAAAAAGACAGATGATGATGATGATGACATCAAAAGCAGTTCATCCGTTTAGGAGCTAAGATGCCACAGACGGATACACAAATACACAGGTACACACGTCAAACTTATAACACCCCTCTTTTTCCGTCGGGGGTTAAAAAGACAAAGAAGGAAACTTATAATAGAGGGTACCTTCTAACCACGATCAAATTTTATCGTGAGGAAACCTACATTCTAAATGGCTGAACACAAAACATTTTAGTCTGCTGTTAGTCGAGGTGCCAATGCCAGTACTAAACATTGAGAACAGCTTTGAGGATCTGAAAGCAAGATTCAACTTCACATCGTTAGCTTTCTAAGTAGTTGTTTGTTTACTAATTACTTAATAGTAGTTAGTATCTATGCTCGTGCCTTCTCTGTATGAGAAGAGGCTTGCAGTGTAAAAGTTACTGGCTGGTATAATTATATATAGGTACCTAGAGCAAACACAGCCGACAATAATAATTAGTCTAAAATGTTCTTTATTTAAAAATATACTAAAATAGTTGTAAAAATAAACATAATTTCTTTGAAGCCATCTTGAAACAGTCAATTAGAAAACTGATAAACAAAGTTCATGGTAGATCAAAAACTAAACACAAACTTCATCTGAAACTCAATTAATTTCAAACAAAGAACGACAAAACGGCTCTGAAAGTATGGCCGTCTTAAAACAATACACAAACAAAAAGCGTTGGTTATATTATAATATGCATTCGTGCCAACAACCGGCGGAACGTAATATTCAATATCAACGTGAATTTCAATAGAGTGTCCTCCACGAGAAAATTGGAGGAAAATCTGAATATTCCTCGCCAATTTAGAAAAAAATATGTTAATCTATTCCCGGAGAGACGGTGACTATTTTCATAAATTGATTGCTTCTAGCCAATATCAAAAGAATTGTAATATTGAATTATCGACTGTAGAGCTTCGTAATGAGTAACAAGCCAACCACTTTAGATTTTCTGTCATTCTCGACCATTAAGAGAAGAATTTCACAACTGCTGCAATGGGAAATAAAAAACAACGTACGGCGATGCGCCATCGATACATGGTGGACATCCCAGTTTTGGGAACACTTTTATTATGCGTACAGTTAAGATGTGGAATTTCCTGCCGGAGTCTGTGTTTCCCGATAGCTACAATCTAGGGGTATTTAAGTCAAAAGTGAATAGGTTATTTCTAGGCAAGCGTGTTCCACCGTCGACCACATCATCGCTTACCATCAGGTGAGATAGTGGTCAAGCTAAAGCCTAAAGATAATTTAAAAAAATTGTTTTGTAATATAAATTATATAATTGCTATTCTCACTCTCTAAAATGATTAAATAACTATCTTTTCCCCGCGGGTTTGCCGGCACCCCAAACTTTATTCTACAAGAACCTTGCATTACCTGGGATAAATAATTAAACCAATCAAAAAACCCGCTTCTCTAGCGCTTCGCTTTTTACGAAGTCGGGTTTTTTGATTTGTTTAATTAACTTTTTTTATTTATAACTTTATAGTTATTTTTTTTTAGAATTAGGTAGGTACATTTAAACGTACAAGTGTTATATATATTTTTGAAATTACCTCTTAAAACCCTCTATTTTGATACCCCACGATGGTTACGGATGAAAAAAAATATTGTGCCCGACAATATGGCGCCCGAAAGCCGCCATTTTTTTATTTGCCCATTTTAATGTAGCCAGTGACACTCGCAAGGTTAAGACGAATCGATTCACGTAAGAATCTTCAAAATCTGCCTACGCATTTGGTCTCTAGAACGCCACATAGGAACAAACATATATACATAGACTGATAAACACATTACTCTCCTTCGGCAGTCGGGTAAAAAACTTACACCCTCTCAGAAATATGGCCACGGTGGCCAATTCTAACAGAGATTAGCCAAATACACAGGCGATATTATAGTATACAAGTATGCTGTGGCACTCAACGACAATTTAGCTTTCAATCCGTGGAAGCATTTTCGAAATCCAAATCCGTAACAAACATATATCCTACCCTACCATCAGGTGAGATTTTGGTCAAGTGCGAGCCTGTCTATAAAAAAAATATATATATTAAAATGAAAGTTTGTGAGGATGGATGGATGGATAAATGGAGGGATGTTTGTTACACTTTCACGCAAAAACTAACTGAACGAATTTTGATGAAACTTTACAGAAATATAGCTTATTCATTAGAATAACACATGGCTATAATTTACAAAGATACTAGCTTCTTCCAGCGGCTTTACTCGCGTGAAAATCTAAAATTATATTCACGGGATAAAAATTATACTATGTGCTATTCCTGACTATAATCTATATCTGTGCCAAATCTCATCCAGATCCAGCCGTTTGAGCGTGAAGAAGCAACAAACATACAAACACACACACTCAAAACCTTTCACCTTTATAATATTAGTGTGATTAAAGTGTGATTGGGCGAAGTACTTATAATACGCGGGCGGACCCGCGGGTGGCAGCTTGTAGACATTAAACAAATACCTATAAATAATACTGGTTTAGACAAGTATTTAAATTTAAGATACGAGTATTATCGCTTATGTTAAGTTTGATAGTATTTCTATTTTCTGTAAATTTAAGTGACCGATAATACCAACCCCTCCAGACTATTACCCTCCAAATGTAAACTAAAAAAACTACAAAAATCAAAATAAGAAATCTCATTCCTAAGAAATATATCAGCACACGTCTAGACTCAAAACAAAAGAAAATGTATTTGGCCGGTTTGATCTGACACAAAAAAAGGAAAAAATAAAAAAACAAAAATCATACTTTCTTAAGCTCAAAAAAAGTGTAAAAGAAAAAATGCCCTGTCAGAGTCGTCGAAACGAAGGAATGTTTTTGCAGTTTTATTTCTTCGCCTTGTCTTAAGGGTCTGCCATTTGGAATGTGCTTGCCGTTGCGAACAGAACCCGTACTAGATGGCTTTTTATGCCACTTTAACTATTCTCATTTGCCTATCCGGCTAAAACATCTGAATATCTAATTGTTAGCCTACTACTCGGACAACCAATTTACATTGCTTCGGTTTCTGTTATTTATAAGAGTAATTTTCGTCCTTTTCCCACTCGGTTGCTCATGGTGCAGGATTTTCTTGAAATTGGTATAAGAAAAAAAAGTATAACACATCACTAAAAATAAACTTAGCAAGCAAAAACAAAACAAACTCAACCGACAAAACATTCCAGACAATTCATTAAACTGCAACTAACAAACCGCATTTCCCGTTAATTCCGAAGGCAGCTCTCAAAATACGACCACAAATGGCAGTCACATTGACGGAAAGACCACAGAGTACAGACGCCTTTAAACGACTCTATTTATAACACAAAGGTAAACAAACGCTTACCTTTAGCTCAGGGGGGTAGCTACCGCCGTATCAATTATACGAGCCCCCAAACTAAACCTCGGCGTGTGGAATTAAAAGTTCGATAATGTTATTCATAGTCTCAATTTTTTTGAAATAAGATATTCCATTTTTATTATTAAATAATCTTCATTGTTATAGTGACAGCATAATCTGTCGTATGCCTTCATAAGCATTTTATGGTCCAATTCAGTAAATTTAATAAACTGAAGACTGAAAATACATTCGACCCCAGTCAGGATTCGATCATTTTTAGGCTCGTTTCACTCGTGGTTCATCCTCGTCCCTCAAAACCTTAAAGTTATCCAAGTAAAGAATTCAGTGTCTTATTTTGTTTATTTTATAGGCAACATTATCGTTTTTGGTCTTCTCTGCATTACGGTAGAAATGGTTGGGGGCCCCCAACAAATTTCGAAATAGGGCCAAGCTACGCCACTACTTTAGCTGCTAAATGAAAACGGACGCAAGACCTGCCACAAACGCAGGCAGCCTAGGCCCCACCATTTTCATTCGTTGGTCACTGAACCGGAAGGAGCGAATAGCTTTCGACAACCTTTTCAAAATAGTTAAGGACTTTTCATTTCAGCACGTGTGATTCACGGCTCTTTCGTGTCGGGTTAAGCAGTCGGTATGGTCATTTTGGTGAGCATAATTTTTAACACACGTCGGGGTTGGAATATTTTTGTTGTACAGTGGAGTTTAAATGAAAGTTCTGTAGTTAGGTAAGCTTTGCAGTCAAATGGATAATTAAGTATTTTGTTAATCGCTGCCTTATCATTTAACATTCGGTAATAAGATGAAAATTCTCATTGATAAGGTCTCATTGGGCGCACAGCCAGTACTGCGTTAACAATGGGGAATATATACGCCTTAACCTTTTCCGCACTACCAACCGAAATCTTAAAAGAAAACTTTTCACTTAGCTCTTTCATTTTTCATTTGTCTTTATCAAATTAGCTGAACATTTTACACCTTTTACTTAAAACGCAAAAAGGAGCAGCAAACATTTTGTTGTTATTTTTAATTAAAGCACTTTTTGTTTCTTTTTAATAACAGGCTGTATTATTAAAAATTCTTGGTTCAATACTGGCAACATTGCATTTACGCCAGAGAATTCGCGGGCAAATGGAATAAATTAAAATGTTTACGTAATTTCGTTAATTATGAGTGTAATGTACCGAATGGCGGTTGGAAACAATAGTGCGGTATGTTATGGGCTTTGTAATGTAAAACTAAAGTGACAGATATCTGTTTACTGGTTGCATGTTATTATTTTGTTGTGTAAATAATGTCAGTCACTTTTAACGGGGACACGGCGAACAATGAACGAGAATAATAGGTTAGCTCTGCGTCTTCTAGAAATTGTACGAGAGTGCAATAGTTCATGAAAGCAAAAATGGATGACAAGTTTCCAAAGTATTCAGGTACGTATAGTAACTGAGTACAGCGCACACTACAGACATGACTATGTCAGTGTCGATAAAGAATGAGCTAAAGTCGTGTTTCACTGACGAATCCACTCAACATTTCACTCGATCAAAGACTGACATCAAAACAACTGCCAATTTTAATCGAGGACAGACGTAACTGGTACACGAATATGTCACAGCAAAATGACGCGGCTTCCTTTTAAATTCTGTATCCCAGTCGCGTCTAACCTGCCCGACACGTCACGTCACGACAACATGTCCAACTCGGCACATCCACACAAATGCCATGAAAATCACACACTCGTACATGTCGTGTCGAAAAATGTTTTCGGCGCCAACTCATCGGACTGTGAAAGAAAACATTTTTCCCCACTTTCCTCCGTTAGTGGCACTCCGTAGCGGAGATTCCTTAAAAGCCGGAAAATTTGTCCAATTTGCTCTTTGGCCCGTCTTTGATATTTTGATTCAAAAGAGATTTTATGTACAGTTCGCGTCGCGAGCACAAAGCTGATTTGTGCAGACATATCGTGCTTCTATTGTCTACGAAAATATTATGGAGTGCAGCAACACTAGAAGTTCCAATTTTGAAAATATTTATTTGTATGTTGTACGACCTAGATTCCTTAATTAAATCATACATAGAGCGTATGTGCGTAAGTGAATACTCGTTTGAAATTCGGGTCTCGCACGGCGTCGGTAGTAGTCCAATGAATTTTGCTGTAGGCAAAGTGGAGACGCATCGCCGAAATCCTTCGGGGGTTACTTAGAGACTTTGTCATGTAAATCAGCCACTCTAACCCCTAGGGGAGGCATTCAAACTGAAATATTGTAAATATTTTAGTCGTGAATAGATACGACTACTTTGATCTCGGAAACGTAATTTCTTCTTAGATCTACGAAAAATGGGGCCTATTAAAGTGTTATAAGATTTAGAATAAATTCAATTGTACTGTCATCTCTTTAATACGCTTTTGTTTTTATGGATATTAGAGATAACTTGTTATTCCTGACTTGGGTAGTGATAAAATAGTTTTCCAACATCAGTCTGTTTATTGATTATTTAAAGATCAATTGCAAACCTTTCTTTATAGATATACAAAGATATGGGCATTAATCTCATTCATCAATATTCAAACTCAATTATATTTGCAACTCATACAAACCTAGCACTTACTTTGTTTTTCAATAAAAATAAAGCTATGCGGAAATTAGTTATCACAATATTTTCGCATAGCCAGATCTGCAAGCAATATCAATATTCTATGACAAAAGCTATGAAATATTTCTTATGAACCTATCGACTTTTTCAAATGCCGGAATATTCTGCTTTCTATAAGAATATCATTCCACTTTGCGACAGATTTCATCTTTGAGATGCAAATCAGTCCGTCGAGGACTCATAGCTCAAATGGGGTGGAGGTAGCTGTAATACGAGCTCATATTTATTTATACTACTATTTTGTATATAACGCCCTAATGGCGCTTTTGTAAAAATCATATTTTCTCGAAATTTTCGTAGCATACAAAGAAATGTTGGGACTTATACTCCTTACGGAACGAACTGCGTTAATATTTTATGTTGCATTTGTAAGTAATTGTTTAGGTAGCAGCACATATTATACTTTCACATGGCAACGACGGTATGAGTTACCACAGTGCATCAGGCGAACCCTGTAAAGCCCGGCTTGGTAACCAGTCAGCTTCTGCCAGGACGCCCTGTAATTAACTGAGCTATCTTAATGTATGGTTACCGAGAGACGGCAGAAGGAGTTACGGCAGACCTATTGCCAGATGGATGGATGATATTCAGAAGGTAGTGGGTAGACCCTGGTGAGATTCACGCAAATTAATTAAGCATGGCACGTGAGCCTACTTACTGAGCAGTGGGCGGAATGGAACACGGCTGCCAATGATGATTAAGATGACCTGCTTTTTAGTATCAAGACAAAAAAGCCTGAAACCTTTGTCACTATTGTTAACATAACAAATTACATTTGTTGAAGACAATATGTTGTGAACACGAAAAAAGAATGCAATACACAGCACTCATACGCTAATCTCACAATACTCCAAATATACGAGATCGGCGATGGTTAGTCAATAAAACTATTGTAAATAAAACAAAGAAACTTGATCAATTCCCGCTGCAAACTTCTAAACATTATTGCAAGTGGTGTTAATGTAACAGCATCAGATAAATTGCTTACAAATCGCTAATGATGTTTCGAAGTATTTTATTTGTGTCTGTAATTCTGTGATGTAGGATATCTTGGTCTTTTTTATTTGGTTTATTTTTCTAGGTGTTAGCAGAAAACATACTCGCGTTGCAGATAAATGATAATGAGAAATTGAGCTTAGTGTTAACATATTAACATAGTTCCGAAAATAATTATTTAAATAATTTACTTTATTAAATAATAATAATAAATAATCAATTTCGGTATTTAATAGAATAGAATACTCTTTATTATGTACACCATATAAGTTACAGAAAGTATAGATGAAAAAAAAATTACACTGGCTGAATTTAATAAAAACAAATATTTTTTTTTAAATAATAATAAATAAACCTAGGCTTTGACCGGACTTTGTTCGACTAAGATTGCCTGTATGGATATTTTGAAAGTAAAAATAACGAAATGCGTATTAAAAAGTTTAATGTCCAGAAACACCGGACACTTTCAAAAAGAGTCTGGACTGTTTTTGCAAATGCTCGGTTTTTCAGAACTTTTTAAATGTAGAATCGATAAACCTACTTGTAACGCCCTATTGACTCATCCAGATTACTGGCTTACCGGTGCTGCTACCAACCAGGCATTGAATGGAAATCTACAGCACCAGCAGTCCAAAAGTGAAGAAAACCCGTTAACATCGGCTTAAACCAAAAAATCTTTTAACACAGACAAAACAAAAAGCAATTCTAATGCATAGAGATGTTCAGTTTCTATTCCCATCTATATTCAATGTTCTTAGAGGTGTTTTCAATTAAATTTTCCTGTGGTACGGATTCCCGAAGCAAAAATTTCGTGATCCTCACCAAATAGACCTAGACAAACGGGCCTGTTTGGTTCCTATTATTAAGTAAACAAAGGCCTTTTCCGTAATTTACATTTCTGTAGCCAATTTCATTAGGCCACGAGTTATTCGCTCGGGGGAACGAGGTGTATTCTCTCTATCCTGGTCGACCATGATTCGACCAATTACAGCTCGGATAATTACATATTTTGGTGTGTTTAGAGCTTGTAATTGGCTAGCTTTGTTTGTATTCCTGTTTGTGGAAAACTAATACTGAACCTTAGCTCTTAAGTCTGTTGATAGACTAGAGTGTAGAACAGACTGTATCAAAAAGATTTATCAGAAAATTGTATCAGTAAATCAAAACTCTATCAATTTTATATTGTTTCCTTTCTAGTTCTCTATAAATATGTTTGCTTCATAGATTTTAAAATCCTGAAACTCTATTCATGTCGACTTTAAAATATTGAACAAAAATATAAAATCTATAACAGATATTATGTTCCATTAATTGAGAAAAGTACTCATTACGCATTCATCCCTTTTACTACCTATCATAGGATAGCTTAAATGAATAAATACAAACTTTATACCATCATTTAGAAATTCAGATGGCTGAAGTATTCAATCAATGACGATTAATTGAGCCAAGTCCTGCATGCATATATTCATCAACAATTTTAGAGCGAGGCAGGCAAACACATGCATTGCTAAGTTAATGAATAAACATAGGACCAATGCTTTGCGTCTGATGAAAGTTCGCGGCTAAAACACACAGAGAATTTTGCCATGGTACTACGGAATTGTTGTGATTACCGACATCATGGTCTATCAAATCCAGGCGGTGAATAAACCATCATAATCACCAGCAGGTATATATATGCTTAAGAGGAAATGTGGGCAGCTCCCACTGAATATCCAAAGTAAAAAGTTGTAATTCGAGGTTTGGCTCTCGCCTATTTCCTCCCCCAATATTGGACCAATTTAAAGGATATTGACAGCGCAATTAAACCTACGTGTACAAATTTAACAACTATAAATGAAAAAAAGAAAACATAGCTACATAACTTTTTATTTAGGAAATTCAGTCGGAGCTCTCAGCCCATATTTCCTCTTAAGACCATATCTGGATTGATATGAGTATTTCAAGTTAAGAAAGTGTCAAATCTTGAACAAGTCCTCTCCACGGAACGCCACTTCTATTCAAGAATTGTGCGTGAAGCGATTGAAATTAACAAAAACAAAATGTTCAATCGGGATGACGGTTACAAATTATCCGCGGCGTGGAATCCAGTGATTCAAAAAACATTACCTTGTTTTGTGCAGTCGGCGAACTTACAGAATAAGGACACGGTCAGTGTTGTGTGTAGAAATGTGAGGGTAGAGGAAGAATTTTCTGCCCCAACGGAGCCAGTACACCGAGACACCAGTCTACCCGGGACCACGGTCGTTGTAACACGACCGAAACGTCGGGTGAAATAGGTAAATAAACAATCGAAATCATCGCATTAAATTCCCGTGATATATTGTTTTTCAATTACGAAACGCGAAAGTTTTAAAGTAAATATGTGTCAAATCTTAATTTAATGCCAATGTTTGTCAGGATTTCAGGCTGAATTATTGTTTGATAAGCTAATCATCATTTCAGCCGAAAAAAGTCCACTGCTGAACATAGGCCACTACCAAATGTCGCCGCATCCAGTCTCGCATCCAGCAGATTCCCGCAGTCTCAAATTCTTAATTCAGTAATCAGGGATCAGCAATCACATTTCTAAATTGTATGGCAATTTTATCAAACAAACTTACTATGAGAGATATCGTTTTATAGCTATTGTCTACCGCTTTAATTCTGTGCAGGCAATGTAGGAACAGTATTTCCTGTGCCTCGTTTTAATCGTGTTTAAAACTGCCTCTTTTTTCTAGTTACTCTACACTTTTTATTGAAAACTGGCTATAAATTATCCTAATGCAGTCAGCCACAGTTTTAGGTCCATCCCTCAGTCAAAATCCTGTTTTATCAAAAAATTACCTTCCAAAATCCAACATTCTCCTACATCCTCAATCACCCCCACACTACCACATCCATTGTATCCATAACACAATACACACAGAACACTCCAAAGACACACGATCCTCGTTTAGCCATCAACAGTTTCAAATATTTGGTGTAACGGTGAGGAAATGTAGCCATCCTAAGCAAACAGGCTTGAAGCGACCCCCCGACTAAGATCGATGATATGGTAACAGACAAGACACGGCTTTGCATTTTGAATAATAAACACGGTTTATGCCAATAATGTTGCTTACATACGAAGTTGGCAGGTGTGATTCATTGTAACAGGAAAAAATTCCAGGTACTGTCACTCTAAGAGGAAAAATATATTTTGAACAATAAATTTAACCGAAGAAATAACGAACTGAAAAGCAAAAAATAAAAAGCTTTTGGTCTAGCATTTTGTGTTGGCGCCAAACAAACATACAAATTTAAACTAAATCGTAAAATGATTGTGGCTAGGTTGATCTTCATTGATTGTTGTTGTCATGGTGATACATGAAAAAAGAACATAAAATATACATATCGAATCGAGAACCTGCTCCTATTTTTTCGTCGGTAAAAAAATGTGTTTCATGTCCTACGAAAAAAGTCCTGAATCTAAGCCAATCGATCATCAATGAACGATACGCACGTCCCGTTTCTAATAGGTACACCAGATGGCAAAAAATATGATACAATAAAAAGAAAAAGCTCATAACATCTGAGCCAGATGTGACACTAACACAATCTCGACACTACATAAGCTCCGATTCTTAACATGCGCTTCTTTTACCGACACTTCTATTCCTAAGTTCAAACTCTTCAAACCATAAAAGTCAAATTGAAAGTCAAGAACAAAAAGAGAGTTGGATATGCAAAGTGCAAAGCGCAAAAGAAATTTCAAAGAATGGGTCCCGTATTTGAAACAAGAAGTACTTTATCTACCTAAGCGATTCATACAGACTTACCAATTCTGGGGTTGGCTATCGAACGGTATCGAGCAATTGACAGTCAGTCAGGGAAATTCTCGGTACGAGGTAAAATGTTGGATTTTTCTAGATTTTACCTATTTCAGCCACGTTAGTACGCGGTAGACTTGCAGAATTGTTGTGCCAGATTTGTTCAAAGTAGCTTTGATCGTCTCTTCTTTTTCCAAGGTGTTATTACGAAAAGTTTACAACAAAAAACAAGTTTTATGGTCTAACGGGGTGAATTCGGAAAGAAGGGGTGAATAGAAACATTTTTTTTTTAACGACGTGAAAATAATTTTCACGTTATTAAAAAATAGAACTCTGTAAATGTGAAGCATTTAAGTACCTAGCCATTCCTATATATCAATTAATTAAAAAACAAAATGATGCTTTTTTTGAAATCAATATAGTGGTATCAAAGTTAAAATAATCAAAGTAAGTAATCAAAGTTCTGTTCCCATTCACCCCTGCATTCCTATTAACCCCGTTTGTAGAGAAGTAAGCAAACCAGCTTTAAAAAAATGAATACTTACTGGATTTTACCTTCATTGGTAAAATAATACTTACTGTATGGTTATGCCAACCAAATAATACTTACAATTCTTATTAGGTAAATAAAATAAAACTGTAAATAGATACCTGGCTAAGTATCCATTTTTAAACAGTTGTGTAAATGAAAATAAAAATAAGGAACAATATTTGAATGAGAAAAATAGCTCTTGGCAAAGACTATTCTTGCCTGCTAAATTAAGATGATACTCGACACGGGGAAAGTATCTACACTGACCTTTTACACTTTATTTTTATGATAATGCTCAATATTCATAGAGCGAAATGTACTGAAATTGTACAGTCTTTAAGATATGGTATAGCGGTATCTGATACAAGCATATCTTGTACTACTTACTGCTTATTAGATCCTAGTACTATTTTCTTTATTCGCCACTCTGTAATACGAGTATCATTCTTGGTGTAAGATCCGAGTAAGGAGTGATCTTTACCCATCTATTTTTAATGGATGCAAAGCATTTTATTTCAAATTTAAAAATGTTAATATTTTTTTTTATACAAGGCTGTTCCTCTATTAAACAGACTGGTGAAAGTCGCGCTCGGATATAATCTGCTTCTTACCAACTTGAAGTCGAGTGTGGTTTTTAGGTCATAATATAGTCTCTTCTCATGACATGATCCTAATTCAATTACCTAAGTGCATGGATGAGGAACATATCGTTGAGTATTTTTTTTAGTAGTTATGTAGATAATGTGAGAAGAAGGGAAAGAAGAACTTAAGACGGGAACTAAATAGAAGTATACAAGAAGAAAATCATGCTGTGCAGTCGTAGGATACATACTCGCGAGCTGGCTGACCACCTGCTCAGCTCTCTTCTTAAGCAGTCAGGTTTTTGATTTTTAAATAAACAGTTTTTATCTAATAATTTTATTTGCCTAGGTACTTATCATTTATTTTTTGGAATTACTTTTAAACATATAAGTGGTTTATATGTTTGTAACCAGCTCTTAAAACCCTTCATTTTGATAACCCACTCGATGGGTTTGGAAGGAAAAAATCTTGGGACCCACAATATGGCGCCCAAAAGCCGCCATGTTTGTTTTTTTTTAACGTCACGTACCTAAGAACACTTGGGACGTCAAGACGTAAACATAACATGTCTTAATTATATAAACCCGTCTAGTGGTTTGAAAGATATGAGTTACTAAAGAATATTACATACATACAAGATACGCGCCAAAACATAAACCTTTCCTTGCAGTCTACAAAAATACAGATGAACTGCAGAAGAAGACATGCTGCTGCATCATATAGGCAGGAGGAGGATGATATGGGCAAGAGGATGATAATGATGGAAGGGGACCTACATGTAGGTGGTCAAATAAGTTGAAGATGAGAAGATAAATAAAATATAACGAAAATTATTAGACGAATCTAAAGAATGAATCTCAATAATTTATTTCAATCACTGAAACAAAAATCAAAACAACCGAAATATAATAAGTATTTTTCTAAAATAATACAGCGATTGTAAAGCATTTATTGTTCCCAGTATTTTGTAATAAGTTTTTCGTAAAGTTAAATATTTATGAGGTTGTATTTATTCAGCGTGGTTTCAAAGCGAGTCCATCGGTCGATTGAATCTCAATGCGTTGAACACAATGTGAAAATTCCCTATTATGACATCCGTATTGATAAATGCATGAGCGCAAATGCGTCACGGAGAATATTTTGTAGACATAAATGATTTTGATTTTGTGCCAGACTTGCCAATGCATGTTCACAAAGCGTTATTTGGTGCTATAACGCCAACATCTATGTTATCATTATTCTATAAAACACTTAAAAGTTACAACTAGAGTTGTGAAAAAAAGGTTTTATTCCGGTGCACGGTGATGAAAAAATAGGTTTAAAAAAAAAGCGTTTTTTTTCTGGAGTAGGTTGTGAGTACGAAAATAAAAATTATAAGATTATTTAATAAGAAAATATCATTTGTTTTTGTTAAATAGTACATAAATGTCTTAAAATAATTAGCAACACCCACTAAAGTTTTCCATTTACCGAGATTCTTGGCGGGAACTTGAAAAGCGCGGGTCTCAAATTTTTTATATAAAAGATTTTCCCCTAGTTTTCTTAAATTAAAGTTTCCAAAAGTACTCTAAAACTACACTGGTTGTATAAGTTTACCTAGAAAATGGATGGAAACGAGGGGGGCGGGGATAACCCGCCCGTCTCAAACAAACGTCCTCGGCCTGAGGACGGAGGCACCTCCAGCGGTTTGGACTCTGGTAGCGGCGGCGGTGAGCGTATTGACTCCATGTATTTACCTTATTTAAAACCAAATTATAAAAGACCCGGAGAACTCCTCCAATACTGAATTTAAAGTGTTTGTGGAAAGTAAAAATACAAAGGACAGATTGGGCAATAAAAGCCTCATTTATTTAAATCATATTTTCAATAATGAAGTAAAGGGTGTGGTGGCAATTCAACGTGTAAATGCTAATAAAATTGCAGTTACATACAGCTTACAATTTTATAAACAATGCAACTTTTATGGAGAAATATGAAATAAAAGCACATATTCCTGCGGCACAAATAGAAAAAACAGGCATTATTAGATTTGTACCAGGTAATATTTCGAACAAGGAACTCTACACAAAGCTATCTTCGATTTATGAAATCATTGCTATCAGAAGATTCACTAAAAAAGTGGGTCAAGAGCGTGTACCACTACAAACAGTTAGCATTACTTTTTTATCAAATGTATTAATTACCCTTTAATGTGCATTATGACTTGTTTGCGTACAGAGTCTTCGATTATGTCCCACCATTGCAGCAATGCTTTAAATGCTTTAAATTTAACCATTCGGCTAAAATTTGTGGCAAAAATGGCAAGCAACGATGTTCGATCTGCTCAGGGGAGCATTTGTATAAAGATTGTGATAAGCCAAACGAGATCTGCTGCATCAATTGTAGCAGTCCTCATCTAGCAATATCAAAAATATGTCCAATAAAGATTAAAAAAATTACTGAAAAGAAATCTAAAATTACTTATGCAAGTGTTGCCTTGACTAAGTTAACTGAAAATACTGAATTTCCCCCACTGCCAATGCCAAAACACACACTTCAAAATGTAAATAAATCTGTAAATATTAAACCTGTATATAAAATTGTAAATAGTAATGTAAATAAATCTGTATATAGCAAGCCTGTTTCCCAGGCTGCCAGCAATGATGTCTTACCTTCAGTAGACATCAAATCTCAAATAATGTCCAATAATGATGTACTAATGGCCCTGGTACAGACATTGGTGGAATTGGGCAATAAGGGTGACTCTACACCCATCACTACACTAACAATAAAAGATATATTACTTAAAAATCTATCCAAATAATGGATTTAAGTCCTCCTAGAACATCTCCATTACGTATTGCGCAGTTTAACATTCAAAGTGCAATAGTAAAAAGCCCTTACTAATTAAGTTCTTGAAAGAACAACATATTGATGTATGTTTGCTAAATGAAACTTGGTTTAAAGACAATAGTAACTTTAAAATACCTAGGTATAATATTTATAATAGAAATTCAAAGAATGAACATAATGGAGTAGCCATATTGATTAAGGCATATTTTAAGTATAATATTTTAAATACTAGATTTTATGAAGATATTCAAACAGTTGCTTTAAATTTATCTACTGAAAAGGGTAATCTTTCAATACTTTGTGTATATTGCCCTCCTATTAGCGGGCACATCAGAATGAACAGGCTGCGTAATATATTAAGAGATCTACCTAAGCCAATATTTATGAGTGGAGATTTTAACGCTCATCATTATTGCGTTTGGCTGTTTGTCGACTAAGGGTCGAGGTCGGGATTTGTATGATATTATAGATGATTCTGAATTGTGCATTCTAAATGATGGCAGTTTTACTACAATTAATAATCTCACACGTAATCCATCTGCTATTGATGTCAGCTTCACTAGTCCGAGTATTGCACCATTTTGCGAGTGGTCTGTGCATGATGATGCTATGGGAAGTTATCATTATCCTACAATAACTGAAATATCTTTGGCTGTTGACAAATATCAAGTCAATCCTCCTGTCGACAAGATTTTGTATGGTAAAGCTGATTGGAATAAATATCATGAATTATCAGAAATATTATTTGCAGACATGTTGTTAGATGAGGCAGATCCTATGTCTTCATATTTAGAATTCTGTAATCGTCTTGCTGCCCTGAAGTTGATGGTAATTCCGAAGTTTACTAAACATAATCATTTTAGAAGTAGACCTCCAACACCTTGGTGGAATGAAATTTGTGAGCAGGCTGTAGTTGCATCATATAATGCCCTAAAACTGTACAGAAGTGACCCTAATATTGATAACTACATTAACTATAAAAGGCTAGATGCCTTAAAGAAAAGGACAATTTCAGAGCAGAAGAAGATAGGCTGGAATAATGTATGTGATACTTTTAATAGGACTACTCCTATCAGTAAAATTTGGAATCTTATTAAAAGGTTTAAAGGAATTAAAACTGTAAATAAATCATACAGAGATGAGTTTATTCCTTCATTTTTAGACAAACTTTCAGATAACAGGAACCTTATAGAATGTAATAATTTAAACACTTATTTTGGAAAAAATAACAATAATCAAAATTCAAAATTTTTATTGGAATCTTTCTCATGGACAGAATTAATTTTAAGTCTACAGTCTAGACGTAATACAAGCCCAGGCTTAGATGACTTTCCATATGTTGTGATAAAAAAATTGCATGAGTCTGTTCAAAAAGTTTTTTTAAATATTCTCAATTCTCTTTGGAATAAAAAGTTGATACCAGACTCTTGGAAAACACAGTGTGTTATTCCTATACTCAAACCTGATAAATCACCAGATGATGTAAATTCTTATAGACCAATATCTCTATCATCATGTCTCGGCAAAATATTTGAAAACATGGTTAAGGCTCGGTTGGATTGGTATGTGGAGGCGAATGGTTTAATCCCTCATGTGCAGTATGGCTTTCGTCGTGGGCGTAGTTGCGTTGACAGCTTTGTATCTTTGATCTCGGACCTGAAAAGGGCAAATAATTTATTTTCAAAGACTGTATGTGTATTTTTAGATGTACAAGGTGCTTTTGACAATGTTGATCCTGGAATCCTGGTTAAAATTTTATCTGATATAAATATCCCTGGTCATTTATGTAAATGGATTTATGAGTTTTTAAGTAACAGAACTGTTTATGTTAAGCATAACAATTTTTTTTTTTTTTTTTTTTTTTTTTTTTTTTTTTATATCCTATAGGCTCGCGCTTGACCACTATCTCACCTGATGGTAAGCGATGATGTGGTCGACGGTGAAACACGCTTGCCTAGAAATAACCTATTCACTCTTGACTTAAAGACCCCCAGATTGTAGCTGTCGGGAAACACAGACTCCGGCAGGGAATTCCACTCCTTAGCTGTACGCATAATAAAAGTGTTCTCAAAACGTTTTAACAATATACCACATGGGCCAAAAATAGCATCAAAAGGCACCATGCAAGGCGCTACATTGTCGCCTTTATTGTACAATGACGACATAGTTTTATATAGTAGTAACCAAAATTTGCAAATAGCCATTGATAAAGTTAATAGTGCTTTAAATCAATTATCTAACTACTATAATGGTAAATTACACCTTAAAATTAATGCATCTAAAAGTAGTTTTATGATTTTTGGCAAAGATGATCCAACCTGCGATATTGTATATGGTGGAGAAGCAATTAGTAGAGTTTGTTCAAAGAAATTTTTGGGAGTTGTCATTGATCAAAAAATTACTTTTGAAGAGCATATTAAACATATTTCACAAAATGCTTTAAAAGGATTGAATATAATTAGATGCCTTGCTGGAGTTTCCTGGGGAGCAGACCCCAAAACATTATCTATTTTGTACAAAGCAATAGTAAGGAGCCATTTCGACTATAGTGCCATAGCTTATTTAATCAGTGCTCATGCCCATAAATTAGTCATTTTGCAGAATAGAGCTCTGAGAATCATTTCTGGTGCTATGTGCTCAACTCCCATTAGGGCCATGGAAGTTGAAGCTAAAATAATGCCTTTGATTTTGAGACGTCTCCTTCTTACAGAGAGATATTGTTTGAAATTGCTGTACTCAAATAACACACAAATTATTAACAAAATTATACCTCATAGAATCAGTACTTCTGGACCTTCAGCTACTGGTAATTCTCTCCTAATCGGTCATTCCCCAATGCTGCTCAATATTTTCCTGGAAATTGAGAATAGTGATTTTAAGATTAAAAAGCAGTGCCCTTGGCCCTGTTATACTTTTTCATATCAAAGCATTATACATCCCATTAAAGTAATACATAGTACAGTTGACAATAATTTTGACATGCTAAACTTTCTTTCGGAAAATAATGAATATTATACATTTTACACTGATGGCAGTAAAGGAGATGGTTATGTGCGCTGTGCTGTGTATGATTCACAGATCAAGTTTACTCAGAGTTTTGTTCTACATGATGTGTGTTCGATATTCACTGCAGAGGCTTATGCAGTTTTTCAAGCTCTGAGGCGAATTGAAAATGTAAATAATTGTAAATACTTTTTGATTATCACTGACTCTTTAAGTTTGATTAAAGGTTTATCTAACCTCAAAATTAACTTTAAATCTAATTTTATTTAGTACATTATAAAAGAACAAATTCATCGACATTCGCTCAGGGGCATAGAAATTTCTTTATGTGGGTGCCATCTCATAAAGGTATTGCTGGCAATGAAATAACTGATAGAGCTGCATTTGAGGGTGTTAATGCTCTTGACCTTACAAATACAATATATGTGCCTATGACTGATTATCTGTATTCTATAAATGAAAATATTAAGAATCTGTGGATAGAGATGTGGAAGAAAGACCAGGAGACAAAAGGAAGATGGTATGGAAGCATCCAAGAGAGCTTACCAGTTAGACCTTGGTACGATCGACTTAAAGATGCCAGCCGTGACTTTATAACCACAATTAATAGACTGCGTTTTGGCCACAACACTGTGCCATCACACCTTGCAAGACTTGGCATAATTCAAACCAGTACTTGTACATATTGCGAAGAAAAAGACGCAGACATGGAACATCTATTCTTCAGTTGACAGAAATTTTTGATTGACAGACTAATGTTAGCCAGTGATCTTAGTGATGTGCTAAACTTAAGTGATAGTTCTTCCCGCCCGCCGCCGCTTAAAAATTTATTAAAAGAAATGAACTGTTTTATACCGCTTTACAAATATGTTAAAAGTACTATTCAAAAAATTTAACTAACACAGTGCAGTACATTCTTTATTGTGTTAAAGTGATACCCATCTAAAAGACTTGGCTTAAAGGTCTTAGCAACCAGGCAATAAAACACAAAAAAAAAAAAAAAAAACATTTACCGACTGGGATTTTTCTAATTACACAGAAAAGATGAATTTGATTGTAACAAATTAAGTATTTTCTAAGTTCATAATAATAGGTTCCTACCCATTGATTTAAACATAATTTGACTACAATTAAAAGAAATCAATCAAATTTAATGTTTCACTTTTTCTGAAAAAAAATACAAATGTAGAAAAAAAACGACGGTTTCAAGATTTTTTCATGTATTTTTCAAGATTGTGAAAAAACCATATTGTTTTTTTTTATTTACATCTCTAGTTACAACGTTTAGAAGCAACAAGTAAAAATTTAAAATTTACAAAACCCCCGTCAATTTTATTTTTATTTGATTCTTTTTAAAGCACATAATTTATCTAGTAGTAGACACACTTCAATCAACAATCTAACGAACACGTAATTATGATATCTTGCCAAAATACCCCGATTGAAACAGTAAAAGGCCCATAACTTTTGATCGGCTGAACCGATTTTCATCAAACATAGCTAAGAACAATCTTGATAATGTCACCTTTCGAACAAAAATAAATTAAATCAAAATCGTTTCATCCGTTTAAGAGCTATGATGCAACAGCAGTCAGATACACAAATACACAAACACACAGATACACACTTCAAACACACCTCTTTTTCCGTCGGGGGTTAAAAATAAACCAAAATGTACTCAAACAAACAAATTACAATATCACACACATAATATATTACATCCTGTCACGTCTGCAACAGATAAGGCTGTACTTTTAGTAAAGTACACAGACATGCACTAACATTTTCCGGCACAGGACGCAACTGCGAAAAGTAGATGCTACAGCGACCAAATACTCCTTTTATTTTCCGACCACGCCACGCCACATGTGCCCTGCTTATTAGTTCCACAGCCTTCATCGACTTCATAGAACACATTTTTATCATAATGCGAACGGGAATTAAGCATGCAGTCATCCACAGCAAGCTGCCGCTGACACCCGCAAAGCCTTTATTATTTTTGAAGGGAGTGTAGAAGGGCCGGCAAATAGCTCAGCCTGCAAACACGGTGAACAAGCGTTCATTAAACACTTCTGCGCAATTAACGTGAACCAGTGCGGCGTTGAAAACAATGTTCGTTTTATTTCAACCTGCCGACAAACACCGGACCTCCGCTATCCAAATACGAGGCGAAAGCAAACAGGATTTTCCTGCATGGGCCACGTGTTTAAAACTATTTTTTTTAATTAGTAAACTAGAAAACCTTTTATGCAACTCTAACCGCTAAACCTTATCGATATAAATATTTCTATACTAGATACCTATTATATTATCGCACTGAACTGCAGGATAGCGTTGAGAATTTACGGAGTTTCCGTGCGCTACTATCTGGCGATTTCTCATCACTATTTATTTCGGTTGAAGGAACTGTTATATCTCTCGGATGCGATACGAGAGGCCGTCATTTCGTTAGTGTTTCAAACCTAAATCCAAGCAAAATAGCGAAGTAGGCGATATTCCCGGCGGTTGTATTTGCAGCGTAGCACCGACGCTCGATATTTATTATTCATTTATAATGAGCACTGCGATATTTACTCTCCCATTACTGTGGCCTCGGAGTCGCGTTTCTTGCATTAAAAATTTAACACGAGTCCGTCTAGAAAGAGCACATGAATAAAATGTGCGGTAAATAATTTAAATAAACATAAAGTCACAGAGGCAATTGCTCTTAATTGATTGATATCATCATCATCATCAGCCTATTAATGTTCCCACTGCTGGGACACAGGCCTCCTCTCTGTGAGAGGGAATGGACCGTAATCCGACACGCGGGCCCAGTGCGGGTTGGTGGATGTCACATGTGTTCTAGGACATGCCGGTTTCCTCACGATGTTTTCCTTCACCGTTTTTGAGAGCAGTGGTGATGAAATAATTTACACAAAGTAAAGTGCCTGCCTGGGTTCGAACCCACGACCTACAACTTGTAAGTCGCAGCCGATACCACTGGGCCACCACTGCTCTCTCATTGATTGATATAGTCGCTCGTATTCAATGGCTTCGGATGGTAAAACTTTTTCACAAAACGAACAAAATATCTCTACCGAAAAAATCCTAATCCAAAATCGAATTCCGCGAAGCTCGGACCGCTGGACACCGAATAAATAACCACACAATGATAAAAACGAGACAAATGTCTCTCCACAAAGCTCAGTGCGCACTCCGCTCAAAAAATTAAAACAATAAGCACTACAGCGCAGCCTGTGCCGCCCGCCAGCAATAAACTAGCAACCATAGATAATTTACTTTCAATCGCTGCAAGAGCTCGGGAATGCGGCAGATATTACACGTAGCTTACTCGGCAAAATATCAGCGAAAAATCTCCATTTTTGTTGGCGCACCAAATTCATGCAGTTGCTAGCAAAAAATTTGTGACGTACTTTTTTTTATAGCTATCAGTTTGGGGATTTCATCCAATTTCTAAACAATGCCCTTACACCATGTTTCAGCTTTACTGTGGCCGTCCGGTTTGTAAAAACATCGGCGATTCGAATATCCTTTTAAAAACTCAATTAAATAATAAAGCGGTTCAACTGCATTGTCATTGCAATTACTTTCGTGTAGGAAAATAGGTCATTATGAAGTCGGATTTCAATTCTTTGCAATGTACGGGTCCCTGCTTTGCTATGTAGCAGTTGACCCATGAAGCACTAATAATAACGGGCGGACAATAGGCGTAGCAAGCAAAACCGGGTGGTTTCGTTAAATCAGCGGAGTGAAAGAAATCCTTGAGTTGGATAGGCGCCCCGCGTAGCGGCGTCGTCGGTGAGATTACAGAATTTTATCCGGACTTGCGAAATTTGGAATAGGAATCGGTGTTAACTCAAAGCTTTCACGGTAATGCCCGATATTGGAGAAAGATAAACAGGTCACGACTTCATTTTTGATTTAATCTAATAGAGGTTAAATAGAACAATATTCTCTATTTCTGGTAAATTTACTGCAACGTCATCTCATCTGCAATGAATCTATACTGTGATTTTTAATTTCGTGTTCTGAATAATTGGATCAACTACAATTTTATTTACCACTAAATTGTATAACTATTTGGTAAACACATTCGCTAACACGGGTTAACTAAGTGGATTACTTGCTTTAATATATGTCGCAGCTATACTGTTAGAATTAATAGGGTTAAGTTATTTAATATTGTCAATCGATGGTTTAAGTTACTGGTGAAAACTAGAGAGATAATATTTTTGATAAACAATCACATCAACCATATAATAAAGAAAAAAAAGAATTTATTAGCGCCAGCATTGTCACTTAAAATCAAAATCTTATAGTTTAGTACTTTTGAATTGTCAAACAAAATATGAATCTAGTTGCACATCCGCAAGCGTCTGTAGGTCTCTAAGGATAAGAATGTGCAAGAAACTCTACGGACACTCTTTTCCATCAGTTTTAATTACAATTATTTGGTAACATCATTCTTGTTAGTAAAATACATATGTGAGAACGATGTAAAAAGACGTGCGCTTAAAAGCTTCTAGAGTAAAACAAACAATTCAAAAATAAAATAAGTGTGTAATTAAAAGCAGGCTGATGTATTAAGACCAATCTCAACTGATGGCGCCCGTTCACGAAGACATGACGCATGGATTGGCACCACTTAGCTCAACCATCATAAGGGTAACCGAATGATCAAACACATGTGCCACCATCAGAGAGACATTTGAGAGAGAATGACACACTTAACTGCCAGGGCACACACAAGTCAACGAACGACACTTAGTAGGTACTTACACGCCCGCCAACTCATAAAGACTGTCCCATCATTATCATCTGTCCGATATTATCCCAATTTATTTGGGGACGACGAATGTTGTATTCTTCCATACCTTTTTTTTCGGTGGGAAGACATCAATGACTTCTCCCGCTCAGGGTTAAGCGGGAGGGCGTGTCAGAGTTTTACTGACTAAAATCCACTCTTGTTCCTTCAGATGCTTGAGCCAGGGCCGCGGTAACTCTCTTCCAAATTTATCCGCGACCATTCTTCCATACCTGAGTTTTTTATTTGCCGACATTTCAATAGTGACTTCCTTTCTATATCTACATAATCATCTTTTACGCAATCCATCCTATGGTCCTCCGCCGCTCATAACCACAATTATACTAAAAAATTTACATAAGATACGTGTCTCATTCCTATATATTACATGACAACATACCATGACAACCGATATTCACATAATTTCTTGGTCATCGGTATCGTTTTAACCCCCGACGAAAAAAGAGAACTCATCTCGACGACGCGATAACCCATTTTAATAAAATTTATTGTTCAGGTAATCCGTAGAACTACTTCTGACTGCAGGAGCCTTTATAAAGGTATCAATCTCACCTCGCCCTCTCGCAATCATTTAGGTAATCACATCAATACCATATTGACAATACACCTGCAACACAGACAAGAGGAATATAAATCAAGTCAATCGTATGCTAAGACACGGCTTAGCTCTTAATTATTAGCATATGTTAATAAAGTGACAAGCATATTATCATATTAAGGAATCAATGTTTGATTGTTGACTGTGCTTGAATTACTGTGCAGCTGTTGTCAATTAAGAGGCAATGCGATCGAATATCCTAAGTAAAAAGTCATAATTCGTCGCCGATTTCCTCCTCCATTATTGGACCAATTTAAAAGATATTCTATTAACTGATAAACTTAAATGATTAATTATCTTTAGAAGCACTAGAACCCTCAAAAGATGCTCAAAATTGCGCAATTACAAATTTGACAACTATAAATGAAAAAAGAAAAACATAGAAGCACAACGTATATCTTTTTTATTACATTTATGGCATATCTTTTATAATTGTCCAATACAGGAGAAGGAAATAGATGAGGGCCAAACCTCAAATTATGACTTTTTACCAAGGAAATGCAGTCGGAGCTCGCTGTCCGCATTTCCTCTTAATTGTGTTTTTGTAGCTTCTTCTATCTAAGCTTCACTGGTAGTTTTCATTACTTCCTTAGTAATAAGTTACTCTGTCTGTCTGTCTGTATGTTCCTGTGGGACAATTTTCGCGGGTGAAGCCGCTTACAGAAGTTAGTTTATTATTTTCCCACTGCTCGGCCACATGCCTCTTCTTTATGAGAGGGAGAGAAAAAACATGTTTGCCAGGGTGGGATATACAGTTACTGAGTTGCAAGTTCTTTGTGATTATTATCAGACCCTCTGATACTTAGACCGGCCCTGCCATTATTTTAAATTTCTTTCATTTTTTTTTTCAGCATAATGTCTGACCCATTTTCGTTATTTTCATATACATCAGATATAACTTTTAATCAGAAAGAGCTAAAAATCCTATTACAACATTTTCATAAATACTAACAGTCATGTACAAAAAGTTTTTGCTCATGTTCCAAGATAACAATATTTTAGCGATGAACGTAACAAGTAGCGCCATCTGTTACCACTTTCAGTAAAACATCGCGAACCTCGCCATATTTTACATAACAGATTGTCCCGTCCGATAAAAAAGAATTGTTTACTGAAAATATCTTAAAAACACGAACCTTTGACATCTCATTTTTTGTAGAAAAATTAATGTGTTTTGTGTTAATGATAGACTGTGCTAACATGGCTTGTACTTGAGTCTAGACAATTTAATTGCCTATCCGACGGCTGACCGTCGGCCGGCGTCGGTATCGGCAAACTTTAGTCTTTAACTATCAATCAACTTGTCAACAAGCCACGCAGGACTTGTTCGAGCTGCGATTTTCCTATTATAAGATTTTATGGACTGGCTGCCTTTTCGGTGGCAGCAAACTTGGAAAAATACATAAAGTTAGGTGTCCTCCTGTAAACGTAGATACCACCACTAGGTAGACCGATGACCTGGTGAAGGTAGCGGGGATCCGATGCATGCGGAAGTTCCTCGGCCGTGTGGAAGTCGAAAATTATCCCGAGGAAACATATTCGCAGGATAAAAATATATATCAAATATATCCTATGTGCTATTCCTCACTATAATCTACCTCTGTGCCAAATTTCATCTAAAAACTAGAATAATTTCTTTAAATACACATTGTTACATTGTCGTCGCATTGCCACGTTGCGACTGTCTGTCTGCACGACCCTTAACGCTTTTTATACAACAGATTACGTAAACATTTTTTTTTTTAATTTGTAATAGCGATAGCACCAGATTAAGAAGAGACTTTGATATAGGTACTCGTAGCAATCGATAAGATTCTAAAGAGCCTATAAGATCTCCTTATTCAGAATACGATCAATATTATCGAATAGACCCTTAATTATTTAGGGACGCCACTCTTTAATTGAAAAGGGTGTTCGTCCCAGTACTTCTGTGAAATGGAAAAATGTAATTTATTCTATTGGACGTGTACTAATGTGTTTTTCAAATAATATAATCAGATTGAATGTAAATGGAAGAAAGATTTGGATTGGAATTGGTTATCAACATTATGAACGACTTGATTTTTCCCGTTGGCCATTCCTCAATGAAATGAGCATTTTCCAAGTCAAAGTATACTCTGACACTCAGCGTATACCTACTTTTTGTAGCTTTCTATTCGAGAAATCTCATTAATTGTCAGATCAGTACTTCCAGAGAGACTATATACATAGTACATTGTGTATTAAGGGCGGTAAGTAAGGAATTACGATCGAGACTCTAGTAAAAGCCCGAAGTCGAAGACTGAGGGCTTTCTGAGTCGAGGTTCGTAATTCCCGTACCGCCCGTGATACATACAATGTTTTCATCACATTTGCGAGTAATAATTATGAATTATAGCTTTAATACACAAGTCAGCACAGCTGATATTACGAAATACATTAACTTTAAGTGGTTGGCGAATTTTTGCCTACACCACAGATTATACAGTATTTCGTTCAGAAACTTTAAGGGCAAATACTTATGTAGGTATACAGCCATGACGGAGTGTAAAAAGAATTAAATAATTTCGACGTTTTCATACTATAACTATTAAAATCGATTATTAAGAAGATTAGTTGAGTATTTAAGTAACATGTAGCGAGATTGCAAAGAAATTCCTGTTTAGATAACATTTTAAGACAATTTTCAATTGCGTGTAAACTCCTTGCTTGAACTTGCATGACCTGTGTGCTGAGCCATAAATTAAAAAAAAATATTACTTACCGCCCTAGGGTTTCATGACAAAAAGAAAGCCCGAGGGTTTTATATGGGGCATTACGGCCAAGTTAACCTGTATATTTAGATACTTTTTACGTGCAAGTGTGATGAAAAATAACATGTAAACCAACAAACAAACACTTTTCAAGCAGTCTGATGCAATTGGAGGCATCAAATGTGAGTTACAGATGCTTGATAACTGGTTTTGGTGGGAACTTTTTAGGCGTCTTTCATTTTTATTTGCATATTTATAATGCACAACCCAGCCACAATCCTGCTATAGAGCAGAGATGGCCCAGTGGTAACTGCCGCGACATACAAGTTGTAGGTCGTGGATTGGAACCCAGGCAGGCGCTTTACTTTGTATAAATTATTTTATCACCACTGCTCTCAAAACGGTGAAGGAAAACATCGTGAGGCAACCGGCATGTCCTAGAACCAAAAATTCGATGACATATGACATCCACCAACCTGCACTGGGCCCGCGTGACGGTTTACGGCCCATTCCCTCTCACAGAGAGGAGGACTGTGTCCCAGCAGCGGGAACATTAAAAAAGACAGATGATTATGACATCAAAAGCGGTTCATCCGTTTAGGAGCTAAGATGCCACAGACGGATACACAAGTACACAGGTACCCAAGTCAAACTTTTAACACCCCTCTCTTTCAGTCGGAGGTAAAAAAAGAAGAAGGAAACTTAAAATAGACTGTACCTTCTAACTAAGATCAAATGTTATCGTGAGGAAACCTAAATGGTTGAACACAGAACATTTTAGTCTGCTGTTAATCTCCTAGGTGCTTGAGGTCGTGATTACAAATCCGAGCAAGTACCAATGTGACTTTTTCTATTATTACTGTGTATTCCCAAGGGAATGGGAACTACGCGGGGGAAACCGCGAGGCGTCCGCTAGTATATATATACTATTATAAAGAGGAAAGATTTATATTTTTGAATTTTTGTATGTAACGAAAGATCTTAAAAACTAATGGACCTTTTTTAAAAATTCTTTCGCCGTTGGGAAGCTACACTATCCCCGGGTGACATAGGCTACTTTTTATCTCTGTATTCCCACGGGAACGGGAACTTTGCGGGTGAAACCGTGAGACGTACGCTAGTACTTATATAGTTACGTTTGAAATCGCCAACCAGTCTTGAGCAAGCGTGGTGATCAATGCTCGTGCCTTCTCTGTATGAGAAGAGGCTTGCAGTGTGACAGTTACAGGCTGGTATAATTATATACAGGTACCTAAAGCAAACACAGCCGACAAGTAGTCTAAAATGATCTTTATTTAAAAATATACTAAAATAGTTGTAAAAATAAACATAATTTCTTTGAAGCCACCTTGAAACAGACAATTAGATAACTGAAAAACAAAGTTCATGTTAGATCAAAAACTAAACACAAAACTTCATCTGAATATCAATTAATTTCAAACAAAGAACAACAAAACGGCTCTGAAAGTATGGCCGTCTTAAAACAATACACAAACAAAAAGCGTTGGTTATATTATAATATGCATTCGTGCCAACAACCGGCGGAACGCAATATTCAATATCAACGTGAATTTCAATAGAGTGTCCTCCACGAGAAAATTGGAGGAAAATCTGAATATTCCTCGCCAATTTAGAAAAAAATATGTTAATCTATTCCCGGAGAGACGGTGACTATTTTCATAAATTGATTGGTTCGAGCCAATATCAAAAGAATTGTAATATTGAATTATCGACTGTAGAGCTTCGTAATGAGTAACAAGCCAACCCATTTAGATTTTCTGTCATTGTCGACCATTAATAGAAGAATTTTACAACTGCTGCAATGGGAAATAAAAAACAACGTACGGCGATGCGCCATCGATACATGGTGGACATCCCAGTTTTGGGAACACTTTTATTATGCGTACAGCTAAGGAGTGGAATTTCCTGCCGGAGTCTGTGTTTCTATCTAGGGGTATTTAAGTCAAAAGTGAATAGGTTATTTCTAGGCAAGCGTGTTCCACCGTCGACCACATCATCGCTTACCATCAGGTGAGATAGTGGTCAAGCTAAAGCCTAAAGGTAATTAAAAAAAATTGTTTTGTTTTTAATATAAATTATATAATTGCTCTTCTCACTCTCTAAAATGATTAAATAACTATTTTTTCCCCGCTGGTTCGCCGACACCCCAAGCTTTATTCTACAAGAACCGTGCATTACCTGGGATAAATAATTAAACAAATCAAAAAACCCGCTTCTCTCGCGTTTCGCTTTTTAGGAAGACGGGTTTTTTGATTTGTTTAATTAACTTTTTTTATTTATATTTTTTCAGTTATGTATATTTAAACATACAAGTGTTATATATTTTTGAAATCACCTCTTAAAACCCTCTATTTTGATACCCCACGATGGGTTTGGATGAAAAAAAAAAATGTTGTGCCCGACAATATGGCGCCGAAAATCCGGCATTTTTTTATTTGCCCATTTTAATGTAGCCAGTGACACTCGCAAGGTGAAGACGAATCGATTGACGTAAGAATCGTCAAAATCGGCCTACGCATTTAATCTCTAGAACGCCACATAGGAACAAACATACATACATAGACTCATAAACACATTACCCTCACTCGGCAGTCGGGTAAAAAACTTACACCCTCTGACGGAAATATGGCCACGGTGGCCAATCCCAACAGAGATTATACAAATACGCAGGCGATATTATAGTATACAAGTATGCTGTGGCACTCAACGACAATTTTAGCTTCAAATCCGTGGAAGCATTTTCGAAATCCAAATCTCTAACAAACATATATCCTACCCTACCATCAGGTGAGATTTTGGTCAAGCGCGAGCCTGTCTAAAAAAAATATATATATATATATATATTAATATATATATATATATATATATATATATATATATATATATATATTAACGTGTAAGTTTGTGAGGATGGATGAATGGATGGATGTTTGTTGCACTTTCACGCATATCTGTGCCACATCTCATTTAGATCCAGCCGTTTGAGCGTGAAGAAGCAACAAACATACAAACACACACACACAAAAACTTTCGCCTTTATAATATTAGTGTGATATATAGTGTGATGTGATTAAAGTGTGATTGGGCGAAGTACTAATAATACGCGGGCGGACCCGCGGGTGGCAGCTTGTAGACATTAAACAAATACCTATAAATAATACTGGTTTAGACAAGTATTTAAATTTAAGATACGAGTATTATCGCTTATGTTAAGTTTGATAGTATTTCTATTTTCTGTAAATTTTAGTGACCGATAATACCAACCCCTCCAGACTATTACCCTCCAAATGTAAACACGTATCTAAAATCAAAAAAAAAACTTTTTGCAAAAAAATACTACCGACTTCCAAATACAAAACTACAAAGTGAAAAATAACTATTTTTTTGCAAAAAGTTTTTTTTATTTTTCACTTTTTAGTTGTACGTACCTAATAGGCAAGTTAGTAAGGGAACTATTTCGCCAGAATAGATTTCATGAAACTTGAACATAACCGGTGAAATGAGAGATCTGCTTACTTACCCCTTAGAGCTTAGAGCGAACTGGCGTGATGTTATGTTATGAAATGTTATAAACAACAAACAGACATGCGATTGCAGCAATCCCGAGAGATTTGCCGTTATTTATTGAAGAGTTCTGTTATATATCTCCGAAGTTCTTCATCAGATCTTCACCAAATTAAAATGGGACCAATTTCGGAACATATTTCAAACTAAAAAAGAATTTTCAAAATCGGTCCACAATTGACGGTGTAATCGGTGAACATACACAAAAAAAAAAAAAAAAAATAACAAACATGAAGTCGAACATAGAACCTCCTCCTTTTTGGAAAGTCGGTTAACAAGAAATCTCATTCCTAAGAAATAAAATATCAACACACGTCTAGACTCAAAACAAAAGAAAATGTCTTTGGCCGGTTTGATCTGACACAACTGAAAATAAGGAAAAAAATAGCAAAACAATAATCATACTTTCTTAAGCTCAAAAAAAGTGTAAAAGAAAAAAATGCCCTTTCAGAGTCGTCAAAACGAAGGAATGTTTTTGCAGTTTTATTTCTTTGCCTTGTCTTAAAGGTCTGCCATTTGGTACGTGATTGCCGTTGAGAACAGAACCCGTACTAGATGGCTTTTTATGCCACTTTATCTGTTCTCATTTGCCTATCCGGATAAAATATCTGAATATCTAATTGTTAGCTTACTACACCACATAATCATGTGTTTTTCTCGGACAACCAATTTACATTGCTTTGGTTTCTGTTATTTATAAGAGTAATTTTCTTCCGTTTCCCACTTGGTTGCTCAAATTGGTATAAGAAAAAAAAGGATAACACATCACTGAAAATAAACTTAGCAAGCAAAAACAAAACAAACTCAACCGACAAAACATTCCAGACAATTAATTTAACTGCAACTAACAAACCGCATTTCCCGTTAAATCCGAAGGCAGCTCTCAAAATACGACCACAAATGGCAGTCACATTGACGGAAAGACCACAGAGTACAGACGCCTTTAAACGACTCTATTTATAACACAAAGGTAAACAAACGCTTACCTTTAGCTCAGGGGCGTAGCTACCGCCGTATTAATTATACAAGCCCCCAAACTAAACCTCGGCGTGTGGAATTAAAAGTTCGAGAATGTTATTCATAGTCTCAATTTTTTTGAAATAAGATATTCCATTTTTATTATTAAATAATCTTCATTGTTATAGTGACAGCATAATCTGTCGTATGCCTTCATAAGCATTTTATGGTCCAATTCAGTAAATTTAATAAACTGAAGCCTGAAAATACATTCGACCCCAGTCAGGATTCGATCATTTTTAGGCTCGTTTCACTCGTGGTTCATCCTCGTCCCTCAAAACCTTAAAGTTATCCAAGTAAAGAATTCAGTGTCTTATTTTGTTTATTTTATAGGCAACATTATCGTTTTTGATCTTCTCTGCATTACGGTAGAAATGGTTGGGGGCCCCCAACAAATTTCGAAACAGGGCCTAGCTACGCCACTACTTTAGCTGCTAAATGAAAACGGACGCAAGAGCTGCCACAAACGCAGGCAGCCTAGGCCCCACCATTTTCATTCGTTGGTCACTGAACCGGAAGGAGCGAATAGCTTTCGACAACGTTTTCAAAATAGTAAAGGACTTTTCATTTCAGCACGTGTGATTCACGGCTCTTTCGTGTCGGGTTAAGCAGTCGGTATGGTCATTTTGGTGAGCATAATTTTTAAAACACGTCGGGGTTGGAATATTTTTGTTGTACAGTGGAGTTTAAATAAAAGTTCTGTAGTTAGGTAAGCTTTGCAATCAAATGGAAAATTATGTATTTTGTTAATCGCTGCCTTACCATTCAACATTCGGTAATAAGATGAAAATTCTCATTGATAAGGTCTCATTGGGCGCACAGCCAGTACTGCGTTAACAATGGGGAATATATACGCCTTAACCTTTTTCGCACTACCAACCGAAATCTTAAAAGAAAACTTTTCACTTAGCTCTTTCATTTTTCATTTGTCTTTATCAAATTAGCTGAACATTTTACACCTTTTACTTAAAACGAAAAAAGGAGCAGCAAACATTTTGTTGTTATTTTTAATTAAACCACTTTTTGTTTCTTTTTAATAACAGGCTGTATTATTAAAAATTCTTGGTTCAATACTGGCAATATTGCATTTACGCCAGAGAATTCACGGGCAAATGGAATAAATTAAAATGTTCACGTAATTTCGTTAATTATGAGTGCAATGTACCGAATGGCGGTTGGAAACAATAGTGCGGTATGTTATGGGCTTTGTAATGTAAAACTAAAGTGACAGATATCTGTATAATGGTTGCATGTTATTATTTGATGCGTAAATTTTTATAATGTCAGTCACTTTTTTCACCTGGTTACCTTTTGTGGTAAACATAACGGCGAATAATGAACGAGAATAATACGTTAGCTCTGCGTTCTCTAGGCATAGGGTAGTTGACAAAAAATATCTACATATTTAGTTGGCCTGTTAGTTAACCTAAGCATATTGGAAACGTATTTATCTTTTGCCACGTAAACAAAAAATTACGACGATACAGTGCATTGAAATATCGTGTAACGTCACGGTGTGCTACATTTTATACTGACAAAGTGACGTCACAAGCCCCCCACTCCTGAACTTCGATGCGCTTTATCTTTGTAATTTTTTATTTATTTGCTATAGCAAAAAATACGGGTCTAATATTATTTAATATTCTCACTGACGGACTAAATATAATTATAATTAAAGTACCCAGGAAACATTCCTATTGTACGAGAGTGCAACAGTTCTTGAAAGCAAAAATGGATGACAAGTTTCCAAAGTTTTCAGGTAGGTACGTATGGTAACTAAGTGCAGCATACACTACAGACATGACTGTGTTAGTTTCGATAAAGAACGAGCAAAAGTCGTATTTCACTGACGAATCCACTCAACTCTCCACTCGATCAAAAACTGACATCAAAACAACTGCCAATTTTGATCGAGTTCAGACGTAACTGGTACACGAATATGTCACAGCAAAATGACACGGCTTCCTTTTAAATTCTGTATCCCAGTCGCGTCTAACCTGCCCGACACGTCACGACAACATGTTCAACTCGGCACATCCACACAAATGCCATGAAAATCACACACTCGTACATGTCGTGTCAAAAAATGTTTACGGCGCCAACTCATCGGACTGTGAAAGAAAACATTTTTCCCCACTTTCCTCCGTTAGTGGCACTCCGTAGCGGAGATTCCTTAAAAGCCGGAAAATTTGTCCAATTTGCTCTTTGGCCCGTCTTTGATATTTTGATTCAAAAGAGATTTTATGTACAGTTCGCGTCGCGAGCACAAAGCTGATTTGTGCAGACACATATCGTGCTTCTATTGTCTACGAAAATATTATGGAGTGCAGCAACACTAGAAGTTCCAATTTTGAAAATCTTTATTTGTATGTTGTACGACCTAGATTCCTTAATTAAATCATACATAGAGCGTATGTGCGTAAGTGAATACTCGTTTGAAATTCGTGTCTCGCACGGCGTCGGTAGTAGTTCAATGAATTTTGCTGTAGGCAAAGTGGAGACGCATCGCCGAAATCCTTCGGGGGTTACTTAGAGACTTTGTCATGTAAATCAGCCACTCCAACCCCTAGGGGAGGTATTCAAACTGAAATATTGTAAATATTTTAGTCGTGAATAGATACGACTACTTTGATCTTGGAAACGAAATTTCTTCTTAGATCTACGAAAAATGGGGCCTATTAAAGTGTTATAAGATTTAGAATAAATACATTTGTACTGGCATCTCTTTAATACGCTTTTGTTTTTATGGAGTTTAGAGCTATCTTGTTTTTCCTGACTTGAGTAGTGATAAAATAGTTTTCCAACATCAGAGCCCCTAGCACGAGTTTCTGCGTAATTGGATCGACTACGTTAACGTATCGCCTCCGACAATTTTTGTATGCAAAATTAATCAGCGCCATGTGTCCGTATTTGGAACTAACAAATCGGTAGCACAAGTTTTTGACAATTGCCTTCGTATCGAGTTCACGTATTTACGTTGCGTTAACGCTCCAAATGTATGGGAATCGGTAGCACGAGTTTTCATTTTGACATGTAGTATCGAATTTTACGCTAGGTGTGACGAAAGCACGTCGAAAACTATCTCACTGACATTTTCTCGGTGAGACATTTCACGTCAAACAATTTTCCGTATTTATTTGGGTATTTTTGCAATAAAATGCTATTTAATCATGAATAAAAGGGGCAGGCATGCTGTCTATTGATTATCTTACCTTCTAATTTAATAAAGACGCTAGGAGGAGATGTTAAACGAGGTAGACAACATTTTCATTTTCTTTGTAAACAAATGTAGTAGTAGTTTCTTTTAATAAACCATTTCTATAAGTTGATACTAACCACACATAGAGCGGCGCGGCAGGCCCGCGCATCGCCCGCTCTGTCTTCCTGCCGTGGTGGAGTACGGGTCTCTAGCGCGTTATTCGCCGCAACTCTACGTTTTACTTGCGGTTCTCCATAATTATCATGACTAATTTAAAGATTCAAGAATCGAAGAAAACGGCGATATGCCTTATAAATTAGAGATTATAATACTAGTATGCACGTATGCCTATATATTTTGCAACCGGTTTATACCGGTATTTACAGTTAGTTTGGGCATATGGGTTAGAATTTGGGATAAATAACATTGGCAGTAGCTTCAAGGCAACTGAAGCATTTATCGGCAGCTAAAATGTACTTGAGTAGGTACCCTATTAACAACAATACAAATCTAAAACGTATTAATATACATTTTCTTCAGCAGGTCTTATGGGAATGGTTGCGGTATTTTAAGTAGCAAAAACCGTAAGCCGTTGTGCGTTGTACATTATTACCTCAATGAAGCCGTTCTACAATTCTAGCTAGTCTGTCGATGATAAACAGAGACAGATGTACAACGAAAGAGAGAAAACTAGGACAAAATGAAACAGAATCCCTTCGCAGCGTGACGAACGGTCTATTATAAAGACCTTCCATCGTTATTGCCACCTGACAGCCAATGTTCCAGAATCCAGAGTAATCTTTATGAGACGAGAAATCGATGCAGAGTGTGGACTGTGATAGGACTCTCCTTCAAAACTAATCGAATCCTAAGTCATATCGTTCCTTCGTACATGGAAAGCCTTGTTGGCTCAGCCTATTATTATTTAAAATTCCTACTTGTTGTTGGTGTTTATTGAATTTATTATATTTCTAACATGTACTTAAGTATACGTGAATTGTATAAGTAAATAACTAAGCTATTAATGTGATAATAAAAACCTAAATAAACAGAAACTATGTTTTTCCTAATCTAAACATACATACATAAACTTACGCTTTTGCCGGATGGGGGTAAGTAGGTAGAAACTACAGAATGCCACCTGCTACGTTATATTCACGTTCATACTTCTACACGCACGCGGGTTATGACATGCACGCACGCTGGCCTTTTTGATGAACATCACAATAAGATCAGTTGCGGACGGTACCCGGGTGCTGTAAGTACCCGCGGTCGCCCTGGGACAGTATCCCACTGTTGTTTGACGTGCTTTCCATACGCTCTGAGTCAAGCGACTCTGCTGGTGGCACTCGCCACCACGCACCCCTGAATGCGTATGTAGGGTGGTAGGTACTAGGAAGACCCACATACAAGAACCAAGTTTTGACCACAAAAATAAAAAGCGGGCTTTTTCATGAAAAATATTGTTGCATGTGTTTCAGGCCATTTTTGCGTTCATCTTTACTTAGCCGAAATTTTAAGAACCTTATTTATAAACCTTAATACATAAATATAATCATTACAGTACTAATAACCGGCGTGTGTGTATGACTAGATGTATGAATGTAAGTAAAGCAAAAGAAGTACGTAAGGATCGTAGCAGGTGGCGTTCTGTAGTTTCTGCTTACCCCCATGGGAAAAAGGCGTGAGTTTATGAATGTATGTATGTGTATAATCATTACAATTTTTGATTTTTTACACACGGGCCCTTGTAGGCATACGACAATAATAATTACACATTTTTCTCATCATCGTTTTTCAATCTATCATTCAAAATTACACCAAACATAGGTACTTCCTATTCTAAACTAATATTGTAAAATTGTTTTAACTATATTTGTACAAGGTAATCTCTGGAAGGAAACGCCTGCCGTTCCTACCGCTAAGTGTAGCAGTAAGAACTTCATGGGCTGATAATGCGTTAAGAATAAGTAATAGAATATATAGCTGAGCCCCTAGCACAAGTTTCTAACGTATTCGTATCGTCATCGTGACATTTTACCAGACGAAAACGTAGTCGATGCTGCGACAAGTTATTTTGGCAGCACGAGTTCAAAAAAACGTCTTGCGACAACTCGGCAGTAGTAATTGAACTATGGTTAATTAAGGCCGAGAATCCAATAGCGTTTGGATTGGTTTGTAGTGAATGGTGCGTTCTGAAAATAGAAGACAAAAACGGGTAACATTGTCTTAAATAATTTAGAGACTAAAACTGAAAAAATATTTGTTATAAACACACTTTAAAACATATTTAACATTTTTATTAATTCTTTTTTTAACAAGTCATTGAACATTTCAGTTTATTGGAGTTTTAATTTATGATAAATTGTTCGGTTTCGAACGGTCCCGTACATGACGTTTGACAATTGTCACTTAATGTTTGACGGTTTCCTTCAAATTACAAAAATATAAAACCGTTAGCACACTGATGCAAACGCGTGTAGAAGCGAAATTCTTCCGATGAACTTCCAAACTCAGTGATTTGATCCAATAGGTATTTTGCACGTCCACACCTAAACGTTAAGTACCTTATTATACTTAATTATTAATTAATTTATTAAAGGCAGCAGAGCCTACAGAATAGCATAACCTAAATACATAATACATACATAGTATTAGTAACACTATAAACTTATCAAAGTCAAAATACTTTATTTCAACTAAACCATTTAAAGGCATTTTTGAATAGACAAACAAAAGATGAAACTAGTTGCACATTTACAAGCGTCAGTAGGTCTCTATGGAGAAGAACGTGCAGGAAACTCCACGGACACTCTTTTCCATCAACACAGTACAATTACAAGTATTTGGTTACAGGAAAATTACATAGATATGTGAGAGTAAAGATGTAAAAAAAATGTAGTTAGTTAATATAGTTAACTGCTCGTGTTGTTTACTAACACTTAGTTTTAAGCACATTGTTACTAACCCTATATGAGTTTTCGCTCGAAATAAAGTTTTTGAATTTGAAAAAGACTTATACCTATTTTAGTAACACAATAACAACAAACAAAATTTATACACACAAATATTTAACACTTACACACAGGTAACCATCATTGCTTCAATATTCCAGCTGAAATACTGGATCAACGATTCTATACAACACAGCCTGTCAGCAATCATGCCCAGAATGCTAGACATAATAAATATACCTCAACTATTACTCACCAGGATTGTCCACATAATCATTCACATTTTACGTATAATAATATTATGTATATAAATATATGAATAAATAGATTTCATCAGCAAAGTTTTGACTGAGCAAGCTGAAGTTAACAACGCCACTTACAAGCCGAAATATAAACGCTAGAAAGCATCTGTTACTCCAAAAGAAAAACAGAAATAATAGAGGATGGAGACTTTGACCACTTTTTTAATTTTTAATTCCGCGCGGTTTATATGTATTATCGCATTGCGTCTCAGTGTGAGCAGACCCTAAGATGTAAACGTCTATTGTTGTTTGTTGTCATTTCAAATAATTATTTAAATTTACCAATAATTTCAGACGTAAATCTGTTATGTACGATGGTTCTGTGATTTTAGAATTAACGAATCCAAAAAGAACTTGCTTCACTTAAGTCATCATCATGGTGAACTTCATAAAGAAGCAAACAAGTAAGTTTATTGCATAGATTCATACAATTATGCAAAATACGCTTCATCCGCTTAATCCTATGAGGTCTCATGTTATAAGAGGCGGGCCTATTGCCGTGCACAGCACTTAGAGTGAGACTCCGGGTTGCCACTAAGAAATTCCTAATAGCAAAGTGCAATAACACTGCACGACCGATAATGTTGTATTTAGTTACAGAATCTTTGTATTTTGTTCTATATCAACTTCTTTTGCCAACAGGAGATGATGAATGAATAAAATATTCCCGGTACTAGCCAAAAGCCTTTGTCGGCACCGGAACAATATAAGCCAGCATTGCCACTTAGAGAAGACAAGCCATTCCAATCGCTTGCACCACCGTCTACAAGAGTGCAGCCGTGATTTCTTCAAAGCCCACGGCAAGCTATACGTCTCTTCGTGTAATAGTGACATCCAACGAAGGAATTGGGGGAATATTTTGTAACTTACGACGACGTTAAAAGTATCTACTAATTCACAACCGTTTTGGTACAAATGCTCTTCATGCTATTTCAAGCGTTTGGGGCAGCTATGAGCTATGGTTGGAATCTTAGAAGCTCTGTCAATTTATTATGATGCGAATATGAAAAAACATTATGTAATACAAAGTTTTGTTCATTAAATCTGCATTTTATTTCATCAATGCATTATATAGATTAGTACCACCTACAACAGCTTTATATTCTATTACTTATTCTTAACGCATTATCAGCCCATGAAGTTCTTACTGCTACACTTAGCGGTAGGAACGGCAGGCGTTTCCTTCCAGAGATTATCTTGTACAAATATAGTTAAAACAATTTTACAATATTAGTTTAGAATAGGAAGTACCTATGTTTGGTGTAATTTTGAATGATAGATTGAAAAACGATGATGAGAAAAATGTGTAATTATTATTGTCTTATGCCAACAAGGGCCCGTGTGTAAAAAATCAAAAATCGTAATGATTATACACATACATACATACATAAATTCACGCCTTTTTCCCATGGGGGTAGGCAGAAACTACAGAACGCCACCTGCTACGATCTTTACATACTTCTTTTGCTTCACTCACATTCATACATCTAGTCATACACACACGCCGGTTATTAGTACTGTAATGATAATATTTATGTATTAAGGTTTATAAATAAGGTTCTTAAGATTTCGGCTAATTAAAGATGAACGCAAAAATGGCCTGAAACACATGCAACAATATTTTTCATGAAAAAGCCCGCTTTTTATTTTTGTGGTCAAAACTTGGTTCTTGTATGTGGGTCTTCCTAGTACCTACCACCCTACATACGCATTCAGGGGTGCGTAGTGGCGAGTGCCACCAGCAGAGTCGCTTGACTCAGAGCGTATGGAAAGCATGTCAAACAACAGTGGGATACTGTACCAGGGCGACCGCGGGTACTTACAGCACCCGGGTACCGTCCGCAACAGATCTTATTGTGATGTTCTTCAAAAAGGCCAGCGTGCGTGCATGTCAAAACCCGCGTGCGTGTAGAAGTATGAACGTGTATATAACGTAGCAGGTGGCATTCTGTAGTTTCTACTTACTTACCCCCATCCGGCAAAGGCGTAAGTTTATGTATGTATGTTTAGATTAGGAAAAACATATAGTTTCTGTTTATTTAGGTTTTTATTATCACATTAATAGCTTAGTTATTTACTTATTCAATTCACGTATACTTAAGTACATGTTAGAAATATAATAAATTCAATAAACATCAACAACAAGTAGGAATTTTAAATAATAATAGGCTGAGCCAACAAGGCTTTCCATGTACGAAGGAACGATATGACTTAGGATTCGATTAGTTTTGAAGGAGAAGGACTCTCCACTCACAATCACAGTCCACTCTCTGCATCGATTTCTCGTCTCATAAAGATTACTCTGGATTCTGGAACATTGGCTGTCAGGTGGCAATAACGATGGAAGGTCTTTATAATAGACCGTTCGTCACGCTGCGAAGGGATTCTGTTTCATTTTTGTCCTAGTTTTCTCTCTTTCGTTGTACATCTGTCTCTGTTTATCATCGACAGACTAGCTAGAATTGTAGAACGGCTTACGGTTTTTGCTACTTAAAATACCGCAACCATTCCCATAAGACCTGCTGAAGAAAATGTATATTAATACGTTTTAGATTTGTATTGTTGTTAATAGGGTAACTACTCAAGAACATTTTAGCTGCCGATAAATGCTTCAGTTGCCTTGAAGCAACTGCCAATGTTGTTTATCCCAAATTCTAACCCATATTCCCAAACTAACTGTAAATACCGGTATAAACCGGTTGCAAAATATATAGGCATACGTGCATACTAGTATTATAATCTCTAATTTATAAGGCATATCACCGTTTTCTTCGATTCTTGAATCTTTAAATGAGTCATGATAATTATGGAGAACCGCAAGTAAAACGTAGAGTTGCGGCGAATAACGCGCTAGAGACCGTACTCCACCACGGCAGGAAGACAGAGCGGGCGATGCGCGGGCCTGCCGCGCCGCTCTATGTGTGGTTAGTATCAATAACTTATAGAAATGGTTTATTAAAAGAAACTACTACTACATTTGTTTACAAAGAAAATGAATATGTTGTCTACCTCGTTTAACATCTCCTCCTAGCCTCTTTATTAAATTAGGAGGTAACATAATCAATAGACAGCATGCCTGCCCCTTTTATCCATGATTAAATAGCATTTTATTGCAAAAATACCCAAATAAATACGGAAAATTGTTTGACGTGAAATGTCTCACCGAGAAAATGTCAGTGAGATAGTTTTCGACGTGCTTTCGTCACACCTAGCGTAAAATTCGATACTACATGTCAAAATGAAAACTCGTGCTACCGATTCCCATACATTTGGAGCGTTAACGCAACGTAAATACGTGAACTCGATACGAAGGCAATTGTCAAAAACTTGTGCTACCGATTTGTTAGTTCCAAATACGGACACATGGCGCTGATTAATTTTGCATACAAAAATTGTCGGAGGCGATACGTTAACGTAGTCGATCCAATTACGCAGAAACTCGTGCTAGGGGCTCTGTTGTAGGTGGTACTAATCTATATAATGCATTGATGAAATAAAATGCAGATTTAATGAACAAAACTTTGTATTACATAATGTTCTTTCATATTCGCATCATAATAAATTGACAGAGCTTCTAAGATTCCAACCATAGCTCATAGCTGCTCCAAACGCTTGAAAAGCATTTGCACCAAAACGGTTGTGAATTAGTAGACTTTTAACGTCGTCGTAAGTTACAAAATATTCCCCCAATTCCTTCGTTGGATGTCACTGTTGCACAAAGAGACGTATATCTTGCCGTGGGCTTTGAAGAAATCACGGCTGCACTCTTGTAGACGGTGGTGCAAGCGATTGGAATGGCTTGTCTTCTCTAAGTGGCAATGCTGGCTTATATTGTTCCGGTGTCGACAAAGGCTTTTGGCTAGTACCGGGAATATTTTATTCATCATCTCCTGTTGGCAAAAGAAGTTGATATAGAACAAAATACAAAGATTCTGTAACTAGATAGATTAGATTAAGACGGGCTGCCATGGTGTGTCCGCAACTCCACGTCTAAGCGCGTATTTTGCGTACAATACAACATTGTCGGTCGTGCAGTGTTATTGCACTTTTCCATTAGGAATTTCTTAGTGGCAACCCGGAGTCTCACTCTAAGTGCTGTGCACGGCAATAGGCCCGCCTCTTACTACATGAGACCTCATAGGATTAAGCGGATGAAGCGTATTTTGCATAATTGTATGAATCTGTGAAATAAACTTACTTGTTTGCTTCTTTATGAAGTTCACCATGATGATGACCTAAGTGTGAGGGATTTACTTATTAAAATATACTCATGACCAGAGATATCGCTTTTTATTTGACACAACTGTTATTCGTATCTAAGGTAAAAAGACAAAACGACATGCAGTGTCAGTTGGTACTAGATGGCCAGTACTCACACTCCTCTTCACGGCATCGTCGTGGTCATCAGGAGTTTAAGAAACTCCTAAGCCGCTCCGCAGTTTCATCAGCCGCGGGCCGGCTAGGGCTTTCGTTAGGATATCTGCCTCCATATCTTCGGTTCGCAGATACCTGACCTGTATCGCTCCATCCATTATGCAATTTCGTATGAAGTGCATTTTTAAGTCAATGTGTTTGGACTTGGAAGTGACCATTGTGTTCTGACTTAACTTAAGGGCGGCTTGGTTGTCGTTTAATATGACTATGCTTTCATAGTTAGCCCCAAGATCTTTGAATAAATTTTTCAGGTGGATGGCCTCTTTTGCAGCTTCAGTCAAGGCGACATATTCCGCTTCGGCAGTCGATAGCGCTACAGACTTTTGCTTCTTCGACATCCAACTTATGGCCGTTCCAGCATATTTAAAACAACAGCCCGAAAAAGACTTCCGGTCAAGCTTGCATGCGCCCCAATCTGCGTCAGCCATGCCATGTAATTTTTGGCGAGTTTTTCTGAATATAAGACCAACGTTTTTGGTTCCCTTTAAGTAACGCAGCACTCTTTTTGCACACTTGAAATGTTCTTCTCCATGGCAGTCATTAAATTGGGAGAGATAGCTTATAGCAAACATTATATCGGGTCGAGTGGCCACTGCTAGATACATGAGTGTGCCAATCAAATTTTTGTAGGGCAGATTGTTCCTTTCTTCTTTTCCTCGTTTTTCTAGTTTAAGACCTGGTTCTATGGGTGTAGATGTAGCCTTGCAATCTTCCATTTTGAATTTTTTAAGAGTGTCTTCAATGAACTTCTCCTGATTCAGTTTGATTTCATCTCCTTTATAGGTAACATCTATCCCTATTAGCCGTTTAGGTGTTCCTAAGTCTTTTAACTCAAATTTCGTATTTAACAGGTCTTTTATTTCTTGGAGTTTTCTAGGACACGAATAGGCAATTAACAAATCGTCGACATAGATAATTATTATGACTTTAACTCCTCTTTTCTCTAGTAAGTATAGACATGGATCAGCTTCCGATGCTTTGAAGCCAATGTTCTTTAACTCTGTGTCGAGTTTCTTGTACCATTGCCTCCCTGCCTGTTTGAGTCCATATAAAGCCTTAATGAGATGACAAGCTTTCCCTTTGGGATTGTCTTTTATGTCTTTTAGCATACTCATTGTTTTGTTGTACAAAGTTAAATTTTCTTGTTTACTTTCTTCAACCATTATTTCAGTTAGATATTCTTCTAAATAGTCAGGATACTTCATAAGTATCTTTTCTTCTAATTCGCCATTTACGTACGCCGTTGTAACGTCCATCTGGTTCAATTTCAAACCTTCTTCCATGGCTATTCCAACAACAGATCTTATCGAACTCAGTTTAGCTACAGGAGCGTATGTTTCGCTGTAGTCAACGCCTGGTCGCTGAGTGAAGCCCCGTGCTACAAGTCTGGCTTTCTTTGTAATTCTGTTGTCAGGTCCTATTTTGTTTCTTAGAACCATTTTGTAGTCCACTTCTTTCATGTCTTTGTTTTTCTTTCCTATTTTCCAGGTTCCATTCTTAACATGTGCTCTAATCTCGGCTTTTATAGCATCATGCCAGTATTTATCCTCTTCATTCTCATCGGATATATAGGATATCTCCGACAGTAGGTGACTTTCTTCAGTCTGGTCCAGTATAAAATCTCTGGTCCACGCGGGCGGACGCCTCTCTCTTTGCCGCCTCCCATTTTCAGATATTTCTACAACATCTGATGCGTCATCGTAAGACTCTATTTCTTCTGCCGAAGAAACTTCTTCCTCCTCGTTGACATTTTGTGATGTATTTTCCTTTTCATTCTTTGTTATTTCAATTTCTATTGGTTGTACTCTCTTATCATTGTCTTTTTCAGGTTTCCGAGAGTGTTCCTTTTCGTTAATAAGTTTATCATAGTTATGACTCGTTTCTTCAAAATACATCTTGTCTATGACTTTTATGTCCCTGCTTGTCACTATATCATCGTCTTCGGGTATGTACACTCGGTAAGCCTTTGAGGTCATCGAGTACCCCATGAATACGCCTTCTTTGGCATTCTGGGTCAGTTTGCCTCGTTTGTTCTTTTTCAAAACAAATGTCTTCCTACCATACACGTGAAGATGATGTCCACATGGTATTCGGCCTAGCCATTTCTTGAACGGTGTTTCACCACTCAGAGCTTTGGATGGGCTACGATTAATGAGGTAGTTTGCGGTTGCTACCGCTTCTGCCCAGAGCTTTTTAGGTGCCTTGGCCTCGATTAACAGACATCTGGCTTTGTCTAGCAAGGATCTGTTTTTCCTCTCGCTAATCCCATTTTGTTGAGGGGTGTAAACTGTGGTCAATCTTCTTTTGATGCCATGCAATTTGAGAAAAGCATCAAATTCCTTGTTACGGTACTCTGTGCCATTGTCGGACTGCAGGGACTTTATCTTCTTGTTATGAAACGTCTCAACTTCGTTTTTATATTCTTTGAAAATGTTGAATACGTCACTCTTTCTCTTTATAAAATAGACGTGACAATAGCGACTATAGTCGTCTATGAAAGTAACATAGTACTTTGATCCTGCCAGCGTGTCGCATTCAAAAGGTCCACAAACATCGCTATGGATTATTTCCAGGTTATCGCTTGTGTATAGATCATTATGTCTTATGAACGGTAATCTGGACAATTTACCTTTGATGCAGGTCTCACATGTTTCCATGTTTTCATCATTTAATTTTAAACCATACATAAGGTTATCTTTCGCCATATTCTTTAAATCTTTTTCGTTTATGTGGCCGAGTTTGCGATGCCATTCCATAATGTCACTTTCATTTTTAGGTGTGTAATTTGCAGTCTCTTTCCGCGCAGATTCAAAGAAGTAAAGCCCATCTCTCTTTCGAGCAGTCAGTGTCATTACACCGGTTTTTTCTACGACGTAGGCTTTATCTTTTTCAAAAACAACCTTATTTCCCCTGTCCGTTATCTTTGCGACGGATAAAAGGTTTACTGATATATCGGGAACATACAGGGTGTCATTGAAATTGTAGCTGTGTTTATCGGTGCTGACTGTAACTCTGCCTTTTCCTTGAATTCTACTAGTATATTTATCTGATGCCAACTTTAGGGTGCCTTTTTCAAGGATCATGGTAGAAAACATCGATTCGTCACCGCACACATGTGATGAACAGCCGCTATCTAGACACCAGACATTTTCATCAGCATCTGAATTTACGGTGCTCAGACAAACGTTATAATTATATTTAAATCCGTTGTCTTTCTCGTTTGTGTTTTTCTTCTTACCCCAACATGTATCGATAGTATGGCCCTTTTTTTTACAGCTCTTGCAGTATAGCCTTTGCCTGTTTTTCTTGACATGATATGCTTCTGAGCTTTCAGGCTGTTCATTTCCTGACCTAGCTTGGTATTCTTCCAGAATCTTTACTTTAAGATCTTCAGGATTAGGCAGGGTGTCTCGAGATTCGATGGCTATTCTAAAATTTTCAAAAGTTGTCGGTAAACTGTACAGAAGCATTATGCTAAGCAGTTCTGGAGGTACCTTTATATCCATATCTGCGAGTTTATCCACAATGTCCATGAAGTTATTTATGTGGTCACGTATATCTTCTCCTGTGGTCATTCGTTTTAGGACCAACTGTTTTAATAAGGTAGCTTTCCTCGCAGGCCCAGTGCTTTGGTAAGTAGCTTTCAACTTGTCCCATACAGCTTTAGATGTCTCGCAGACTTTAATTTGTTTTAATTCAGACGGAGACAATAAAAGTAGGATTTCAGCCCTTGCCTTCAAGTCCTCCTTTTTGAACGCCGATCTCGTCGCCGCATCTGTAGCTGGTGGTAACGTTTTCTCGCCGCTTACGATGTCCCAAAAGTCATTTTTAATCAGGACCGCTTGTGCTTGCAAACACCATGTATCGTAGTTTGACTTGGTCAAAGGTTCTATATTACGATAACTCGTAGTTGATGCCATTTTACATATTTGCAGACTAACCACGCTCTGCTACCAATTTGTGAGGGATTTACTTATTAAAATATACTCATGACCAGAGATATCGCTTTTTATTTGACACAACTGTTATTCGTATCTAAGGTAAAAAGACAAAACGACATGCAGTGTCAGTTGGTACTAGATGGCCAGTACTCACACTAAGTGAAGAAAGTTCTTTTTGGATTCGTTAATTCTAAAATCACAGAACCATCATACATAACAGATTTACGTCTGAAATTATTGGTAAATTTAAATAATTATTTGAAATGACAACAAACAACAATAGACGTTTACATCTTAGGGTCTGCTCACACTGAGATGGAATGCGATAACACATATAAACCGCGCGGAATTTAAAATTAAAAATAGTGATCAAAGTCTCCATCCTCTATTATTTCTGTTTTATGTTTTTCTTTTGGAGTAACAGATGCTTTCTAGCGTTTGTATTTAGGCTTTTAAGGTGAAATATACGCCCCAATGTAACGCAGTACTGGCCGTGAGCCCGCTCGGTGCCAAAATATCAAAATTGAACCTCCTTTTGAACAGTTTTGTTTGCAAAATATTATTTGATTTTAATTCCAGCCATCAATTTTTCTGTATAAAAATATTTTTAAACATCCAAGTCGTTTTGGAGGAGTTTCCAAAAGTTGCGAAAAAATATCGTGTTGTTAATTATTTTTTTAAAGCAAAACTATTAGTTACACGCAAAAACCTTTTGTTCCAAATTATGTACATGAAACAATAATAAATATTTTTTTTTTTTCAAACCTTTTAACCTAGCCGTTATTAAGGAGTATGCTTTAGAAAGTTACCGTTTTACGGCACTAAAGCGTATGTAGGTCCTTAAGGGCCTACATACGCTTTAGTGCGATACAACGACAACAACAACACGATATTTTTTCGCAACTTTTGGAAACTCCTCCAAAACGACTTGGATGTTTAAAAATATTTTTATACAGAAAAATTGATGGCTGGAATTTCTTCATACCTAACATAGCATATGTAAATCAAATAATATTTTGCAAACAAAAATTTTCAAAATGAGGTTCAATTTTGATATTTTGGCATCGAGCGGGCGCACGGCCAGTACTGCGTTACATTGGGGCGTATATATCGCCTTAAGAGGCGTTGTTAACTTCAGCTTGCTCAGTCATTGCAACTTTGCTGATGAAATCTATTTATTCATATATTTATATACATAATATTATTATACGTAAAATGTGAATGATTATGTGGACAATCCTGGTGAGTAATAGTTGAGGTATATTTATTATGTCTAGCATTCTGGGCATGATGCTGACAGGCTGTGTTGTATAGAATCGTTGATCCAGTATTTCAGCTGGAATATTGAAGCAATGATGGTTACCTGTGTGTAAGTGTTAAATGTTTGTGTGTATAAATGTTGTTTGTTGTTATTGTGTTACTAAAATAGGTATAAGTCTTTTTCAAATTCAAAAACTTTATTTCGAGCGAAAACTCATATAGGGTTAGTAACAATGTGCTTAAAACTAAGTGTTAGTAAACAACACGAAACGGTGACACATGTAACTGACAGCAGTTAACTATATTAACTAACTACATTTTTTTACATCGTTCTCACATATCTATGTAACTTTCCTGTAACCAAATACTTGTAATTGTACTGTATTGATGGAAAAGAGTGTCCGTGGAGTTTCTTGCACGTTCTTCTCCATAGAGACCTACTGACGCTTGTAAATGTGCAACTAGGTTCATCATTTGTTTGTCTATTCAAAAATGCCTTTAAATGGTTTAGTTGAAATAAAGTATTTTGACTTTGATAAATTTATAGTGTTACTAATACTATGTATGTATTATGTATTTAGGTTATGTTATTCTGTAGGCTCTGTTGCCTTTAATAAAATAATTAATAATTAAGTATAATAAGGTATTAACGTTTAGGTGTGGACGTGCAAAATACCTATTGGAACAAATCACTGAGTTTGCAAAGTTCGTCGGAAGAATTTCGCTTCTACACGCGTTTGCATCAGTGTGCTAACGGTTTTATATTTTTGTAATTTAAAGGAAACCGTCACACATTAAGTGACAATTGTCAAACGTCATGTACGGGACCGTTCGAAACCGAACAATTTATCATAAATTAAAACTCCAATAAACTGAAATTTTCAATGACTTGTAAAAAAAAGAATTAATAAAAATAATAAATATGTTTTTAAGTGTGTTTATAACTAATATTTGTTCAGTTTCAGTCTCTAAATTATTTAAGACAATGTTACCCGTTTTGTCTTCGATTTTCAGAACACACCATTCACTACAAACCAATCCAAACGCTATTGGAGTCTCGGCCTTAATTAACCATAGTTCAATTACTACTTTCGAGTTGTCGCAAGACGTTTTTATGAACTCGTGCTGCCAAAATAACTTGTCGCAGCATCGACTACGTTTTCGTCTGGTAAAATGTCACGATGACGATACGAATACGTTAGAAACTTGTGCTAGGGGCTCTGTCTGTTTATTGTTTATTTAAAGATCAATTGCAAACCTCTTTTTATAGGTTGTAGCGTTAATAAAAATAAATAAGTTATTAAAAATAAACTTAGAAAAAGGATATATGGTATAAAATCTAGGGTCCGGCTTCAAACGTCGTTGGTTGCTTGTGTCGTCAGCTAGACAGGCAGCAGGACGGACAAGATCTCTTCTGTTCTCCCAGGGCGGCGTGGCACGGTGCGATGGCACGGGTGTTTTTGCGCACCGCAAGATATGCACCCTCTGGTTTAGCGTGCGCACCCTGCGCGTACTGCTTGAGAACGAGCGCGGCCTCAGCGAGGTTACCGCCGCGCCACTGATGTCCTGTCTGCCGCAGTAATACATCACGTGCGGTAGGTAGCCAGCAAGGAGAGTCGGGGATATGACTGTGGCGTTAAACGCCGTAGATACGCAGGTAGATGGTAGCCCGGAAGGCAGGCAAATTATACACAGTAAATCACTCAATATATATATAATGCACTTAAAGATTGATAACATTCACAGCCGTATAAGTTATAGTTTTTTAAAGAGTCTTCAGATACAATAGTACACTTGGTAGTATTAAGAATTCAACCGTCTTTCGGCGTTCAGTCCCGTTTCAAAACTAAAAATTCACGCCCGTTCTTCTTCGTTCTGTATTCTATCTACATTTCAAATTCAAATTTCAATTAAGAAATAAAGACCAGAACGAATAAAAACGGTTCACAAAGGGGTCAGTCTATGCTACCCTTATAATAGTGTAAACCTAGCTTAAAGGAGGTTTAATCCATGGTACCTATGTTACAGTCTATGGTTTAAGAAAAATAAAATAGACAGACAGATGTCATGTCAGATGAAAATGTCACAATAGAAAAATATTGCAAAAATTACAAATTATCAATATAATTTTTATGGTTCAGATATTAAAACAATCAGATATAACTAAAAGTATGCTTTTCAGATGATAACAAAAGAAAGAAAACATAAAAATGAATTACAAAAGTTGATAATATATCAAAATATATTTTTTATTTATTTATTTATTTATTTATTTATTCACAAATTTGAGACAACCATACAGAGCAACTCAATAATAAACACAAAATAGACAGATCGTTGGATGTGAAATGGTACAATGAAAAGATGGTTTGGTTGTCTATAGTCTGATTCGCCCTATCCCCTCGTACTAGTATAAAACTGTATCACGAGCGGATAGTCTTCCTCAATCTTAGAACAACAGATTTTCACAAGGTTCCAGTTACAGTCACATAGCAGCGGTTTGATTACATACTGGTAGGTGATTACATACAGGTAACAAATCATGGTACAGATAGTTATATTAAGTTACAAATGATGGAAGTTGTCTGTGTTTGGATATTTTATGTTAGTGTAGGTATTTATGTATATGTGTATATTATGTTTTATGTATGTTTCTATATGTGTACAGTTATGTGTGCTTTATTTATTTGTTTATGTGCCTTGTTTACAACATCGTTTTATATTAGATTTTCAGTGCTGTTGTAGTCTAGTGCTTTCAAATATTTTTCAATTGTTTTTTTGCATGTTTGGCTATCAAGATTCTTCAATTTTAGATCTTTACTTATTTTGTTGTAAAGGCTAGGACCGAGATAATTGTGAAATTTGTGTGCAAAAGATGTTCTAAATTTGGGTATGTTATAGACTATATCTACTCGCCGCCTTTTTGCAAAGTGCGGTTTTATTTTATGCTGTGCCATGATTTCTTGTTTAATGAATAATTTTCGCACCGTAAGGACTCCTAGTTCTGAGTAAAGTTGGTGTGTCGGATATGTGTACTTTTTGCGAGAAATTACTTTGAGTATCATGCGTTGGGCTCTTTCAACAGTCAACATGGTTGTTTTTGAGGTTCCTCCCCATACATTCAGGCCGTATATCAGTATAGATTGACATAGTGCTAAATAGATTTTTATCAGTAGCTTAATGTCACATGCATTCCTAATAGTTTTAAAAATATAAATTAGCTTTCTTGCGCGATTATTTACTTTGATAACGTGTTCTTTCCAGTTTAAGTTTTGGTCTACTATAACACCAAGATATCTTATGGATTTGGTTCTGGTGATTGGGTTACAATGACAGGTACTTCGATTGTTGCAATGGTGAGTTTGAATATTTATTGAGTTAGGAGACGGTTGAGTTCTACTGTTAATTGTGAATGTAATATATTTCGTTTTGTCAAGATTAAGTGTCAACAGATGATTGTCCAGCCATGAGGTTACTAAAGCAATACCTTCATTTGCTGCTTCGCTTACATCTTTCCACGTGTTAGAGCTGAACAATAATACTGTGTCATCTGCAAATGTTATTATTTGACCATTTTGTAAAAGCAAATTGCAGAGGTCATTAATATATATCAAAAACAGTGTAGGACCCAATACACTGCCTTGAGGCACTCCGAAGGTGATATTTTCCTCCTGGCTTATGCTGTTATCAATTTTTATAACCTGTTTACGGTTTGTCAAGTAATCTTGGAAAAGTTGGAGAGGTATTCCTCGAATTCCCAAGGCATCGAGTTTGTTCAGGAGGATGGGTATAGAGACGGTATCGAAGGCCTTAGCAAGGTCGAGGAATATGCCTAGAGACTTCTGCCCCCCATCCATGTTTTCGACTACATACGAAGTTAGTTTGTGAAGAGCGTCCGCGGTTGATATTTTTTCCCTGAACCCAAACTGATTACCTGAGAGAAGATTATGAGTCTCTAGGTAGTGTTTTAGCCTCTTATTTATTAGCTTTTCGAGAATTTTTGACAAACTAGGAAGCAGAGAGATCGGTCTATAATTCGACACCAAAGTTTTGTCTCCTGCTTTATATATAGGAATAGTGACAGACTTTTTAAGGACATCTGGAAAGACTCCTTTTGAAAAGCAAGCATTAAATATGTGTGCTAGTGGTGCAATAAGGTAATCCACTGCTCTTTTAATAAAAATCGTGGAGACACCGTCCCATCCCGTGGAATTCTTAGCTTTAATGTTAGCAATTATTTCTTTAATTTCAAGTTGGTCTGTTGGGAGAAGCATAAAGGAGTTAAGGGTTCCGGTATTTGGTTTTGGTCTACACCTCTTGCTCAAATCTATCTCATTTGTGAGGGTCCTGGACAAGATGGTGTTTGCCAAATTACTACCGACATTGACAAAGTAGCTATTTATGTTATTTAACGCGTCCTGCTGTGTAGAATTAGTGGAAAGAAGCTCCAGTGGCATTTTTGGGTTGCCGTTTAAATTAGCCATTTCTTTTACCAGTCCCCATTGTTTTTTTATATTGTTACTAGACTTAGCTAATTCTGATTTAAAATATTGGTTTTTAAGGTTTTTTAATAGGTTATTACATGTATTTCGGTAGCGCTTGTAGGTTATGGTAAGGGTTGGGTTTTCTGGGGATTTTCTTAGTTTTTGGTGAAGTTGATCGCGATTTCTCATACATCTACGTAGGCCTGGCGTAATCCAAGGCTTAAGGATTATTTGTCGCCTAGGCTGTTTGACGGTGTGTGTGTGATTTGAAAGGATGTCTCTGATGGTTTTCAAAAAGATGTTCATCATTGCATTTGGGTCATCATTATGAAACCTTTCTTCCCAGTTAATCTGTTGTAAGTCTCTAATAGCAGCATCGTAGTCGGTTTTTGTATGAAAGGGGTTTTTTTTGGGTCTAGTTTTCATTTTCAGAGGTAGCGATATCATAACACTGAAGTGGTCAGTTAAGGTTGAATTACAAACTATAGTCAGCGGTTTTAGTTTAGTTCTGACGAAGCAGTGGTCAAGACAGTTTGATTCTCTAGTAGGCAGAGTGTGTGTGTTAAGAAGGCCGTGGGACGCAAGCAGATTTAAGTACTCTGTATGTTTAGGGTTAAGCTGTTCCTGTTTAATATTAATATTTAAATCGCCCATTAAAAGTATGTTTTTATATTGGTTAATACTGGACAAGATTTTATCTAAAGACTTTAAAAAGGGTTCTAGGTTTTTGAATGCTGGAGGTCTGTACATTGATACAATAGCTAAATCGTTATTGATTGTTGTCACAAGGCAATTTACTTCTTGACAATAATTTGGTTCATAGACATTCGCGTGTATGCTATCTTTCAGGTATAATACGATACCATCATTTTGATTCAGGTGAGATTTAGTACTATGAGTTGTGTAGTTTACCATTTCAGGTATGATCGAATTTTCCGATAGCCAAGATTCTGTAAGCATAATAAGATCGTAATTGATGTCTAATCTTTTAAGGAGAACAGCAAGCCCCTCATAATTACGGTTTAGGCTTCTGATATTTTGGTTTAGAACTGAAAGCGATTTTGCACCTGAGTTAAAGGCAGCCTTGCAGTGTTCCGGAATGTCAATAGCTATAGCATCGCCGACACTGACTACATCGTCAATGTCATTTGCGATACCTTGAATATCAACCATATTCCTTGTATATAGAAACGGAAACAGAACTAGTAGCAATGGTATAGCAGAGACAAATCGGCACACCAAAAGCTGCAAAGTATGCTGTATTAAAGGCACACAATGAAAAGCACGAAAGTGTTTTGTGTTTTAGTGAAAATAATGTGTGAATGTTATGTTTCAATGTGTGGTGAATGTAACTAGTTGAACAGTAGAAAGAACAATGGCAAAAATACTTAATTACTAACAATATGAACATATAAGATAATTTTGATTGAATACAAAGCATGCAAAATTTAAGAATAAAAAACTCGTGATAGCAATACGGGTTTGTAGAATAATAGGTGCATAAATACTCAGCTAGTCATTTAGCTTGATGTAGGAGATCCATGTCCTCTTCGTTTTTAATAAGAATTTGCTTTTCTCCCTCACTTTTTCTTAGAAATACTTTTCCGAGAGAAGTCCAGCAAAACATATAGCTATTTTCTTTGGCGAATTTTCTAGCAAGGTAGAATAGATGTTGAGCTTTTGGTGTTAGGCACTCGGACAGGAATATCGGCTTAGGAGGACCCTCTAATTTTACATGAGACGTGTTTAACTTATCTTGTTTATTAGTCTTATTAAAGTCCCGTGCATTTTTGATGAAATCGCCCTTAATATGCATGCTCGTAAAATCTACTATTATTGGTGATACGCCTTCCTTCCTGTTTAGCCTGAACAAATCTTTGATATCATTTCGTTGGATAGGTACACCGAGAACCGTGGCCGTTTCTGTAACAATTTTGTGAAGGTATTCCTTAGATTCTCCAGGTGGTTTCGGAATATTTCTAATTTCCATTTTCGACAGGCATGACATCCTTTCCAAGTTTTCAATTCGATCTTCTAGTTGAATAATATAGTTAAAATCAGATCTCCTCTCAGCCTCCAACTTCTCTGTTCTAATGACAATATCATCATATTGCTTAGCCATAGTGGTTAACTTATCTTTTATTTCAGTGTTCTGTGAAATTATCTCCTTGAAAAAAAAATAATGAAAAAAATAAATAAAATTGCGCGTCCTCGGAATCGAACCCACAACTCGTCGCTCGCAAGTCTGAAGGAAGTCTTATCCTGCTACGAAGTCTCACGACGGTGTGACGAAATTTGCTTATGTATTCCACCAGTGGGTGTGTCTCTTCAGTCAAGCTGTGTTGGAGTTTGTGACCATATAAGGTAGCGTTTTGGGTCGTCGTGCGTTGTCTGACTCACCGCCAGCCGACGAATTGGAGCGAAGCAGCTTGGTGACTCACTGGTTGTTTACTTGCGACGACGATGACTTGTTGTATTTGTTTAGTTTTACTCAATTAATTTATTGTGATTAAAACAAACACATTTCACTAAGTAGTCACTGATTTTATGACATGCAGAAGTACTCAATTTGCTTAGATTTGCTTCGGTTTAGTAAGTAATTTTAGTTGATACGGAGGAACTTTGTGCACGTCAACTACGTGTGCGCGCGGGCGGAGGAATGATGATATGAAGGTATGGTTTGTATAGTGTTATGAATTGTAAATAGAGTTAAAAAATGTGGAACTGTAAATCAGAACACCACAAGGTATACAAATAAATGGGTATTGATCTCATTCACTAATATTCAAACTCAATTATATGCGTATTTATAACTCGTACAAACCTAGCACTTTGTTTTTCAACAAAAATAAAGCTATGTGGAAAATAGTTACCACAATATTTCCGCATAGCCAGATCTGCAAGCAATATCAATATTCTATGACAAAAGCTATGAAATATTTCTTATGAACCTATCGACTTTTTCAAATGCCGGAATAGTCTGCTTTATTTATTTATTTATTTATTTATATATGCTTTATTGTATGTACACCAAATTAGATCAAAGAAAAGGAAACTTAAAACTAAAATACAAACAAAGGGCGGCCTTACCGCATACCGCGATAAGGCCGCCTTGCTTTCTATAAGAATATCATTCCACTTTGCGACAGATTTCATCTTTGAGATGCAAATCAGTCCGTCGAGGACTCATAGCTCAAATGGGGTGGAGGTAGCTGTAATACAAGCTCATATTTATTTATACTACTATTTTGTAGATAACGCCCTAATGGCGCTTTTGTAAAAATCATATTTTCTCGAAATTTTCGTAGCATACAAAGAAATGTTGGGATCTTTATTCCTTACGGAATGAACTGCGTTAATATTTTATGTTCCAATTGTAAGTCATTGTTTAGATAGAGTACTCTACATATTATTATTTCACATAGCAACATGAGCCGGTATGAGTTACTACAGTGCATCAGGCGAACCCTGTAAAGCCCGGCCTGGTAACCAGTATGCTTCTGCCAGGACGCCCTGTAATTAACTGAGCAATCTTAATGTATGGTTACCGCGAGACGGCAGAAGGAGTTACGGCAGACCTATTGCCAGATGGATGGATGACATTCAGAAGATAGTGGGTAGACCCTGGTGAGATTCACGTAAATTAAGAAAGCATGGCACGTGAGCCTACTTACTGAGCAGTGGGTGGAATGATGGCTGCCAATGATGATTATGATGACCTGCTTTTTAGTATCAAGATAAAAAAGCCTGAAACCTTTGTCACATTTGTTAACATAACAAATTACATTTGTTAAAGACAATATGTTGTGAACACAAAAAAAGAATGCAATACACAGCACTCATACGCTAATCTCACAATACATCAAATATACAGAAGTACGAGATCGGCGATGATTAGTCAATAAAACTATTGTAAATAAAACAAAGAAACTTGATCAATTCCCGCTGCAAACTTCTAAACATTATTGCAAGTGGTGTTAATTTAACAGCATCAGATAAATTGCTTACACATCGCTAACCATGTTTCGAAGTATTTTATTTGTGTCTGTAATTCTCTAATGTAGGATATCTTGGTATTTTTATTTGGTTTATGTTTCATGTAGGTAGGGTATTAGGAGAAAATATACTCTGCGTTGAGAAATTGAGCTTAGTGTTGGGACAACGGGAAGTAATTTTAATTATTTTATTAATTTCCCTTTGTCCCATTTACGGGGGCATGGCCTACGGGGACAGTGGGAATACACCTTAACATATTGACATCATCATCATCATCATATCAGCCGCAAGACGTCCACTGCTGGACATAGGCCTCCCCCAAGCGTCGCCACATTGACCGGTCCCGTGCGTCCCGCATCCAGCAGATCCCTGCAACCTTCACCAGGTCATCGGTCCACCTGGTGGGAGGCCTTCCAACGCAACGTCTTCCGGTTCGCGGTCGCCACTCCAGAACCTTTCTGCCTCATCGGCCATCCATTCTGCGAGCAATGTGCCCTGCCCACTGCCACTTAAGTTTGGCAATTCTTCGGGCTATGTCGGTAACCCTGGTTCTCTTGCGGATCTCTACATTTTTGATTCGATCACGTAAGGAAACTCTGAGCATAGCCCTCTCCATTGCCCTTTGGGTGACTGTAAGCTTTCTGATGAGGCCCATTGTGAGCGACCACGTCTCAGAGCCATAGGTCATAACTGGCAACACACACTGGTCATAGACTATATATATAGTCTTGAGACACTGTGACATAGTTTACACATATTGACATAGTTTCGAAAACAAAAATTATATTATTAAATAAATTTAATAATAATAAATAATCAATTTCTTTATTTAATTTAATAAATAATTTATAATTGATATATTTTTTAACAATAATAAATAAACCTAGGCTTTGACCGGACTTTGTTCGACCATGTGATTGTCCGTATGGATATTTTTAAAGTACAAAGAACGAACTGCGTATAAAAAAAGTTTAATGTCCAGAAATTCTGAACATTCGGTTTTTCAGTACTTTTTAAATGTAGAATCGATAAACGTACTTGTAAAGCCATTTTGACTCATCCAGATTACTGGCTTACCGGTTCTGCTACCAACCAGGCATTGAATGGAAATCTACTGCACCAGCAGTCCAAAAGTGGAGAAAACACGTTAACATCGGCTTAAACCAAAAAATCTGTTAATACAGACAACACAAAAAGCAATTCTAATGCATAGAGATGTTCAGTTTCTATTCCCACCTATATTCAATGTTCTTAGAGGTGTTTTCAATTAAATTTTCCTGCGGTACCGAATCAAAAATTTCGTGATCCTCACTAAATAGACCTAGACAAACGGGCCTGTTTGGTTCCTATTATTAAGTAAACAAAGACCTTTTCCGTAATTTACATTTCTGTAGCCAATTTCGTTAGGCCACGAGTTATTCGCTCGGGGGAACGAGGTGTATTCTCTCTATCCTGCTCGACCATGATTCGACCAATTACAGCTCGGTTAATTACATATTTTGGTGTGTTTAGAGCTTGTAATTGGCTAGCTTTTTTTGTATTCCTGTTTGTGGAAAACTAATACTGAACCTTAGCTCTTAACTCTGTTGATAGACTACAGTGTAGAACAGACTGTATCAAAAAGATTCCACAAAAAAACTGTATCAGTAAATCAAAACTCTATCAATTTTATATCGGTTCCTTTCTAGTTCTCTATAAATATGTTTGCTTCATAGGTTTTAAAATCCTGAAACTCTCATTCAATTCTCACTCATTCATGTCGACTTTAAAATATTGAACAAAAATATAAAATCTATAACAGATATTATGTTCCATTAATTGAGAAAGAGAGGTTTGGCTCTCGCCTATTTCTTCCTCCAATATTGGACCAATTTAAAAGATGTTGACAGCGCAATTAATCCTACGTGTACAAATTTGAAAACTATAAATGAAAAAAGAAAAACATAGCTACATAACTTTTTATTTAGGAAATTCAGTCGGAGCTCTCAGCCCATATTTCCTCTTAAGACCATATCTGGATTGATATGAGTATTTCAAGTTAAGAAAGTGTCAAATCTTGAACAAGTCCTCTCCACGGAACGCCACTTCTATTCAAGAATTGTGCGTGAAGCGATTGAAATGAACAAAAACAAAATGTTCAATCGGGATGACGGTTACAAATTATCCGCGGCGTGGAATCCAGTGATTCAAAAAACATTACCTTGTTTTGTGCAGTCGGCGAACTTACAGAATAAGGACACGGTCAGTGTTGTGTGTAGAAATGTGAGGGTAGAGGAAGAATTTTCTGCCCCAACGGAGCCAGTACACCGAGACACCAGTCTACCCGGGACCACGGTCGTTGTAACACGACCGAAACGTCGGGTGAAATAGGTAAATAAACAATCGAAATCATCGCATTAAATTCCCGTGATATATTGTTTTTCAATTACGAAACGCGAAAGTTTTAAAGTAAATATGTGTCAAATCTTAATTTAATGCCAATGTTTGTCAGGATTTCAGGCTGAATTATTGTTTGATAAGCTAATCATCATTTCAGCCGAAAAAAGTCCACTGCTGAACATAGGCCACTACCAAATGTCGCCGCATCCAGTCTCGCATCCAGCAGATTCCCGCAGTCTCAAATTCTTAATTCAGTAATCAGGGATCAGCAATCACATTTCTAAATTGTATGGCAATTTTATCAAACAAACTTACTATGAGAGATATCGTTTTATAGCTATTGTCTACCGCTTTAATTCTGTGCAGGCAATGTACGAACAGTATTTCCTGTTTTTTCTAGGTACTCTACACTTTTTATAGAAAACTGGCTATAAATTATCCTAATGCAGTCAGTCACAGTTTCAGGTCCATCCCTCATTCATCCTGTTTTATCAAAAAATTACCTTCCAAAATCCAACATTCTCCTACATCCTCAATCACCCCCACACTACCACATCCATTGTATCCATAACACAATACACACAGAACACTCCAAAGACACATGATCCTCGTTTTGCCATCAACAGTTTCAAATATTTGGTGTAACGGTGAGGACATGTAGTCATCCTAAGCAAACAGGCTTGAAGCGACCCCCCGACTAAGATCGATGATATGGTAACAGACAAGACACAACTTTGCATTTTGAATAATAAACACGGTTTATGCCAATAATGTTGCTTACATACGAAGTTGGCAGGTGTGATTCATTGTAACAGGTAAAAATTCCAGGTACTGTCACTCTAAGAGGAAAAATATATTTTGAACAAAAAATTTGCCGAAGAAATAACGAACTGAAAAGCAAAAAATCAAAAACTTTTAGTCTAGCGTTTTGTGTTGGCGCCAAACAAACATACAAATTAAAACTAAAGCGTAAAATGATGGTAGCTAGGTTGATCTTCGTTGATAGTTGTTATTATGGTCATACATGAAAAAATACATAAAATATACATATCGAATCGAGAACCTGCTCCTATTTTTTCGTCGGTAAAAAAATGTGTTTCATGTCCTACGAAAAATGTCCTGAATCTAAGCCAATCGATCACTAATGAACGATACGCACGTCCCGTTTCTAATAGGTACACCAGATGGCAAAAAATATGATACAATAAAAAGAAAAAGCTCAGAACATCTGAGCCAGATGTGACACTAACACAATCTCGACACTACATAAGCTCCGATTCTTAACATGCGCTCCTTTTACCGACACTTCTAGTCCTAAGTTCAAACTCTTCAAACCATAAAAGTTAAATTGAAAGTCAAGAACAAAAAGAGAGTTGGAAATGCAAAGTGCAAAGCGCAAAAGCAATTTTAAAGAATGGGTCCCGTATTTGAAACAAGAAGTACTTTACCTACCTAAGCGATTCATACAGACTTACCAATTCTGGGGTTGGCTATCGAACGGTATCGAGCAATTGACAGTCAGTCAGGGAAATTCTCGGTACGATGGTAGGTAAAATCTATAAAGGCCAACATTTTAATGTTGGACTTTAATAGATTTTACATATTTCAGCCACGTTAGTACGTGGTAGAAGTGCAAAATTAGAAAAGTAGCTTTGATCGTCTTTTCTTTTTCCAAGGTGAAATTACAAAAGGTTCAAAACAAAAAACATGTTTTTATGGTCTAACGGGGTGAATAGAAATAAAGGGATGAATAGAAACAAAACTTTGAAAATCATTTTCACGTTATTTTAAAACGAATTGCAGCATGAAATCAATAAAGTGGTATTAAAGTGACAATCTTAATCAAAGTTTTGTTCCCGTTCACCCATTCCTATTAACCCCGTTTGTAGAGAAGTAAGCATATATGGACTTAAAAAAATGAATACTTATTGCATTTTACCTTCGTTGGTCAAATAATACCTGCTGTATGGTTATGCCCACCAAAAAATACTTACCTTTCTTATTAGATAAATAAAACTGAAAATAGATACCTGGCTTAGTATCCATTTTCACAACGTAGTGTAAATGAAAAATAAGGAAAAATATTTGAATGAGAAAAATAGCCCTTGGCAAAGACACGGGGAAAGTATCTACACTGACCTTTTACATTTTATTTTTATGATTATGCTATTCATAGAGCAAAATGTACTGAAATTGTATAGTCTTTAAATTACGGTATATCTGTATCTGATACAAGAACATCTTGTACTTCTTACTGCTTATTAGATCCTAGTTATATTTTCTATATTCGCCGCTCTGTAATACAAGTATCATTCTTGGTGTAAGATTCGAGTAAGGAGCGACCTTTCCCCACTATTTAATGGATGAAATATTTTTTTTTTATAAAATGCTTTAAGGTTGCTCTCTTACACGTATATAATCTGCTTCTTACCGACTTGTTGTTTAACACACATACAACAAGTTGAGTGTGGTTTTAAGTCATATAGTCTTTCGTCATGACATGTTCCTAATTCAAGTACCTAAGTGCATGAATGAGGAACATATCTTTGAGCAAATTTTTGAGTTGATATGTGGATTAACATTGAGTTAAGCTCACCTTTGTATATGCACTTTATTATCACATTGTATGTTATGTTGTTTTTGATATACAATAAAGAATTAAGTTTATAGACTTAGTGAAAAACAAAGAAACGATGGATGGATTGTGTGAAATATGTTATGGCTAGAAAGAAGGAGATTAAAATGGGAGCAAAAAAAAGGTTATTTAAAAATTTAAAACCCGACCGCTTAAGAAGGGAGCTAACAAGAAGTAAACAAGAAGAAAATCGTGTTGTGCAGTTGGAGGATCACGTGGTCAGCCAGCTCGCGGGTATGTATCCTTCAACTGCACGGCATGATATTCTTCTTGTTTACATCTATTTAGTTCCCTTCTTAAGCGGTCGGGTTTTTGATTTTTAAATAACCTTTATTTTGCTCCCATTTTAATCTCCTTCTTTCTAGCCATAACATATTTCACACAATCCATCCATCGTTTCTTTGTAACCACCTCTTAAAACCCTTCATTAACCGACTTCAAAAAAAGGAGGAGGTTCTCAATTCGTCGGAATCTTTTTTTTTTTTTTTTTTTTATGTATGTTCCCCGATTTCTCAAAGACCCCTGGACCGATTTCAAAAATTCTTCTTTTGTTTGAAAGGGTATACTTCCTAGTTGGTCCCATAATTATCAGGTCAGGATCTGATGATGGAATCCAAGAGAAATCGAGGGAACTCCTCAAATATTATAGGCAAACATATAGCGATTTTGGTATTTTCATCAACAATGCAATCATTTGCACTCAGAAAGTACCATTTGGTGGAGTCGAACTGATGAAGAAGACCACAGATGGCCACTGGAACTCCTAAATGCTAAATATGTCACGGGCATAAGATATCTCGAATAGTAAACCGACTATAATGAAGCAAATACTTATAAATAAATGGTACTGATGAAAATGGCACCATCGAACTGATCTGATGATGAAGCCAGAAGCTAGGCACTGGAACTCTAATATAAAAAAATGTATCCTAGTCGTGTTTGGGCTTATTGGAATCGCCATGAGATGTACTTTGGCTATAAATGATAATCATGTTAATTGGAGGTACCTACCAAAACTAAAAAGAGAAAAATAAAAACTTTTTAACAAAAAATCAAACCGACTTCCAGAACAAAAAACTACAAAGCAAAAAATAAATTTCTTTTCCGAAGTCGGTGTCGAAAAACGGGAATCAACGGGTAGGTACAAAAGACACCGACTTCGGAAAAGAAATTTATTTTTTGCTTTGTAGTTTTTTGTTCTGGAAGTCGGTTTGATTTTTTGTTAAAAAGTTTTTATTTTGATACCCCACTCGATGGGTTTGGCAGGGAAAAATATTGGGGCCCCCACAATATGGCGCCCAAAATCCGCCATGTTTGTTTTTTTTAACGTCACGTACCTACGAACACTTGCGCGGTCAAGACGTAAACAATTTCTTAATTATATAAACCCGTCTAGTGGTTTGAAAGATATAAGTTACTAAAGAATATTAGATACATACAAGATACGCCCGAAAGACAAAACCCGTTCATTGCAGTCGGGAAAAAATACAGATGAACGGAACAAGAAGACATGCTGTTGCATCATATAGGCAGGAGGATGATGATATGGGCAAGAGGATGATGATGATGGAAGGGTACCTAAATGTAGGTGGTCAAATAGGATGATGATGAGAAGATAAATAAAACACAACGGAAATTATTAGAAGAATCTATAGAATGAATTTCAATAATTTATTTCAATCACTGAACCAAAAATCAAAATACCCGAAATATAATAAGTATTTTTCTAAAATAATACAGCGATTGTAAAGCATTTATTGTTCCCAGTATTTTGTTGTGAGTTTTTCGTAAAGTTAAATATTTATGAGGTGGTATTTATTCAGCGTGGTTTCGACGCGAGTCCATCGGTCGATTGAATCTCAAAGCGTTGAACACAATGTGAAATTTCCTATTATTATAACATCCGTATTGATAAATGCATGAGCACAAATGCGTCACGGAGAATATTCTGTAGACATAAATGATTTTGATTTTGTGCCAGACTCGCCAATGCATGTTCACAAAGCGTTATTTGGTGCTATAACGCCAACATCATTTTTACCATTATTCTAAAATACACATATAAGTTACAACTAGAGTTGTAAAAAAAGGTTTTTTTTACGGTGATGAAAAAAAAAAAAAAAAAATTGGTATACATTTTTTTTCTGGAGTAGGTATTTTTTCAAGAGTACGTAAATAAAATATGGTGATCCGGTTATCGTATTTGTTTATTAAGATAACACTAGTCCATCTTTCTTCCATACAAGCGTAGTCTGGCGATTACTCCACTGTTTGACGGTGTACGTTCAAAATAAAAAATGATATCAATTTGTCTCATCATTATCTAGCCCTGTATGGAAACAGAAAAGTAAAAAAAATACAATATTTGAATGTTATGACCCTCGAAAGTTGCATATTTCAACACTAATTTTAACGCATCTTTGGGCGGAAATAAATACCATAACTAGAAGGAAAATTGCAAAACGGCCTCCATACAGGGATAGATTAGTAATTCAACAATGAAAATAATTTTATTTTGAAAATATACATTTAATATTTTTTTCATAATATCTAGACTCCCAAAGGTCTGTTCATAAAATTTCGCGCGCTCGTTTTCGTCCTAAATCATTATACCTTTCCTTACAAATTTGCAAAAGTGCGGTGCGAATTCGTACGAGAACTAGCTTCTTGTTGCTCATCACAGCATCAATCTGTTTCGCACGTGTTGTCGGATGAGACAGCATGCATTTTAACCCCGCGCACAAAATAGTTCGTGCCGTTGACTAGAGGCACCTTAAGAAAATAGCATTTGTTTTTTGTTAAATAGGACATTAATGTCTAAAAATAATTGGCAACACCCACTAAAGTTTAACATTTACGGACTGGGATTTTCCTAATTACACAGAAAAGATGATTCTGATTGTAACAAATTAAGTATTTTCTAAGTTCATAATAATAGGTATCCATTGATTTAAACATAATTTGACTTTAATTAAAACAAAACAACCAAATTTAGCGTATCACTTTTTAAACGACCGACGGTGCAGCCATGTTGTTTTTTTTCAGGATTGTGAAAATACCATATTTTTTTTTTTCAATTTACATCTCAAGTTACAACGTTTAAAAACTACAAGTAAAAATTTTAAATTTCCAAAGAGGCAAATAGATCAAGCACTAACAAACTTAGCTAGCGGGATATAAAACCAGTATTATAGGGATTTATATGCGTCTAACTAGCACACACTCGTGTAAGGCTGCGTTTACATACGTAGCTAAGCGGTGCTTGGAAAAAATATTTACTTGTATTTACACCAAAGCAGAGCGGCAGAGCCCTTGCTGCAGAGACCTTTCTTTGCAATACAAACAAAACAAGAAAGAGTATATTGTATGTTATGAATATTCTCGTACCTTTGCGAAACGACTACCGGTTAATGGATATCTAGAAAGATTTGAGTATTATTTACAAACGTGGCTCGTGTGCGAGAAATGTGTATGTACGATACGGGGGCCTGACCGTTTTCTCGAACAGCATTAAGGAAAAGAAGTCCGCACCATTCCTCTCACACGTTCCCCGTCAAATTTTGGTGGAAAGCGCCATACTGTTTCACATCTCCGCTACGCTTCCTCATATCACCCAGCTTTCTCGTATCGCTCAGCTTCCTTGCATTGCTCAACTGCTCCGTACATCTCCATTGGAAACGCAGCCTTTAATGCGGCTCTGAGCGGCCGGCAACTCTAATGGGCTTCCATTACGATGCTTGCCACCTGTGCTAATGGGTCAGAAATATTTAATTGATGAGAGCGGTACAGATTTTCCGATTCACATTTTTCATCCATTTCGTAGTGTTTCGTGTTCGCTTTGTGGTAGCTTCATTACTGCGGAATATGTTTTGCTCTTCTGAGAGGATGTTTAAAGCGAATTGCTTTCATTATTTATGTGCCTTGTTATGTGCCAGCTAATTAGATAGCGTTGCTATAATGTTTTAGACGGGATGTAGTGAGTAGTTGGTGTTATTTTTATGAGATGGTATATTGCATGAGTTGTTTGTTATTGTGTTATGTTAAGGCTTGCTGAAGCTACAAAGATACGGATACATTTTTCAATATAGTAGGCTTTTTATGCAGCACATAGTTAATTCAGAAGATTTCTACATCAAAGTTAAAAGAACACCACACAACACATCAAAAATGCCACAAAGTTCTCCCAACAATAACCGACATCAAAATTATTAACAAAATTTTGTTTAATTAAATTCATATTTCTGAAATTGTTTGAACAAACGATAAAACCAATGTTAACCAAATGCGGTTTGAAATCAAATCCTGTATTTACGTGAACAATGAGCTAAAACAAATTCGCGTTGGCAATGTGTTTGTATGAGCTGCATCTGAAAGCAGAATCTATAGATACAGCCAAACGTATTCATTTGCTCGACAGACAATACCGAATCCGCCCTATTTAAGCAGAGTTTCGCGAATAATAGCTATATTGTAGCTACATTTTACGATTTGGGGATTTGGCCGTTGTAGTTATAAGGTTAGGTTAATACCACCACATTTGCTATGGGATATTAAAGCAATAGGAACCTGTACTGTAGTAAAAACTCTACATGATGGTGCATTTCTAAATCGATGAGTCAAGATAGATCATTTACTAAATACGAGTACCTACCATATTTTGTAATTCTTAAATTAAGGCTCTTAAAGCAGACGGCAACCTGCCCTTCTGTTTCTATATTAACTTTATCAACTGCCTAAATGTTGGCGCTCGCTTCGCTTGCAATTGCATTCTAGTTTAGGACCTTTATTAGTACTTAGTATGGTGATAGCCCTCCTATGTTCATCAATGATACTATGTGGAGCAAATGAATTGAAGATACACCATACACCGTTCCGTCCAAGAAAATTGGTATCTACAAACAACTGGAATTCTATGAATATTGTCATTAATTCAAAGTGCTATGACATGAGTTTTGCGAATACAAAACCACGTCCACAGAAAAATATATATCTGACATCATAATAGGATATCAGAGTTCGTGTAACTATTTTCAAATAGCAATTTTATTGTATATACCATTTCAAAACGCAAATAACAGCACCGATTCTATTGTCACGTATTTCGTGTATTATTAGCGGTTAATTATCATTGAGCGAGACGCCATTGCCACAATCATTGTGGTGTGTTCCCGCATTGTATTTGTGTAGTGGCGGGAATCATTGTCGGCCATTGCGCCTTAATTGTGCAGAAGTATTTAATGACCTCTGTTTCTGATACAATTAATGAACGGACCGGGATGCGATTCACTGTTGTCTGTTATTTATCTAAGTATCTAGAGGGGTAGGTAACTACTTTGATGATCTACTTAGGTACTTACCTACCTATTACTTCTTTTCATTGTTCTTGCTAGGAGTAACGGTTCTCCTAGCTACCTAAGTAATAGCCCGCCTGTGTAAGCATTTTATTACTTCTATCTTCATGAAGCTTAAAGATGTGTGCTTTAAAATTTACTTTCTATTATTAGGTACCTTATACCTTATAATAGAAAGTACATGCAGTTGAATGTAGCTAGGTACCTAAATAATTCTCTTTTACCTCCTCTCGTTCAGTCCATCCAAAGGTTGTCTGTAAGAGATTGCCCTGTGCGATAAGACCGCCTATTGTACACTTATCTTTATAAATGTTTTGTTCTGTAATTATTTAAGTGGTGTACATTAAAGTATATAATAAATAAATAAATAATTATATAATCTGTAGAAAGATATTTTCTCTTAGTATAATCTGTAAATAAAATTTCCTAGAAACTTTTTATCTTTCTTTTGAAATAACATGATTATTCCATTACTGTAAAATTTAAACGAAACAAAACCAAATGAGGCTAGGTAGGTGCCTAACAGGAATGGAGTTCATTGAGTGGCGAGTATAGGTCTGGCGGGCGAGCACTGCCTATGGCGCCCACAGGCTTGAGTCACACGTTTTTATCACAGTTTGGGAGTAAAAACCGAATGAAAGAACGCGTGACTCGAGCCTATCACAGAGGCCGTGCTCGCCCGGCTGTCTTCCAAACCGTTTGTTGTAGGTTAGATCCCCAGCTTTCGCAAAACTTTTCCAGTAGAGGGTGCGCTTTAATTTAACTGTAACCCGGGTACTGGTTATTCGGTTATAGTCCAACATAATCCTCCGTTCCCCAGACAGCAAGTATCTATGAGGATATAACCACAAAAAAGAAAGGTACTACGAAGTCATCATGATTCCGTTGCAAAAAAGGGATAGTGATATGTTTGTCCTTTAGGGCTCCATCTTCTTCTCGCACTCATAATTACAATGGTTTTAAGACGTCATAACGGGGATATACTGCTCAAAATCTACGCAAAGAGCCCCATGGACACCTCAAAGAAGATAATGGATAATGAGATCTTTGAATAGGCAGGTAAGGTCTATTATGCAGTACCTTTAAACATTTTTTCTTCTTAAACTTGGTAAACCTTTAAAAGGCGCCTGGAGTCTTGGGGAAAAGATCAGGGTGTGGGGTTTTAACCTCACTAAAAACACCCCGGTGATCATCATCAGCACGTAGGAGGGGTCCCGTGACCTCTTAATTACCACCGCAGGACCCCCTCTGTGCAACGTCTGTAACCCACATACCCGAGGAGTGCCTGTGAACCTAGGTACTCGAAACCGCGAATTGTATCAATGAACGGTTCACTAATAGATAATAATTAAGGCCGTAACCTGACCAAAAAATCAGCATGAGATATGGCCTAGCGGCACTGTCAGCGCATGAATTACAGTAGTGAATACGCCCAGATTTTAGAATAAAATAGAATATTGGTCTTTTGAAAAAAAATAATTTACCAAAATGTTCGTTATCAAATTGTCTATCCATTAGTGTTAGTAAAAACAATTATTAATGAACACTTTACGAGGAGATGCATGCTATCAATCATTATTTCTCATTTTTATGTTTTTGTTGGAAGGAGATTATTGAAACATATACTACATCTAAAAAAAAGAATTCTACAATTTTGGAATCAATAATATGTAGAAATTTAATGTATTTTTATTAGTTGATATTTCATTTTAAATAACGAGTAGATAGCTCCTAAAAACTGCACGAAAAACGGCTAGCGCGGCGTTTTGCTCGGTTTAGCGCCTTAACATCAGTTTATGAATTTGCAGGTCATCACGATGAATACTCGGTAGCTATTTATAAAATATATATTAGAATATATATAAATTTAACCTAAATTTTCTGGCAATATTATGAGACATAACATAACAAACTTACTATGAGAGATATCGCCATTTAGATATTGTCTACCGCTTTAATTCTGTGCAATCAATGTAGGAACAGTCTTTCCTGTGCCTCGTTTTAATCGTGTTTACTCAAAACTGCCTCTTTTTTCTAGGTACACTACACTTTTTATAGAAAACTGGCTATAAATTATCCTAATGCAGTCAGCCACAGCATTAGGTTCATACCTCAGTCAAAATCCTGTTTTATCAAAAAATTTACTTCCAAAATCCAACATTCTCCTACATCCTCAATCACCCCCACACTACCACATCCATTGTATCCATAACACAATACACACAGAACACTCCAAAGACACACGATCCTCGTTTTGCCATCAACAGTTTCAAATATTTGGTGTAACGGTGAGGACATGTAGCCATCCTAAGTAAACAGGCTTGAAGCGACCTCCCGACTAAGATCGATGATATGGTAACAGACAAGACACGACTTTGCATTTTGAATAATAAACACGGTTTATGCCAATAATGTTGCTTACATACGAAGTTGGCAGGTGTGATTCATTGTAACAGGCAAAAATTCCAGGTACTGTCACTCTAAGAGGAAAAATATATTTTGAACAAAAAAATTAACCGAAGAAATAACGAACTGAAAAGCAAAAAATAAAAAGCTTTTGGTCTAGCGTTTTGTGTTGGCGCCAAACAAACATACAAATTAAATCTAAAGCGTAAAATGATTGTAGCTAGGTTGATCTTCGTTGATTGTTGTTGTCATGGTTATACATGAAAAAATACATAAAATATACATATCGAATCAAGAACCTGCTCCTATTTTTTCGTCGGTAAAAAAATGTGTTTCATGTCCTACGAAAAAAGTCCTGAATCTAAGCCAATCGATCATTAATGAACGATACGCACGTCCCGTTTCTAATAGGTACACCAGATGGCAAAAAATATGATACAATAAAAAGAAAAAGCTCAGAACATCTGAGCCAGATGTGACACTAACACAATCTCGACACTACATAAGCTCCGATTCTTAACATGCGCTTCTTTTACCGACACTTCTATTCCTAAGTTCAAACTCTTCAAACCATAAAAGTTAAATTGAAAGTCAAGAACAAAAAGAGAGTTGGATATGCAAAGTGCAAAGCGCAAAAGCAATTTCAAAGAATGGGTCCCGTATTTGAAACAAGAAGTACTTTACCTACATAAGCGATTCATACAAACTTACCAATTGTGGGGTTGGCTATCGAACGGTATCGAGCAATTGACAGTCAGTCAGGGAAATTCTCGGTACGATGTAAAATGTTGGATTTTTCTAGATTTTACCTATTTCGTTCAAAGTAGCTTTGATCGTCTGTTCTTTTTCCAAGGTGTTATTACGAAAAGTTTACAACAAAAAACATGTTGTATGGTCCAACGGGGTGAATTCGGAATGACGGGGTGAATAGAAACAATTTTTTTTTTAACTACGTGAAAATAATTTTCACGGTATTAAAAAAAGAACTCTGTAAATGTGAAACATTTAAGTACCTAGCCATTCCTATATATCAATTAATTATAAAACAAAATTATGCTTTTTTTGAAACCAATAAAGTGGTATCAAAGTTAAAATAATCAAAGTAAGTAATACTTACTGGATTTTACCTTCGTTGGTCAAATAATATTTACTGTATGGTTATGCCAACCAAATATTACTTACAATTCTTATTAGGTAAATAAAATAAAACTGCAAATAGATACCTGGCTAAGTATCCATTTTTACACAGTTGCGTAAATGAAAATAAAAATAAGGAACAATATTTGAATGAGAAAAATAGCTCTTGGCAAAGACTCTATATAAGACTCTATATTCTTGTCTGCTAAATTAAGATGATACTCGACACGGGGAAAGTATCTACACTGATCTTTTACACTTTAGTTTTATGATAATGCTCAATATTCATAGAGCAAAATGTACTGAAATAATACAGTCTTTAAGCTATGGTATATCTGTATCTGATATAAGAATATCTTGTACTTCTTACTGCTTATTAGATCCTAGTACTATTTTACTTATTTCGCCGCTCTGTAATACGAGTATCATTATTGGTGTAAGATCCGAGTAAGGAGCGACCTCTACCCATCTATTTTTAATCGATGCAAAGCATTTTATATTAAATTTAAAAAATGTTTAATTTTTTTTTATACAATGCTGTTCCTCTATTAAACAGACTGATGAAAGTCGCTTCTTACTCGGAGATAATCTGTTTCTTACCAACTTGAAGTCGATTGTGGTTTTTAGGTCATATAGTCTTTCCTCATGACATCCCTAATTCAAGTACCTAAAGTGCATGAATGAGGAACATATCGTTGAGCAAATGTTTTAGTAGTTATGTAGATAATGTGAGAAAAAATTAAGAAATTAAGAAGAGAACTAAATAGATGTAAACAAGAAGAAAATCATGCTGTGCAGTCGAAGGATACATACTCGCGAGCTAGCTGACCACCTGCTCAGCTTCCTTCTTGAGCAGTCTGGTTTTTGATTTTTATATTAACAGTTTTTATCTACAACGTTTTAGTTACCTAGGTACCCATCATTTAATTTTCGAATTACATTTAAACATATAAATCGTTTATTTTTTTGCCACCACCTCTTTTGATACCCACTCGATGGGTTTGGAAGAAAAACATATTGGGACCCCCACAATATGGCGCCCAAAAGCCGCCATGTTTGTTTTTTTTTAACGTCACGTATCTAAGAACACTTGGGAGGTCAAGACGTAAACATAACATGTCTTAATTATATAAACCCGTCTAGTGGTTTGAAAGAAACAAGATAATTAAGAATATTACATACATACAAGATACGCGCCAAAAACATAAACCTTTCCTTGCTGTCGGGTAAAAATACAGATGAACTGAAGAAGAAGACATGCTGATGCATCATATAGGCAAGAGGATGATGATATGGGCAAGTGGATGATGATGATGGAAGGGTACCTACATGTAGGTGGTCAAATAAGATGATGAATAAAACACAACGAAAATTATTAGACAAATCTATAGAATGTAAATCAATAATTTATTATAAAATACCCGAAACATAATAAGTATTTATATAATAAGTATAATAAGTATCTAAAATAATACAGCGATTTTAAAGCATTTATTGTTCATAGAAATAAAAATGTATGTTTACTGTATGTGGCTACATCATCTCGACGATGCGATAACCCATTTTAATAAAATTTATTGTACAGGTAATCCGTAGAACTACTTTGGTCTGCAGGAGCCTTTATAAACATATGAATCTCACCTCGCCGTCTCTCGCAATAATTTAGGTAATCACATCAATACCATATTGACAATACACCTGCAACACAGACAAGAGGAATATAAATCAAGTCAATCGTATGCTAAGACACGGCTTAGCTCTTAATTATTAGCATATGTTAATGAAGTGACAAGCATATTATCACATTAAGGAATCAATGTTTGATTGTTGACTGTGCTTGAATTACTGTGCAGCTGTTGTCAATTAAGAGGCAATGCGATCGAATATCCGAAGTAAAAAGTCATAATTCATCGCCGATTTCCTCCTCCATTATTGGACCAATTTAAAAGATATTCTATTAACTGGAAAACTTAAATGATTAATTATCTTTAGAAGCACTAGAACCCTCAAAAGATGTTCAAAATTGCGCTGTCAACAGAGGCCTAGTGTACAAATTTGACAACTATAAATGAAAAACAAAAAACATTGAAGCACAACGTATATCTTTATTATTAAATTTATGGCATATCTTTTATAATTGACCAATATAGGAGAAGGAAATACATGAGGGCCAAACCTCAAATTATGACTTTTTACCAAGGAAATGCAGTCGGAGCTCGCTGTCCGCATTTCCTCTAAATTGTGTTTTTGTAGCTTCTTCTATCTAAGCTTCACTGGTAGTTTTCATTACTTCCTTAGTAATAAGTTACTCTGTCTGTCTGTCTGTATGTTCCTGTGGGACAATTTTCACGGGTGAAGCCGCTTGCAGAAGTTAGTTTATTATTTTCCCACTGCTCGGCCACATGCCTCTTCTTTATGAGAGAGAGAGGAAAAACATGTTTGCCAGGGTGGGATATACAGTTACTGAGTTGCAAGTTCTTTGTGATTATTATCAGACCCTCTGATACTTAGACCGGCCCTGCCATTATTTTAAATTTCATTCATATTTTTTTCAGCGTAATCTCTGACCCATTTTCGTTATTTTCATATACATCAGATATAACTTTTAATCAGGAAGAGCTAAAAATCCTATTCCAACATTTTCATAAATACTAACAGTCATGTACAAAAAGTTTTTGCTCATGTTCCAAGATAACAATATTTTAGCGATGAACGTAACAAGTAGCGCCATCTGTTACCACTTTCAGTAAAACATCGCGAACCTCGCCACATTTTACATCACAGATTGTCCCGTCCGATAAAAAATAATTGTTTACTGAAAATATCTTAAAAACACGAAACTTTGACATATCATTTTTTGTAGAAAGATTAATGTGTTTTGTGCACTGACCTCTATCATACATTGTACACTGGACTTCATATTATCGATGACAAAATGAAGACATTTGATTATCGCCATTTTGGCGCTGATAGCAACGTGAATTAACGTGAGAGTCGCATGGAACTAATATTAGAGATGGGACACAGCTTTCGGTAAAATACTTTTATGGGTTTTATCGACAGTGAGAATAATTTAATACGTAAGAGAAAAAAATACCAGTTATTTTTATTATGATTAATTTTTAAGTTATAGAATAATTGCTGTAAAGGTTACTAAAAAATATTTTCAGTTAGATTGAAAGCTATAAACTAGTGGATATCGTGCTAGTAAAGTTATAGCGCAATACTGGCAGATCAGTGAGATTTAAATATGGGGTTAGGCTAACAACTTATCCTAAAAACTATCACATTTGAGTAAGTATCTCCTCGCTCAAGTACACTAGTTGTACGCCCATCGGATTCGTGAAGGGAACATCATTTATATAATAATAATAATAAATGAGATGGATAATCATTTACAACGGACGGATTTCTCGCTATCATCGCTGACATCCTGTCTCTGTAGTGTTAAGGTGCAAATAAGAGTGGTATCGCATTCCAGCAAGGTGAAGACTTTAACTCTGTTTCAGATGCAGATAATAAATTATTTGACTTCAAAACATTTGTTAATATAATTATAACTATCATGATATTATTCCAGAATTAATTCCAGGCTCAGGAACGTGGTGATTGGTACAAGAGAGAGGCCTGTGCTCAGCAGTGGGCGAAGTCGGGCTGTGGATGATCATGATGATGATTCCAGAATATAGTATTACACATCGCTTTTGAACATATTATTACTGATTATGAGGCATTCATATACCTAACATTCATCACCAATACCAATATGAGATATTTAGTTCCAACATACTACGAGCAATACAGTAAATGAGTGATACGCCTTGCCAAGACTACTATTATGATATAAGTGTAATTTAAAAATATCACTAATACTGATATATTAGTTACAATATTATAATTTTTCCAGTCAAATATATTAGTATTACCTAATTTTTAGAAATATCGGTAGTATCCTATCTCTAAATGTGTCAATTTTAGTTCCTGATACGCTCGAGCGGGGCGCTTTGAATCAGCACAAAAATCAACTGTCGTTTCATATAGTATGTTTAGTCCAGCGTACTTGTATAATAGAGGTCAGTGGTTTTGTGTTAATGATAGACTGTGCTAAAAAGGCTTGTACTTGAGTCTAGACAATTTTAGTTAGGCAATATAACTTGAGTTTAGGCAATTGCCTATCCAACGGCTGACCGTCGGCCGGCGTCGGTATCGGCAAACTTGGGGGGACTAGGACTTGTTCGAGCCTATTATAAGATTTTCTGGACTGGCTGCCTTTTCGGTGGCAGCAAACTTGGAAAAATACATAAAGTTAGGTGTATAATAAAGAAGTTCCTGTAAACGTAGATACCACCACTAGGTAGACCGATGACCTGGTGAAGGTAGCGGGGATCCACGGGACCAGTCAATGTGGCGACGCTTGGGGGAGGTCTATGTCCAGCATTGGAAGTCTTTCGGCTGATATGAGGATGATGGAACGGAGATACGTCACCTTAGAAAATGATTTGATAAACTTGTGTTCGCCATCTCTGCCAGCTCACTAAAGACTTCTGAAGATAGGCGCGACACAACCGTGCGACAACGATGCGACGATCATTTTATATAGAAACTAGCTTGCACCTCGGCCGTGTTGAAGTCGAAAATTATCCCGAGGGAACATATTCCCAGGATAAAAAGTATCCTATGTGCCATTCCTGACTATAATGTACCTTTGTGCCAAATTTCATCTAGAAAATAGAATAATTTCTTTTAATACACATTGTTACATCGTCGTCGCATTGGCACGTCGCGACTGTCTGTCTGCACGACCCTTAAAGCTTTTTAAACAGCACATTACGTAAACAATAATTTTATTTATTTGTAATAGCGATAGCACCAGATTAACAAGAGACTTTGATATAGGTAGCAATCGATAAGATTCTAAAGAACCTATAAGCTCTCCTAGTACAGAATACGATCAATATTATCGAATAGACCCTTAATTATTTAGGGACTCCACTCTTTAATTGAAAAGGGTGTTCGCCCCAGTACTTCTGTGAAATGGAAAAATGTAATTAATTCTATTGAACGTGTACTAATGTGTTTTTCAAATAATATAATCAGATTGAATGTAAATGGAAGAAAGAATTGGATTGGATTTGAATTGGTCATCAACATTGTGGACGACTTGATTTTTCCCGTTGTCCATTCCTCAGTAAATGTGCCTTTTTCTGGACAAAGTATACACCGAAATTCAGCGTAATTTTCAGATCAGTACTTCCAGAGAGACTTTATATAAATAACATATAAACCAACACTTCTCAAGCAGTCTGATGCAATTGGAGTCATCAAATGTGATTTAAAGACTGCTTGAAAAATGGTTTTAGTGGGGACTTTTTAAGCGTCTTTCATATTTATAATGCACAACCCAGCATCCTGATATAGAGCAGTGGTGGTCCAGTGGTACCTAACGGCGTCAACTTACAAGTTGTTCGTCGTGGGTTCGAGCCCAGGTAGGTGATTTACTTTGTATACATTATTTTATCACCACTGCTCTCAAAAGGGTAAAGGAAAACATCGCGAGGAAAACGGCATGTCGCATAACCAAAAATTCGAAGACATAATTATGTGACCATCAACACCCAATGGGCCGGCGTAACGGATTACGGCCCATTTCCCTCTCACAGAGAGGAGGCCTGTGTTTCAGCAGTGGGAACATTAAAAAAGACAGATGATGATGATGATGACATCAAAAGCAGTTCATCCGTTTAGGAGCTAAGATGCCACAGACGGAGAAACTTATAACTTATTTTATCTTAAGGAAACCTGAATTCTAAATGGTTGAACACAAAACATTTTAGTCTGCTGTTAGTTGAGATGCCAATGCCAGTACTAAACTTTGAGAACAGATTTGAAGATCTGAAAGCAAGATTCAACTTCACATCGTTAGCTTTCTAAGTGGTTGTTTGTTTACTAATTACTTAATAGCAATAAGTATCTATATAATCTCTTAGGTGCTTGAGGTCGTGCTTACAAAGCCGAGCAAGTACCAATGTGACTTTTTCTAATTCAGATGTACTTTGCAAGTTTATCTTGGACATCGCATCGAATGTGAAAGAAAACATCATGGCGTCCGCTAGTCTATATCTATACTTCTATACTAATATTATAAAGAGGAAATATTTGTATTTTTGTATGAACTTAAAAACTACTACTGATTTCAAAAATTATTTCACCGTTGGGAAGCTACACTGTCCCCGGGTAACATATAGGCTACTTTTTATCCCTGTATTCCCACGGGCACGGGAACTACGTGGGTGAAACCGTGAGACGTCCGCTAGTACTTAATATAGTTACGTTTGAAATCGCCAACCAGTCTTGAGCAAGCGTGGTGATCAATGCTCGTGCCTTCTCTGTATGAGAACAGGCTTGCAGTATGACAGTTACAGGCTGGTATAATTATATACAAGTACCTAAAGCAAACACAGCCGCCAAGTAGTCTAAAATGATCTTTATTTAAAAATATACTAAAATAGTTGTAAAAGTAAACATAATTTCTTTGAAGCCACCTTGAAACAGACAATTAGATAACTAAAAAACAAAGTTCATGTTAGATCAAAAACTAAACACAAAACTTCATCTGAAACTCAATTAATCTCAAACAAAGAACAATAAAACGGCACTGAAAGTATGGCCGTCTTAAAACAATACACAAACAAAAAGCGTTGGTTATATTATAATATGCTTTCGTGCCAACAACCGGCGGAACGTAATATTCAATATCAACGTGAATTTCAATAGAGTGTCCTCCACGAGAAAATTGGAGGAAAATCTGAATATTCCTCGCCAATTTAGAAAAAAATATGTTAATCTATTCCCGGAGAGACGGTGACTATTTTCATAAATTGATTGCTTCGAGCCAATATCAAAAGAATTGTAATATTGAATTATCGACTGTAGAGCTTCGTAATGAGTAACAAGCCAACCACTTTAGATTTTCTGTCATTCTCGACCATTAAGAGAAGAATTTCACAACTGCTGCAATGGGAAATAAAAAACAACGTACGGCGATGCGCCATCGATACATGGTGGACATCCCCGTTTTGGGAACACTTTTATTATGCGTACAACTAAGGAGTGGAATTTCCTAGTCTGTGTTTCCCGATAGCTACAATCTAGGGGTATTTAAGTCAAAAGTGAATAGGTTATTTCTAGGCAAGCATGTTCCACCGTCGACCACATCATCGCTTACCATCAGGTGAGATAGTGGTCAAGCTAAAGCCTAAAGATAATATAAAAAAATGTTTTGTTTTTAATATAACTTATATAATTGCTCTTCTCACTCTCTAAAATGATTAAATAACTACCTTTTCACCGCGGGTTTGCCGACATCCCCAAGCTCTATTCTACAAGAACCGTGCAATGGTATAAATAATTAAACAAATCAAAAAATATTTTTAGTTCGCTTTTTAGGCAGTCGGATTTTTTGATTTGTTTAATTAACTTTTTTATTTATAACTTTTAGTTCATTTTTTTTTGGAACTAGCTACATTTAAACATACAAGTGTTATATATTTTTGAAATCACCTCTTGAAACCCTCTATTTTGCCAACCCACGATGGGTTTGGATGAAAAAAAAAATGTTGTGTCCGACAATATGGCGCCCAAAATCCGCCATATTTATTTATTTATTTTGTTTACCCTCGCACTGGAACGCCTTGCAGCAATTACACCAATGGAGCACAAACTTACAAATACTAACTATAAGTCCAGGTTTCCTCACGATGTTTTCCTTCACCGTTGTCAGCGATGTCCAAGATAAACTTAGAAAGTACATATGAATTGAAAAAGTCACATTAGCCATTTTTGTATTTGCCCATTTTAATGTAGCCAGTGACACTCGCAAGGTTAAGACGAATCGATTCACGTAAGAATCTTCAAAATCGGCCTACGCATTTGGTCTCTAGAACGCCACATAGGAACAAACATACATACATACATAGACTGATCAACACATTACCCTCCTTCGGCAGTCGGGTAAAAAACTTACACCCACTGACGGAAATATGGGCACTGTGGCCAATCCCAACAGAGATTAGCCAAATACGCGGCAATATTGTAGTATACAAGTATGCTGTGGCGCGCACTCAACGACAATTTAGCTTTCAATCCGTGGAAGCATTTTCGAAATCCAAATCCCTAACAAACATATATACCTACCCTACCATCAGGTGCGATTTTGTTCAAGCGCGAGCCTGTCTATAAAAAAAAAATATATATACACACATCAACACGGTCTAGGGATATTTCATACTGAATTAAATAACTCGAAAAGTACTGGCCGCATTGGAATCTTTTATACACCGATTTGTTTGTAATTTATCTCAGACTAACTCCAAATTAAAATTTTTGAAAATTCTTTTGTTTCGGTGGCATAAAAATGTCTTGATGTGTAGGAGAGGGAATTTTCATTTGTGCGAAATTTAGAAAACAATACGAATTACGTTTAGTTACAGTTTTTTTTCATTTTTAAACGAAAGATAAAGTTAAAATTGAGGTATTGTAGCCATGCAATGCCAACATTTGACTAGGGCGGAGATCTTACGAGCTGTGGGAATGCTGGAAGCTGGGTCTGTTCAGCGTAATGTTGCTGAGGCCATAGGGACCCACCAAAATGTAATTTCAAGATTGTGGACACGCTATCGTGCCACAGGTGAAGTAGCGGAGAGGCACCGGGTGCCAAGTCGCATCACTACTCCCAGACAAGACCGATTTTTGCAAATTACTGCGCGAGCTCAACCAAATGCAACGGCGACTCAATTGGTCCAAAGGCTGCGAGTGGAACACCAAGTGCTTGTGAGTGACCAAACTGTAAGAATGCGACTGCATGAAAGCAATCTACGCTCTCGTAGACCACTCCGGGTCCCACCTTTACGGAGAGGCAATCGTGGACGACGATTAGAATGGGTTCGGAACCACGTGGAATGGGGCCGTGAGCAATGGTCCAATGTGCTGTTCACGGATGAATCCAGGTTCGGCTTCCATCCAGATTCACGAAGGACGCGTGTTTGGCGAGTTCCTGGACGATGGAGCCGTCTTCAGAACCCTCAGGAAGTTCACCCATACCAAGGAGGAACAATTATGGTTTGGGCAGGAATTCGTCTTGGAGGACGGACGGATCTCGTTTGGGTGCGGGGCAATATGACGGCAGAACGATACGTCCAACAGGTGCTGGGGCCCGTAATCTTGCCCCACAGAACACAAATGGGGCAAGATTTCCTGCTCATGCACGACAATGCCCGGGCACACACGGTGAGAACGGTAGCTGCTTGGTTACATACACACAATGTTAGGGCCTTAGACAGGCCTGCTCAATCGCCATATCTAAATCCCATTGAGCATGCGTGGGATATGCTGCAAAGAAGAGCTCTGAAGGAAGTTCCTGAAAATCTGGCTACAGAAGATCAACTTTTTGCGCACGTCAGAAGGACATGGGACAATATTCCGCAGCAAGACATTGACAACCTTGTTCTGAGCATGCCGAATCGTTGCCGATGTGTTTTGAACATCATGGGCGCTTTCTCAGACTACTAACTTCAAGTTTATAAACACAAATTAAATGATTTTTCTATTTTTTTCAGTTTTTACTCATAAATTAAAAGTTAATTCATATACGGTTTCCGTCTATGCTTCATTTTTTTCCATAAAATCCTGAAATTTTAATCGAAGTACCTTAACCATTATTAAAAAATGGTAGTATATTAAATAACGTATCTTTTAAATATATACATGTCATATAAATAATTAACACATTGATAGTAATTCGCTTTTTTAAAAATATCCCTAGACCGTGTTGATGTGTTTATATTAACGTGAAAGTTTGTGAGGATGGATGGATGGATGAATGGATGGATGTTTGTTACACTTCCACGCAAAAACTAACTGAACGAATTTTGATGAAACTTTACAGAAATAAAGCTTATTCATTAGAATAACACATGGCTATAATTTACAAAGATACTAGCTTCTGCCAGCGGCTTTACCCGCGTGAAAATCGAAAATTATCATGGGGGAACATATTCACGGGATAAAAAATATACTATGTGCTATTCCTGACTATAATCTATATATGTGCCAAATCTCATCCAGATCCAGCCGTTTGAGCGTGAAGAAGCAACAAACATACAAACACACACACTCAAAACCTTTCGCCTTTATAATATTAGTGTGATATATAGTGTGATGTGATTAAAGTGTGATTGGGCGAAATACTAATAATACGCGGGCGGACCCGCGGGTGGCAGCTTGGAGACATTAAACAAATACCTATAAATAATACTGGTTTAGACAAGTATTCAAATTTAAGATACGAGTATTATCGCTTATGTTAAGTTTGATAGTATTTCTATTTTCTGTAAATTTTTGTGACCGATAGTACCAATCCCTCCAGACTATTACCCTCCAAATGTAAACACGTATCTAAAATCAAAATAAGAAATCTCATTCCTAAGAAATATATCAACACACGTCTAGACTCAAAACAAAAGAAAATGTCTTTGGCCGGTTTGATCTGACACAAAAAAAGGAAAAAATAGCAAAACAAAAATCATACTTTATTAAGCTCAAAAAAAGTGTAAAAGAAAAAAATGCCCAGTCAGAGTCGTCGAAACGAAGGAATGTTTTTGCAGTTTTATTTCTTCGCCTTGTCTTAAGGGTCTGCCATTTAGAATGTGCTTGCCGTTGAGAACAGAACCCGTACTAGATGGCTTTTTATGCCACTTTATCTATTCTCATTTGCCTATCCGGCTAAAACATCTGAATATCTAATTGTTAGCCTAGTACTCGGACAACCAATTTACATTGCTTCGGTTTCTGTTATTTATAATAGTAATTTTCGTCCTTTTCCCACTCGGTTGCTCATGGTGCAGGATTTTCTTGAAATTGGTATAAGAAAAAAAGTATAACACACAAGCAAAAACAAAACAAACTCAACCGACAAAACATTCCAGACAATTCATTAAACTGCAACTAACAAACCGCATTTCCCGTTAATTCCGAAGGCAGCTCTCAAAACACGACCACATATGGCAGACACATTGACGGAAAGACCACAGAGTACAGACGCCTTTAAGCGACTCTATTTATAACACAAAGGTAAACAAATGCTTACCTTTAGCTCAGGGGCGTAGCTACCGCCGTATCAATTATACCGGCCCCCAAACTACACCGCGGCATGTGGAATTAAAAGTACGGGAATGTTATTCACAGTCTAATTTTTTTTTAAATAAGTTATTCTATTTTTATTATTAAATAATCTTCATTGTTATGATGACAGCATAATCTACCCTATGCCTATATAAGCATCCTTATGGACCAATTCAGTAAATTTAATAAACTGAAGCCTGAAAATATATTCGACCCCAGTCAGGATTCGATCATTTTTAGGCTCGTTTCACTCGTGGTTCATCCTCGTCCCTCGAAACCGTAATGTTATCCAAGTAAAGAATTCAGTCTCTTATTTTGTTTATTTTATAGGCAACATTATTGTTTTTGGTCTTCTCTGCATTACAGTAGAAATGGTTGGGGGCCCCCAACAAATTTCGAAACAGGGCCTAGCTACGCCACTGCTTTAGCTGCTAAATGAAAACGGACGCAAGAGCTGCCGCAAACGCAGGCAGCCTAGGCCCCACCATTTTCATTCGTTGGTCACTGAACCGGAAGGAACGAATAGCTTTCGACAACGTTTTCAAAATAGTAAAGGTCTTTTCATTTCAGCACGTGTGATTCACGTCTCTTTCGTGACGGGTTAAGCAGTCGGTATGGTCATTTTGGTGAGCATAATTTTTAACACACGTCGTGTTGGAATATTTTTGCTGTACAGTGAAGTTTAAATGAAAGTTCTGTAGTTAGGTAAGCTTTGCAGTCGTTTATACACTTACAAAAAGGCTTTAGTAAAGTAAATGAAAGAAAATGGAAAATTATGTATTTTGTTAATCGCTGCCTTATCATTTAACATTCGGTAATTAGATAAAAATTCTCATTGATAAGGTCTCATTGGGCGCACAGCCAGTACTGCGTTAACAATGGGGAATATATTATACGCCTTAACCTTTTTCGCACTACCAACCGACATCTTAAAAGAAAAACTTTTCACTTAGCTCTTTCATATTTCATTTGTCTCTATCAAATTAGCTGAACATTTTACACATTTTACTTAAAATAAAAAAGGAGCAGCAAACATTTTGTTGTTATTTTTAATTAAACCACTTTTTGTTTCTTTTTAATAACAGGCTGTATTATTAAAAAAATTTGGTTCAATACTGGCAATATTGCATTTACGCCAGAGAATTCGCGGGCAAATGGAATAAATTAAAATGATCACGTAATTTCGTTAATTATGAGTGCAATGTACCGAATGGCGGTTGGAAACAATAGTGCGGTATGTTATGGGCTTTGTTATGTAAAACTAAAGTGACAGATATCTGTATAATGGTTGCATGTTATTATTTAATGCGTACAATTTAATAATGTCGGTCACTTTTTTCATCTGGTTACCCTTTGTGGTAAACATAACGGCGAATAATGAACGAGAAAAATACGTTAGCTCTGCGTTCTCTGGGAATAGGGTTGTTGACAAAAAATATCTACATATTTAGTTGGCCTGTTAGTTAACCTAAACATATTGGAAACGTATTTATCTTTTGCCACGTAAACAAAAACTTACGACGATACAGTGCATTGAAATATCGTGTAACGTCACGGTGTGCTACATTTTATACTGACAAAGTGACGTCACAAGCCCCCACTCCTGAACTTTGATGCGCTTTATCTTTGTAATTTTATATTTATTTGCTATAGCAAAAAATACGGGTCTAATATTATTTGATATTCTCACTGACGGACTAAAGAGAATTATAATTTTTGTACCCAGGAAACATTCCTATTGTACGAGAGTGCAACAGTTCTTGAAAGCAAAAATGGATGACAAGTTTTCATGTAGGTACGTATGGTAACTAAGTGCAGCATACACTACAGACATGACTGTGTTAGTTTCGATAAAGAACGAGCAAAAGTCGTGTATCACTGACGAATCCACTCAACTCTCCACTCGATCAAAAACTGACATCAAAACAACGGCCAATTTTGATCGAGTTCAGACGTAACTGGTACACGAATATGTCAGCAAAATGACACGGCTTCCTTTTAAATTCTGTATCCCAGTCGCGTATAACCTGCTCGACACGTCACGATAACATGTTCAACTCGGCACATCCATACAAATGCCATGAAAATCACAAACTCGTACATGTCGTGTCAAAAAATGTTTACGGCGCCAACTCATCGGACTGTGAAAGAAAACATTTTTCCCCACTTTCCTCCGTTAGTGGCACTCCGAGCGGAGATTCCTTAAAAGCCGGAAAATTTGTCCAATTTGCTCTTTGGCCCGTCTTTGATATTTTGATTCAAAAGAGATTTTATGTACAGTTCGCGTCGCGAGCACAAAGCTGATTTGTGCAGACATATCGTGCTTCTATTGTCTACGAAAATATTATGGAGTGCAGCAACACTAGAAGTTCCAATTTTGAAAATCTTTATTTGTATGTTGTACGACCTAGATTCCTTAATTAAATCATACATAGAGCGTATGTGCGTAAGTGAATACTCGTTTGAAATTCGGGTCTCGCACGGCGTCGGTAGTAGTCCAATGAATTTTGCTGTAGGCAAAGTGGAGACGCATCGCCGAAATCCTTCGGGGGTTACTTAGAGACTTTGTCATGTAAATCAGCCACTCCAACCCCTAGGGGAGGCATTCAAACTGAAATATTGTAAATATTTTAGTCGTGAATAGATACGATTACTTTGATCTCGGCAATGTAGTTTCTTCTTAGATCTACGAAAAATGGGGCCTATTAAAGTGTTATAAGATTTAGGATAAATTCAGTTGTACTGTCATCTCTTTAATACGCTTTTGTTTTTATGGAGATTAGAGTTAACTTGTTTTTCCTGACTTGGGTAGTGATAAAATAGTTTTCCAACATCAGTATGCTTTTGTTTATTTAAAGTTCAATTGCAAATCTCTTTTTATAGGTATACAAAGAAATGGGCATTAATCTCATTCACCAATATTCAAACTCAATTATATTTGCAACTCATACAAACCTAGCACTTACTTTGTTTTTCAATAAAAATAAAGCTATGCGTAAAGTAGTTATCACAATATTTCCGCATAGCCAGATCTGCAAGCAATATCAATATTCTATGACAAAAGCTATGAAATATTTCTTATGAACCTATCGACTTTTTCAAATGCCGGAATATTCTGCTTTCTATAAGAATATCATTCCACTTTGCGACAGATTTCATCTTTGAGATGCAAATCAGTCCGTCGAGGACTCATAGCTCAAATGGGGTGGAGGTAGCTGTAATACGAGCTCATATTTATTTATACTACTATTTTGTAGATAACGCCCTAATGGCGCTTTTGTAAAAATCATATTTTCTCGAAATTTTCGTAGCATACAAAGAAATGTGGGACCTTTATTCCTTACGGAATGAACTGCGTTAATATTTTATGTTCCATTTGTAAGTCATTGTTTAGATAGAGTACTCTACATATTATTATTTCACATAGCAACATGAGCCGGTATGAGTTACTACAGTGCATCAGGCGAACCCTGTAAAGCCCGGCCTGGTAACCAGTATGCTTCTGCCAGGACGCCCTGTAATTAACTGAGCTATCTTAATGTATGGTTACCGCGAGACGGCAGAAGGAGTTACGGCAGACCTATTGCCAGATGGATGGATGACATTCAGAAGATAGTGGGTAGACCCTGGTGAGATTAGCGTAAATTAAAAAAGCATGGCACGTGAGCCTACTCACTGAGCAGTGGGTGGAATGATGGCTGCCAATGATGATTATGATGACCTGCTTTTTAGTATCAAGATAAAAAAGCCTGAAACCTTTGTCACATTTGTTAACATAACAAATTACATTTGTTAAAGACAATATGTTGTGAACACAAAAAAAGAATGCAATACACAGCACTCATACGCTAATCTCACAATACATCAAATATACAGAAGTACGAGATCGGCGATGATTAGTCAATAAAACTATTGTAAATAAAACAAAGAAACTTGATCAATTCCCGCTGCAAACTTCTAAACATTATTGCAAGTGGTGTTAATGTAACAGCATCAGATAAATTGCTTACACATCGCTAACCATGTTTCGAAGTATTTTATTTGTGTCTGTAATTCTCTAATGTAGGATATCTTGGTATTTTTATTTGGTTTATGTTTCATGTAGGTAGGGTATTAGGAGAAAATATACTCTGCGTTGAGAAATTGAGCTTAGTGTTGGGACAACGGGAAGTAATTTTAATTATTTTATTAATTTCCCTTTGTCCCATTAACGGGGGCATGGCCTACGGGGACAGTAGGAATACACCTTAACATATTGACATCATCATCATCATCATATCAGCCGCAAGACGTCCACTGCTGGACATAGGCCTCCCCCAAGCGTCGCCACATTGACCGGTCCCGTGCGTCCCGCATCCAGCAGATCCCTGCAACCTTCACCAGGTCATCGGTCCACCTGGTGGGAGGCCTTCCAACGCAACGTCTGCCGGTTCGCGGTCGTCACTCCAGAATCTTTCTGCCTCATCGGCCATCCGTTCTGCGAGCAATGTGCCCTGCCCACTGCCACTTAAGTTTGGCAATTCTTCGGGCTATGTCGGTAACCCTGGTTCTCTTGCGGATCTCTACATTTTTGATTCGATCACGTAAGGAAACTCTGAGCATAGCCCTCTCCTCCTGCCCTTTGGGTGACTGTAAGCTTTCTGATGAGGCCCATTGTGAGCGACCACGTCTCAGAGTCATAGGTCATAACTGGCAACAAACACTGGTCATAGACTATATATATAGTCTTATATAGTCTTGAGACACTGTGACATAGTTTACACATATTGACATAGTTTCGAAAAAAATATTTATATTATTAAATAAATTTAATAATAATAAATAATCAATATCTTTATTTAATTTAATAAATAATTTATAAATGATATATTTTTTAACAATAATAATTAAACCTAGGCATTGACCGGACTTTGTTCGACCATGTGATTGTCCGTATGGATATTTTTAAAGTACAAAGAACGAACTGCGTATAAAAAAAGTTTAATGTCCAGAAATTCTGAACATTCGGTTTTTCAGTACTTTTTAAATGTAGAATCGATAAACGTACTTGTAAAGCCATTTTGACTCATCCAGATTACTGGCTTACCGGTTCTAATAGCAACCAGGTATTGAATGGAAATCTACTGCACCAGCAGTCCAAAAGTGGAGAAAACCCGTTAACATCGGCTTAAACCAAAAAAATCTGTTAACACAGACAAAACAAAAAGCAATTCTAATGCATAGAGATGTTCAGTTTCTATTCCCACCTATATTCAATGTTCTTAGAGGTGTTTTCAATTAAATTTTCCTGCGGTACGGATTCCCGAAACAAAAATTTCGTGATCCTCACTAAATAGACCTAGACAAACGGGCCTGTTTGGTTCCTATTATTAAGTAAACAAAGGCCTTTTCCGTAATTTACATTTCTGTAGCCAATTTCATTAGGCCACGAGTTATTCGCTCGGGGGAACGAAGTGTATTCTCTCTATCCTGCTCGACTATGATTCGACCAATTACAGCTCGGTTAATTACATATTTTGGTGTGTTTAGAGCTTGTAATTGGCTAGCTTTTTTTGTATTCCTGTTTGTGGAAAACTAATACTGAACCTTAGCTCTTAACTCTGTTGATAGACTACAGTGTAGAACAGACTGTATCAAAAAGATTCCACAAAAAAACTGTATCAGTAAATCAAAACTCTATCAATTTTATATCGGTTCCTTTCTAGTTCTCTATAAATATGTTTGCTTCATAGATTTTAAAATCCTGAAACTCTCATTCAATTCTCACTCATTCATGTCGACTTTAAAATATTGAACAAAAATATAAAATCTATAACAGATATTATGTTCCATTAATTGAGAAAAGTACTCATTACGCATCCATCCCTTTTACTACCTATCCTAGGATAGCTTAAATGAATCCATACAAACTTTATACCATCATTTAGAAATGCAGATGGCTGAAGTATTCAATCAATGACGATTAATTGAGCCAAGCCCTGCATGCATATATTCATCAACAACTTTAGAGCGAGGCAGGCAAACACATGCATTGCTAAGTTAAGGTTAAACTAGTCGACGGCACGAACTATTTTGTGCGCGAGGTTAAAATGCATGCTATCTCATCCCACAACACATGCGAAATATATAGATGCTGTGATGAGCAGTAAGAAGCTAGTTCGCGTACGAATTAGCACTTCTGCAATCTTTTATCGAAATGGATGATAATTTAGGACGAAAACGAGCGTGCGAAATTTTATAAACAGACCTTTGGGAGTCTAGATTTCATGAAAAAACTACTGAATGTATCTGATCAAAATAAAATTATTTGAATTGTTGAATTACCAATCTATCCCTGTATGGAGGCCGTTTTTTTAATTTTTCTTCTTCTTATGGTATTTATTTGCGCCCAAAGATACGTTAAAATTAGTGTTGAAATATGGAACTTTCGACGCTCATAACTTTCAAATATTTTATTTTTTTATTTTTTCGTTTCCATACAGGGCTAGATAATGATGAGACAAATTGATATCTTTTTTATTTTGAAAGTACATCGTCAAACAGTGGAGTAATCTCTAGACTACGTTTGTATGGAAGAATTTTTGACTTGTGTACCCTTAATGAATAAACATAGGACCAATGCTTTGCGTCTGATTAGAGTTCGCGGCCAAAACACACAGAGAATTTTGCCATGGTTCTACGGAATTGTTGTGATTACCGACATCATGGTCTGTCAAATCCAGGCGGTGAATTAACGTTCATAATCACCAGCAGGTGTATATATGCTTAAGAGGAAATGTGGGCAGAGAGCTCCAACTGAATATCCAAAGTAAAAAGTTATAATTAGAGGTTTGGCTCTCGCCTATTTCTTCCCCCAATATTGGACCAATTTAAAAGATGTTGACAGCGCAATTAATCCTACGTGTACAAATTTGACAACTATAAATGAAAAAAGAAAAACATAGCTAGATAACTTTTTATTTAGGAAATTCAGTCGGAGCTCTCAGCCCATATTTCCTCTTAAGACCATATCTGGATTGATATGAGTATTTCAAGTTAAGAAAGTGTCAAATCTTGAACAAGTCCTCTCCACGGAACGCCACTTCTATTCAAGAATTGTGCGTGAAGCGATTGAAATTAACAAAAACAAAATGTTCAATCGGGATGACGGTTACAAATTATCCGCGGCGTGGAATCCAGTGATTCAAAAAACATTACCTTGTTTTGTGCAGTCGGCGAACTTACAGAATAAGGACACGGTCAGTGTTGTGTGTAGAAATGTGAGGGTAGAGAAAGAATTTTCTGCCCCAACGGAGCCAGTACACCGAGACACCAGTCTACCCGGGACCACGGTCGTTGTAACACGGCCGAAACGTCGGGTGAAATAGGTAAATAAACAATCGAAATCATCGCGTTAAATTCCCGTGATATATTGTTTTTCAATTACGAAACGCGAAAGTTTTAAATTTAATATGTGTCAAATCTTAATTAAATGCCGAAGTTTGTCAGGATTTCAGGCTGAATTATTGTTTGATAAGCTAATCATCATTTCAGCCGAAAAAAGTTCACTGCTGAACATAGGCCACTACCAAATGTCGCCGCATCCAGTCTCGCATCCAGCAGATTCCCGCAGTCTCAAATTCTTAATTCAGAAATCAGGGATCAGCAATCACATTTCTAAATTGTATGGCAATTTTATCAAACAAACTTACTATGAGAGATATCGTTTTATAGCTATTGTCTACCGCTTTAATTCTGTGCAGGCAATTTAGGAACAGTATTTCCTGTGCCTCGTTTTAATCGTGTTTACTCAAAACTGCCTCTTTTTTCTAGGTACTCCACACTTTTTATAGAAAACTGGCTATAAATTATCCTAATACAGTCAACCACAGTTTTAGGTCCATCCTCAGTCAAAATCCTGTTTTATCAAAAAATTACCTTCCAAAATCCAACATTCTCCTACATCCTCAATCACCCCCACACTACCACATCCATTGTATCCATAACACAATACACACAGAACACTCCAAAGACACATGATCCTCGTTTTGCCATCAACAGTTTCAAATATTTGGTGTAACGGTGAGGACATGTAGCCATCCTAAGCAAACAGGCTTGAAGCGACCCCCCGACTAAGATTGATGATATGGTAACAGACAAGACACGGCTTTGCATTTTGACTAATATACACGGTTTATGCCAATAATGTTACTTACATACGAAGTTGGCAGGTGTGATTCATAATAACAGGCAAAAATTCCAGGTTCTGTCCATCTAAGAGGAAATATATATATTTTGAACAAAAAAATTAACCGAAGAAATAACGAACTGAAAAGCAAAAAATAGAAAGCTTTTGGTCTAGCGTTTTGTGTTGGCGCCAAACAAACATACAAATTAAAACTAAAGCTTAAAATGGTTGTAGCTAGGTTGATCTTCGTTGATTGTTGTTGTCATGGTCATACATGAAAAAATACATAAAATATACATATCGAATCGAGAACCTGCTCCTATTTTTTCGTCTGTAAAAAAAATTGTTTCATGTCCTACGAAAAATGGCCTGAATCTAAGCCAATCGATCACTAATGAACGATACGCACGTCCCGTTTCTAATAGGTACACCAGATGGCAAAAAATATGATACAATAAAAAGAAAAAGCTCAGAACATCTGAGCCAGATGTGACACTAACACAATCTCGACACTACATAAGCTCCGATACTTAACATGCGCTCCTTTTACCGACACTCCTAGTTCTAAGTTCAAACTTTTCAAACCATAAAAGTTAAATTGAAAGTCATGAACAAAAAGGGAGTTGGAAATGCAAAGTGCAAAGCGAAAAAGCAATTTCAGAGAATGGGTCCCGTATTTGAAACAAGAAGTACTTTACCTACCTAAGCGATTCATACAGACTTACCAATTCTGGGGTTGGCTTTCGAACGGTATCGAACAATTGACAGTCAGTCAGGGTAATTTTCGGTACAATGTAAAATGTTGGACTTTTCTAGATTTTACCTATGTCAGCCACGTTAGTACGCGGTAGACGTGCAGAATTTTTGTGCCAGATTTGTTCAAAGTAGCTTTCCTCGTCTTTTCTTTTTCCAAGGTATTATTACAAAAGGTTTACAACAAAAACAAGTTTTTATGGTCTAACGGGGTGAATAGGAATGAAGGAGTGAATAGAATCAAAACTTTGAAAATAATTTTCACGTTATTTAAAAACGAATTGCAGCATTTAAGTAGCTACTTCGAATCAAAATTATGCTTTGATTTGAAACCAATGAAGTGGTATCAAAGTTTTGTTCGACTTTTTTTTTTTTTTTTCTAGGGAAATGCTCATGCATACTGCACTACCACGGGGAGATAGTGCAATTATGTGGGACTCTAACCCACTAAAACTCCACGGTGTCCTCCTGTGCCGCTTATGGCGGGAACACGGGCACGCGTTAGCACTCACCGCGAACCCGCCGCGGCTGGCCGTCACCGGACCCTCCTCGGGGGTGTACCCCACATCACCGGCGCACCAGAACACACTGTACGCCGTGACCACCCCAGGGACCAAAGCAGCACATGAGCGCTAGACGACCCAGTGTATGGCACCCTTGGTCCCCCTGTGACGGGCCAAGGTTAATGGCCCCGCCACCTACCATTTTTCGGCCGCAGGGGATAGGGAGAGCGGCTAATGTAATACCGACACTCCTCCTCCCCTGCGGCCCCACCACGTCCGCCATCAGACGGTGGCGACCCCATCCGGGCCGCGGAAGGTAGGGAGAGCGGCGCACCGTAATATGGGCACTCCTCTCCCGCCGCGGCCTCCAACCCTCAGCCGCGACATCGTATGGGACCTGGGAATCTCCATAAGACATCGCGGCCCGCTTCAGTTGCGATGTCGCCTGTTACCAAGCGGCACCGCAACCTACTAGTTGGCCGCTACGTCGTCGGCTTAATCGGCAAAAGCCCTGACGAGCGGCCCCTCCTCAGGTTCCTCTTCGCTTCACCGTGGGTGACCAAGCCACGGTTACTGAGCCCCCCCGCCTCGACAAGGCGGGAGCCCACCGGGGGGTCCCATTCACCCCTGCATTCCTTCCGTATGTAGATAAGTAAGCGAATATGGCTTTTAAAACAATTAATACTTACTGGATTTTACCTTCGTTGGTCAAATAATACCTACTGTATGGTTATGCCAATCAAATAATACTTACCATTCTTATTAGGTAAATAAAATAAATTGAAAATAGATACCTGGCTTAGTATACATTTTTACACAGTTGTGTAAATGAAAATAAAAATAAGGAACAATATTTGAATGAGAAAAATAGCCCTTGGCAAAGACTATTCTTGCCTGATAAATTTAGATGATACTCGACACGGGGAAAGTATCTACACTGACCTTTTACACTTTATTGTTATGACAATGCTCAATATTCATAGAGCAAAATGTACTGAAATTGTACAGTCTTTCAGATATGGAATATCTGTATCTGATACAAGAATATCTTGTACTTCTTACTGCTTATTAGATCCTAGTACTATTTTCTATATTCGCCGCTCTGTAGTACGAGTATCATTCTTGGTGTAAGATCCGAGTAAGGAGGGACCTTTTACCCATCTATTTTTAATGGATGCAAAGCATTTTATATCAAATTTAAAAAAATGTTTTTTTTTTTTTATACTATGCTGTTCCTCTATTAAACAGACTGTAGTCTCTCCTCATGACATGTTCCTAATTCAAGTTCATGAATGAAGAACATATTGCTGAGCAATTCTTTTTGTAGTTATGTAGATAATGTGAGAAGAAGGGGAAAAATAACTTAAGAAGGGAACTAAATAGATGTAAACAAGAAGAAAATCATGTTGTTCGGTCGAAGTATACATACTCGCGAGCTGGCTTAAGCAGTCAGGTTTTTGATTTTTAAATTAACAGTTTTTATCAAAAAAAAATAATTACCGAGGTACCTATCATTTATTTTTTCGAATTACATTTAAACATATAAATAGTTTATATTTTGTAACCACCTCTTAAAACCCTTCATTTTGATAACCCACTCGATGGGTTTGGAAGCAAAAAAATATTGGGACCCTCACAAAATGGCGCCCAAAAGCCGCCATGTTTGTTTTTTTTAACGTCACGTAGGTACCTAAGAAAACTTGGGCGGTCAATATGTAAACAATGTCTTAATTATATAAACCCGTCTCGTGGTTTGAAAGATATGATTTACTAAAGAATATTAATTACATTCAAGATACGCGCCAAAAACATAAACCTTTTCTTCCAGTCGGGTAAAAATACAGATGAACGGTAGAAGTAGACATGCTGATGCATCATATAGGCAGGAGGATGATGATATGGGAAAGAGAATGATAATGATGGAAGGGTACCTACATGTAGGTGGTCAAATAAGATGAAGATGAGAAGATTATCAGACTAATCTATAACTAAATGATAGGTACATTTATTTTTTCGAATTACATTTAAACATATAAATAGCTTATATTTTGTAACCACCTCTTAAAACCCTTCATTTTGATAACCCACTCGATAGATTTGGAAGCAAAAAAATATTGGGACCCCACAAAATGGCACCCAAAAGCCGCCATGTTTGTTTTTTTTTAACGTCACGTAGGTACCTCAGAAAACTTGGGCGGTCAATATGTAAACAATGTCTTAATTATATAAACCCGTCTAGTGGTTTGAAAGATATGAGTTACTAAAGAATATTACTTACATTCAAGATACGCGCCAAAAACATAAACCTTTTCTTGCAGTCGGGTAAAAATACAGATGAACGGCAGAATTAGACATGCTGATGCATCATATAGGCAGGAGGATATCATCAGATATGGGCAAGAGGATGATAATGATGGAAGGGTACCTACATGTAGGTGGTCAAATAAGATGAAGATGAGAAGATGAATAAAACACAAAGAAAATTATTAGACAAATCTATAGAATGAAAATCAATCATTTATTTCAATCCTCCTCCTCGCGTCGTTTTCCTCATTACTGAGGGTCGTGACTCTCCCGCTGCATCATTTTCTCCCGTACGATTTTCCTCCATCTGCTGCGATCATTAGCTTCATGAAGGGCATTGCTGAAGTTGATGTTCAGAGAAGATCGTATTTGGTCCGACCATCTCGTGGGACTGCGTCCTCTGGGACTTTTGTCATCTACCTTGCCTGTCACCATCAGCTGTTCAAGATTGTGACCCTCTTTACGAGCAATATGTCCGATGAATTCCAGCACCCTACTAAGGCACATAGTGGAAAGTCTAGTTTTGACATTAAGCTCTCTCAGAATAGACACGTTGGTGCGAAAGGCGGCCCATGGAATCTGTAGCATTTTTATCCAGCTCCACATTTCAAAGGTGTCTATTTGGTCTCTGTCAGCATTTCCAGTGTCCAGGTCTCCGCTCCATAACTGAATATGGAGAAAACTAGCGAAGTCACCAATTTGGTTTTAGTTCTTCGCGTGATGTTACGGTCTCTCCATATCTTATGCAACTGGGACATTGCATTTTTGGCCATCCCTATACGTCTCTTTATCGCATGATCCTGTGTTGTTAATGTTAGACCCTAGGTAGACGAAGTCGCTCACGATGTCAAGGTTCAGCGTTACCGTTAGTTCAAGGCTGTTGGTACAATCCATCACCATTACTTTGGTTTTGCTGTGATTGATTTTTAGACCCAATTGCAAACTGATGTTCCCAATCCTGGCCAGGAGGTTCACCATCTCGGTTTCACTTGCAGCAAGGAGTGTGGTATCATCTGCGTAGCGGAGGTTTGTTATTTTAGTGCCACCTATTGTGACTCCACCCTCCCAACCCTCACATGCCAGCCTGGTTATGTATTCTCCATAGGCGTTAAAGAGAATTAGAGACAGGATGCATCCCTGTCTTACCCCTTTACCGAAACTATAAAGCTCCTATGTGCAGTTCTCGACCTTTACCATTCCTTGATTGTGTTATTTCAATCACCGAACCAAAAATCAAAATACCCGAAATATAATAAGTATTTTTCTAAAATAATATAGCGATATTAAAGCATTTATTGGTCCCAGTATTTTGTAGTGAGTTTTTCGTAAAGTTAAATATTTATGAGGTGGTATTTATTCAGCGGGGTTTCGACGCGAGTCCATCGGTCGATTGAATCTCAAAGCGTTGAACACATTGTGAAAATTTCCTATTATAACATCCGTATTGATAAATGTGTGAGCACAAATGCGTCACGGAAAATATTCTGTAGACATAAATGATTTTGATTAGACTTGCCAATGCATGCTCACAAAACGTTATTTGGTGCTATAACGCCAACATTTTCAACGTTAGCATTATTCTATTATACGCTTACAACGTTTCAAGTAAAAATTTACAATTTCCAAATCCCCGACAATTTTTATTTTATTTTATTCTTTTTAAAGCACATATTTTATCTAGTAGTAGACTCGCTTCGATCAACAATCTAACGAACACGTTATTATGATATCTTGCGAAAATACCCCGATTGAAACAGTAATTTAAGAGGTATGGAAATCTTTCAGATCATCAATCATTTCTTACTTTGCGTGAGCGAGCTAAAGATCTGGAGAAGGATTTGTTTAATAATTATATCGCAAACATTGAATTTGCAATATCTAAAAATCCTAGAGCTTTTTGGAGATATGTAAAATTAAAACAACAAACCAACTGTTACCCGGCTGTTCTTAGGTTGGGTGAAACTTCATCGAGTAATGGGGAGGAAATTTGCAATATGTTCGGCGAATACTTCTTTTCTAATTTCCAAGAGCGTAGCGAGAATGACGAGTTCTTGACCGCTGCATGTGTGGATGGACCTAGTGGTCAGGCTGCTGGTTATGTATCAAACTTGTGCTCTATTGATGTCCGGGAGGAGGAAGTGTTACGGTTGCTTAAACAAGTGGACCATAAATCCGCAGGCCCTGACAATATTCCTCCAATTTTTATAAGTAAATGTGCTAAGAGTCTATCCGTTCCGCTGACAATATTATGTAAGCGATCATTGGAATTGGGAGTGGTGCCACTTATCTGGAAGTCAGCGTATATAACGCCAATTCACAAAAAAGGCCCCAAAGACAGTATAGACAACTATAGACCGATTTCTAAGCTTTGCGTGTTTGCTAAAATCTTGGAGAAAATTATACACAGACAACTTTCGTCTTAACTTAAATTAAGTTTCTCAGAACATCAACATGGATTTTTAAAAGGTCGCTCCACCACATCCAATCTCGTGGTCTGTAGTGACTATCTATCGGAACACATGTCCAGAAGGTCACAGGTCGACGTTATATACACTGACTACAGCGAGTGTTTTGATCGAATTGATCATGCGCTGCTTTTGCGTAAATTATTATTGGTTGGTGTGACGGGTAATTTGTTTAGATGGTTTTCATCATACGTGGAAAATAGATGTCAGACGGTAGTTCTCAATGGTTAAACATCGAGAGCGATGTACATTCCATCTGGTGTACCCCAAGGATCCGTGTCAGGACCCCTTTTATTTAACATTTTTATAAATGACATTGCCTTATGTTTCCTCAATTCAAGAATTTTATTTTTTATGATGTCATGAAGATTCTGGGTCAAGTATCAACCGTTTACAGGACGATCTGGACCGGTTTCACGACTATTGCGTTACAAACAAGTTGGATTTAAATGTGTCCAAATGCTATGTATGTACATTTACTCGTAAGCCAAGCCCTCTAATGTATGATTACAAGATATCAAGCACCTTATTAGCCAGAGTCAGCGTTATTAGGGACCTTGGGGTAACTTTTGACTATAAGCTTTTGTTTGACGCACATATAGTTAGCTCGTGGATAAAATAAGTGGACTGTATTTTTTAGGCGAAATGGTTTAATGCCGTTATAATTACAAATATAAAACTGTCCCGGACAAACAAATTATATTTTTGTAAGAGAGAGGTGTCGACTGTCGCAGTGGAGTCCGTGGTAGCGAGTGTCCGCCGAGCCGCGCCGCGTCGCCGCCGCGCTGCGCACACGCACCGATGCCGTGTGAGTCACGCAGATGTGTGTGTAGCGTAGACGGCGCGCTCCGGCCGCCCGAAGTGTTGGGTAGAATTCCCAACATGCTGGCCGGGTTGAAGCAATGGCTTCAAGAAATCTGGAAGGGGGCAGATATGAGAACATGCCCCTCAAAATGATGCTCCTCGTTAGTCACCTCAGTTGAGAGCTCTTCAAAATAAGGCTTCTCGTCGCCATCAGAGTCCTGTGGATGAGAGTAGAATAAGTGGCCGTCCAATGGAAACAGAAGGAATAGGATTAGAAGAGTTGTGGGGATTAGAGGAACAAGAAGTAAGAGAATGGAAGTTTAAACTAGCTTTAACAGAGTGAGGCAGCTAGCCATTTCTCATAATGAGTAAGTAATATGAGCAATATTATGGTGGATCGTGTCTTTTGTAAGACTGATGGAATCAGCCTTCAGCCCACGGGAAACAAAATCCACCGTATTGTGTAACGACTGTATGTGAGTATGTATATGCGTGAAGGTATAAATAAAAAATATTCGAGATTAATAGATATTGTAAGTAAATGAGGGTACCTATATATAAAATAAAGTAATGTATTAAAATATAATAAATATCAATTTAACGAAGACAGCTAACCGAAGGCTCCCTGTCTTTGTACCTGTATTTGAAGACAGAAAGTTTAGGACAACGCTCACAAGACATGAACTGACAACTTGCATTGAGTGTACCGCCTGTGACTGAAGGTAACTTTGGCGTTCCTTCAGCGGCATGGTAACCACAAGTGTCAGTCGTCCTGAATGCAGCGTCTCCTAAATCACTGCTTCTCAAGAGACAGAGAGCACTTGGCCTGCGATGGTATCTGAAACCGGGAAATAATAGCGGATTGGTATTTACCAATGTTCAAAAAAATTATAAGCTTGAGAGAGGGTGTGAATTGAGTTTGTGGTTATTGATAGAATATTTTTCTTCATTATTGTCATATTATATAATTATATTTTAATTTTATATCGTTAATGTAGGTAGATTTGAATAATTAAATGTCTGGTTTTGTGTATAATTAATGTATTATGTTCTTGTAATTTCCTAATAAGTCAGTTCTGTAGCTAAAGAAATTTATAAAAAGTCGCGGGTAGTTGCTGAAATTTTTGGGTTTTGATATCAAACGGCTGCGTTTTATAACGAGTCTTTGAAATTTTTCGTCAGCCATTGCGATCGTAATAACTGTAGAAAACTCTTATATATATATAGGAATCGCAAAACAGTTCAAACGAAACATTAAATATAATTACTGCGAATGAATGACGCAAAAAAAAGGGTCAGCTGCGCACAGGTAAGTAGGTACGTTCGCCGAGCGATCAGCTGTTTAGATAAGAAGTACAAAAATATGATGTGTTATGAAAATGACTGACTATAGCTTTTTAAGCTTAAAATATGATTTTGGAGAAATATAAGGCTATGAAATAAGATAATGGTCACTGAGAGACTTAAATGAAGTTATTATGATAGCACTCACTTAAATATAGCTATTTAAACATAGGAAATAAGATGAATAAAGGTATAAATAAGGGACAAATTGGAACGAACTCACTGAATGTCTAAACCATCCACTGGATTGACGATGATCGCCAAGTTCTGTGTCCGTTGCGATGACTGGACAGTTCGACGATGTTCCGAAGTCCGTCGTTGGTCGACCTCTTGACACTTTCTTCTCCTCTGGGCATGTGCGGGTGCTCGGCGAAGTCTCCTGAGCAAGATGTTGACTCCTGCTGGAACTGCCGCTGCTGTAGACCGCAACTGTAGACGCTGCTTCGAGGTAGTCGAAATTTTCCGAGGACCGTTGAATTTAAAATAAACGGCGAGATCCTGGAGGACCAATGTTAGAATTGAATTGAGAGGTGTCGACTGGTGCGGTGGAGACCGTGGTAGCGAGTGTCCGCCAAGCCGCGCCGCGTCGCCGCCGCGCTGCGCACACGCACCGATGCCGTGTGAGTCACGCAGATGTGTGTGTAGCGTAGACGGCGCGCTCCGGCCGCCCGAAGTGTTGGGTAGAATTCCCAACAGATAACATAGTCAACAAGGCTTCTAAAGCTTTGGGTTTTATTTATAGGATATCTTCTGATTTTAAGAATAAAAAACTATGAAGATTCTTTACTGTGCGTTCGTCCGTAGCCACCTTGAGTATGCTTCTCAAATTTGGAATCCAATTTACAATGTATATGTTAATCGTATTGAAAGCAAACAAAGACGATTTTTAAGGTACACACAATATCGATCAAATAACTATCTTTCTAATTACTTAAGTCAGTGTAAAAAAATCACATTCTGCCTTTACACGAGCGAAGAAAAATCGCGGATCTTGTTTTTCTTTTTAAAATTATGAACGGATCTACTGACGTTCCTGAGCTGGTGGGCAAGGTTGGACTGCGTGTACCGTGTGCATTTCTTCGGCATTCGCGTCTCCTTCATGTACCTAAAGTTGGAACTACTTACAGACTGAATTCGTACATAATAAGAGTTTGTCGTACGTTTATTGTGGTGTGTCGGGATGTTGATCTAGATTTATTCCATACTAAGATCAAGAATGTAAAGAATAGTTTGAGTAAGCGTTTCTTTGATATGTAGAGTTCTTTTTCTGTTTCTGTTTTTTTTTGTATTTGTTGGGCGTTGAGTCATATCTTATTTATTTTAAACTCTCGCTGACATGCAATTTTTTTTATGTGTGAAAACTTTTAATTGGCCGTTTTTTGCATGTTGTTTCTGCGTATTTATTTTATAAGCTGTAAGTTTTCCTAAGATTAATAAAATTAAAAACAAAATAAAGTAAAAGGCCCATAACTTTTAAACGGCTAAACCGATTTTCATCAAACATAGCTAAGAACAATCTTGATAATCTAAAACTAAATCAAAATCTGTTCATCCGTTTAAGAGCTATGCTGCCACAGACAGATACACAAATACACAAACGCACAGGTACACATTTCAAAAACTTATAACACCCCTCTTTTTCCGTCGGGGGTTAAAAATAAACAAAAATGTACTCAAACAATCTAAATTATCACACACATAATATATTTCATCCTGTCACGTCTGCAACAGATAAGGCTGTACTTTCACTAAATTACACAGACAAGCACTAACATTTCCCGGCGCGGGACGCAACTTCGAAAAGTAGATGCTACAACTACCAAAAAATCTTCTTAAATTTTCCCACCACGCCACACGTGTCCTGCTTCCATAGCTCCACAGCCTTCATCGACTTCATAGTACACATTTTTATCATAATGCGAACGGTAAATAATCGTGCAGTCATCCACAGCGAGCTGCCGCTGACACCCGCAAAGCCTTTATTATTTTTGAAGGGAGTGTAGAAGGGCCGGCAAATAGCTCAGCCTGCAAACTCGGTGAACAAGCGTTCATTAAACACTTCTGCGCAATTAACGTGAAACAGTGCGGCTTTGAAAACAATGTTCGTTTTATTTAACGCAACCTCCCGACAAAAACAGGACCTCCGCTATCCAAATACGAGGCGAAAGCAAAAAGGATTTTCCTGCATGGGCCACGCGTTTAAAACTATTTTTTAAATTAGTAAACTAGAAAACCTTTTATATCGGGAACTCTAACCGCTAAAACTTATCTATATAAATATTTCTAGACTGGCTTCCTATTATATTATCGCACTGAACTGCACGATAGCGCTGAGAATTTACGGAGCTTCCGTGCGCTACTATCTGGCGATGGCTCATCACTATTTATTTCGGTTGAAGGAACTGTTATATCTCTCGGATGCGATACGAGAGGCGGTCAATTCGTTAGTGTTTCAAACCTAAATCTAAGCAAAATAGCGAAGTAGGCGAAATTCCCGGCGGTTGTATTTGCAGCGTAGCACCGACGCTCGATATTTATTATTCATTCATAAGGAGCACTGCGATATTTACTCTCCCATTACTGTGGCCTCGGAGTCGCGTTTCTTGCATTAAAAATTTAACACGAGTCCGTCTAGAAAGAGCACATGAATAAAATGTGCGGTAAATAATTTTAAATAAACATAAAGTCACAGAGGCAATTGCTCTTAATTGATTGATATAGTCGGTCGTATTCAATGGCTTTAGAAATTCCGATGGTTTTAGAAATTGATAAAACTTTTTCACAAAACGAACAAAATATCTCTACCGAAAAAAGCCAAATCCAAAATCGAATTCCGCGAGGCTCGGACCGCTGGACACCGAATAAATAACCACACAATGACAAAAACGGGACATATGTCTCTCCATAAAGCTCAGTGCGCACTCCGCTCAAAAAATGAAAACAATTAGCACTACAGCGCAGCCTGTGCCGCCCGCCAGCAAAAACTAGCAACCATAGATAATTTACTTTCAACCGCTGCAAGAGCTCGGGAATGCGGCAGATATTACACGTAGCTTACTCGGCAAAATATCGGCGAAAAATCTCCATTTTTGTGGGCGCACAAAATTCATGCAGTTGCTAGCAAAAATTTTGTGACGATCTTTTTTTTATTGCTATCAGTTTGGGGATTTCATCCAATTTCCAAATAGTGCCCTTACACCATGTTTCAGCTTTACTGTGGCCGTCCGGTTTGTGAAAACATCGGCGATTCGAAAATCTGACTTTCGATAAACTTTATCATATCCTATTAAAAGTAGCAAACTGCAATGAGGCTTTCAATACATTCCACGACCTATTCACGCTCTTCTATAAATTGTGTTTTCCCGAAATCCTCGTTAAAAGGAGCATAAAACCCATAAAAAACAAATGGCTTAGTACGGGTTTAAAAATATCATGCATTAAAAAGAGAGCTTTATATTACGAATATCAACATGATGCTATAAGTAAAGGTTATCACAAGAAAAAATACCACAATTACACAAAGATCTTAAAAAAATGAATATCAAAATCACAACAGATAAACAACAACATTTTTTTAAATAATTCAAAAAATAAATGTAAAGCCACATGGACAATCATAAAAAATAGTTTGAACAAACCTAATAATAGCAACTGTATAAATGAATTAATAATCCTTGATAAAAAAATTAACAATCCTAATGACATATGTAACCAATTTAACAATTATTTCATTGATCTGACACAAAAAACTAACAATAATAATCATGACATAAACAACATTAATATTGACAATAATGTAAATACTTTATTTCTCACTCCAGTGAATGAAATTGACGTTATTAAAATAATTAATTCATTAAATAATACAAATTCTACCGGATATGATGAAGTAACCACTAAAATTATTAAATTAAGTGCGAATATTATAGCATCCCCACTTAGCTACCTAATAAATCTCTCTTTTGAAGAAGGTGTTTTCCCATCTAGACTAAAAGAGTCTATAGTTAAACCACTGTACAAAAAGGGCAACTGTACTGATATGGGCAATTATAGGCCCATTACACTGATCCCAATCTTTGCAAAAGTTTTTGAAAAAGCAATGCATGAGAAAATAAATAGTTTTGTAACTAAATACAATTTAATTGTGGAGAGTCAGTTTGGTTTTAGGAAAAACAGTTCAACTACTCTAGCCTGTTTTTCTTTAGTGAAACTAATTACCGAAGCTCTTAATAAAAAAATGTCTGCTTTATCGGTATTCTTAGATATGAGCAAAGCATTTGATTTTGTATCACACGAACGACTACTCTACAAGCTTGAGAAATATGGAATAAGAGGCAAAGCGCATGATTGGCTTGAAAGCTATTTATCTAACCGCCAACAGAGAACTGTTATCTCTAGAATAGAAAATGATACAAGGACGGCATATTACTCAGAACTAAGAACTAATGGTTCTGGCGTCCCGCAGGGAACTGTACTGGGTCCGCCACTATTTATATTATATATTAATGACCTCTATAAATGTTTAAAATATGAATGTATACAATTTGCTGACGATACTACATTGACGATAAAATGTTCCAACAAAACTGACATAGAAATAGATACTAACAATGAATTAATTAATGTAATAAAATGGCTGGGGTACAATAATCTTCAAGTTAATATTGAGAAAACCAAACTAGTTCAATTTCAAACATGTTATTTGTCAGTAATACCAACAGCAATTAGACATAATAATGCTATTCTGCAACCAGAACCATCAGCTTTATTTTTAGGTATAGTAATCGACAACAAATTGAACTGGAAGGAGCATGTAGAAAGAGTATGTAGTAAGCTTGATAAGTTTGTATATGCTCTTCGGAAGTTAAGACTAGTGTCGAGTAGAAACACTTATTTAAGAACTTAAAAATTCTCCCACTCCCATGTCTGTATATTTTTGAAGTATGTCTGTTTGTAAAAAAATTCCCTCATTTATTTCCATTAAATGAACAAGTCTCCGAAAGACTGAACAAAAAAAATGCCGGGAAATTACTAGTGCCTCCTCAGAGATTGCAGTTATACGGTAGAAATGCCAGTTGCATGACAATTAAAATTTATAATAAATTACCACCTGCCCTGAGAATGCTACCAATTAATAAGTTTAAATGTAAAAAGTTTGCTTGGCTCTTGGACATGTGTTTTTATTCCGTCAATGAATTTTTAAATCATAAATTTTGATATTGTAATCATTCATCATCAATCATCATTAGTATAGTATTAATACGTACTTTGACATTATTGGGGATTCTATAACGTTGTATTTTTTTTTTTTTTTAGTTTATGTTTTAGACGTTATGTTTTATATTTTGACATGATGATTTATTTTCTGACATTTTGATTAATTCTTTGATATCATGATTTATTTTCTGACGTTTTGATATTTTAATTTTTTTTTGTTTTTGCACTATATTTGTTTTTTTTTTGTTGACATTATATTTTAATTTTTGATATTATGATTTATATTTTTGACATTATACAAAATTTGATTAATTTATATAATATTCTTATAATGATACTAGTTGATTTGCATGTACCTAGTTTATTGTTAGATATTTCTACACCAGCAATGGTAGTATGTGTGAAACAATGTTAAATGTAAGATCTCAATGTACCATATACTGAGAAATAAATATTTACTTACTTACTTACTTAAAAACTTAACTAAATAATAAGGTAGTACAACAAACAAGTGGCATTGCCATTGCAACTACTGTCGTGTAGGAAAGTAGGTCATTAAGAAGGCGGATTTCAATTCTTTGCAATGTTCGGGTCCCTGCTTTGCTATGTAGCAGTTGACCCATGAAGCACTAATAATAACGGGCGGACAATAGGCGTAGCAAGCAAAACCGGGTGGTTTCGTTAAATCAGCGGAGTGAAAGGAATCCTTGAGTTGGATAGGCGCCCGGCGCGAGCGAAGCGGCGTCGTCGGTGAGATTACAGCAATTTATCCGGACTTACGACATCTGGAATAGGACTTGGTGTTAACACACAGCTATCACGGTAATTCCCGGTATTGGAGAAAGATAAACAGGTCACGGCTACATTTTTGGTTTAATCTAATAGAGTTGAAATAGAACATCTCTTATAAAAAGTAACTCGCTCTGAAAACTATATTTCTGGAAAATTTACTGCCACGTCCTCTCTTCTGCAACGAATCTAGCTATAATATATTTCTTTATTTTACTACTATTGCTTTCTTCATCAAATTTGATAAGTCTAATACTATAGCTATTTATGAAGTTGACGATGAGATTATCTATGTTTACATTTTTATCCAATATGGCGGCCTCTCTGATTGTAAGCGGTCAACGGGGCCATCATTAGATATCTGCGTACAAGTAGTATGCCTGAGTTAAATAAGAGAACACCCTAAAAAAAGCACACTTCATTTTATTCCTACGAAAAAAATCCTAAATCCAAGCTAATCGATCACTAATGAACGATACGTACGTCCCGTTTCTAATAGGTGCACCAGGTGGCAAAAAATATGATATACTCGTAATAAAAAGAAAAAGCTCTAAACATCTGAACCAGATGTGACACTAACACAATCTCGACACTACATAAGCTCCGATACTTAACATGCGCTCCTTTTACCGACACTCCTAGTTCTAAGTTCAAACTCTTCAAACCATAAAAGTTAAATTGAAAGTCAAGAACAAAAAGAGAGTTGGAAATGCAAAGTGCAAAGCGCAAAAGCAATTTCAAAGAATGGGTCCCGTATTTGAAACAAGAAGTACAGACTTACCTAAGCGATTCATACAGACTTACCAATTCTGGGGTTGGCTATTGAATGGTATCGAGCAATTGACAGTCAGTCAGGGAAATTCTCGGTACGATGTAAAATGTTGGTTTTTTATAGATTTAACCTATTTCAGCCAAGTTAGTAGGCGGTAGACGTGCAGAATTATTGTGCCAGATTTGTTCAAAGTAGCTTTGATCGTCTTTTCTTTTTCCAAGGTGTTATTACGAAAGGTTTACAACAAAAACAAGTTTTTATGGTCTAACGGGGTGAATAGGAATGAAGGGGTGAATAGAAACAAAACTATGAAAATAATTTTCAGGAAATTAAAAAAAAATGCTCTGTAAATGTGTAGCATTTAGGTAGCTATTCCGATACATAATTTAATTATAAAACAAAATGATGCTTTGTTTGAAACCAATAAAGTGGTATCAAGGTTAAAATAATCAAAGTAAGTAGGTAATCAAAGTTTTGTTCCCATTCACCCCTGCATTTATATTAACCCGGTTTGTAGATAAGTAAGCAAAAATGGCTTTAAAAAAAATAATACTAACTGGATTTACCTTCGTTGGTCAAAAACTAACTACTGTATGGTTATGCCAACCAAATAATACTTACCATTCTTATTAGATAAATAAAATTAAACTGAAAATGGATTTGTATAAATTTTTACACTATTGTGTAAATGCAAATAAAAATAAGGAACAATATTTGAATGAGAAAAATAGCCCTTGGCAAAGACTATTCTTGCCTGATAAATTTAGATGATACTCGACACGGGGAAAGTATGTACACTGACCTTTTACACTTTATTTTTATGATAATGCTCAATATTCATAGAGCAAAATGTACTGAAATTGTACATACCCCTATTAGTCTACTGAGATTTTCTATAGTGGCCACCTTCACCAACATTACGTTATATAAGGCGGCACACTATACCAGGCAACCCCTTACGAGGTGTCTGGGACCATCTTCGGTAGGTCACGCCTCCGAGAGCACTCGCCCCTGGTACTCAAGAGAAAATGTAAGTCGCATCGTGATTACTCACTACCATTTGTCCAGAATGGTACCGGAGCAATAAAGCCGCTCACCACACGCACCCCAGCACGCCAGCACTAGTGCAAGCACCAGCACCAGCGCAGTTGGTGCTAGCGTATTCAATCTCCGTTAAGGACGCCAGAGAAGCTGGCTCCCATTTCTCCAGAATGGTCCCGGAGCTGTAAGCACGCTCACCTCTCGAATACAAATCATCGCATCTACCCAATGCCTACAGCTGGGTTGCCGGAAAACTAATCCAACGGGTAGTCCTCTTCTTTCTATCCAGGAAAGTGCCGGAGATGCAGCTCGCTCACAAGAGCTCACTTGCTTCAGGGTTACTCACGAACCCCGCGTCTGACCACCAGGTGGCCCTTTGCCTTGGGCCGGTAACTTCAGACACTTGTTGCGCGCGAGGAATGACGCTCGACCCACACATAGCCGAGCAGACAACATGCCACTCCTCTGCAACCACCACATAGACCACCGCGAGTCCAACCTCAATGTCAGGTCCCACCTTTGCGCTTGCAATGGTGGAGGGCCTACCTTACCCCGCGTACCCTGATCCAAACAGCCGGACCCGTAGTTCCAGCTGCGAAAGCCCCATCTGTTCGGGTCGTACAGATAGGGACAAACTGATAGGATAGGGACTGAAATTGTACAGTCTATATGGTATAGCTGTATCTGATACAAGAATATCTTGTACTTCTTACTGCTTATTAGATCCTAGTATTATTTTCTATATTCGCCGCTCTGTAATACGAGTATCATTCTTGGTGTAAGATCTGAGTAAGGAGCGATCTTTACCCATCTATTTTTAATGGATGCAAAGCATTTTATGTCAAATTTAAAAATGTTTATTATTTTTTTATACAATATTGTTCCTCTACTAAACATAATGGTGAAAGTCGCTTCTTACTCGGATATAATCTGCTTCTTACCAACTTGAAGTCGGATGTGGTTTTTTAGTCATATAGTCTTTTCTCATGACATGTTCCTAATTCAAGTACCTAAGTGCATGAACGAGGAACATATCGTTGAGCAAATTTGTTAGTAGTTATGTAGATAATGTGAGAAAAAATTAAGAAGGGAACTAAATAGATGTAAACAAGAAGAAAATCGTGCTGTGCAGTCGAAGGATACATACTCGCGAGCTGGCTGGCCACCTGCTCAGCTCCCTTCTTTAGCAGTCAGGTTTTTGATTTTTAAATTAACAGTTTTTATCTACAACTTTTTAGGTACCTATCATTTATTTTATCCGAATTACTTTTAAACATATAAGTGTTTATTTTTATTTTTGTAACCTCCTCTTAAAACCCTTCCTTTTGATAACCCACTCGATGGGTTTGGAAGGAAAAAAATCTTGGGACCCTCACAATATGGCGCTCAAAATCCGCGATGTTTGTTTTTTTTAACGTCACGTACCTAAGAAACCTTGGGCAGTCAAAGTACACAATGTCTTAATTATATAAACCCGTCTAGTGGTTTGAAAGATATGAGTTACTAAAGAATATTACATACATACAAGATACGCGCCAAAAACATAAACCTTTCCTTGCAGTCGGGTAAAAATACAGATGAACGGCAGAAGAAGACATGCTGATGCATCATATAGGCAGGAGGATGATGATATGGGCAAGAGGATGATAATGATGGAAGGGTACCTACATGTAGGTGGTCATATAAGATGAAGATGAGAAGATGAATAAAACACAAAGAAAATTATTAGATAAATTTATAGAATGAAAATCAATCATTTATTTCAATCCTCCTCCTCGCGTCGTTTTCCTCATTACTGAGGGTCGTGACACCCCGCTGCATCAGTTTCTCCCGTACGATTTCCCTCCATCTGCTCCGATCCTTAGCTTCATGAAGGGCATTGTGGAAGTTGATGTTCAGAGAAGAACGTATTTGGTCCGACCATCTCGTGGGACTGCGTCCTCTAGGACGTTTGCCACCTTGCCTGTCACCATCAGCTGTTCAAGATTGTGACCCTCTTTACGAGCAATATGTCCGAAGAATTCCAGCACCCTACGAAAGCACATAGTGGAAAGTCTAGTTTTGACATTAAGCTCTCTCAGAATAGACACGTTAGTGCGAAAGGCGGTCCATGGAATCTGTAGCATTTTTCTCCAGCTACACATTTCAAAGGCGTCTTTTTGGTCTCTGTCGGCCTTTTTCAGTGTCCAGGTCTCCGCTCCATAACTGAATATGGAGAAAACTAGCGAAGTCGGTTTTGGTTTTTCGCGAGATATTACGGTCTTTCCATATCTTATGCATCTGGGACATTGCATTTTTGGCCATCCCTATACGTCTCCTTATCTCTTTTTCGCATGATCCTGTGTTGTTAATGTTAGACCCTAGGTAGACGAAGTCGCTCACTATGTCAAGGTTCAGGGTTCCCGTTAGTTCAAGGCTGTTGGTACGATCCAACACCATTACTTTGGTTTTGCTGTGATTGATTTTTAGACCCAACTGCAAACTGATGTACTAATTCCTGGTCAGGAGGTTCACCATTTCGGTTTCACTTGCAGCAAGGAGTGTGGTATCATCTGCGTAGCGGAGGTTTGTTATTTTAGTGCCACCTATTGTGACTCCACCCTCCAAACCCTCACATGCCCGCCTGATTATGTACTCTCCATAGGCGTTAAAGAGAATTGGAGACAGGTTGCATCCCTGTCTACCCCTTTACCGAAATTAAAAAGCTCCGATGTGCAGTTCTCGACCTGTACCATCCCTTGATTGTGTTATTTCAATCACTGAACCAAAAATCAAAATACCCGAAATATAATAAGTATTTATCCAAAATAATACAGTGATATTCCCATTTATTGTTCCCAGTATTTTGTAGTGAGTTTTTCGTAAAGTTAAATATTTATGAGTTGGTATTTATTCAGCGTGGTTTCGACGCGAGTCCATCGGTCGATTGAATCTCAAAGCGTTGAACACAATGTGAAATTTTCCTATTATAACATCCGTATTGATAAATGTATGAGCACAAATGCGTCACGGAGAATATTCTGTAGGCATAAATGATTTTGATTTTGTGCCAGACTTGCCAATACATGTTCACAAAGCGTTATTTGGTGCTATAACGCCAACATCTATGTTAGCATTATTCTATAATACACTTATAAGTTAAAATGTTTAAAAGCAACAAGTAAAAATAAAAATTGCCAGTACACCCGTTTTTTTTTTATTTCATACTTTTTAAACTACATAATTTATCTAGTAGTAGACACGCTTCAATCAACAATCAAACGAACACTTAAAATGATATCTTGCGAAAATACCCTGATTGAAGCAGTAAAAGACCCATAACTTTTGAACGGCTGTACCGATTTTCATCTAAAATAGCTAAGAACAATCTTGATAATGTTACATTTCAAAAAAAAAAAAACAAAATCGGTTTATCCGTTTAAGAGCTATGATGCCACAGGCAGATACACAAACACACAGGTACACACTTCAAACATATAAAACCCGACTTTTTCCGTCAGGGATTAAAAATAAACCAAAATGTATGCAAACCAACAAACTAGAATATCACACACATAATATATTTCATCCTGTCATGTCTGCAACAGATAAGGCTGTACTTTTACTAAATTACACAGACAAGCACTAACATTTCCCGGCGCGGTACGCAACTGCTAAAAGTAGATGCTACAACGACCATAAACTCCTTTTATTTTCCCACCACGCCACACGTGTCCTGCTTCCATAGCTCCTTCATCGACTTCAATCGCAAGTACAAAAACATCGGCGATTCGGAAATCTGAAATTTGATAAACTTTCTCATATCCTTTTAAAAACTCAATTAAATAATAAAGCGGTTCAACTGCATTGTCATTGCAATTATGTCGTGTAGGAAATTAGGTCATTATGAAGGCGGATTTACAATTCTTTGCAATGTACGGGTCCCTGCTATGCTATGTAGCAGTTGACCCATGAAGCACTAATAATAACGGGCGGACAATAGGCGTAGCAAGCAAAACTGTGGTGGTTTCGTTAAATCAGCGGAGTGAAAGGAATCCTTGAGTTGGATAGGCGCCCGGCGTAGCGGCGTCGTCGGTGAGATAACAGCAATTTATCCGGACTCGCGACATCTGGAATAGGACTTGCTGTTAACTCACAGCTTTCACGGTAATTCCCGATATCGGAGAAAGATAAACAGGCCACGACTTCATTTTTGGTTTAATCTAATAGAGTTAAAATAGAACATTATTCTCTGGCTCTTAAAATAAGTAACTCGCTCTGAAAACTATATTTCTAGAACATTTACTGCAACGTCCTCTCTTCTGCAACGAATCTAGCTATAAAATATTACTTTATTGTGCTGCTCTTGCTTTCATCATCAAATTTAATAAGTCTAATAACTAGATTACTATACTTTACCTATTTATGAAGTTGACGATGAGATTCTCTCATCATGTTTACATTTTTATTCAAAATGGCGGCATCTCTGATTGTAAGCGGTCAACGGGGCCATCACTAGATATCTGCGTACCAGTAGTATGCCTGAGTTAAATAAGAGCACACCCTAAAAAAAGCACACTTACATCTCTGCAACGCGTTAATCATCAAACTAATCGCCTAAATCACAAACGATAGCCACAATCCACCTATAAACGAGGCAAATAGATCAAACACTAACAAACTTAGCTAGCGGGATATAAAACCAGTATTATAGGGATTTATACGCGGCTAACTAGCACACACTCGTGTAAGGCTGCGTTTACATACGTAGCTAAGCGGTGCTTGGGGAAAATATTGAATTGTATTTACACCAAAGCAGAGCGGCAGAGCCCTTGCTGCAGAGACCTTTCTTTGCAATACAAACAAAACAAGTAGGATTATATTGTATGTTATGAATGTTCTCGTACCTTTGCGAAACGACTACCGGTTAATGGATATCTAGAAAGATTTGAGTATTATTTACAAACGTGGCTCGTGTGCGAGAAATGTGTATGTACGATACGGGGGCCTGACCGTTTTCTCGAACAGCATTAAGGAAAAGAAGTCCGCACCATTCCTCTTACACGTTCCCCGTCAAATTTTGGTGGAAAGCGCCATACTGTTTCACATCTCCGCTACGCTTCCTCATATCGCCCAGCTTTCTCGTATCGCTCAGCTTCCTTGCATTGCTCAACTGCTCCGTACGTCTCCATTGGAAACGCTGCCTTTAATGCGGCTCTGAGCGGCCGGCAACTCTAATGGCCTTCCATTACGATGCTTGCCACCTGTGCTAATGGGTCAGAAATATTTAATTGATGAGAGCGGTACAGATTGCCCGATTCACATTTTTCATCCATTTCGTAGTGTTTCGTGTTCGCTTTGTGGGTAGCCTCATTACTGCGGAATATGTTTTGCTCTTCTGAGAGGATGTTTAAAGCGAATTGCTTTCTTTATTTATGTGCCTTGTTATGTGCCAGCTAATCAGATAGCGTTGCTATAATGTTTTAGACGGGAACAAGTGAGTAGTTGGTGTTATTTTTATGAGATGGTGTATTGCATGAGTTGTTTGTTAGTGTGTTATGTTTAGGCTTGCTGAAGCTACAAAGATACGGATACATTTTTAATGATAGTAGGCTTTATATGCAGCACATAATTAATTATGAAGATTTCTACATCAAAGTTAAAATTGTTTTCAACTGGATAAATGCGAAACACAATACTGTCTAACCCATCAAAAATGCCACAAAGTTCTCCCAACAATAACCATCATCAAAATTATTAACAAAATTTTATTTAATTAAATTCATAATTCTGAAATTGTTTGAACAAACGATAAAACCAATGTTAACCAAATGCGGTTTGAAATCAAATCCTGTATTTACGTGAGTAATGAGCTAAAACAAATTCGCGTTGGAAATGTGTTTGTATGAGCTGAATCTGAAAGCAGAATCAATGGTGTAAAAATTACTCTTATAAATAACAGAAACCGAAGCAATGTAAATTGGTTGTCCGAGTAGTAGGCTAACAATTAGATATTCGGATGTTTTAGCCGGATAGGCAAATGAGAATAGAAGCCATCTAGTACGGGTTCTGTTCTCAACGGCAAGCACATTCTAAATGGCAGACCCTTAAGACAAGGCGAAGAAATAAAACTGCAAAAACATTCCTTCGTTTCGACGACTCTGACAGGGCATTTTTTTCTTTTACACTTTTTTTGAGCTTAAGAAAGTATGATTTTTGTTTTGCTATTTTTTTCCTTTTTTTGTGTCAGATCAAACCGGCCAAAGACATTTTCTTTTGTTTTGAGTCTAGACGTGTGTTGATATATTTCTTAGGAATGAGATTTCTTATTTTGATTTTAGATACGTGTTTACATTTGGAGGGTAATAGTCTGGAGGGGTTGGTATTATGGGTCACTAAAATTTACAGAAAATAGAAATACTATCAAACTTAACATAAGCGATAATACTCGTATCTTAAATTTAAATACTTGTCTAAACCAGTATTATTTATAGGTATATGTTTAATGTCTACAAGCTGCCACCCGCGGGTCCGCCCGCGTATTATTAGTACTTCGCCCAATCACACTTTAATCACATCACACTAATATTATAAAGGCGAAAGTTTTTGAGTGTGTGTGTTTGTATGTTTGTAGCTTCTTCACGCTCAAACGGCTGGATCTATGCTGAATAGCACATAGGATAATTTTTAACCCGTGAATATGTTCCCCCAGGATCATTTTCGATCTTCACGCGGGCAAAGCCGCTGGCAGAAGCTAGTATCTTTGTAAATTATAGTCATGCGTTATTCTAATGAATAAGCTATATTTCTGTAAAGTTTAATCAAAATTCGTTCAGTTAGTTTTTGCGTAAAAGTGCAACAAACATCCATCCATCCTCACAAACTTACACGTTAATATATATATATATATTTTTTTAGACAGGCTCGCGCTTGACCAAAATCTCACCTGATGGTAGGGTAGGATATATGTTTGTTAGAGATTTGGATTTCGAAAATGCTTCCACGGATTGAAAGCTAAATTGTTGTTGAGTGCCACAGCATACTTGTATACTATAATATCGCCTGCGTATTTGGCTAATCTCTGTTGGGATTGGCCACCGTGGCCATATTTCTGTCCGAGGGTGTAAGTTTTTTACCCGACTGCCGAAGGAGGGTAATGTGTTTATCAGTCTATGTATGTATGTATGTTTGTTCCTATGTGGCGTTCTAGAGACCAAATGCGTAGGCCGATTTTGAAGATTCTTACGCCAATCGATTCGTCTTAACCTTGCGAGTGTCACTGGCTACATTAAAATGGGCAAATAAAAAAGTGCGGATTTTGGGCGCCATATTGTCGGGCACAACATTTTTTTTCATCCAAACCCATCGTGGGGTATCAAAATAGAGGGTTTTAAGAGGTAATTTCAAAAATATATAACACTTGTATGTTTAAATGTACCTAATTCTAAAAAAAAATAACTTAAAAATTATAAATAAAAAAAAAATTAAACAAATCAAAAAACCCGACTTCGTAAAAAGCGAAGTGCGAGAGAAGCGGGTTTTTTGATTTGTTTAATTATTTATCCCAGGTAATTCACGGTTCTTGTAGAATAAAGTTTGGGGTGTCGGCGAACCCGCGGGGAAAAGATAGTTATTTAATCATTTTAGAGAGTGAGAAGAGCAATTATATAATTTATATTAAAAACAAAACAATTTTTTTTAATTATCTTTAGGCTTTAGCTTGACCACTATCTCACCTGATGGTAAGCGATGATGTGGTCGACGGTGGAACACGCTTGCCTAGAAATAACCTATTCAATTTTGACTTAAATACCCCTAAATTGTAGCTATCGGGAAACACAGACTCCGGCAGGAAATTCCACTCATTAACTGTACGCATAATAAAAGTGTTCCCAAAACTGGGATGTTCACCATGTATCGATGGCGCATCGCCGTACGTTGTTTTTTATTTCCCATTGCAGCAGTTGTGAAATTCTTCTCTTAATGGTCGAGAATGACAGAAAATCTAAAGTGGTTGGCTTGTTACTCATTACGAAGCTCTACAGTCGATAATTCAATATTACAATTCTTTTGATATTGGCTCGAAACAATCAATTTATGAAAATAGTCACCGTCTCTCCGGGAATAGAATAACATATTTTTTTCTAAATTGGCGAGGAATATTCAGATTTTCCTCCAATTTTCTCGTGGAGGACACTCTATTGAAATTCACGTTGATATTGAATATTACGTTCCGCCGGTTGTTGGCACGAATGCATATTATAATATAACCAACGCTTTTTGTTTGTGTATTGTTTTAAGACGTCCATACTTTCAGAGCCGTTTTGTTGTTCTTTGTTTGAAATTAATTAAGTTTCAGATGAAGTTTTGTGTTTAGTTTTTGAACTACCATGAACTTTGTTTATCAGTTTTCTAATTGACTGTTTCAAGATGGCTTCAAAGAAATTATGTTTATTTTTACAACTATTTTAGTATATTTTTAAATAATAGTATATTATGCAACTAGTGAATAAAAGACGGATTTAATGCGAGGGCCGTAGATGAATCACAAGTAAGTGAAGGATTCTAACGACTGAATCACGACCGTAGGGAGTGATTCATGATGATTGAATCACGAGCATAGCGAGTGATTCAAGTGTTAGAATCCTGAGCGACGCGAGTGATTCATGGCCCTCGATATAAATCCGTTTTATTCAAGAGTTGCATACTATATTTTATACCATGACTACGAGAAAAAGAAAGATTGAAGCGAAAAGCACAAGGAATAATAATAACTATCTCTAACTCTATCTCTAACTCTATCTCTAACTCTATCTCTAACTCTATCTCTAACTCTATCTCTAACTCTATCTCTAACTCTATCTCTAACTCTATCTCTAACTCTATCTCTAACTCTATCTACATCTCTAACTCTATCTCTATCTCTATCTCTAACTCTATCTCTAACTCTATCTCTAACTCTATCTCTAACTCTATCCCATCTCTAACTCTATATCTAACTCTATCTCTAACTCTATCTCTAACTCTATCTCTAACTCTATCTCTAACTCTATCTCTAACTCTATCTCTAACTCTATCTCTAACTCTATCTCTAACTCTATATCTAACTCTATCTCTAACTCTATCTCTAACTCTATCTCTAACTCTATCTCTAACTCTATCTCTAACTCTATCTCTAACTCTATCTCTAACTCTATCTCTAACTCTATCTCTAACTCTATCTCTAACTCTATCTACATCTCTAACTCTATCTCTAACTCTATCTCTAACTCTATCTCTAACTCTATCTCTATCTCTAACTCTATCTCTATCTCTATCTCTAAATCTATCTCTAACTCTATCTCTAACTCTATCTCTAACTCTATCTCCAACTCTATCTCTAACTCTATCTAAGTTTGTATCGAATATTTTATGCGCAAGGAGGTGTATAGCATTGAGATGGAGTTTGAATATTATATTGGTGTGTTCTAAATTCAAACACCAAAACAGTGATTAATAGTAGTTTATGAAACTGTTGCATAATGAGGGGTATTAAAACATGAGTGTGTGTTTAAAAACCGAGCCGTAGGCGAGGTTTTTAATAGTTTTCACACGAATGTTTTAATACCTAGTTATGTGCAGTTTCATACACTACTTTATCTACACTCATAAATTGGGATTGAACCTACAAAATACCTCTTTTTGCATTTTCCATGCCATAAAATCTTGATAGCATTTGTCATATACTTTTCTCGACTTTGCTGGTAATAAATTAAGAGTAATTTCCTTCGCCGCATCTAAAATATCGGGTGGAGTCAAATTTTCTTCACATTCACTGATATCAGACATTTTTAAACAATAATTAAAATAACTCATGAAATTCAGTACAGCAAAACTTGCAAAACGTATGAATGGCGCCAAAACCCAGCACATCACCACATTAACCGCGCATGCGCTAAGGCTTGCACGCACGCACTGCGATCTTTATTCGCGCGATTTTTTCCGCCCATTCTGTGACCTATGGAATTGTATGAAGTTGTTCGCATTGCGGTAAAGAAATCGTGCGGAAATAATACCGCAAGAAATTCGTGTTTTGCCACAGAATCCACCGCACTACGGCGCGAATTTTATTTGCCCGAATATTTTGAGCTCTATGAACAATTAGAAGGAAACAAAATACGCGCGAAGAAAAATCGCAGTGCGTGCTAAGTCTAAAGCGGGCATTGTCATAGACAATTTAAAATTGGAATCAAATCTTTTTATAATAGGTACTATAAAATGGCATTACAAAAAAAAAATATGGAAACTCCTTAGTGATTAACTTCTTGGATTTGTCCTGTATCGTAATAGAAAAAAAATTGTTTTATAGCATTATTTTGTTAGAGAAATAGTGTTATAATAAGATTCTATTTTTAAATTTCGGTATTGTGTTTATAAAGTATGCCAATATAAACTCGTTTTGAATTTTATAATTCGAATATTACGATATGAGAGTAGATAAAAGTGCTTTTTATTCACTGTTTTCAGTGAATAAAATAAGCTTTTTAGAGGGGGAATGGTATAAAGAACATTTTAGACTAATTGTCGGCTGTGTTTGCTCTAGGTACCTATATATAATTATACCAGCCAGTAACTTTCACTCTGCAAGCCTCTTCTCATACAGAGAAGGCACGAGCATAGATACTAACTGCTATTAAGTAATTAGTAAACAAACAACTACTTAGAAAGCTAACGATGTGAAGTTGAATCTTGCTTTCAGATCCTCAAAGCTGTTCTCAAAGTTTAGTACTGGCATCGACCTAACCTACCTCGACTAACAGCAGACTAAAATGTTTTGTGTTCAGCCATTTAGAATTTAGGTTTCCTCACGATAAAATTTGATCGTGGTTAGAAGATACCCTCTATTATAAGTTTCCTTCTTTGTCTTTTTAACCCCCGACGGCAAAAGAGGGGTGTTATAAGTTTGACGTGTGTACCTGTGTATTTGTGTATCCGTCTGTGGCATCTTAGCTCCTAAACGGATAAACTGCTTTTGATGTCATCATCATCATCATCTGTCTTTTTTAATGTTCCCTCTGCAGGGACACAGGCCTCCTCTCTGTGAGAGGGAAAGGGGCCGTAATCCGTCACGCCGGCCCAGTGGGGGTTGGTGGATGTCACATATGTCTTCGAATTTTTGGTTATGCGACATGCCGGTTACCTCGCGATGTTTTCCTTCACCCTTTTAAGAGCAGTGGTGATAAAATAATGTATACAAAGTAAATTACCTACCTGGGCTCGAACCCACGACGTACAACTTGTAAGTCGCCGCCGTTAGGTACCACTGGGCCACCACTGCTCTATAGCAGGATGCTGGGTTGTACATTATAAATATGAAAGACGCCTAAAAAGTTCCCACTAAAACCATTTTTCAAGCAGTCTTTAAATCACATTTAATGACTCCAATTACATCAGACTGCTTGAGAAGTGTTGGTTTATATGTTATTTATATAAAGTCTCTCTGGAAGTACTGATTTGAAAATTACGCAAGGTTTCGGAGTATACTTTGCCCAGAAAAAGGCTCATTTCCTGAGGAATGGACAACGGGAAAAATCAAGTCGTCCATAATGTTGATGACCAATTCAAATCCAATCCACTTCTTTCTTCCATTTACATTCAATCTGATTATATTATTTGAAAAACACATTCGTACACGTCCAATAGAATTAATTACATTTTTCCATTTCACAGAAGTACTGGGGCGAACACCCTTTTCAATTAAAGAGTGGAGTCCCTAAATAATTAAGGGTCTATTCGATAATATTGATCGTATTCTGTACTAGGAGAGCGTATAGGTTCTTTAGAATCTTATCGATTGCTACCTATATCAAAGGCTCTTGTTAATCAGATGCTATCGCTATTACAAATAAATAAAATTATTGTTTACGTAATGTGCTGTTTAAAAAGCTTTAAGGGTCGTGCAGACAGACAGTCGCGACGTGGCAATGCGACGACGATGTAACAATGTGTATTAAAAGAAATTATTCTATCTTCTAGATCAAATTTGGCGCAAAGGTACATTATAGTCAGGAATGGCACATAGGATACTTTTTATCCTGGGAATATGTTTCCTCGGGATAATTTTCGACCTCCACACGGCCGAGGCGCAAGCTAGTTTCTATATAAAATGATCGTCGCATCGTTGTCGCACGGTTGTGTCGCGCCTATCTTCAGAAGTCTTTAGTGAGCTGGCAGAGATGGCGAACACAAGTTTATCAAACCATTTTCTAAGGTGAAGTATCTCCGTTCCATCATCCTCATATCAGCCGAAAGACTTCCACTGCTGGACACAGACCTCCCCCAAGCGTCGCCACATTGACTGGTACCGTGCGTCCCGCATGCATCGGATCCCCGCTACCTTCACCAGGTCATCGGTCTACCTAGTGGTGGTATCTACCATTACCGGAACATATTTATACACCTAACTATATGTATTTTTACAAGTTTGCTGCCACCGAAAAGACAGCCAGTCCAGAAAATCTTATAATAGGAAAATCGCAGCTCAAACAAGTCCTGCGTGGCTTGTTGACAAGTTGATTGATAGTTAAAGACTAAAGTTTGTCGATACCGACGCCGGCCGACGGTCAGCAGACGGATAGTCAATTAAATTGTCTAGACTCAAGTACAAGCCATGTTAGCACAGTCTATCATTAACACAAAACACATTAATCTTTCTACAAAAAATGAGATGTCAAAGGTTTTTAAGATATTTTCAGTAAACAATTATTTTTTATCGGACGGGACAATCTGTGATGTAAAATGTGGCGAGGTTCGCGATTTTTTACTGAGAGTGGTAACAGATGGCGCTACTTGTTACGTTCATCGCTAAAATATTGTTATCTTGGAACATGAGCAAAAACTTTTTGTACATGACAGTATTTATGAAAATGTTGTAATAGGATTTTTAGCTCTTGATAATGAAAGTTATATCTGATGTATATGAAAATAACGAAAATAGGTCAGAGATTACGCTAAAAAAAAATATGAAAGAAATTTAAAATAATGGCAGGGCCGGTCTAAGTATCAGACGGTTTGATAATAATCACAAAGAACTTGCAACTCAGTAACTGTATATCCCACCCTGGCAAACATGTTTTTCCTCTCCCTCTCATAAAGAAGAGGCATGTGGCCGAGCAGTGGGAAAATAATAAACTAACTTTTGCAAGCGGCTTCACCCGCGAAAATTGTCCCACAGGAACATACAGACAGACAGACAGAGTAACTAAGGAAGTAATGAAAACTACCAGTGAACCTTAGATAGAAGAAGCTACAAAAACACAATTTAGAGGAAATGCGGACAGCGAGCTCCGACTGCATTTCCTTGGTAAAAAGTCATAATTTGAGGTTTGGCCCTCACCTATTTCCTTCTCATATATTGTAAAAATTTAAAAGACATGCCATAAATTTAATAATAAAGTCATACGTTTTGCTTCTATTTTTTTCTTTTTTCATTTATAGTTGTCAAATTTTCTGTTGACAGCGCAATTTTGAGCATCATTTGAGTGTTCTAGTGCTTCTAAAGATATTGAATCATCAAAGTTTTTAGTTTATAGTATATTTTTTAAATTGGTCCAATATTCGAGGAGGAAATAGGCGAGAGCCAAAACTCGAATAATTCGAGTTTTGGCTCTCGCCTATTTCCTCGCCTTTTTACTTAGGATATGCAATCGGATATCTGTGACCGCATTCCCTCTTAATTAGCAACAGCTGCACAGTAATTCAAGCACAGTCAACAATCAAACATTGATTCGTTAATGTGATAATGTGCTTGTCACTTCATTAACATATGCTAATAATTAAGAGCTAAGCCGTGTCTTAGCATACGATTGACTTGATTTATATTCCTCTTGTCTGTGTTGCAGGTGTATTGTCAATATGGTATTGATGTGATTACCTAAATTATTGCGAGAGGGCGAGGTGAGATTGATACCTTTATAAAGGCTCCTGCAGTCAGAAGTAGTTCTACGGATTACCTGAACAATAAATTTTATTAAAATGGGTTATCGCGTCGTCGAGATGAGTTCTCTTTTTTCGTCGCGGGTTAAAAAGATACCGATGACCAAGAAATTATGTGAAAATCGGCTGTCATGGTATGTTGTCATGTAATATATAGGAATGAGGCACGTATGTTATGTATTTTTTTAGTATAATTGTGGTTATGAGCGGCGGAAGACCATAGGATGGATTGCGTAAAAGATGATTATGTAGATATAGAAAGGAAGTCACTATTGAAATGTCGGCAAATAAAAACTCAGGTATGGAAGAATGGTCGCGGATAAATTTGGAAGAGAGTTACCGCGGCCCTGGCTCAAGCATCTGAAGGAACACGAGTGGATTTTAGTCAGTAAAACTCTGACACGCCCTCCCGCTTAACCCTGAGCGGGAGAAGTCATTGGATGTCTTCCCACCGAAAAAAAAAGGTATGGAAGAATAATAATGTCGGACAGATGATAATGATGGGACAGTCTTTATAAGTTGGCGGGCGTGTAAGTACCTACTAAGTGTCGTTCGTTGACTTGTGTGTGCCCTGGCAGTTAAGTGTGTCATTCTCTCTCAAATGTCTCTCTGATGGTGCCACATGTGTTTGCTCATTCGGTTACCTTCATGATGGTTGAGCTAAGTGGTGCCAATCCATGCGTCATGTCTTCGTGAACGGGCGCCATCAGTTGGGATTGGTCTTAACTACATCAGCCTGCTTTTAATTACACACTTATTTTATTTTTGAATTGTTTGTTTTACTCTAGAAACTTTTAAGCGCACGTCTTTTTACATTGTTCTCACATATGTATTTTTCCAACAAGAATGATGTAACCAAATAATTGTAATTAAAACTGATGGAAAAGAGTGTCCGTAGAGTTTCTTGCACATTCTTATCCTTAGAGACCTACAGACGCTTGCGAATGTGCAACTAGATTCATATTTTGTTTGACAATTCAAAAGTACTAAACTATAAGATTTTGATAGAATATCATGCCGTGCAGTTGAAGGATACATACCCGCGAGCTGGCTGACCACGTGATCCTCCAACTGCACAACACGATTTTCTTCTTCATTTTAGCTCCCTTCGTAAGCGGTCGGATTTTAGATTTTTAAATAACCTTTTTTTTGCTCCCATTTTAATCTCCTTCTTTCTAGCCATAACATATTTCACACAATCCATCCATCGTTTCTTTGTTTTTCACTAAGTCTATAAACTTAATTCTTTATTGTACATCAAAAACAACATAACATTCAATGTGATAATAAAGTGCATATACAAAGGTGAGCTTAACTCAATGTTAATCCACATATCTACTCAAAAATTTGCTCAAAGATATGTTCCTCCTTCATGCACTTAGGTACTTAAATTAGGAACATGTCATGAGGAAAGACTATATGACTAAAAAACCACACACATTCCACTTGTTATATGTGTGTTAAAAAACAAGTCGGTAAGAAGCAGATTATATCCGTGTAAGAAAGCAACTTGATAGCATTTTATAAAAAAACATATTTCCTCCATTAAATAGTGGGGAAAGGTGAGCGACCTCGAATCATACACCAAGAATGATACTTGTATTACAGAGCGGTGAATATAGAAAATATAACTAGGATCTAATAAGCAGTAAGAAGTACAAGATATTCTTGTATCAGATACAGCTAAACCGTAATCTAAAGACTATACAATTTCAGTACATTTTGCTCTAGGAATAGCATAATCATAAAAATAAAATGTGAAAGGTCAGTGTAGATACTTTCCCCGTGTGGAGTATCATCAAAATTTATCAGACCAAAATAGTCTTTGCCATTTGGCTATTTTTCGGGTACATATTAGAATATTGGAGATCAAAATACCTACGGATAAAATGCCACAGTTCCAAACATCGAAAATCAAAATAACGATTGTATCGAAATATCGAAAATTGTTACATCTAAGCATAAAATGTCTAAGATTAGAATGTCGACTGATTAAAATATCGACTGATTCAAAATACCTATGATAATCGATAGTCATTATACCTATGTTTAAAATGTCAACATTTAAAATATCTAAGTTCATTATATTTACGTTAAAAATACCGTCTCGTTAGAATATCGAATATTTTTTATATATGTGGTATGAGTGGAAAATTGTAGGTAGATTTGAAATTATCACACTCTGCCAACGCATTGATATTAGTCATTAGTATGTCCTCCACTGCAAACATTTAACGTATTGTTTAGCGAATATTATCATGTCGGAAAAAGGATTAGTAGTTTTCAAGCGCGGTTGTTCACAGTTCTAACCTTTTTTTTTTTGTTCCGGTGTGGAAAATCCTCATTGGATGTCCTCCGCCTAACCTAACCTTACCAATACGTTTTCATGTGATCCCACTTAAATTGTTTGTTTGTTGAATTAATCAAGATTTGACGAGTAGTTTCTAAGTTATCCTTAATGTGTATTTTCATCTTAATTTATAAGGTACTAAACCAAAAAAAAGTTAATTAGAGAACACAAAAAACCTGACTGCTTAAAAAGCGTGACTGGGTGAAATATCACCCAGTTCAAAATGACGAATCATTCACCTGCAATCTGCCGCAGATATGTTTTCACCATTGTCTAATTATCTAGTCGCAGGCAGATTGTAGGTATGATTCGTTATTTGGATCGGGTAGATTTTGTTTGTTGTAAACCTTTCGTAATAACACATTGGAAAAAGAAAAGACGATCAAAGCTACTTTGAACAAATCTGGCACAACAATTCTGCACGTCTAGTGTTGTCGCCGCGAGGATGGACATACATTTTGTGGATGGAACTAATTGTTTTGAGAAATGTGTTTATTGTTAATTGATGTATATGTAGGTAACAGTTGATTTGTTTGATATGTAACTTATTTTTGCATTTAAATTTAAATAAGTTATTTATTATACGTAAGTGCCACGCTGTCATCGTTCCGTTAAGAATTTCCGGAGTGGTGGTGGGGTGGCACGTCTATATTAGCTGTCAGAGCTCGGTGATCGGCCCTTTTTGCTGGCGAACACCGAGCAGGTATCATCTCCGCAGTTTTATTTAGTTATACAATTTTGCTAAACGACTAATTATTATGTTAATTGTATTGTGTATTATTTGATTAAACACATATTGGCAAGCATTCAGTGTTTATCTTCGAGATCCACTAACATCATAAGTGGTTAGAAAACACGCCCAAAAATGCCGCGAAGTCGCAAACGGCCTCGAAGGAGAAGAAGTGCGTCAACTACGAGTGATACAAGTAGCTCGTCTGCAAGCTCTAGTTCGCCTTCTTCGAGCAGCTCCGATGGACACAGGCATAAGAAAAAGAGACTCACCAAGCGTGCGTCTCCCGCAGTAAGCCAAAATGTTATTTTATCTTCTGTGATTCCCGACTTTGACCCATTAGTGGACGATATTCAAATGTGGGTAAATGTTGTAGAAGCCAATGCTCGTGTTTTTCGTTGGTCTGATCGTATCTTACAATTTCAAGCTTTGCAAAAATTACGCAATACTGCTAAAACTTGGTACGACTCGCTACAAAAAAATAAAACGCGGTGGACGTCCTGGAAATGGAAGGATTGGCGAAGTACGTTGTTAGATACATTTGAAATAAAACGTAACATGTATAGTTTACTAACAGATTTAGTTCAAACGAAACCTACGGATGGTCAGTCACTATATGAATTCTATTTTGTTCAAAAAGGCAAAATTGATAAGATGAGGTTGTCCTTTTCTGAACAGGATATTATTTTGGTTTTGGTGATAAAAATATAAGCACTGCGGCAGATGCTGGTAACTTTAAATACTGTGATGAATTGGCCTCATTTTTGCACGGGAAGGTTCATGTTGTCCCGGAACAAAAATCCGTACAGAAGCATAGTAACTTTATCAATAAAAAATCAACTCGCCTACCCTACAGTAATGTAGAAAAAAAAGTAGAAAGTACCTCGAACTCCAATGGAGTACAAATGCATTATTCTGTTTCTAATGGTGGTATTACATGTTTTCGCTGTGGTGAACCTGGTCATAAAAAACCAGCTGCAGTCAAAAAGATAACGTGCAATGTAATTCTTGTAATCGATTTGGTCATTTGGAACTTGCTTGTAGATCTAAACCTAAAATAAAATCTGAAAAGGGTAGTGAAGTAAAGTTAATTGTTGAGCCCTCTCCTAAGGATAAATTTAAAAGGATATTCTAGTTAATGGATGTAAACGACAAACTTTTATTGATATGGGTAGTAGTTGTTCTCTAATAACGTCTAACAATTTGAAACTCACAATCTTTCAGTTAAATAAACCAGTTGTTTTAACAGGATTTAAAACGGGTTCTTGTTCCAAGGTCACTCATGGAGTACAGGTTGACATTATGGTCGATGAAGCTGAGGTTAACGTAGTCCTGTATATTTGTGATGAGTTAGCTGGCTGTCCAATTTTAGTTGGTAGGAATTTCACAGAGGACAAAATAATTGATTATAGGTCTCTAAATAAAATTACGGTGAAAGAGAAATACCCAATGCCCATTGTAGAAGACCTTATAGATAAACTTCGAGGATGTAAATGCTACACATCTATTGATTTAAAGAGTGGTTATTATCAAATTAATGTAAAGAAAAGTTCAATTCATAAAACTGCGTTCATCACCCCCGATGGTCATTTTGAGTTTATGAGGATGCTGTTCGGGTTATGCAATGCACCGTCTGTATTCCAACGGTTAATGAACACCGTCTTGGGTAAACTTCGCTTTGATAAAGTTATTTGTTATATGGATGATCTATTAATAGCTACAGAATCCGTAGATGAAAAAGCTAAACTATTAGATGAAGTATTAAAAATATTGCAAAATAACGGTTTGACAATAAATTTAGAGAAATGTCACTTTTTTCAGAGCTCTGTTAACTTTCTAGGGTACGATATTTCTATAAATGGTTTACGTCCGGGTAAAAAGAAATTAAAGGCAGTAGAGAATTATCCTGAACCGAAAAAAGTGCATCAAGTTAGGCAGTATTTAGGCCTTATTAATTACTTTAGAAAATTAATAAAGAATTGCGCTCTTATAGCAAAACCATTGACAAAGCTCTTGAAGAAAGACTTCACATGGGAATGGGGTTCTGAACAAGTTTAAGCCGTAAATAAATTAAAAGAAGAGTTGTTACATAACGCTGTCCTAAACATTTATGACACCATATTACCTACTATTGTGTATACCGATGCCAGTCGCGATGGTGTAGGGTGCATACTGACTCAAATCACTGACAAAGGGAAAAAACCAATCCATTTCTATAGTCGACAGACTTCTAATGAGGAAAAGAAATATCACTCTTTTGAATTAGATTTTTTAGCTATAGTTATTGCGCTCCAAAAATTCCGTCACTATTTATTAGGATCCTCTTTCAAAATTTATACAGATTGCAATGCTGTTAAACATACAATTAATAAACAAGAAATTAATTCTCGAATTGGTAGATGGGTATTACTTACTCAAGAATTTACGTTCTAAATAATACACAAACCAGGGGCTCAAATGCAACATGTTGACGCCTTAAGCCGAAATCCCGTTGATACAAATTTCACTCCCATATGCAATGAAAGTGTGTCGGTTATTACTGAAGCCGATTATTATCAGTTCAATTACAAGATCCAAGTATTTGTGCAATTAGGGAAATATTAGAGTCAGGTCAAGCCGAGCTTAATAAGAAAGTGTATAAAGAATATGAGTTGTTAGGTAATAAGGTATACCGCCGGACCGACTATGGTAGACGGTGGGTTGTCCCTAAACAATGTATTTGGCAGATCATTAGAGCTAATCATGACGACCTTGGTCATTTTGCTGTCGATAAAACAATTGAGAGAATAAAATCATGTTATTGGTTTCCAAAAATTAAGAAAGTTGTATCTAAGTACATTAAAAATTGCATCAACTGTATCTACTATAAAAATATCCAAGGCAAAAAGGAAGGAAAATTGTACCCTATACCTAAGTACGCAAAGCCCTTTCACACACTGCACATAGACCATCTGGGTCCATTTGTAAAGACCACTCGTAAAAATACTTATATCTTAGTAACTGTCGATTCATTTACAAAATTTGTATTTATATCACCTGTTCGTAATACTAAAAGCCAAGTTGTTATTAGTGAATTAGATAAAATATTTAAAGTTTTTGGTAACCCCAAGCGTCTTATATGTGATGCTGGAAGTTCTTTCCGTCTAAGTTAGTGATAGCTACGGCTGTCCCACGCATTAACGGTCAGGTGGAACGTTTCAATCGCACCATCCTGGACGCGTTGAGAAGTATGGGTGCTAACACTAGTAATGATAAATGGGATACACATATCACAAGTATCCAGCAAGGAATCAACAGTAGTGTCAATAAAACCACTTCAGCCATTCCCAGTAAAGTATTCTTTGGATACGGACTCCAAACTGATGCCGACATGTTGACACAGGAGGATGAATCTGTTGACGTCATTAAGGGATAACGTTAACAGTCTCATCCAGGCCAGTGCAAATAAACAAAAACATTTTTTTGAATCCAAGAGAAAAGAGGCTCATGGTTATAATGTCAATGATTTGGTAGTTATAAAAATCCCCAGTCATTCGAATGACGGGCAAAGTACTAAATTATTGCCACTCTTCAAAGGACCATTCCAAGTCACTGAAATACTAGGACATGACCGCTATAAAGTAAAGGATATGCGCGGCGCAGAGAGGACAAGCAAGTGCTAAGAGGGGACCACATGTGCCGAAAATATGAAGCCTTGGATCATGTTAGCAGACCTAGATCTCGAAGGTCTGGAAATGGCCTAAGATGTTGTCAGGTATTTATTGAACCCTAGTAATGATTTAGTTCGTACACATTATTTGTCCTGTATATTATTTACTACATTACTATGTGTGATAAGCTGTCTAGTGCATTGACTTCAAACATATTTTGGTATTTGGATTATTTTAAGTAACAGTATTTATCCTTGTAAAATAAATCTGTTGCTAATGGATTTGGCGTTTGTAGTGATATGTCACTAGGGTTGGCCAAAGGCATCGCCTAGGGTAAACTGCAAGCTCTAAACTTTTCAATAACTGACCGCTGATGGAACAGTTGTAGATACATTTAGATACCAATATATGTCATGTCTTTTAAATTGGGGTCTTTATTCTGCTGGCCGTTGATGGAATAGTGGAGTAGATGCCTGGTTCAATGGATTAATTAGTAATTACCCAATATTTCAGGTTAAGAATTGGTCTTTTGCGTTGGGGTCCTTTACCTGTTGGCCGTTGATGGAATAACCGAGGACGCCCGATTCAAATGAGTAATTAGCCATGAGTTGCATTTTATGAAACATTGTGTCACGAAACATTGTGATTAATGTTTATATTTTGTTTTCAGTAACTGCACCAGACTGGGACGCTATCCGGGGACGGATGCGTGAGCAGGACGGCCGGATGTTGTCGCCGCGAGGATGGACATACATTTTGTGGATGGAACTAATTGTTTTGAGAAATGTGTTTATTGTTAATTGATGTATATGTAGGTAACAGTTGATTTTTTTGATATGTAACTTATTTTTGCATTTAAATTTAAATAAGTTATTTATTATACGTAAGTGCCACGCTGTCATCGTTCCGTTGAGAATTTCCGGAGTGGTGGTGGGGTGGCACGTCTATATTAGCTGTCAGAGCTCGGTGATCGGCCCTTTTTGCTGGCGAACACCGAGCAGGTATCATCTCCGCAGTTTTATTTAGTTATACAATTTTGCTAAACGACTAATTATTCTGTTAATTGTATTGTGTATTATTTGATTAAACACATATTGGCAAGCATTCAGTGTTTATCTTCGAGATCCACTAACACTAGTCTACCGCGTACTAACGTGGCTGAAATAGGTAAAATCTAGAAAAGTCCAACATTTTACATCGTACCGGGAATTTCCCTGACTGACTGTCAATTGCTCGATACCGTTCGAAAGCTAACCCCAGAATTGTTAAGTCTGTATGAATCGCTTAGGTAGGTAAAGGTTACTTCTTGTTTCAAATACGGGACCCATTCTTTGAAATTGCTTTTGCGCTTTGCACTTTGCATTTCCAACTCCCTTTTTGTTCTTGACTTTCAATTTAACTTTTATGGTTTGAAGAGTTTGAACTTAGGGCTAAGAGTGTCGGTAAAAGAAGCGCATGTTAAGTATCGGTATCTTATGTAGTGTCGAGATTGTGTTAGTGTCACATCTAGCTCAGATGTTCTGAGCTTTTTCTTTTTATTGTATAATTTTTTTGCCATCTGGTGTACCTATTAGAAACGGGACGTGCGTATCGTTCATTAGTGATCGATTGGCTTAGATTCAGGACATTTTTCGTAGGACATGAAACACATTTTTTTACCGACGAAAAAATAAGAGGTTCTCAATTCGATAAGTATATTTTATGTTTTATTTCATGTAATACCATGACAACAACAATCAACGAAGATCAACCTAGCTACAATCAATCTACGCTTTAGATTTAATTTTTACGTTTGTTTGGCACCAACACAAAATGCTAGACTAAAAGCTTTTTTTTTTTTGCTTTTCAGTTCGTATTTTTCCTCTTAGAGGGACAGTACCTGGAATTTTGCCTGTTACAACGAATCACACCTGCCAACTTCGTATGTAAGCAACATTATTGGCATAAACCTTGTTTATTATTCAAAATGCAAAGCCGTGTCTTGTCTGTTACCATATCATCGATCTTAGTCGGGGGGTCGCTTCAAGCCTGTTTGCTTAGGATGGCTACATGTCCTCACCGTTACACCAAATATTTGAAGCTGTTGATGGCAAAACGAGGATCGTGAGCGTTTGTAGTGTTCTGTGTGTATTGTGTTATGGATACAGATGTGGTAGTGTGGGGGTGATTGAGGATGTAGGAGAATGTTGGATTTTGGAAGTAATGAAAATGTGGGTTACAGGCGTTGCACAGAGGGGGTCCTGCTGTGGTAATTAAGAGGACATGGGACCCCTCCAACGTGCTGATGATGATCACCAGGGTGTTTTTAGTGAGGTTAAAACCCCACACCCTGATCTTTTCCCCAAGACTCCAGGCGCCTTTTAAATATTTACCAAGTTTAAGAAGAAAAAAATGTTTACAGGTACTGCATATTAGACCTTACCTGCCTATTCAAAGATCTCATTATCCATTATCTTCTTTGAGGTGTCCATGGGGCTCTTTGCGTAGATTTTGAGTAGTAGATCCCCGATATGACGTCTTAAAACCATTGTTATTATGCCGGTGTGAGAAAGAGATGGAGCCCTAAAGGACAAAAATATCACTATCCCTTTTTTGCAACAGAATCATGATGACTTCGTAGTACCTTTCTTTTTTATGGTTATATCCTCATGGATACTTGCTGTCTGGGCAACATAGGATTATGTTGGACTATAACCGAATAACCAGTACCCGGGTTACAGTTAAATTAAAGTGCACCCTCGACTGTAAAAGATTTTCGAAAGCTGAGGATCTAACCTACAACAAACGGTTTGGAAGCCAGCCGGGCGAGCACGGCCTCTGTGATAGGCTCGAGTCACGCGTTCTTTCATTCGGTTTTTACTCCCAAACTGTGATAAAAACGTGTGACTCAAGCCTGTGGCCATAGGCAGTGCTCGCCCGCCAGACCTATACTCGCCACTCAATGAACTCCATTCCTGTTAGGTACCTACCTAGCCTCGTTTCGTTTTGTTTCGTTTAAATTATACAGCAATGGAATAATCCTGTTATTTCAAAAGAAAGATAAAAAGTTTCTAGGAACTATTTACAGATTATACTAAGAGAAAATATCTTTCTGCAGATAATATAATTATTAAGGTACCTAGCTACATTCAACTGCATGTACTTTCTATTATAAAGTACCTAATAATAGAAAGTAAATTTTAAAGCACACATCTTTAAGCTTCATAAAGATAGAAGTAATAAAATGCTTACATAGGCGGGCTATTACTTAGGTAGCTAGGAGAACCGTTGCTCCTAGCAAGACCAATGAAAAGAAGTAATAGTTAGGTAAGTACCTAAGTAGATCATCAAAGTACTTACACCTCTAGATACTTAGATAAATAACAGACAACAGTGAATCGCATCCCGGTCCGTTCATTAATTGTATCAGAAACAGAGGTCATTAAATACTTCTGCACAATTAAGGCGCAATCGCCGACAATGGTTTCCCGGCACTACACAAATACAATGCGGGAACACACCACAATGATTGTGGCAATGGCGTCTCGCTCAATGATAATTAACCGCTAATAATACGCGAAATACGTGACAATAGAATCGGTGCAGGTATTTGCGTTTTGAAATGGTATATACAATAAAATTGCTATTTGAAAATAGTTCCACGAACTCTGATATCCTATTATGATGTCAGATATATATTTTCTGTGGACGTGGTTTTTCGCAAAACTCATGTCATAGCACTTTGAATTAATGACAATATTCATAGAATTCCAGTTTTTGTAGATACCAATTTTCTTGGACTTCAGTACACAGAACGGTGAATGGTGTATCTTCAATTCATTAGCTCCACATCGTATGATTGATGAACATAGGAGGGCCATCACCGTACTATAAAGGTCCTAAACTAGAATGCAATTGCAAGCGAAGCGAGCGCCAACATTTAGGCAGTTGATAAAGTTAATATAGGAACAGAAGGGAAGGTTGCCATCTGCTTTAAGAGCCTTAATTTAAGAATTACAAAATATGGTAGGTATTTAGTAAATGATCTATCTTGACTCATCGATTTAGAAATGCACCTACCGTGCAAAAAGTATAACACATCACTAAAAATAAACTTAGCAAGCAAAAACATAACAAACTCAACCGACAAAACATTCCAGACAATTCATTAAACTGCAACTAACAAACCGCATTTCCCGTTAATTCCGAAGGCAGCTCTCAAAACACGACCACAAATGGCAGTCACATTGACGGAAAGACCACAGAGTACAGAAGGTAAACAAACGCTTACCTTTAGCTCAGGGGCGTAGCTACCGCCGTATCAATTATACCGGCCCCCAAACTACACCGCGGCGTGTGGAATTAAAAGTTCGGGAATGTTATTCACAGTCTAATTTTTTTTTAAATAAGTTGTTCTATTTTTATTATTAAATAATCTTCATTGTTATGATGACAGCATAATCTACCCTATGCCTATATAAGCATCCTTATGGTCCAATTCAGTAAATTTAATAAACTGAAGCCTGAAAATGTATTCGACCCCAGTCAGGATTCGATCATTTTTAGGCTCGTTTCACTCGTGGTTCATCCTCGTCCCTCGAAACCGTAATGTTATCCAAGTAAAGAATTCAGTCTCTTATTTTGTTTATTTTATAGGCAACATTATCGTTTTTGGTCTTCTCTGCATTACAGTAGAAATGGTTGGGGGCCCCCAACAAATTTCGAAAAAGGGCCTAGCTACGCCACTGCTTTAGCTGCTAAATGAAAACGGACGCAAGAGCTGCCGCAAACGCAGGCATCCTAAGCCCCATCATTTTCATTCGTTGGTCACTGAACCGGAAGGAACGAATAGCTTTCGACAACGTTTTCAAAATTGTTAAGGACTTTTCATTTCAGCACGTGTGATTCACGGCTCTTTCGTGATGGGTTAAGCAGTCGGTATGGTCATTTTGGTGAGCATAATTTTTAACACACGTCGGTGTTGGAATATTTTTGTTGTACAGTGAAGTTTAAATGAAAGTTCTGTAGTTAGGTAAGCTTTGCAGTCGTTTATACACTTACTAAAAGGCTTTAGTAAAGTAAATGAAAGAAAATGGAAAATTATGTATTTTGTTAATCGCTGCCTTATCATTTAACATTCGGTAATTAGATAAAAATTCTCATTGATAAGGTCTCATTGGGCGCACAGCCAGTACTGCGTTAACAATGGGGAATATATTATACGCCTTAACCTTTTTCGCACTACCAACCGACATCTTAAAAGAAAAACTTTTCACTTAGCTCATATTTCATTTATCTTTATCAAATTAGCTGAACATTTTACACCTTTTACTTAAAATAAAAAAGGAGCAGCAAACATTTTGTTGTTATTTTTAATTAAACCTCTTTTTGTTTCTTTTTAATAACAGGCTGTATTATTAAAAGCAAAAAGTATAACACATCACTAAAAATAAACTTAGCAAGCAAAAACATAACAAACTCAACCGACAAAACATTCCAGACAATTCATTAAACTGCAACTAACAAACCGCATTTCCCGTTAATTCCGAAGGCAGCTCTCAAAACACGACCACAAATGGCAGTCACATTGACGGAAAGACCACAGAGTACAGAAGGTAAACAAACGCTTACCTTTAGCTCAGGGGCGTAGCTACCGCCGTATCAATTATACCGGCCCCCAAACTACACCGCGGCGTGTGGAATTAAAAGTTCGGGAATGTTATTCACAGTCTAAATTTTTTTTAAATAAGTTGTTCTATTTTTATTATTAAATAATCTTCATTGTTATGATGACAGCATAATCTACCCTATGCCTATATAAGCATCCTTATGGTCCAATTCAGTAAATTTAATAAACTGAAGCCTGAAAATGTATTCGACCCCAGTCAGGATTCGATCATTTTTAGGCTCGTTTCACTCGTGGTTCATCCTCGTCCCTCGAAACCGTAATGTTATCCAAGTAAAGAATTCAGTCTCTTATTTTGTTTATTTTATAGGCAACATTATCGTTTTTGGTCTTCTCTGCATTACAGTAGAAATGGTTGGGGGCCCCCAACAAATTTCGAAACAGGGCCTAGCTACGCCACTGCTTTAGCTGCTAAATGAAAACGGACGCAAGAGCTGCCGCAAACGCAGGCATCCTAAGCCCCATCATTTTCATTCGTTGGTCACTGAACCGGAAGGAACGAATAGCTTTCGACAACGTTTTCAAAATTGTTAAGGACTTTTCATTTCAGCACGTGTGATTCACGGCTCTTTCGTGATGGGTTAAGCAGTCGGTATGGTCATTTTGGTGAGCATAATTTTTAACACACGTCGGTGTTGGAATATTTTTGTTGTACAGTGAAGTTTAAATGAAAGTTCTGTAGTTAGGTAAGCTTTGCAGTCGTTTATACACTTACTAAAAGGCTTTAGTAAAGTAAATGAAAGAAAATGGAAAATTATGTATTTTGTTAATCGCTGCCTTATCATTTAACATTCGGTAATTAGATAAAAATTCTCATTGATAAGGTCTCATTGGGCGCACAGCCAGTACTGCGTTAACAATGGGGAATATATTATACGCCTTAACCTTTTTCGCACTACCAACCGACATCTTAAAAGAAAAACTTTTCACTTAGCTCATATTTCATTTATCTTTATCAAATTAGCTGAACATTTTACACCTTTTACTTAAAATAAAAAAGGAGCAGCAAACATTTTGTTGTTATTTTTAATTAAACCTCTTTTTGTTTCTTTTTAATAACAGGCTGTATTATTAAAAATTCTTGGTTCAATACTGGCAATATTGCATTTACGCCAGAGAATTCGCGGGCAAATGGAATAAATTAAAATGTTTACGTAATTTCGTTAATTATGAGTGCAATGTACCGAATGGCGGTTGGAAACAATAGTGCGGTATGTTATGGGCTTTGTAATGTAAAACTAAAGTGACAGATATCTGTATAATGGTTGCATGTTATTATTTGATGCGTACAATTTAATAATGTCAGTCACTATTTTCATCTGGTTACCCTTTGTGGTAAACATAACGGCGAATAATGAACGAGAATAATACGTTAGCTTTGCGTTCTCTAGGAATAGGGTAGTTGACAAAAAATATCTACATATTTAGTTGGCCTGTTAGTCAACCTAAACATATTGGAAACGTATTTATCTTTTGCCACGTAAACAAAAACTTACGACGATACAGTGCATTGAAATATCGTGTAACGTCACGGTGTGCTACATTTTATACTGACAAAGTGACGTCACAAGCCCCCACTCCTGAACTTTGATGCGCTTTATCTTTGTAATTTTTTATTTATTTGCTATAGCAAAAAATACGGGTCTAATATTATTTAATATTCTCACTGACGGACTAAATAGAATTATAATTTTTGTACCCAGGAAACATTCCTATTGTACGAGAGTGCAACAGTTCTTGAAAGCAAAAATGGATGACAAGTTTCCAAAGTTTTCAGGTAGGTACGTATGGTAACTAAGTGCAGCATACACTACAGATATGACTGTGTTAGTTTCGATAAAGAACGAGCAAAAGTCGTGTATCACTGACGAATCCACTCAACTCTCCACTCGATCAAAAAACTGACATCAAAACAACTGCCAATTTTGATCGAGTTCAGACGTAACTGTTACACGAATATGTCACAGCTAAATGACACGGCTTCCTTTTAAATTCTGTATCCCATTCGCGTCTAACCTGCCCGACACGTCACGACAACATGTTCAACTTGGCACATCCACACAAATGCCATGAAAATCACACACTCGTACATGTCGTGTCAAAAAATGTTTACGGCGCCAACTCATCGGACTGTGAAAGAAAACATTTTTCCCCACTTTCCTCCGTTAGTGGCACTCCGTAGCGGAGATTCCTTAAAAGCCGGAAAATTTGTCCAATTTGCTCTTTGGCCCGTCTTTGATATTTTGATTCAAAAGAGATTTTATGTACAGTTCGCGTCGCGAGCACAAAGCTGATTTGTGCAGACATATCGTGCTTCTATTGTCTACGAAAATATTATGGAGTGCAGCAACACTAGAAGTTCCAATTTTGAAAATCTTTATTTGTATGTTGTACGACCTAGATTCCTTAATTAAATCATACGTAGAGCGTTTGTGCGTAAGTGAATACTCGTTTGAAATTCGGGTCTCGCACGGCGTCGGTAGTAGTCCAATGAATTTTGCTGTAGGCAAAGTGGAGACGCATCGCCGAAATCCTTCGGGGGTTACTTAGAGACTTTGTCATGTAAATCAGCCACTCCAACCCCTAGGGGAGGCATTCAAACTGAAATATTGTAAATATTTTAGTCGTGAATAGATACGACTACTTTGATCTCGGAAACGTAATTTCTTCTTAGATCTACGAAAAATGGGGCCTATTAAAGTGTTTTAAGATTTAGAATAAATTCAGTTGTACTAGCATCTCTTTAATACGCTTTTGTTTTTATGGAGTTTAGAGCTACGAGTATCTTGTTTTTCCTGATAGAATAGTTTTAGTGATAAAATAGTTTTCCAACATCAGTCTGTTTATTTTTTATTTAAAGATCAATTGCAAATCTCTTTTTATAGGTATACAAAGAAATGGGCATTGATCTCATTCACTAATATTCAAACTCAATTATATGCGTATTTGTAACTCATACAAACCTAGCACTTTGTTTTTCAACAAAACTAAAGCTATGTGTAAAATATTTCTTATGAACCTATCGACTTTTTCAAATGCCGGAATATTCTGCTTTCTATAAGAATATCATTCCACTTTGCGACAGATTTCATCTTTGAGATGCAAATCAGTCCGTCGAGGACTCATGGCTCAAATGGGGTGGAGGTAGCTGTAATACGAGCTCATATTTATTTATACTACTATTTTGTATATAACGCCCTAATGGCGCTTTTGTAAAAATCATATTTTCTCGAAATTTTCGTAGCATACAAAGAAATGTTGGGACCTTTATTCCTTACGGAACGAACTGCGTTAATATTTTATGTTGCATTTGTAAGTAATTGTTTAGGTAGCAGCACATATTATACTTTCACATGGCAACGACGGTATGAGTTACCACAGTGCATCAGGCAAACCCTGTAAAGCCCGGCCTGGTAACCAGTCAGCTTCTGCCAGGACGCCCTGTAATTAACTGAGCTATCTTAATGTATGGTTACCGAGAGACGGCAGAAGGAATTACGGCAGATCTATTGCCAGATGGATGGATGACATTCAGAAGGTAGTGGGTAGACCCTGGTGAGATTCACGCAAATTAAGAAAGCATGTCACGTGAACCTACTTACTGAGCAGTGGACGGAATGGAACTCGGCTACCAATGATGATTATGATGACCTGCTTTTTAGTATCAAGATAAAAAGCCTGAAACCTTTGTCACTTTTGTTAACATAACAAATTACATTTGTTGAAGACAATATGTTGTGAACACAAAAAAAGAATGCAATACACAGCACTCATACGCTAATCTCACAATACTCCAAATATACAGAAGTACGAGATCGGCGATGGTTAGTCAATAAAACTATTGTAAATAAAACAAAGAAACTTGATCAATTCGCTCTGCAAACTTCTAAACATTATTGCAAGTGGTGTTAATGTAACAGCATCAGATAAATTGCTTACACATCGCTAATGATGTTTCGAAGTATTTTATTTGTGTCTGTAATTCTGTGATGTAGGATATCTTGGTCTTTTTATTTGGTTTATTTTTCACGTAGGTGTTAGCAGAAAACATACTCTACGTTTCAGATAAATGATAATGAGAAAATGAGCTTAGTGTTAACATATTAACATAGTTCCGAAAATAATTATTTAAATAATTTACTTTATTAAATAATATTAATAATAATAAATAATCAATTTCTGTATTTAATAGAATAGAATAGAATACTCTTTATTTTGTACACCATATAAGTCACAGAAAGTATAGATGACGTAAAACATTACACTGGGTGAATTTAATAAATAATTAATTAATTATATTTTTTTAAATAATAATAAATCAACCTAGGCTTTGACCGGACTTTTTTCGACCGAAATGCGTATTAAAAAGTTTAATGTCCAGAAACTCCAGACAGTTTCAAAAAGAGTCTGGACTGTTTTTGCAAATGCTCGGTTTTTCAGAAATTTTAAAATCTAGAATCGATAAACTTACTTGTAACGCCCTATTGTCTCATCCAGATTACTGGCTTACCGGTGCTGCTACCAACCACGCATTGAATGGAAATCTACAGCACCAGCAGTCCAAAAGTGGAGAAAACCCGTTAACATCGGCTTAAACCAAAAAACATTTCTAATGCATAGAGATGTTCAGTTTCTATTCCCACCTATATTCAATGTTCTTAGAGGTGTTTTCAATTAAATTTTCCTGCGGTACGGATTCCCGAAACAAAAATTTCGTGATCCTCACCAAATAGACCTAGACAAACGGGCCTGTTTGGTTCCTATTATTAAGTTCTGTAGCCAATTTCATTAGGCCACGAGTTATTCGCTCGGGGGAACGAGGTGTATTCTCTCTATCCTGCTCGACCATGATTCGACCAATTACAGCTCGGTTAATTACATATTTTGGTGTGTTTAGAGCTTGTAATTGGCTAGCTTTGTTTGTATTCCTGTTTGTGGAAAACTAATACTGAACCTTAGCTCTTAACTCTGTTGATAGATTACAGTGTAAAACAGACTGTGTCAAAAAGATTCCACAAAAAAATGTATCAGTAAATCAAAACTCTATCAATTTTATATCGGTTCCTTTCTAGTTCTCTATAAATATGTTTGCTTCATAGATTTTAAAATCCTGAAACTCTCATTCAATTCTCACTCATTCATGTCGACTTTAAAATATTGAACAAAAATATAAAATCTATAACAGATATTATGTTCCATTAATTGAGAAAAGTACTCATTACGCATCCATCCCTTTTACTACCTATCCTAGGATAGCTTAAATGAATCAATACAAACTTTATACCATCATTTAGAAATGCAGATGGCTGAAGTATTCAATCAATGACGATTAATTGAGCCAAGCCCTGCATGCATATATTCATCTACAACTTTAAATCGAGGCAGGCAAACACATGCATTGCTAAGTTAATGAATAAACATAGGACCAATGCTTTGCGTCTGATTAGAGTTTGCGGCCAAAACACACAGAGAATTTTGCCATGGTTCTACGGAATTGTTGTGATTACCGACATCATGGTCTGTCAAATCCAGGCGGTGAATTAAGCATCAAAATCACCATCAGGTATATATATGCTTAAGAGGAAATGTGGGCAGAGAGCTCCGACTGAATATCCTAAGTAAAAAGTTGTAATTCGAGGTCTGGCTCTCGCCTATTTCCTCCCCCAATATTGGACCAATTTAAAAGATATTAACAGCACAATTAATCCTACGTGTACAAATTTGACAACTATAAATGAAAAAAGAAAAACATAACTTTTTGTTTAGGAAATTTAGGCGGAGCTCTCAGCCCATATTTCCTCTTAAGACCATATATGGATTAATATGAGTATTTCAAGTTAAGAAAGTGTAAAATCTTGAACAAGTCCTCTCCACGGAACGCCACTTCTATTCAAGAATTGTGCGTGAAGCGATTTAAATTAAAAAAAAAACAAAATGTTCAACGGGATGACGGTTACAAATCATCCGCGGCGTGGAATCCAGTGATTCAAAAAACATTACATTATTTTGTGCAGTCGGCGAACTTACAAAATAAGGACACGGTCAGTGTTGTGTGTAGAAATGTGAGGGTAGAGGAAGAATTTTCTGCCCCAACGGAGCCAGTACACCGAGACACCAGTCTACCCGGGACCACGGTCGTTGTAACACGGCCGAAACGTCGGGTGAAATAGGTAAATAAACAATCGAAATCATCGCGTTAAATTCCCGTGATATATTGTTTTTCAATTACGAAACGCGAAAGTTTTAAATTTAATATGTGTCAAATCTCAATTTAATGCCGAAGTTTGTCAGGATTTCAGGCTGAATTATTGTTTGATAAGCTTATCATCAATTCAGCCGAAAGAAGTCCACTGCTGAATATAGGCCGCTACCAAATGTCGCCGCATCCAGTCTCGCATCCAGCAGATTCCCGCAGTCTCAAATTTTTAATTCAGAAATCACATTCCTCAATTGTATGGCAATATTATCAAACAAACTTACTATGGGAGATATCGGTTTTATAGATATTGTCTACCGCTTTAATTCTGTGCAGGCAATGTAGGAACAGTCTTTCCTGTGCCTCGTTTTAATCGTGTTTACTCAAAACTGCCTCTTTTTTCTAGGTACTCCACACTTTTTATAGAAAACTGGCTATAAATTATCCTAATACAGTCAGCCACAGTTTTAGGTCCATCCCTCATTCATCCTGTTTTATCAAAAAATTACCTTCCAAAATCCAACATTCTCCTACATCCTCAATCACCCCCACACTACCACATCCATTGTATCCATAACACAATACACACAGAACACTCCAAAGACACACGATCCTCGTTTTGCCATCAACAATTTCAAATATTTGGTGTAACGGTGAGGACATGTAGCCATCCTAAGCAAACAGGCTTGAAGCGACCCCACGACTAAGATCGATGATATGGTAACAGACAAGACACGGCTTTGCATTTTGAATAATAAACACGGTTTATGCCAATAATGTTGCTTACATACGAAGTTGGCAGGTGTGAGTCATTGTAACAGGCAAAAATTTCAGGTACTGTCCCTCTAAGAGCACAAAAAAAACTGAAAAGCAAAAAATATAAAGCTTTTAGTCTAGCATTTTGTATTGGCGCCAAACAAACATACAAATTAAACCTAAAGCGTAAAATTATTGCAGCTAAGTTGATCTTCGTTGATTGTTGTTGTCATCGTCATACATAAAATATACCTACATATCGAATTGAGAAGCTCCTATTTTTTCGTCGGTAAAAAAATGTGTTTCATGTCCTACGAAAAATGTCCTGAATCTAAACCAGTCGATCACTAATGAACGATACGCACGTCCAAACGTTCTAATAGGTACACCAGATGGCAAAAAAATGATACAATAAAAAGAAAAAGCTTAGAACATCTGAGCCAGATGTGACACTAACACAATCTCGACACTACATAAGCTCCGATACTTAACATGCGCTTCTTTTACCGACTCTTCTAGTCCTAAGTTCAAACTCTTCAAACCATAAAAGTTAAATTGAAAGTCAAGAACAAAAAGAGAGTTGGAAATGCAAAGTGCAAAGCGCAAAAGCAATTTCAAAGAATGGGTCCCGTATTTGAAACGAGAAGTACTTTACCTACCTAAGCGATTCATACAGACTTACCAATTCTGGGGTTGGCTATCGAACGGTATCGAGCAATTGACAGTCAGGAAGCGAAATTCTCGGTACGATGGTAGGTAAAATCTATAAAGGCCAACATTTTAATGTTGGACTTTTCTAGATTTTACCTATTTCAGCCACGTTAGTACGTGGTAGAAGTGCAAAATTAGAAAAGTAGCTTTAATCGTCTTTTCTTTTTCCAAGGTGAAATTACAAAAGGTTCAAAACAAAAAAACATGTTTTTATGGTCTAACGGGGTGAATAGAAATAAAGGGATGAATAGAAACAAAACTTTGAAAATCATTTTCACGTTATTTTAAAACGAATTGCAGCATTAAAGTAGCAACTTCGAAACAAAATGATGCTTTGTTTGAAATCAATAAAGTGGTATTAAAGTGACAATCCTAATCAAAGTTTTGTTCCCATTCACCCATTCCTATTAACCCCGTTTGTAGAGAAGTAAGCATATATGGACTTAAAAAAATGAATACTTACTGGATTTTACCTTCGTTGGTCAAATAATACCTGCTGTATGGTTATGCTCACCAAATAATACTTACCTTTCTTATTAGATAAATAAAACTGAAAATAGATACCTGGCTTAGTATCCATTTTCACAACGTAGTGTAAATGAAAAATATTTGAATGAGAAAAATAGCCCTTGGCAAAGACACGGGGAAAGTATCTACACTGACCTTTTACATTTTATTTTTATGATTATGCTATTCATAGAGCAAAATGTGCTGAAATTGTATAGTCTTTAAATTACGGTATATCTGTATCTGATACAAGAATATCTTGTACTTCTTACTGCTTATTAGATCCTAGTACTATTTTCTATATTCGCCGCTCTGTAATACAAGTATCATTCTTGGTGTAAGATCCGAGTAAGGAGCGACCTTTCCCCACTATTTAATGGATGTTTTTTTTTTTTTATTACTTGCTATAAAGTCGCCACCTTACACGGATATAATCTGCTTCTTACCGACTTGTTGTTAAACACACATACAACAAGTTGAGTGTGGTTTTAAGTCATATAGTCTTTCCTCATGACATGTTCCTAATTCAAGTACCTAAGTGCATGAATGAGGAACATATCTTTGAGCAAATTTTTGAGTAGATAATATGTCGATTAACATTGAGTTAAGCTCATCTTTGTATATGCACTTTATTATCACACTGTATGTTATATTGTATTTGGTGTACAATAAATAATTAAGTTTATAGACTTTTATTATAGACTTAGTGAAAAACAAAGAAACGATGGATGGATTGTGTGAAATATGTTATGGCTAGAAAGAAGGAGATTATAATGGGGGCAAAAGAAAAGGTAACTTGAAAATCAAATACCCGACCGCTTAAGAAGGGAGCTAAAAAGAAGTAAACAAGAAGAAAATCGTGTTATGCAGTTGGAGGATCACGTGGTCAGCCAGCTCGCGGGTATGTATCCTTCAACTGCACGGCATGATATTCTTCTTGTTTACATCTATTTAGTTCCCTTCTTAAGCGGTCGTGTTTTTGATTTTTTAATAACCTTATTATAACATTTTTATTTACCAGTTTTTAGTAAGTATATATAAGTACCTATCATTAATTTTTCAAATTACTTTTAAACGGTTTATATTTTTGTAACCACCTCTTAAAACCCTTCGTTTGGCAGGGAAAAATATTGGGGCCCCCACAATATGGCGCCCAAAATCCGCCATGTTTGTTTTTTTTAACGTCACGTACCTACGAACACTTGGGAGGTCAAGACGTAAACAATTTCTTAATTATATAAACCCGTCTAGTGGTTTGAAAGATATAAGTTACTAAAGAATATTAGATACATACAAGATACGCCCGAGAGACAAAACCCGTTCATTGCAGTCGGGAAAAAATACAGATGAACGGAACAAGAAGACATGCTGTTGCATTATATAGGCAGGAGGATGATGATATGGGCAAGAGGATGATGATGATGGAAGGGTACCTAAATGTAGGTGGTCAAATAGGATGATGATGAGAAGATAAATAAAACACAACGGAAATTATTAGAAGAATCTATAGAATGAATTTCAATAATTTATTTCAATCACTGAACCAAAAATCAAAATACCCGAAATATAATAAGTATTTTTCTAAAATAATACAGCGATTGTAAAGCATTTATTGTTCCCAGTATTTTGTTGTGAGTTTTTCGTAAAGTTAAATATTTATGAGGTGGTATTTATTCAGCGTGGTTTCGACGCGAGTCCATCGGTCGATTGAATCTCAAAGCGTTGAACACAATGTGAAAATTCCCTATTATAACATCCGTATTGATAAATGCATGAGCGCAAATGCGTCACGGAGAATATTCTGTAGACATAAATGATTTTGATTTTGTGCCAGACTCGCCAATGCATGTTCACAAAGCGTTATTTGGTGCTATAACGCCACCATCTATGTTAGCATTATTATTTAATACACTTATAAGTTACAATGTGTAAAAGCAACAAGTAAAAATAAAAATTTCCAATAACCCCGATAATTCTTTTTTTTTGTTTCATACTTTTTAAACTGCTTATTTTATCTAGTAGTAGACTCGCTTTAATCAAAAATCTAACGAATACGTAATTATGATATCTTGCGTAAATAGCCCGACTGAAACAGTAAAAGGCCCATAACTTTTGAACGGCTGAACCGATTTTCATCAAACATAGCTAAGCATAATTTTGATAATATCACCTTTTGAAAAATAAAAACTAAATCAAAATCGGTTCATTCGTTTAAGAGCTATGATGCCACGGACAGATACACAAATGTACAGGTACACACTTCAAACATATAACAGACCTCTTTTTCCGTCGGGGGTTAAAAATAAACCAACATGTACTCAAACAAACAAACTAAATTATCACACACATAATATATTTCATCCTGTCACGTCTGCAACAGATAAGGCTGTACTTTCACTAAATTACACAGACAAGTACTAACATTTCCCGGCGCGGGACGCAACTGCGAAAAGTAGATGCTACAACTACCAAAAACTCCTTTTATTTTCCCACCACGCCACACGTGTCCTGCTTCCATAGCTCCACAGCCTTCATCGACTTCATAGTACACATTTTTATCATAATGCGAACGGGAAATAATCGTGCAGTCATCCACAGCGAGCTGCCGCTGACACCCGCAAAGCCTTTATTATATTTGAAGGGAGTGTAGAAAGGCCGGCAAATAGCTCAGCCTGCAAACACGGTGAACAAGCGTTCATTAAACACTTCTGCGCAATTAACGTGAAACGGTGCGGCGTTGAAAACAATGTTCGTTTTATTTAACGCAACCTCCTGACAAACACCGGACCTCCGCTATCCAAATACGAGGCGAAAGCAAAGCGTTTAAAACTATTTTTTTAAATTAGTAAACTAGAAAACCTTTTATGTCGGCAATTAACGTGAAACGGTGCGGCGTTGAAAACAATGTTCGTTTTATACTGTCGTTACGCAACCTTCCGACGAACACCGGACCTCCGCTATCCAAATACGAGGCGAAAGCAAAAAGGATTTTCCTGTATGGGCCACGCGTTTAAAACTATTTTTTTAATTAGTAAACTAGAAATCCTCTTATGTCGGAAACTCTAACCGCTAAAACTTATCTATATAAATATTTCTAGACTAGCTTCCTATTATATTATCGCACTGAACTGCAGGATAGCGCTGAGAATTTACGGAGCTTCCGTGCGCTACTATCTGGCGATGGCTCATCACTATTTATTTCGGTTGAAGGAACTGTTATATCTCTCGGATGCGATACGAGAGGCGGTCAATTCGTTAGTGTTTCAAACCTAAATCCAAGCAAAATAGCGAAGTAGGCGAAATTCCCGGCGGTTGTATTTGCAGCGTAGCACCGACGCTCGATATTTATTATTCATTCATAAGGAGCACTGCGATATTTACTCTCCCATTACTGTGGCCTCGGAGTCGCGTTTCTTGCATTAAAAATTTAACACGAGTCCGTCTAGAAGGAGCACATGAATAAAATGTGCGGTAAATAATTTTAAATAAACATAAAGTCACAGAGGCAATTGCTCTTAATTGATTGATATAGTCGGTCGTATTCAATGGCTTCGGATGGTTTTAGAAATTGATATAACTTTTTCACAAAACGAACAAAATATCTTTACCGAAAAAAGCCTAACCAAAATCGAATTGCGCGAGGCTCGGACCGCTGGACACCGAATAAATAACCACACAATGATAAAAACGGGACAAATGTCTCTCCACAAAGCTCAGTGCGCACTCCGCTCAAAGAATGAAAACAATTAGCAGTACAGCGCAGCCTGTGCCGCCCGCCAGCAAAAAACTAGCAACCATAGATAATTTACTTTCAATCGCTGCAAGAGCTCGGGAATGCGGCAGATATTACACGTAGCTTACTCGGCAAAATATCGGCGAAAAATCTCCATTTTTGTTGGCGCACCAAATTCATGCAGTTGCTAGCAAAAATTTTGTGACGTCCTTTTTTTTTGCTATCAGTTTGGGGATTTCATCCAATTTCCAAATAGTGCTCTTACACCATGTTTCAGCTTTACTGTGGCCGTCCGGTTTGTAAAAACATCGACGATTTGAAAATCTGAAATTCGATAAACTTTCTCATACCCTTTTAAAAACTCAATTAAATAATAAAACGGTTAAATTGCATTGTCATTGCAATTACTTTCGTGTAGGAAAGTAGGTCATTATGAAGGCGGATTTCAATTCTTTGCAATGTACTGGTCCCAGCTTTGCTACATAACAGTTGACCCATGAAGCACTAATAATAACGGGCGGACAATAGGCGTAGCAAGCAAAACCGGGTGGTTTCGTTAAATCAGCGGAGTGAAAGGAATCCTTGAGTTAGATAGGCGCCCGGCGCGGGCGAAGCGGCGCCGTCAGTGAGATTACAGCAATTTATCCGGACTTGCGACATCTGGAATAGGACTTGGTGTTAACTCACAGCTTTCACGGTAATTCCCGGTATTGGAGAAAGATAAACAGGTCACAACTACATTTTTGGTTTAATCTAATAGAGTTGAAATAGAACATTATTCTCTGGCTCTTAAAATAAGTAACTCGCTCTGAAAACTATATAACTGGAAAATTAATGCAACATCCTCTCTTCTGCAACGAATCTAGCTATAATATATTTCTTTATTTTACTGCTATTGCTTTCATCATCAAATTTGATAAGTCTAATACTGTAGCTATTTATGAAGTTGACGATGAAATTATCTATGTTTATATTTTTATCCAATATCCTCTAAGCTATCTATAAGCCTCTCTGATTGTAAGCGGTCAACGGCACCATCACTAGATATCTGTGTACCAGTAGTATGCCTGAGTTAAATAAGAGCAACAACAACCCCAAAAAAAGCCCACTTACATCTCTGCAACGCGTTAATCATCAAACTAATCGCCTAAATCACAAACGATAGCCACAATCCCACCTATAAACGAGGCAAATAGATCAAACACTAACAAACTTAGCTAGCGGGATATAAAACCAGTATTATAGGGATTTATACGCGGCTAACTAGCACACACTCGTGTAAGGCTGCGTTTACATACGTAGCTAAGCGGTGCTTGCGGAAAATATTTACTTGTATTTACACCAAAGCAGAGCGGCAGAGCTCTTGCTGCAGAGACCTTTCTTTGCAATACAAACAAAACAAGAAAGAGTATATTGTATTTTATGAATATTCTCGTACCTTTGCGAAACGACTACCGGTTAATGGATATCTAGAAAGATTTGAGTATTATTTACAAACGTGGCTCGTGTGCGAGAAATGTGTATTTACGATACGGGGGCCTGACCGTTTTCTCGAACAGCATTAAGGAAAAGAAGTCCTCACCATTCCTCTCACACGTTCTCCGTCAAATTTTATTGGAAAGCGCCATAATGTTTCACAGCTCCGCTACGCTTCCTCATATCACCCAGCTTTCTCGTATCGCTCAGCTTCCTCGCATTGCTCAACTGCTCTGTATTATATATTGTAACATCCAATTCGTAGTGTTTTGTGTTCGCTTTGTGGGTAGCCTCATTACTGCGGCATATATTTTGCTCTTCTGAGAGGATGTTTAAAGCGAATTGCTTTCATGATTTATGTGCCTTGTTATGTGCCAGCTAATCAGATAGTGTTGCTATAATGTTTAAGACGGGTCGACTCACTAATTGTGAGTAGTTGGTGTTATTTTTATGAGATGTTATAGCAATATGAGTTGTTTGTTATTGTGTTATGTTTAGGCTTGCTGAAGCTACAAAGACACGGATACATTTTTCAATATAGTAGCTATAGCTATAGCTTTTTATGCAGCACATAGTTAATTAAGAAGATTTCTACATCAAAGTTAAAAGTGTATTCAACTGGATAAATGCGAAACACAATACTGTCTAACCCATCAAAAATGCCACAAATTTCTCCCAACAATAACCAACAGCAAAATTATAAACAAAATTTTGTTTAATTAAATTCATAATTCTGAAATTGTTCGAACAAACGATAAAACCAATGTTAACCAAATGCGGTTTGAAATCAAATCCTGTATTTACGTGAACAATGAGCTAAAACAAATTCGCGTTGGCAATGTGTTTGTATGAGCTGCATCTGAAAGCAGAATCTATAGATACAGCCAAACGTATTCATTTGCTCGACAGACAATACCGGATTCGACCTATTTAAGCAGAATTTCGCGAATAATATCTATATTGATGATACATTTTACGATTTGGTGATTTGGCCGTTGTAGTTATAAGGTTAGGTTAATACCACCACATTTCCAATGGGATATTTAAGCAATATATAGGAACCTGTACTGTAGTAAAAACCCTACATGATGGTGCATTTCTAAATCGATGAGTCAAGATAGATAATTTACTAAATACCTACCATATTTTGTAATTCTTAAATTAAGGCTCTTAAAGCAGACGGCAACCTGCCCTTCTGTTCCTATTTTAACTTTATCAACTGCCTAAAATGTTGGCGCTCGCTTCTCTCTTGCATCCTAGTTTAGCACCTTTATTAGTGCATGTTTAATAAGCCCATGTTCATCGATCATATGATGTGGAGCTGAAGAATTGAAGATATACCATACACCGTTCTGCGTACTGAAGTCCAAGAAAATTGGTATCTACAAACAACTGGAATTCTATGAATATTGTCATTATGGACATGAGTTTCACGATTACAAAACCACGTCCTCAGTAAAATATTTAGAATAGGATATCCCATCATAGTTTGTGTAACTATTTTAAAAAATAAATTTCATTGTATGTACCATTTCAAAAAACAAATAACAGCATCGATTCTATAGTCACGTATTTTGCGTATTATTAGCGGTTAATTATCATTGAGCGAGACGCCATTGCCACAATCATTGTGGTGTGTCCCCGCATTGTATTTGTGTAGTGGCGGGAAATCGTTGTCGGCCATTGCGCCTTAATTGTGCAGAAGTATTTAATGACCTCTGTTTCTGATACAATTAATGAACGGACCGGGATGCGTTTCACTGTTGTCTGTTATTTATATAAGTATCTAGAGGTGTAAGTACTTTGATGATTTACTTAGGTACTTACCTACCTATTACTTCTGGTCTTGCTAGGAGCAACGGTTCTCCTAGCTACCTAAGTAATAGCCTGCCTCTATAAGCATTTATACTTATATATTACTTCTATCTTTATGATTCATCTTCTTCTTTTCTTCTGTCTTCTATTTTTATGGCGTAGAGTAGGTACATTTGACCTAATAATAGAAATTATATGCAGTTGAATGTAGTACCTAATAATGTAAAGATACCTGAATATTTATATTATCTGTAGACAGATACTTTCGCTTAGTATAATCTGTAGATAAACTTTCCTAGAAACTTTTTAAATTTCTTTTGAAATAACATGATTATTCCAAAATTGCTGTAACATTTAAACGAACTAAACCCAAACGAGGTAAGGTAGGTACCTAACAGAAATGGAGTTCATTGACTGGCGAGTATTGGTCTAGCGGGCGAGCACTGCCTATTGTAACAGACTTGAGTCACACATTTTTTATCACAGTTTGGGAGCAAAAACCGTGATAAAACACGAGCCTATCACAGAGACCGTGCTCGCCCGGCTGGTTTCCAAACCGTTTGTTGTAGGTTAGTTCCCCAGCTTTCGCAAATCTTTTCCGGTCGAGGGTGCACTTAAATATAACTGTAACCCAGGAACTGGGAGTTTTATTCGGTTAGAGTCCAACATGATCCTCTGCTCCCCAGACAGCAAGTATCCATGAGCATTCCTCCACAAACACAGAAAGATACTACGAAATCATCATGATTCCGTTGCAAAAAAGGGATAGTGATATTTTTGTCCTTTAGGGCTCCGTCTCCTTCTCACACCGGATAATTACAATGGTTTTAAGTCGGACGTCATAAAATCTACGCAAGGAGCCCCATGGACACCTCAAAGAAGATAATGGATAATGAGATCTTTGAATAGACAGGTAAGGTCTGTTTCGTCCCGATTTTTAATATGTTGTTGCAACACTGTGCCAGCTCGCTGTCATTTTGAGTTTGACAGTTTTTGATTGACAGCTGACACTTGACAAGGGTTGAAAGAGAAAATTTGTGCGCCTGGAGTCTTGGGGACAAGACCAGGGTGTGGGGTTTTTACATCACTAAAAACACCCCGGTGATCATCATCAGCACGTAGAAGGGGTCCCGTGACCTCTTAAAATACCAGCGCAGGACCCCCTCTATGCAACGCCTGTAACCCACATACCCGAGGAGTAACTGTGAACCTAGGTACCCGAAACCACGAATTGTATCAATGAACGGTTCACTAATAGACAATAATTAACATCAGTTTACGAATTTGCAGATCATCACGATGAAGACTAGGTAGGTACGAGTATTTAGTCAAATACCTAAATTTTCTGGCTATATTATCAAACAAACTTACTATGGGAGATATCGCCATATATTGTCTACCTCTTTAACTCTGTGCAGGCAATTTAGGAACAGTTTTCCTGTGCCTCGTTTTAATCGTGTTTACTCAAAACTGCCTATTTGTTCTAGGTACACTACACTTTTAAAGAAAACTGGCTACAAATTATCCTAATGCTGTCAGCCACAGTATTAGGTCACTCAGTCAAAATCCTGTTTTATCAAAAAAATCTTCTAAAATAAAACATTCTCCTACATCCCCAATCACTCCCACACTACCATATCCATTGTATCCATAACACAATACACAGAGAACACACCAATGACACACGATCCTCGTTTTGCTATTGTTACAAGATAGGCCAACGCCATCTAGTAACGAGAGGAAGAACTAGGTAGTAACTAGTGGCGCTATCTAGTATCGAATAGCGGAACTAATGTTCTCGAAAGCTCGTGTCGAATGGAATTTTCCAGAAGGTTCGAACCGAACATTCTGGAAGTTTCTAGTCGCTTCGGGAACAATGTGTTCGAAAGTCGATTGTTCTGGAAGTTTCTCGAATTATCTAGAACAGCATGGAACGTTCCAGAAACTTCTTCCGTGCTATATAAAGAGCGGTCGGATTCGTCGTGGGGCAGTTTTCGTTTGAGAAGCGATACAGAGCGATCAAAGCGGAAAATAGTGCGAAGTAGTAGAATTGTTTAAGAAGTGTTTTTGTAATAAACAGTGATTAATTGAAGTCTGCTGTTTAATTAATTTATCCCTGAACCCCAGCTCGTAACAAATTGGTGTCAGAAGTGCGGGATAAATTATGCCGGTTCTACCGAAGGAAGAAACGGAAGGGATGCGTACCAGGAGTCAGCGCCAGCAAGACGTAGACCAGAGGCGCTTTGGAGACGCTCCCTCACCGTCATCAAGTCGACATCGAGACTCCGCGGCTGCAGCGGAACCAGCTCAATCGTCGGCGTCGCCTGACCTAGCCGCCCTTATGGCATTCATGCAAGAGCAGGCTTGCCGTCAGGAGGAGCAAGCTCGCCGCATGGAGGAGCAGATGCGGCGCGACAAGGAGGAGCAGGCTCGCCGTCAAGAGGAGCAGGCTCACCGTCAGGAGGAGCAGGCTCGCCGCTTGGAAGAGCAGCTGCAGCGCGACAAGGAGGAGCAGGTTCGCCGCTTGGAAGAGCAGCTGCAGCGTGACAAGGAGAAGCAGGCTCGCCGTCAGGAGGAGCAGGCCCGTCGTCAAGAGGAGCAGGCTCGCCGTCAGGAGGAGCAGGCGCGCCGCTTAGAGGAGCAGCTACAGCGTGACAAGGAAGAGCAAGCTCGCCGTCAGGAGGAGCAGCTTTTGGTAATTAAGGACCTCCGCGGAGCCATTGGTAAGGAGATGAAAGAGGTAAAGGACCAGATCCAGCAGCAGGAGATCCGTATCGCCGAATTGGAAAGGATTGCTTGTGGGCTCAAATCTGGAGAAGAGGCCGTGGTACCTGCGGTAGTTGCGCCCTCGCCAGGTGGTTTTAAAGTGCCACCATTCGACGGATCTTCGTCATGGTCTGCCTACAAGATACAGTTCGAGGCCGTCATGAAATCGAATAGGTGGACCAAAGAACAGGCCTTGACCAAAGGTGGACCAAAGGACAGGACGTTACTTTTGAAAAGCTTCTAGAAGCATTGGAAGCTAGATACGGCGACGCGCACCTGGAACATGTGTTTCGCGCCCAGCTAAAGAACCGATCGCAACGTGTTGGTGAAACCCTACAGCAGTGGGCTCTGGAGGTGGAAAAGCTGGTCCGGAAGGCTTACAAGTCTTCACCTGTGCTGATCGACGGTAATCTCGTACAGGCTTTCACGGATGGGATCCGTGACCTGGAGGTTAGGGCTGCCGTAAGGCTAGGCCATTTTAAGAACATTAAGAACGCCCTAGCCTACGCTTTGGAGGTGGAAGCTGTACGACGGGACGATCGAGCTCACCGCATAAGGCAGGTTGTGACTTCACCCCGGTGCTATAGCTGTGGAGAGAGAGGCCACATCCGGTTGAGCTGCCCAAAGCGAAGGAGTCCCCATTGTGGAAGTCAGTCACCAGCAGCAGGAAAACCAGTAGACGCCAGGAGTAAGTGGCAGTTAGTGGCTGGTGATGAAAGAGACCCAAGGAACTCGATTTCACAGATTGTGTGTGAGTCACAATCATGTGACGGAAACAGAACACCACACAATAATGCAGATGCTTTCTCGCGTAGGTCGTGTTCCGATCAATGTAAGCCCTGTGCCAGGCAAGAGGCTGAGCAAGCGACATTTGTGAGAATGTTGAGGACGGATCTTAGCGAAGATTGGAAGGGAATCTTGCAGAGTGCTCAGCAAGATGACAGAGACATAAACCCGATCCTCGAATGGAAGAAATCAGGAGCTCCGAGGCCTCAGTGGAGTGACGTTGCCTCAATGAGTTCTATCACCAAGGGTTATTGGGCACAGTGGGAAAGCTTAATTATCCAGGATGGAGTTCTGTGCCGGAAATGGGAGAATACTCGTGGTGACCAGTGTCATTTACAAATGGTCGTACCTAAAGTCAATGTGCCGGAAGTCCTACAGCTTTATAACAATGGAAGTTCAGGAAGTCATATCGGCATTAAGAGGACTCTGACCAAGATCCGAGAACGATTTTACTGGATCCATTGTCGAGAGGACGTTAAGGAATGGTGCCGCAAATGTACAAGTTGTGGGGGTGCGGCTGTGAAAGGACCACACATTCGTAGTAGAGGTGCATTAAAGATTTATGAGCACATCAGAGAGACCGGTCAACAGATGTCTGAGAGGATGAAGACCCGATACGATCGGAAAGCGAACAATAAGGGCTTCGATGAAGGATCTCTTGTATGGTTACATAACCCGGCACGGAGCAAAGGAAAATCGTCTAAATTACAAGCAAAATGGGATGGACCTTATCGCGTAGTTACCAAGATCAATGACCTCACCTACCGAATTCAAAAGGGACCCCGAGGTGCATCAAAGGTCGTTCAAGTGGATCGGTTGGCCCGTTAACATGGGTCTAACAATGCTCGGGACGAGCATGTCTAAGAGGGAGGCAATGTTACAAGATAGGCCAACGCCATCTAGTAACGAGAGGAAGAACTAGGTAGTAACTAGTGGCGCTATCTAGTATCGAATAGCGGAACTAATGTTCTCGAAAGCTCGTGTCGAATGGAATTTTCCAGAAGGTTCGAACCGAACATTCTGGAAGTTTCTAGTCGCTTCGGGAACAATGTGTTCGAAAGTCGATTGTTCTGGAAGTTTCTCGAATTATCTAGAACAGTATGGAACGTTCCAGAAACTTCTTCCGTGCTATATAAAGAGCGGTCGGATTCGTCGTGGGGCAGTTTTCGTTTGAGAAGCGATACAGAGCGATCAAAGCGGAAAATAGTGCGAAGTAGTAGAATTGTTTAAGAAGTGTTTTTGTAATAAACAGTGATTAATTGAAGTCTGCTGTTTAATTAATTTATGCCTGAACCCCAGCTCGTAACACTATCAACAGTTTCAAATGTTTGGTGTAACGGTGAGGACATGTAGTCATCCTAAGCAAACAGGCTTGAAGCGATCCCACGACTAAGATCGATGATATGGTAACAAACAAGACACGGCTTTGCATTTTGAATAATAAACACGGTTTATGTCTATAATGTTGCTTACATGCGAAGTTGGCAGGTGTAATTCATTGTAACAGGCAGAAATTCTAGTCTATCAATTACTGTCACTCTAAGAGGAAAAATATATTTTCAACACACTTGCTTTTAAAGTAAGCCTTATTACGTCTCTTTTAGGACCATAAACCGAGCTATAACACACACGTGCGTAATAACATTACACACTAGTGCGTAATAGAATTATCCCTAAAAAGTTAAATTAGTACCTTTCTGCAAGTTATATGCGAGTAAACAGAGCATTTTCAATTTAGCCGGGTAATACAGTATTTATTTTTTGTAATAACAAAGAGATTTTATGCTGCTGTAAATCCACATACATTTTTGGAATAAATAAATGTGTACATCTTTATTTAAGTCAAACAAACATTTATTATTATCAAATTATTACACACTAATCTATATATATAAAAGCGAAAGGTGACTGACTCACTGACTGACTGATCAATCAACGCACAGCCAAAACTGCTACGCCTAGAAGCATGAAATTTGGCAGAAAGGTTCCTCAAGTGACGTAAGTGTGCACTAAGACAGAACTTTTGGAAATTCCACCCCCAAGGAGGTAAAAAGGGGGTTGAAAGTTTGTATGAAAAATCTAATTCCTTCGGCCAAAATCCTTGAAACTTAGCAAAAATAGTATTATTTGTAAATGATAAAGATTGACATTATTAATATTTCGAAACTATCCACAAATGATGATTTAGGGGGTGTTGAAGAATGTATGAAAAAATCTGATTTCTTGGGTCAATAAACATAAAACTTGACATAAATACCAAACTAAATAAACAATAAAGAATTTCATTGTTAGTTTTCGAAACTACCCCCAAAGCATGATTCCCTAAAACATGTTATTTTTTTTGAAGTATCTTATATCTTGGGTTAATAAACAATAAAGGTTTCGTTATTCGTTTTTTGCAACTATCCCCAAAAGACGATTTAGGGGGTATTACAGTGTTTTTTGTAGAATCTTATTTATTGGGTTAATACATTTGAAAGTTCACATAAACACCAACCTCAGTAAACAATAAAGGTTGTCTTTATTAATTTTTCGAAACTATGCCCCCAAATGATGATTTAGGGGATGTTGAAGTTTGTATGGAAGAATCTGATTTCTTGGGTAAATAAACATGAAACTTGACATAAATACTAACCTAAATAAACAATAAAGGTTGTCATTATTAGTTTTACTTATCTACTCCCAAAATACGATTTAGGGGGTGTTAAAGTTTTTTGGAAGAATCTTATTTCTTCAAAAAAATAAATTTAAAACTTGGCGAAAATACCAACATAAGGATACAATAAAGGTTGTCATTATAAGTTTTTCGAAACTAACTCAAGCTAATAATCTTACTGGACAAGGTTTCGTTTTTGACGTGGGGTTCTAAGGCGCAATTTTGCGGCCATTCAACCTTTAAGGAGCTGAAAAGGGTAAAAATTAGCTTGTATGTAAAATCAAATTCCTTGGGGATAAGGTTGATACTCAAAATTTACATAAAACATTTTTAAACCTCTCTCCCAGATAGGGTTAGGGGTTTTAAAGTTTTTTTTTGAGGAATCTCACTGCGCTATCTGACTAACATAAACGATAAATAAACAAGAGAAGAAAAGAGTGAATAGCATATTTAGGTTTTTCAAAACTCGACCCCCAACGGGGCAAAAAGGGGTTGATAAGTTTTTAGGGGAGGATTTTACTTTGTGGCGGTAACCTAAAATGAAAATATTATTTGAAATTTATAGTGTATTATTCTTTAAGTCTAATAACGAATCGTCCCAATCCAATAAACCCTGTATATCTACGATACCCATTTTTTATTGTTTTAATAATAGCTAATTTTTCGTCGCCTTCATTAACTGCATATAAGAAAATCATTTATAGCATAAACGAAATCACGCGAACGAAGTCGCGGGCAGAGTGCTAGTTTGTTATAAAATATAGAAATATTTATATTTTATCACTTAAAATTATAATTTTAAATTAGGCTGGATGTTCACCCACCTTGTACTAGGCGCGTGAAAAAAGGAGGAGCTTGCGCGCCAATTGACCATTTTCCATAATTTTCATATTTTGTTTTTATCGTATTTGTTACTGTGTGGTAAATTGTTTTTAAAATGTTAAATTTTCGTGCATAAGATGAATAATTGATGAGTTAACCCCGCCGGAAATACTAAATGAAGCACAATATGCAAGCGACGAAATGTACTAAGCTGCCTACGATTGTTTCCTACAATGGAAGAGCGAGAATAATACACAATAATTTTCAAAAAAAGTGTTCTTGGCGAATTTCTCTGAACTCGCCAATACATAAAAACCCAGCTCTCTGAGGTGCATCTATTCTTGGTGGTGCTCAAACATGGTGTTGATATCAAAACGTACTGTAACCTGATGGCATTTATGAAGAGACGGCTCGGAAGGATATATTGGTCGGAAATCTAATGTTTTGTCACCAGCCGACGTCGATAAGATTTTGAAAGAGGCTTCGGATAGCAACAAAGGTACGTTGAATATTATTAATCAAAATGTATCTAAATACTTGCGAAATCTTAGCATAACTTCTTAGAACTAATTTATTGATTTCGTTGCAGGTTGCCTTAATATTCAATGTTATTGGTGCGTATAGACGACAAGAGCTTTATAATATTACAACAAAGGATGTAGAAATCCGTTAGCAGTGTCTATTCATAACTAGGCGAAAATCAGTGACAAAATAACGTAAGCTATTATTTTGGAGCCGAGGCAAAAAAGTTTTGCCCCGATCCACAACCATGTACATCTCGTAGCATGAATTATTTGGTTCCTAGAGTTATATGATCTGCCTTTGTCGCCGACATTTACATAAGAAAAAAACGAAAGTACCTATCTACTAAAAAAGTGGCAAGCACCAATGTAACACAAACTGTGAAATTGCCATCCAAATCAATCCAATATCGTTTTGAAAATTGTACGTTTACCAATTTTTTAAATAATTAAACGATATAAGCAATACATGTTTGTTTTTCCCCGCAAATTTATTGAAAAACGTCGTACGAAACTCGTGAGCTCTGCTCATTACACGCTCGGCTGAATTACGTCATCGCCTACGGCTCGGGCTGCAACCCACAGCCAATGAGCAACCTGATGTGTGTAATGAGCAACTTAGCTGACTTGTATCATAATTTACTATTCTAACAGTAAATTAAACCGAAGAAAAAACGAACTGAAAAGCAGAAAGTATAAGTTTTTAGTTTAGCATTTTGTGTTGGCGCCAAACAAACATACAAATTAAACCTAAAGCGTAAAATGATTGTAGCTAGGTTGATCTTCGTTGATTTTTGTTGTCATAGTCATACATGAAAAAAAACATAAAGTACACATATCGAATCGAGAACCTCCTCCAATTTTTTCGTCGGTAAAAAAATGTATTTCAAGACCTAAGAAAAATGTCCTTAATCTAAGCCAATCGATCACTAATGAACGATACGCACGTCCCGTTTCTAATAGGTACACCAGATGGCAAAAAATATGATACAATAAAAAGAAAAAGCTCAGAACATCTGACCCAGATGTGACACTAACACAATCTCGACACTACATAAGCTCCGATACTTAACATGCGCTCCTTTTACCGACACCTCTAGTCCTAAGTTCAAACATGAACTTGAAACCATAAAAGTTAAATTGAAAGTCAAGAACAAAAATGGAATTGGAAATGCAAAGTGCAAAGCGCAAAAGCAATTTCAAAGAATGGGTCCCGATTTTGAAACAAGAAGTACTTTATCTACCTAAGCGATTCATACAGACTTACCAATTCTGGGGTTGGCTATCGAACGGTATAGAGCAATTGACAGTCAGTCAGGGTAATTCTCGGTACGATGTAAAATGTTGGCCTTTTCTAGATTTTACCTATTTCAGCCACGTTAGTACGCGGTAGACTTGCAGAATTGTTGTGCCAGATTTGTTCAAAGTAGCTTTGATCGTCTTTTCTTTTTCCAAAGTGTTATTACGAAAGATTTACAACAAAAAACAAATTTTTATGGTCTAACGCCCTTCTTTCCGAATGCAACCGCATTCGGAAAGAAAAGAAAGTGAATAGAAACAATTTTTTTTTAACGACCTGAAAATAATTTTCACGTTATTAAAAAAAAGAACTCTGTAAATGTGAAGCATTTAAGGGGCTGAATTACCAAAAAAGGGATTCTTTTAAACATTTTTTTGCCAAATCTGTTGAAGATGTGGCAGCAGAAAGAAGATATGTTAATCTTGATCATATTTCCGAAAACTTTGTTGTGGTCGAAACACGTTAATGCACAAAAAAACTCGATACAATTGAATGGAAAAGTAACCTCTAACCGTGATCTTCAAAAAAATATTCCGGTAATACTGACCAGCGTACATGTGTACAATTAACAACAATAACGTATCATAACAGGACGCAAAACTTTACTGTCGTATATTTTGAAGTTTCATTCATTATTTTCACGTAATTCATATTATTATATTTTATAAAAATCCCATTCAAATTCCATCGTGTTTTTCTTTCCATCCAGTATAATTCGACAGTGATCGCTTTATGGCGTTGCTAGGAGGACGTATGTCGCTTTTTTCGCAAAATGCAAAAACATATTCGACATATTTCTCGTCAATTCAATCTGTCAAAAAAAAACAGGCATAATGCAGCCAGATCTTGTAGCCTGGTGGCTTTAATTGGAACTAACGAAATCACAAGGAATATTGTCAAACTCAGTATTATTTTTATTCTCTGGCACTAACGCTGTCACTAGCATTTACATTTTTGCTGTATTATAAACAACTCATGTTGTTTAGTTTACTTACTAAGTCCATAACTAAAAAGTAATAAAACCTCTTTAAAAATAGAACTAATGTTGTCTCAAAAACGGTTGGTGTATATCAAAACCCAGTAGGTGCTTTGAAACTATTATATGCCAGGATAGCGCAAAAATATATTATGATTTAAAGTAGGCTATGTAATGTCATGTTGTACTAGTAACGTAAAGACATCTTAATATTTTAAGAGAATACTAAACAAGGAATATGAACCTATGAATTGTACAAATGATATTAATAATGTCCTAAATTGTATTAGATATTTTAAATATGCCTAAAAAAGACAATGCCGAACCTAGTAAGTTCTGGATATTTGTAAATTTAAGGTGTTTTACAATTTGATGGGACTTTCCTATTGTAAATAATGATTAAATTTATTAATGAAAGCACGAAATCTCAATTCAAATTTAAAGTTTCCATTACACAGTCAACATTACACAGTCCATTTCAGTATAGTAGAACTCATTAAAATAATATTAATAAAATTTTCTGGCTATAAAACCATTATAAAAAAAATGTCACGTACTGTGTTCTTATAACTGGCAGTCGCATAGAAGCAGACATAATTATAATATTTATTCAATTTGCACGGCAAAGACTCGTATGTCACTAGCCAGATTACCTATTTTAGTGATCTTTATTTTCGTAGCAATAAGGTTGCATTCATAGGCAAAATAACAGTGAACGATCTGATGTCAGATGCTAGCCGCCAGTTTGAAATAAGAACTTACGCGGTTATATTTTTGTAAAAACCATCGGAAGAGTCCGTTTATGATGCGGGCCTCTGTGGTCGGCCTTGTGTATTTAATTTTCAAATACTTTTCGCTCCAATTTAAGTTTGTCCTTAAACTATCGATGACAGTGGGCGTGGCTTAGAACCACAGATGTCGATTGTCAACTGTTCGTCCTCAGCCCCTTAAGTAGGTACCTAGCCATTCCTATATATCAATTAATTATAAAACAAAATGATGCTTTTTTGAAACCAATAAAGTGGTATCAAAGTAAAAATAATCAAAGTTCTGTTCCCATTCACGCCTGCAGCATTGCTATTAACCCCGTTTGTAGAAAAGTAAGCAAAACTGGCTTTTCAAAAATGAATACTTACTAGATTTTACCTTCGTTGGTCAAATAATACTTACTGTATGGTTATGCCAACCAAATAATACTTACCATTCTTATTAGGTAATTAAAATAAAACTGTAAATAGATACCTGGCTAAGTATCCATTTTAAACAGTTGCGTAAATGAAAATAAAAATAAGGAACAATATTTGAATGAGAAAAATAGCTCTTGGCAAAGACTATTCTTGTCTGCTAAATTAAGATGATACTCGACACGGGGAATGTTTCTACACTGACCTTTTTAGCCGACTTCCCAAAAAGGAGGAGGTCCTATGTTCGACTTCAAGATTGTTTTTTTTTTTTGTGTATGTTCACCGATTACTCCGTCAATTGTGGACCGATTTTGAAAATTCTTTTTTTGTTTGAAAAAGTATGTTCCGAAATTGGTCCCATTTTAATTTGGTGAAGATCTGATGAAGAACTTCGGAGATATACAACAGAACTCTTCAATAAATAACGGCAAATCTCTCGGGATTGCTGCAATCGCATGTCTGTTTGTTGTTTATAACATTTCATAACATAACATCACGCCAGTTCGCTCTTAAGGGGTAAGCAGACCTCTCATTTCACCGGTTATGTTCAAGTTTCATGAAATCTATTCTGGCGAAATAGTTCCCTTACTAACTTGCCTATTAGGTACGTACAACTAAAAAGTGAAAAATAAAAAAACTTTTTGCAAAAAAATACTACCGACTTCCAAATACAAAACTACAAAGTGAAAAATAACTTAATTTTTTTAAGTCGGTGTCCATAACGCAAAAAAATGGTACCTACGAAAGACACCGACTTAAAAAAATTAAGTTATTTTTCACTTTGTAGTTTTGTATTTGGATGTCGGTAGTATTTTTTTGCAAAAAGTTTTTTTATACACTTTATTTTTATGATAATGCTCAATATTCGTAGAGCGAAATGTACTGAAATTGTACAGTCTTTAAGATATGGTATAGCGGTATCTGATACAAGCATATCTTGTACTACTTACTGCTTATTAGATCCTAGTACTATTTTCTTTATTCGCCACTCTGTAATACGAGTATCATTCTTGGTGTAAGATCCGAGTAAGAGGTGATCTTTACCCATGTATTTTTATTGGATGCAAAGCATTTTATATCAAATTTAAAAATGTTTATATTTTTTTTATACAATGCTGTTCCTCTATTAAACAAACTGGTGAAAGTCGCTTCTTACTCGGATATAATCTGCTTCTTACCAACTTAAAGTCGAGTGTGGTTTTTAGGTCAAATAGTGTTTCCTCATGATATCCCTAATTCAAGTACCTAAGTGCTTGAATGAGGAACATATCGTTGAGTAATTTTTTTAGTAGTTATGTAGATAATTTGAGAAGAAGGGAATGAAGAAATTAAGAAGGGAACTAATTATATGTAAACATGAAGAAAATCATCCTGTGCGTCGAAGCATACAAACATACGCTGGCTGACCTGGCTCAGCTCCCTTCTTAAGCAGTCAGGTTTTTGATTTTTGAATTAACAGTTTTTATGTACAACTTTTTAGTTAACTAGGTACTTCGAATTACATTTAAACATATAAATCCTTTATTTTTTTGCCACCACCTCTTTTGATACCCCACTCGATGGGTTTGGAAGAAAAAAAATATTGGGATCCCCACAATATAGCGCCCAAAAGCCGCCATGTTTGTTTTTTTTTAACGTCACGTATCTAAGAACACTTGGGAGGTCAAGACGTAAACATAACATGTCTTAATTATATAAACCCGTCGAGTGGTTTGAAAGAAACAAGGTAATTAAGAATATTACATACATACAAGATACGCGCCAAAAACATAAACCTTTCCTTGCTGTCGGGTAAAAATACAGATGAACGCAAGAAGAAGACATGCTGATGCATCATATAGGCAAGAGGATGATGATATGGACAAGTGGATGATGATGATGATGATGGAAGGGTACCTACATGTATAATAGGTGGTCAAATAAGATGATGAATAAAACACAACGAAAATTATTTGACAAATCTATAGAATGTAAATCAATAATTTATTTCGATCACTGAACCAAAAATCAAAATACCCGAAATATAATAAGTATTTTTCTAAAATAATACAGCGATATTAAAGCATTTATTGCTCCCAGTATTTTGTAGTGAGTTTTTCGTAAAGTTAAATATTTATGAGGTGGTATTAAATCAGCGTGGTTTCGACGCGAGTCCATCGGTCGATTGAATCTCAAAGCGTTGAACACAATGTGAAAATTTCCTATTAGTTATAGGTGGGTTTATATGTATAGGTTTCCTATTAGTTATCCGTATTGATAAATGTATGAGCACAAATGCGTCACGGAGAATATTCTGTAGGCATAAATGAATTTGATTTTGTGCCAGACTTGCCAATGCATGTTCACAAAGCGTTATTTGGTGCTATAACGCCAACATCTATGTTATCATTATTCTATAAAACACTTAAAAGTTACAACTAGAGTTGTAAAAAAAAGGTTTTTTTTCCGGTGATAAAAATATAGGTTTAAAAAAAATAGCTTTTTTTTCTGGAGTAGGTTGTGAGTACGAAAATAAAAATTATAAGATTATTTAATAAGAAAATATCATTTGTTTTTGTTAAATAGTACATAAATGTCTTAAAATAATTGGCAACACCCACTAAAGTTTTTAGCCATTCACCGTTTACCGACTGGGATTTTTCTAATTACACAGAAAAGATGAATCTGATTGTAACAAATTAAGTATTTTTTAAGTTCATAATAATAGGTACCTACCCATTGATTTAAACATAATTTGAGTACAATTAAAAGAAATCAATCAAATTTAATGTTTCACTTTTTCTGAAAAAAAACGACGGTGCCAAGTTTTTTTTCATGTTTTTTTCAAGATTGTGAAAATACCATTTTGTTTTTTTTTAAATTTACATCTCTAGTTACAACGTTTAAAAGCAACAAGTAAAAATTTAAAATTTACAAAACCACCGTCAATTTTTTTTTTTTATTCTTTTTAAAGCACTTAATTTATCTAGTAATAGACACACTTCAATGAACAATCTAACGAACACGTAATTATGATATCTTGTCAAAATACCCCGATTGAAACAGTAAAAGGCCCATAACTTTTGATCGGCTGAACCAATTTTCATCAAACATAGCTAAGAACAATCAAAAAATAAATTAAATCAAAATCGTTTCATCCGTTTAAGAGCTATGATGCCACAGCAGACAGATACACAAATACACAAACACACAGGTACACACTTACAACATATAACACACCTCTTTTTCCGTCGGGGGAAAAATAAACCAAAATGTACTCAAACAAACAAACTACAATATCACACACATAATATATTACATCCTGTCACGTCTGCAACAGATAAGCCTGTACTTTTAGTAAAGTACACAGACAAGCACTAACATTTTCCGGCGCAGGACGCAACTGCGAGAAGTAGATGCTACGGCGACCAAATACTCCTTTTATTTTCCGACCACGCCACGCCACATATGCCCTGCTTCCATAGTTCCACAGCTTTCATCGACTTCACAGAACACATTTTTTATCATAATGCGAACGGGAAATAAGCGTGCAGTCACCCACAGCGAGCTGTCGCTGAAACCCGCAAACCCTTTATTATTTTTGAAGGGAATGTAGAAGGGCCGGCAAATAGCTCAGCCTGCAAACACGGTGAACAAGCGTTCATTAAACACTACTGCGCAATTAACGTGAAACGGTGCGGCGTTGAAAACAATGTTCGTTTTATTGAACGCAACTTTCCGACAAACACCGGACCTCCACTATCCAAATACGAGGCGAAAGCAAAAAGGATTTTCCTGCATGGGCCACGTGTTTAAAACTATTTTTTTTTAATTAGTAAACTAGAAAACCTTTTATGCAACTCTAACCGCTAAACCTTATCTATATAAATATTTCTATACTAGATACCTATTATATTATCGCACTGAACTGCAGGATAGCGTTGAGAATTTACGGAGTTTCCTTGCGCTACTATCAGGTGATGGCTCATCACTATTTATTTCGGTTGAAGACACTGTTATATATCTCGGATGCGATACGAGAGGCGGTCAATTCGTTAGTGTTTTAAACCTAAATCCAAGCAAAATAGCGAAGTAGGCGATATTCCCGGCGGTTGTATTTGCAGCGTAGCACCGACGCTCGATATTTATTCATTTATAAGGAGCACTGCGATATTTACTCTCCCATTACTGTGGCCTCGGAGTCGCGTTTCTTGCATTAAAAATTTAACACGAGTCCGTCTAGAAGGAGCACATGAATAAAATGTGCGGTAAATAATTTTAAATAAACAAAGTCACAGAGGCAATTGCTCTTAATTGATTGATAAAGTAGGTCGTATTCAATGGCTTCGGATGGTTTTAGAAATTGATAAAACTTTTTCACAAAACGAACAAAATATCTCTACCGAAAAAAGCCTAATCCAAAATCGAATACCGCGAGGCTCGGACCGCTGGACACCGAATAAATAACCACACAATGATAAAAACGGGACAAATGTCTCTCCACAAAGCTCAGTGCGCACTCCGCTCAAAAAATGAAAACAATTAGCACTACAGCGCAGCCTGTGCCGCCCGCCAGCAAAAAACTAGCAACCATAGATAATTTACTTTCAATCGCTGCAAGAGCCCGGGAATGCGGCAGATATTACACGTAGCTTACTCGGCAAAATATCGGCGAAAAATCTCCATTTTTGTTGGCGCACCAAATTCATGCAGTTGCTAGCAAAAATTTTGTGACGTCCTTTTTTTTTGCTATCAGTTTGGGGATTTCGTCCAATTTCCAAATAGTGCTCTTACACCATGTTTCAGCTTTACTGTGGCCGTCCGGTTTGTAAAAACATCGACGATTCGAAAATCTGAAATTCGATAAACTTTCTCATATCCTTTTAAAAACTCAATTAAATAATAAAGCGGTTCAACTGCATTGTCATTGCAATTATGTCGTGTAGGAAAGTAGGTCATTCTGAAGTCGGATTTCAATTCTTTGCAATGTACGGGTCCCTGCTTTGCTATGTAGCAGTTGACCCATGAAGCACTAATAATAACGGGCGGACAATAGGCGTAGCAAGCAAAACCGGGTGGTTTCGTGTTTCTCTGTTAAATCAGCGGAGTGAAAGAAATCCTTGAGTTGGATAGGCGCCCGGCGTAGCGGCGTCGTCGGTGAGATTACAGCAATTTATCCGGACTTGCGACATCTGGAATAGGACTTGGTGTTAACCTACAGCTTTCACGATAATTCACGATATTGGAGAAAGATAAACAGGTCACGACTACATTTTTGGTTTAATCTAATAGAGTTGAAATAGAAAATCTCTTAAAATAAGTAACTCGCTCTGAAAACTATATTTCTGGAAAATTTACTGCAATGTCCTCTCCTCTGCAACGAATCTACCTATAATATATTTCTTTATTTTACTGCTATTGCTTTCATCATCAAATTTGATAAGTCTAATACTATAGCTACGTACGCAAAATACGCGCTTAGACGTGGAGTTGCGGACACCAGCCCGTCTTAACCTAACCTAACCTACTATAGCTATTTATTAAGTTGACGATGAGATTCTCTCATCATGTTTACATTTTTATCCAATATGGCGGCCTCTCTGATTGTAAGCGGTCAACGGCGCCATCACTAGATATCTGCGTACCAGTAGTATGCCTGAGTTAAATAAGAGCAACAACAACCCTAAAAAAAGCCCACTTACATCTCTGCAACGCGTAAATCATCAAACTAATCGGCTAAATCACAAACGATAGCCACAATCCCACCTATAAACGAGGCAAATAGATCAAACACTAACAAACTTAGCTAGCGGGATATAAAACCAGTATTATAGGGATTTATACGCGGCTAACTAGCACACACTCGTGTAAGGCTGCGTTTACAAACGTAGCTAAGCGGTGCTTGGGGAAACTATTTAATTGTATTTCCACCAAAGCAGAGCTAAATTGGTATAGCAGAGCTCTTGCTGCAGAGAACTTTCTTTGCAATACAAACAATCAAGCAAGATTATATTGTATGTTATAAATGTTCTCGTAACTTTGCGAAATGACTACCTGTTATAATATGGATATCTAGAAAGATTTGAGTATTATTTACAAACGTAGGTGTGTGTTGTGATCCCGAGAAATATATGTGTATGTACGTTATGTAGACCTTAATATATAGTAGCAAACCGTTTTCTCGACCAGCATTAGGGAAAAGAAGTCCTCACCATTCCTCGCACACGTTCCCCGTTAAATTTTGGTGGCAAGCGTCATACTGTTTACATCTCCGCTACGCTTCCTCATATCGCCCAGCTTTCTCGTATCGCTCAGCTTCCTCGCATTGCTCAACTGCTCCGTACTATCTCCATTGGAAACGTAGCCTTTAATGCGGCTCTGAGCGGCCGGCAACTCTAATGGCCTTCCATTACGATGCTTGCCACCTGTGCTAATGGGTCAGAAATATTTAATTGATGAGAGCGGTACAGATTTCCCGATTCACATTTTTCATCCATTTCGTAGTGTTTCGTGTTCGCTTTGTGGGTAGCCTCATTACTGCGGAATATGTTTTGCTCTTCTGAGAGGATGTTTAAAGCGAATTGCTTTCTTTATTTATGTGCCTTGTTATGTGCCAACTAATCAGATAGCGTTGCTATAATGTTTTAGACGGGAAGTAGTGAGTAGTTGGTGTTATTTTTATGAGATGGTATATTGCATGAGTTGTTTATTAGCGTGTTATGTTTAGGCTTGCTGAAGCTGCTACAAAGATTCGGATATATTTTTAATGATAGTAGCCTTTATATGCAGCACATAATTAATTATGAAGATTTCTACATCAAAGTTAAAAGTGTTTTTAACTGGATAAATGCGAAACACAATACTGTCTAACCCATCAAAATGCCACAAAGTTCTCCCAACAATAACCGACATCAAAATTATTAACAAAATTTTGTTTAATTAAATTCATAATTCTGCAATTGTTTGAACAAACGATAAAACCAATGTTAACCAAATGCGGTTTGAAATCAAATCCTGTATTTACGTGAACAATGAGCTAAAACAAATTCGCGTTGGCAATGTGTTTGTATGAGCTGCATCTGAAAGCAGAATCTATAGATACAGCCAAACGTATTCATTTGCTCGACAGACAATACCGGATCCGACCTATTTAAGCAGAATTTCGCGAATAATTGCTATATTGATGATACATTTTACGATTTGGAGATTTGGCCGATGTAGTTATAAGGTTACGTTAATACCACCACATTTTCTATGGGATATTTAAGCAATAGGAACCTGTACTGTAGTAAAAACTCTACATGATGGTGCATTTCTAAATCGATGAGTCAAGATAGATCATTTACTAAATATCTACCATATTTTGTAATTCTTAAATTAAGGCTCTTAAAGCAGACGGCAACCTTCCCTTCTGTTCCTATTTTAACTTTATCAACTGCCTAAATGTTGGCGCTCGCTTCGCTTGCAATTGCATTCTATTTTAGGATCTTTATTAGTACGGTGATGGCCCTCCTATGTTCATCAATCATTCGATGTGGAGCTAATGAATTGAAGATACACCATACACCGTTCTGTGTACTGAAGTCCAAGAAAATTGGTATCTACAAATAACTGGAATTCTATGAATATTGTCATTAATTCAAAGTGCTATGACATGAGTTTTGCGAATACAAAACCACGTCCACAGAAAAATATATATCTGACATCATAATAGGATATCAGAGTTCGTGTAACTATTTTCAAATAGCAATTTTATTGTATATACCATTTCAAAACGCAAATAACAGCACCGATTCTATTGTCACGTATTTCGCGTATTATTAGCGGTTAATTATCATTGAGCGAGACGCCATTGCCACAATCATTGTGGTGTGTTTCCGCATTGTATTTGTGTAGTGGCGGGAAATCATTGTCGGCCATTGCGCCTTAATTGTGCAGAAGTATTTAATGACCTCTGTTTCTGATACAATTAATGAACGGACCGGGATGCGATTCCTGTTGTCTGTTATTTATCTAAGTATCTAGAGGTGTAAGTACTTTGATGATCTACTTAGGTACTTACCTACCTATTACTTCTTTTCATTGTTCTTGCTAGGAGCAACGGTTCTCCTAGCTACCTAAGTAAAAGCCCGCCTGTGTAAGCATTTTATTACTTCTATCTTTATGAAACTTAAAGATGTGTGCTTTAAAATTTACTTTCTATTATTAGGTACCTTATAATAGAAAGTAATGCAGTTGAATGTAGCTAGGTACCTAAATAATTATATTATCTGCAGAAAGATATTTTCTCTTAGTATAATCTGTAAATAGTTCCTAGAAACTTTTTATCTTTCTTTTAAAATAACATGATTATTCCATTGCTGTAAAATTTAAACGAAACAAAACCAAACGAGGCTAGGTAGGTACCTAACAGGAATGGAGTTCATTGAGTGGCGAGTATAGGTCTGGTGGGCGAGCACTGCCTGTGGCCACAGGCTTGAGTCTCACATTTTTATCACAGTTTGGGAGCAAAAACCGTGATAAAATGCGTGACTGAAGCCTATCACAGAGGCCGTGCTCGCCCGGCTGACTTCCAAACCGTTTGTTGTAGGTTAGATCCCCAGCTTTCGCAAAACTTTTCCAGTCGAGGGTGCGCTTTAATTTAACTGTAACCCGGGTACTGGTTATTCGGTTATAGTCCAACATAATCCTCTGTTCCGCAGACAGCAAGTATCCATGAGGATATAACCATAAAAAAGAAAGGGTCCTGTGACAGGACCCCGTCTGTGCAACGCCTGTAATCCACATACCCGAGGAGTGCCTGTGAACCTAGGTACTCGAAACCGCGAATTGTATCAATGAACGGTTCACTAATAGATAATAATTAAGATCAGTTTACGAATTTGCAGATCATCACGATGAATACTAGGTAGGTATTTAGTCAAATACCTAAATTTTCTGGCAATATTATCAAAACAAACTTACTATGAGAGATATCGCCATATAGATATTGTCTACCGCTTTAATTCTGTGCAAGCAATGTAGGAACAGTATTTCCTGTGCCTCGTTTTAATCGTGTTTACTCAAACTGCCTCTTTTTTCTAGGTACACTACACTTTTTATAGAAAACTGGCTATAAATTATCCTAATGCAGTCAGCCACAGTATTAGGTCCATACCTCAGTCAAAATCCTGTTTTATCAAATAATTACCTTCCAAAATCCAACATTCTCCTACATCCTCAATCACCCCCACACTACCACATCTATTGTATCCATAACACAATACACACAGAACACTACAAAGACACACGATCCTCGTTTTGCCATCAACAGCTTCAAATATTTGGTGTAACGGTGAGGACATGTAGCCATCCTAAGCAAACAGTCTTGAAGCGACCCCCCGACTAAGGTCGATGATATGGTAACAGACAAAACACGGTTTTGCATTTTGAATAATAAACAAGGTTTATGCCAATAATTTTGCTTACATACGAAGTTGGCAGGTGTGATTCATTGTAACAGGCAAAATTCCAGGTACTGTCCCTCTAAGAGGAAAAATACGAACTGAAAAGCAAAAAATAAAAAGCTTTTAGTCTAGCATTTTGTGTTGGTGCCAAACAAACGTATGATTGTAGCTAGGTTGATCTTCGTTGATTGTTGTTGTCATGGTATTACATGAAATAAAACATAAAATATACATATCGAATTGAGAACCTCTTATTTTTTCGTCGGTAAAAAAATAAACGATACGCACGTCCCGTTTCTAATAGGTACACCAGATGGCAAAAAATTGATACAATAAAAAGAAAAAGCTCAGAACATCTGAGCCAGATGTGACACTAACACAATCTCGACACTACATAAGATACCGATACTTAACATGCGCTTCTTTTACCGACACTCCTATTTCTAAGTTCAAACTCTTCAAACCATAAAAGTTAAATTGAAAGTCAAGAACAAAAAGGGAGTTGGAAATGCAAAGAGCAAAGCGCAAAAGCAATTTCAAAGAATGGGTACCGTATTTGAAACAAGAAGTAACCTTTACCTACCTAAGCGATTCATACAGACTTAACAATTCTAGGGTTGGCTATCGAACGGTACGGAGCAATTGACAGTCAGTCAGGGAAATTCTCGGTACGATGTAAAATGTTGGAATTTTCTAGATTTTACCTATTTCAGCCACGTTAGTACGCGGTAGACTAGACGTGCAGAATTGTTGTGCCAGATTTGTTCAAAGTAGCTTTGATCGTCTTTTCTTTTTCCAATGTGTTATTACGAAAGGTTTACAACAAAAAAAATCTACCCGATCCAAATAACGAATCATACCTACAATCTGCCTGCGACTAGATAATTAGACAATGGTGAAAACATATCTGCGGCAGATTGCAGGTGAATGATTCGTCATTTTGAATTGGGTGATATTTCACCCAGTCACGCTTTTTAAGCAGTCGGGTTTTTTGTGTTCTCTAATTAACTTTTTTTTGGTTTAGTACCTTATAAATTAACATGAAAATACACATTAAGGATAACTTAAAAACTACTCGTCAAATCTTGATTAATTCAACAAACAAACAATTTAAGTGGGATCACATTAAAAAGGTATTGGTAAGGTTAGGTTAGGCGGAGGACATCCAATGAGGATTTTCCACCCCGGAACAAAAAAAAAAAGGTTAGAACTGTGAACAACCGCGCTTGAAAACTACTAATCCTTTTTCCGACATGATAATATTCGCTAAACAATACGTTAAATGTTTGCAGTGGAGGACATACTAATGACTAATATCAATGCGTTGGCAGAGTGTGACAATTTCAAATCTACCTACAATTTTCCACTCATACCACATATATAAAAAATATTCGATATTCTAACGAGAAGGTATTTTTAACGTAAATATAATGAACTTAGATATTTTAAATGTTGACATTTTAAACATAGGTATAATGACTATCGATTATCATAGGTATTTTGAATCAGTCGATATTTTAATCAGTCGACATTGTAATCTTAGACATTTTATGCTTAGATGTAACAATTTTCGATATTTCGATACAATCGTTATTTTGATTTTCGATGTTTCGAACTGTGGCATTTTATCCGTAGGTATTTTGATCTCCGATATTCTAATATGTACCCGAAAAATAGCCAAATGGCAAAGACTATTTTGGTCTGATAAATTTTGATGACACTCCACACGGGGAAAGTATCTACACTGACCTTTTACATTTTATTTTTATGATTATGCTATTCCTAGAGCAAAATGTACTGAAATTGTATAGTCTTTAGATTACGGTTTAGCTGTATCTGATACAAGAATATCTTGTACTTCTTACTGCTTATTAGATCCTAGTTATATTTTCTATATTCGCCGCTCTGTAATACAAGTATCATTCTTGGTGTATGATTCGAGTAAGGAGCGACCTTTCCCCACTATTTAATGGAGGATTTTTTTTTTTTATAAAATGCTATCAAGTTGCTCTCTTACACGGATATAATCTGCTTCTTACCGACTTGTTGTTTAACACACATATAACAAGTGGAACGTGTGTGGTTTTTTAGTCATATAGTCTTAACTCATGACATGTTCCTAATTTAAGTACCTAAGTGCATGAAGGAGGAACATATCTTTGAGCAAATTTTTGAGTAGATAATTATGTGGATTTACATTGAGTTAAGCTCACCTTTGTATATGCACTTTATTATCACATTGAATGTTATGTTGTTTTTGATGTACAATAAAGAATTAAGTTTATAGACTTAGTGAAAAACAAAGAAACGATGGATGGATTGTGTGAAATATGTTATGGCTAGAAAGAAGGAGATTAAAATGGGAGCAAAAAAAAGGTTATTTAAAAATCTAAAACGTCGGGTTTTAGATTTTTAAATAACCTTACCGCTTACGAAGGGAACTAAAAAGAAGTAAACAAGAAGAAAATCGTGTTGTGCAGTTGGAGGATCACGTGGTCAGCCAGCTCGCGGGTATGTATCCTTCAACTGCACGGCATGATATTCTTCTTGTTTACATCTATTTAGCTCCCTTCTTAAGCGGTCGGGTTTTTGATTTTTAAATAACCTTATTATAACATTTTTATTTACTAGTTTTTAATAAGTATATATAAGTACCTATCATTAATTTTTCAAATTACTTTTAAACGGTTTATATTTTTGTAACCTCCTCTTAAAACCCTTCATTTTGACACCCCACTCGATGGGTTTGGCAGGGAAAAATATTGGGGCCCCCACAATATGGCGCCCAAAATCCGCCATGTTTGTTTTTTTTAACGTCACGTACCTACGAACACTTGCGCGGTCAAGACGTAAACAATTTCTTAATTATATAAACCCGTCTAGTGGTTTGAAAGATATAAGTTACTAAAGAATATTAGATACATACAAGATACGCCCGAAAGACAAAACCCGTTCATTGCAGTCGGGAAAAAATACAGATGAACGGAACAAGAAGACATGCTGTTGCATCATATAGGCAGGAGGATGATGATATGGGCAAGAGGATGATGATGGAAGGGTACCTAAATGTAGGTGGTCAAATAGGATGATGACGAGAAGATAAATAAAACACAACGGAAATTATTAGAAGAATCTATAGAATGAATTTCAATAATTTATTTCAATCACTGAAACAAAAATCAAAATACCCGAAATATAATAAGTATTTTTTTGTAGTGAGTTTTTCGTAAAGTTAAATATTTATGAGGTGGTATTTATTCAGCGTGGTTTCGACGCGAGTCCATCGGTCGATTGAATCTCAAAGCGTTGAACACAATGTGAAAATTTCCTATTATAACATCCGTATTGATAAATGCATGAGCGCAAATGCGTCACGGAGAATATTCTGTAGACATAAATGATTTTGATTTTGTGCCAGACTCGCCAATGCATGTTCACAAAGCGTTATTTGGTGCTATAACGCCACCATCTATGTTAGCATTATTATTTTTCTCAAAAATGGTACGTAATGTTGTCATAACATCTCTAAAAAGTATCCAGAAAGTGAATTCTACCGGAGACTTATTCACAACTGTCCAGGAAGAAGCGAGATTTTAAATTTGGAATCACCTACTGTCCAGTAAGCTCATCTAAATAACATGTTAACTTTTGCAAACTGTACTACTGATATCGATATCTGAAAACCGTTTTCGATATCGATATGAAACTTTATATCAGTTACATAACAGTACCAGGATATATATTATGAGGGAGGCTCCAAATATATATCTATCTCTCTTTTTGGTATGGCATTTTATGAGTTGTCACACTGGTGTGATAACCTGGTGTGACTACGAGTCAGCACTCATATTATCGAGTCAAGCTGTACAGCAAACAAATATAAATAAATGCCCCCGGTAAATCGATCACAATATCTATCAGCAATTGCCCTAATATGAATCTAACCTAATAGCTATTTATGCAACTGTTACGTTATGGTCAGTCTTTTAATACGAGTGCCAATTTTTTTTTTTTTTTTGATTTAATTTGGTGGGCACGAGTTATTAAAAAATCAATAACGTACTGTTGCATACAAGATTTTATCTACGAAGGAAGGAACAAAACACAGATATAGACAAATAAGTATTTTTAATAGAAACTTAACTACACGCTGACTATGGTTTATCCCGCGTCCAATTTTTTTATTTTTTTTATTTAGTCTTTATTAGGTATAAGGCAAAGATCTTGTAGCCACAACATTCTTCATTTTTAAAATCATCATTTACATTGTCTCGATTTCGAAGTAATATTATAGGTACGTGGCTGTATGTTCAGAATGCCTTTGCTTGTGTTTTAGAATTTATGACGATTCGCATAATGCAATCCGATGTCGTTATGGGTATCATAATGAAACCGCTGTTAATTTTGTAATTCGAATATAACGAAACCGAATTAGATAAAATATTATTTAAACGAATTTGTTGTTAAACTTTCTTTCATTTTTGAGAAAAGCATTATACAAGCCTCAACCAGTAAGAAAGCCATCCTGGCCTCGTATATAACCGGACCTCACCTGCGGTTCGGTCCGTTTAACTCATACTTGGCCAGGAAGGCTTACTTACTGGATTCTGCAGTAATGTACTATAATACACTTATAAGTTACAACGTGTAAAAGCAACAAGTAAAAATAAAAATTTCCAATAACCCCGATAATTTTTTTTTTTGTTTCATACTTTTTAAACTACTTATTTTATCTAGTAATAGACTCACTTTAATCAAAAATCTAACGAATACGTAATTATGATATCTTGCGAAAATACCCCGACTGAAACAGTAAAAGGCCCATAACTTTTGAACGGCTGAACCGATTTTCATCAAACATAGCTAAGCATAATTTTGATAATATCACCTTTTGAACAATATAAACTAAATCAAAATCGGTTCATTCGTTTAAGAGCTATCATGCCACGGACAGATACACAAATGTACAGGTACACACTTCAAACATATAACAGACCTCTTTTTCCGTCGGGGGTTAAAAATAAACCAAAATGTACTCAAACAAACAAACTAAATTATCACACACATAATATATTTCATCCTGTCACGTCTGCAACAGATAAGGCTGTACTTTCACTAAATTACACAGACAAGTACTAACATTTCCCGGCGCGGGATGCAACTGCGAAAAGTAGATTCTACAACTACCAAAAACTCCTTTTATTTTCCCACCTCGCCACACGTGTCCTACTTCCATAGCTCCACAGCCTTCATCGACTTCATAGTACACATTTTTATCATAATGCGAACGGGAAATAATCGTGCAGTCATCCACAGCGAGCTGCCGCTGACACCCGCAAAGCCTTTATTATTTTTGAAGGGAGTGTAGAAAGGCTGGCAAATAGCTCAGCCTGCAAACACGGTGAACAAGCATTCATTAAACACTTCTGCGCAATTAACGTGAAACGGTGCGGCGTTGAAAACAATGTTCGTTTTATTTAACGCAACCTCCTGACAAACACCGGACCTCCGCTATCCAGATACGAGGCGAAAGCAAAAAGGATTTTCCTGCATGGGCCACGCGTTTAAAACTATTTTTTTTTAATTAGTAAACTAGAAAACCTTTTATGTCGGCTACTCTAACCGCTAAAACTTATCTACACACATCAACACGGTCTAGGGATATTTCATACTCAATTAAATAACTCGAAAAGTACTGGCCGCATTGGAATCTTTTATACACCGATTTGTTTGTAATTTATCTCAGACTAATTCCAAATTCAAATTTTTGAAAATTCTTTCGTTTCGGTGGCATAAAAATGTCTTGATGTGTAGGAGAGGGAATTTTTATTTGTGCGAAATTTAGAAAACAATACGAATTACGTTTAGTTACAGTTTTTTTTCATTTTAAACGAAAGATAAAGTTAAAATTGAGGTATTGTAGCCATGCAACGCCAACATTTGACGAGGGCGGAGATGTTACGAGCTGTGGGAATGCTGGAAGCTGGGTCTGTTCAGCGTAATGTTGCTGAGGCCATAGGGACCCACCAAAATGTAAGTTCAAGATTGTGGACACGCTATCGTGCCACAGGTGAAGTAGCGGAGAGGCACCGGGGGCCAAGTCGCATCACTACCCCCAGACAAGACCTATTTTTTCAAATTACTGCGCGACCTCAACCAAATGCAACGGCGACTCAATTGGTCCAAAGGCTGCGAGTGGAACACCAAGTGCTTGTGAGTGACCAAACTGTAAGAAGGCATGAAACTGCATGAAAGCAATCTACGCTCTCGTAGACCACTCCGGGTCCCACCTTTACGGAGAGGCAATCGTGGACGACGATTAGAATGGGTTCGGAACCACGTGGACTGGGGCCGTGAGCAATGGTCCAATGTGCTGTTCACGGATGAATCCAGGTTCGGCTTCCATCGAGATTCACGAAGGATGCGTGTTTGGCGAGTTCCTGGACGATGGAGCCGTCTTCAGAACCCTCAGGAAGTTCACCCATACCAAGGAGGAACAATTATGGTTTGGGCAGGAATTCGTCTTGGAGGACGGACGGATCTCGTTTGGGTGCGGGGCAATATGACGGCAGAACGATACGTCCAACAGGTGCTGGGGCCCGTAATCTTGCCCCACAAAAACAAATGGGGCAAGATTTCCTGCTCATGCACGACAATGCCCGGGCACACACGGCGAGAACGGTAGCAGCTTGGTTACATACACACAATGTTAGGGCCTTAGACTGGCCTGCTCAATCGCCAGATCTAAATCCCATTGAGCATGCGTGGGATATGCTGCAAAGAAGAGCTCTGAAGGAAGTTCCTGAAAATCTGGCTACAGAAGATCAACTTTTTGCGCACCTCAGAAGGACATGGGACAATATTCCGCAGCAAGACATTGACAACCTTGTTCTGAGCATGCCGAATCGTTGCCGATGTGTTATGAACATCATGGGCGCTTTCTCAGACTACTAACTTCAAGTTTATAAACACAAATTAAATGATTTTTCTATTTTTTTCAGTTTTTACTCATAAATTAAAAGTTAATTGTTAAATACAGGTCTGCGGATCCCAAGCCAGGAGCTCATCACTGGGGCCCATTAGCAGCGTGCCACTCCTGGATCCAATCAGAACCGTATCCCACGAAACCGCGGTTCGCGGCAGTGGAAAGCTAGGGATTTGCTCCTTGTTGGGAGATATACTGGTTCCTACCACGGTTATAAGGGTTGGCCGCTGATATTATTCGTACTTACCTTAGATTCCTGCGGTAGACTCCTGGGCGTCGATCAATCTCGTGCCGTGAGGTTAGGGATAGGAGAATATATATAATAAAGGACAATAAGTGATGGCTGTCTGGACCAAAGAATCCGGCCGGCGTCCACCAGGCAGCACGTTTCCCGCAAAAGCACTTCGATGCGCGTGAAATATATACGAAACCCACTTTAGGGGCGCCCCACAACGCCGATTGCGAACGGCGGGCGCGATTAACAATGGGTGAAACACATCTCGATTCGATATGTTTCGACAAAAACACCGACTGCCGCGTGTTCACGTTTTAAACTTTCTCTTTCGACTGTGCAGTGTCAGCGGTCAAAATCGTTGACAGCCCGCCGGTGTTGCAAGTAAAATCGGGACGAAACATCCCCCCGTCTCGGACATAAGGAGTTATATCCGCTAATAAATGGGCAAGCGTGCTAAATTGCCACTGCTCGCTTCAAAACCGAATCTCCGACCATGACCTCCGCAACTCTGGGAACTCCGTCAGACCCATAAATCAAATCTACAATGCGTCCACGACGCCAATATAAAGGCAACAAATTAGGTTCATTAACAAATACAAGGTCTCCAACTTTGGGAGGGACAGTTCCGTCAGACCACTCAACGCGCCGCTGCAGAATATGCAAATATTCCAAAGACCAGTCAATTGCGAAGATTTAATTTCCCGGAAGGGGTATTTCGGCAGGGCGCTGAGGGGCCGACCAATCAAAAAAATGTTCATGACTTCCAGGTCATTTGGGTCTGAGGAGATCGGACAGAGAGGTCGCGAATTGAGGACGGCCTCAACTTTACAAAATACCGTAACAAGTTCCTCAAATGTGAAAATAGTTTCACCAACAACACGGCGGAGAAGCGGTTTTGCTACGATCGCAATATTTACAAAAAAGCCCATTAATTTCCATTAGAGCCATGGCAAATCTCAAATTCTGTTTATCCTTATTTAGATAATTACAAATATTATTTAAATATTTATAAGCGCCCTTATAATAAGTACCGTTATCAGAACGGATCAAAGATGGTAGTCCTCGGCGGGAAACAAATTTACCTAGCGCTGCAACAAACGCATATGTGCTGAGGGCAGTTCCAAGTTCGGAGTGAACCGCCTTGGAGGCCAGACAAACGAACACACACAAGTAGGCCTTCACAGCCTTGGCATTCCGAAGTTGAGAAGTCTTCACCAAGAAGGGACCAGCGAAATCGGTTCCGACCGAAGCAAATGGTCTGCTCTCCGTCACTCGGTCGGATGGCAAATCACCCATTATGGGTTGAGTGGGAGCAGCCTTCAACTTATAACACTGCATATATTTAAAGATGATGCCACGAATAGTGCGTCTGGCCGACAAAATCCAAAATTCATGCTGCAAATGGCTACGAGAGCGTTGCAACCGGCGTGTGCGTTATTAATGTGTCGATCGGATACCAACAATTTCACCAACGCTCCTCCTTTAGGGAGCAACAAAGGATGGCGAGCACCATAAGGCAAGTTCGAATTCCGCAGTCGTCCTCCGACTCGGAGCAAACCAGATTGGTCTAGGAATGGATTAAGACGAGCGATTGAGCCTTTCAAAGCTGAGCATCTCTTCAGGTCTTCAATAGTCTGGTCAAAGTGCTCGGCTTGTACAGCACGAACCAAAAACATCAGGGCCTCTTGGCGTTCATGAGGCGACAAAACTGAGGATAATAATTTATTATTAGGGTTCCGTCCATTACGTATGAAACGCCGGACCCAAGCGGTAACTCCTAACAATTTCGACAAAGAACTGTATCTGTCCAAAAGATAATCCTAATTATATGCAGGTTGCGTTTTACCAATTCCAATACGCAAAACCTCTGGAGATGAGAACCTATTCTGGGGCCAGGACGACTTGCAATGCTTCAACCAGTCTGGTCCCCACCAAAGAGAACGGTCAACAAGGGCAGGAGCCTCGCAACCACGGGACGCGCAGTCTGCGGGGATCAATTCTCCTGGGACATGTCTCCAGATCAGTTTAGTCTCAGAGTTCTGAATCTGTGAGACTCTATTCTCTACAAAAACCTCGAAAGCATGAGCTGAGGTGCGACGCCAACAAAGGACTATCTCACTATCAGTCCTTGGTCCTCAATCCGCGGTGCGGAGCCCTTCATCACGGGACCCGTAAGTCCAAAATCAAAAACCGTCGGTACAACTACTAACCCATTCGTCTGCAGAACCCACTTGGTCCCGGACAAAATCAAAACCAAAACATCCGCACCCATATACGGGTCCGGGTACCAACCACTTCGGGTCGGCAGGAGTTAGGTCCGACGTCAATTTCACCACTGCAGGGCCAATGGTTACCTGCGGGTGTCTGCCCAAAATATTCAAAAGCAACGGCCTTGGCCAAAAGATTCTTGGCCCACAATGAACAGGCGAAACACAAATTTCAATTTATCCCCGTTGACCAACCGCTTCAATACCACCCATATGGTAGAAGGGTGGAATCACGTGGGAGACTCAATCTCTCCACTAAACAAAAGGATACAAGACAGCCTTGACAAACCGAATCCAAAAGAGCACGAACTAACAAAGATTTACTCTTCGGGCCACAGATCATTACAGGGACAGCTGGCAGAAGGACTGCCTCTGGCTGGGCGGCTGTAGTGGAGGAGAGGGAGGCGACTACCTAATGTTGATAACCCCTCTGGGGTTGGTAGTCGTCCTGAAAAGCGGACGCTTCCTCCAATTGAGGACGGGGTGGAGGGGTGCCCTCGCCTTTGCGAGGTATACCCCGTCGAGGATCCACCTGGGGTTGGTGGGGATGCGCTCCCCCGCCTATGGGGGAGCGTCCGGCATCATCAGGCCCACCAACACCATTTTGGTCCGGACACAACACGCGGTGGTGTCTACCTTGACAGTGCGGGCAAGGATCCGACCTCTGGCAATCCCGCTTCAAATGCTGTCCCAGACAAATGTAGCACCACTTGCGGTTGTTGGCGATTCCACGTCGGTTCCTTGTGTTCCGTTCTAGGAACTTCGGACAGGACGTGACCACATGGCCATCCGTGCTGCAATATGAGCAGCGCATACTGCGAACCTTAGTCGCTACGTATTGATGAGACTGGCGTCGTGGCTCACCCAATCCATAAGTGGAGGGGCGCGCACCAACACGACGCTGGTCCGGAGAGGGCCGCTCTGGGGCCCGCAAGGGACCTTCAACACCAGAATTGTCCAAAAGGCGACATTGCTCATCCAAAGACTTCAACAAATTATCAAAAGGTGTTTGGCATCATCCCCACCATATTTCCCATGTGCAAAACCCCTCAACTTAGCGGTTGCCTCAACAATGTCATCCGAGAAACCGTAAAACTGCGCGAAGTCTGCCTCAACCGCAGCGGTCAACTCAGTGTTCTCGGTGGACAATAGCGCCAAACACTCCGCAAAGCATTCATCGACCCTGGCTTGACGGGCTGGGAGTTCACTAAAACGGGCCAACAAAGCCTCTGATCTATCAGATCTACTTATTAAAGAGGCCACCAAGGTCACCCATCTCAATTCTGCTCTAATCTTACAAGCAAATGTATAGGCAGTCATACTGTCAAAATGTAAGCAACGGTGATTAAATATTATTAATACACAAAATGTTCAACAACTTAAATTAATAATATATGTGTGTAACCAAAACAACAGTTTGACAGTAATTCTCTTACCAAATTAAATATCAAATCATAAAGTCTGTAAGAGAAACATCAAGTTAATTCAACAAATAGTACTGAACCCTGTAACATTTACTTAATTATTTTCCAGTACAAATTTATTATGGAACCCCAAATATCAATTTATAAATTATCAAAAACAAAGCGGGTATGGAACACCAAATATCAATTTATAAATTATCAAAAGCAAAGTGGGTACCTCAAGAAAATAAATTATCAACACACAAGAGGGTATTCTAAAAAAATGAAAATTATCAACACAAAGTGGGTAGGTTGATTTTACAATAGAATTCAATATTCAATTTACTTTAAAAGTTAAAAACAATGACTTTAACTTGAATCAATTAGAATATTACTGTCAATATCAAACAAACTAACCAATTTTCTTATATAATTGGTAACAATATACTTTACAACAATAACTTCTGTAGCGGCACTGAGTACGTTTATAATGTCAACAAACTTCCAAACCCAAGATAGAAGGTTCAAAGTCCAACAATAACTATGATTCAATTAAATACAATTAGGGAAGACTATTTAGTCTGCATCAAACCTATATTGAATACAACAAATAAACAAATTTCAATACAAAACTGTAACCTTCTATCCCGGAGTAACAATATTAAGTTGTGAGTTGTACACTTTATTTTATTAAATTGGAATGTAACTGAGGGGGTATTTTGCCCCTAACAAGACACAGCTAACTCTGAATGACTCAAAATGTACCACTTTCCAACCCAGTATTCTCAACAATAAAAAGCAAACCGACAAACAATACAGCGTTCACTGTGAACGAGTGTCCTAGCGTTTACTATGATCGTGGAATGAACCCACGCTCTTGCTACCAAATGTTAAATACAGGTCTGCGGATCCCAAGCCAGGAGCTCATCACTGGGGCCCATTAGCAGCGTGCCACTCCTGGATCCAATCAGAACCGTATCCCACGACACCAAGGTTCGCGGCAGTGGAAAGCTAGGGATTTGCTCCTTGTTGGGAGATATACTGGTTCCCACCACGGTTATAAGGGTTGGCCGGTGATATTATTCGTACTTAACTTAGATTCCTCCGGTAGACTCCTGGGCGTCGATCAATCTCGTGCCGTGAGGTTAGGGATAGGAGAGTATATATAATAAAGGACAATAAGGGATAGACTGACGGCTGTCTGGACCGAAGAATCCGGCCGGCGTCCACCAGGCAGCACGTTTCCCGCAAAAGCACTTCGAAATACAATGGGTGAAACACATCTCGATTCGATATGTTTCGACAAAAACCCCGACTTCCGCTTGTTCACGTTTTAAACTTTCTCTTTCGACTGTGCAGTGTCAGCTGTCAAAATCATTGACAACCCGCCGGTGTTGCAAGTAAAGTCGGGACGAAACATTAATTCATATACGGTTCATTTTTTTTCCATAAAATCCTGAAATTTTAATCGAAGTACCTTAACCATTATTAAAAAATGGTAGAATATTAAATAACGTATCTTTTAAATATATACATGTCCTATAAATAATTAACACATTGATAGTAATTCGCTTTTTAAAAGATATCCCTAGACCGTGTTGATGTGTTTATATAAATATTTCTAGACTAGCTTCCTATTATATTATCGCACTGAACTGCACGATAGCGCTGAGAATTTACGGAGCTTCCATGTGCTACTATCTGGCGATGGCTCATCACTATTTATTTCGGTTGATGGAACTGTTATATCTCTCGGATGCGATAAGAGAGGCGGTCAATTCGTTAGTGTTTCAAACCTAAATCCAAGCAAAATAGCGAAGTAGGCGAAATTCCCGGCGGTTTTATTTGCAGCGTAGCACCGACGCTCGATATTTATTATTCATTTATAAGGAACACTGCGATATTTACTCTCCCATTACTGTGGCCTCGGAGTCGCGTTTCTTTCATTAAAAATTTAACACGCGTCCGTCTAGAAGGAGCACATGAATAAAATGTGCGGTAAATAATTTTAAATAACGGTAAAGTCACAGAGGCAATTGCTCTTAATTGATTGATATAGTCGGTCGTATTAAATGGCTTCCGATGGTTTTAGAAATTGATAAAACTTTTTCACAAAACGAACAAAATATCTCTACCGAAAAAAGCCTAATCCAAAATCGAATTCCGCGAGGCTCGGACCGCCGGACACCGAATAAATAACCACACAATGATAAAAACGGGACAAATGTCTCTCCACAAAGCTCAGTGCGCACTCCGCTCAAAAAATGAAAACAATTAGCAGTACAGCGCAGCCTGTGCCGCCCGCCAGCAAAAAACTAGCAACCATAGATAATTTACTTTCAATCGCTGCAAGAGCTCGGGAATGCGGCAGATATTACACGTAGCTTACCCGGCAAAATATCGGCGAAAAGTCTCCATTTTTGTTGGCGCACCAAATTCGTGCAGTTGCTAGCAAAAATTTTGTGACGTCCTTTTTTTTTGCTATCAGTTTGGGGATTTCATCCTATTGCCAAATAGTGCTCTTACACCATGTTTCAGCTTTACTGTGGCCGTCCGGTTTGTAAAAACATCGACGATTCGAAAATCTGAAATTCGATAAACTTTCTCATACCCTTTTAAAAACTCAATTAAATAATAAAACAATTAAATTGCATTGTCATTGCAATTACTTTCGTGTAGGAAAGTAGGTCATTATGAAGGCGGATTTCAATTCTTTGCAATGTACTGGTCCCAGCTTTGCTACATAAAAGTTGACCCATGAAGCACTAATAATAACGGGCGGACAATAGGCGTAGCAAGCAAAACCGGGTGATTTCGTTAAATCAGTGTGAAAGGAATCCTTGAGTTGGATAGGCGCCCGGCGTAGCGGCGTCGCCAGTGAGATTACAGCAATTTATCCGGACTTGCGACATCTGGAATAGGACTTGGTGTTAACTCACAGCTTTCACGGTAATTCCCGGTATTGGAGAAAGATAAACAGGTCACAACTACATTTTTGGTTTAATCTAATAGAGTTGAAATAGAACATTATTCTCTGGCTCTTAAAATAAGTAACTCGCTCTGAAAACTATATAACTGGAAAATTTACTGCAACGTCCTCTCATCTGCAACGAATCTTGATATAATATATTTCTTTATTTTACTGCTATTGCTTTCATCATCAAATTTGATAAGTCTAATACTGTAGCTATTTATGAAGTTGACGATGAAATTATCTATGTTTACATTTTTATCCAATATGGCGGCCTCTCTGATTGTAAGCGGTCAACGGCACCATCGCTAGATATCTGTGTACCAGTAGTATGCCTGAGCTAAATAAGAGCAACAACAACCCTAAAAAAAAGCCCACTTACATCTCTGCAACGCGTTAATCATCAAACTAATCGCCTAAATCACAAACGATAGCCACAATCCCACCTATAAACGAGGCAAATAGATCAAACACTAACAAACTTAGCTAGCGGGATATAAAACCAGTATTATAGGGATTTATACGCGGCTAACTAGCACACACTCGTGTAAGGCTGCGTTTATATACGTAGCTAAGCGGTGCTTGGGAAAAATATTTACTTGTATTTACACCAAAGCAGAGCGGCAGAGCTCTTGCTGAAGAGACCTTTCTTTGCAATACAAACAAAACAAGAAAGAGTATATTGTATGTTATGAATATTGTCGTACTTTTGCGAAACGACTACCGGTTAATGGATATCTAGAAAGATTTGAGTATTATTTACAAACGTGGCTCGTGTGCGAGAAATGTGTATGTACGATACGGGGGCCTGGCCGTTTTCTCGAACAGCATTAAGGAAAAGAAGTCCTCATCATTCCTCTCACACGTTCTCCGTCAAATTTTAGTGGAAAGGGCCATACTGTTTCACAGCTCCGCTACGTTTCCTCATATCACCATGCTTTCTCGTATCGCTCAGCTTCCTCGCATTGCTCAACTGCTCCGTACATCTCCATTGGAAACGTAGCCTTTAATGCGGCTCTGAGCGGCCGGCAACTCTAATGGCCTTCCATTACGATGCTTGCCACCTGTGCTAATGGGTCAGAAATATTTAATTGATGAGAGCGGTGCAGATTTCCCGATTCACATTTTTCATCCATTTCGTAGTGTTTCGTGTTCGCTTTGTGGGTAGCCTCATTACTGCGGCATATATTTTGGTCTTCTGAGAGGATGTTTAAAGCGAATTGCTTTCATTATTTATGTGCCTTGTTATGTGCCAGCTAATCAGATAGCGTTGCTATAATGTTTAAGACGGGTCGACTCACTACTTGTGAGTAGTTGGTGTTATTTTTATGAGATGTTATAGCAATATGAGTTGTTTGTTATTGTGTTATGTTTAGGCTTGCTGAAGCTACAAAGACACGGATACATTTTTCAATATAGTAGGCTTTTTATGCAGCACATAGTTAATTATGAAGATTTCTCCATCAAAGTTAAAAGTATTTTCAACTAGATAAATGCGAAACACAATACTGTCTAACCCATCAAAAATGCCACAAAGTTCGCCCAACAATAACCGACATCAAAATTATAAACAAAATTTTGTTTAATTAAATTCATAATTCTGAAATTGTTCGAACAAACGATAAAACCAATGTTAACCAAATGCGGTTTGAAATCAAATCCTGTATTTACGTGAACAATGAGCTAAAACAAATTCGCATTGGCAATGTGTTTGTATGAGCTGCATCTGAAAGCAGAATCTATAGATACAGCCAAACGTATTCATTTGCTCGACAGACAATACCGGATCCGACCTATTTAAGCAGAATTTCGCGAATAATAGCTATATTGATGATACATTTTACGATTTGGGGATTTGGCCGTTGTAGACTGTAGTTATAAGGTTAGGTTAATACCACCACATTTTCTATGGGATATTTAAGCAATAGGAACCTGTACTGTAGTAAAAACTCTACATAATAGTGCATTTCTAAATCGATGAGTCAAGATAGATCATTTACTAAATACCTACCATATTTTGTAATTCTTAAATTAAGGCTCTTAAAGCAGACGGCAACCTGCCCTTCTGTTCCTATATTAATTTTATCAACTGCCTTAATGTTGGCGCTCGCTTCGCTTGTAATTGCATTCTAGTTGAGGTCCTTTATTAGTACGGTGATGGCCCTCCTAAGTTCACTAATCATACGATGTGGAGCTAATGAATTGAAGATCACCATACGTTTTTACGACACTAAAACCACCCCGGTGATTACCATCAGCACAGAGAGAAAGAGTGTCGGGTGGTCTTTTAAGAGGTCAAGGGGTCCCTTGACCTCTTAAAAGACCACCGCGGATTTCCATCTGTCCAACGCCTGTTAACCACATACCCGAGGAGTGCCTGTGAGCCTAGGTACATACTCGAAACCGTGAGTTGTAACCGTGAGGTTCCGTATGGTGCCGGACGTAAAGAATTTCACCAACCCATGTCTTCCCGTGGGTGTCGTAAGAGGCGACTAAGGGACAAACCAGAGAATGGGCAGCAGCGTTCTCTGTGCTTCTATAACAACCATACTGCGATCGCCAACCCGCTTGCCAAGCGTGGCGATTATGGCAAAACCCCCCCAATGAATAGCACAAATAAAAAATGGCCCCTTGTACCCGGCAGCTTGCCTACCCTCGACTACGGTAGCGGTCGAGGCTACGGCATGGCAAGGGGTGCTAAGAATCTCCGGACGAGATCCGGCTACCCAAAAATCACCGACGACTGGACCTGGCAACGTACAACACGCGCACACTTCGGACCGACGAGAAGGTCACCGAACTTGAGGAGGAATTGAGCAGGTTGCGATGGAGTATTATAGGGTTAGCTGGTCCGAAGAGAGGGGGAGGACTCGATAATCCCCAAATCCGGTAACCTGCTCTATTTCCGAGAGGGTGACCGGCAGTCCCAGGGTGGTGTCAGGTTTATCGTCCACAAGTCCCTTGTGAACAACGTGGTGAAGATCGAGAGTGTGTCGACCAGGGTGGCGTACCTTATACTCAGAATATCCTCAAGATATTCGCTGAAGGTCATACAGGTCTACGCCCCAACCTCGGCACACCCCGACGATGGGGTAGAGACCATGTATGAGGATATCTCCAGAGCCATGCATGGTTTCAAAACTCACTTCACCGTTGTCATGGGGGACTTCAACGCGAAACTGGGCAAACGAGACGAGGATGAGCTGCAAGTGGGGCAATTTGGAGTTGAACAACGGAACCACCGGGGTCACCTACTGGCCAGTTTTATGGAGAAGGAGGGCCTCTATATGATGAACTCCTTCTTCAAAAAGCGTAAACACAGGAAGTGGACCTGGCAGAGCCCCGATGGTGCAACAAAAAATGAGATCGACTTCATCATGTCAACCAAGAAGCAAATGTTCAATGATGTCTCTGTGATCAATTCGGTAAAAACCGGGAGCGATCACCGCATGGTAAGAGGCACATTGAACATTAATATTAAGCTTGAAAGGTCTCGACTGATGAAGTCCACGCTCCGGCCAGCACAGATCCAGGTCCAAAACCCCGAGAGCTTTCAGCTCGAACTCCAGAATCGTTTCGAGTGCCTAGGGAGCTCCGTGGATGAATATAGCAACGGGTTCGTGGAAGCTGTCCATACGGTCGGGTCTAAGTTTTTCAAGACCCGTCGTACAGATAGAAACAAAAAGCTCTCTGATCCCTCAAGCTTATGAAGGAGAGGCGTGAGATGATCCTGCAGTCTTCAGATGAGGCGTGCAAATACCGGCAGCTCAATAGACAGATCTCTAAATCCTTGAAAAGAGACCTCCGCCGCTTCAATACCGAGCGTATTAAAGACGCGATCGAGCGAAATAAAGGCTCCAAGGTATTTTCAAGGGATCTGGCTATTGGGCAGAGCCAACTCACGAAACTGAAGACCGACGATGGCAGGATCGTATCCGCCAAACCGGAGCTTCTCAGGGAGATCGAGACATTCTATGGGCAGTTGTACACATCGATCAGCAAGCCCGTTGCGAGTCTAGCAAACGACCCAAGAGCTAGATTGACCCGACACTATAGGTACCGAAGATTTCCCGGACGTCAGCCTGTACGAGATTAGGATGGCTCTGAAACAGCTCAAAAACAACAAGGCGCCGGGTGATGACGGAATTACGACCGAACTCCTGAAGGCGGGTGGAAAACCGATCCTTAAGGCCCTTCAGAAGCTGTTTGATTCCGTCATACTCGAGGGCAAAACGCCACAGGCATGGTGCAGGGGTGTGGTGGTACTCTTCTTCAAGAAGGGCGACAATGCCCGGTTGAAGAACTATAGGCCCATCTCACTTCTTAGCCATGTCTACAAGTTGTTTTCAAGAGTCATCACGAATCGTCTCGCGCGCAGGTTAGACGATTTCCAGCCCCCCGAACAAGCCGGATTCCGAAAAGGCTTTAGCACCGTAGACCACATGCATACGCTGCGGCAGGTTATACAGAAGACCGAAGAGTATAACCTGCCTCTCTGTTTAGCGTTTGTGGACTACGAGAAAGCCTTCGATTCGATAGAGACTTGGGCTGTACTGCAGTCTCTCCAACAGTGCCAGATCGACTACCGGTAGATTGAGGTGTTGAAGTGTTTGTACAAAAACGCCACCATGTCAGTCCGTCTTCAGGATCAGACTTTGAAACCAATCCTTCTCCAGCGCGGCGTGAGACAGGGAGACGTCATTTCTCCGAAACTGTTCACTGCTGCGCTGGAGGATGTCTTCAAGGTTCTGGACTGGAGGGGGCTGGGCATCAACGTTAATGGCGAGTACATTACTCACCTTCGGTTTGCCGACGACATAGTGGTCATGGCTGAGACCATGGAGAGCCTCAGTAAAATGCTCGATGACCTCAGTAGAGCTTCCGAAAGAGTGGGTCTTAAAATGAACATGGACAAAACCAAGATCATGGTGAATGCCCATGTAACACCCACTCCTATCAAGGTCGGAGACTCTACTCTCGAAGTTGTAGACGATTATGTCTACCTGGGACAAACGGTCCAGTTGGGTAGGTCCAATTTCGAGAAAGAGGTCAACCGTCGATTCCGACTCGGCTGGGCGGCGTTCGGGAAGTTGCGTGGTATCTTCTCGTCCAATTTACCGCAGTGTCTCAAGACAAAAGTCTATGACCAGTGTGTGTTGCCAGTGATCACCTATGGGACCGAGACGTGGTCGCTCACAATGGGCCTTATCAGAAAGCTCAAAGTCACCCAAACGGCAATGGAGAGGGCTATGCTCGGAATTTCCTTGCGTGATCACGTCAGAAATGATGATATCCGCAGGAGAACCAAAGTTACCGACATAGCCCGAAGAATTGCCAAACTTAAGTGGCAGTGGGCAGGGCACATTGCTCGCAGAACGGATGGCCGATGGGGCCGAAAAGTTCTGGAATGGCGACCGCGAACCGGAAGACGATACGTTGGAAGGCCTCCCACTAGGTGGACTGATGACCTGGTTAAGGTTGCGGGAAGGCGCTGGATGCGAGACGCACGGGATCGGTCAATGTGGCGACGCCTGGGGGAGGCCTATGTCCAGCAGTGGACGTCTTTCGGCTGAAATGATGATGATGATGATGATACAAAATAATAGAGCGAAATAACATGCCATGGTATTAATAAGACAACTTCCAATCTTCAGGCGAACTACAAAGTAATTTTCTCTACAGGTCGCAGCATTAACTCATGGGCAATTGGGAGGTCACCTGACTAGATATGAAGACTGCCGAAGGAATTTGCTGTTGACCGAATGGTGGCTAATGGTGGAGCACAGGAACCAATGGAGTTCCAAACCGCGTTCTATTTAACTAACGAACTCGATATAGCGACAAACACCAGGAAGTACCTGGGCAGTATTGACAGGAGCAACAGCAGCAGTGGGTAATTACAGGTTTAGGATCTTTATGATTATGACTAGCTGACCCCCGCGGCTTCACTCCCGTCCATTGGCTACCTACCTACCTACCTACCTACCCACCTACACTACCTATCTACCTACCAATTTGTTAAACTGTTTATTTGAATAAGAATTTTAATACTACAATACGAATGTAACCAACTTTTGTTTCTACCGGCGCCGGCGCGGCGATCTTATAAAAAATTCAAACATAAAAGCTGCTATTGTGACTTTACTATTATAGTTAGATTTATTCTATCACAGACTTTTTTGTAGGTAATAATGAGTTCTTTAATCGTGTAGTACATCATTTTTATATATCATAAATACGAGTAGTTTTCTCAGCACACGCCAAATAATGAATTTTATAGGCAAAATTTTGCTACTTTCGGTTACACTATTGCAATTTTCATATGGATCTTAATTTTTTTGTAAATAAATTATAGCCCGTGTCACTCAAGCATAATGTTGCTTTCTACTGGTGAAAGAATTTTCAAAATCGGTTCAGTGGATCCAGAGATTACCCCCTAAAACTCACAAACTTTACCTCCTTTATAATATTAGTATAGATAGTACAGATTCGATTATATATATAGAATATATAGTTTAGTTAAGTATTTATAGATGATGAGGGTGTTAACGTATCCTCGACAGCATTTACCTATCACCTCTACTGCTGCTCACTACACCCCTGCCTCTTGAACCTTACTTTAAAAAGAAAACTCTTTTTGCAACAAACCCAGGGTAAAGCTAGTATCATAAATGCAAAGTGCATTTGATAGATACGAGTACCTAGGTAACTAGTCGTTAAATAGAAACTGGAATTTGCATGAGTTAATTCCACTGCTCCGCTCAACGAAGTATGCCTCAATGCTCCCTAAAGCTTCATTTTGTACAGTGTATTCTGGTAAACATTCGAAATAATTTAAGAGATGTTAAGTAAAGAGGATTATTTCTTTACTTTCATTATGCGAACAGCTAAGGGGTGGAATTCCCTGCCAGAGTCTGTGTTTCCCGATAGCTACAACCTCGGGGTTTTTAAGTCAAGAGTGAATTGGTTTCTTCTAGGCAGGCAAGCGTGTTTCACCGTCGACCACATCATCGCTTACGATCAGATGGCTCGCTCTTGAACAGAATGGTCAAGCGCGATCCTATCAATATTATAAAAAATAAAAAAAATATCATACTGTCTAGAAACAGAATTATTTTTGTATGTTATTTGCCTAGCTACTGGTAAAACACTTTTAAATACAGCATTTGGTCACTGGTTTGCCGGCATGGGATGCAGTACCTATCTATGTTTAGAGACAAAATGATAGACCGACTATAACAATAACTGTTAATATGAGAGTAAAGGCTGCTAACTCACTAGCATACTATCCTTTGGAGTGAACATGAAGGTACCTATCTACTAAATTGCCAATACCAGTGACCAGTGACGCTGCGTGTGGGCGTCTGAAAACTATGAATTTGTCACTTAAGTATATTTTGGCGCGAGCATAATGAACAATTGCATTAATGCTCGCCGACCGCACTGGGCGCCATCATCAGGGGGCGCCGAAATCTAGCAATTAAAAATAAATACAAGCGTAAAAGCTAGAATGGTGGACTACCAGACCAGATCAGTAGCGGCGTTAGGAAGGGCGAGGAGGGATGACTGCCCGGGGTGCCAGATATGAATCGCATTGAACTATGCCCCATGAAACACGATTTCCTTTAATTTTTGACCACAGTGCACCTTCTTCGGTCTCTTGTGTGCCGCCGCCGATTGATTGATGCAAGATCGATCAATACAATTTGACAGAGGCTGGAATGAATTATCCACCTACTTGCCTTTCAACTCTGTATATGCCTAATGCGTAATTGTGGGTACCTTTTTTTTGTTTACGGGGGGAAACCTTCAAAATGCGCCTGGAATTTTGGGGCAAAGACCTGGAAGTGTGGGATTTTTACCTCACTAAAACCCCTGGTGATCACCATCAGCACGTAGAAGAGACCCCGTGACCTCTCTAAAGACCACCCCGGAACCCCCTCTGTGCAACGCCTGTTAGGGCTCTGTGCGCGGTAGCACGTGATCAATGTGCCACCGTCTTTCCTGGAGTCACTTGGTGGGCGAACAGAGTCACCAATCTGACCGCCCATGACCCCGGCGGAGTCCCGCCTGCCTATGATACAGGCAGGGTTTCGGCGTTTTAGGCATCGAAGCGGTTGCCTCAACGACGCCTTCTTGTCCTAGTGGGATCGGCCCTCTCACGATCCCGCTCGGCAGCCTCCTTCTGTACCATCACGGTCTCACAGAAGCAGGCCATTTCCCTCCAGTTTTCTGTCTCTGCCAGCATGGCCCTCACAACTGCTGGCAGAGACAGGTCTCTTCCGATACTAGCGACCAAGACCTGCCGCTCAGAGGCCCACGCATGGCACTCCTGGAACGTGTGCTGTGCAGAATCAAGGCTGCCTCCGCATTGGTGGCAATTTGCCGTGGTCTCTCACCCAATCCTATTCAGGTACTCACCGAAGCGAAAAATACAAACGTTGGGAGCCAACATTTTCGAGCTCGCTTCGCTCGCTGTTGCCTCCTAGTGTAGCTAAATATTCACCAAAAAATCTATAAAAGACGGTGTGAACAAGGGTGGACTTTTTCACTTTTTGCTCTATAAGATATAAACTATGCGTTTATCGGTAAACAAAGTTACAAGCAATAATGTGAGCCTAGCTTCAGCTCAATGAACCCTATAGAGACCAAGCTATGGTCCTTCAAAGATTTACATGCGTTCCGCACCTACCAACAAGTGCAAAAGTACCTTGAGTTAGAGAATGACCCCAATGACCCACTCATTGGGGTCCTTCTCTAACTCCATGTACTTTTGAGAAATGAGCTCCTGCGGTCTCACCCCACTAGCAACTAACAACGAGTCAGCCCCATAACAACTTCTCAAAATCGTAGCCTGCAAATGTAAGAAGGGATGCCGGGAGGCGTGTACTTACTTCAGAGCTTGCCTTTGCCTTATAGTGTTGCGGTTGGGCTTTGTTGGTCGACAAAAACGCATAGATTTAGTTTTAAAAAACAAAATTTTGCATGGTGCGCATTAAGCACACGTTTTTCGAAGTTGCTAATTTGGATTTGGGATTAACACTACCCTAACTGGCCTATACAATATACTACAGTATACTAAAATCCAGAAATACATAAGCGATTTTAGCCTTTTTTAGTGTATATTTCTACTGGGCTAATAAGTACATAATTATCGATTTCACTGACCAAAATTATTACAAAATAAAAAACCGGTCAAGTGCGTGTCGGCCCACGCGCAGTAATAGGGTTCCGAAGTTGCGTAATAATGCAGACTAAGATGAGGGTTTTTTGTTCTTATATGAACATTAAAACGGCTCACAACGTCTAAAAACGAAACCGGGCCACATAGGACGATGGTAACTGAAGAAGGAGTTATAAAATCCAACTTCACAAGTGAAGTTAGAAAAAATATTATCTATTTGAGTAGCACCGCATGTAGAGGCCCGAAGGATTAAACTTAAAATCTTCGGGTCCAATGTCAAATCCGTGCTGCTCTACGGGTGCGAAACGTGGAAAGTCACAAAGGACATCTCACGCCAAATACAAGTCTTCGTTAACCGCTGTCTCCGTCGCATTCTCGGAATTTACTGGCCCGAGACCATCTCCAACGTAGAGCTGTTGGAGAAATGCCACGAGAGCCCGATCGACCGCCAGATCAACCGTCGCAAGTGGAGATGGATTGGCCACACGTTTTGAAGGGGTCCCGATCACATACCCAAGCAAGCTTTGGACTGGAATCCCCAAGGGAAAAGAAAGCGTGGCCGTCCCCGTCAAACCTGGCGTCGCACCGTGTTGGCAGAAGCGACGAGCATCGGAATGATATGGGGCGAAGTGAGGCGTGAAGCTCAAGATCGATCGCGATGGAGGACATCTGTGGACGCCCTCTGCCCCATCTAGGGGTTATAGGACAATAAGTCAAAAGTAAGTCAAGCGTGTAGAGGCAAGCGTTTGTAATAAAGATTTATAACCAGCGTCACTTAATCATTTGAATACTGCAGTATTGCCGTTACGGAGATAGTCTTCGTTAAAATCTACAAATATTTACAAACCGAAAACAAATATTTAGTATGAGTATTTTCAAACAACCTACTCAACTGTACTGTTTGGTGTTCGGGAGACCAAATGAAAGAAGTGTCTTACTCGAAGTACCAACGTTTAATGCCTCAACTTACATGCTAAGTACAATTATATAGGGAGGATATGTTACACACACTACACCTCCCCCGTTAATTTTAGAAAAAAAATAAAAAATTTTTTTTTTTTTTTTTTTCTTATATTATAAGTTTAGTGCTACTTGTTTATTATTAAATTTATGTCTAAAATTCTATGTGCTATTTAATACGTCCTTAATTGGCTTTACATAGCCATTGCTATAGTGCTCCTTAAATTTAATCAACTTACAGCTATTACAAACTTATATTGATTTATGGTATAATTTTGTACGGTTTTTGTGTATAATGTCCTCTTTACCTTTTATTTTGTAAAACTTTATAAGGACCTGAATACACTGGTTTTGTTAATTTATTACCCGTCTCGTTCTTTACTAATATTAAATCATCTTTCTTATAAGTTACTGGATTTACATATTGATCAAAGTTGCATTTTCTAAGTTCTTTACTCGTAATTAAATTTTGTCTTGCATCATATTGTGTTTTTTGCAAACGGTATTTTAGTTCTAATGGATAACTGTCTGTATTATATAATGGTTCTACTGTAGTTGTATTTAAATTACTTGGCAAATTACATTTTTTCCCAAATACAAGTTCAAATGGGCTATACTTTGTTTCACTATGTACTGTAGTGTTGTATGAAAAACACCAATACTGTAACCAATTACTCCAAAACCTAGAATTGTTATCAGTTTGAATTCTTAGAAATGAGTTTAGTGATTTATGAGTGTTTTCTATGGATCCTAATGATTCATGGTGATATGCTGTTGACGAAATATGCTTTATTTCTAACAACTTACATACTTCGGTCATTGTACTCGATATAAACTCTGTTCCTCTATCACTTCCTATTTCGCGTGGGATCCCGTACCTAAGAATACAATTTTCTACAAATGCTCTAGCTACACTACTACTATCTTTTGTTTCTAAAGGGTAGGCCTCCACATATTTACTTAGTTCGCACTGTATTGTTAATATATATGAATAATTATGATAATCTTTTTCTAAGGGTCCTACAATATCTAAATATACCTTATCAAAAGCTCCTTGTGCCGTGGATGTGATCTCCATGGGCTGTTTAGTTGGTAAAGAGTGCTTTTGCTTTTGACAGCTATCACATCTCTTCACGAACTTCTTAACGTCCTCACAAATATTCGGCCAAAAGTAGTACCGCTTAATATTATTTAGCATGCGCCTAACGCCTGCATGTCCACTCGTTGGTAGTAAATGAAAATCATTTAATATGACTCTTCTATCATCGACATTGTCTACTCTTGTTAATCCTTTAATAACACAAAGTCGTGGTCCGGACCACTTTGAATTATTTTTTATTTCATTGGTTAACCATTCAAGTAATAAAATATTCTTTTTATTTTTCATTATATATAATTCTTGAATATTCATTTTATTACAAAAGGATTCTATTCCTCTCACGAACGCGGCTCGCGCAGAACAAGATCGAGTATCGATTTCTGTGTAAATTATGTACCTTGATGGTAAATACGAGAACGTGTTATATTGTTCACGGATCTCTTCGCAATTCTTATCATGTGTAGTTCCGTATCTCAGTTCGACTCCTGTATTCGGTTTTTTAAGCATTTCTACGACATTTGGGTGATCAGCCTGGCAATCGTAAGAATTGTTAACAACCGAATCTGGATTTCTTAGCACATCATCTTGCGTTCTCTTCATTCTCCTAGTCATAACATTAATTAATTGTCTATCCATCTGTTTTAATTCATCCGATGTCAATACTATGCGAGATAATGCGTCTGCAGCCACATTATTCGCCCCTTTTACATACTCAATCTTAAAGTCATATTTCTCTAAATTTTGCCTAAACTTTATCAACCGAGTACTTGGACTCTTGATAGTAAATAAATATACTAGTGGTCTGTGATCAGTTTTAATAGTAAATGTTTTTCCAAATATATAAGGCCGAAAATAACGCACTGACCACACTATTGCTAACAACTCTTTTTCTATCGTTGGATAATTTACTTCCGATTTATTCAATGTGCGACTTGCATACGCTATTGGTAAATCATTTTTATTACATAAGATAGAACCAATTGCAACACCTGATGCGTCCGTATGTAAAATAAATTCATTGTCTTGTGTAAAATCGGGATATTGCAATATTGGTGGTGACATGAGAGATTGTTTTAGGTATTTAAATGTGTTCTCACATTCCTCTGTCCATTTGAATTGAACGCCTTTTCGACACATTTTATTTAGTGGGATAGTGATATGGGCAAAATTAGGAATAAATTTCCGATAATAATTGGTAAACGCCACAAATCGTTTTATCTCATCACTATTACATGGCCTAGGATAATTTTGAATGGCCTTGGTTTTTTCCGGGTCTGGGCTAACTCCATTGGCCGAGACCACATGTCCTAAGTACAATAATTCCTTTTTCATAAAATTACACTTATGAGGGTTAACTTTGAGGTTGACTTTACGCAATCTTTCGAAAATATCTACTAAATTCTTATTATGTTGATTCATATTACGGCCAAAGCAAATAAGATCGTCTAAATATATAAGACACTTATCATAGTTTAATCCCGACATAGCTACTGTCATAGCACGGCTAAACGCACTGGGGCTAATTTTTAAACCCATTGGCAATCTTTTTAATTGATATTGTTTATTTGTGGTGAATGCTGTATATTTTCTACTTTCCGGACAAAGTTCTAGTTGATAATATGATTGGGTTAAATCCAGATGACTGAAATAGACAGAACCTGACAGGGAATCTAATGTCATTTATATTCGGCAATGGAAATTTGTCGTCCTTCACTATTTCATTCAACTTTCGGTAGTCTATCACAACGCGCCATTTTTTCTCTCCCGAATTATCATTCTTTTTTGGTACCATAAGTATTGGGCTAGACCATTCACTCTGACATTCTTCTATGATCTCTTCTTCCAACATTTTACCAATTTGTCTTTCCATTTCTGGTTGAAGTGATTTAGGCATCCTATACGGTTTAGTATAAACTGGTACTGCATTGTCTTTTAAATGTATAGTTTGTTGATAAACATTAGTTACCCCTAACTTATCTTCATCCATATAAAAAACATCCGTATACTTCGCACATATATTCTCAATAGTTTTTCTCTCTTCCGTGTTTAAATGATCTAAACGTAATAGTCCTAATAACTTTTTTACTCTTTCTGCGTTAACTGGATTTGTTTCAAAATTACAAATATTATAATTACTTAAATAATCCATCTTTGGTGAGAAATAACTCAATTTCACAGAATCGTCCCTAGTGTTTAAAATCTTTAAAGGTATTTTCCCTGACTTTGGTGAAACTATCATGCTCGCTAAAAAAATTCCTTCACAAAGTTCTTGCGGAAATATGACACAATCTTGATCTATATTTGTATCTACGTAATGTATAGTTTCACACCGTGGTGGTACTACTATAAAGTTATTAAAGCCGATTTTCCCCATTCGTAAGTCTAAAACAATTATTCCTGAAGTTGTTTGAACAGATAATGTATTTAATTCGAAGTTCAAGTTGCAATTGAATTTAGTTAAAAAATCTTGACCTAAAATACCATCTGTTCGACAAGGTAAATTTTTAAATACATAAAACTTATGAATCAGCTCGGTATTATTTACTTGTAAGTTCAAATTTACATAACCATCCGAATAAATGTTCCCACCAATACCTCTGACGCAAATTCTCTCTAATTGAAATGGAATGTCTTGCGAAACTAATTTCTCGTATTTCACGGCGGACAATGATGCACCGGTATCTACTAACCAATTCCGAGTAACGCCAGATACTCTCATGGGAACGAAATTTACACTGTCACACATTGTATTTATTGCATTATGCACGAAAAAAACTATGCACAGTCTCAATATTTTCCGAACTTTTCTGCTGGTTTTCCTGCGAATTTTCAGTTGTTGGTCGAGCCATATTGATCTGATTATTACTATTTCTATTATTTTGGAACCTATTCCCTCGAGTATAATATGTATTTTGATATCCGCGGCTACCACGATTATAATAGTAATTTGGCTTACCTCGGCTGTTTGTATGGTAGTTTGTAGAATTATTTTCCGTACGCGCACCTCTTCCACGTATCGGCTGCGCCATAGGCCTCCTTATATAATTAACTTGTTTCTGATGACCATATCCACGATTATTAAAATTATAAAACTTACCTCTGGCGTGCCCGAAATGCATGACTGAACTTTCTGGTTGCGATGATAACTCTTCATCCATTGCTCCCCTGATAGCATCTTTCAGCGTGCAATAATTCCGCGCTGCTACAATAGTACTGACACGACTATTTCTAAGGCCGTCTGAGAATCTTTTAATCGCATTTTTCTCGTTAATTGACTTTAAAATTTCGTACTTCTGAGAATCACCGTCGGCCTGTGAAATTGTCAAGTCCACAAACATAGTCTCGATGTCCTTACCGTAATCTTGTAATGTCTTTCCACCTTGCTTTGCCCGCTGTAATTGACTTTGTATCGCGGTATCTGACTTTTTCGAGAGTAGGAAACATTTCATATCCTTTATTAATTCTGCAATTGAAGAATAAGTTTGAGACATGCGCAATTTCGCATTTTCTGACAACCTTGATTTTAAGATAAAATTAATTAATGATTTTTTATCATTATTGTCCAACATAGCCTCATACATTTCTATGTTGGCGATTAATTGTTTGGTTACATTTTCGTCACCAGTCATAACAGGTAGCAATGAAATTGCTGTTTTCAAATTAAATTTTTTCATGTTGGAGTTGATGCTTTCAGACTCCACAACAGAACAAAGTGATTTTATGTTATAGTATGTATTTTTTATCTGTTCATACAATTCTTCTAAAACTTTTAGATCTGATGATTTTACTTCTCCACTTGATACCTTATCCTCTATTTTCGTACATATATCATTAAACTTATTATATAATTCGTAAGCTTGGTTATATTTACCACTTAAATCTTGTACCAATCTTCTGGCTGGTCCCAACTTCGTAAGATATTCTTTAATATATTTTAATTGCGTTAATATATCAGTAAGCTCATCAGCCATAACACATGTTTATATTTATTTACCAGAAGATAGGTAGCTACATATTCTTATAATTAAATTTAATTTTAGATTGACATTCATATCCTTTAAACATTTTAAACATTGAGTTTAATTATAATATCGGGGTATTAATTATAAAAATAAAATTATAAGTAAAAGTCCAAAATTATGTTCTCTCGATAATTACACCAAACACTTAATGCACTCTTTAATGCATTTTATTTTAAAACACTGAACACTTAATGTACTGTCGCACTATCACATTTTGGTTATAGATAATTTCTTTACGCACTCACTTTCCTGAAGATTCAGCTGCACTCGCGGTACGCTCAGCAGTAATCGGTAGAGGTGTCCTGTGTCCCGATGAGGCTCGGAAACTCCGGAACGTAGCGTGGAACATTTCCTGCCTTATCCACTGTTTATGGCATTTCTCATAGCATTTATATGCCATGTATAGTAATACAATCAGGCCAATAGCAGACAAGATTGTTAAAATTATGCTGTTCATACCCAGATTCCAGCTAAGGTTTTGCTGCGCCTGTCCGTTATTTGCACCCGCTGCATTTTGGTTAAGAAAAACCTCCTCCTTGCTTTGCGTTGACTGGCACATATTTTACGAGAAATCGTCCGTTTTGTCCACACATAAAACACACATCGTCACACTATTGTTTATAATTTCCGAATTAAATCGCGGTTGGTGGTCGCGGTCGATCCGGCTCCAGTTACAGGCAGGGTCGCCATGTACTGTTTGGTGTTCGGGAGACCAAATGAAAGAAGTGTCTTACTCGAAGTACCAACGTTTAATGCCTCAACTTACATGCTAAGTACAATTATATAGGGAGGATATGTTACACACACTACACAACTACCAAAAAGTAAAATCAAATTATTCAATGATAGGAACAAACAACCAACGTAAATAAGCTGCAATAAATAATTTATATGAAGGACGTCAATTGCGAAAGGAGCCGATACGAGCGCGCGTTAGAGCCACGGGGTTTGTTCGTTCCTAGATCCATGCGCGCTCCTTGTTTATTTCTCTTTCGGAATTTGAAAAATTTCGAAATTATTCATCTGTAATCTGAGGTATTCACTATTTCGTTCTCGAAAGTTCTACGCTACTCAATTAGTAATGTAGTCGGGTCGAATATTGACTTAATAGATGGATATCGACAAAAGAAAATAAGTAATTTAATATTTCTATAAAATAATATTATTAAGAACGCTATTACATTTTTCTACAAATAACAGTGCTTTTCAGGTACAATTTTAATGTATATGCAATCACAGATGTGAAGATATCATGGTCTTAATTTAAAGATAATATATTCAGCTCCAGATTGGCATCATAAAAATTGCATGACATCATACAAAATCTTCGCACAAATACGTTTTGCCCATCACGATAATCGCAAAAATATTAAAAAAGTAGGGTCGGGATAGGTCCCAGTTTAGTTAATTTTTCAGCATTTTTTATCATCAAAATTATAAAGAAATTGCGGTATATATAGTCCTTTACAGGTTCAGATAATTATTTTTTACCCAAATTAATATATATTTTAATTATTAGCTAAAATAAAAACACTTGCCGACTTCTTCATACATTTTGCACTCGAAGCTTATCATTCCGCGCTCAGAAGCGCTCGTGGAAGGACGAGCGTATCGCTTTTTTGCAAAAAATAAATACGATAAAAGTAATAGAAAAGATTGTAGTGTGCATGCGTGAGTCGTATGTCGTGATCGAAAGGAGTTGATATTTTACCGGACCGAAATAAAAGTATGTTTGAGTTTCCTTTTATTATTAGATTTTTGATTCAGAAATTATGTTGGGTATGATCGGGATTTGGATAGGTATTGTTAAGCAGTTGTTGACAAGGTTGAGAAATGGATGGGTGGGTTTAAGCAGCTCTTAGTAAGGTTAGGATTTGGATGGGTAAGGTTAGGATTTGGATGGGTAAGGTTAAGCTGGCGGCGGTGAAGGTTAGAAGTGGATGGGTGGGAGGAGATTTATGATTTGAACCGGTTTGTATGTATGTATGTATGACGAATACGGGGTCCAACCAAAATACAAGATGGCGGCGACGAAAATTTGGCATCTTTTCGTCACAGGTGTCATTGTCATGTTTTTTGGGGTCGCTTATATCGAATATGGGGTCAAAACTAAAATACAAGATGGCGCCGACGAAAATTTGACCGCTTTTCGATATGGGTGTCATTTTCATGGTTTTTGGCGTCGCTTATATCTAATATGGGGTCAAAACTAAAATACAAGATGGCGCCGACGAAAATTTGACCACTTTTCGATATGAGTGTCATTTTCATGGTTTTTGGCGTCGCTTATATCTAATATGGGGTCAAAACCAAAATACAAGATGGCGCCGACGAAAATTTGACCGCTTTTCGATATGGGTGTCATTTTCATGGTTTTTGGGGTCGCTCATATCGAATACGGGGTCAAAACCAAAATACAAGATGGCGCCGACGAAAATTTAACATCTTTTCGTCATGGGTGACATTTTCATGGTTTTTGGGTAGTATGTCATTAGCTGATGCTCCAAAAATTTTTGATGGTAATATTTTATATAATATGTATATAATATGTAATGCAAAATGTTCAAGTCATTTTTAGGGTTTCCCCTATTACTAAGACTCCGCGGTCCGTCTGTCTGTCTGTCTGTCTCCAGGCTGTATCTCATAAACCGTGATAGCTAGGCAGTTGAAATTTTCATAGATTATTTATTTCGTTGCCGCTATAACAACAAATACTAAAACTGAATAAAATAAATATTGGGGCTCCCATACAAAAAACGTGTTTTTATTGCCGTTTTTTGCAATAATGGTACGGAACCCGTCGTGCGCGAGTCCGACTCGCACTTGGCCTGTTTTTTAATCCTTGTGACCGGAAATTATTTCGTTTTAGGTATCTACTTATTTTACGTTGCGTTTTTTTAAAAATACCTACTTACTACAACAAAGTGAAAGCTAATTCTCTTTTCGAAAGTCGGTGTCGGTATATATTGTTTTTCGTTTTTCGACACGGAAAAGTTATTATTTTCTCTTTTTAGTTTTTGTTGGTACCCCATATTGAGTAGGTATACTAAATAAATCTGTTAACCCCCTAAAACGTACAAGCGTGATTTTATAGTATGGTATGGTGAAAACAAAACATAACTATACGATCACACTAATCGCAGGTCATTTGCTATTTGTTATTGAAGAGTTCCATTGTCTATCACCGAAGATCTTTATCATATCCTAATATATTATACAATAAAACCTTCCCTGAAAACACATACATTAATCGACGTAAACCCGATTGTATCGGATAAGTAGTTTTAAAGAAAATCGCGGATACATACGGGTCGAATAGATAGAGCACCTCCTTTTTTGAAGTCGGTTGAAAATAATAACCTACTTTTTACGACGACGGTTTGTAACAGTTACCAAATGCATATTCCAAGTGCCAACTAACCTTCCTGAATCAACTTCAATAAAATTAAAAAATAATAACAAGGACCAATATTATTTGAGTGATGTATAAAATCGAGCGCTCAGTAGTTTCAATGAGTGCGTGCGCGTAATGTTGTTGTGTGCTACTAGATACCTAAATTTGAGTTCGTCGAAAATGTAACAGCGTCCTTAATAGGCCCGCCCCTCAATGAACTAAATCTATACTAATATTATAAAGAGGTAAAGTTTGTGAGTATGTGACGTTGTAGGGGGTAATCTCTAGATCTACTGAACCGATTTTGAAAATTCCTTCACCAGTAGAAAGCTACATTATTCCTGAGTATCATAGGCTATAAATAATATATTTATAAAAAAAAATAGAGATCCTTATGAAAATTGCAATAATGTAACTAAAATTAGCAAAATGTTGCATAGAAAATTCATTCTTTGGCGATGATACATAAAAAATATGTATTACATGATTAGGTAGGGTAGGTAGAGTAGACAGGGTAGGTATGGTAGGAAGGGTAGGTAGGGTATTGTAGGTAGAGTAGGTAGGGTAGGATAGGTGGGTAGAGTAGGTATGGCAGGGAGGGTAGGTAGGTAAATTCATTCTTTGGCGTGTGCTGAGAAAACTATTGATGATACATAAAAAATATGTATTCCATGATTAGGTAGGGTAGGATAGGGTAGGTAGGGAAGGCAGGGTATGCTGGGTAGGCAGTGTAGGTAGGGTATTGTAGGTAGGGAAGGTAGGGTAGGATAGGTGGGTATGGTAGGTAAATTAATACATAATAATTAATATAAAAAAAAATGTATTACATGAATAGGTAGGGTAGGATAGGGAAGGTAGGGAAGGCAGGGTAGGTAGGGTATTGTAGGTAGGGTAGGTATGGTAGTATAGGTTGGTAGAGTAGGTAATACTATTTTTTTCACATAGCTAAGAGCAACCATTTCGCTGGGGGGGCGGGGACAGGGACACTTGACTCTAACAAAAATTTGCAATTTAAAGCTTAATTTCACGCAAATGGATCTCTGAATCGAAAAATGGTATCAACAAACCCGTAATATTTTTGAATGGCCTATCCAACGATACCCCACACCATGGGGTAGACGAGAAAAAAAAACCCACTTTACGTCTATAGCAGGAACCCCAAAATAATTTTGTTTTTCTTTATTTTGTTTTACCACTTCATCGGTGTTTGATATGATTATTTGTCTAGATGTTTATGAGATCTGTGGAACACGCGTTGGTTGCGTTGAGTTTATATAATTAATAACTTGGTGTTTAACTTAATTATAAACACATCAACACGGTCTAGGGATATTTTTAAAAAAGCGAATTACTATCAATGTGTTATTTATTTATATGACATGTATATATTTAAAAGATACGTTATTTAATATTCTACCATTTTTTAATAATAGTTAAGGTACTTCGATTAAAATTTCAGAATTTTATGGAAAAAAAAATGAAGCATAGGCGGAAACCGGATATGAATTATCTTTTAATTACCGATGAGGTTATCATATTTCCGCCGCTTGAGGTTCTCTGCAGCCGCAGTGGCAGCGCCAGCACAGCACGACGAGCTAGGAAGATGGGATGGCGCAAGAGTATCGACACAAGTAGCGTCCCATACTAAAGGCCTACCCAACTTCCATGGAAACAAGGACATCCCGTCTGGTCTTTTGCCATCGTTGCGTGCCAGACCATGGGGTTCCAATACGGCCGGAACGCCAACGGTGACGAGAGCACGTCGGATGATGTCGTTTAAGTTTCCGTGACGTGCTATGCGACCCGCACTTCGGCTGCATGAAAGACCGTGGTGACCGAGGCTGTTGACAACTTCGCCACAGTGACAACGATGAGGAGTACAACAGGGAGCGCCAAGATGTAGGGAAGCAGCGAGGCGGAAAGTAGTGTCGTCAAACAAGGTGCCTATGTTCGACGACGGTAGTGCGTGAAGCCAGAGGCCCGACTCCCACTCACCCACAGCCAGCAGGCGAGCGCGCTCGGCAGGAGTGGCAGAAGTGGCAATTTGGTGCTCCTGAACTGCTCTGCAGATCGGCTCATCCCACTGTCTCTGGGATGATGGGTAGTCGGGGAGATTAAAATTCGGGCAAGCGAGTCTCCAAGCATCAACAGCCTCAGTGAAGCACGGCACATCAAAATTAATCAGTATGGGTGCTAGGATATTCCTGATTAATTCCTCAGTACCGTGGACCGAGGCTATAAATGCCGGTAAACTAATACTAGAAATTTTGCGGACGCCGAGGCCTCCCATACGGATGGGAAGAGTAGCTTGTGACCAAGCTCGGTCGTCCATGGCCACATTTAAAATTAAAGTTAGTGTATGACGGATAATTTGGTCCATTTTTTCTAAAAGAGGAGGGTGCTTCCATAGATGGGAAGCACGAAGGAAGTATGTTAATTTGGGGCCAAAACAACAAAAGCGAATTATGGTGATAGCCGAATGCATGTTAATTTGGAGCAATCTTTCCGATATGTTGTTGAAATTTTGAATTTTTTCCTCAATAAAATTAGGAAAGGAATCATCGAAGAGTGGGGACCCAAGGAGACGAAGAGAGCTTTTTTCAATAATTTTGATTTCAGGGGCTATTTTATTGAATTTTGAAAGTGTCTCTTGTCTGTCGGTACTGTCAGATAAAAATAACTCACATTTCGAAAAATTTAGATCTAGTCCTATATAATGTAGTTGGTGTTTTAAAAATTGCAGGTCAACTAAAACTGTGTCTACATCGCCTCCCAGGGTTCCATCATCGAGATACCAAACGTTAAATTTTGAATTTAGCTGTCGAATAATTGGGTGAATAGCCAGACTGAAGATCACTGGCCCGAGAGGGTCACCTTGTTGACAGCCAACAGCGGATTCTAGAAGGTTGTCCCGATAAAGTAATTTAGTTGGATGCCTATAACATTGCCAGAGAAAACTAAAAATTTGAGGTATTTCTTTTTTAGTTTCTGCCAGCAAGGTGTCCCTATTAACCGAATTAAATGCATTTTTAATATCAACCTTCAGGATGACCTCTCCTTTGCCAGAATTTAGGTAGGTCGATAATGCATGTACGGCAGCCTCACAGCCCCCTTTGGAGCCGTAACCAAGCTGCAGGGGCTGAAATTTATCCGAAACTACCTCACTATACAATTTACAGCAAATCTTGGCTGCCATACCAAGTAAGTAGTTCCTACGGCAATGGGACGAATCCCGCCATCCCTCTTGCGCAGGGCACATAAATTGGCCCCGTACAAGACGTCGATGACGGACTCGTATACCTTACCGGAGAGCATAAGGTTCATCAGAGCCGTAAGCTCCTTCAAGAGCAACTCACCAGCTTCCCCAGCGCCTGAACAAATAAAGTCCTTTAAGTGCTGAGGACTCAGGCCGTCGAGGCCACCAGCAGAGCCACTCCGGAAAGAACACACGGCTCTGATCACCTCTCGACCTGTAATGGTGAGGGTATTAATATCTGGATCTGGGGGTCGGGAAAAGAAAGACCATCCACTGGGGCAGGGTGTTTGCTCTCCAGAGCAGCAAGAGTGTCTGGAGAACACGGTGCCACCACATCACTACTAAAAAGAATCCTGGCTGCTCCGCTAATATCACCTTCCCCTAATTTTGATTCGACCAGATGGGATATACCTCTTGAAGAGCTAAACCTCTGTGTCGATAATTTTGAATCCAAATTATGGGCCGAAATATTACAATTTTCTTTAATTTGTGCAATTAACGTCTTTTTGCTAGCCAAATTCTTCTGAACGTTTAAAATTCTGTAAGGGAAGGTGAGAAGTTGTTCCCAAGCACTTTCTGAGTTCTCCCGAGCGGCAAGGCGGATGCAACCTGCAAGATGCTGTGCTACTAGAGGTACCACCGCCACGGGGAACTCTTTTTAAAACCGGAATAGAATTTTTCAATTTGGATAGTGTTTTCCAAAAAGGGTCAAATGTGGAAGTAGATGGTGTAGGAGTATATTTTCGAGCCGTTTGGGGTTGAAACTCTTGGTCCGTGGGGTCCGAGTGCTCACGCTTTGTTTAAAGATCTTTCTAAACGCTTAGTTGACACTTCGCGTGACCCAAGGGCTGGCTTTTACCTTGGTCAGAGAATAAGCATTGCCATACAACGTGGCAATGCTGCCAGCCTTTTGGGCACATTACCAGTGGACAACGATGCGGAGGAGTTTTTCGACGCCATTTTTTAGTTTAGTATATTTATAGGTTTAGTTAGTGAGTAGTTTTTGGTTTAAGTGTATATTTTTGCAGTCTTAGTTAAGTATTTTTTACATTGTATATACTTGTATCTATGTAAATAAATTACTTTTAATTTATGAGTAAAAATTGAAAAAATAGAAAAATCATTTAATTTGTGTTTATAAACTTGAAGTTAGTAGTCTGAGAAAGCGCCCATAATGTTCATAACACATCGGCAACGATTCGGCATGCTCAGAACAAGGTTGTCAATGTCTTGCTGCGGAATATTGTCCCATGTCCTTCTGAGGTGCGCAAAAAGTTGATCTTCTGTAGCCAGATTTTCAGGAACTTCTTTCAGAGCTCTTCTTTGCAGCATATCCCACGCATGCTCAATGGGATTTAGATCTGGAGATTGAGCAGGTCAGTCTAAGGCCCTAACATTGTGTGTATGTAACCAAGCTGCTACCGTTCTCGCCGTGTGTGCCCGGGCATTGTCGTGCATGAGCAGGAAATCTTGCCCCATTTGTGTTCTGTGGGGCAAGATTACGGGCCCCAGCACCTGTTGGACGTATCGTTCTGCCGTCATATTGCCCCGCACCCAAACGAGATCCGTCCGTCCTCCAAGACGAATTCCTGCCCATACCATAATTGTTCCTCCTTGGTATGGGTGAACTTCCTGAGGGTTCTGAAGACGGCCCCATCGTCCAGGAACTCGCCAAACACGCGTCCTTCGTGAATCTGGATGGAAGCCGAACCTGGATTCATCCGTGAACAGCACATTGGACCATTGCTCACGGCCCCAGTCCACGTGGTTCCGAAGCCATTCTAATCGTCGTCCACGATTGCCTCTTCGTAAAGGTGGGACCCGGAGTGGTCTACGAGAGCGTAGATTGCTTTCATGCAGTTGCCTTCTTACAGTTTGGTCACTCACAAGCACTTGGTGTTCCACTCGCAGCCTTTGGACCAATTGAGTCGCTGTTGCATTTGGTTGAGGTCGCGCAGTAATTTGCAAAAATCGGTCTTGTCTGGGGGTAGTGATGCGACTTGGCCCCCGGTGCCTCTCCGCTACTTCACCTGTGGCACGATAGCGTGTCCACAATCTTGAAATTAAATTTTGGTGGGTCCCTATGGCCTCAGCAACATTACGCTGAACAGACCCAGCTTCCAGCATTCCCACAGCTCGTAACATCTCCGCCCTCGTCAAATGTTGGCGTTGCATGGCTACAATACCTCAATTTTAACTTTATCTTTCGTTTAAAAATGAAAAAAAAACTGTAACTAAACGTAATTCGTATTGTTTTCTAAATTTCGCACAAATGAAAATTCTCTCTCCTACACATCAAGACATTTTTATGCCACCGAAACAAAAGAATTTTCAAAAATTTGAATTTGGAATTAGTCTGAGATAAATTACAAACAAATCGGTGTATAAAAGATTCCAATGCGGCCAGTACTTTTCGAGTTATTTAATTGAGTATGAAATATCCCTAGACCGTGTTGATGTGTGTATATTCCCGAGAACCTTATATTGGTCAGAACAATCGGAATTATTAATATGTATATCCATGCCAAATTATAGCGTTCGGTTCTAGTACTTAGAGTGTCTGAGCTAAGCTGCGGACGGAGAGACAGACAGAGCGAAACTTTCCTTGATGACTTCGGAACCCTAAAAAAGAGTTGTGGGTTGGTTCCAGAGACATGTGGGTTCGTTTTGGCAGAACTAAAGTAATGTCATCGTTTACCGATTTGTGACGGCTGTCTTGTGTCTATGGTTATCTGTCAAGTCACGAATTCATGATGTGAAAAAGGGCGGGAAACGGTTGAAGTGGAAAGGCGCGTTTTTTAATTTATTACTTTGAAATTCAACTTCTCGTGTTTATTGTAATTGAATTCTGTAAATATTCGTACTATTAGGTCTAATTTGGTGTATATATATATTTATGTGACATAAAAATGGGGAAAAAGAGGCGGAGGAAGGATGAGCTGGAAATTCCTCCGGATCTGAAGCAGCATTCGCAGGAATCTTCGGACTCTGACACGGCGGAGTCCACGGTGTCGACGGCATACTCTGTTAATAAATTTAAAGATGCCACTGATAAGGAACCTAAGGACAATAAATATGCCATATATAAGGTAAAGGGGTATACGCGTAAGTATAGTGAAGATACGAAGCAGGCAGAGTTAATCGTTTTTCTTAGTCATATGGACGAGAATAAGTTTTTCAACGACAAAGATCGTATGGCCCTTTCCAAGGGCATACGAGAACATGGAGTGTCTGGTGTGATGCACTTGCGCACAATAAACAAATATAAGGTCGGTGTCACATTTGATTTACCAAATAACGCCAATATGTTTCTAAAAAACAAAAAATTATTTGATCAACTTTCTCTGAAAGCATCTATCCCTGCTGGTGACACAGAGGTTACTGGAGTCCTTACTTCAGTCCCAGTAGATATGTCTAATAAAGAGATATTTTCATTAATCGGCAGTTCAAAGAATGTAATACAGGTGAGGCGTTTCATGCGCAGGGTCAGAGGTGATGAAGGTAGAATATCTTTTGCCCCTACCCAGACTGTTGCTGTGACATTTGCATCCACTATTTTGCCAACTTATATTTATTTGGACTCATGGCGTCATGAGGTGAACAAATATATCCCACCAGTGAAACAATGCCTTAAATGCCTGCGTTATGGGCATATAGCTAAATTTTGTCGAAATACTGAAGTTTGTTCAATATGTACTGAACATCACAATTTCAAAATGTGTGTTGTTGCCCCGAAGGATGCTAAGTGTGCAAATTGTAACGGCAATCATATTGCAATCTCTTCAGCATGTCCAATAAAAAAGCAAAAGGTAGAAGAAAATAAAATTAAAACTAAAAATGCTACATATTCAGATCTTTTTAATGTAAACTCTTTTCCAGCTTTAACATCACGCAATCTGGACACTCAGATTAGTAATCTCATGAAATCAGATAAATTTATAAATACTTTAGTCGAAACACTCACAAAAATAATAAGCAATAAAGATGAACCTATTAATTCACTTTCTATTAAAGAAGCCTTGAAAACAACGTTCAGTAATAAATTTTCTTCAACCAGTTGATGGATTTTTCAGAATTAAATATTGTACAGTGGAATGCTCAAAGTTTAAATAGTAATAAACATTTATTTATCGATTTTCTTTATAGTCACAATATACATATAGCAATTATCAGTGAAACATGGCTTAAACCTCACCAAAATTTTAAAATAAAAAATTATAATATTGAGAGAAATGATACTGGTAACAAACATAACGGAGTTGCAATAATTATTCACAATACCATTACCTACTCTAAAATTGATACCTTCTTTGATAACTCATTGCAAAACATCTGTATTCAAGTAAAAGTAAATAACAAGGAGATAAGCATAGTCAGTTTTTATAGTCCTTTGAATTGTAATCCAGCATTCAGAAAAGAAAACCTTGATTTATTAATAAAATCTATTCCTGGGCCATTTATATTTGCTGGTGATTTTAACGCTCACCACTCGTCTTGGGGTTGTGGCTCGGATTCTGTACGAGGTCGAAACATTTTGGAAGTAATAGATGATAATGATTTGGTTCTGCTCAATAATGGTCATGCAACAACAGTTGGCTCTTTAACTTGGCGTCCTAATGCGCTGGATTTGACGCTGGTCTCTTCGTCTTTAGCTCTCAATTGTGAATGGAACGTCCATGATTGTCCTCTTGGTAGTAGTTATCACATTCCTATAATCATTAAAGTAGTGATTAGTAATATTAACAAAAGTAATACATACAGCAATTGTTCTAATGCTGAACATTTGCCCGTTTATCCAAATTATAAATTGGTGGATTGGCAAAGATATAGTAGTCTTGTTGATGAATTGTTGGTTGATTTTAAAGTCGATAATATAAATCTTTCTGGTACATATCTTAAATTTTGTAGCATTTTACATACAGCAGCTGTAAATTCTATTGAAAATAATAATCATTTGACTGGTAGGACAAATTTTGTCAATCATTCATGTCTTGTAAATAATTTTAAAAGACCTTATCTTCCTTGGTGGAATCAAAAATGCACAGAAGCCGTATTAAATTTTAAAAATGCATACATATATTTTAAAAATAATCCATCAGAAGAAAGCTATCTACAATTCAAAAGGCTTCGAGCAGTTAAAAAACTTGTTCTAAAATTGGAAAGACAAAAAAGTTGGTTTGCTCTTTGTGAAACATTCAATAGGACTACGCCATTATCTGTCATATGGAAATTTATGCGGAAGTATAATAAAACATTCAATTTTAATGCTCTCGAAGATGATGGATGGGTTTTAGATTTTCTTAAAAAATACACACCAGATTTCGCATCACAAGACTCAAAATCTTCATTCACAACCAGTACTAATCCCAGCAATAATTTTCTTCTTAGTCCTTTTTCATTGCAGGAATTAATATCAGCCATATCTTCCAGAAGAGATACTACTTATGGTCTTGATGGAATGCCATACATACTTTTTAAAAAACTTAGCATTAGTAGTTTAAAAATATTTTTACAGCTTTTGAACTTATTATGGCAAAATGATATTATACCTCTTAACTGGAAGGTGGATTGCCTTGTACCTGTTTTAAAACCAGATAAGCCTAAAATGTGTCCTGATTCTTACCGCCCTATAGCTCTTACTTCTTGTGTTGGAAAATTATTTGAACAACTTTTAAAACAGCGTTTAGAGTTTTATATTGAAAAAAATAATATCTTACCATCAAACCAATTTGGTTTTCGTAGGAATCGTTCTGCTAGGGAAAGTGTTTGTCAATTACAGCTCGATATTCACAAGTCGTTATCGTCAAATGAAAATTTGGTTGGAGTGTTTTTTGATATTGCAGGTGCATTTAATAGTGTGAATATAGATATTTTATGTAGTGAGTTATCACAGATAGGAATCCCTGGAAAAATAATAAATTGGTTAAAACAATTTCTTAGCAATAGGAAAGTCTATGTAAAATTTAACAGACACCTTTATGGTCCTAGGCTATCTTCTAAAGGAGTTTGTCAAGGGGGCATTTTATCACCTTTAATATTTATATTGTATATACGAAGATTAAATTTAATTTTAGGGTCTCAGGTTAAAAACTTACAGTTTGCAGATGATTTAGTGGTTTATGCATCTGGGAAAAATGTATCACAAGTAGTTGAAATAGTGAATGTTGCATTAATGTATCTATGTAAATATTTCTCTTACCTTGATCTTAGTGTCAACCCATTGAAGTCCAAAGTTGTTTTATTTGGTAAACATAATCATAATATGCCTGCTGTGCTGTACAATAATTGTGCATTACCCAGTTCTTTAGATGTCAAATTTTTGGGTGTTATTTTTTCACATAATTTGTCCTGGAATAATTATATGAAACATATTATTAGCAAAGCAAATAAAGCTTATAATATTTTGAGATCCTTGAGTGGTACATATTGGGGTGCAGACCCTAAAATTTTGTTATTATTGTACAAATCTTTAGTTCGTAGTCACTTTGAATATGGTTTCTATTGCTTTGCTGCAGACTCTAAACATGTAAATAGTTTAAATATTTTGCAAAACAAGTGTTTGCGCGTTATAACTGGGGCGTTCAGAAGCACTCCTGTAAATGCAATGCAGATTGAATGTAATGTTCCACCATTAGCCATTCGTTTTGATTACTTGTTAGAAAGGTTCTTTTTGAAGCTTTATAGTGTTTTGGGTAATAGTCTTTTAGTCAATATGTTGCATTTGGCTATGCAAACTGCTACAAAATCTTTTTATATACTACAGCAACTTAGAAAATTCAAAAACTTTATTGAAAATATTAACATTTACCGATCTAAGCTTATCTTGCCTTGCTATGAGGGAACTTTCAGCAGTAAATTTCCAGCTATTAGTGTTATTATAAATAAGAAAAAGGATTTGCCTTCAAAAGAGGAAGTATATGTAATGTTGTCAGAGTGGTCAGATCATAAATTTGTGTATACTGATGGTTCCAAGAATGATAGAGCTGTTTCTTTTGCCATCTATGAGCCGTCTTCAAACGTAGGTATTGGTAGGAGAATTGACAGAAATGCTAGTATTTTTACAGCTGAAGCTGTTGCAATTCTGAGTGCTTTGAAACATATTAAAAATAGCAATTCTGAACATAACAAATGGGTTGTAGTAAGTGACAGTATGAGTGTTCTAAAAAATTTGGCAAATAATAAACTACATGCCAACACTAATTACATTATTCATTTGATAAAACAACTCTGGGTTGAATTAGCCCAGTCAAATATTGAAATTTGTTTTGTTTGGGTACCTTCACATATTGGTGTTAGAGGAAATGAAAAAGCAGATTTTCTTGCCAAAAAAATTGTTGAGTTGGAAGAATTAATACCTAGCACTGATATGAGTGTTCCCATACCATGCACAGACGCAGTTAGTCTCTTAAGACGGCGCATGTTTGAGGCATGGGGGAAATATTCATACCACTGCACACATATTGAAAATAAAGGTTCTTGGTTCAACAGTCTTGATGTTCAAATCAACTCTGTTCCTTGGTTTTGCAAAAATAATTTATTTGTAAGTAGAAAGTTTTATTCAATTATTTGTCGTATGCGCTTTGGTCATTGTAGATTAAATTATCATCTTCGTCGTCTTAAAATGGTCAGCTTATCTTATTGCAATTACTGTCAATCAGAAAAAGTTCAATCACTACATCATATCTTCTTTGAGTGTTCATCTTTCAACATTCAGCGCCTTGTGTTGTCGGATGAGCTTCTAAAAATTTATAAAACACCTGATAGGGTCCCGCTGTGCATACAGGAGTTGCTTAAGAACGCTTCAACTTATTTATATTTGTATAGATACATATTGGAGACTGTAAATGAGATTTAAATGGTTCTATTTCTTGTTCCTATGCACCTATGTATATATAAATATTATCGTTTTATTATTATTTATAAAGTTTGTATATTTAAAACTGTAGCATAAGATGTGTGATAAAAAAAAACCAGAAGAAAATAAACAAAAGATGACATGAAATGGAAATGACACTTACCCTGGAATTGATTGACATTGACATATAATGGAAATGACGTTTACCCTGGAGTTGGAATTGGAAAAAAAAAAAAAACGGAATTGTGTGAAAACAAGATTTTAACTAATAATCAAAGACAAACTTATAATGACTACAACATGGATTAGAAAAACGAAAGACATGATTTCTAAACATATTACGAAAGAAAAAATACCTACGAAAGACTAGGCAGTATGGTTGAAAGACTATAGCCAGCCCGAAGGGCGAAAAAAAAAAAAAAAAAAAAAAAAAAGAATTCATGATGTCAAAATTGTCAAGTCAACATTAATGATCGCTGGCTGGCTGTAATTTTATTTTATTTCTTTTAACACAGTTTATTTTATACTGCTAATTTGTGAATTACATTGTTTTGTGGAGTGTATGTATTGTACGATACTTGTACGAGTAATATCACAATGTCTCATCAAACAGGAATTCAAGGTACGAAAATATACAGTTATCTTCCCCATTTCAAAATAAACCACGTAATATGCTAATAATCCCGGCAAAAACATTTCCATTCCGCTTCTAAGGTGAAGAAGAACATATAATGAAGTGGAATCCAGTATATTTTTAGTTATTACGTTATTCTGGCTCCCTACCAGATCTCCCACGCCGATATTCCATATTGATAACAATGGTTGATAATGGAATTCCAAAAATGAAATCGTAAATATATATTCTATTAGCAATGTGGGCTGGAGGCAACAAAAACTTGAAAAATGAAGCAGTGTTGTTATGAAACAATACAGACAGAAGTATACTGATCGCAATGTCTGATTCATTCATTTAGTTTTAATTTTTGCCTATAATTTATTAACTAGGTGGAGAAAGTTACTATAAAATTAAATATAAACAACCAAAAATATTTATATAGTCCAGTAGTCCAACAACGGAACATTAAATATATATTTTTATATTTCAGCCAATGCAGAGTTGAAGAAATATTTGGGCAAATGTAGAGATGGAAAAATTCGTGTCTTGAAAATCAGCATAGAAAATGGTATGGTATTTACTGAATAATTTTCCTTTTATTGCTATAAACACAGTGAGGAGCTCGTGTCTAAATAATAACAGCCATACTGGTCGATCATCAAGGTTAAGCAACCCTTGACCAGGTTGGTCTGTGGATAGGTGACTATTTCAACATACCGGGTTTCCTCCGTGCCTCTGAAAGTAAATTAAGTTGTTGGTCCCGGCTGTCATTTGAAGATCTTTGACAGTCGTTACGGGTAGTCTGAAGCCCGTGACCTGACACCAGTCTTACCAAGTGGTACCTTGTTACCCAGTTACTGGGTCACGGAGGTCAGATAGGCAGTCGCTCCATGTAAAACAATGGTACTCAGCTGAATCCAGTAAGACTGGAAGCCGACCCCAATGTAGTTGGGAAAAGGCTAGGCAGATTGATTTGCTATAAATACAGTGTGACATTTTTTTATGTACGGGTGATCTTTGAAACATCTACATAATATGGCAACATGCCTACATTTCCTGAAGTAGTAATTAGATGTTAAATTTAGTGTGTAACCTACCCGGCTATGACTTTCACGTACTAGGTGGTGTACAGTAGGAAAGCTGAACTCCTTTTTAAAAGATTGACTTACAATCCCAGTAGACTGGTAAAAGTGTAAGGAGGCTATCGCCCTGCTGTGGGACAGCACAGATTAATAAAAAAATAATTAGTGTTGAGCCTTTTGCCACCAACCAGAAAAGAAGTCATAAACCAGGTTGAGAAATTCCCACTGGAAAAACTTACCTATACTCTATTCATTGGAGCAAACAATAAAAGGTAAACAAACAAACATCAAACGGTTATAATCCAACTAATTTTAAAAATACAACCTTACAACACAAAATGGTTACTTTTGAAGTTTTCTTTTATTTATCAATAATTGTATAACTCCAGGCTTTCGAGATGCTATACAATGTCAGTTATTGGCTTACACCAATTTTTTTGTTTATACGTTACAAATTATTGCTGTACAATTCAGGAAAATAATAATTTAAATGTTTGACATAATTATTTGTGCATGGTGTGTATATGGTTGTTGACTGAAATAAACATCTTTTCATGATATTTTTTATATTTGATTTTAGTGACAGCAAAGAAGAGACTGCAAACCTCTTTTTTTATGGTTTGTTTACCTTTTATTTTTTGTTGCAGCGAATCAGAGTATAGTTTCGCTTTTCCCATTACGATAATGCAATCAAGGAACTTAGTATTTGGCTTCCAAACAACTAAGATTATTGCCACATAGGTATGATCTACAGTATACACATAATATAGACTAACAATTATCTATATATCTAAAAGAGAAAGTATGTATGTTCCTTATAGACTCCGAAATGGCTGGACCAATTTCAAAAATTATTTTACCGTTGGGAAGCTACACTATCCCCGGGTGACATAGGCTACTTTTTATCCCTGTATTCCTACGGGAACTGGAAGGTGAAACCGCGAGGCGTCCACTAGCATGTTATAATTTTTTTTTTTTCTTACATTTCAGAGCAGCTGGTTTTAACCAAGTATTACCCAACAAAGCACTCATGGGAACAAGACTTCGACAAATATGTACCCTCTTTGGTAATTGAAGAAATGCCATGTTATATTTTATACAGGTTAGTCATTAATCAAGAACATAATCTAACCTGTTTTGTGCTAACCAAATTGATGTTTGAGATATCTATATTCCCATGAGAATAAAAATCTATTCAAATAATTGAAATAAATGGTTAAACTATTTGGGTCCCATTCATATTTCTTGTGATATCTGAAGAAACTGTAAATGGATATTTGGTTACATTTAGATAAATAAAGTATCCCATATTATTTTTTGACTATTCTTTCAGATTTGACTCAACAAACTCTCTTGGTCATGAGTGGCTGCTCCTGAGCTGGTCTCCAGACAGTGCCCCGGTCAGACACAAGATGCTGTACGCCTCCACAAAGGCCACACTCAAACAGGAGTTTGGCTCTGCTCATATTAAGGATGAAATGCATGCTACTGTTAAGGTATGCTATAAGCCACAATTTTTTGATCTTAAGGTTGCCCTAGTCAACGGCACGAACTATTTTGTGTACAGGGTTAAAATGCATGCTATCTCATCCGATAACACGTGCGAAAGAGATAGATGCTGTGATGAGCAGTAAAAAGCTAGTTCGCGTATGAATTAGCACTTTTGCTAATTTGTAGCGAAAAGGATGATGATTCAGGACGAAAACGAGCGCGCGAAATTTTATAAACAGACTTTTGGGAATATGGAGGATATAATGAAAAAACGACTGAATTTATATTTTCAAAATAAAATTATTTGCATTGTTGTACTACCTACTAATCTATCCCTGTATGGATGCTGTTTTGCAATTTGCCTTCTTCCTCGTATTTATTTCCACCCAAAGATGCGTTAAAATTAGTGTTGAAATATGGAACTTTCGAAGCTCATAACAATTTTTTTTTTTGTTTCCATACAGGGCTAGATAATAATGAGACAAATTGACTTCATCTTTTATTTTGAACGTACATCGTCAAACAGTAGAGTAATCGCCAGACTACGTTTGTATGGCAGAATGATCGACTAGTGTAACCTTAAAAAGAATTATGGCTAACTAGCTACTGCCAGCGACTTCGTCCGCGGATTATAATATATTCCCGGGATAAAAAATCATATGTGCTATTCCAGACTATAATCTATCTCTGTGCCAAATTTCATCCAGATCCGTCCAGCCGTCTGAGCGTGAAGAAGTAACAAACATACAAACACACTCACAGACTTTCGCCTTTATAATATTAGTGTGATACAGGTTTTATTTGAAAGTATTGTTATGTAAGGGCCTCAGAAGTGGATAAAGGAGCACAGAACAACTTGATGTGGTGGCGCTTGGGCCCCATCCACCAATAGACGTATATCAGCTGAAAAGATGATTGTCATGTTCTAGCATAACAATAAGTGGTCTTTGTTTTACTTCAAGATTGGTAAATTATCTGGTCTGACTGAGAAAAGGCAGACAATGTCTTGCCAAAAACGTATATATATACAGGGTGTCCCAGAAATCGACGTCAAGCCGTAAATGGGTGATAGACCAAGTTATAACAGTTCTCAGAAAAATACGAAAAAAAATCTATCTCATGTTTTTAAAAAATTATGTTCACTTTAAAAATTTACTAAAAAAATCAATCCCTGTAATGGTTCTTTAACTCCAATTGCTACAAATCCCATAATTTATCAAAAAATTTTATTATTATGTAATCTTGAATAATGCTTGTGTAGATTTTTGCCTAAAATTTAAAGCCAACTCCTCATACTTAGAAGAAAATTAAACTTTTTCAAAACCAAATTATTCAAATTTACTGTTTCGCCCAACTTTAACTGACTGTACTGAAAAAAAAATGAACTACGCTAGTTTGGCAAGTAACATGAAAAATTGGCGCATTTAATAAGGATTCAAAAATGGTGTAACACTTGCTAGATTACGTTTTCAATAATTGGTCAAATTTTTTTTTGTAAATAGTATCGGTTTTTACCCAAAATGTCCATACTTCCTTAAAATGACTTTAGCTTACCTAAAGCTTTGCTAAACTCCGTTTCTAATTCGATAGAGACGGAGAGAGTCTCATTATGGGATTTGTAGCAATTGGAGTTAAAGAACCATTACAGGGATTGATTTTTTTAGTAAATTTTTAAAGTGACCATAAATTTTTAAAAACATGAGATAGATTTTTTTTCGTATTTTTCTGAGAACTGTTATAACTTGGTCTATCACCCATTTACGTCTTGAAAAGGTTGAATCACTACCATAACTGTGCTCTTAAATTACGTAAAATTTCGATTTCTTATCTCGCTCACACTTCGTAAAATGACTCTCTCCGTCTCTATCGAATTAGAAACGGAGTTTAGCAAAGCTTTAGGTAAGCTAAAGTCATTTTAAGGAAGTATGGACATTTTGGGTAAAAACCGATACTATTTACAAAAAAAAATTTGACCAATTATTGAAAACGTAATCTAGCAAGTGTTACACCATTTTTGAATCCTTATTAAATGCGCCAATTTTTCATGTTACTTGCCAAACTAGCGTAGTACATTTTTTTTTCAGTACAGTCAGTTAAAGTTGGGCGAAATAGTAAATTTGAATAATTTGGTTTTGAAAAAGTTTAATTTTCTTCTAAGTAGGAGGAGTTGGCTTTGAATTTTAGGCAAAAATCTACACAAGCATTATTCAAGATTACATAATAATAAAAAAATTAGATAAATTATGGGATTTGTAGCAATTGGAGTTAAAGAACCATTACAGGGATTGATTTTTTTAGTAAATTTTTAAAGTGAACATAATTTTTTTAAAACATGAGATAGATTTTTTTTCGTATTTTTCTGAGAACTGTTATAACTTGGTCTATCACCCATTTACGGCTTGACGTCGATTTCTGGGACACCCTGTATACACGTATATGACTATCTTATGTTTCCTAACTACGAGAGGAGCAATAACCTTGCAATAAACAAAAGTTGTTTCATTGTCTTTCAAATTCAGCTGATTTAGTTAACATTGTTTTCTGGTTGCAAAAAAACTGACTCATCAAAATTCGTCCTTTCAATGACATAATATTTCAAAATGGTAAATAAACAATCTGATAAGAAAAACTTATCTTTACTTTCGAGATTATGACTCACTTACCGCTAAGAAAGATAAGATATATAGGTAGTTACAGAATTGATTGATGCTATCCTGATGAATGATAAGATGTATCAAATAATTGATGTGTTATATATTTGAAATGAAAGAAATTGCTTAGAAATAAGGTATAAAATCTGCCTAGCCTTTTTCCCAACTATGTTGGGGTCGGCTTCCAGTCTAACCGGATTAAGCTGAGTACCAGTGTTTTGCATGGAGCGACTGCCTATCTGACCTCCACAACCCAGTAACTGGGTAACACGGTACCCCTTGGCTAGACTGGTATCAGATCTCAAGTTTCTGACTACTCGTAACGACTGTTAAAGATCTTCTAATGACAGCCGGGACCAACGGCATAACGTGCTTTCCGAGGCACGGAGGAAACTCTGTATGTTGAAATGGTCACCCATCCACGGACCGACCCCGTCAAGCGTTGCTTAACCTTAATGTTGACAAAAAATATATATTAAGTCCGTCAGTTAGATAACCCCTAAAAATATTGGACACGTATTTTTTGCTTTTGCCACGTAAACAAAAAATTACGACGATACAAATATCGAAAAGTTGAAATATCGTGTGACGTCACGGTTTTTTATACTGACAAAGTGACGTCACAAGACTCCACTCCTGAGCTTTGTTTATTTGATAAAACAAAAAATACGGGTCCAATATTATTTTTATAATCTCACTGACGGACTAAATAGAATTACCATTTTTCTTACCTTCTATTTTTTACCAGGAAATATCCCTATTGCAAAATATTTAATTACGAAAAGATACAATCAATAGACGACTGATAGATCATTAAATGGGCTTTTGATTTTTGGGGTTTGTAATATTTAAATATCTGAGTAGCCTAAAAGCGTAACGGCCAGTCAAAATAGTTAAATAAATATAATAATATGTATAATATAAACAAGGCAAATAATATTTATACGGGTACAAAATCTTAATAAAAACAGCTTGCCTGCCTTTTCTGAAGGCATAACAAAATGACGTCATGAAACCCTGTTTATAAATATCTTTATGTTTATAGGACGAAGTAAGTCTGAAAGGGTACAAGGCCCATTTGACCGGGGTCAGCGCACCCGCCCCGCTCACTGACCGTGAGGAGGCCTTGAAGGAGCTACAGGGGAGTGAACACGACACCAACTATGGAACTGATGCTAGGTGAGGTATTTATAGTCTGTACTATGAATAAAAGCTTTTGCTAGTAGCTCCGCTCGTGTGATACCTAGTCGAAAATTGGAACTTACTACCAAGGTAAGAAGCATCCTATTGTCAGTGAATTTCTAACAGTGCATAAGTCATAATTGACAGCTTCAAGATTGTTGCTGGTTGGCGAATGGAAAACGTTTGATTGGATTCGCTATGGGATTTAAAAGATCGCGTGTTTCGTTCCAAAAGCTAACCAATACATCTTCCAACAAGTCAAAATTAAAAAAAAACCCCGAGGCTTAATAACTCATGCTTTTTAAACTACATAATTTATCTAGTAGTAGACACGCTTCGATCGAACAACCCATCGAAACACGTATTTATAACACGATATCTTGCAATCCCTAACTTTTGAACGGCTGAACCGATTTTCATCAAACATAGCTAAGAACACTACCGATAACCTTTGGTTCATACAAAAAAAAACTAAATCAATATTGGTTCAGCCGTTTAGGAGCTACAATGCCACAGACAGATACACAAATACAAAAACACAAATACATTCAAACGATAATTACGTGTTCGATAGATTGTTGATCGATGCGTGTCTACTATTAGATAAATTATGTAGTTTAAAAAGTATTTAAAAAAATGGATAGTGTAATAATACAGCGTGTTTTTAGGGTTCCGTACCCATAGTGTAAAAACGGGACCCTATTACTAAGACTTCGCGGTCCGTCTGTCTGTCGGTCTGTCTGTCACCAGGCTGTATCTCATGAACCGTGATAACTAGACAGTTGAAATTTTCACAGATGATGTATGTCTGTTGCCGCTATAACAACAAATACTAAAAACAGGATAAAATTAATATTTAAGGAGGGCTCCCATACAAAAAACATGTAATTTTGCCATTTTTTGCGATAATGGTACGGAACCCTTCGTGCGCGAGTCCGACTCGCACTTGGCTGGTTTTATTTTTCCAAAATCAACGGGTTCGATTCCTGGCTAGGAATATTAATTTATCAAAAATCCAATAATGCAGTTTTAGTTTGCATCAAAATGGGCGTCGTGACTCCTTTGAGTGTTTTTCGCTATTCCTCATATTTTCGGATTTGGCCATTCACGCCCACTTGAACAGTAGGATTCACCCTGTGTAACAGTAGGATTATATAATTAGGCAGGTAATTTGGTATGCATTTCCAATTATTGATCAAGGAAAACGTCATGAGGAAATTTTAATAATATTGTCAAATTACCTATTTTTCCGTCAACAAAAAGGAAGGGGATATGTGTCATTTACACGTTGGTGCATCGATAGTGCAGGTCTGGAGTGGCGACCGTTTACAGATTATTGTTTTTATTTCAGGCAGTCAACAATGGGTGGTGTTTCCTTCCCTATCTCTGAAGATGCCAAACAAGGAATTCATGATCTCAAAAGAGGTTCCTATAACTACTTGCAATTTAAGATAGGTGAGTTAATATTGTATTTAAATAATTAAGCAGTATACTATTAATATCCTTGGACATATATGTGGATTGGAAGTCGCTGCATGTACTCGTACCATAGGGTGTTCCTATATAAGAAACCTGCACCAGCTAACAACTTACAGACCGACTCGCGCATTTTGCTCCTATAAGATTGGATCAGAATAGTGGGATCGTGAGGGTGCCGATCCCGCTCAGAGAAGAAGACTTCGGGGAGGCAACCGCATCGACGACCAAAGTGCCGAAACCCCGCCTGCATCAAAAGTAGGCAGAACTCTGGGGTTGCGGGTGGTCAGATTGGAAACTGTCCGCCCACCAAGTGACTCCAGGAAAGACGGTGGAACAGTGATCACGTGCTGCCGTGTACAGTGAGGCTCAGGGGAGGCGATTTTTCAGTCTCCCCAGGGATGTGCCCTAATAGACGTTGCATAGAGGGGGCTCCGTGGTGGTCTTTTGAGAGGTCACGGGGCCTCTACGTGCTGGTGGTGATCACCGGGGTGGTTTTAGTGAGGTAACAATCCCACACTCCCTGGTCTTTTCCCCAAAAGTCCAGGCACCTTTTGAAGGTTTCACTCCGTAAACAAAAAAAAAAGTTTGAATCAGAATAAGTTTCCGATGGTTTACGCTTGCATACTGGCACCAGCCACCACCAGCTTACTTCGTTACTATATGCATACCTATGTTTGCCAAGCTGCGTTCCGGTATGATGGACATGGGTGTCGATGTAATTTCAGACACGTGAGACGATTTCAACCTTGTCACCAGGTTGCCATCACTTCTACGGTTCCAGGAGGGTGACCATAACCTTTTAGAGCAAGGTCATTTCCAGTGTGCGTAAAGGACAGACGTATATGACTCGTATAAATCTGTCCCATTTTCACAGTCGAAGCATAATACTTTTGACACGTCATGTTACGGGAGGTTACCACCAGAAATCGTAGAATGTTGCCAATCCGCCTGCATCGTTACAAAATTAAACTGTGTTACGGTTATACTGCGTTAAAAGTACTTTATATTTTATACTAGCTTCGCCCGCGTGAAAAGTGTTTCTTATACCGGGATGAAAAGTAGCCTATGAGCTATTTTAGGATATAATCTATCTCTGTGCCAAATTTCATCCAGATACGTTTTGCCGTTCTGGCGTTATTGAGTAACAAACATCCAGCCAAACTTTCATATTAATATTATTACCAAGAAGTAAGATTAAACAAAACACTTTTTCGCAAAAACTCGCTGTCTTTGGTACCTCTTGTTTTTATCGTTTTGCCACACCAAAATAAAAGTTATTTTGGCACATTTTTTGTCTACCTTTGGAAGTCGGTTAATTTTTTTGTGCAAAATGTTTTATATTTCTCTTATTAGGTTTTGGTACACCATCACTATAAAGTGAGCAAGATACCTAAAGAATTGACGAAACAAAATACCCATAATAACTCAATTTACACAATCGTGCCATTTATATTTTTTATTTTTTTAAAAAAAACGTTGCCCCACACTAGGAATTTCTCCTGTATCGTGGGTGCGTTTACAAACATATAAACTCACATACACAACACCCTGAGCCGGAACAACTATCTGTAGGTCATACAAATATTTGTTCCGTGCGGGAATCGAACCCGCGACACGCAGCGCAGCAGTCAATCGCTCAACCACTGCGCCAACCGTGCGCCCAAAATTATGGAGTTCTCTTGTATGTTCCATAACAAAAATCGAATTGATATCCTCCTTTTCTTAGTCGTTAAAAATCATAATTTTTAATTAAACAAACTGCAAAATGCTAACATAATTAATCATCTTTACTTATCCATTTCAGATTTAGAAGAAGAAAAGATCCACTTATCCAAAGCGGCCAACATTGCTCTTGCTGACTTACCACAGCAGGTGCCCAGCGACCAGGCCAGATACCACTTGTATATATTCAAGCATACACATGAGAGTGACTACATGGAGAGCATAGGTGGGTAGTTTAAAAGAATATACTTACATATGTACAACAAGGGAAACTCTACAACCAGACCTATTTCTGATGCTAAACAGAGTTGCCTCATTATGGGCTAAAGGTGATGTTGTAAATATAATCCCATCAAAAACATATCATGTAAAAAATACAATTTTCGCAAAGCAGTTCTTCTACCGCAAAAAGTTGTCTGATCATCTATTTTTTTATTTCATAGACCAAACTGACATTTGGGGGGTTGCCACTTTATCGTTACATAAAAATTGTGTTGTATCCATTCCTGAGAGATCGAAAGTTGATCGAAAATGGAATTATATCAAGGAAAAAAAAATTTTTTTTCTCCGACTTCATTCTATCGATCGCATTTATTTTATTGTTGATTTCTTATTTTTTACAATACAAGTTTATGTACTATGTATTAATACTGTAATATTTAAATATATTACATTTATTCATAAAACATTTACACCAATTAGTAATATTAAATTGAGGAGTTATGTTGCATCGATTTGCTGAATCAACTTAAGATTGAACCTTAACTACAACACAATGTTCCACACTTGTTACATAAAAAAATAAGGACATTGACATCTGTCAGTTTAGTCTAATAAATTAAACATATAATGTAAGACCAAGTCAGATAATTTATTTCTTTATAATTAGGCATAGGTAACAAACATATTAACTGATTTGGTTTTACAAGCGTTCAACATTATTGTGTTCTTCTATAGTCGCCGCCAGATAACAAAAAAATAAAAGCCATGATAAGGCCAAGGACTTCCCTTACTGCGTTACGTATGTTTTGATCGTTTTAGCGACACTGCCTTTACATTTTTTTCGTATCGTTTTGAAATATTGGAATACATTGGTAGACAGGTGTTAACGACTTTTATATTTTTGTTATCTGGCGGTGACTTTAATGTTCATTCATAGTAGATTTTCTGAACAGGCTTTTCAGAAACCAGTAAGAATTTAGCCTTTCAAACTTTTCAACCAAGTAACTTTTTTGTTTTACTTTTAAAGTGTTCATCTACTCCATGCCTGGCTACAACTGCAGTATAAAGGAGAGGATGATGTATTCCAGTTGTAAGGGACAATTCTTAGAAATTATTGAGCAATCAGGCGTCGAAATCGTTAAACGGGTAAGTTACAATCCTATTTCATAGAAAAAAGTTTTATGTATAGTTCTCGCCAAACTTCTGGGCCGCCCTGAAGTTGGCTTTCCGGAGGCGCTAGGTACGAAACAGTGCTGTTTTTGTATGAGATTTACTTTTTCGCAGCCATTTTAACCAACTTCAGGGCGGCCAAGAAGGTTGGCGAAATCTATATTTACAAACTGCATAATTGTCAGCTTAAACTGTTAATCCATCTATTTTACCCAGTCAATCTGCAATATTAAGGCCGGGTTTCTCACCGCTAAATTATCGCAGAAATAATGTGACAAATTGTCAAGCACGCGTTATCTGCTACGATTGGTTGAAAGAATTTTCAACAGCCACTCACAGCAGATAACAGGCTATTATTCGTCGATTACGTTAATAGCCCGTTAATCGAGTGTTGAGAAACCAGGTGGTAATTCCCTCTGCAGATCTGCCATACAAATCAAGGACATCCTATACCAGTAATCTTATATATAAAATTCTCGTGTCACGATGTTAGTTACCATACTCTTCCGAAACGGCTTGAAAGATTTTTTTTGAAATTTTATATGCTTAATCAGTAGGTCTGAGAATTGGCTACTATCTATTTTTAGGTAAGGTAGGGTACGGTAGGGTACGTAGGTTAGGTAGGGTAGATACATTTTTGGTGTTTTTATGGCAAAACAAAGTTTGCCGGGTCAGCTAATAAACTTATAAATACCTTATTAAATTTTCTTTATCATCAGTCAGTCTACATCATAATGATTTATTAGCCACTATAACCTTTTACAAATTATATCCATCGTTTTATTGATCCTCTTCTATTCTAAATTCAACTGCATTTAAACTCAAAACTTTTTATTATAATCTTTATTAACTTAACCCTTACAGTTAGAAATCGACGACGGCAAGGAGCTGACCGAAGAGTTCCTGTACGACGAGATTCATCCTAAGAGGAACCTGCATCGTCCAGCCTTCGCCAAACCCAAGGGTCCACCGAACAGGGGCGCCAAACGAATCACCAAGTCACAGACTTCGCAGTAGATTAAGTACAGTATATGTTTTAATAATCGCGTGGCTACACATGAATTTATGAAGATGTATTTTTATATATGTAGGTGGATAGGCGACTTAGTAATGAGGGCTATCGCGTATGAATTTGTCGCTAGGGGCGCTGGTGTAGAGTGAGGTCTTTAAAATATAAAATTTCATAGTCTTTATTTTACTACTGTTTCACTGTTGTGAATATTTTCTAAATAAATATCAGATTTATATAGCTACGGGTTTTACCAACCACTGCTTTAATAGTATTTTGTTTCGGAAAATAGTATTTTGCTTCCGTGCGCGTTATAAAACAACGTTTAACAGCTATACCTTATTCGCCAGTGGCGCCAACTGGTGGCCATAAAAACGGCAGCCTTCAATGCTTTAACACGCCTGACAAAAACTGCCAGTAAATTCACTGTACTGGAGAATATCTTCTCTATACGTGTCGTGGGAAATTGAAACGATTGTGAACTGGTTACAATTTAAATTAAAAAGAACCTGTTCGGATCTGCACTCTCGCCGCGGTATCCGGACGGCTACTATGCATACTTCTTCATGTTCTCTTCAACTTCCTTTGACATTACAATAAGCGCTCCGCCAATACGCAGTTGGTAGGTATCATTCAATAAAGCATAAATAGACCTAAATTCAAGTGACATTCACCCTTAGGATGGGAAGGCAATTACGCGGTCCGCTATACCGTACACCTATGCCTTAGAAGTTAGGCAGAAATAAAAGTCGCTGCATGCTCATATACCTACTTAGTCCGTTTCATTCGTCCATTTGTTAGTTTTGGTACGTATTTTTCGCTCATTGCAAAAAGTACAAGTTTCTTCATGAATTGTATTTATCAGAATGGTAAAAATTAATGACGAAGTTACGAAACAATATAGTGTGTAACGGAAATGGATTGCCATATTTTAATAACTCTTCTGCCCATGGAAATAAAAAAAAACGTCAAGGCAATCATAGACAAATCCCAAAAAAAAAGCTGTAGTAGTAAAATGAAAATTATTTTCAAAGCAATAAAGCCACGTGATTTCATTATATTATTTGAGTTGTAGGTACTTGCCGCTGAAATAAAAATACACTTGTTTAGTTACCCATGTATTTTAAGAAGATATTGAAACAAATTAAAGAATATAAATAGAGACTGGTAGGCCAGTGTGCAATAAAAAACAAATTCACAAAAATGTTTAAAACATCGATTATATTGAACCAAAATTAACTTTTCAATAATAAAGTTTATTTTTAATTTGTAAATGTAAAGTATAAATTGTATACTCTAAAAATGTTTAAAACAATGTAGTACCGTATGTATAAAAGTATACTGAAAAAGTATTATTATATTATTACTAGTGAAATAACCGAATTAGTGGACAATGCAATTATAGAGATGCGAAATGGCATAATACTGCTTAGTAAGATCTAGGTACATTATTTTTTCATTAATTTATGTATTAATAGGGAAATTCAAATAAAATATAATACTAGAAGTAGTCAATGGCTGTATATTCCTGAAGTATCTGTCATCTTTTTTAGCGCATCTTACTCATTTTAGATTTTAATTATTAAGTATGAATTTGAGTCATTTAGCCGTATAGAACTTTTGTATAACCCATAGTAAAAGAAATAGGTAAGAGAAAATGTGTGAAGTTACATATTTTCAATCCAATTTTCTAATCGTTAAAATTATTCAATACCGTCGTTAGATTAGACATTACTGTCCAAATACTTCATTGATGTATATTTTTGCATTTCAAAATAATAGGTATTCGATTTTATTTTTGTAAAAAATTGCAAGACTTATATAAAAATCGTGTTTCGTAAATATAATATAAACGCATATTTAGCTCAATCTATTTATTAATTAGATCTTGCCATTTTTAAAGTTTTGTAACTTTTATAATCTCGTTTCAATAAATATTATATGTCTTAGCATTTTTTACCTTTCGTATTTAAAATTAAGCGAATATTATTTGTTTCTATTCGAAAGTTTATGCACAAATACAATAATTATGTAGTTTGTAAATACATATTTCCTTATATTTTTGTAAATCGGTTCGACCTCTTCTGTATTGTGCAATGTCTGTACGAATAAATGCTTTTAATATAATTTTGATTCTTATTTAGGTAATCTCTTAAAATTCGCTCCAAATGCTAAGAAGCCAGCCATATGCGCTTTCATTGATATGTGAGGTGCCTTTTACAAAGCAACATACCAATCTCTGGAAAATTTTAAGGCATCATAAGCGTTCAAAACAATTGAGTTGGTGCACAAAACAGGTAAACCTAATAATGTTTACAAACAAGAGTCCTTGGACATCATAAACTTCCAAAACTTTTCAAGCACAGAACTAACACGTTAAGAAGAGGTCAAGTACTTGGGGAAGACCTTCAAACGGGCGCGCGCTCCTTTGAAACAGTTGAAGTTTTAGTATAATATACTCTGTGGTCGCGCGTAACCTAAAGGACAAGAATGTGTTCAGGGATTAGAGCATCGATTACGCAAAAAAAAGATGACTATTTATATTGACATAATATGTCGTTTTTGCTGTGCCTGTGTGACTGTGCGAAAAGGAACTCTGAGACGGCGCTCTATTAACATTACCTCTACATGGTAACCAACATTCTTGGGTAAGTCTACTGAATCTGCCCTTCACTTGGTGGTAAGCCAGATAGAGAAAGCAAATCATCAGAAAGGTACCTGCCTGGGCACTTTCATAGACATCGAAGGGACGTTAATCAGTAAACCCCACTAAAACTGAATTGGTCATGTTCACCCAGAAAAGGGCACTAGGCTCCTTACGCCTGCCTAAGCTGTTTGATACAGAGCTCCAGCTTTCCAACGAGGTCAAGTATTTGGGGGTCATCCTTGATAGTAAGTTGAACTGTAGCAGTCATTTAGACAATAAGTTGGACAGGGCCTGCATCACCTTCTGGCAATGCAGGAAGATGATAGGTAAAAAGTGGGTCCTATCCCCCAAAATTATACTCTGGCTATATAGCGCGGTGATTCGACTCATGATAACCTATGGGGCCGTGGTTTGGTGGCCTCAGACTATCCTAACTACAACCGTGAACAAGCTACAGCGAATGCAGAGACTGGCCTGCATGGCGACAACGGGCTGCATGAGGACTACCCCGACCGCAGCGCTCGAGGCCATGCTCAGGCACCGCCCTCTGCATCTGTTTATACAGCAGGAAGTGACGATGGCAGCTTTACGTCTAAAACACTGGATCTCTGGGGTAAGAGGGATAAGGACACCGCTCTGCTCGAGGGTCTCCACCATGAACTCCACCTAACTAGAGCCATTTACGACCGGATACCCAAGCAATTCATTTTCGAAAAAAAAATATAGAATCCAATTACACAAGGATAACCGCTGCGAGGAGCTACACCCCGATGAGCTGCGAATTTTCACAGACGGATCCAAAATAGGTACTGGAAGGGTGCAGGAGTCTTCTCAGAGGACCACTTAGCCACACCACAGGGGCGGTGTTCTGGGCCGAATGCTTGGGCATTTCCTTGGCGGCCTCAGCTTTCCTAGCTAGGGAGGTAAAGGATTTCCCTATACGTATACTTTCCGACAGCATGGCCGTCCTGCAAGCACTAAACAACTCACTCAGGTCAACTCCGGGCTGATCTAACCTAACCACTATATTTTTTTTGTTCCTAAAATCCTCTTTGGATGTCCTCCGCCCTGGGAGGGCAAAGGGGTCTGTCAGACTCCTACTGACTAAAAACCACCCGGTGTTCCATCTCACAGCTACGCCTACGCGCACGCGCGCTTGTAACACTACGCGCCGCCACCTCGGGTCCTGATGTGTGATATCCGGGTGTGACGGACGTCCCCGAGTCCGTCGCCCCTGGACCCATTTAGGGGAACTGGAAGAGGGCATTGTCCGCCCTCCGCCGACGCCCGGCTCGACTGCTGCGTATCGGGAGAGTGGATGAAATCTCCGTCTCTCCCCTCCGCAGCCCCGACAGTAGGTCACTGCATACTTCAGAGATGAGGGCACGGCGTGGCTCCACCCAAGCGGCACACTGCCAGCGTATGCCGCGCGGTGTCCTCCCGGCAGTCGACGCAGTGGTGACACCGGGCGTCCGACTCCCTGTTTATGCAACACAGGTACTTCCCGAAGCAACCGTGCCCACAGTGCACCTGCGTCACCCGAAATGACAGGGGGTCGTGCCGCCTCCCGAGCCAGCGCTCGAGCAGTGGTCGGACCGCCTCGATGGTAACGAGGCCGGTCGGTAGGGCGTGAAAGCCTGTCCCGCCGACCGTCGCCTACAGGCGGCGCTCGGGCCCCTCAGATTAGGAAGCAGCGTTGACAGCGCCCCAGCCGCGCGCAACAACCTGCAGGGCGCCAGCCGCTGGAAGTGGGAGCCAAAATCCCACCGGTTTTCGAGCACAAATCCTAGGTACAACATGGCAGACTCGACTCGACATCGTGCGGTGGCGCCCGCCTGGGGACATGAAATACCATGGCCTCCGACTTGTTGAGGGCCACCTCCAAGCCAAGGCGCCGTATGCGGCTCACCACCTGGGAGACCGCAGCCGTCGCCAGCAACGCTGCCTCGCTGTACTAATTCCCCCGCGCGGTGACCAGCGTATCGTCCGCGTAACACGTCAGATTTACGCCCGGTTGGAGTTCGCCCCTCACTCCCTCAGCAACCAGTCGTACCCGATGTGCCACAGGGGCGGACCCAAGACCGAGCTTTGCGGAACATCGCATGACATGCGGTGCTGGTCTCCGACGCCATCACGACCCACGTAGGTGACACACTTCTCCGCCAAATAAGCCCCGATGATGCGGCGGAGGTAGGGAGGCACTTGATGATACCGTAGTGCCTCCCTAACACAACTCCAGGGCAGGGTGTTGAAGGCGTTGGAGATGTCCAAGGACACCGCCAACGTTACCCCACCCCGGGACACCGCTTCCTCCGCCAGGATTCTCACCCGTGCTATCGTGTGGATGGTGGAGCGCCCTTGCTGAAAGCCGAACTGGCTTTCGTCCAAGTCCGCCCCCTTTCTGTACGAGTTGTCGCGACGTCTGCATAGGATACCAGAGTATTAGGTTGATCTCTTCTGAGGGAGTAACCTTGGGCAGAGGTAGCGAATAAGAAAAAAATATTATTTCCAACTTGTACCTGGGTTTACTTTATCTGCTTCGCTTGTTAATTCTTCATGGAGACGGAGCAAGGAACGCAGAGCAACAGAACTTGAACATAGAGGGCCACTTCCACCATCTGTAGATAGATACCATCGATGATACTGACACTTTATTTTTATTATAGATACCATCGATGATACTGAGACTTCGATATTATGGACATCTTATATTATTGGTATTTACTGAAACTAAATGTCAAATATTAGATCTTGTATTATATTGCTCAACAGCTGGAAACCGGTATGGTTTCCGTCCTAGGAAGCTCACTTCCAAGAACACTCATGAGGCCGGCGGAGTATTATTGCCGCCTCATCTACTGAGGCCGACGGAGTATTATCGCCGCCTCAGTCTTGTATTACATTGCTCAACAGCTGGAAACCGGTATGGTTTCCGTCCTAGGAAGCTCACTTCCATAGAACACTCATGAGGCCAGCGGAGTATTATCGCCGCCTCATCTACTGAGGCAGGCGGAGTATTATCGCCGCCTCAGTCTTTTACTACAAGGGTTTTAAGGGTCATACCCCTATTTGTCTACTGAGATTTCCTATAGTGGCCCCCTTCACCAACATTACGTTATAAAAGGCGGCACACTATACCAGGCAACCCCTTACGAGGTGTCTGGGACCATCTTCGGTAGGTCACGCCTCCGAGAGCACTCGCCCCTGGTACTCAAGAGAAAATGTGAGTCGCATCGTGATTACTCACTACCATTTGTCCAGAATGGTACCGGAGCAATAAAGCCGCTCACCACACGCACCCCAGCACGCCAGCACTAGTGCAAGCACCGGCACCAGCGCAGTTGGTGCTAGCGGATTCAATCCCCGTTAAGGACGCCAGAGAAGCTGGCTCCCATTTCTCCAGAATGGTCCCGGAGCTGTAAGCACGCTCACCTCTCGAATACAAATCATCGCATCTACCCAATGCCTACAGCTGGGTTGCCGGAAAACTAATCCAACGGGTAGTCCTCTTCTTTCTATCCAGGAAAGTGCCGGAGATGCAGCTCGCTCACAGGAGCTCACTTGCTTGAGGGTTACTCACGAACCCCGCGTCTGACCACCAGGTGGCCCTTTGCCTTGGGCCGGTAACTTCAGACACTTGTTGCGCGCGAGGAATGACGCTCGACCCACACATAGCCGAGCAGACAACATGCCACTCCTCTGCAACCACCACATAGACCACCGCGAGTCCAACCTCAATGTCAGGTCCCACTTTTGCGCTTGCAATGGTGGAGGGCCTACCTGACCCCGCGTACCCTGATCCAAACAGCCGGACCCGTAGTTCCAGCTGCGAAAGCCCCATCTGTTCGGGTCGTACAGATAGGGAGGGTTTTAAGGGTCAGTCTTACCTTATTCAAACAGCTGGTACGGTTTTAGCCCTTGGAAGCTCACTTCCAAGGGCACTCATTAGGCCGGCGGAGTATTATCGCCGCCTCAGACTCATGAGGCCAGCGGAGTGTTATCGCTACCTCCTACTCATGAGGCCGGCGGAGTATATCGCCGCCCCAATCTACATGATAGCACTAATTGAGATCTCAAGAAGCTTCATTATAATATACAACTACAACATACAAAGTTTGCCAACATCGTTGGTTTATATGTAAACACTATTCATCAGTATTTCTGTATTCTCAAGAAAGACAGTTCGTTTCAGTGAATAGCATAGATAAGTGTATACAAATAATAATAATCTTAAATCATAAAACACTCAGCTTTCAATCCAGGGATGCCGACGGCTCCAACCCCGATACGAACTCTCCTTGATAAACACGGCCTTTTACTAAACTTAAGCTAAACACAACAAGACAAATATTGGTTCTTCCGCGCCAATACTGATTTGACAGGTACGCCCAGCGATGTCCCATCGGTGTTGCCGTTGCATAAAATTATTGTTGTAATGTTGCTATGTCTGGTTATTGTTGTATTTACATTCGCGGCTTATATCTTCTGTAAGTCCGCGACACTCCCGGCCGGGGAATTAAAGTAATGTCATTAGATTTCGCGTCCAATCTCTGATCCTTTGCAGAGCTCTCGTGGCCGCATCTCTTCTTTCTTTTGGTACTTCTTTCTCGATTTTCTTATACTCATTATTCTTATCTTTATCAATCTTATCGTCATCACTCTCATCGTCATCTATCCTCCCGTTGACCTCTAGTGATTCCTCACTATGTACTGATATATCTCTAACGCAGTTGGTTTCGTCTCTTTGATCATTTAAAGTTTCACTGGGTTTTCCTATGTCTATAGGTTCCATAGCTATAGATTGAATGTCTTGTGTGTCTAATTCTTCACTTCCACTTATAGGTTCGTTATATACTTGATCAGATTCGCCTTGACTGTCCTCTATTTCAAGAGGATATAGATGTGCTAAAGATCTTATGAATTCTTTGTTACCTATTTTTACTTTGGCTACTCTACATAGTCCATCTATTCCCTTTTGAAGTGAGACTATAGTTCCTACTTTCCAGGTTTCTCTATTTTTAGAATCACCTCGCAACTAGACGATCTGGCCTACTACAGGTGCGATTCTCGCAGTTACTCTTGGTTCTTTGTGTGAATGCTGGTATCTCTCACGAAGACTTGGTAAGTATCTGTTTAGAAACATTTCTTTGAATTCTTGTAAAATGACTAAACCTTTCTTCCAACCTTTAATAAGATCGGTTTTGGTTACGGTACCTTCGTTGACAAAGTTTTCAGGTGAGCTCTCTACTGTTATACATTTTCCCATTGTAAGAAAATCTGCTGGTTTTAGAACGTGTTCTAGCTCTGTGTCTACGCTAGTGAGTGGTCTCATATTTACAGATGCTTCAATTTCCTTTGAAACTGTAGTTAACTGACTGTGTGTCAGCATGTGTTTTCTCAATGTTCTTTTCAGACAATTTTAACTATACCGATTAGCCTCTCGTAAAAATCCCCGAACCACGGTGCAAGTTGGGGTATGAATTTCCACTGTATTTCTTTATAGATACAGTATTGTTTTGACAGTATTTCAGACATAATTTTGAAATGCGTGGCATTGTCTGATGTTATGAGTGTTGGAATGCCTCTGGCAGCTATCATTCTCCTCAATGATAGTAGGCCTTCTTCTGCCGTTAGATCTTGAACGACTTCTAGGTGTATAGCTCTTACTGCTAGACAGGTGTAAAGGCAAATCCATCTTTTGGTTGCTCCGTTTTCTCCTTTCACCAAAAGTGGTCCCATGTAGTCCACTCCAACGAAAGTAAACGGTGTACTATAGTTCACTCTTTCTGGTGGTAGCGCTGGTGTAGGTGGAAGCTTAAAGGGTCCCCCACCATGTTTCACGCAATTCGGACATTGTCTCAGAAGTTTCTGAACCTGACTTTTTCCTTGAGGGATCCAGTAGGATTGACGTATGATGCTCAAGGTGTGATTTACACCCACATGATAATTTTCATTGTGTGTTTTTGTTATAATGTTATTGGTAAATTCACTCTCCTTTGGTATGAGAATAGGATAGCGTTTTTCAAAGGTCCAATCTGCATTCATCAAACGACCTTTACAACGTAGGATGCCGTCTACGTCTTCAAATAATCTTAAATTGCGACTTAAGTTAGTCTCCTCATCATTGTATTCTTGTGGGAAATATTTGGCTTGTAACTTTTTTATCGTTTCCAGCTTGTTTAACAATCCGCTCGTTTGGGCTTGCAAGTTTCTTTCTCGTTCTCTGGGCATGTTAATATTCTTTTCTGGTGTATTTTGACATTCTTCATTAACGTGTCTTTCGACTCGAGGTTCCCTCGGGAGACCCTCCCGAGACAACAGGTTTATGGACTTTACCTCGCTTGTAGGCCAAGTTTCAGATCCTCGCGTCAGAAATTGAGGCCCTACTAGCCATCTATCTCTGTCTTCTTTTGTACTCACTGATCTTGTAGCCACGTCTGCAGGATTAAGTTCGGATGGAACATATCTGATAGCCATTTCTTTGTGGTGGCAATAATTTGTCTGAATAAACCCAGTCGATAACTATTTGACTGTCGGTCCACAATATTTGTTGTCTTATTTCTAGTTTTAGAGAATCGATTACATATCTCATTAAACGGCTTCCAATTAGCACTCCTAGCAATTCCAATCTAGGTATTTTAGGTCTTCCTGGTCTTTTATTGGAACTAGGCGAGACTTTCCGATTACAAACGATACTTCGCCTTTGGATACTATATAAATTACTGCAGCGTATGCTTGTGTTGACGAGTCTGTAAAGCAATGCAAGTCACAGTCCTCTCTAGGTAATCTGGTATAACGTCTTGGTAATGCGATTTCAGAGATCTCACTAAGGTCGTTCTTGATTTCTTTCCATTTTGATGCAAAACTTTCAGGTATTGGTGTATCCCATATTATCTTTTCTTTCCATAATTCTTGTAACAATAGCTTTCCTGGTAACAATGTAGGTGTGGCGAAGCCGCAAGGATCATAGACGGAAGCTATTACTCTTAGAATGTCTCTCTTAGTACTTGCGTTAGGTTTGTTATTATAAAAACGTAGTCGTAAAGTATCCTCTTTTAAATGCACTTCTAAACCTAATAATTTTATGGTCTGATTTGAGTATGTGTCAGAAATCTCCTGCATGAATTCTTCAGAGTTCGAGCTCCATTCTCTTAGATTCATTGATATAGCGTGAAATGTATCTTTACAGCGTTTACCAAGAATCAAGGCTTCTTGCACTGTCTGTGCACCAGTTACTAGGTTGTCCACGTATATGTCATTAGCCGCGTTCTTAATTACGGGATCTTCTGATTTCATGAGATGGTGTCTAATGGTGGCGTTAAGCAAAAATGGACTCGATATCACTCCAAATGGAACCCGAGAGAATCTCAAACATAACAGATTATCCTCTGTGACCGGTTTAGAAGTATCCTTAAGCCATAGGAATCGTGTAACGTCCCTGTCTTACTCGTGTAATCCTATTTGAAGGAATGCTTTTTCTACATCGGCTGATAATCCTATTTGATGAGATCTGAATCTGATTATCAGTTTGGTTAGGTCTTCGAGCAACATCGGCCCGCAATACAAGCATTCGTTTAAGCTCTTGTATCCATTAACTTTAGACGAGGCACCGTGTACTATTCTAGTCGGCTTTCCTGGCTGTTGAACACCGTGATGTGGTAAGTAGTGTATAGGTCTATCCTTATTCGTAGTTTCACTAAATTCGGAAACTTCTTCAATTATTCCTTTCTGTCGCTGGTCTTGTAGAGTTTCATCATATGACTGTATTGATTCGGAATTCATTCGTTTGATGAGACCCTTGAGGCGGCCGAATGCCATTCCGAAGTTAGTGGTCAGATTAGGTGGAAATTCTTTCCAAGGCCAGTGCACGTAATACCTTCCTTCGATAAGATTGGTGGTCTCATTGAAGCTTCGAATAGCTTCTTCTTCCTTTGTTATCTTCGGTGAATCGGTTATCCCGATGGATTCAAGGTCCCACAGAGAGGATATGTTTACTTGATCCATTGGTAGGTCCGGCTTAGTTAACTTCACATCTAGCTCTGTTTGGAAATATGTAGTTACCGTTAAAGCTTCTTTACTTTCCTGGTTCATTATTCCGGATAATATCCAACCTGTTTGGAAATATGTAGTTACCGTTAAAGCTTCTTTACTTTCCTGGTTCATTATTCCGGATAATATCCAACCGAACTTGGAATCAACTAGATACAGGTTTTCTCTGATTTGAATCTTCTCAGTTTTCATAAGTGTAGTAGTAATCGTTACCTATAAGAATATCAACTTGGTCAGATGAACCATCGTCAGCTAGTAATTTCTTTTGTTTCCAGTTAATTAACTCACGTGGTGCGACTGGTATTCCTTTACATATAATTGGTATTACATTTGCATAAATTAATCGTTTAGACATGTGTCGGGTTTTTAAATTTAGTCTAACTAATGCACTTTTGAGCTCTCGGGGAGCTTCTGTTCCGAAGGTAAAAACAGATAAGTTTTCTTCTTCTTCAATTGGGAGATCTAATTTACGTGCAATTTTTTGAGTGACGTAGGATCTTTGTGACCCAGAATCCAACAAGATTCGACACTTAACCTGATGGGAGGTATCTCTTTCCTTTGAGGCCATAGCAACCGCCGTTTGCAACGCAGTGTCTCTTTTATTGTTTATGGCTGACAGTGTAGATGACTTTACTTGAGAAGGAAATCGTTTGGGACATAATGCTCTATTGTGTTTTCCACTTTCTTTACAATGAACGCATGACCTCTGTGATGTGCAACTTCGGATGCCATGGCCAGGACGAAGGCATTGATAACACCTGTCTTTTATCACAGTCTTTCTATCTGTAGTGGTTTTGTATTTCTCGCATTGGTCGTTGAAATGGTTACCATTGCAGAACATACAGGTCAACTTCCTCTTCTTCCTTCGGGGTTCTCCTATTTCCCTTCGCTTCATATTTTCCTTCGTCTCAATGGGATGATTTTTGTTTAACTGGGTAACATGTAGCGTTTCCACGGTGAAACTTTCAATTGAATTAGGGGTCCGTTCCTGCGTTATTCGGCTCGCATCTTCACGCGCGGTAATGACTATTTCCAAGAGTTTCCTCAGCTCTTGAATCGAGTTATCAGACGATTTTAATTTAATTTCGTAAATTAGGTCTTCGGGAAATTTCTCGAAAATTAAATGCCTCAAATGATTATGGTTTATATCTTCACCAAGGGACTCTAGGACTCTTAAATGCCGTTCTACATTGTTTATTACTTTCCTGCACTCGTTTGTTGTTTTATCGGCAGTTTTTACTTTAGACAACGCAGAGTAATGAGCGTCAACTAAATGGCAAGTCTTCCCATATCTTTCTTTCAATGTTCTCAACGCAATCTGGTAGTTGGCGTTAGTAGTGTCGAAACCGTCAATAACCTGCTTGGCTTCCCCTTTTACAGATGCTTTTAATTACAGTAACTTATCAACCTCAGTGATGTTTCTGGCGTCGATGTTAGAACTGAATTGGTCCCAAAATTGATGCCAGTTCAATACGTCCCCATCGAACTCAGGTAAACTTAGTTTTGGCAGGCGGCCAGAAGTACTGCAGACTTGGTTGGCACCCTGTTTAACCGTGTCTTCGCGTGAAGAAAACATTTTAATTTTTACATTCAGTTCAGCGAGGTTCTGTTCAGCTTCAAGTTGAACTTCGCTCATTTTTCCTATGTCGTCAGCGGAAGGATTATTTATCATACAAAAGTAGTTAGTGAGGTCTTCGTTAAATCTCTTTAATGAAGATTCAAGTTTAAGTTTTATAATTTCTGCGTCATATCTTGTCTCATCGTTATGTACAGAGAGGCGGGAGGATAGGCTAGACTGACGTTCGATTTGATTTGCTAATAATTGCAAGCGGTGCAACAATAATTCTTCCATGTTCGTACAAGTCCAAATTGTGACCGAAAAATGTACCGTTTAGTAAAATGTATAGTGTTATCGACTTAGTAATTATTGTTTTATTACGGCAAACAATAATAAGAGAATTCCACCTTAATCAAAGAATTACTCCAGAAGTGTATGAGTTTATGTAACAAATTAAGTCAGACATTGTGAAGAGTATATTCAATCTTAATCAATGTACTACAAGAATGATGGTAGTACTCAAACTCAAATCACTCATTTCCTTTAGACCGATACGGCACTTTTGAATGTCAAGAAAAGAAGTTGTTGTCCCAGTCCCAAGGTATAATAACTTGAGAAACTACTATAGTTTCCCATTCCCTAGCGTAGATCACAATGGATAGGAACAGGCAAGAACTTCCATGGACACTCTTTTAAATCAACATTATTGTTATAAATCATTCATGTTGAGATTATACATATATGTGAGAACCATGTGGAAAGACGTCCACATCAAAGGAGTTCAGAGTAGAAGATTTAATCAACAATTTAAAATTAATGTAATTAATATAAACCGTGGTAGCTAAAGGATGACCAGTCCCAACAACTGATTCTCATGTACATACTTAATGGTACTGTTATTCAACAAGAGGACATGACAAAAAATTTACATATAATTTTGAAGGATATGTTAATACTTATTTAATACAAAAGGAACAATTGTCAAAAAAAATGTCATGATTGTCATGTAGAGGGAGTGAAATATTCATACTTCTATACTTCAAATTAAATTTCATATATATATATATAAATCCAATCCATGAAGCATACAGTGGAGGAAAAACATTTTGAAAATAATTACTATAATATTTTGATCTTGAACCATGAGACTTCTTGATACTGTCTTTTGTCATTCTCCTTTATCAGAATTATTACCCCGTTGTGTAAAGGCAATCATTTGCCTTTATTTTCAAATGTATTAAGTTTACAAGAAACTTAAATATCTTAAATGTGTTCACAAATGTATAGACCACACCTTGTTATGTATTGAAATGTTTAGATTTAATTTCATTTGAACTATGAAAGTATATTTGACATGTTTGAAATCTGTTTTAAAGGTAAGTAATGTAGTAAGAACTTAACAAGTTCTATCATATTAATTTTAAATTTGACTTAACTAAATTACTGTAATTTGTTTCAGAAATCTTCAGGATCCTGTTATAGATAACAGATTCAGCACAGACAAGTTCATTTCTATAATGAATTACATATGTAATAAGAAAACATAAGGTTTATAGTTCAAGAAGTAATTACTTCATGCCTAATTAATTAATGTATCTTTGTGTCAAATTTTCCCACATTCTCATCACCATGCTATAAACTATTCTTCAGTAACTACAATTAAATGTGTCCAGATAACACAATATTAAAAGACCTATAGTTAAGTTCTTATTGTGGTACTCACTAAATACTATGCCTCTCTACCTCTTTTGTTTCCAATTGAGAAACATTTATTTACTTTCACCAGTTATAGTTACTCAAAATTTTAAATAAAATCGTTAGGTATGTTGTGATAAATCTCACTTTTAGTATTGATTTTTACTCCGTCCACGTTCTGTGGAGTGTAACCTACTTGGTGAACTTTCAAATTGGTAACTCATCAGAATTCTACTAGTGTTAATTATTTACTATAAACACGTAGTAAGTGGGTATTCTTATTCGACGAAACCGATCTTTGAATTTGAAATCTGTATGTACACTCGTGGCATATGACTAAACAGATATAATTTCATCTACCAATCTTAATAAAAGTCTGTTTACCTCTTGGTTGTGTAGGTATCCGTAATTCCAACTACACAAGGGGTCGTCCTTTCCGATAGGTAGGTAGTTAGGCAGTCACAAACACTAGCCCAAGTTGGTCGATGTACTTTCAATAGATTCTCACTTCTATTCTAAATGACAATATTTCAGTAAGAAAAGTGTTCAAACTTTTTCCGCCGTTCCAAGCGTCACAACTTCACGGGAACTTTGCCGCGAAATCAGTGCGGGGATGGTCAATTGCATAAATCGTAAATACAATCATAAGTACTCTTAATTTTCTAACATATTTAACTTATTATTCATATCAAAGAGGTAGCTTTGTCTAAACAACAAATAAATTTATAAAGAATTATTTAATCCTATAATGCGGTATTTAATCGAGATAATTTCTTAAATTGAATGGATTTTCCATTCGAGAATTGGCGCGTCAAATGCTTACCGAAGGTTAGTCTATGACTGAATGCAGGAACTTCCGTTACGATTCAATATATATATAAATGAAGAAATAATATAAATTTTAATTAATAGTTTTCTTTAAACAACAGTTTTCTTTAAACAATAGTTCACGTTTAATACGTAAACCTTGATGCAACTGGCGCCATCTAGTGATTCATTCGTAAAACTTTGGTTACAAACATGTACCTAATAATAAGAAACTTTACAATGTATTATTGGTTATTAGATAATTATAACATACTAGAAAATTATGGTTCGTCGTGGTGTCGGTGGCCTCCGTTCAATCCTGTGCTCCGTTTACATTAGTGCATACTGCAACTAGATCTTTATTCACAACTTGTGGGGTGGTTAATATAACTTGAAGTATCTAATTGCTCTTCTCCATTGTTAGGGATACTAGTTGTGTCAATTCACTTCTCTCTTAGCCATGATGCTGCTGCCATGCCATGCATTAGGGTCTCTTGACACTCATAATATTTTTAAATCCGATTCATATCCCAGCATCTCCACCATGTCGCGACGTCTGCCTTAATATCTAGGGATTCTATTATTCGAAGGAATCATATGATACCTGAGTATAAGGTTGATCTCTTCTGAGGGAGTAACCTTGGGCAGACGTAGCGAATAAGTAAAAAATATTATTTCCAACTTGTACCTGGGTTTACTTTATCTGCTTCGCTTGTTAATTCTTCATGGCGACGGAGCAAGGAACGCAGAGCAACAGAACTTGAACATAGAGGGCCACTTCCACCATCTGTAGATAGATACCATCGATGATACTGACACTTTATTTTTATTATAGATACCATCGATGATACTGAGACTTCGATATTATGGACATCTTATATTATTGGTATTTACTGAAATTAATTGTCAAATATTAGATCTTGTATTATATTGCTCAACAGCTGGAAACCGGTATGGTTTCCGTCCTAGGAAGCTCACTTCCAAGAACACTCATGAGGCCGGCGGAGTATTATTGCCGCCTCATCTACTGAGGCCGACGGAGTATTATCGCCGCCTCAGTCTTGTATTACATTGCTCAACAGCTGGAAACCGGTATGGTTTCCGTCCTAGGAAGCTCACTTCCCATAGAACACTCATGAGGCCAGCGGAGTATTATCGCCGCCTCATCTACTGAGGCAGGCGGAGTATTATCGCCGCCTCAGTCTTTTACTACAAGGGTTTTAAGGGTCATACCCCTATTTGTCTACTGAGATTTCCTATAGTGGCCTCCTTCACCAACATTACGTTATAAAAGGCGGCACACTATACCAGGCAACCCCTTACGAGGTGTCTGGGACCATCTTCGGTAGGTCACGCCTCCGAGAGCACTCGCCCCTGGTACTCAAGAGAAAATGTGAGTCGCATCGTGATTAATCACTACCATTTGTCCAGAATGGTACCGGAGCAATAAAGCTCACTTCCAAGGGCACTCATTAGGCCGGCGGAGTATTATCGCCGCCTCAGACTCATGAGGCCAGCGGAGTGTTATCGCTACATCCTACTCATGAGGCCGGCGGAGTATATCGCCGCCCCAATCTACTTGATAGCACTAATTGAGATCTCAAGAAGCTTCATTATAATATACAACTACAACATACAAAGTTTGCCAACATCGTTGGTTTATATGTAAACACTATTCATCAGTATTTCTGTATTCTCAAGAAAGACAGTTCGTTTCAGTGAATAGCATAGATAAGTGTATACAAATAATAATAATCTTAAATCATAAAACACTCAGCTTTCAATCCAGGGATGCCGACGGCTCCAACCCCGATACGAACTCTCCTTGATAAACACGGCCTTTTACTAAACTTAAGCTAAACACAACAAGATAAATATTGGTTCTTACCGCGCCAATACTGATTTGACAGGTACGCCCAGCAATGTCCCATCGGTGTTGCCGTTGCATAAAATTATTGTTTTAATGTTGCTATGTCTGGTTATTGTTGTATTTACATTCACGGCTTATATCTTCTGTAAGTCCGCGACACGAGTGGCTGACGAGGCGGGCAGCGATTATCCGCTCGAACAGCTTACCCAACTCGTCTACATTCTTTTGAGCTTACCTAACCTTGTAAGCTAACCTAACCTTTTGAGCTAACATACTCGTAACTGGTTACGCTTCCTAATTTATAGTTCATATTTTATTACATCACCATAGGGCGATTGAGAGGCATTGGTTTAATCGTTCCAATTTATTAAATAAGTGTCACATATCGTTGGTTTGGTGATATTCCGAACACACACACGTCTATTACGTCATTACGTCGCCACGACCACCGGCGGTCGTCGGACAGTCTCTTGCCAACCAGGGCTGGGGTGCGCGCATCATCACGCACCCTCTCGCCCAAACCTCTTAATTGAACCTACATGTAAAGTGTTATCTGTATTACCTAGACCTACTGTGTTGTGTACCGCTGGCCAGCATAGTGTACCTAGTCTGTGAGCTGAACTTCCCGAACGTGGCATCCATCTGCATCTGCATGGGAATCGCTGTTTCAAAGGTATGTGGCATAATTAGTAAATTGAACTTTATCCATTGCCTTTCGTCTCATCTGCGTACTTTTCTCCTTCAATTTAGCACTGCTGAATCAGCAATTATAGCCTAGATTACTCTAATAATTTAGGTTCAATCGCGTGTGATTTTACTAGTGATCTTCTAGAGGCACCATTTTGGTCCTTCGAACTGGATAAATTAAATTTGGGCCTATTTACAGCCTAATTTTAAATCCTAAAAGTCTAAGTTTAAGCAAAAAGTTGGGAAATTTCCATATTAATTGCAGATCATCACACAATTCTCGCCTCTATTGCGTTGGGAATAAGGCTGGCTGCCTTGCGTGTAGTACTTTCTACCGGCAAATTAATTGTTGACGTAAATCTTTAATTTCACTAATTAATACTCCGAAAAATACAATTAATTGAATATCAACGTTAATTCATCTCGCTAAATAAGTTTATTTAAATCAGTTAATACTTAACAATTATTTGGATTCTGTTACTACTGTAACAGAATCCAAATAATTGTTACTGTACTGCTCAATCTGCGTCTTGTGATATTGACGACTGCAACTCTTTGTTAAAAAACCCTACAAAAACCCATAAAATATTAACTCAAAATATACGCAGTATTAATTGCAACACGCCCAACTTTCAAACTTTACTTGCCAGGTCCAATGTTGATTGAGATGTTATTGTCCTAACTGAATGCTGGCTGCAGCGTAACCCTAGCGTTCCCGAATTCGATGGTTATATTTCATTCGCTACGCTCAATAATCAAACTCAAAATGAAGGTGTGGTTATTTACTGCAAAAATATAGATCAGTACAGCATTGAGGAACCGGAAATCTTGGATGCAAATTGTCTTATTTTAAAAATAAGCACAAAATAACACTGTAATTGTTGCTGTCTATCGTCCACCTAGTCATAAAAATAACGATAACTTTTTAACATCCCTTAACGATTGTCTAAGCGAACTATCATCATTCCAAAATATTATATTAGTTGGCGATATTGATATTGTTGAAAATTTTATTTGAAAGAGAAGACGATGTATCGGAGTGTGAAGTGAAAATAAATGATAAGATTGTAGAGCAAGTGAACGAGTTTGTATATCTGGGAAGTATGTTCACAAGGGATGGAAAGACTGAAGAGGATGTGGAAAGGAGAGTGAATGCAGGGAATAAAGTGAATGGTGCTATACATGCGGTTGTGACCAGCAAATCGATGTCTCCAGAAGCTCGACTCGCCGTTCACAACAGCGTGCTGGTGCCTACACTTATGTATGGAAGTGAAGGGTGGGTATGGCAAAAAAGACATGAAAGTAGGATTAATGCAGTAGAAATGCGCTTCTTACGAAGTATGTGTGGGGTAACTTTAAATGATAGGTTGAGGAATGAGATAATAAGACAACGTTGTGGTCTAAAAGAAGATGTAGTGACTAAAATTGAAAAGAGTATGTTAAGATGGTTTGGCCATGTTGAGAGGATGAATGAAAGGCGACTAACGAAATGTATTTACAAGGCAGACGTGAATGGAAACGCCGGGAGGGGACGCCCTAGAAAGACATACATAGACCTTATAGGTGATGTTCTTCAAAAAGGCCAGGTGCGCAGTACTCATAACCGGCGTGTGTGTATGACTAGATGCATGAATGTGAGTGAAGCAAAAGAAGTATGTAAGGATCGTAGCAGGTGGCGTTCTGTAGTTTCTGCCTACCCCCATGGGAAAAAGGCGTGAGTTTATGTATGTATTGTTGAAAATTCCCAATAAAAAAGATACCTTATCGCTTCTCATGGTTTGCTCCCAGCTCACACAATTCCTACTCATAGTCGCACGTGCTTAGATCATATGATGACAAAAACAAGATTATCAGCTAAGTGTTATGTTTCCCAAACTTCAGTTACAGACCACAACAGCGTTTTACTATTTCTAGACCGTACCAGTAACAAAAGCCAAGCTCTCAAAACGTTTAAAAGACTAGACGACAAAGGACTTGAAAAGGATGTTAATAATATAGATTGCCAATATATTTACAACATTTCAGATGTTAACGAGGCAACGAATTTTTTTCATACACTCACTAAGTCAAGCCATAAATAATAACGCGAAACTAATCATTTTATCCAAACGTAAATTAATATTGATACCTTGGATAACACCGGGCCTTCTTAGATGTATGCGAAACCGTGATCAATTACAAATTAAAGTCTTAAAAAATCCAGACAATGAAATAGTACATGCCACTTACAAAAGATATAGGAACTTTTGCAACACCTTATTAAAGAAAGTTAAGCAAAATTATGAACAAGAGCTGATTAAATAAGCAGGGGAAAACAACAAGAAACTTTGAGAAGCAATTAAAAATATAACATATACCACTAAATAAAAACAGCAATCCACACAATTAATCTCAACAGACAATCCTATAGAGTCTATAAATTCAGTTAACTCAATTTTTGCAAATGTAGGAAGGAAACTGCCAGAAAAGCTACTCTCACAACATATAAATATGCCAAATGACAATGCCAACAGCCTTCTGATAAATTCTCCTCAAAGTTCCTTTGTTCTTCTGCCTACTGACGAAGAGGAAATACAGTAATTTAAAAAGCGATTGTGCGGTCGGCGTTGATAATATATCTGGATCCTTTTTAAAACGTTTTTCCAAAATTATTAGTCCCCCACTAACATACATATGCAATCTCTCCTTTTCTACCGCAGGCCTTCAAAACTTCTAGAATTGTACCCGTATTTAAAGCAGGAGACAGATACTGTGTCAATAATTATATACCAATCTCCATACTGCCAACATTGTCAAAAATATTAGAACGATTAATGAACACCAGGCTTACTAAATATCTTGAACAAAACTCTCTTCTATCTCCATCTCAGTTCGGATTTCGATCTGGCAGGTCAACAGCTGAAGCTAACAGATCACATAATTAATAAGTAAGATAATAAAAAGAAGACCTTAGCCATTTACCTAGATTTAGCCAAAGCATTCAACACAGTATCTTTTCCCATTTTGATTTAAAAGGTCGAAAATATGGGAGTGAGAAGTCTGCCGCTGCAACTATTCACAGACTATCTATCTGACAGAACACAAAAAACAAAAATAGGAAATTGGGTTAGCGATGAACTTCCTAACCAATACGGTGTTCCACAGGGCAGTATCCTCGGCCCAATTATGCTTAGTTTACATAAACGATTTATGTAATATCAGTTTCAAGAATTGTCAGTCCTCTTTTCCAGCTCTCTATCAAATTGGTCTTTAGTTTGGAGCCGTCCACCGGATAAACATTGTTTGTTGCTGGAGTCAATGTTAGGCATTTTCCTAAGCTTAGGAAATCAGCTGGTCTCAATATGTGGATCACTTCAGTTCCAACCTTTGTAAGCGGTCTTGAGTTGACAACAGCTTCTACTTCTTTGAGCAGTGTTAATAGTTTGCTGTCTCCTAGTATTGCTACCGGTGCTTTTCGAGAGCGCGTTTTAGGGAATGCTTCACTACACCTATCAGCCGTTCAAAATATCCGCCATGCATGCCACGGAGCGAGTTGAGGTATGAATCTCCTTTCGATTCCTCTCTCAATACAGTAAGGTTTACTGACCACTTCAGATGTTAGTTTGAAACACGTAGCACTAACATATATATATATGAATACATCCGCTTCAGTGTTTCTTTCAGGCAAAATTATCCGGGGGGGGGGGGGCGGTTAAGAGATCTGAGGGGGCGGAGTAAATAAAGGAAACAAAGTAATATTAGCTACACACTAATACATATATCAGCTACATGCTACAAGTTACATGCTACCATGCTACATGCTATATGCTTTATGGGTAGCTATTATTTTTTATTGTTGACTTTTTTAATTATTGTATTTAGATTTATTTTGTGTTTTCATTTTCAAACTGTTCATGATATTAACTTTTTAGTACATTACTGCAGAATCCAGTAAGTAAGACTTCCTGGCCAAGTATGAGTTAACCGGATCGAACCGCAGGTGAGGTCCGGTTATATACGAGGCCAGGATGTCTTTCTTACTGGTTGAGGCTTGTATAATGCTTTTCTCAAAAATGAAAGAAAGTTTAACAACGAATTCGTTTAATTAATATGTTAGGTTACATTCATATTAGGGCAATTACTGATAGATATTGTGATCGATTTACTGGGGGCATTTATTTATATTTTCTCAAACATGCTTGGAAATTTGAGAATTATTTTGACAACTTTCTTCGAGAAAATCGAAATTGCAGTACAGACCAAATACATGAGAGCAGCGGCCGGCAAAAGTTGTATGAAAATCCATATCTGCCGTGTGTAGCGGCCAAATAAATAAAGTACATAGTAAACTCATATCTGTCGTATAATTTAAAAATGGAACGATCTTTTTCACCGAAACATGGCAACCAAGGAGGTAACTTATCAAAGGTTTTATTTAAATTTCGAACTGGCTTGCTAATAGAAAGCTGTTTATTGAAAAAAAAAACAAATGAACACTTTAAGGCGAAAATTCGCGCGAATAAAAAGGCCTAACGCGGGCATAATTATTTTTGTTCGTTGTTCGTCATTGATTTTGAAAAGTAAATGGTTTGGTTCGGTTTTCAGATATCGGTATTAGTAGTACAGTTATATTAGATATAGTTTTTGTAATATCGGTTATTTTGATATTGATATCGATATGATATGATATCTAACACATATCCGATATAAGTTACGTTTTGATATATCGGACCTATCCCTACTACTGTCCTGTAAGTAAGTATTTAATTTACTTACTGGACAGTAGTAGGGATAGGTCCGATATATCAAAACGTAACTTATATCGGATAGTAAGTAAATTACATACTTACTTACAGGACAGTAGGAGATTCCAAATTTAAAATCTCGCTTCTTACTGGATAGTGAATAAGTCTCCGGTAGAATTCACTTTCTGGAGACTTTTTGGAGATGTTATAGCAATATTACATACCATTTTTGAGAAAAAAATATTTGCATGCCATATTAGGTGGCAAACATGTCCGATCTTTTAGTTTTTTCAATGTTATCCTGCATGCACGGATTATTTATTCTCTATTATATATACACGCAATTTAAGCAAATAAATATGTCTTTATCCTTATCTTATCTGAGCTATACGCTATACGCTTTACGCTATACACTAAACGCTATATGCTAGACGCTATACGCTACACACTATACGCTACATGCTATATGCTTTATGGGTAGGTAGCTCACAAAGTTACGTTAGATCACAAGGTTAGGTTAGCTTAGAAAGTTATGTTAGCTCAAAAGGTTAGGTAAGGTTAAGTTAGGCTATATGCTGTATGCTATATGCTGTATGCTATATGCTGTATGCTGTATGCTGTATGCTGTATGCTATATGCTATATGCTATATGATATATGCTATATGCTATATGCTATATGCTATATGCTATATGCTATATGCTATATGCTATATGCTGTATGCTGTATGCTGTATGCTGTATGCTGTATGCTATATGCTATATGCTATATGCTATATGCTATATGCTATATGCTATATGCTATATGCTATATGCTATATGCTGTATGCTGTATGCTATATGCTATATGCTATATGCTATATGCTATATGCTTTATGCTATATGCTATATGCTATATGCTGTATGCTTTACGGTATACACTACATGCTACAAGTTACATGCTGCATGCTACATGCTACAAGTATATGCTTTATGGGTAAGTAGCTCACAAAGTTACGTTAGATCACAAGGTTAGGTTAGCTCAAAGGTGAGGTTACCACTGAAAGTTATGTTAACTCTAAAGGTTAGGTTAGCTCAGAAAGTTATGTTATCTCAAAAAGGTTAGGTTAGCTTTGCTCACAAGGTTAGGTTAGGTTAGCTCACAGTTTAGCTCAAAAGGTTAGGTTAAGCTATACGCTCGCGCTATACGCTCGCGCTATAAGCTCGCGCTATACGCTCACGCTATACGCTCACGCTATACGCTCACGCTATACGCTCACGCTATACGCTATACGCTTACGCTGTACGCTTACGCTGTACGCTTACGCTGTACGCTTACGCTGTACGCTTACGCTGTACGCTTACGCTGTACGCTAACGCTGTACGCTTACGCTGTACGCTTACGCTGTACGCTTACGCTGTACGCTTACGCTGTACGCTTACGCTGTACGCTTACGCTGTACGCTTACGCTGTACGCTTACGCTGTACGCTTACGCTGTACGCTTACGCTGTACGCTTACGCTGTACGCTTACGCTGTACGATTACGCTGTACGCTTACGCTGTACGCTTACGCTGTACGCTTACGCTGTACGCTTACGCTGTACGCTTACGCTGTACGCTTACGCTATACTCTTACGCTATACGCTTACGCTATACGCTTACGCTATACGCTATACGCTATACGCTTACGCTATACGCTTACGCTATACGCTTACGCTATACGCTTACGCTATACGCTTACGCTATACGCTTACGCTTACGCTATACGCTTACGCTATACGCTTACGCTATACGCTTACGCTATACGCTTACGCTATACGCTTACGCTATACGCTTACGCTATACGCTTACGCTATACGCTTACGCTATACGCTTACGCTATACGCTTACGCTATACGCTTACGCTATACGCTTACGCTATACGCTTACGCTATACGCTTACGCTATACGCTTACGCTATACGCTTACGCTATACGCTTACGCTATACGCTTACGCTATACGCTTACGCTATACGCTTACGCTATACGCTTACGCTTACGCTTACGCTTACGCTTACGCTATACGCTTACGCTATACGCTTACGCTTACGCTTACGCTATACGCTCGCGCTATACGCTCGCATGTTATGGGTAGCTATTATTTTTTATTGTTGACATTTTTAATTATTGTATTTAGATTCCATGGCAAACATGTCTGATCTTTTTGTTTTTTCAATGTTATCCTGCATGCACGGATTATTTATTCTCATTATTTATACATACACGCGTTTTAGCAAATAAATATGTCTTTATCCTTATCTTATCTGAGCTTACGCTAAACGCTATATGCTAGACGCTATACGCTACACACTATACGCTACATGCTATATGCTTTATGGGTAGGTAGCTCACAAAGTTACGTGTGCTATGTGCTATGTGCTATATGCTATATGCTATATGCTATATGCTATATTCTATATGCTATATGCTATATGCTATATGCTATATGCTATATGCTATATGCTATATGCTATATGCTATATTCTATATGCTATATGCTATATGCTATATGCTATATGCTATATGCTATATGCTATATGCTATATGCTATATGCTATATGCTATATGCTATATGCTATATGCTATATGCTATATGCTATATGCTATATGCTATATGCTATATGCTATATGCTATATGCTATATGCTATATGCTATATGCTATATGCTATATGCTATATGCTATATGCTATATGCTATATGCTATATGCTATATGCTATATGCTATATGCTATATGCTATATGCTAAATGCTATATGCTATATGCTAAATGCTTTACGGTATACGCTACATGCTACAAGTTACATGCTGCAAGTATATGCTTTATGCTCGCGCTATACGCTCGCGCTGTACGCTCGCGCTGTACGCTCGCGCTGTACGCTCGCGCTATGCGTTACGTTAATATATATATAAGCGTATAGCGTGAGCGTTCACGCTATACGCTTATATATATATTACTTTGTTTCCTTTATTTACTCCGCCCCCTCAGACCCCCCGGGATAATTTTGCCTGAAAGAAACACTGAAATGGATGTATTCTGTTAGTGCTACGTGTTTCAAACAAACATCTGAAGTGGTCAGTAAACCTTACTGTATTCAGAGAGGAATCGAATGGAGATTCATACCTCAGCTCGCTCCGTGGCATGCATGGCGGATATTATGAACGGCTGATAGGTGTAGTGAAGCATTCCCTAAAACGCGCTCTCGAAAAGCACCTACTAGGAGAAACTGCTCAAAGAAGTAGAAGCTGTTGTCAACTCAAGACCGCTTACAAAGATTGGAACTGAAGTGATCCACATATTGACACCAGCTGATTTCCTAAACTTAGGAAAATGCCTAACATTGACTCAAACAATGTTAGGCAACAACAATGCAACAAACAATGTTTATCCGGTGGACGGCTCCAAACTAAAGACCAATTTTATAGAGAGCTGGAGAAGAGTACTGACAATTCTTGAGGAATTCAAGTCACAGTATCTGACTAGTCTGCGAAAGAGGTACCAAAACTCTCCTAAACAGCCAAGAGTTGTATCTGATTGTGTACCAAAAATAGGGGACATTGTACAAGTAAGGTCAGAATTAAAAAACCTTGGGTTGTGGAAAGTCGGCAAGATAGCGGATCTGATAAGGGGTGCAGATGGTAAACATAGAATCGCTAAAGTCAAAGTTGGAGACTCTATATTGACTCGATCTCATCCGCTAGATACTGAGCCGGACAACTCTGCACCGTCCGGACCAACTGAGGAGGAAGTGACAGCACCACTCCTAGATGCACCAATCGAGTACTTGGATCAGGATGATGGCCCAAGTCTAGTGGATAACCACCGTTACCAACTAATCCAGGATTTGAGAACAATGAAAATGAGGTAGACAAGATTATGGCAAGACACTTAGTAAAACCAGCTAATGCATGTGAGTGGCACAGCCACACAGAGAGGCTAGACCTCACCTTATAAGTAGGTATATGCATACAATTATGTAATAATAGGAGTGGAATAAAACAGATCGACTCATCTTTCCACTCTCATGATAAATGTGTCCTCATGTCGTCCGTACAATATGTGAAGCAAGCATATAGTTATTCACATACATACATACTATAGGAGGGACGACAACAACTATATATCACAGGGAAAATCAAAAATATAAATAGTGCCTTATAATTAGGGATAAGAAGCACAACAGTGCTTTTCATCATACAGACAAGCCGTTGTTACTAGATACTACCCCAGTGCACCGGTCGTCACTGCCACAGACTGCTTTACGTCACTGCAGTGTTGTGCGTGCTATTTCTATGCTTCTTACAAAAAATTCTCATAATACTAGTGAAGCATAGAGCCGCTTCAACTGCGGTTTCGTCATTTACACAGTACACTAGGAACTTTTTTCCCTGTGTTGCTTAGTCGTGAGCCCATGCAGGCTCGCCTTCGTCAGTCTCCTGTCCAGCTCACATTCGAGTTGGAAGCGTTCCTTGATAAATAACGGGCAATCTACAAGTATGTGCTGGACGTTCTCTGCCACGCCTGGATAGCAGACGCACGATAGGCTCTCCTTAAACTTGAAGCGACTCAAGTATTCAGAGAACCCGCCGTGCCCCGTCAAAACTTGCGTTCTCGCCTGACACATATCTTCGATTCCATTCATTAAACGATTCCAAAAGGTTCTGTCGCTTGATAAATGAAACCGGACACTGTTCGTAGTCCGGCTGCCTCCGTAATGACAATGCTGCTTCCTTCGCTAACTCGTCTGCTCGCTCATTCCCCGGCAGGCCCGCGTGGGCCTTGATCCATAACAAAGACACAGCTATGCTCTGGCCCGGGGCTTGTGCCAAATTGACGCACGCGTGAACCACCAGGGGATGGAGAGAGCCATGGTTTGCGTCTGCAATGCTGATATTTAGACGCTGTACAAACCATAGCCCGTCTCTTGCCGTGTGAGGATCACGTCCGTCGCTTTGCAGATGCAGGAACATGTTTGAAGATGGCAGAGACAGAATGATATTATGTTCAGCCACAGATAACATAATACTAGCATATATTTCAGCTCTAAATGCATGTAATGTTTTGTGGTCCCTCTCACAGAGAGGAGGGCTATCCCAGTACCTAGTAGGAACATTAATAGGCTGATGATGATGAAGTGAAGAGTGTCTGGCACGATTTGATCCTGTTCATGATCGAAGTAAGCACGTTAAGCCGTTGGTCCCGGACGTAATTATTTTGTTGAGCTTTGACAATTGTTACGGAAAGTCAAAAGCCAGTTATCCAGTTACTAGGTTATGTTGGTCAGATAGGCAGTCTCCTTGTAAAATTCTGGTGCTCAGCTGCTTCCGCAGCCTTTTTGCGTAAGTGAATTCGGCAAGGCGAACAATTCGGACAATCACATAGAAAAAATGCTAAATTCACTTACTAACGCAGTCTAAACGGCCGTTTAGACTGGAAGCCGACCCATTTTAAAAATTATTTTTAAGAAAAAAAAGAAGTTATTTATAAATTATTTATTGCCTTTATTTTCTCTGTATCATCATCTACTTTATTTACATTAAAATCTTCATCTCCGAGTCATAAAATTAATTCATACCTACTGTACAGTAACAACCTTAAATATATTAATTTGGTCTTACTTTGTTAAGTTAGTACTGGCCCATTATCCATGTCCAGAGTGAACTCGACTGGTCTATGGCGGGTGCATATACGGTTAGGTGGCCACAGTACGTGCGAGATGTAGCGGGCCGGTGTGTTTCCTTAAGGTTACACTAGTCAATCATTCTTCCATACAAACGTAGTCTAGCGATTACTCCACTGTTTCACGATGTACGTTCAAAATAAGAAATTATATAAATTTGTCTCATCACTATCTAGCCCTGTATGGAAACAAGAAAAGTTAAAAATCAAATATTTGAAAGTTATGAGCGTCGAAAGTTCCATATTTCAACACTAATTTTAACGCATCTTTGGGCGAAAATAAATATCAAAAGAAGAAGAAAATTGCTAAACGGCCTCCATACAGAGATAGATTAGTAATTTAACAATGAAAATAATTTTATTTTGTTTTAGTAGGTAGTTTTTTCATGATATCTAGACTCCGACTCTCTGTTTATAAAATTTCGCGCGCTCGTTTTCGTCCTAAATCATCACCCATTTCGATACAAATTTACAAAAGTGCTAATTTGTACGCGAACTTGATTCTTACTGCTGATCACAGCACCTATCTCTATCGCACGTGTTGTCGGATGAGATAGCATGCATTTTAACCTCGCGGACAAAATAGTTCGTGCCGTCAACTAGGGGAACCTTAAAGTAAAACAATAGATGATTGCTTGCTAGCGAGCCCACTCGATCACGGCCCTATAAGCACCCGGGCAAGCTCTTTTGAATGGGGTTATTTTGACATTATATACCCGTGACGGCAGTTTTCGTTTCGGCAGTTCAAGAGCAAGTACCTAATTATGAATTGATGCGCTCTGGACCCCGTGGTAGTTAATTGAATTTGCACACTTGCAACAAGATTGCATCCTAAGCTTCTGATCGTTCTAGATCCAAATTTCGTTCGTCCGAATTAGGAACATTTCCTAATTGAATAGAACTCTAAACTCAAATTTGGGTCGGATGCAGCGCGTAACCGGAAAAAGAGCTGGAACTACTTACTAAAGTATGATCATATACATATTTAAGCTATTTATTTAAGATCTTCTATTTTCTTCTCTCCCGCTTCTAGAATCAGCTGTTTATGGTGTACTGAGAGTTTGTCGTTCTTAATTGTTGCTGATTTTTCCAAGGCTTGGTTGTACTGGTCGTCTCTGTAAATGACAAGAAAATGAGTAAAAAACAAAATAAATAATGTTACCATTTTACTACATATTTTAAGTATAGTTTCAGAGGGACGAATGTATTATGTAGTTTAGCTTGAAAAATAAAGAAAAAGAACAGAAAATTCAAGTGCCAAGCAATTCTAAGTCCCATGCTAAGAAAGTGTGGTCCTTCAGTAATTAAAAGGGGGTTGTTACAGATATTTTGTCCTAAATAATTAAATACTTTAGAGTCTAATTAAACAACTTACCTAGCTTCTTTTAGTTTATATAAAGCTTTTCTAATATCTTGCATATTGATACCAGTTGCTTTCAATATTCCTAGTATTAACAGTCCAGCAGCAGTACTTAACACAGTTCCTGCGAACACAGTGGTACTTGTTATTAAAGGTTTAATTTTGTCACACATGATAGTTTAGCATAACATTACGCCTGTATAATAGTCACGGCCGATCTTTGTGTCTCTGAAGTTGGCCAAGCATTGCGCAAGAAACAGTTTGTTATCAAGTATACTGCATAGATTAAGCGAGATAGGACGATGCGACAAACGTAAGCGAGTGAAAGAGACAGTTATACAATGCTATCTTCACCTTCAACATTGACACAAAAATGGCTACGGTGCAGGGTCTTGCGGCCAATTCAGAGACACAAAGATCCGCTGAGTATTATATTTATTATATGAAGAATTGACAAACGTGGGCAGGGCATTTTGGTCGCTGAACGGATTGCTTATGGGGCAGAAAGGTTCTGGAGTGGCGACCGCGAACCGGAAGGCCTCCCACCAGGTGAATCGATGATCTGGTAAAGATTACGAGGATCCGCTGGATGCGAGACGCACCGGACCGATCAATGTGGCGATGTTGGGGGAGGCCTATGTCCAGCAGTGGACGTCTTTTGGCTGATATGATGATGATGACGCCCATATCTCCGAAGGGTTAGGCAAAAGTGCACGTGTACACGTGTTATGATTAAGTCTCATGTGGGGTGAGCCTGTTGCCATCAACCAGGGACAAATCCAGACTCTGGGCTGCTACTGGAATTTGTCATTCCAGTTTGAAAATCCCAATAACACTTTGCACAACCAGGGCATCGGATCCAGGACCTTATGCTCGACAGTAGCATCTTAAGTTTCATTAGCCAATTCTTTTTTTTAGCCTTGAACATGTGTGGTGAATACTGCTTGTGCCTTCTCTGAATGAGAAGAGCCTTGCCATGGGACAGTAACATGTATTATTAATAGTAGGTTCTAGAACTTTTTATACAACTCAGAGAGCTTCGCAACCAAAAGCTCTTTATCAGTGAAACTAACTATACTCTAATTTTTAATTTCGAAGACTAAACTGACATTTGGGGGGTTGTCACTGTATCGTTACATAAAAATAGTGTCGTATCCTGACTATCCTGAGTGGTCGAAAGTTAACCGAAAATCGAAGTAGATCGAAATCTAACTATTAAAAATAAATTTGTTTAGAAACTAGCGGCCCTTATTTAGTTTCCACTCAACTTTTGTTTTATTTTTATTATTGGTATGCTTGCGCTTGACCACTATCTCGCCTGATGGTAAGCGATGATGTGGTCGACGATGAAGCACGCTTGCCTAGAAGAAACCTATTCACTCTTGACTTAAAGACTCCCAGGTTGTAGCCAACAGGAAATACAGACTCCGGCAGGGAATTCCACTCCTTTCTTTTCACTCATTTATGTCAGACTTCATTTTATCGATCGTATTTATTTTATTGTTGATTTCATATTTAACACAATATTATGTTCTATTTGTATGAATACTGTTAAATTTAAATGTATTACTTTTATGTTCATAAAACCTTTATTTACAATTATTAAAATTAAATTGAGGAGTCATGTCACATCGATTTGATGAACCACTTATGATTGAGCCTTACCTACAACAAGCTTGCTTGCAACAATTAATAAAAAAGATCTTTAGCAGCTGTTTGTTTAGTCTACGAAATTAAAAATCACAGTATATATATAATTTGAACTATGAGTAGCATAGTTTCATACCTAAACCAGCTCCAACTAATATAGCTGCTATTCCCATATCAATCTTGTATAATGCGCCAGTAAGAGCTCCGGCGGATACATATTCTATTAAAGATGTGTCTCCTCGGTACACTGACACTGTTGTTGACACCAAACTGAAAAGTGTTGATAAAAGTTTATTACATAGGTGTAGACTGTTTCATTATCTTTGTTTGCGAAAGTCTGCAGGATATCCCAACTTTAAAAAAAAAACAAGTTTTATTTTGACATTATTCTTTTTAACCAACTTCCCCAAATCGGAGGAGGTTTTCAATTCGTAAATTTCTATAATATTTGAAATAATTTTTCAAAATATAGTGTTTTGCTTTAGAAGTTGGTAATTTTTTTTTGTTAAAATGCTTTTTAATTTATTTTCATTTAAATTATATTTTCCTATTATTAGAACTACCATTAACTGAAGTGTTTGACAAGATATTAAGCAATGATACTTCCTTACCTAAACACTCCTGTGAAGAAACACAATCGCCAGCCCCATTTATATGCTCCTTTTGCAAAAGCTACCGTTACATAATCTTGTAATCTTTTCTGGAATCAAAAAATAACAATTGTGTGAAGCAAATAAAATTGGAAAATAATTAGATTCAAAGGCATTCTTTAAATTATATTATATTATAAATTCAATTCAATGAATAAAACCACTTTAAAAACAGATTTTGGTGCTGTTTTTAGTAAGCCATGATACTTATAGATATGTTATGGGCCAAGTGATTAATTAGGGGACTATATATGATGCTCACGCAGAGGCGGATTAACCCTAAGGCAAACTAGGCACGTGCCTAGGGGCGCAAGGTAACAAGGGGCGCACGCGCAAAAGATTTTAAACAAAGAATAAAAAATAACATGCCATTAATTGTTATAATTAATACAAGTAAGTTCAAGTTCCAGTAGTAAGTACTTATACAATATAAAAGATTCTATAGAGATGAAGAGCTTCCGAAGCATGCGACTTCTTGATTATTCCTACATTGCCTGGTTTCATAATAGAAGTTCGTAAGATACAGCTCAAGCAGATGCTTGTAAAAGTCATTGGTCACCCACGGTGAAGCGACGAGGAACCCGAGGAGAGGCCGAGGGCTTTTGCCGATTAAGCCGTAGTAGCCGACGTAGCGGCCATCTAGTAGGTTGCGGTAACCGCTTGGTAACAGGCGACATCGCAACTGAAGCAGGCCGCGATGTCTTATGGAGCGTCCCCAGGTCCTACACGATATCGCGGCTGATGGTTGGAGGCCGCAGCGGGAGAGAATTCAAATTCAAATACCCCGGGCATTATAAATAATGCCGTATTAATCAATTGGTCTAGAACAGATATATTACCTTAGCCTCAGCAGTAGATTTAAATATAGTTGCTTGGTTATTTTCTATGAAATTCAAGTAAGCAACTCTGGAGCTGACAAATCCTCCCATACAAGCACCAATGAAGGCTCCACATAATGATGACTGCAGTACTGTATTGAGTTCCTCAGTTAATTCTTCATCTTCACTGAAATTGAGAATGCATTGCTTTTTGATTTCCTTCTATAGTTCATAATAATATATTTAAATAAAAGAGGTTAGGAACATTAATTTCTTTAATATAACCTTTATGCTAGGGTCTCTGACTTTGTATTAAGATTTCAAATATGCCGAAACTATAGAGAATTGCATAGTTTCATTAATATTTTACTGGATTTGACACTGTCAAGGAATGTAAACAAGGATTTCTGGTGTTTGCTGACTTACTTTCCAGTATACATTAGTTTCACTCGTTCCCAACCAGTTTGAGGGCCAATAATGTTTGGTCGATTGAGTAAATCATGATCATATTGGCCGGTACCTCTGGTGAATAAAGAAATCGAGATAGAAGGAGCTAATCTAAACACTGACCGAAACATTGTGAAGGGCAGATTTTAATTATTAGGCTACGGACATCACAGGTTTTATGTTTAAAAATTATTATATAAATTAGTTTATAATGGTAAAAGTTATTATTTTCTTGAAAATAATTCTACACATTTCATGATTTCAAGCTTCAAGAAAATCTTAATTCCGGCGATGACATTCACTATTTTCCCGTACGTAATGTTGTTGATGACATTGATTGACTTTGTCATTTTGAAGTTGCATTCATCGTTCAGAAATGAAAATTTGGCAAAAACCATCTCTTAAACTTCAACTGGTGTAGCGGCTAGTGTGACAATTTCGCTTCAGGAAGGCCAAAGCAAGGTTTATGGCCAATTAGGCATCACAGTCATTTATGAGATTTGCAGGATAAACCTACTCCTTTCATACATATTAAAAACTCATTTCGGTAGAAAATCATCGTACACAGGTTTCGTTATCTGGATCGTAGCCGGACGTCGAAACCTCTAACGATAACAATAAAAAATTAATCTAATTTGCTTTTAATCAAAAAATACCTATTAAAACTCTACTATTATTAGTTTTACAGGCAACTAAAATCTAGTAAAATCACAGAGTTTCTAAACTTACGAGCGCCATAGAGTTTCGAAGTGAAACTAAAGTGCTATAAACTAAGAAAATATAACTACCCACTTTTCGAAATTCAAATAATGTTCCTAACCGTAGCCGGTGCCGTAGTGGGAACGGCAGGGACGGCCCGCCCCATAGACTACTATTATATACTAGCCCCGTGCGGCATTTTAAGGGGAGCTGGCGGCTAAAACCAATCAAAAAGTTAATATCTTATGTTTTTTTTAGTTAAGTTACAGTATGGGTTCTTTGGAATATTACTTACTGTATATTTTAGTCACTTAAATTGTAATACCAAATAACACCTTACTACTTTAAGCGAAATTTTCCGCCGCACTGGGCGGCTGAATTCCCTGCAGCCTTATTGCGTATGTGAATTCGGCAAGGCAAAGGGCAAAGAGTATGAACCATCTACCAATCACATGCGAGACGAATGACGCGATGTGGATTTCCGTCTACCTATGATTGGTCGATTTTCCATACTCTTTACCCTTTGCCTTGCCGAGTTCACACGCAATAAGGCTGTAGCAGGTTACGCTACTATTCTTGACGGGATAGGTAGGTAGCTACTTTCCTTCTCTGGCCCAATAAAAGTCCGAGAAAGAAAAGTTAACTCAAGCCAGAATATTAAAATTAAAAGAGGTTTAATTTTTAAATCCGGTTTGATGTGAGTTGACACAATATCCTTTCTGTTTATGTCACGAGAACGTGTTAACTTCTCGTAGAGGGTTTTCCGTGAATGCAATCAAAGACTTGAAGAACTTGTACACCGGTTAAATTGTTAAAGAAAACCACATACAAAATATATGAGCGCAGCCATCAGGCGATCACATTAGCGAATTAAAAAGGTATTCTCCATTCAAAAACCTATGACAGTAGTATAGAATAGAGAACCTTGAATCAAACAGTCACTGCACAAATGTCAACATTCAACAGAACGCCTCACATCCTTTTCCGGAGGTTTTTGCGAGGAGTTTCAAGCATGTCGATCTTAACTTGTTGGTGCATATCAAAATATTCGGTAACCATGAGGTTTTTGCGAGGAGTTTCAAGCATGTCGATCTTAACTTGTTGGTGCATATCAAAATATTCGGTAACCATGCTCGTTTGTCAAGACTTAAGTCTTTTAAGGGTCTTACCTCAATTATGTCAATTCCTCCTTAGGTAAATTCACGATATAGGATTAGGTAGGATTGATTCAACCTTTCAAAACACTGAATAGAAACACTTCACATGATGCTGCGCTTCTATTCGTAGGGGCGTAGCCCATGTACAGTACGACCAATGAGTCGTGGTCCGATGAAGTTAGTGCCAAATGGTAGTGCAGAACATACTTTACGAACCAGATGGCGGTATGCATTCACGAGTGTACCTACATGCGCGCAAGTTCGCAAAGCCTATGTTCAGACGGGCCACGACTCATCGGTCGTAACTGTAAGGAGTCTGCGATCTCTTGATTACTCGTTATTGGCTGAATATAGTTTTAAAGGGTCATTCGGTAATCTTTAGATAGGCGCCACAAGGCGATAGACGCGTGTGTTTTGATAAATAATGAAAATATAATAAATATTATAGGAATAAATCCTATATACAGGGTGTTTGGAAGGGAGCTGTACATACGCCTAGGGTAGAAACTAGGGATAGTCTGCTACCTACCCCCGCCCATTATATTGACCTTGGCCTCAAGGTTTTTTTTTAATTTATTATTATTTTTTATTTGACTTTTTTATGATTTTTTGACTAAAACTACCTGTAGCTCAAAATCTATCCATGGGACCGGTCGGCTAATGGTCTTGTTTTAATCGTTAGAGTCTTAGGGTCCTGCAAAAAATTATTTTACACCAGAAAATTGTGGAGAAGAAAAGTTATGGGGCCTGAAGTACCGTAGTAAGGTAAAGAAATAATTTTAAGGGCAACTTTCTATGGGGTTTAAAAAAAAACTAACAGGGTTGGAGTTCTTCTGATTTTTTTAAAACATCCTCAGTCCATGCCCTTTCTAACGATATGCTAAAAGTGTAATTATCACTTTTAGTTTTAAAGTTATTAATTAATTTCTGCAACTAGGGCACTTCAAGCAAAAATTTCAACTAATGAAAATTAAATGTGTTCGATCGTAAAAGGATGGCAAATGAAACAAAAAATTTGGTAATGACTAATGTCATTAAATTACAAATTTTAATTAATTACTAATTTTAATTAATTACAAATTTTGTTCAAATTGATGACCATTGACCTGTAAACATGCTCGGCACCTCTTCCTCATCTCCACGGTCACCGTTCTAAGCAGCAGTTCCTCGCGCATTGTATCGAATGCGGCGTGGATCCTGTTAATTAGAACCTCCCTTGTTGGTACTTCTTCTGCGTACACCAACTCTTTCGCCCTTCCCCAGACGTAGAAGTCGAGTGGGGTAAGGTCAGGCGACCTTGGGGGCCAGGGAATTGGCCCACCCCGACCAATCCAAGAATTAGGAAAGCAGTTGTCCAGAAGCTCCCTCACTGCTAGGCTCCAATGAGCAGGACAGCCGTCGTGCTGGAAGACTATGGGCCGATCTTCGTCAAACACTTCTTCCGCTAAATCAGGCAAATCGTTTTCGAGGAAATCTAAGTATTAAATTACCACAATCTCCATCACTGGGCACCCAGAGATCAAAACCCGAGAGTCAAGAGGCACAGAGGTTTTCAACGAAGGTTCTCCGTGAACGTATGGGCAGGCGTCATCGGTAATCGGTTGATAGGGCCGCACTTTTTGCCAGACAACCTAAACGGGCAAAACTACTTAGATTTCCTCGAAAACGATTTGCCTGATTTAGCGGAAGAAGTGTTTGACGAAGATCGGCCCATAGTCTTCCAGCACGACGGCTGTCCTGCTCATTGGAGCCTAGCAGTGAGGGAGCTTCTGGACAACTGCTTTCCTAATTCTTGGATTGGTCGGGGTGGGCCAATTCCCTGGCCCCCAAGGTCGCCTGACCTTACCCCACTCGACTTCTACGTCTGGGGAAGGGCGAAAGAGTTGGTGTACGCAGAAGAAGTACCAACAAGGGAGGTTATAATTAACAGGATCCACGCCGCATTCGATACAATGCGCGAGGAACTGCTGCTTAGAACGGTGACCGTGGAGATGAGGAAGAGGTGCCGAGCATGTTTACAGGTCAATGGTCATCAATTTGAACAAAATTTGTAATTAATTAAAATTTGTAATTTAATGACATTAGTCATTACCAAATTTTTTGTTTCATTTGCCATCCTTTTACGATCGAACACATTTAATTTTCATTAGTTGAAATTTTTGCTTGAAGTGCCCTAGTTGCGGAAATTAATTAATAACTTTAAAACTAAAAGTGATAATTACACTTTTAGCATATCGTTAGAAAGGGCATGGACTGAGGATGTTTTAAAAAAATCAGAAGAACTCCAACCCTGTTAGTTTTTTTTTAAACCCCATAGAAAGTTGCCCTTAAAATTATTTCTTTACCTTACTACGGTACTTCAGGCCCCATAACTTTTCTTCTCCACAATTTTCTGGTGTAAAATAATTTTTTGCAGGACCCTAAGACTCTAACGATTAAAACAAGACCATTAGCCGACCGGTCCCATGGATAGATTTTGAGCTACAGGTAGTTTTAGTCAAAAAATCATAAAAAAGTCAAATAAAAAATAATAATAAATTAAAAAAAAACCTTGAGGCCAAGGTCAATATAATGGGCGGGGGTAGGTAGCAGACTATCCCTAGTTTCTACCCTAGGCGTATGTACAGCTCCCTTCCAAACACCCTGTATAATAAGTATAGCGTACTTGGTAGCCTCAAGGCTACCACAGTACCAATATCTAGATCAGAAGGTACGGTGACTAAATTGTGATTTGTGATGGATTTGTCAATCACATAAACACGCAGTGAGCATAATTATTAGGATGATCTTAATAGATTCGGTACTAAATAGCATTTTGCACTGTTGTTGGTATAAGTACTTACTGTTATATTAGGGACAGAGCGGACCGCAAGTTTTTCTGACGCCTCAATTTGGTCATACACAGAGCAATACTAGACCGAAGCCAACTCGCCACGCGGTCAGCTTTTTACAGAGGCAGTAAAAATATATTAAAATGCCATGATTTTAGGGTTCCGTACCTCAAAAGGTAAAAAAGGAACCCTTATAAGATAACTTTCTTGTCCGTCTGTCAGTGTGTCACCACCGATTTTCTCAGGAACGGATGAACCTAGGAAGTTGAATTTATAAGTAATTATGTATAAGTTGGATTTATACCAGATACTGAAGTATATAGTCTCTATTAGGTGTTTAAAAATCAAGTTCCTGAGTCAACACGATACAAATATATGACCAAATTTAGATTTTCGACAAAACTTGTAAGTACCAACATTTACCTGGATTTTCAACCTTTTTTATTTTTCGGAATATTCCCTTTACTTGTGCTGTAAGACCTTGCTTTTAACCATTTTTGACAATTCTAGTTCAACCGGAAGTACCCTATAGGTTTTGGGTCGAAAACCTATATGGTAGTTCCTGTTGACCTAGTTACCTAATTATGCTGCTATATGTACAGCTACATTTACCAACATAATTAGGTAGGGAAACCTCGGTGCGCGAGTCCGACTCGCACTTGAGCGGTTTTTTTTTTGTATGGTGAACGCGTGTAAGCGTTTGGACGGTTATCTTTATTTTTTAAATCTATATAGTAAGTAAAGTTTTGACGTTGGGGCTTCTGCAAGTAGTAAGACTGTTCTGTAGTCCCGCTGCCTAGTGATTTTATTAATCTTACTATTTTGCGATAGTGTGTTGTATGTGCAAGTACCTACACGTTATCAGCCGTTATTAGCTATTTTATTGGTAACTGAACTGTTTTCCAAGTAAAGTGGGCAAACGGGAATTGTAAATAAAATAAAAACTCCATTTTCAACTATATTTTATTATAAAATCACAAAGAATAAATCTAGAATTCAATAGGGTAGTCACTTAGATATTAATATTGTTGTATATATTTATAATTCATATAACTGTTTTACATAATGTAGTTTAGTGAGCGCCCGGCCTCTCAGACGGACCGGACGCGTTTCATAAAATTAATTTTCACAAAATAATCATCAAAATATGTTTTTATCTTGAAATATAGCTCGTTAAAGCTTGCCATTTTGATTTTAAACGTGTTTATTAGAGATAAAACATTAGTTAAGTTGAAAGGAAAAATATTATTATATCCCTGTTATTCTTCCCAACGTTTGGTCTTTGGCATATTGAATTAAGACTAATTAATATTGACATGTTCAAATTGTTTCAGCAAATCTTACTACGACAGTGAACAAAATTAGATGTGCTTCCCGAGAAACCGATGAGATAAACGTTACTAGAACGATTGTTTACATCTATTTAACTATTTTAACTTTACACACAACCCTTTAATTTGCACACCTTTATTTAATTCTTTTTAATGAAACAACTAAAACAACATTATTAAACCAAGAGGAAACCAAGGGAGGTAGTAACAGTAATACTTCCTACGAAGGATTCTCGATAAGTTAGGTAGGTATATAATTAACTAGAGCGACTACTGAAATTAAGGTAGGATATTAACTAGTAAATCTTAAAGTAATGATTATGTTAATCTTTACTATAGATCCTATTAATTTAATTTGTAATTATTAACATAGTCGTGTATAATATTTACATCCTCAGATTAATTTTAACACAAGTGTAGCTGCCACTTTCCCGCACACTACGCTCTCGAAACAATTCATTTAATACATTCAATACAATGTCGCTGGTGGGTAGTTCGCTCCTGCTGTCGCTCGGGTCTCGTTACAAAGTGGCAGGCACACAATAATTTCGCTAATAACGTTTCATTACGGAATGGTTCAGTTCTTTCCACACAGTAGGAATAAGGGACGTGGCACGGACACAAAATAACCGCCTCGGGCGATCAAATGCCACGGGCAGCGCTATAATTTTAATTCACATTATACCCTGTGCGAAATACAATATTCCACTTGATAATATTATATAAAACATAATTATCATTGGCAATATTTTAAGTCCCTTACTCCCTTTACAATTCAACTAAACAACGTGTTTTTATTTCGCCTAAATATTTTTTTCTCAAGTCAGAAGACTCAGTTGGAAAAGGTAGAGAATTTTTATTCACAAGTTTTATAAATATATCGAAGCGTTAATAGATATACTTTAAAATGTAGTCGAGTGTAGATTTCGCCAGGATAGTAATAATTAAGTTCTATAAGTACGAATATGTCTAGAATACCAATTGTGTACTAATGTACATCTTCTCATTATATTGATCCCCTTTAACATTTATAAGTTTTATTTACAATTAGTTTCTTGAAACTTCTTCAGGTGGTCTGAAATAAAGGGATGAAATTATAACCACAGACATTCATGAAAACCAAACTGAATGAACCGAAGTGAGTGAACTGAACGTTGCCTGCTCGTTACTCCCGCTGTCGTATCGTAGACAATTGGTATGGAAATTGAAATAAAAAAAGGGATTGAGGGTAGAAAGGGAAAGGATTGAAAATAAAGAACAAAAAGTATCAATGATAATAATAGTTTAATTATGAAATTAAAAATAAAGAGTGAAATTAACCACACAAAAGGCTTAAAATTAAAAATAATAAGACGACGGCGACCCGTGAACGTTAAAGTCGCGCGGTCGCCGCGTCGGAGGTGGAAGGACAGACAACATCAAGCAGAATATCGAGGAGCATGACAGGTATAATAATGCGCCTTAGCCAAAGTTCTATTTATTGATATGTTGGCCTTTATTCATACCATTATGAAATACTAAATACAGCTAATATATGTATGCAGTAGAGATAAATATTATAAAGCGCAATAAAATATAAGCATATTCAGAATGATATGCGCAGATATGTATGGAACACAAGAGATACATACGAAGTACACGATAACGCAGAGTGAAGACGCGCGCACTAACTAGTCTCATCGCACGGATGGATATCAATTAACACATTCGAAAACAACTTTCACATCATTTTACAACGCATAACTTTAACTAACAAATTGAAACAATGTTCACTTACAATGAATAAAATTGCATATATTGCGCTTAATAAAACTCTCAAATATAATTTAACTGTAACATTTTCATCAACTTTTCAATAAATGTTAAGATTACTTCAATTACTTTTACCTAAAATAATCTGTATTGACTTTAAATTTGGCATCTCATCCTAAACACTGATCTATTTATTTATTTTTTAATAATATTACCATTAAAATCTAGATATTTAAAATACTTCTCTAAACACATAAATTCCTATAATTATCTATTAGTCAATACCAATGTTATTGAGAAAACTTTAGGCCTGAAAACGCTACACACACAGTAAATATTAATCGAGCATGTCTACGAATGTATTGAGCACAAGCATTGACACAGAAACGGATCTATAATATACACAACGGATCTTTGTGTCTCTGAAGTTGGCTCTGTCAACTATTGCGCAATAAACATTCTAACTGCATAGAGTAAGCGAGATAGGATGTTGCGACAACCGTAAGCGTATGAAAGAGACAGTTATACATTGCTATCTTCACTTTCAATATTGACACAAAAATAGCTACTGCGCTGGATCTTGCAGCCAATTCAGAGACACAAAGATCCGTTGTGTATATTATACGACTGCAGCTAACCGGGACAGGCAGACCGCGGGCGCGGCATGTGTGTAGCGTTCTACGCTGAGTACAGTGGATATGTAATCTCCTCTTTGTGATTCTTGTTTTAATTAAATACATAATAATAATACAATTATTATTAAAATTACAAATGCGATTACCGCCTTTCTAACGTCACTCGACCACCAGTCCTCACCATTTCAAAACACAGACACAGAATCCTGCGCCGTATAGAAAAACATTTTCAAAAACGTGCAAAATATCACCACACCCTGGTCACCTAACATTATCTAAACCAAATAACTACTTTTACGTTCTTATTATAGGTAGGTACTGATTAATACAATTGTATGATTAAATTTTTCTATTAAACCTTACATCGTAATGACAATCTAATATTTTTTTTCAGTTTAATCATCTTACTAAGCTCTATCTTTATTTCTTATGTACGTGATATATATTATACATTTGATAATAGTGTAAATATGTGATTTTTATAACTTCACAAATGTTTTCTAAAATAAAAGTTTATTTTTTGCTTTTTTTTTCGATTATTTTTGATGATGGGATATGTTCAAAGTAATGGAATAGTTAAGACTGCCTGATGTGGTATAATCGCATGTTCTCTGCAAACTGCGTCCTGTAGGCCGCGGTGTTATTCCTGATTCATGCTATGTACACCTCGTACCGTAACGCTTGTATTATCCTACAATATACATTCCCTTTTTCTATCCTAAATGAATACCGACCGTGGCATCGTAGAGATATGTAATGCATTGATTGATAAGTGACTTACAATATTAATTAACATGCCAGCCGGCTCGGTGAGTCCCGCGATGGCATCAGTATATACTCGTCATATTCAGGTATCTGTTTCATCTGTTGCCGAATCACATAATCTGGACGTGTAACTGAACACTTCGACTGGTCCTAAAGGTAGCGTGGCTCTCGCGGCATCCCTCTACCAACAAATTCGTTACCATATACAATCTTTTTACAAAAGCTTTCCTACCAGACTTTAAATATTTGAGACGAATTCATAAGATTTTTTTTGATAACGTAATCACTTAATTCACAAACTTAATCTCTTTTGCATTGGACTAGACATATTTTTTTTTTTATTAATTTAAGAAGGCAAAGACGTGTGAAATCCAATCGAGGGCTTGGCGAAGTCCGAAGTGTGAGAAGCTTAACACATCGAAGTGGGAGCGTGTTTATATACAAAACGAAGTTCGAGAAGGAAAGTTCATTAACTAAAATACTGTTTCATGAAGTTATTGTGACCTAGTGTAAATACTGTTGATTAAATATGTCGTAGAGCAAAATCAGATCTGGCTAATACTTGATAGACCGTCGCCGCAACTCCACTGCAGTGTGGCAATAGTGAAAATTATTCTAAAATATTATGTTCGCGACGGTTGGCAACACCGCTGTACGCTGCGCCCCCCGCCGCTCACAATAAATAATTATCTAAAATTAACCACTTAGTGAAACGTATGCACGAGCATTTATATATGTTGTAGCTACCATTAATATAAATTAACATCAAAATAAATGCATCATGTCACTATTATGTCACTGAACATAACGTTTAAATAGTGATATACAACTAGATGCTTAGCGATAAGAATTGTGATTACACTAACTAATCGTCAATAACTATGATGAAGTGAAGAACGGACAATATTCTCCTAACAACGGAACAAGAATGGAAGCAAGAACACCGGCCACCGGTGACAGAACACGGTTACAACTAAAATATATTATTAAAATTAACTCTACAACTAATATTGCACACACATACACATTTCTAAACATAACATTCCAGTAATCAAATAAGAAAAAAATGTGTATGCGTACAAAACTATATTTACTTACAAAGAAATGCAATAATAGTAAATTGTGCATATTAAAATAGACAATAAAATATATGTATAAAATACAATTTAATAGTAATAACTGTAAAATTAATTATGTGACCAAGAGATATTTCAACAATGTGATGAATATAAAATTGTAAGGTGGTACATTACACTGGCTGGCGAACTGAGGCAACAAGCGAGCAATGTTTGACATTGCGACCAGCGGTACATGCGAGTCCACCAGTTGCCCCGTGCAAACGTAACTAGCGCAATCTAATTGCAAAACATACCATCCTGATAATTTATTATAACGAAACAATATATTGTAATCACCGGGAAACATTACGAGTTCAAAAATAAAATAAATTGATATACTTATTCAAAATATGGAATGAATATCACACAAAATATAATTCCTCTCTACGTTTAATACCTTCGTTTAGAATCGTATCGAAAATACAGTAGATTTTAAGCAGCGTTCGACTGTGATGATTGTATCTTAGATTAGGTGTACAGTAACAGTAAACGTACGTATTTATTAAGAAAATAGAATAGCACTTAATACCTAGTGATCCGTGTAAGCGTAATACAGATATATTTTAATTTCAGTCGAGGGAAATTCTCGATTTGTGTGAGAGGTACGATGTTGGTCAGTCGCGTGGCTCGCGCCGTCGCGTGTTTGTGGGGGGCCTAACGTAGTGAGTTGCCGTTAGTAGGAGTGTCGGAGTAGGCCGGTTTCAGACTGCGCGACGGAGGCGCGACTGCCCCGCTTGTGTGATATTCGCCGCTTGCACTTAGATCGAAGACTTGGAGAAGGACACTCGAAGGTGGTTGGACTCGGACAGCTGGTAGTTGTGCATCTTGATGAGAGCCGCCACCGCGTCGTCAATCGACGGCAACTGCACCAACGCCATTTTGCGGTCCTTCCTGTAATTGGGAAAATAATTAATACAGAAGCAGGAAAAAATAAAAATCATTTTTTGCAAAAAAATACTACCGACTTCCAAATACAAAACTAAAAAGTGAGAAATAACTTTATTTTTAAAAGTCTGTGTCCATAACGCAAAAAAATTGGTACATAAGAAAAACACCAAAAAGTTTTTTATTTTTCACTTTTTAGATGTACCTACCTAATAAGAAATTAGTAAGGTAACTATAACGCCAGAATAGATTTCATGAAACTTGAACATAACCGGTGAAATGAGAGACCTGCGTACCCCTTAAGAGCGTACTGGCGTGATGTTATGTTATGAAATGGTGTAAACAATAAACAGACATGCGATTGCAGCAATCCCGAGAGATTTGCCGTTATTTATTGAAGTGTTCTGTTGTATATATCAGAAGTTCTTCCTCAGATCTTCACTAAATTAAAATAGAACCAATTTCGGAACATATATTTTCAAAAAAGAAAGAATTTTCAAAATCGGTCGACAATTGACGGAGATATCGGTGAAAATAAACAAAAAAAAAAGTAACTAACATAATGTCGAACATAGAACCTCCTCCTTTTTGGAGTTCGGTTAAAAACAAGATCCGATAATAAAATTTCAAATATAAAATCAACTTACGGGAAGAACTTGAAAGCTTTAATCGTGAATCCTCGCTTGGTGAAGGCTTCCTTGATATCATCTTCAGACACCGTAGCTCTGTAAACAAACAACAAAATAAAATTCAAGCTCTGCCATTCTAAGAAAAACCCTTGCATTTTTTCTTTTATAATAAGTACAAGTTTCAAGGAACTTGATCGGTAACTTACGGAATGTTGGACAGATGGAGAGTCGCGCTTGGTGGGTAGATGTTCTGGTAGTTTTTGCTGCCAGGCTTCTTGAATCTATGCAGCGGGCTCTGGGAGTAATCCCTGAAAAATACACGAACAAAACGTTAAATGCAAGCAAAAGCAAGCGGCGATTCTCGTAGTGCGTTTTGTGCTACGCCGCGTAGCGGTGCGCCTACAGGCGTAGCAGTGACAATGTATGCGCTACGAGATTTGGGTAAAATTGCTACGCTTAAACAAAGTTAAGGCGTTAGATATCAAATTCGCTATTGCCTAAACGTGGCTTGTTTTATTATTTATTTTGGGGTTTTCAGCAAAAAAAAGAATACGTCTCGGTAACTAGTATGTTAGACGAGCCACAATACTTATTGAAGAAATATCACACATATTGTTGAAAATATATTTACTTCATCATAATACACAGTTACTTTCTGGCTATTTGAGAAATATAATAGTAACGTATTGGAAATATCGGCTAAACATAAATCTTAATACATAATACACATATCGGACACAAAATGGGATCACAAAGTCAAGCTCTGATTCGGCGGGTGATGTAGGTTTAAAGGTCGTGTCAATCACTTCTATAACATGTCATCATCAAATAGAAAATGTTTATATTTGGTCGCCTAAATTGGTGTTAGTCGACAGGTTATACTTCAAGACTCAGGGGGGTGACCACAATCTCTTAGAGTAAGGTTATTTTGAGATCGAGTAAGGGACAGATGTATATGACGTGTATACATCTGTCACTTACTCGATCTCAAAATAACCTTACTCTAAGAGCTTGTGGTCACCCCCCTGGACTTTCCAAGTACCGTGCGGCATGAAATCTGGAATTTGGGATCAAGAAAACTATATCAACTGACGAGCCACCATTCTTATGAAGCCTCTGGAACCCCCGTAAAGCCAATGCTTAAAAACTCAATAGTCAAGATGTCTATCAATGTTCTGGTTCTAGGGTACACCAGGTTCTATCAAGAACAGACTGTTATCAAATCGTACCTTGTACGATGGAATGATTGTGAGAAAAGAGAGACAGTGATAGCATTACGGAATGCAAGGAAAATGTGTTGCGCCGTTACCAAGTTATATGGGAAAATGGCAAGATGATGATGATTTTGACGTACCTGGTGAGTCCAGCATCAGGCTGTCCCTCCTTGGGCAGCTGCACGGTCTGGTGCTTGCTGAGCATCACGCGCATCGCTTTTCCGAATACGCGCAGCTTGTCCATGTGGGTCATGGCTGTTAGAAGAATGCGCATTATGATATGGTAAAAAAGGACCTCATGGTTCTCCAAATTTGAAAATTAAGCTGTTGGTCAACCCTAATAAATAAACAAATCTGTTGCTAGAACTGTATGTTTCTAAGTAAAACTTCCTGTAGGTTTTGAAGTATCAATCAGTCCAAGTTCATGTTTGCAATTATTGAATAATTATTAATCTATCATTCATCATACATTGATCACTGTGAAAATGGCTGCTAAACTGGACGGAATGGTCTACGAGAACGATATCATTTTCGGGGGTTATGTGAAAGGCCCTACGAGGTTCTGACTAAACAAACCTTTTCCTTTTTAATTATAAAATTTTCAGTAAGTACTTAACATTTTTACTAATCGAAATGAGGTGTTTACTGAACTAACTAAAGAAGAAAATAACAAAGTGTCTAATAAGAAAACGTTAATGAATAAGACTATAAGTAGCAAGTAAACAACGACACTTCATGTTACAAGAAAAACAAACTACAGCAAAGAGGAGAACCATAAGTACACTCATAATCCTAAATAAATACATTCCCTCCAAAGTGAAATCGACCTTGGGGTTATGGAGATAGAGTTTGTAATGGTTTACGTACCTAGATGGGCCTGGTGTGGTTCGGCCATCTGAATGAGGGCTGAATCTTTCTTGTTGTAGAGTATCTTCACCCGTTGCACATCGCCGTATACGCCTATACGCAAACAAAGGTCTTACAAACACGAATTGAGATTATTTACATTTCGAAACTATGTATAAGTATCCTTTTTGTGTAGAGTGTGTTTTGTTTTTACAAATGTCTGGTTTAGCATTGGTTTGAGTGAGAGAAACACAGTCTAACAATAAGATATGCAATGTCAATGCTGTTCAAAATATACCTATAGCTAAACTAAGTTACTACACTTAACACGTTTTCTTTAAAATACACAGCATATTTTAGTACAACTGCTTGTAATATATAATGTCGTGAAACGGGACAGTCGGAAAAATACAAGAAGAAACAACTCCAAGCTCTAAATTGGTCACGTTAAGCTTTCGATTAATGCTTTAGCGGTTAACAGCACCGGCCGTGTACTGGCGCGCTGTGTTAAAGCAAATTACTGCAAACAATTATTCACTTCTACTCACTATTTAATTGGCAGAGAGTTCTTTAACTCTCGTTTGCTCATAGTTAACGCACCTCTCTTTTATAAAAAGCTCTTAACAGGGACTACCATGTTTGTGGTGTCGCCGTGTTTACCGATATTCAGGTAGATAAAGGTACTAATACTAGGTAACTAAATAAAAAAACATAAAAATAAAATAAAGACTATGACGTCATCGTCACAAAGAGATGCGTGTTTCGCTGTACCGTATCTAGTTTGAAACTGACAGCCCACAAAGAAAATAAAATAAAATAAACTGAAATAAAGACAACACTGGGTATACAATAGACGATCTATCTAACTTAGCTACGACTAGGGTGTCTGAAACACAAATTGTCATACGAGTTAATAAAGCGTTTAGAATATTTAGATTCGATAGTGTTATCAAGCAAAGCTTCGACAAGTGGTCGGATGCGGTTATCAGTACAGAAGTCGAGAATGTTAGCTGACAATTTGTCTTTCAGGCGACAGGACTCAGGAGCATTATTAATGTTTTAATATAAAATACGGAATGTATGTGCACACGTACCGAAAAGGGTAAAGAGAGCGTCAGGCGTGACCATCTAAAACAATAGGAAAGAGAAAAGAGACAGTATTATAAATAGTCGTAAAAGATATCTGACATCATATCTATAAATAAATTAGCAACTTATCTTTAAGGAGTTTAAGTAGAATATATAAATAGAACAACCTGTAACGCCCTTCGTGTGGTTAATGCATTAGTTTGTTTGAATCGAAAGTGAACCCACAGTTACAATGGTGTCTGATACGGGCGTTACTGGCTATTGTGTTAGCGTAATGAAAATTGCCAATAAACATTAAACTACTAAGTCGAAACAATGTAGGAATTTTGTCTAAACTGTTTTAACGGGAGTGGTATTCGAATTTTAAGTATTTTTGAATTCTGTTTTGAAAAGGGCGGTTATGTGAAAGAGAGGTATAAATCCGCCTGCCAGTATTGAGGTGGGTTATGTTTGGGTACCAACCTCCTCGTTGAGGTTGGAGACGAGCAGCACGGTGGCGAGGGGGAGCGGTGGCTGGGCCAGCGCACGCAATGCTGGCGATGCTGGTGTCAGTGTCAAGGCACCGAATGCCGGCAGCCCCACTCCACCCACGCCGACGCCATAAGGTGATGCCAGGCCAGAGCCCAAGCCCAGGAACTGAGGAGCCAGCACACCGCCACCTGTGGTGATACACTAGTGTTACGATCCTGTGTGTTGATTGATTAGAGTAAAACAATCAAAGGAAAAAAGACTGAAAAATAAAGAAGTCCTGCCTAAAAACTTTCAAATAATATTTTATTAAGTCCTAACCAAATATAAAAATAACGCTCAAAACTACATTATTATAGAAAATTTAAGTGATTTGAATTAAATTCTAATTGGCTCTAATAACACAGGAATGTCAAAACATACATAACAAAATATAATTTAGGAAGTTACTATAATAAAAACAAATGTGACAAACAACATAATTATAGCAAAAGCAGAACATTCACAATGGCGGAATGATCCACACATATTACAACCCTCTACGGTGCAATACGGATTTATGACGAGTTATTAGTCACCGCGGGAATATTTAGCATTGAAATATGAATAATAAACAAGAAAAGAGCTAACGTGGAATAGCAAATGTAATTTGGAAGCGTTATTGAAGATTTATTTCACATTGTTACTTCACATACATACGTATATTGACGCAACAAAAAACATACGCATTTACAGCCAAGAATACAAAATGACCGTAATTTGCAACATAAAGAAAGAAAGGCAAAGGCGCCTTTATACAAAAACATCAAAAACAGTGAAAATGAATAAAATATGGGGACCTATCAGGCTACACAGGGAACAAAGCATATTTCTCAGGCATTCAAGATTAATGCTATTACTAGGGATATAGAAAATATTCTGAGAGTTCTAACGTAATGAGCATACCTGAGCTTGGAGATTCAAAATGGAAAGACTTTTTGAGATAAGAAAACCAGTAAACTACCTAAGTAAAAAGGTGCAAGAGCGATCGAAGTCAAGTCCAATAGCCAAGTGTAAATGGGGCAGACGTAGATTACCGGTAGCGCGCTAAAAAACTTGGCGTTTTAGATGATTAATTGCTTGCAAAAAAAGAGGTATATTGGAGCAATCATCTGCCCCATTGGGTGGGTATCGTTGGATGCAGGACGCAAGAGTCTACGATACTGTGTGAGAGTTGGAGCGCGGTGAAAAAGCTTCCAGGTGCGCAGAGTAGTGAGGACTAACTCATCCTGGATGCGAGGGCCAGGGCGAGGCGTGCCCGCAGTGGCATCAACTCACTGGTCAACAGCTGGTGCGCGTCGCCATCGCCCGACGGCAGCGTAGGGTTCGTGTAGTCCCGAGACTTGTCGTTGTTATACTTCACGTTCAGACACGTCATCTTCGAGTAGTCGATGCGCAGTGTGCAACAGCCGTTGTAAATATTCTGCCCATCTAAAGACTAAAAAAAAAACAAAGAAAGTTAACATTATTGAAATAACTTTTCTCGTTTGACACGAAAACAGAACGAATTATAAATCTCATCAAAAACATATTACCGAGTCGGAAAAGTTTCACTTCTTTTGAGGGTCGATTTTTATTTGAGTGATAATAAGGATGTGAAGATTTTTATTACCTAGTAATATAAAATGAATCGCCTTCAATTTAACTTTTTAATACGATCAATTTAAAAGAAAAAGCATCAGGTAAACCTGCTGTCTCTTTATTCATTTTATAATTTGCATCGGAAGTATGAGGCCAACAAAGCAAAATTCCTTTTAGCACGAGATAAAAAAGTGGATCGATACACTACCCGTAACAAAGAAGAAAAACTCGCATTATGGCCGTGTCAAAATTGTTACGTAGCGAGAGCAACAGCTATTTGTTTGGCCGCGACGCCTGCGGGAGGCTGATAACACCACATCGCGATAGAAAAGAGAATTAATTAAAATGCAACAGCACTCAACCCATTCCTGCGAGCATAAAGCTCGTCGGCGCGGCCGGCGTGTACATAATATTATTATAATGAAACCAGAATGCAACACGTTTTATTTTCACTAATGAAACTAATGCCATATAATGACTAATACAGTCATATTTATGATCGCGTACTCAGTGCAATCGTTTTTTTATAAATTATTGTTACAAATGGCATAGAATTATGCAAAGAGCACTCAACGTTTTCTGTTTATTATATTTTGTTTGCAAGTACCTAACTGAATTGAGCCGAAAAATATAATCGCTGTGTAAGAGGTACTTTTTCAGTTGAAACAGTAGATTTTCGTCTTTTGGGACCAATGTTAAATGAAACTTAACAATTTGCCAAATTAATAAAACAGTTTCGTAGAATTAAGTTAGTGTTCGTAAAGATTCCGGGCGGTTTCAGCGGGGCTTTAAAAGGTTTTGTTAGCATTTAGTTGAATACAAACACGCTTAGGTAGGAAGCTGTTTCGTAAGACAGAATTTTGGAATTAATTTCTATTGCTAGTGTAACTTATTTTATATTCGTAAAAGGCACGCGCCAGAATTGTTTTAAGGTATCGTTACTTAAATATGTAAGACTTCTGCAGAGGGAAAGTTTTACCAGAGGATAAAAATTAAAAGCCTGAATTACTTAATTCCTGAGGAGTAAATTGGAGTCCCTTTGTAAACCGTCATCTGTCAAATGAATTATGACAATTTTACGACGGACTCCATTAGCTGAATAAAAATGTTTTGGGCTTTTAATGCCTTCGTAACGTAAATGATTGTGCTAGTAGCCATCGTTAATTATTGCCGTAACCATTGTCTTACCATTGTCTTTCTCTGTTATTTTTATGTGAGAAGGTCGACGGGAATTATGAAGGGCCGTAGACGAAATAAATCAAGTAGATAGTTGAATAAGTGCGTCACAAAGCAACAGTTTTACAGTACAATAAAAATATCAGGGGAGTCATCGAAGAAGCAAAACTTCGATGTCGGAACGTGGGATATTGGCTGTAGATTTAATAAATTTCTGTTCTATATGCAAATGCGACCCCCTGATGTGTAGACGTGAATAGATTGGCTCGTTTAAAGCTCAACTTATATGGAAATGCGAAAGGCACGTAAGAAAACGTGGAAGAAGATAGCTTCGATACGTAATTAGTTTTGTAGAGCCTCGCGGGCCCGAATTCGATTTTGAATGCCAAATGTACCGCGGCAAGCGTAAGAGAACGTAACGAGTAATTAATTTACAATTCTAATATACATCCATTTAATACATAGACATTGTCGAGAGACATTTTAAAAGTCAAATGAGAATATAATCTGTGATTCCGATATTGTTTCATTTTCAGCAATTTGCATTTCGTTACAAAATATTAGGGGATAATGCTGCCAAATACAAACAAAGCAGATCCCAAGTGGGGAATACCTAGAATTCATAGATATATATATATATATATATTCTATTCAATTCTATATATTTTTAAGGAAAATCCAGGCAGCGATAATTTTAATTGACATGAAACCTTTTCAATCGGATAACAATCCAAATTGGCAAGATTTTTATTTTTATTTGTTAATTTGCACGAGAATGTTGTGTGTACTGGGCTTAAGTGGATTTTACGGGTTGAAACTCCCACTAGAAGGAAATTGAAATAAAAGGATTGAGGTGGTTGACATTATTGGGATATAATTTTAAAAACTTCTTTTGAAATATGAGATCCATACTTGAACTATCTAATTACTAACAACTTATTTACTAAGAGACAAAATCAATCCCATATTACATTTTAATAAAGATCCTCTTAAGGATAAGTAGAAATAAACTGTTATATTCTCAATTAGACCTTTAATGAAGGTATCTCGGGAACGTTTGTCGTGGATTTGCCAAAGAAAAGAATGAGAGGAAAAAGAATAAGAGGGCAAGAAGGATTTTGAATTGCAGATTAATTTCTTATTTTTTATAAGCTTTTTCGGAGGCACTTTTGAATTTAACTCGGTCGTTACTTTAAGAAGTCTTATTTTAATCTAAAAATCTCAATGTTACTTAGAAAAGATTGTGTTTATTTTACGAAAGGATCTGTTTAAACATTAGGTACGTCGTTGTATATTGTGCTTTATGAATAAGATTTTCTTTCATTTCTTTTTCTTGCTTATAAATAGGAGTCCTAGACATCGATTACACATTTCACGGCAATCAATTCTATGATCTTTCAGGTAAGCTGTTCCGTTATCCTTTTTCTTATCTCGACTGACTGGAGGCTGAGACTCGAGAGTATGTAGGTAAACTTCCTCAGAGACTAATATTTCATTTTACTTACGAGTTCCACCGGCGAAAAAAGTTATTCCGTCACATTTAGCACCTGACTGCTGTAAAAATCCGTTATTCAAACTATGAAGGAAAACGTACAGCTGAGTTTATAACCCGGCCGATCTACTCCTCTCAGTATCAATATTCTCGAGAATTTCATTTTAATCTTCTGAAATGGTTATTTGCGCTCGCGGAGGGAGTCGTAATTGAGGTAAAAAAAAATATGAGGAAGAGTGACAAGGTGATAAAACGACAAACGTCACGCCCGATTTTATATTGGAATCTTTTACTGCGTAATAGGGTGAACGAATTTCCATTCAGTCGATTTATTGGATTCAGCAAACACTGATAATAAATTAGATTTTTTCACTTATATTTACTGGGGCAGGAAGTTAAGTTTGAGCGCTTTGAGCAGACGGGCGGGGTAAGCGGCGGCGGTGTCGGCGGCGTCAACGTAAGACGTAACAAGTGTCCTCCGTATCTCTTAATCACGTCCCCGGTAATTGTTTTATCTTTAGCTCGTTAGAACTCGTTTAAGCAAAGCCTTCTTAGTGAAGGATTAAATGCGGTCCGCCTTAATCCACCCCCCCCCCCCCGTTGCTAATTCTGGCGGTTTTTCCACGGAGACCAGATAAACGTTTTTGTTGGGGTCCCGAGCTCGCCGCGTTTAATATTTATAAGAGCCCACATAGCTCAGAGTGCTTCTGTTGCCGGTGCAAGGATTACGCTAGCGCCGGAATGCATTTGGTTTTTGTACGCAGATGACGTCAGAGAAATTGTAATGAAAACATTTCGGGCGCATCGTTTTTTTTTAAGTGACAGACTTTGAATTGTGTTCAATTTGTGTTTATAGCGAAGTAAATAATGTATGGAGTGTAACGTTTTAAATTAGAATAGTTGGGTTGTTTCACTAAACAATGTTGTTTTGGACGGGCAGACATCCGCTCGATTAGCCACGGATAAAGGATCACTTATCGGGACGGCCGGCCCCAGCAGCGGCGGTGCACTAAAAACGTACCCGAAGAGCAAGCTTTTAACTATTAATAAAAATAAACCAACAAACAAAACGAATGCGAAATTGCTCATTTTAATCACTTCGCTTTTGCTATTGGAAAAGCATTTAAAAATTTAAATCGGCACAAAATGAGATTGCACTGTGACGAATGGCACTTTGAGTAATTTCTTTTTGGTTTGTTTGAATAAAAAATTAAAACTGTTTTAATTCCGCGCCGAACCGCATCCGATATTAATTGTAAACTGTTATGATTTTGATCTATAGGGCACAACAAATTATGTTTCTAGTACGTTGGTAATAAACAATAGTTTGTAGCGAAGTACCCGTAAGCATTAGGTACACCTGATTCATGCGAATACTCCGCAAAATTTACTGCGAAAAGCGGACTTTAGTAAAAGGGGAAATAATAAATTAAGTTTTGATAGTGGCTCTAACCTAATTACGGTACGTAGGTACACATTTGGGGACGCGTCACCGAACAAACCGCGTTCGCTCCATTAGACAATGTAATTAATACTCGCGGTTACCCCTAATTGTGGTTGACTGATAGTGACGAACGAAAATCGAGTGACGATAGCTCAACAACCGCGCCCACTTAACACACCGTTCCAGTTTGCTTTGGAAACGAAACTAAATTGGTGCTAAATGTATGTACATTGTGACATCATGAATAATGAACTGTACCACTTTAGCCGCGGGGTAAGGCGTGAATCGGTTTTGTCCATGAACAATATACTGTTCATGAAACATAATGGCATTGTTTTACCTATGTTCGTGTAATATGAGCGTGTAATACAGTCTACGGCGTATTGTAAAGTGACCGAGTACACCATGCGAGTGCCGAAAGTTTAAAACTTGTCGTTCGACGCTTGATTGTCAGTCGCCTCTTGATTACGGTAAGCAAACCAGCCACAGAACACAAACAAACAACTGCTAAACAATGTTTGACACGTAACTAGGTGATACAGAGTGCAGCTCAAGCGGTGTTGACTCAGTCTGTAGGAGCCCAAACAGGGGTGGGCGATGGCACGTGCAATTTTAAACGGGACTCGGACCTCGGTGCAGGTGAACGACGAACTGTTTGTTAGCCGCCGTGAAATTTCTATGAAGTTTGACCGTCACTAGCACAGAACAAACGAGACTCTATAGGTAGTTTCAAACTTTGATACAATGTATTTTGTGATGTCAATAGCAATATTTCAAATAAAGCAAAGTTCTGCGAGGTAGCGAAAAAAATTTCCTTTGATGGTGAATTGATCTCTTTGAGCAGATAGTTTTAGTGCACTGGATTCGTGAGACGCCTCCCGTTCGTTCGGCGCAAGTATTATAGCCCGCTCAAGGCGAAGATATAACATTTTTGACGGTTACATTGTTTGAACACGTCCCAGTGTTGACACAAAGACACCGGTTAGACGTTGCCGCAGTGCAAAGTGCAATTTTAAAATGTAAACAAAGCCCGCACCTTGAGTCCATAAACGGTATCTCGGATTTCGCCTTATTGAACCTTGGAGACGCAGTCTTGTCAACTTTACCTCTTTTACTTATATGAAAAATACGAACGGCTGTTACTGACACGTATTACTTTTTTATGACAATAATTCATGCAAATAGACTGCGCTGTATGAATTTGACAATTATTTATGATATTGGAAACGATTCATATTTTATTTATTCGTGCTACGTAACGGGTCAAACGATTCAGAAATGTCTATATTCAGGGTAATGAAAAAATATGGATGTAACATGATGTAATCGGGGTGTGCATATTTATATTGGGGTGCGTGATGAAAAATCGTGTGCGATATAAACAATGCGCGGGAAAGTGGGGACGCACCTCGGACTGTTAATATGGATTGTCTGTGACAGCGTCCGCTACGTTATGGATGAGGCGGGAGTAGCAGGCCGCGGGGCCGCATGAATCACATTGTTATCAATCATAACTTACTGATGGAGCGGCCAAGGTTCTGATTAACGGCCTACGATACAACCACTACACTAATGAGTGTCTCACTAGTGAGTAGCGCTTCTCTAGGATTACTGAGAACTGTTGTTTGTGAATTGTGCGTAATAACAGGCTTTGAATTTATGAAAATGTGTAAAATTGTTCCTGTACACAGCATAATTGTTGATATTTTTACTAAATAGTCTGCAGTTAGTGACGTCCAGAGCACTTCCACGAACTCAAAGTACATTTGGTCGGTTGGCCAAAGCGCTGCACGGCTATTTATATACATTTACATGTAAGTACATGTAGTCGAGCGCATTAAGAGCGTACATTTCGTGTCTGGGCGCATAAGCCGCCTTCTGAAAAGATTTGATGGCGAGGTTAGAGATTTATGTCAAGGATCATAGAGGCGGGATCGGGGGATTTCAGAGCTCCTAACATCCGACTGTACCCTTTGTGGCTGGAGCACTATCCGGCTTCACTTCACTTTGTACCTCTTACTTGTGCTGCCACTTACCTCCCGGGACGTTTTAATTCCATTTCGAGAAAAAACCGAGTCCGAAACGAGTGCCTACACGGGACTGCTCTTGTATAACGTTCGGTTTTTAAAGGTTATGTGTAACTAATTCTGTGTGTAGTGTGTTTTAGGATCAGATCGGTCTGGGCAGCTAAGACCTTATTATAAAAAAATCAAACCGACTTCCAGAACAAAAAACTACAAAGCAAAAAATAACTTTCTTTTCCGAAGTCGGTGTCTTTTGTACCCATTATTTTCAGTTTTTCGACACCGACTTCGGAAAAGAAAGTTATTCTTTGCTTTGTAGTTTTTTGTTCTGGAAGTCGGTTTGATTTTTGTTAAAAAGTTTTTTATTTTTCTCTTTTTAGTTTTGGTAGGTACCTCCAATTAACATGATTATCATTTACAGCCAAAGTACATCTCATTGCGATTCCAATAAGCCCAAACACGACTAGGATACATTGTTTTATATTAGAGTTCCAGTGCCTACCTTCCGGCTTCATCATCAGATCAGTTCGATGGTGCCATTTTCATCAGTACCATTTATTTATAAGTATTTGCCTTATTATAGTCGGTTTACTATTCGAGATATCTTATGCCCGTGACATATTTAGCATTTAGGAGTTCCAGTGGCCATCTGTGGCCTTCTTCATCAGTTCGACTCCACCAAATGGTACTTTTCGAGTGCAAATGATTGCATTGTTGATGAAAATACCAAAATCGCTATATGTTTGCCTATAATATTTGAGGAGTTTCCTCGATTTCTCTAGGATTCCATCATCAGATCCTGACCTGATGATTATGGGACCAACTAGGAAGTATACCCTTTCAAACAAAAGAAGAATTTTTGAAATCGGTCCAGGGGTCTTTGAGTAATCGGGGAACATAAATAAAAAAAAAAAAAAGATTCCGACGAATTGAGAACCTCCTCCTTTTTTTGAAGTCGGTTAAAAAGATGACTGCAACTAAAGTTAAATATTTGTGAAGTTTCGTTTATTTTTGTGCCTGTGTAATATATATTTCCTACAGCCGATCAATTATTTAAAATGAACCAATTAGTTGCCAGCACGAAAGGAAAAACAGCACACAATGTAACTTTCACTAAACAGAAAACGAAAAAGAATTATAGGCGAATAAACTAAACAATGATTAACAAGAACATGCCGATTGCATGTAGCATTGCAATAAAGAGGAGGGGCAATAAAATAGATGTAGGAGCCGACATTGTATGTTCGTTAGGTCGCATCGGAGTTACCGAGTCGGTAGTTACGATCTAAGGTCCGTTAACGAGAGCAGACTTATCGCCGTCGCGACCACTGCCGAACTAGAGTACCAAGTAAACCAATGTTATACCGCTGTCACTCAGATTCAAGTACGCTATTCTCATTTCAATTATTTGTTTAAGATGCAATTCGGTTTGGATGGAATGGTGTTTAGGTTGAGATAGGCTTTGTGTGTTTTTTTTCCAGTAGTGATCAACCATTTGTGTGTCGATTGCTTGTGTTATCTTTATGTTCGGTTATTATTTTATTTACACAATATACAGAACTAACAGTAATTTACAATGACGCGGTATAACAAACTCAATCGTAATAAATCCACAAACAATCCAGTCAGACAAAACATTCGTAGCATAAAAGTACAATGTAACTCGCGAAGAGTAAAATCAATTTTATTCATAATACCAAATGGTAGTTCGAGTAAATCCGCGTTTATTACAGCTAAAAATAAAGCCGTATTTGATCCGGCTGCACTAGTCGACGCGCCAACACGGTTCTATGCTCGACTCCAATCAGGACACAGTTGATGGGACTTAGCGTTGCTAAGTTTTCACTATTCTGCTCTGGCGGTGATATCTCAATTTCACGAGGGCTTTCCCGGCCACCCAACATTAATTTCTAACGTTAAGTCATAAGCTGAATGCGGTGCACACTCTTAAATGTATACTGGTATCATCCAATTGCAAAGCGCTACAAGTTTGCAGCTTATACCAATCGTATTTAGCTCCACAGGAATTGGGCGTAAAGACCGACTAATTAGGACGGATAGTCGACTCGCTATTGTAGAATTCATTAGCGAATTGTACCTACGCCGCGGGGTATTACAGACAAATTCGGCAAATGAATGGAGTAACAAGCACGTTAAAATTATCTTTTGAGCTGTTATTATCCCTGTTCCGAATTGTTTCGTTCGCATACATGAAACTTCTGAATATAACAAAAGAAACTTTTGTACGAATCGTTGCGTTCGAATGATAAAAATCAAAAAGCGAGACTCTCGCCATCGGTCGGAAACAAAGTTACGTTCAGCGATTCATAACCGTATGGCAACGAAAAAAACAAAAACTCGATAATTATACTCGTAAAGCGAGTTTGCGGAAGCCGCAAAACGAAATTTAATTTGCCCTGAACGCTGCATCAGAAATAAAGTTAAAACAGTCGCTGCAGTAGGCGGCAGTACGCCCAACTTCTAACGCAAATGAATAGCGAATGGGAAAAGTTGAGTCGAGAAAAATGATGTCCCACTCGGCGAGTCGGGCGCCGACTATTGTCGCGGGCTCGCGGCTGCCATGTTGTTTCTCGATATTATTGTTATTAAATGCATATAAACGTTCTGTTGTTGTTAAAGCTTTGTTGGAGGTAAGCTGTCGACGAACGTACAGGGAAGTTTAATGTTTTGAGGGCGTCCACACTCCAAATGAACTGAATAGATTTTCCACAACTTTTTCGTTTGTCCAAAGTTGTTTTTTATTTAGATTAAATGTAACACGAACAATTATGAAACTGCCATTTTTTGAATGAACGTTTGTCATTTGTTTGTCTATCTCTAAAACGTAAGTGATATGTCATAGCTCCGCGGCGACGTAGTTCAAGAGAAGTAAAGAGCGAGGAGTCACTTCATTGCGAGATAGTTCGAGAGTCATTAAAGTGAATGAAACGTGCGGCAATAGGAACTTTGTTTTATGGCTTTACTTTACAAACAGTTAAATAAAAACAAAGAAGTCTTTTACTTACTGTTTTTGCCGTTTGCGCCGATACCGTGTCTGGATACTGAATGAGGGCTTGGAATGAATCTGTAAACAAAATAGACTTTGGATTAGGACTAATGAGAACTTGAGTGTTGAAAAAGAAACTCGGCAAAGCTTGTTGATCTTTATTTGAAGAAAACGAAATAAAGGTCGATGTTTTTACATCCTTAATTAAAATGCACAGTGCTAAGTTATAGTGTGGTGGTAGAGTGTGTTAGATATTGAAAATGTTTTCAAGGTAGGTTTCTAGATCTCACTACCTACATAGTATGAAAGAAAAATATAAGTGTATGCAGTCTTACAAAAACGAATTATACCACACCAATAGTTAAGTATCATTTGAGTTTTATAAGATATAACAATTTTCGTAGTCGTAAAACAATTTTCTCTAGAGTACTCGAGTGTTGGATGTCTCACGGAATTCCTGACAGGCAATATCTTGTTCACAAGAACGTTCAAACAAGGTAAAATTGGCGCCCGACATGGGCCACCGCCACCCGCGATCCTCGAACTCGCTCCGAAAGAGTCGCAGGTGCACCGCAGCTATTTTATCATCAACACTTTACCGAATATTCAACTAAACAAGTTTCATGCCTATTTACTTTCGTCATAAACCCCGAAAGCAGGAATTTATTGCGTCTGTCACGTTGTTTTACTCCCTCACCTTGTGAAACTTCGATGCGGTAGCGTGTAAAACTGCCTCATTTCGAGACGATTGTAAATAACACATAGTTACACGTGTACGGTACGGTATTCTCTGAGGTAATCAATGATCAAAGAACTCCTTAATCACAAAAAAGTGCGTAAACAACGGAGAAACTGTGGGAGCACATTCAACTGGAATGGTCCCACAAGTAATATAGTTGCTGGAGTATATTTAGTGCGGGGATAAGCGTTAAACCCCCTAATTTAAGGCATGAGCCGGGCGATCATTGCCGTCCGCTGGGCGAGACCATAAATTCACATTTTTAGGAAACATCGTTGGGGTAGGTAGCACCTGCGTTGGCCACATTACGTACCATTAGACGGTGTGACACAGACTCTCGCTCGCTTAAGGTACTTGTATGTCGTTATTTGAGGTTGCTTAGCTGTTATGACAGACCTCTAGATTATAATACTTTGTAGAAAAATATTTTTAAATTAAGGATTTATCAGTTTTTTTTTTAGACTTGGCACAGTAAGAAAAAAGTACTTCGAATAGGTACTTCTCTATTTTAGTAGTACTTTTTTCTCTCTACTACAGACCATCCCCATTTAACCTAATAAAACTTCCTAGTTGTATTATATATTTATTTTGTATAGGTATAACAACCCGAAATCTTCCCATGGGTATAAGAAACGTCGCCAAAAGGATTATTCAATACGGGGCACCATAGTAACCCGCGAAAACCCAGTTTGCCCAAGGCTTTACTTGTAAATCCAAAATCTTGCAAGTAAGGAAAATCCTTAAGTCAAGGAAGAGATTAGATTGTATAAAATATGAAGCTTATAACAACATCCAAAACTTCCGGCAACAAAATTTGTTATTGGACCTCTCCTTAACAATTTGCCTTCACCTATAAAATATAGAACGTAGAACCACTCAAGGTAGGAAACGTCGGCGTAAATTAAAAGTAACGCCGTGTCTCCTTCATACATAGTTAAATGCTCTTTAAGGCCCCATATTTTCTTTGGCCCATTTGGGAACGTTAAAATGGAATGCATAAAAGGCTTACCGCAAATTGGAGTTTTTATGTAATTACGTAGTGAATAAGCAAAAACTTTTTATAGGGACAATGGAGACGGTCACTTGAACGTAATAGTTACTTCGTATGCACCGAGTTCATGAAAACAAAGGAAAAATGTGGCTCAGGTTTATTTGGTATTCTGAAAAATGTTTTCACTTTACAGTACTACGGCATTTTTATAATAAGGACTGAGTGGGAAAGCCGATCTTGACAGAGATTAGGTATGCTGTTTTGAAGAAGATAATATTTGTTATTGTAGGTTTAAAAGTTGCAAGGAATTCTACACGCCGCTCGAGAGTTCTAGAAATTATAATGACAGAAAGTTGTCTAAGGCAGGCATGTATTTCAAGACATTGACAATAAAGCAGTTTTAAAGACAGTGGGTTTTAATTTAGTTTCCGAAAAATTTTACGGACTCTTTTTTAGACTCTTTTTACTACAGAATTTATCTTACACCTTTGTGGTACGTTCCGAACTTGATATTAAAGATTAAAAGCGTGTGTAATTAAATACTTCTAACGTATAAGTTTATATTCTATTTATCCCTAAACACAACTCCACGTAAACAAAAGAGTACGATGTAAGAGATTTTACTTATACCAAAATATATTGTGATATTTTTTATTTATTCGTTATCTTCGATACAATACACGGCCATGTTACAATTTAGCCTGGGGCAGGTTACGTGTGTTATCGAGATATTTTCCTGCACACTACCTTCGTTTGATGTTATATTTTCCTAAGGAAATTAGCTTTAATTAGCAGAGTAGGGTTGATTTTCTTACAAAAAATATATTTAATGGTAAAGGAGAAAATGAAGAACTCATTTGTTTTCGAACCCTCAGTTGACTTTATGAATTTACGAACAGGAAAAACAAACAACACGAAGATCAAAGCGCAGTATAGCTGAACTTTGCGTAGCAGTGACGAGAAAATTTCAGTAAATTTTCCATTTGCCGTACAAATGTTAAATATTAATTTAAATTAAACCCATTCGCAAGCTGCTGTTGACACGTAAAGTTTTATGCACTTAGGCAATAATCAAAATGGAAGTTTGGCAAAATAATTGTCCCCTTTGCTCTGTTTTATTTATCCAAGCTGAAATATTCAAGCGCTAATTCAATAACGCTGCTTGCGGCTCCGATTGCGCGCAAGAAATTCAAATCTCAATCAATCCGTAGCGTACGCGCTGCTTCATTATGTTTCATTAAAAATTCAACTCGAATGCGCAATTACTTTATGGAATATTTAAACGTCAATGTCTGCGTAAAAACAAGATGGGAGTTGTGGTAAAATTAAAATTTCGTAATCCACGTTTCGCTGTGTAGCAAAGAGGTTGCTTCCGCTATGTTAATATTAAGCGGTGGGGCAGAGCGGTGCGCCGGCCGACCGATTACAGTATAATTTGATATCTTAAATCTCGACGTCTCCCCTGAAATGAGCGAGCTCTGTCAAGCCTGAATGCGTCCTCGTTCGCAATTTACGCGCCTTTTCAACTAACCTTCGCCTCCGACACTCGGATACTACTTGCAAATTGCTAAATACTTGTACAGCAACGTCGTTAGCATTGGTGCACTTACACTTCGTGAATGCATTTAGGTTGTTCCTTAAAATTGCTCAGCAGAATTAGTTACGACGCGTCGCGTTGCTAGATATTGGGGTATGTAAATAAGCTCACTCTCGGCGTGTCTGCGAAAACTAAGACGCCGCAAAGATGATATCTGTAGACGAATCAAATCCTTAATTAAGGGAATCTAACGACGACATAGACACGACACCTACCGCAAACAGGGGACGCATAATAATTGTAGCGGTCTGCTACACCTTAATAAAGCCAATCGGGGTTGCGGGGCGCGGCCGGGCCGGGGGGAGGTGTAGGATTACGGCGACTCCGCGCTCTTCATTGAGATTTGTTTCGGGATTAGGAACGCGTTTGATGGTAACCTCCCGTCAGCCTGTGGCCGACGTGCCAACAGAGCGGAACCGCTATTATAAACGATTTCTCCACGCCACATTCAATATTAACGCGATATAAACATAACGGAATATTCATCAGGCAAACTTCCGAACTCATGAAAGTAACACGCATGAAACAACATGAATCAAAATTCTGTAACAATTTCTATGCGATTAATGTTATAAGAAAATTGTGGCTTTGCAAAACGTACACGGCGAATGTGTAAATATAGGTACTCATAAATATATGCGGAATATTAAATTTTCGATGTCGAGGAACTCAGGAACTCACGTGTGCTCATGTTGATAAGGATAGCTAACAACCCCTTCAATTTTTAATCTGTTCAAGCGATGACTTGTACGAATAATTCAGAATTTGCGATTGAGTATCTTAATAGGGGGAAAAAGTTATGTGTCATATTATAACTTTCGTGCGTCGTCGCCGCGTCGCCGGAATTTCAAAACCATTATGTAAGCGATTTAGAAAAAAAGCACGAATATCATCGGCATAAATAAGAAGAAAACGCTTTATGTAAATCGTGTAACAGGTAAAATATATACTTGTAGGTAAGTTTAGGCAGGTGCGTGACACACTGAGGGTATTGAAAGCGAAAATGAGAGCGTTATAGCTATGTGGTTTATTTGCGCCCCTACGAGACAGGATAATTGAAATAAGGATTTATAAGTTTCGGATATGCAACCTACTTCAGCTTGCGTCTAGGTATTCGATACGGTTAATAGATTCTAGGGCTAACACACGTGTAGTTTAATTAATGTTGAGCTTACTGAGTAAAGAGAGAGAGTACTGTACTTTTTTATCATGAAAAGGATTATTTATATCTCAAAGATTAAGATATTTATAAGCTTAATTTCAACTTAATATATTAAGAAGATTAAGTTATATATAGCCGCGCAAAAACAAGGAAAAAACACTTTATTTTTACTCCATTCAACCGTACAAATATATAAGACAACTCGATTTCCTTGAACGTAATACGTACTTATATACGTCTTCTGATGCTATTTACAATATCACTGCAGTACATATAAGAGTCAAACGCCCCAGTCAGGTGCCGTTATGCATATTCAGAGGCAGAATAGGTGCCGGGAAATTGTCCGGAGACAAAAGCTTTTACAATTGGACAATGATGAATGTGGTAAATAAAAAACAGGCCAAGTGCGAGTCGGACTCGTGCACTGAGGGTTCCGTACAAACAGCTACATTCACCAAAATAATTAAATAACATTACTAAAGTTCATAAACTATGAGGACACCGAACATTGCTCTAACGATAAGATAAACAGAATTGAGGGACAAAATTAACTTTACCGTTGGAAAACTGTAGTCCCCATACATCGTCATAAGTCGCGGTTAGTTTACCAACTGCAAATAAGTTAATAATCTTTTGTTTTGATGTAGGTACAAATTTACGGCTTTCGGCTTTTTTCTTTACTTGTGCTATAAGTTATTGCTTCTTGCCAAATTTCATGATTCTAGATCAAAGGGAAGTACCCTGTAGATTTTGATTCCCTTGTGAGTGTAAAATATGCGTCATTAACGGCTGTATCTCTTGATTGCGTTGATCTAGAAGTTTTTTTTTTTCACAGCAAGTATTGCAAACTTGAGTATACGATATTAATTTTAATTCGATACCTCCAAGCGTTTGCGGGATAAAGGGTCTTGACAGGCAGATGGACAACAAAGTGATCCAATAAGGGTGCCGACATTTTGTTTTGCGGTACGGAACCCTAAAAAGCAAACAGCAGCCGGAAAGGTGGACGTTCGGAAATTGGAAACGCTGCATTAGGAGAACTGATGTCATGATACCGACAAGTTATGAGTCTGAAATGCTTATAGCCACTGCTATCCTGGTACGTGTATTGAGATTTTGCGGAACAAAACCGATTAACTGTAACGACAGATTGCTGTGATTTGAGTTTGATAGCTTTTTTTATGGGAATGGTGTTTACCTTACACGTATTGAATAGGGGTCGTGTTCATGTTTGAATGTTTAGATACAGATGTGCACGATTTTTTGATGGTTTGGAGCGGAACAAGTCCTTTAGTCGTATTCTTCTTCTTTGTCGTACCGATGATTCCAAAATTAAATGTATTTTGACCAGAATTCAGCCACGCCAACAGCGTTGTCATTTGCCTCACAAAGGTCTTTTAAGATGTGTTTGTCTTTTGTCTCTTCTGTTATCTTTTAGTCGTATTATAACTTGTAGTAGAGTAGAAAAAAAAATAAAGGAAACTTAAATTTCATGCCCCGAACTAAATGTAAGAAAAGGAAAACTTAATAGATGTTGGATATAACAAGGCGGATCGGATTTAAAATTGAAACTGTTTCTTCATAAAAGTTGACAAGTCGCTATCCCTGCAACATGGCAATATTAACTTGTTTATTTTGTTCTTTTTTTAAACTGAGAGTATAAGCTGGAACAGCATGCCGTATAAATCTTTCGTGGACCTGTATTTACGAGTTTTGTAAGGAGGAGGTGGGGGAATGGTGCGGATAGGACAATATTTACAGGGAATTGACTACCCAGGCCATTCTACGTGGCGATTACGATTATGTCAAGAGGTTAGCCAGCAATATCCTTTTATTAACCCCCGACGGAAAAAGAGGGGTGTTATAAGTTTGAGGTGTGTTACTGTGTATCTGTGTATCTGTGTATCTGTGTGTCTGTGTATCTGTGTGTCTGTCTGTGGCATCATACCGCCTCAACGGATGAACCGATTTTGATTTAGTTTTTTTTGTTTGAAAGGTGTTTGTATCGAGAGTGTTCTTAGCTATGTTTGAATAAAATCGGTTCAGCCGTTCAAAAGTTATGCGCGTTTTACTGTTTAGATAGTGATGTTTTCGCAAGATAAATGTGTCGGGGGTTTTTTACATTTTGAAATTTTACTTGTCTACTAATAACATTACTAACAACGGTCACTAAACTGCCATCCTTAGTGATAAAGACAATATCCCCTGACAGTTCATTGGTCAAGGTCAAAACAAAGCCTCGATAAAAACAAAATGAACTCAAAGTAATACCTAATGTTTATTTTATGAAATGGTTTCAATATTAGAAATTAAATGTTAATCATTGACGCTAACACGGCGTCCGAATCGACTTAATTAATGAATGGAGCGATAAAAATTAATTACTCAAATTCTTTTTTATGATTTCACTGCTCTATGCGTATTCATTTATCATTAATTTTAGTAATCGGATCTCTAGAGGTATTTTATAATTGAAGATCGTAATTTATAGCTTTCATCAAAGAGATTATTTAAGCTTATGTACGTATACAATCGATTTTAGAACTTCTTCCTTGTTTTATCTACGTTCTGTAAACCTTTAGATATAAATAGATACTAAACACTTGTTTCCAAAACTGTGCTAATATTATAATAGGTGACTTGAGTTGGCCCATGTTGGTGGGCCAATGTGTACTTGCAGCGTAGCGCTACGGCCAATGTGTACATGCAGCGTAGCGCTACGGCCAATGTGTACAGGCAGGCGTAGCACATCAAAGCGTAGCACTTGCCCCGCGTAGCACACGTAGCCCGTAGTCCGGTGCTACGCCAGTCAACTTCTACGCTACTCTAGAGAATTGCATCCACCGCTAGATCGTTCGATTAGTATACATAAGGCTTCAACGACGATATTAGTTAGTATAGTTGATGGACGAAACTTGAAGCTGGGTAAGTCAACCTTGCTACGGAAATTTGTAGCAGCTTACAAATTATCTTTGTTCATTTCGCTGCATTATATACTCTTATAATGTTTGAAGTCTCTCACCCCATCAATGTTTTAATTAAATACAATTCAATAAAGTTAATCAAGTGAAAATGTCGTCAAGAATCGTTTTAGCTTGCAATTTTCGCGCTCGACTAAATAATACCGCGGGCGGTGCCCAGCGGGGTTTTTAAATAAAGTTGATTTGAGGTTTCTCGACTAGGGTACTATGTAATTAGCCAGGAGTGAACTGTAATGTCGGCACTCGCTACCGCCACGCCGCCGCCGCCGCACGCTGCCGCGGCTCAGGGGAGCTTATCAAATATGTACCTACCTACCTGCCTCCTGTGTGCCGGATTTATTTAGGATATGCATGAGGGTACGATTTAAATTTTAAACGGATTGCGCCCTTGGATTTCGGCCCTGTGTTATGTTTGGTAAATCTATCACTATAACACGTCCGACCGAAATTAATTTTAAAGCTCGCCTCGTTTCGATTCAATAATAGTTGTTTTAGCCGCTGTAATCCTGGGTTGCCATAGACACAAAGCGTTGTGACAAAAGGCTTATTAAACAATATATTTGAAGCAAATTACAGAGTGGTTGCATAATTAATTAGGTGGATTTTGTGTAAAATTGTGTTAAAACAAACGGAAGGCTCCTGAGGTGTGGTGTGTGAGGGTGCGTGAGGGATACGGTAATATTTCCTTTCCTCCTCTTCATTTTTCGGTGCGTACTCGTCGCACGCGGTTTCCAAGGTACCTAGGGCTCATTCATCAAAATGGCGTTCGTCGCTGAAGATGTAACTGTCTTCCACAAACATTACGAATATGCATATGCATAATTATATTCCTTAATTCCAACCCTGCGTGCGTGTGCCATTTATCAAAGACTATGGGTTGGGTATACGTGACGTAAATAAAGGGGAGTATGTACTTACTATTTTTAGTGAATGTGACGATCTTGAGCACCTTGCCGTACCGCTGGAAAATGGAGTAGAGTACGTCGAGCACGATCGGGTATAACATGTGTTCTATGATCACGCGCAGGACTGTGTTGGGACCACCCTGTGAACAAAACTAGTACATTAAAATATGCCGTTGGTAATAAGAAGAAAAAATTAGGTGTACAAACTTCTATTCCGATAATATTTTATCTATAATTACGTATGGGTAGGTACTTCTAAACTATAATCGTGGTGGCCCAGTGGCTAAGACCTCGTCTCTCGTGCTTGAGGTCGTGGGTTCAAATCCGAGCAAGTACCAATGTGACTTTTTCAAATTCACATGTACTTTCAAAGTTTATCTTGGACATCACAGGCAACGGTGAAGGATGCCTGGACTTATATAGTTAATGAAAGTCTGAAATAGCCAAGTCCGAGGCCTGTTGGGTTCTCAGAGGCGGCTTAATTAAATGAGACATCAGAGGAGGCCACATCCTCACAAGAAAAGAAGGAGACTGACAAACTGTTCCACGAAAAAGATAAAATATTAACACTTTGAAAGCAAGAAATCGAACCCAGGATAAACCCCGCAAAACCAATCGTTGTACCAATAGGTAAGCCAAACATTTTAATAAGGAAAACCCTTGTATAACTCAAGAAACAAGCACAAAAGAACCGTATACAAATACCTGGCTTATTTACATGAAATGTTTGGTTTAATTAATTAAAACACAAAAGGAAGTTCAGGTATCAATTACACGGTAATTATGAAGAAAGAATGTAATAATCTACTTCCGTTAAAAGCATTAATTTGTGCTTATGAGAAAAGCTTATCAATTATTAAACTCCCCACAGACACTTTGTAACTGAGGCTAAGATACATGACGCTAAAGGTAAGGACACATTGAGAAGCGACGCGATATTGTCCAACGTGTCTTTAGTTATAAAACCCGTTGGGTATTTCAAAGACGTCAGTTAGATATTACATTAGACAAGAATATGTGACAATACACAAGGGAACTTTTGATATGCTTAAAAACATTAAGCTTATTAACCCCCGACGGAAAAAGAGAGTGTTATAAGTTTGACATGTGTTGCTGTGTATCTGTGTGTATGTCTGTGGCATTATAGTTCCTAAACGGATGAACCGATTTTGATTTTGTTGTTTGCAAGTTGATTTTGTCGAAAGTGTTCTTAGCAAAGTTTGTAAAAATCGGTTCAACCGTTCAAAAGTTTTGGGCGTTTTACTGTTTGAATCGGTGTGTTTTCGCAAGATATCGTGTCATAATTACGTGTCCAATAGATTGCCGTTCGAAGCGTATTGACTATGTACTAGATAAATTATGTAGCATGTAATAAAAAATTGTCGGGGGTTCTATAAATTATAAAATTTTACTTGTTTGTATAAATTCGAATGAATTATAAGAACAAATACGATGTGAATAATTTGTTTTAAAAAAAGGCTTAAATTGCGTTTTGATATTGTTTTTAGTGTCAGTATAACACACATATACGAATTGCAACGAAGAGAAGAAAATTAGTGGTATGAATCAAAAGGCGAATTGGTGATGTTTTGCTGGATTTTTTTGGAGAAATTCTCGTAAAATCGCCATCCGCTTCTATAAGTCCGCACCTTACCAAAGTATATTGACCGATGCAACTGCATGATCCCTACCCTCCGGGCGACAATCTGTCGAACGTCTTAAACCGGTCTATCTGCATGCTACCCGCAGTCTCCATCTTAGTCTGGGACCCCAGGAGAATACCCAAACCTAATTTGTGGAGCAAGTTTAATATTTAAAGGTATTACAAATCGGCTCTATTTCGACGGCTCATAATTATATTGGAATTTCTATGTATTACTTAGCCTATATGTTATGTGTATCGGGAAAGGTAAGATGATTAATGGATCCAGGTGAAATTAATTATGTACAGTTTTAAACACTATTGTTGAAGATAATTATTTTGGGTACGCTAAGGTATTAGTTTATGAATAATATGAATTTAAGGTTTACTTGAACACCGAGTGATATATTTCGCTACATTTGTTACATTGCTGAAATATAGTTGTGACACATTCCTGTTTAAATTTGAGGCACTGAAAATGCTGCTTAGAATTTTCTGTTTCCATGTGTGTAACTAAGTAGTAAAAATAAAAGATTTCTATAAAAAAATCAACAACTCACTCTTCTTGAATTTGTATATCTTTCTTGTGGAAGCAAACAATTTTTAATATTTGAATGCCTTTCAGACCTGAACTATTTATTTCCATATGACTGGATTTTTCGGGATTAAAATGAGGTTAAAAAACTGTCTTTGAACGGATTTTTTTTTAAAGATATATAAATTATGTCCTCAATTGTGCACGCTAGATCTGAAAGGGTTCAACATTATTTTGACAACAATTAAGAAATAGAACAGCCAAAAATTAAGGAAACCTTCTTACCTGTATTTCCGTGCCTCCATTCGCTGGTTGCAAAGCGGCGCCCGCGCCGGCAACCAGCGCAGCGCCGGCGCTGTTGGAGATGGCTTGCGCGGCTTGTAGCGCTGCCTGCGCTGAGGCCGACTGCAAAAATATTACCTATAAATAATAGGTAAGTGTACGCCGAAGGTATTTGTCGTGTGTTAACTTATAAATATAACTATGCTAGAATTTAACTTAGGGTGAGGAAGGACGGGAAAGATCAAGATTCTGTCATGCAAGATTTGAGATTTTTTCGAGAGGTTTTCTTAAAGTTAAGTTTACTTTAGCAGTGACGCTAACTTTTCTTTTAAAGCCAGATGATAACAAAGCACATTGAATCGACATCTCCAAAATGCCAAGTGCGCATCACATATCAACACAAAACGTGTTAATTCCCACATTTCAGGACTACCCTCACTAAGTAAAAACATTCATTGTCACGTAGAAAAAAGTATGTACAAACAACAGCCCTTCGCTCTCATAATTTCGCGAACAATGAAACGTAATAGGGGAATGGAGAGGAGTTATCTGGCACACGCGTGGGCCACCTTCGAGTGTCCAAGACCAACAGATAACATTGACCACATCAAACAAAGGGGAGTCATAAACTTATTTTGTATCGTCCGGGAACAATTCGGTACTTTGTTGCGACGTTATATAGGGGCGGGCGGCATTGTGGACGCGACACTTTGAGCGCTTAGCGATTCAGATAACATTCATTATTCGTCATATAAATTATGGTTTTTTTTCAGGATTTCATACAGTTCGACATGTAGTGTACTATTTACCCGACTGCCGAAGGAGGGTAATGTGTTTATCAGTCTATGTATGTATGTGTGTTTGTACCTATGTGGCGTTCTAGAGACCAAGCGCGTTGGCCGATTTTGATGATTCTTACATCCAGCGATTTGTCTTAACCCTGCGAGTGTCCCTGGCTACATTAAAATTGGAAAAGAAAAAATGGCGGCTTTTGGGCGCCATGTCGTGGGCGAAAAATTTTTTTTTCTTATTTATCCATCGTGGGGGTATCAAAATTTTTTAAAGGTAATTTTTAAAATATATAACACTTATATGTTTAAATGTACCTACCTAATTCTAAAAAAAATATAACTGAAAAGTCGGAGGATACATTTGGTTTTGGTCAGCCAGCTTGCGAATATGTATCCTCCGACTGCACAGCATGATTTTCTTCTTGTTTACGTCTTTTTAGTTCGCGTTTTAATCAGCCGGGTTTTTTTTTTTGTATTTTTTTTTTTGATTGAATGTGTTGCTAAAAGCTTTTATTTATTGAACTAATAAAATCTGTACTAGCTTTTTCAACAAGCCAACAACATTTCACTTGCAGCTGACTGCTAAAAAGGCCGAAAATCCCCGTGAAAACTTTCAACACGATCTACGTTAGGTTCAAATAAAAAACGTAATGACACGCGAGTGAAATACAGCGTGTTGTTTACACGTTACGATCGCATGCAAGGGCGCGGCACACTTTGATCCTATATTTTCGCATGGCTTTGTGCGACGACGGGCTGACAAGCGGGCAGGCCAGACACAAAAATAAGGCTTTAACCGTGTCATGGTAAGCCTGCCGCCGACGGCAAAGGCTCCGGTACAAATTCACGTTGACTTGTTCCCCCTCACTCCTCTTTTTCTCCGTTACATATTCTTTGATATGTCTGTGTCGGAACTATTAGGCAAAATGTGTGTTTTCGTAATAACTGGCCAGTAGGTATAAAATTTGTTATTATTTGTTTGTGGCTTTTCGACCATTCCCTTTTTTTGTAATTCATACTTTATTTGCTATTTGATCAGTTTTTAACCGTATATTTATATAGATAATTTTTCCTTAAGGTTGCCCCAGTCGGCGCCACGAACTGTTTTGTGATGAGCAGTAAGAAGCTAGTGCGCGTACGAATACACACTCACGGTATAAAAAAAAACGCACTCCTTTTCGTTCTACAGCATCATCCGATGCTTTAGAACGAAAAAGAGTGCGTGAAATTTTATAAATAGACCTTTGAGAGTATGAGTATCATGAAAAACTACTGAAGATATTTATTTAAAATATAATTATTGCATTTCTTTACTTCTAATCTATACCTGTATGGTGACTGTTTTACAATTTTCTTTCATTTTATGGTATGTATTCTCGCTCAAAGATGCGTTGACATTAGTTTTGAAATATGGATCTTTCGACGCTCATAACTTTTTTTACTTTTTTGATTCCATACAGGTCTGGATAATGATGAGACAAATTGATATCCTTTTTTATTTTGAGCGTACACCATCAAACAGTAGAGTAATCGGTATACTACGTTTGTATGGAAGAATGACTGACTAGGGCAACCTTAAGAAAAAATTCTCGTATAAAACGTATGTACAAGCAACAAAAGGATTTTAGGAATGTGATTCCATCAAAAATACTTTCCGTGCCACCGGCGCCCACTATGTCGAACTTGGAAGATATTTAAAAGGTCTTATTCGGGCGATGCGCAATCTTTCACAGACGACCACTAGCAGACATTCGTTGTGGAGACGCGACAAAATAACTCCATCCAGTTCTATTCAACCACCACAAAAACCTTTTGCATCAGATGATTGATCAAAGCTTTGCGTTCAATGCACGTTCTTTAAAATGCAGCTGGTCACAGTCATTATTTCAACTCGGGAGCGTTCAGGAGACAATGCCGTTAATACGATCAAATTCGGATGCTCAGTGATGTAATAATGTATGAAGCGTGTCTTTTCATGTGAATCACAATAACAAAGCCTGTCTATTCGTAACAGCCTCGTTATAACTTTTAATAGTGCGCTACAAAGAGATCCCGAAATGTGACGAGATAGCGATAAATCTTTATAGTCCCATTATCTTGTATGTACTTATGCGTTCAGTGTTATCACTCGATGCTGAAATTTTGTTGGGAATGTATTGTTGTGGATTATATAAGTGAACGGTGCATGGTTTTAGTTTTATGAACGATAACTTTCATTCTTTGTCGAGCACTACAGTTTGGGTCATATCTGTTCACTATGATCCAACATTGTTATTTATTAACTTTAAGAGGTTGTCGTGTTCAAGCTTAAATAACGTAATATTATCGAAGCTTTCAGGCGTGCTGAAGGTTCAATTAAAACATTCGAGCGGGTTATTTCGTGAGTGATATTAATATGGATGAGAATTTTGCGAAGATCTAGTTAAATACGGAGATAAAATCTTCTTTGTGCGATAGAAATATGATTGAAATTATTGTAAAAAGCTATCAGTTGCACCTGTACAAAGAAATCCTGATATTAAAGGTTTAAAAGGTACATGAAAAATGTGCAGGGAATAAAGTCGTCGGTAATGGTAACGAGTTCTCGTCTCAGTCACATCATTATGAGATATCGAATAGATGACGCTACGTCAAATAATATTCTTGCTTCCTAGGCACCGAAATAGGGACTTCTTTTTGAAGAGAGATTTTAAGTGTATTCTTTTGGGAGATATTTTTTGCGGTCTGTATATTGTCACGATGATTTTTATTCGAGTCTTTTCAGATAATAATATGAAAAGTATTCCTATCCATTTCATATAAAAAAATGTTTCCAATTTAGGTATGTTTATGTCATAAGTAAAATTTGTTTTTAATTTCACTTTTGGAAAATTCCTATACCAATTAATTACTTTATATCAACCTTTGTAAATAAACACCTATTTTCAATTAGAAAATATCGTGTTGCTTATTATTTTTTTAAACCATAACTATTAGTTACACGAAAAAACCTTGTATAAAAATAATTTACATGAATCAATAATTAATATATTTTTTCTCAAACCTTTTATCCTAGCCGATATTAGGAGTATGCTTTAGAAAGTAACCGTTTTACGACTAAAGCGGTGGAAGGCCCTTAATTACCCACCAACTCAAACTATCAAAGACCACACCCACTTAACCAGAATTCGTAGTTAGGTATTTGTACCCAGTGCCTACCATAATTCGCTTAAGATGTTACAAATCAATATTTACACTCCACTACAGAGAAACGGATTACCGCAAACAGATAATAGACAACTAGATGTATCCGTTTTGAGTTTAATCATCACATTAATTAGCCACGTATTGACACAAACGCCTGTTTGCGAAGCCGACAATTTGATCAAACAACCTGCAACTATTTAATAAACAATGTATCGCGAATATTATTTAATGTTACAATAATAATGTACTGTACATATTTGTGAAGAGCAAACTTGTGAATAAATGACTACTTAGTTGCAGACTTCCTTGCAATAACTTAATGCGATAACCGAATTGTTAACCTACGTGATATAATCTAAGTCTTGTTCAAAGTCTTCTCTGGTTAATAAATTCCACGTCAAAAGCTTTTATCGCAAAATGGGTAAATTATATTATTAGTGGCAAATAATGATTGTGTTGTTAGACAATCCGGTGGGTAAATATTCCCCGTGGTCCGACGCTAACCCTTGCGCATGTTATCGAGTGCCATCCCCTCAATTATGGCAACACAAATTTAAGCAAGAACAATTTCTCAATATTATCAGCCATCAAAACGGTTGAGGGTTTGTTTTTGATAGGTTTCGTGGATAAACGAAACTAATTAAGCGTTTTAATTAATCCTCCCATTGGGTGTTTTGTTACCGAAAATATTGATTTCCTTTCTCATTGGCGAAGAGCCTCCGGTAAGAAAGGTACACTCACAAATGTTCGGCATTTATCTCCCTTTTTACCTAACTTTATCCCGAAAACCTTATTATGGAGGGTGGTAAGATTCGGCGAGTGCTGCCAGTTGATTCTTATAGTGACGAATTGCGACATGGGTGCTCGGATCCCGGCTTTATTTTTCACTACAAGTAGTACGAAAGTCCCGAACTTGTGTAGCGTTTAGTAGCAAACTAGAGGATGGAACTAGCTAACTAACGTTTTGATGCGGTTAACTGAGCAGATTCAGCGACATAACCTGTCTGTAGACACAAATAAGTTCCTAAAGGGTAGTTAGTTACCAGTTACACCAGAGTAACTTTAGTTTAACTTAGAAGGTCTATTTGCGCGTTTTATTGAGAGGCATAAAGAATGTTATAGTTGTGAATAGCTGTGTTGTAATTATAAGTCAACGGGTAAAGTAATAAAAATAAAGTAAAGAGAACTAAAGCAATCAACAAGACACGGCGACATTAAAGAGTTGAGCATATTTTTTAGTGCTCGAAGATGTTAAGAGGGAGCGTTAATTATAGAGAGCTGATGGAGTGACATCCTATTAAAGATGGAGAACAATTTTATCTTGAATATGAATTTTATCTTGAATATGAATTTTATCTTGGAGCTGAGAAAGTTTCGCTGTAAAAAAATCAATTCTGTTTAGCTATATAACTTTTATGAGTAGTAGACAATCTTTTAAATAATATATAATTAAGCGATAACTGTTACAGAGATTTTTGCATTAGTAAGGGTAGTTTTACATTGTCACTCACAGTGGAGGAGCTCGTGGCTAAATAACAACAGCCGCACTGGTCGATCATCAAGGTTAAGCAACGCTTGACAAGGTCGGTCCGTGGATGGGTGACCATTTCAACATTCCAAATTTCCTCCGTGCCTCGGAAAGCACGTTAAGCCGTTGGTCCCGGCTGTGATTTAAAGATCTTTGACAGGCGTTACGGGTAGTCAGAAGCTTAAGATCTGACGAAGACCAGTCTTGCTAAGGGGTACCGTGTTACCCAGTTACTGGGTTGTGGAGGTCAGATAGGCCGTCGCTGCATGTAAAACACTGGTACTCAGCTAAATACGGTAAGACTGGAAGCCGACCTCAATATAGTTGGAAAAAGGCTAGGCAGATTGAAGGGTAGTTTCACATTGTAATAGAACTGCACGAAAAAAAAAGACATCGAGAGACTCAAATCCCCATACGCACAATATAATCGCGACACACACTGATTCGTCCATTTACGACCGTTTACCCCATAAACGAGGCAACTTTTCGTGAAATTATTTAGTAGTCACGACACGCACGGCCGGTATCACGGCAAATGTATAGACAGAACAGTAATAGTTTAGTAACTCAATCAAATCGGAACAACGAACATCGCTGGCGACTGTGTCCCGTCGCGGCGATGCGGGTTTATTGAATACCGTAATCTAAATTCGTTCTTGATGCCCCCAACAAAGATTAAATTAACAGGTCGAGTGCAGGCCAGCCGGGGGGTCTGTTCTCGTCCCGCAGTTGTAACATCGGCTTTAATGCCCGATCGCATACCGCACGACAATCCCGCTGTTGTGTAATAGGCCTAATTGAACTGTAGTTACGTTATTACGTATTGAGCGGCCGCGATTTGTGTCTATCCACCCCGTGAGCGTAATCCTAATTAGTTACTGTTATTGGACATGTTAACATGGTCTATGTATGGTTCTGATGGCCTATTAGCTGATTAAAATAACTGGCAACTGTATGATCTGTGCGACTTATTAAGTTATTAGAATTGCTTGCAATAGCCCCTTTGTTTCCCTGTATCGCTTTTGCCTACAATTAGCCGTCATCACCCAAATATTTCGAGATCGGCTTTTAAAATAACCACATGCAGACGTATACCAGTATTTTATACAGACTCGCCAATATTTTATCATCCTACAGAATTTAAGTCTTTCCGTTATCTGTTGGTCTTCAAACGCTCATTGGGTCAATTAACATATATTTTTTTACAAAATGAAGGTACTTACGGCATTGCTATGTGTCTGATCGGTCTTGAGCTCCTTGTGGTTCGAGAACTGGACGTAAACGGCTCTGCCGCGGAGTTGAGCAACGCAGCCACCGAAGTACGCCACCATCGCCACTGCCGATATCTCCTCCGCCATTTCGAGGAATGCCTGCACAAAGAAGAAACCTTTTAGTTTAACATATGTTTAATCAGGCCTGTATTTTCCGAAGGACTGTTCAGAGGTGTACCAATAGTACAATCACATTTCATTAGTGTAAGTTCCATGTAATAGGGGTAGAGCATATTTCTTTAACCAGATCATCGGGCTTCTAATGATAAATTCGAGGTGACGATTGTAATTTAAAAGAAAGTCCGAGAATGTTCAGTAAGTACCATGTCTCGTCGTTAAGCACATCAACCTAAAATTCTCAATAAATATTTTCACAACAAGATCTATTGTCATTTATGATCCTTTTATACGAAAATATCTACCTAGGTCTATTTTGCATCTATTCCAAACATTCTAAACACCATCTCTCACCGTCGAGTATCGGACAAGACAGAATAATAGTTCCCAACTCTTTTGTTGGCTCGTTAAACCGTACAAACTCCTCGCTCGCTCGTAGAGATAAATCAATTGTTTAACAACAGCGGTAGTGTAATGCGGCCCACCCCTACTAGGTTTGTGTTGCCCGGGCCTATGGAGTCCAATTAATCGGATCCGATCCCCGACCGTACATAAACCTACTCCACAGTCACACGTACCAACTGATCTACACTATTCTGTAGCTGCATCATTCTCTAAAAGCGTTATGATTTCAATAGCCGTTTCGCCCGTAAATTCATCTATTCCACGTCGTTTTCAAACCGCAGTATCCTGCTTTTGGCATCGGACAATACGAAACACACGGCTCTTTGTGTGTGTTATGCCGCAAATTAAATAGAATACTTGCCCCGGGCTAATTAAAAATATTCCTATACACGGCGATGAAAAGCGGGGTCAGCGGAAATTTCTGATATAGAAATACCTGCCTAATATAAACTAAACGGTTTGCATGCTGTATTTTCAGAGTATTTGCTTTGCTATCCGTTAGATAAATAATCGATTACAAATATATGCAAAACATACTTCTATTTGCAAAACAATACCGATGAACTAGAAACATTATTTGAGTAGCATTTTCAAAGTAAATAAACATTTGTAATTGAAGGTTTTTTCATTTGAAAATGAACTTTTCGATAGTACCTACCTATTCACCTACCGAATAATGAAGTAGAAGAAGTAGAAATACTCGATCACAGGGCTCTACAAAAATCCGTGTTAGAAAATCCAACCCGCAATCAGAGGGTTAGATACCTAGTTTTCTAGTTACCAAAATTTCATCCCATCGAAAACTGTTACGGGATCAAAATCGATGCTACACAAATTAATAGAACCGTAGCTGTCACGCGAGCGACGATCGTAAAATAGTGTCAACGCCTCTTTCGCTTTAATCACCGAGAGTGGGGGCGATTGTCCGACCCACTCACATCGATGTTTGCCCACCTCTCCACAGATGGCGCCTTTGTAACCGGACTCTCACAGGTTCGGTAACCATCGACTACCAACGATACTTTTCATCATCCACTCTGAGTGCGTCAAAGGACTAGCTTCAACCACGTTCGGTACTTCTATATTTAGCTTCAAATAATTCTGGCGATGTGTTACCTCAATTTGCGAAAAGTGTTTTATAGCTACACACATTTTTTAAATTTCTTAAAGTGACCGTAGAAACATTTAAATCGCAAATAGAAATAATGGAAACTTATATTTTTTTGTTACATTGCACCTCGAGTATTTCATAGGAAAAAGTAAGTAAAGAGCCTGTGACCGTTCATAAAAGGGATTCGACTTGTTTCTGAAGGTAGAAGAGAGATTGTTTTTCTCCACGCTACGCTATATACAGGGTGTATGTCATACGAGCTATTTATTAGACGGGATAACATTGTCGCGGCTGCCTCCTGCGTTCCCGTAATAGGATTTTCTTTTTATTATTTTATTTCTCGGTTGTAAACTAACTTATTTTTAATTTGTCAGCGGGAAATCGTAAATTTCTCATTGCACGTGCCCGGTGGGTGTTTCGACGTAAAATGCGCAGTAAAACCGGCTGGATGTCACCGTATAACCTGCTGGTACTTCACGCTCGCGTGATGGTGTGAATATACTTTTTGATGGATTACTAACTGTACCCCGCCAACTTGTTCTTGGACGTTACACTCTGAGTATATTGCACACTTGAGCTAACAGCGTCATTTGTTTTAAGTACAAAACTCTTTAAGGTAAAGCGACCAGAAACGGATACAGAAATTGAATAAAATATTATTTGAGAAGGTCAATCACGGTAAACGTATCTCAATCTACATTCATTCATGAGCCCTTCTCGACCCAAATTGAAATTTATATTAGATGTCATCGCCTTTAATTTCCGTAATGTACAATTTTAGATGCAATCTCTCCCTTGGGTTTCAATTCGCGAAGTGTACTTTTAAAAATAAGCTGGTAAGGGTGGTAAGGGGCCTAAAATGTAAGAGTGAATATTTGTTCCAAATTCGCCGTTCATTTTGACCCCGCAATAGATAAACGTCGCTCGTTTGACGGGGGTTAGTAGGGATGTCGATCATACTAAAATTGCTTTCCATCGTCGGCGTAACATTTTGTTTTAAAATATACAAAGCGTTCGCTTTTGTTGTTTGGTAAACGAAATAAGGATCAGGAAATAGGTCGGAATATTTCATAATTATTTCCTCTAATACCTATCTTATCTCGAGGTTTTAATCGCACTTAGTATACTCAAGAATCATGTAACATGATTGTAGGTTACCGTGATACACTCAGTATCATGAAAGTTCCCAGCAATACTCATTAGTGCAGCATCTGACAAATCCTCGACAGTCATCCCTTGTCCTCTAATACTGCAGTAACAATAAAACGCGGGCAGGGGTAGGCTGTGACAATGGTGTGCGGCCTATTTGCGGACAAGCCGTGCCTGCCACTTGTTGTGCTTCCTGCGGAGGCAGCGGCATTGTAACTAGAGTGGCTACATGGCTGACTTCATTTGTGAAATGAGGCCTGATCGGTTACGTGGCCCAAGTTTGGCTAATCTGCCGTCATTGTTGATGAGAGGCTCGGTGAAGTTTGACTTTTTAAGTAGATGTTCGGTTTGCAGATACGATTATGAAGCACTGCTCAACGTGAAAATGTGTATATCGGTATGAACCATGATATATCAAATAGTTAATTAAGAAAACTCGAAACAAAAACAAAGATTTTGCAACTTTCTACTCATGAGATAGTACAAAACTAAAATTACTTTACTCTATTCCATTTGCAATTAAGTGTGAAACAATTATTCTAAAATTTTCCTCTCGCAGGTAACAGAAAATCTCTTTCAACTCAAACACAGTAAGTACCCTAATTAAAAGGATTACATTTACAAACCAATTTACCAAAAACAAATGTAGTATCTTACCTGGTTTTTGCCTTTAAGCACGAGTACATTAGTGACCCTCCCGAAGGGCAGGCCGAGTTGTATGATCTCGGCTTCTGTCGTCTCATTAGGGATGTTCCGTATGTGGATGACCCGCGACGGTTTGCCGACATTCTGTTCGAGTTTCACCTGTTAAACAATAAAGAAATGTTATAGAAGATATACTAAGTAATAAACTAGAAAATAACTTTTAATCTGCCAAGATGTAGACAAGAAAGACATATTAACTCAAATCATAATATTACTCAAAGGACTTAATGAAGAGAAACGTTCAGTAAAGTAAAACAACTATAAAGATTTTTTTTATACGAGTACGTGGGTAGTTTTGTAGACGCGATGATCCGTTATCAAATTGCGTTCGATTATGTTGGAGAGGCGTAGAAAACGCGAATGTAAAAGGCAAGCAGCGTATAAAATGACCGTTCTAATATACATAAATAAAGCTAGCATTGTTCGCGAGGAAGAGCCGGTTGGATAATTGAAAAGTCGATGTAGTATAATTGTCGAGGCTTATCGGGCCCAACCCCGATGTGGGCGCCATTGTTCCCCAGAGAGCCTTTTGATTACGGCGGCGGGCTCGAACCGAGTCCCGAATATATTGTAGCTTTGTATGACACTTCACTTTTCATTGAACTGAAAAGAGCAACCTTTACAGCGCAATTTATGATTGTAAAAAAATCATAAACAAATTAAGTTCAAAATTCTAAATCTCCCGAGCAAGTTAAAAGTGTAATAAAACAGGGTTATCAAATATTTCCACGGTTGTAATTATGTTTTCGAGGAAATCTTAGTAGACATTTCGCCGAATAAGATTTGGGGAGTTGCGAGGTATCTAAGCGTCTCCCTTTTTACGTTCTTTGGCGGGCGGCGAAGCGTGGAGGTGTAACAAATGAGTCTAATGCCTATTAGTTCGACCTTGTTAAGTTCAGACAAAGTGAGCAGCTGGTCGGACAAAAGTGCAGGGAAAAGTCGAAACTCTTGTAGAACTGTTCCATTGTGGCTTTTAGTGGCTACACTCCGTATACTGTTGATACAAAGCGATTGACTTTTTAATTACCTGCTCTCAATTAAGAAGTACGAGAGTGATTGCAGCTTTATTTTATTTAGACTTCAGAGGTTTAGTTCGTACTTCATTAATTAGTAATTAAGAGAGCAAAAAAGTAACTGTTTATAGGTACTTCAAAATTAAAATAATCGAAATAAGAAAAATACTGAATCTACAAACTGTTTAACTAAATAAATATTGTTACGTCCAACGAGTCCAACCCAACCAAGAAAAAAAACATTTAGATCTTTATAAAAACAAACCGCTTACTAAAAGAAAAGAGAACACAGATATGATATTTTAGAACAGCCCGAATTTCGTTAGAATCGACATCAAAAGAACCAAATCTCCGTAAATAAACAAATAAAAAATATTTTTCCAAAGTGACTTGCAAAGGGAGGAATAAATCGTCGCACACGCTCGCCCACCTCGAAGGTACATTTCGGCATTTTCTCTTCTCACGAAAGAAAACAACTGGTACGTAAAACGTAAAGAAGGACATTACTTTCGCTGGGTCAGAAAATCTGCGAGGAACGATTTCCACATCAGGCACTTTAAATCATCCGCTCCGTCTCACATTTCATCCATAAATATTAAATCTTGGCTTGATTCTTTGGATAGAAAAAAAGCTCGTATGACATTTTCCCTGTGAGGATTTCCCGGAATCGGTCAATTTTCCCGGTGATCGCGCCGGCCGAGTTTATTGAAACACTATTTCTCAGTTGGCCGCGTCTACGGCGCCATATCATTACCTATAACTACGTCCACACTCGTGTTGACGTCTTTGACCTATCAACACCTATTTTATCGCTCGGATATTAATTACTTAATATTTTCCTCATCTTTTTCGAATTTTCGTGTACATTTCGGCAGAATTTCTTATCTATACTACCAATATTATAAAGAGGAAAGATTTGTATTTCTGAATTTTTGTATGTAACGAATAAACTTAAAAACTACTGAACCGATTTCATAAATTCTTTCTCCGTTGGGAAGCTACACTATCCCCGGGTGACATAGGCTACTTTTTATCCCCGTATTTCCACGGGAACGGGAACTACGCGGGTGAAACCGCGAGGCGTCCGCTAGTGTTTGTATAAACCTAGGTGCAGTATAAATTAAAACATTAAACCCGGGATCAAATAACATAACTGCGCTATCTGAAGTGCCGTCGTAAATTGATAAAATATGGGGAAGTTAGACTTAACCTCCGATTAGAACTGTTTTCAAACTTGTTCGCGGTAATATTATGGAGCTTATAAACTCGCTGCCACAACTTAACATTATTATGTTTTCTGAAAAAAGAATAAAAGAATTACGGCACTTGTCTGTGCTGTATTTAAGAATTCTCAGTGGTTGTTTAATTATGGAAAGCATTTTTCCTCAAAGGAAAACTCCGTGAACGGTTTAATTTAACCCATCTTTTTTCCATCTAAACGCTCTTTGTTTTCCATGTTTTCATTGCACACCATTTAAGCTAATAGCGATAATTGTTTTAGTAGTTATTTTCGTTCGTTTTGTGAGTTTTTTATCTGAGTGAGTTTGGAAAGCGAGCAAGTTTTTATCACAAGATTAACCCGTTTACAACGACCCTGAATCCCTACCAGCAATAACAATCTTAACACCGGCTTATAACATAACTAACCAACTTGAAACACATCAGAAGCATCGGAGTTAGTAATCATGTAACGCCCGTGTAACCGAACACTAATATTGGCACGTTCAAGTAAACGTAACACGAATCAAATGTACTTGAGCACACTAAGTATTCTGCTTACGGCGCGTTGACAAACGCCCCGTCGTCGTCGGCGTCGGTAGCACGGTGACTAAAGGAAACGACATTCTGTAATCCGCTTGTGGCGTACGGGTCAGGCTCGACCCATCAGAAACGGGCGGTATTACCCCGTTTTAACAGCCACGTCTTACTTTTTACAGTATAAACATCTGTTAGGGATCATGTTAAAGGTGTAAGTCTTAAGAAACGTTTTTGCTGTACCTTAAGTATCTTGTGAGTAATGGTCGTTCTGAGCTAACGATATTATATTTTTAATATTCGTCGCTTACCTGTCTAGGACGGCTACTTTGCATCGGGTAGTGATGACAACGGAGATTTTTATTTTTTAAGGAAAATATGGTAGCTACTAATAAGGCGGTTTAAATGTTCAGCATGGATCCAATTAGAGTGTACATTTTACACAGGTAGATGAAAATATTTTCAAATTTCATTCTACAAGTTTTTCTTCATAAGCGGGTATATTGCTAAAATCTTATTTCATTGCATATTTCAAGTATTTACAAAGCATACAAGTAACAGTATCCGCAGTAGGCAGACAATGACTGAGCGAATATGAAAGAAAACGGCTGTGGGAGCCTACAGCGTAATCGATTCCGTGATGCAGGAAAACTGCCCACTAATATTTATTTTATCTACGTAAACAAAATGTATGGGGAACTTCAACATATACTTGCGTAAGAGGATTCGTTAAAACTTCCAACAGTACTGTTTACTATTAAATAAATTAATATTGTGCTAAGTAGCTTTTGGTTCGTTCAATTTAGTAAAACCCTAGTGGATTCTTCAAAAATCTGATAATAGTTTTGTAACATTTCGCGATGCTTCTTGCTTCTAAACGTTTAAACATTTTTAAGATAGCTGTAGAATGTTGAGACATTTTCAAGACGATTTTCTTCATTTTAGAGAGAAAGAAATTCAGATCGTACCTAGGTAGGTAGGTATTTCAGATGTTCTTGCATCTGATCCTTGTAATATTTAAATAGTTATTGTAGTATTTCTGAAATTCTTTGTGACTTTCATGGGTTCGAATTACAACATATTTTCATCCCAAAAACATAAGCATTTGCAATCAGTAACCATAACATAGGTAAGTATGGGTAGGGTGTCTTAAATTATTAAATTAAAATTTCCAGAAAATATATCAACTGTAACACAAACTTCGCCAATTCACGTCAAGATGAACAAACTAAACATTTAGTTAAGGTATAAAACACGTTTATTAATAGCCCTTAACCATGTCTGTCATTTGAGAAATTATGTACTATCGAAGAGAAATCTCTCAAAGTCAGTATCGGAACCCTTGAACTAATAACAATTGCGATTTAGTGTGGCGTTCGGTAGCAAGTCGACGAAAGTTTGAGTACCACAGGTACGGGGCACAAGTTCTCATGTAGCAGCGATATTTTAATTTAATTTAGATTAATGTTAGATTTGTTTTTAAAGGTGATTGTTTTCGCTGCGAAGTAATGAGTTTTGTATTTACTCTGTAGGTACTTAAAGGCGATTCTTATGGAATATATGCTAGTTGATATTTGGGTAGTACTCAATGTGATGACTATTACTCTCCCTACAAAACGCAATGCTTATGGTGTTTCTAAATAATTAAGAAAACACCTTTCCTTAAATAGGGATGTTTGCTGGGTAGAAAAATGATAATTCTATTTAGTCCGTCAGTGAGATTATCAAATAATATTGGACAAGTATTTTTCCTTTACCAAATCAATAAAAAAATAGAAAGTTAAAGTGTATCAAAGTTCAGGTGCCGTTTGTGACGTGTCAGTGTGACGTCACTAAGGCAGTATAAAGTGTACCAGCGGCGTGACGTCACACAATATTTCGACGCATTATATCACTTTAGTTTATGTGTGAAAAGTAAAAATACGTGTCCAAAACAAAGTTTCAGTAAACTACCCTATTGTGCAAAACTAAATTAAATCAAAAACGATTCCAACTAGCTCTTTTCCATTTAATTCCACTTTGTCCAAAAGTAAGCAATACCAAATAACCCCTTGAATATTGTTTCCCAAGCATTCCCTAAAACACAAGTTTTAGTAGAACAAACCGCCATAATTGATTCTTATGGCTTGCACCGCATTTGCAGTTGCATCCGCCGTTAAAATTTCAAGAGCATTATTACACCAGAAATCGTTGGAGTCGATTCGTTGAAAACTTTTAATTGGCAGTCCAGAGGAATATTGTATTTCATTGCAGACCATCAATGATATTATTTGATACAGATTGAGAGCTACTTCCGAGCTAGTTATTACAGTTGGGTCATCAAATAAATAGAAGCACCAGCTTTTATATTATAGAATCAATTAGTATTGTGTAGAAATGATTCGCAAAATGTGGGTAGCGTAATTAGTATGCAATTATATTGGGGACGTTATTGGTGAATTCGGTGAAAATACCTGGTTTGGCTTTATTATCAAATGATTTTAGTGTATTAGAAGAATAGAAATATTGAATTTAATTGTTGCATTATAATATATCATTTTAAAATAGATGGAAAATTAAGTACAGTTGGTGGAAACATATTTGCGAGCTGGCTTACCAAAACCAGATAACTTTTTAGTTAACCTTTTTTTTTCGAAATCGTTTTAAACATATACCTAAGTGTTATATATTTTTAAAATCACCGCACACGATGGGTTTAGAAGAAAAAAAAACAAATTGGGCTCCCACAATATGGCGCCCAAAAGCCGCCATTTTTTTAATTTTTCTAATTAAGACGAATCGATTGATGTAAGAATCATCAAAATCGGCCAACGCGTTTAGTCTCTAGAACGCCACATAGGAACAAACATATATACATAGAATGAAAAAACACATTACCCTCCTTCGGCAGTCAGATAAAAAGACCGCAATGTAGGGAATTGACAAGCGCTACCGAGATGTGGTCAATCCATTACAATTTGATATTTCTACATAGAACAATGCAAATGCCAATTTGTCTTGAATCTCTACACATAAGTATATACCTTCTTACTTAACCTACCTACATCATCTTTCTGCCCTTGTCCCATGTTACCTGAGGTCGGCGCAACACGTTTTCTTCTTCCATACCGTCCCGTCCACCGCCAAGCCATCACTGACTCCCTTTTCTTTCATATCACTCCTCACACACTCCACTTAACCTACGTACCTTCCGAATAATAAAATCACAATGCCTATCTTATTTAAGAGACAAAAAATAAAGACCAACAAAACGCCTTATCTCTTGTGAAAAGTTGTAAAAATCAGGTGCAGGAAATTGGTTTGCCGATACGTGGCGACGACAGACGAATCGATAAACTTAGTGTTGTTCACTGGCTTAAGACATCCTCTGAGATGCGATATACCTTGTCGAAACTTACCGGGATGCTTCATAAAGTACGAACGGTTTGTCTAGCCACATGTAAAAATTGCCAAAAAGAGAGCACGGAAGTTTTTAGTTTCAGTTCTGATACAATAAACTATAATACCTACAGATACATCTAGATAGATACAAAGTTAAATAGCTACCTAGATTCTAGATGTATTAAAATCCTATCAGCATTAACGATTTAAAAACAGTCCTGAACTGAAGACTCAGGTAGTTTGAGACTTTTCGACAAATGTTACCGCTGACAGATTTCTAAGAAAGCCTATGGCTTGCCCTTAATGTGTTTTATTAATACTAAAGCCTTTTTATGGCCGATCACAGAAAATTTTCCGACATTTCCAGACACCAATTTATTGGTAGGAAAATCGGTTCACTAATGTTTGAAAAAACGAATGATAAATGATCATATTAAAAATAAAATTTATAAAAACGAATCATTTGACAAACATCTCATTACGCAAACATATTATTTTTAAGTAATCATTTGACAAAATACAGATTTCGCAAATGTTAAAATATCATTACAAATATATTAATTTGATTCAGTATTTATTCACTTACGTACTTACGTAGTACTTCACTTTATTAAGTATAAATTTACATAATGTTATTTTGAAAATGAAAATTTGTAATTCACTCTAGTTTTGTATTGTCTTCACTAACTTTTATGTTACGTGTATATGAAATATCTAATCAAAAAGTTTTCACCGGCCAAAAACACAGCATGTTTCAGGTCTACCTTTACTTTAAACTCTAAAGCTACGATTTTCCCAAAGAATATTCCAGAAGGAAAGTGGTCGAACATCCACACTTTACTTAGCAAGGTGCTAATTCATCCATGCATAAGAATGGGACAACTTCGCGCCGGTAAACTTTTAATAGTGGCCTTCGCTGGGCCTGAGTCGCTTTGCAACTTCCAGCCATTTTGCCTTAAGAACATTATTCATTGAAATAAATATTGTTATCCGTTTATTCTTAATTAAGGTTTATGCAGGATTAGACAAATTGTACAAGATGTGTGACTATGTTAATCGAGATGGACTTTTTTATTCAAAAAATTAAAAACATACCTAAAAACAGTAGAGTAGGTAAAATGCAACCTGACAAGTCAAGCATCTCTTATCAAAGGAAAGATGTTTGCATCCGTAAAAAGTAATTAAAAGAATTGTATTGCTGCAAGCAACCAAATGCATGTTCAACACGAAAAATAAAGTTTCTAGACGAAGCAAAAACACAAACTAAAGCCTTTTGCAAACATATTTTATTATACCTCCCTAAATGGAATGATTTTATGCAGTGAGTGAGCTTTGTCAACTAACAATAAAATATACACCGAAAAGTTACAAAACATGTTGAAGAAATAAACATATTTCGCTCTATAGCATTCACATACGTTTCCATTGAATAGTTTGTGATAACAATAACAAACTATAAAGGTGTAGAGTAAACATCCCCCATCTGTAACTATGTCTTAAATCACACGTGCCATAAGTTTTTGTTTGAACAGACGCTCAGGCCGTATTCGTGGTAGGAAACCGTAAAATGAGATAGCCAAATGGTTTTAGTACCCCTAAAACTAGCCGTAAAATAGTGAGTGCCCGGCAATGAATATCTTTATGAGATCATTTGATTGATTACTGAATTTTCTGGGAACAGAATCGATGAAGTAGTTGTAGTATTTCATTTAGTTTTGAGATCTGCTTCGTTAATAGCGTAAGTTTATTTTAAGATAGAAACAGAACTTTGTTTACACAGCTTCATTAGTAAGCAATATTGATGTTAATTGTTCTATTAACAACTAAACTATGTGCTAACGAAGTCAATAAACGCGACCGCGTTATTTGCGTACGCGCTTAGCACTCTCAATACGCAAATATCTTACAGCTCCAAAGGCTGTTTAGGGTACTTTACTAAATAAGTTATTCTCGCCCTCAGAGCGTCATTCGAATATAAAACAGAAAGCTATTTATAATTTACCCAGCTAATTTACCGTTTTCCACCGAGTAGGGCGGTTAAAAAAGAAAATAACAATTAGGTACTCCAATGAATAAGAAAAAAGGGACAAAATAGATCGTAAATTCTTCTCCAAATAAGATCAGCAGTCAACCTGTGCAAGCGAAGTCGTAACTCCGTGAGACAAGCTCGTAAATGCTTAAGTAGTGGTAAACGCAGTCCCCGGACATCTTCTGATTTGATTGATCTCCACAAGGCAGACCCTTTGCGTTTTTACAGGAAACGTCAAGAAAATGAGGAAAAAAACGAGGAACATAATTAATTACTTGATTTGGACATTAATGACCCGGTCAAAGAGGACGAGGGTTGATTAGTGTGTTTTCTACAGACGTGCTCTCTCTAACATTGGTATTATTTCATCGAGAGTATTTTGTTAAATACACATTGGTAGATACAGTATTATGACATGAAAGTTGAAGCAAACATTTCAAATTAATTAAAACTGTCTGCATTTTCCATTCCATTTGAATTGGAAACTGGAAAAGCATTGAAAATTGTATATTTATATTTCCCTCTAACGGCCCAAATACAACTCATAAAGCATTCTATATAAAAAAACAGAGGCCCTGAGTTTTCCTTCAATATTTTCACAGCATGAAGTGTTTGCAGTACAACACAAAGAGAGAACATAAAAAAATACTTTTAAAAACGAGTCGCCATTCCGCCGATAGGCACCAAATGAATATTCAGGGCAACAAAGGAGAAGGGGTGTCGCAAAAAGGCACTCCCTTAATTTTCATGGAGAAAAAAGCGGGGCAATCGCAAAACCATAAAATAGCAAATAAATAAGCAACGTTGGGACACGTCCCTATTTAATTATGAATTAAGGCCGAGCAGTAACGAGATCACAATGTAATTAAGATTACTGCGGCGAGGTTTTTTCAGGGCGTCCCTAACAAGTAAGAGTAAATGGACGGCAAAACGCCGCGAAACTAAAATGGCTACCTTGTTTTGCTTGAGATAGGGAACCATTTAACGAATCTTCTTTGGGATTACATGATTACGAACTAATGGATTTTCGATTTATTTTAACAAGGATTACTTAAAATAGCTTAATTATTCTATAATCTATAAAGTTTAAAAGACATTACAATTTTCAGTCTACTTGTAAAATTGGAATGGAAAGAGAAGCCTTCGTTCTTGTAAAAGTTTGGAAATATTTTAGGAATTCACTACTCAATTTAGGATAATGTTACTCCCACGTTTCTTGAGATGATATTAACCTAATACAATACAACAGATAGGTAAAGTAGTACCAATTTACTTTAATACGCGATATGGCGAAGAAAGAAAAAAAGATACAATTTCTTCAGGGCTACACATCAGAAATACCTACAAGAATCATTAAAAAGGTTTTACGTATAATGCCTATTGAAATAAAAAAAAAACATTTCTCTTGTACGCAACAGCCAGTATGATATTTTATTTTCGCTGTGACATAATGACCGGTGACAGCGGGGGAAATAAACTGCCTGAGGGAAGAATAAGAAAATGGTTTCTTTTCAACGAGACGGTTCGCTTCTATTTAATTTGCGTAAATGATACCTACGGCAATGTTAAATATAAGGTTTGGGAATGAGAACACACTATTAGCGACCTTTTGATGGCTTGACGCGTTCTCCATTTCAATCACACCGATAAGCGATTTGAAAGAAAGAAAATAAAGAAAGAAATAGTGTTCAATTGACACTAATCGACATACAATATAAATACATGCTTATGCAAGTAAAATAATAATAAAAAAATATTATTAATAATATAGTAATAATAATTGATAATATAATAATTATAATTTTAAATGTAATAATTATAATTTGCAAGCACATACGTTTACATAGATGTAATGCGATGCAATTTGGTCGATTTGCACTAGACATTTTCTTAGAAAATACGTGCGCGATATCGCCTATCCACGCAATTTCATTTGCGTCTCTTCATCGGGTATACCCCTTACAGTATTACCTATGTTTGCCGAAGAATGTTGCTCTTGCTCGAGTTTATTACGAAGTATGATGCTCCCAAGAAATATCGAGGGGCGGTAATATATTGAGTTTAAAAGTTTTAGCAGTGCATGTGAAGCGACAGGTCCATCGGTTACTTAAGGTCGAAAATCTAATATCGTTTTTTTGGATGATAAATCATTTAATATTTAAAAAAAATGTTTTTATACATAGGTTTTTTTAGAATATTAACTTTGATAAGTTAAGTAATTGGACGAAAATATTTTTTTTCTGGAAACTTACATAACTTAATGTTGTTAATTTGCAAGTTATTTGAAACACCACATCGTTCTTTTACATTAGTCTACCGAAGACGTCAGAGGAATTCGCGAATAGACTGAAGTCTCCCTTTAAATTCAACATTTTATAAAACTTCATGAAGCAGTGCGTAGTTTTTACAAGTTTGCTAAATTCAACCGCGAATGTGGGTAGTGAGGAATATGTTACACAATCTGACCTAGGGATGTAACACGTTATTCCGTTTTAATGGATGATGCAATCCATTTGGTGGTAGGAACACACGGCCAGCACTGGTCTCGACAAACAAAGAACTGTTTGAACAGCACCAAACAAAGTGTGCATGCAAAACTCGCCCCGTATTTATGTAAATACAGAATGAAACAACTGTACAGAAGGAAATACCCAAAACTGTGACCTTGTTTATTTTTATAACAGTTTTCTTCTGTGTTGATTGTTTTCTACCTTTTGCCACGTGCGCGTTTTGTACCGATATTTTTTTTTGTAACCCCTCTGGCATCTCGTTGATTAGTGCTGTGTACACACTGTCTACTGTTGACGCTTTTAACCTTTCGGTTAACGGTGTCGGTTTATGTTACGTTGAAAAATGGGCGCTGAATAACCTATAAAGTATCGTTTATTAAAAGGTTTTACAGCTCATTATGTGTTTATTAAAATATTTTACTGCTTTATCTAATCAAAACTACGCGTTATGGTTTATATTTCATCAGCATTCGGGTAGTTATAAAACTAACAAAACTTGTGTAAATATTGCAGCGTAAATAGGTATTTTATTTTACAAATATGGCTATGAATTATTCCAAATGGAGTCAGAGTCTAAAATGTAAAAAAATAAAAATATAATAACAAGCCGATAGGATATCACATCTCGTTGCAAACGCAATAAATTATCTAGCGAAGGAGTGAAACGAGGAAATGTTCAAAGAAATAGGATAATGGAAGTTCTTTTCATGTATTTCAAATTGTGAATCTCAAATATGAATATTGAACAAAGAACCTTATTTTGTACGCATCCGTATTCAATTAATATTTAATACTGAATAACGTTACGTTTCTTTTTTCGTACATTTTTGCCTTGTTCAATATTAATTAAAAAGCATGAAAAAATTTAGATAAGAAATTGGGCAAAAAATATATATTTAATTTTAAGGCCTGTACACACTGACCACTTATAAGGGTTACCCGGTTAACCGTATCGATTTAATTTCTATATGTAAAAATATATCCTGGTATCGACAACTCAGGGGTGGAGATTAATAAAAATTTGGCCCTCAAACCCTTAGGGTAGCTCTTTATGGCACGTTGGCTTTTTACGAGGGACCTTTTATTTTAATACTTATTACGGTTTCGCGATTCCGACGTTTTATCGCGATTAATCGTTTTTCAGTTAATTACACATTTAGCAAAAGAAGTGCCGTTAGAAAGGTAAGTAAAGGAATCACCTGTGGCTACTTATTTTCGTCTATTGTGTTGGATGATTTATACATTTGTGTTTGAAATAAAATTGTCAGGATCGATATTTTTAACGGGATTGAGAAATTTCGAATTTACAAAATTGGTACAGGTGCGAGTAACTAAGTACTGTTTAACACTACAGCTACAACTAACTGTATATGGGCAGAAGTTTAATGCAGGGTAACATTTAAAGTTTTCTTACATTAGCTGTTTTTTTTATTGGGACTATCCACAGCACTATTTCCAAACCACTGCATCTCCTGCATGCGCCGAGGCAATAAAGCTCTCTAACTCGTCTTTTTTGTCTCGGTCACTCCGCATTAAAAAATCCGCGTCCATGGTCTCTCGTGCGGAATAGTACATTGCAGCACGTCGCTGCACTTCAAGATCGACCGGAAGTATACCAGCAATTACCGGTAAGGCCTCAGTACTAACCATCCTGTATGCTTTGCATAAGAATATCAAAGCTAAACGCCGAGTTTGAAGTAATTTATGTCGTGCCGCCCCTATTTACTTTAGCTGATATGCTTACTGTACATTATAATAATTATTATTAAGCCCGTTAATCTATAATATAATAAATATCCCCACTGTAGCAGCTTGCTCAAAGCAGGTTAGCGATTTCAAACTTACGTATACTAACTATAAGTTCAGGTTTCTATACGATCTTTTCCTTCACCGTACTGTACAATAATACTTGTATATTTACCTTTTTCGCAGCAGAGTCCTGGTTGTTATTGTCGGCGTGGTGCGGAGCGGCGGGCGCCATGACGGTGACGCCACTCTGCGAAAGAAGCTCGTCGGAGCCTCTCTGTGGACAAAAGAGAAATGCTTTGAGAAACACAGCCTTAATTAAAAAAAAACTATTTGATAACTAGAACTTCAACGACGAACTACTAACATAAGGAAAACTACCTAGATACCTATTGTTTTGCCTGTTTTTTTTTTAAATTTACTCCTATAGATACAGTCGACCTCTCGACGCAGTCACTAGCTTGCAAATTATGCTAAATAAATGAAAAGGTACAATATGCGTACTACACAAATGTCATTTCTGCGCTATACAATCTGCTTAAATAAAAGTAGTTTAAAATATAAATCAATCTCAGTCTATTTGGAAATAATATTTGTGCAAATTAAACGAATGTTTTTAGTGAAAATCAGCATTTTGAGATATATGCTGCCGTTCTCATTAAGTAGTCCAAATTATATATCAAAATATAGGTAATTTAAAATCAATGTAGGGCAATGAGAGCGAATGCTTGTACTGAAAATCAGTAATTGGACAAACTGAAAAGCGGAAAATGTTTAAATTCGTCAGTTACATAATGTTTGAATAATATTTTCAGACAGTAGTGACGTAACTAGTCGTGCACTAGTGCTACTTCAATCATTTAAAAAAAAAGGTGTAGCGTTAACGGTCTAAATGCTGTTCCATAAATATTTTACCGAAGCGAGAACATATCAATATCAAGCTTTGCTACAATGTGAACCGAGGCTTCAAACGACCAGAAATAAGGCCGTGTCGCTGCCAAAATATTGACAGGTGACTTTGCATGCGCGAAGACGTCATCTCCCCCGGTACAAAGGAAAAACCGTAACAAAATAAAACAAAACACAATAATTCCAGGACACGCCAACGCACACGTCAACCCGCCCTTTCCCGGGATCAATCTCAATTTAAGACGGCGAAATGACAGACCTCAGCAGTTAAACGCACCGGGCTAAGGTATAAATCACGCTACGTAATAAAGAAAACGTACAAATGACGCAACACCGCGGATTTTGTATCGCGAAGCTCACACCTGGCGACGTCGCCTGGATATCACTCACACGAGACACTTAATAAAGCCGAACACATCAATTGTTCCTAACACGAAAAATGAAAGACCGTGATACATAAACCAACCTATGTAAACTTATATTCGATTATGAAAATGCAAATTACAAAAGTAATCTGTTATTAGGAACATTCACATCAAACCTACGTAATCCCTTCGAATTGTTAGCACGGGCTTTATATTTTATCAGAGCAGAATATTCGTGGAGCTTTACAATATTTTAAGGCAATAATAAATTCTGAAACAAAGTATGCAGATTTTGTTTGAACTATACTTCAATAAAAGAAAACCTTTTAGCTCTTAGTTTCGCATTTGTGAAAACTGTGACCCTTTATTTGCATTTTACTTAATATTATGAAAAATAGATAAAGGTAACAGCGGGATTCTCATTTTTCAACATAAAGCTTTCATTGTAGAAAAAGGAACGTTCTCGCTGAAATAAAACCAACATTCGCAAGTCCTATTCCTTGGAGTAATTTCGTAGAGCGCGTGTAATAATTGCCCGAAATTAAATAACATTTTTCACAACAACGAAAAAACAGCACGGATGAAAATTTTGCGGAAGGAAGGCGGATTGTGTTGGGAAAGAGGGCAGTTATCGTTTCCTTAGCAATTTCTCAACTTAATGGAGAATGATGTTGAATGATGCCTTCATGATGAAGACAATTGTGACATTGGGTATAAATACGGGGACTTACGTTATTTGTCTACTCTGGAGGCTCGTCAGAGGCAGGTGGAACGTACCCGTCTGCAACGTAAAAGCTGTTGCCATTCTATTTAAAATTTCCACGCTTATTTTTTACAAGGTTCTTTTTTATTATAATACATATAGATTTAAAGCCAAACAGTAACCAAAGAAATTCGTTTGAAACTTTTGAACACAAAATATCGGGGCCATATTTAGTTTCGTTAGTTTACAAAAGCAGAACTATTTTCTTTACTACGCAATATCATGAAATAAACGTATTTATAAAATAAAAATATATCCATCGTAGCTATGTACGAATGGAACCTACAAAATCAATTCCCTAGATTGGTTCTTCACAAGATGGTATTTGGTTTTACTCTCGAAAGAAAACTGTGATCTTTTCCTGATGAGAAACATACTCAAACGTTCCTCCAATATGTCATTTGAATGAACGTGACGTGGCCCACATATCAAAATATAGGGAATAAAATATACATGAAAGGTTCAGTTATAACAGACGAACGAGCTTGGACCCTCCTTCTAACATTTAGTAAGGACGCAAAATGATATGTTTACGTGGTCAAAGAGGAGTATCGAAGTCCATTGTCGGAAATCAATACGGATAATGTATTAGTGATATTAAAATGTGCTGAAAACGTTTAGGAACTATCGGACACAAAGATTCCGTTGTTACTTATGGAATCTGTAATGGTTAGATAAATATTACTGCTTTTTTCCTGAAAATCTTTCAAGTAAATAAAATAGAATATCTTTCTAGAAACGTTTTGTTGGGCTTCTTAAAGCTAAGAGGAATAGGTAAGGGTCAATTTGTGGGAATAGATCACCGGTAGGTACTAGAATACGGAGAAAAACCTGGCTATAGAGTGCTTCTTTCAGAGGTTTTTATTCAGCTTTATTATCTACGGAATTATTATAAGTGTGGGTCTGATCGTTTTGTTGTGGTTCCAAGAAAAAACGTTTAGAAGTATAACAGTTCAGATTACAACCATTGAAAGGGCGAACTTATTTACCTTTTTTGTTTAATTTGAAATAAGTTGCTCTTGACTCTAGTCTAGGTCAGAGGTGACAGAGACAAAGTCGACGATGGAGTGAGCTTACCCAGAAGAAGCCTGTTCACTCTAACTTACAAATAAATTAGCTTCCTTTTATGGTTTTGTTCTTAATTATTTCTAAAGAGATTTTTTTCTATAAATATTAGGGAATGCCGTTTGCTATAAAATATGTGTTTATATAAAACGATAACACCACAATATCACAATAATATTATAAATGCGAGAGTTTGTTACTTCTTCACGCTCAAACGGCTGAACAGATTTGAATGAAATTTGGCACAGAGATAGACTATAGCCAGGACTAGCACATAGGATACTTTTTTATCCCGAGAATATGTTCCCTCGGGATAATTTTCAACGTTCACGCAGGCGAAGCCGCTGGTAGAAGCTAGTATACCAAATAAAAAAATTGTTTGTAAACTGGTAGAACGCGATTTTTATGAACCTCGTAAACATATCCGACAGCACTATCGTGTCATATGAAATATTTATGTGGCACTAACACTCTTCAGAGATCATTAATCGATATGTGGGTCAGGACCGATTTTTTGACTGAATCGCACAACGGAAATCACAACGGAATGAGTCACAATGGAAAATAAATGTTGTGTAGTGTGTTTTTGGGTAAATGTTGTGTAGTGTGTGTGTGTGTATGTAGTGTGTGTGTGTGTAAATGTGTGTGCGTGTGCATGTGTAATGTGTCTATTGTGCTATATTTATTTTCCAGTGTGACACATTCCGTTGTGATTTCCGTTGTGCGATAACGTAAAAAATTTGGTCCTGACCCATGTACCTCGAATATTTGGGTAGAGTATTACACTCAATGAAACGACGAACAACTGATTCTTTTCCAGATAATGCCAATGAATCGTGATACTGGAGAACACGAATATTGCCGTACTCTGTAACAATAACATCAATGCAATTCCATCAAGATCTCGTGCCATCGACGGATGTCAAATAAAATATTACAGGTTCACTATGCACCATAACAGTAAGATTAGGGTTAGCTGATATAATAAAACTCGTGTTGAGAGCACCTTGTTTCTGTGGCCGAATAAAATATGGGGAAACGAGAGAAAACGAACATTTACGATGCGAATGAAAAATCGCTTCGGCATTTATGACGTCATTGTTCCTGAGAATGAATCTAATATGAAAAAAATAAAAGGGTCTAGCGTGGAAAGGCTGTAACGAGTCTAATAATTTTTATTGCGATTTCACGAGCTTACAGTCTGATTTAACTCGACGTGTGTAAATTATTATTTAATTTAATAACCAGCGTTGAAAACGAGCGTAAAATGTTTTTATGTGAGATAATATACTTTTCATTAAGAGTCATGCGTTACTCGCACAATTTTATATTCATGTTTTATGGGCGCAAGCAACTCGGCGGAATTGAATCGTTAACAAAAACATACATGGATTCGTGTAACAGCTTGCTACAAATGCTGCCAACAAGAAGTCAATATATCAAACAATATAATATTATACATTAATAATACCGTTTATGTTAATCTCCCTATTTCGCTTAGAGCTTTTAACAGAACAATTTCTCACCTTCGTACCCAGAAAGTGTTAATTAACTTATTTCGCCTTGATTAAAAGAAGGAGTTATTTAACTTAGTAGGAAAATGAATCAAAAATAAATAGGTACTACTACGTGTTTTTTTTTTAAAGAAGTCTTACTTAATAGTGACTTAACATAAGAGTATTAGCTTAAGAATACCTTATGGCACCTTCATAATAAATGGAGCTTGCTCACTGGAAGTTTGAAGCAAGCAAAATTCTGAAGTAAAATTTGAGACGAAATAATTTTCTGGGAAATAAGTTAAGCTTTGCACTAGGTAAGCTAAGTATTGTGTACGTTACGTTACCGCTAATGCCGCGAGGAACGTGTAGGTTGTCAGAGGTGCGCTAACAAGTCTGTGTAAGTAGACGATGCGCACTAAGCACCATGCTGTCGATCTCATCATCGCCTGTGGCACCGTATGCGCCGCACATTCGTCTAATGCTTCATATCATCTCACCCGACCACCTTCAACTAAGATGTCGAAATTAACGATCTTGATAATATTTGTCGGCTCAGCGCTGCCAAGCTCCACTCGTAATTAATTGCACCAATTTGTTCTGCGCTTATAACGGACATTTGTCAAGCGCCCACCCGCGCCGGATGATTTTCGGACTAACTTCATAATCGATATTCGGAAATATCGTTTATCGCCCAAACTCTTTGCCCCAACTCGGATATTAAGACGTCCCGCAGTCATTAATAAGCCGTAACGATGTTTTCTTCGATTCCAACGAGCAATATAAATTCCAGTCATAATTTATTATGTTTACACTTGCCGGTGTAGTTGAGATGTGTGTATTAAAAATTCAAAGTGCGACTGCGATAAATTAGGCAGATACGAGACGATGTAAAAGTTAACAATTCTCATCGCAACTAGGAGGCAAACCTCTTAGCCCCAGAACAATATAAGGAGACATTACTCGCTGTCACAACTCTACTTTATAGGGAAAGTAGGAGCTGCGAGTTTGTAGAACAAAGTTGTAGGGGTCTGGTTACTTTAGTAACGAATAGAGACGTCAGGCGGTTACCTACTACCGCGCGCCACTCGAGCGCAACTCGCCAGCCGTTCCAACTCGGCTCGAACTATGTCGAGGGATCGATTCAGCCAACTGCTCTGTTACTCTCAACAATATATTAATTAAAGGGTTATTTAGTATCCGCGTGTATTACGATCCGCTTTTAAATCGCACCTGCTAAACTTGTAAGATAGATCGGATCATTACGCTAACTAAACTTAAGCTTAATGGCCGCTCAATTTAAGATACTGTTAGAGCAAAACTAATCTGGTCTGAGGAAAAGTTGAGCGATAAAAGTTAACAGATACAGAGCGAGAGAAACAATGGGCAACGTTTAGAGGCGACGTTCATTTGCATACGAGACGATACGAATACAGTGCAATGGGCGCATTGCCGTGTTTTATGGCTTTCACTATTTTATAAACAACTGAAATGAATTTAATTCATAATTCATAATCATTTATTTGCTAATATGGGTAATTACATAAAGTTGTTAAAAATATAGCACAGTCCAACCATATTACACCTTAAGGCATGCAAATCACAAGCTTGATAAACACACATTTACTTGCAAAGATAATTTATAATTTACAACACATCTATTTCATTGCGTGGCAAATAACAATGAAAACATGAAAACTTAAGCTATCAATAATGTAACTAAAATAATTAAATTTAAAATGTCATGTATTAAATGAAAATGTCAAGTTAATAATATATAATAATTAAATTCGTGCATTATTTGGTAATTTCACCACAACAAATAATAATGAAACACAACAATCATGAAGCAAATAGTAATGTCACTAGATTAATTAAAATTTAAATGTCATGTACCTATTAGATGTGAATGTCAAGATATATTTTAAAATAAATGTCAAAATAAAATAATAAAATTAATAAACGTCCGAAATAACTAATTTACGTCAAAACATTTATCATTAAAAGTAATTTAGAGTTAACGAAAAGTTAGGGGTCTACATTAGTCATAATTTCTATCTGGCCTAATTGCGTTTTATAAAAATAATATGGGGCGTACTTTATTTGGGCTCAATGAGATTGAGTTCGTCCCGTGGATCCAATAAAGGCTAATGTCACTATAAGAAACGTGTTAATGGTTGTTATTTATCGTGTGAGGCTAGCGGGCGGGAGAATAATCACAGATACACTCTGCGTCTTGATGCGGATGTTACAAGCCAACCAGTCATGATTTATTGCGGACTTATCCTCTTCATGGTGCAAGAATGGCGCAATAAAAAATCCTCTATTATTTTATTTTTCAGAAGAAAGCAAGCGAAATTTTGCATATATAACAATTTGTAGCTAAAACTTATTTCACTCATAATAATATATTTAAAGCTGAAGAGGAAGCGTCCTCTAGTTTTTACTACCCATATTCATAACTAGCAGTGCCCGCGGCTTGGCTCCCGTCTACCCTACCCTATTTACTCACCTGCTAGTTACCCTACTTACCTACCTACCAATTTTTTTTCTAGGTTATTTCTTCCGCGGATAACACCGCCATTCAGAAAATGACGTCAAATGCAACAACGCTATCTATCGAATATGGAGTTCAACTGTCCGAGTATCTAAATTGCGTGTATTTTAAATTCATTTAACTTTTGATAGAATGAACCAATTGCGATGAAACAAAAACTAAATAATATTTCAAGTTAGGCACAATTTTTATGTATAAAAGTTATCAAAAAATTGTTTTCGTAAATTTGACGTGATGCGTGCACAACTAAACAGACAAACAGTAAAAAATTCTGGAAATACGTTCTATTACTTATCCTTTAACATCCTGGCTACTTTTTTTGGAAATATTTTCGAAGTACGAAAACGACTTTGCCACAGATTTATAATATGTATTGAAACTTGAGGAGTTGAGAAAGCGGCTTAATGTAGGCTGTGACGAGACAGGTCCGGCCGGCTCCTAATGAGAAACTATCAAACTCCAACGGCACATTTGTCTTGTTAATGCTAATATTCAATTCTCTAGGCGACGCTGCGCCGCTAACCAGGCTTTTAGTTGAACGTGTACCGGTAGTCTAGATACCGACATGTAGGTAATGTAGAAACAGATGCAGCCAAAGAAAATCAAGGTAATTATGGTAAGTAAAAATAAAGACGGTCTCGAACGCGTCTACCACAAAACATTAGACGACAGCGCTTTGTATCGCTAAAATATAACCCGACCAAGAGCAATTGCTCTTTAGTTTCGTATTACACGTATGCTACTTTAAGTTGATTGAAATTGGGATTATTTGTTGTTTATTGAATTGTCGCTACGTAACTTGGTAGAATTCTTTGTTTACAAAATTTATAGCTTCTCGTGACGGGGACTTTAGTTAGGGGTTGTTTGAGCTGTAAGTTAGTAAAATCAACTTCACATTCAAAGTCATAAACCGCCAGCTAAAATTATACGCATCACGAAGATAAAATCACGAATACAATTTCAAAGATGTCACTTCAACAAAAGCCCATGAATGGGTTCGCTTGTATCGCATTAGCACATTCATATGGCAGACAATCGATATCACTTGACTAAGGAAAAACAAATAGATTCTTTATGGCAATGTACGAAGGTAACAATTCACCCCTCAATGGGCCGTGCGGAATCTAAAGCGATCGTAATTTCGTCTGGCAATATTCCGCCTTTTCATATTTTCCTTTTGCCTTCCAAATGTTATATCGTGCCCAATACAAGGCAGCGATTTCGTTTGTTATTTCAAGCCCTCTCACGCTCCGATTTAGTATATCGACACGTGAAGCATCAGTTAAACAAAACATGAAATCACTTCAGTTTTCAATTGCGATGGAGACTGAATTTTCTTGAGTGATTTTTGTAACAAGCAAAACTGTGTCATATTAAAATGTATAAAAACTAGTTTGGTGTTCTGTCTTTTAACGTGATTTGTTGAATATTTATAAAGAAATACATTTTGGAAAAGAATTAAAAAAAATATTTATTTGACACTTTGAAATACATGTTACAATCAAGTCATAATAAAATAGCACACAAATGTAATGTCACAAATCTGATCCTAATCCCCAAACTAGGCCTGGACCTGTATTTTGGGGGTCAGCGTTCAGCCATGGGTTCTATTTTCAATCTAAGAAATTGTGGAGGAGTGCTGCTACATAGTTGACAGCCAAGATTATTTCCATTTGGTAACACATATAGGTAAAAATATTGCTTATTGCACAGTAGGAATTAAAATTATAAAAAGAAAGTAATCAATATAAAAGTTATGTTTTTTTGTATGTCTGTATATGACATTGTGTGACTTGATGAGTGTATGTGTGTAAGTATGCCTGTGGTGGGAGTGTGTTTTGTGTGTGAGTTTTGTGAAAAAAAAAAGGTAAGTATGGACGACAGTGTGTATGGATTTACGATCAATTTAAATTATGTATGCGAATAAACTTGCATAAACACGTACACTAAAAAACACTAAAAACTAAACTACGTTACATAACACGTTTACAAAGAATATTCATAAACACGTAATATCAAGACTTCAAGAGGTAGTTACTAAAAGCCTATGACATCGACTTTGCCCACATATCCCCCACATATCGAGCTACTTTGCCATTTCACCGGTGAAAAGTATAACAAGGTATATCAGGGTGTCACATTTTCAATAGTAACAATCGCACTCCGGATATCTACGAGAGAATGTAAAACGTGACACCCTTTAGTCGTCTCGTAAGGCTGCGTCAAAGAGGGCCGTGCCACGGCTTATGCTGATACTGTGTCTTTGAGGAAACGCATCCCGACTTTGATTATGTATGCCATCTTTAAAACAACTCCAAGGAAATATGTTTCGTTCAACTATTGAGGGAATTTCGCGGAGTGAAAACTTTTTGACTTTGTAACCACTTTTTGTTTCAGCTTTTATTTTCTTGAGAGGGTTTAAAATACTTTGGCTTCTTTCGATGCGCTGGATGTTTACGAAGAACAACCAATGTTTAAAGGTCAATATTATTAACCAATTGCTTGTTTTGTATTGTCATATTTTATTCAAGAATATGAATAAACTTCATTGTTATTCTTTGACAATCACTCATGTTTTGTTGAACTAAGTAGAGCCCATGACGTGTTCAAAAGATTAAATCATATTACCAACTTAACTAATTTAAAAAAAAAAAACATTAGGCACATTCAAAAACAGAATATTAAACGTCAAAAAGAATACGTCCCACATGACAAACAATTTAACTTCACGTCAAAACTATTTATGGTATGCTGGCGTATATTCGCGGGTGGTGGTTCAAAGGCAATGGTGTGTTTACATTTGTCTCCAGAAGAGCGGCGGGTAGCCTCAGATATTTAACCGCCGGCGGCGCTTCGCAAAGATAAATAAAAACGGCTGAGATTTAAATACTTTTTCGTTCCTATTCTTCACCTTCCTTTGAAGCGAGTCCTTTATATTTATTAACGTCGGATAGCAATATTTAATTATCATTAGATCGTTATGAAGTTTTATTGGCTGGTTTGCAAAGGGCGTGAAAATGTCTGTGATGCCGCTTAGGGAATTATTTCTCTTTCAGTTTTTGGTCCTTGGGTACACGATCATTAGAACCCTGTTTTAATTAAAGAAAATCACGCCAATCTGTTCTTTATCGTTTTTGGCTTGTACTTGTTGGACAGAGTCACACGAGCTTTGAGGACGTCTGATGTGTACCAAATGGGCTCAAATAGAAGATCGCCAATCAAAAACCTCCAGTCGATACGGACAAATAGACTGCAGTCGACTTTTTGAGACTCATCTGGCAACCGATGGATCTGGATTAATTACTCTGGCCAGAAAAGAAACGGGTTTATTTTCCAACAAGGTCTTGCCTGCGGTTTTATTCGCGAACTACAGAAACAACTTCAAGTTGCAGTGCCTAATATCAAAATTTGTTGACTCTTTAAAGATGATCGAGTAACAAACGAACGTCCAAAATATCTTTCAAAATAAGAACATCAATTAATATAATACACAAACAGTAGGAATTGGTAATAATCATTAAATTGAAATACAAACCACACAAAAATACACAAACATAGCAGTTACCAATAGCTGGTACAAGTGCATTAATTAATTACTAAGTACATAATACCGTGTGTTTAGAGAACGGCTGCGAACATTGGCCAGGGCGGCTATTGATTAGACCCCGGAGGTGGTAATACCAGGAACATTGCAGTTCCGAACTGCAGTATCGAGACCGAGACCGATACCAAGTTACAGTAGAGCATACAGGACTAACTAAATGTTAATGTTATTGTTATACAGAGCTATAGGTCCATTGTTGTTGTACTCGTATGTGTTTTGTTAGTTTAATTGCGGTAGGCAGATGTTAGGGACCATGTTTCATGTGAATCAATGGCTAGATAAATAAATTACATCTAGTGTCAGACGTAGTATAAGAAGTATTTAAGGCAATGTTATTCTAAAAAGAAACATTAAACTTTTGAGTATGATTTTCAGCTACTCACCACCTCTATATTTTTGCTGAAAGAGCGAACCGTACGTAATGTTAGTTTTACATTCATAATTTTATTAGGTTCTGGTTCTCCTTCATAAACTTTTTAAAACATATATTTTAATTTCTGCACTACCGTGCCCGGTTAAATGTTTTGGCTATGCATCATAATCAAATTGCTACTCGTAGCGAGATCAGGACACAAAAAATAATTACGAAAATGGGTCCAAGGATAAATACGGACACTGAAAAAATATCATGGAATAACACGAAGAAACAAAGCAAAGGCATAAGGACCAATACATTATTAAAGGGTGTTTTATTTCAACCACCGGGCGCGCCTGTTAACAACCTAAAAGCAATGAAACGTGAAAACTGCATTGTTGAACAGTAAACCTCGGTTAAGTTCGCTGAGAACCTTCCATAATCCAATAAAAACAAGTAATTTTCGTACAAAGGCTTCCACAAAGCAATTGACCGGATAAAGCAAGTGTTGTTAGCCGAAGCGAGTGCCAAAAAGCGTTGTGCATCAAAATATCAGGCGTCAAAACATAGTCCACAGCTCTTGACGCCTTAATGGACTTACCCGTGCTACAAGTTTGGAAGCCTTGTAGCGTTACAACAACCATGTTACGAGTTTTGAGCGCTTATCAACAACACACCGCAATGTCTAAGAGATTAAGGAAATTAGTTTCCCGTCAAAAATTTTACAAGCTACTGAGAACTTTGTGAGTTAGCTTAGCATAAAATATAAACATTGAAAATGAAAATGTATTTTTAAGACTTGAGATAATTGAAACAAAGTATTTGAAAGAAGTTATCATACACTAGAAAGTCGCATGAAAGTGCAAGTTGGTAGGTTTCTATATGAAAAAGAATCACCGACATAATAAGTTTGCTTGAAACTTTTTCTCTGAAAAAACTCCGTTTCTTTTACAAAGTTGAATAAAATTAAGAGAACAACATTCGAGTTTAAAAGTGAGTCCAGATTTGCGAGTAGCTAATGTTCTTAAATCGGAACATACGGGTAACGAGCCAGGACAAATATTTTGCCACTTCGGAACGTTACCTGACCGGGGAAGTGGCCGCGGAGGAGTCAGCCGCGGGGAGACAAAGTAAATATGTCCCCGTTTCCTGGGTCGTCCCCACATTTTATCGGGGAGCGATCGGCGCTCGGGTCGGGAAATGAATTTAAAACGTGTTTGCGGGTAATCTGTTATCGGTCCCTTGTCTCTGGCTGGAATATAGACGTCCAGCCCACTCCTATATCTCGGTCGTGATTTTGTGCCGCCAGTAAACATCAGCGTTTATAGTTGTGATCGTCGGGCCTCATTACACATTGTTCTCTGTTAATATCCTTATCAGCTACCCTCACAGATAACATTGTACTGGTTAATTATTACGTTGAAATAGCATAATAGAAGCTATTGCTATTTCAATTTCATAGCATAATACGAACTTTCGAGTAAGGATCCAATTGAATAAGAGCCACAACCGTGTTCGCTAATTAAAAGTGATCTGGGAGGTAGGTACTCCTTGCAAAACATAAAGATACAGCCTCATTATACTGCTTATTGAGTTATAGCCTACAGCCAAGGAGCAGAGGCATCGTTATTTTTTATTAAATCGCACAAAGGAAAAGCATCGCTAATCTGAGGCAATTTCGTAAAAAGAGTACAATAAAATGTTGAACGTATAAGTAGTGAATGTTAGGTGGAAGCGGAGTCTAATACGAGCAACACTGGGTTAATTATTTCGTCACGAGAGCCCTCGTAAGCCACTGTAACAGCGCTTCAGCCGAGCTCGGGGGGGCCATAAAAGCTACATAATACGCGGCGACGTAAAACTCTTATTATTTTAGTATCTGCGAAACGGTCGCGGAAAACATATCGTAAAATAAAACCTGTCGCCTTGTACGAAGATGCAAGCCCCTCCATCGGAGGCCCGGTTCAGCCAATGTGCATGCTCTAAATCCAGGTGGATTCAGTGTGGACACCGGTTAGGATCGAAACCAGCGAGCTAGGTGGATTTCTATGGTAAATACAGACTTTATGGTAGCCGAGGGATAAGTTTCCATTTTAAATTGAAGAGAAACTCTGAAATGTTTCCTTGTCTCCCGACGGAGCTGAGCGCGCGAAGCTGAATAAAAATTCACGTCAGGTAAGCACACGGAAATATTTACACAACTGAAGAATTTACTGTGAGTTGCAAGAGGTTATATAAATAAATGCTTAACCTTATCGTAACTCTTGCCTATCGATTGACGTCTGGTGGGGCGGAAAACGACATGAAAACATTATGATGTTGCAATAACTGATGGTACGAACTTTGTCGTAGATCTTAGCAAGGCAAAAGGCGCCACGACAAATCGAGAATCACAGACTTGAGTGAAAAAATGTCAACATGAAATTATTCAACTTTTTTTTTGCCGAAAATGCGACTAAGTCCCGGAAACGCCCATTTACATAGCCGATGTCGGCGCGATGGTGCGTGGCGACTTCAAATGGGAATTATAATACCAAATTGAATACAAAACTTTCCTTTCAGTGCCGAGTAATGGAGGAGTCTATGCACCGGAACAATCGAAAAGACAAATAGAATGAGAGAGGAGACGAGACACTCTCTCTGTTGAAATAATAAGTGCCTGACGTCTTTTTGGACGTTCCTGCCGCGCTTTTTTTGTAACGATAAATTTTTACGCTTTGATCTTTCCAATTCAAATAGGCTTTTTTTTCTCGTAGAATCAGAAGTTATAGGAATATTTCAAAAGCTTTAAGTGAGGCGACGGAGCAGATTTTCTTTTCCACCAGCTATATCGTTCTGATTGAAATGCAAATGAAACGGTGTCCGTTTTAAATGTATTTATTTTATCTTACCTCTTTGGCTAATCTGTAACATTAGAGAGATCAACAGTACAATTAACTGGTACTGATTGAATATAATTAAATCTACGAACTTTAACTGCACTCCTGTTCGTTGAATTGGTACGAAATTATTAAATTCCTCGTTTTGTATCTAGCCAGATATTTCTCCAAGAAACTATAAAAAAAATTAAATTTTAATATCTCAACATTAGTAGTAAAATTTATGAAATTTTAATCTTCTCTCTGCAGTCGAGCAATGACAGGGATTGTTTGCTGAAGAATCTGAAGCGGTTCATTATTCCGTTCCGAGTTATTTGGCGCCCAACGAGGGGCTACGCGCGCTCGACGGCGAACATCTGACGAATCACTCGCAGATTTGAATCTGTATCCGCGGAATGTTTCATTTTTAAAGCCATATGTTCGGGTTTGTTTTATTTTTACGCCCCATGTGTGTGCGTCATAAGCTCCTAACCGCGTTTTGTAGTTGTAACTTCAAATCTGAACAAGTTACACAACGAAACAAGCTGCAACAAAAACATTTGCCTATGCCGACGTTAGTGAATTGTTCTCCCGCTCGTGACTGGGTAATTTCCATACATTTCAAGTTCCATCGCCTGCGGGACGTTCGTTCTTTTGTTGATAAATGTTTGACGGGAACTCCGGGGACGCCATTAAAAGTTTTTTCGTGAATAATTCCAGTTTACATACGCAAATGTTTACTCGTGAGTTTACCCCCGCGCTCACCTATTCGGTGATTTCTTTTCATAGAGGCGTTTGTTCAAGGAGTGGTGAATTTCTTCTGAGCGGAGTCGTTGAATATGTAATTGGAAAAGTTTTTGTGTTTTCTTTGTCATAACCCTTAGTTTTGATGTAATTTACCAGGGATCAGGGGCAAACAGAGGGCTTTTAATATTGTAGAATTCTGTAGACTAAAAGTTGGTGGCAAAATTTTGGTAGATTGAAAACTGCAAACAGTCTCGTGTATTAATAGGAGTCAGTTTGTGGGTAAACTTTATTGGAAAGTTTTTGTAGAACAAAGTGACCGATAAAGACACGTAGACCTTAAAGTTGTCGGCGACGTGGTCGGGTGAAGTGGTAAGTTCTGAGCCATAACTCAGTGACGAAGTTGGGCGATCAGATTGTGTGGCAGACAAAAAGAGCTCGACGTCACGGAAGCTAGATTGCGTGGATAAACGCGCGTGCTCCCGACACCACGGGTTAAGCTCGCGCTATATCAAACCTTTTTACCCGAATATCTAGTGTTAGATATTTTGAAGCAAGTTAATCCACGTAATGCTTAGACTTTATTAAGTGAAGTAGTTTCAATTCTAATTTTAGTATTAGTGCTTTTGAATAAGGTAGTATACTGAAAATTAGTATTTTGTCCGTTAGATAGATTAATAAAAAATATTGAAAACGTATGTTTTGTTTTGACACGTAAACTTAAATTGACGACAATATAATGCGTTGAAATATCGTGAAACGTCACGCCGCTAGTACACTAGTGACGTCACAAGCCCCCGCTCCTGAACTTTGATGCCTCCTTATCTTTGTATTTTTTTATTGATTTGGCAATGCAAAAAATACGTGTTCAATATTTTGTATTAATCTGCCCGACTGACTAAATAGAATTATATTTTTTTCTACAGAGAAAAGATTCCTATTTCAGCCATCATTCAAAGTTTTGTTGTTTCATTTTTAATGCTTTAAAAATTAACAAAATCTCAAGTATAAATCACGGAGTCAAACATCTAAATGTATCTAAGAATATTAAAAGGATAACGTATACAGATTGTAAGCATAACTTCTATATTACTAGATTCATAATTATCTCATATCTCTTTACTTAGGACCATGCTACAATCCTTAGGACCATATTATTGAGCATAGATATCCTCGGATTAATTAACACTACTAATTCCTCGGAACTCGCTCTTGAACTTAGACACTGCTTAGGTAATCCTTTACCGGAATACCGTTAACTAACTGCAAATTAAGATAACACGTCGCGATAAGGCGACGTGTCGGGTTAAAACGGGATCTCCAATAAGTGGGTGTATCAGACCGCACTTGTAAAGGTGGGTTTACACGGGCAATTTATTATAGGCCATAATTTCTCGAAGTAGTGGAGGAAGATATTAGTTGAGCGAAACTTCTTTAATTGCCTAAAAGTTCCTCAAAAAATCTCGGCAATAATGCCTTTAATTGCCCCATATATTTTGTTTTCGCGAGATTGCCGAGTATCAAATGAGAAGATAGTTTATTTAAAGCGGCTCGACATTTAAGCATATCTAGATTGTTTTTTTTAAATCTCTATTTTGTTTTTATAATTGAAAAGAAATCCTGATCAGAATACGAAAATTATTTCACTGATTGAATGGAATACAGTTACCGAGTGTCATATGCTTATTACCCGTAAAGGATGGGTCCCACGAAATAAGCCAGGAAAAAGCCAGTTCTCTGACTGGTGGAGATACCAATCATCAGCAACTATAATAGCTAAAATATTTGAATTGCTCCGTATTGCGTTGCCAAGAATTGCGCAATTTTAGTTGCCCGTATGAACGAACCTTAACCAAGTACCACTAGATATTTATAGCCCAGCTAGGTTCTCCAAATCTACTTTGTTGTGCATGGTTTAGAAATCAACGGTACATTTTGTGGGAGTGGAAATTTGAGTTGATATCATTGTTGTTTCAATATCTAATATTTTTCTCTGAAACCACGATTTTCCTGTTATAGGTAAGTAGGTTTAAGTTATTAAATAGCCTACAGATGATGAAGTGTTATTTGAACATATCCTTCACACACCAACATACTCGTATCACCTCTACTCTCTTATTCAACATATCTTTGTCTTAAAAATATTGTTATTCAATGTTGGTTACACTTAATAACATAATTCCAGATCCATGATTAATATATAAGTCAATGAAGATTTTGAGATCAATATGAAACAAAAAAAGGATACAATCTACTCTAAACAATAAAAAAATAGTTTTTTTTAAATACAAATATTCGATTTGATTCAACGTCAATTTTGAAACTTACCAACTCATTCGATTGAAGGTAACACAGTTGAATGTGTACCCACATACCTATACCTACGTACCTACCACAAATTTTGTATTAAACGTATATAATTTGAAGGATCAGTGGAGGCTGGCTGCGTGATTATTTCACGCTAACAAAATTAATAAGGTAAATTTCAACGGTGTGCGAGGGGCGTTATTGCGTTACCTCAGAACCGCTTGTTTGATGTGGAACAGGCAGGAAAAGCAGCGATTTAAAACAATACTGTTATAATCTTAACTTATGTGGTTAACGTTATTAAAACTGTGAGGTTGCGATATCTATTACATGTAAGAATTTCATGAGAAATTAGTATGTAAAGGCTGCGACGAGCCGACTACAAAACAATAAAAATCCTAGACAGAGACAATGTTTTGGCAACGAAAAGGTAAGTGCAAAAAGAGTATGTGATAGATTTAGCTCCTTTCAAGGCTGTTTCCTAGGGCGAAAAATATTCATTCCTTTAAAAGGTATCTCGAGACAAGTAACTAGGGAATTATATACAAAGCCTTAGCTTACACAAAGATGAAACATACAAAGTACATTTCAAGAAAAAATAACTCTTTATCACCGACATTTTATTTTCAACCATAAAGGCGAAATCCACAATATAGTGACGCTGTGAACTATCAAACTATACTACCCCGTAATTTATTATGAAATATTCAAACATACAGACCTGGCAGAACTGGCGGGGTCGTGGGAAAAGCTAAGTGTGAGCCAAGATTCATGCAAGTTAATAGATATGAAGTTTTTATGAGCCATAACCGTCACCTCTGGAAGTGAAATAAAAAGTGATATAGCCTTTTTTATGCGACTGCTATAATATTATATTTTTCCTTAATTTGGACTACTGTAGATATTACTATGCGATATATTGGTCCATCACTTGTATCTTAAATCGTTTCACGTTTAGATAATAGCTTAAAGCTTAAACTAGACCATGGACTTAATATTGATGAGGGAGCAGAAATAAACACAAGAGAAACTACTTTTCAGGGGGTTACCCTTGCTGTAACTATTTCTCTATAAGAAAAGCAGATATATCAGAAAGCTAACAGCGTTGAAAATCGTCATAAGCACGTATAACTCGTGAATAGACAGAATAACAGTCACTTCAAAGGGCGACGTCGACTCGAGGCAAATCGAGGGTGTCCAACTCTTGTACGACAAATTATGTGCCCGCGAACAGATAGCGATATTGTCGCCCCCAAAAACACTTTTCCCTTGTTTTTCCCCGAAATAGGGAAGGAAGAACGGTAGTTCGGCAAGACAGCTTGATCCGGTCTACGGCCGTTTTAGGGGCAGCAACAAGTATCTTATTTACACATGGGAATACAAACTTTGTACCCGAGAATAAAGAGTTTAATTTATTTCGTGCGCAAGCCAGGGAAGAGAGAATTCATACGTGCCTGTATAAGGAGGAATGTGAAAGTGATGAAGAGGCTCACGAGGAAACGAGTTATAGTCTGAATCAAGTACTTAGTTTTATTGCGTACGGGCTCGCTGGTGGCTGCGTAATGTATGAAAAAGATGCCGTCGGTGACACTGATCGCTAGTTGTTTTATCTTATTCGAATAAGTCATGAAACTTTTAACTTTTGTATCTCCATAACATTAGAGGTTCTTAAATTAGCTCGAAGAGTACATAAATCTGTGCGGAAGCTTATATACATACGAGTATGTTATGTAAGCAATGACAGTAAAAGCTAAGGCACCTTCAAACGACAACGTGCCAAAGAAAATACTTTAGAAAGAAACGAAAAACGGGAAAAACCAATTGTGCATCCCCGTTTCATTGTGAGGAGTCCAAAAGAAGCCCGATATAAATGAAGGACGGAGACGACTCGTTAAAAGAGATACTTATGAAAAGGGAGATTCGTGAAAAAAATCGAAAAGCTGAGGTAAACAATAGAGACGCGGTTGGAGGCGTCGGGACAAGTTTTCAATTAACAGAATGAGATTCAAGTTGACGGCAACTCGACAACTAGATAGTACACTACACTAGCATTGCCTATTGTAGGTGCTAGTGGTAGTGAAGCAAAAGGGGCGATGAACTGTACAATACGTAATATGTAATAGGTGTTTACACGAAGGTGAGTTGGCGCAGGTTTCGGAACGGCCCGCAAACTGAGTGGGTTAAATGGAGCGTGGACGCGACGAGGCCCGCTGCACTTGTTGCAATTTCTCTCCACTCCACAACTTAATTGTGCCGAGTGTGCCTTTACTTTTGCTATAGACGAATGGCATTAATTTCACCCAGAAAGGTTACCGTCCATTACTCTAATTGCGAGCCGCATTTCATCTAAGCATCTCACAACTTCGGTCCGCAACGAAGAAGCCTTCAACAAACTCGAGAAAATTCGAGAAACGAACTACCAAAGAGTATGGAAGTAAACGAGGACTCTTCGCTAATATTCCTAATTAAGCTTTTAATGTAATTGAATGAGTGGAGACACATTGTGATTGGAAGGATGGAGTGAGCAAGTAGCGCGCACCCCTTCGCTCGCGACCAAAATACTTTCAGATAAATTACTTAGAGCGAACTCAGCGCGCATACAAATCGGCCAGCGATTCTCCATATTTCACCTTGCCGAACACTCACTCGATTTACACACTTCTGTAATAGTCGGGGGAGGGTAACGCCGCGATGGACGAGTGCCGATGCAGAGATCTCAACTCGGTGAAAATTAAGCCATTTCCGTTTAGGAGCGTCGTGTTCTAACTTTATTACTAATCGAGTCACGTCACGAAAAGAATTTCCGATATACAATTAAAGGTGAAACGGGTGTCGAAGATCTTGAGTCAGATACCGGTGGGCCGATACCTCTGTCGCGAGGAGGCAAATAACCGGAGAGCAGGGGCACCTGTGCTCGGTAATGCGCCCCGTCTGGCCGAATGGGAGAGGAATCAATTAGGCCGTTGCCGAATTGCGTAACGGCTCTAGTTACGAGCATTACGAGTGGGTCCGCAGCTGCTTTTTGCTCGTCCAACCTCTTGTTATTGCACAATCGACATTCGACGCCTCAGATTAAGATATTACGTATTCATCGGACCTTTTCATTATAGTTTTATGGAAGGAGTTAAGTAAACAGGCTTGGACCTCTAGGTCAATTTCTGGGTAACTTTATAACCGACTTACCAAAAAGGAGGAGGTTATATGTTCGACTTTATGTATGTTTTTTTTTTTATGTTCACCGATAACTCCGTCAATTGTGGATCGATTTTGAAAATTCTTTTTTCGTTTGAAAGAGTATGTTTTGAAATTGGTCCCATTTTAATTTGGTGAAGACCTGATAAAGAACTTCGGCGATATACAATAGAACTCTTCAATAAATAACGGCAAATCATTCGAGATTGCCGCAATCGCATGTCTGTTTATTGTTTATACCATTTCATAAAATAACAACACGCCAGCACGCTCTAAAGGGGTACGCAGATCTCTCATTTTACCGGTTATGTTCAAGTTTCATGATATTCGGGTAATCTACTCTGGCGTTATAGGTACCTTACTAAACAACTTGCTTATTAGGTAGGTACAACAAAAAAAAAAAAAATTGCAAAAAAATACTACCGACTTCCAAAAAAGTTTTTATCGTTTGTAGGTAGAAGCGGGTTCTATAAAATAGCATGTAAAACATGATATAGTTTTAAACGAGTTCGCGTTGTCATGCGTGTATTTAACGACGACCGCACGCATTCGCTGCTGGCGGCTGGGTAATGGATTACCTTAAACGCAACTGTATCATCGGGCTAACCGCAGCGAGAACGATTCCAACTAAAAATTACATTTAATCCGTTTGGAAATATCGCGGTTTTTACTATTATATTTTCAGTTGTATTCTTTGGATTATTGCTATCAAGTTAATGAAGCGTTGAATAGGCAGGTGATTTTAAATTGTGTTTTATTTTCTTTTGCTTTTTTAGGGTTCCGCACCCAAAGGGTAAAAACGGGACCCTATTACTAAGATTCCGCGGTCCGTCTCATGAACCGTGATAGCTAGGCAGTTGAAATTGTCACAGATGATGAATTTCTGTTGCCGCTATAAAAAAAAATACGAAAAACAGAATAAAATAAATATTTAAGTGGGGCTCACATACAACAAACGTGATACTTTGCCGTTTTTTGCGATAATGGTACGAAACCCTTGATGCGCGAGTCCAAATCGCACTTGGCCGGTTTTTAATCATGTGCGGTCTCTCTTCCTGTTAAATGTCTCTACAATGTATTTTCTTAATATCATACTAATTAGAAAAAGTACTCAGATAAAAAGCTAATTAAAATTCCGTGTGAACGCTCGATAAAAGGGAAGCCGCAGAAATCAAACCTGACAAAAAAGAAAGATAAAAAAATTAATCGATGTCTATTAAATTCAGATAAAGGCTGAGCACCCATCGTCACGGGCCGATGCTGGAGTATATAAAAAAAATCCAAATTAATTAGGCCGAATAAATTAAAATCGTCAAGGGAACGAGCTCGTAATTTTCGCCATGTCCGCTGTAGATTGCGGCGTGTGAGGGCAGTCGTATGTGAATTATTTAGAGGCGGTCGCGCGGCCGACTGGCCCGCAATTAATGAAGTGGTCCGAGTCGTTTGTCAATGCGGTGGTCTGTGGCGGTCGGCGGACCCTCACCTACACCAATCTGTTACCTAAAATGTGTCAGATGCAGTAAGCCTAAAGAATATTTGTGATCCATTCTATCAAATCAACCGTAAGCGAGTTGTGCTGCTAACTTAAATTGCGCTCAGTCCTGCTTTAATTGCTTTCCAAAGAAATTGGTAACTTTCAAGAATATTTGCTGGTTTCAAATAAACTTTAAATGGCCTGGGCGTTTATTAGTGGTACATATTAAATTAATGCCTTCCTGTCATAAATGCCTAAAGGTCTCCAACATGTAATTATTTTGGCTACAAAGCTACACATAATAATTTTATTATGCGGATTACATGGCATTATCTTACGTCCATTAAGTGTAATTTTACTAATAACTATTCAACGGCTTAGCATCACTGTGGCGATATTCTAAAAGGTGATTATAAATCTAGTGAAGAGGTCGGAAGCGGGCCGGGCAGGTCGCCGTTAATTTTAATGGTGAGATTTATTTGTCCCCGATTACGAGGAGTTTGATCAAATTCCGCGGCGGCGTGTAAGCGCCCTCGCAATGACATTAGGCGCGATGCCGCGACCCACCGCCGTCGCCGTCGCCCCGCGCCCCTGTAATCGTACCGTTTAAATATAATTGCAATAAGTTAATAAAATCCCACAGCGCTTTTAATTAATTTGTGGCGACACAGGCGCCCAATTAAATGGGGATTTCGAAAATTTCATAAAGCGCCGTTGTGTGGTAAACGCTATTTTTGCAGGCACCTTTGTTTTTGCGCGGTTTGTTTGTGAACGCGTGGCTCGTCAATTTTGAGTGAAAATGTAAATAATGTATGTAATGGCTTTCATTTGGTGATTGAATTAATGTGAGCTTTTCAAACAACGGCGGTTAAAAATCAATCGCCAATTTATTGATTAAAGTAAAAAAAAGTTCATAACGCACTGCATGGGCTCAAGAATATGAATAAATGAAATATATTAATGGATTATGGAACCCATTCAGAATCATAAAGTATGAATTACCGAAATTCGTGTACGCGGTTGAATTACTAGGCCAGAAAAAGCCGGTGTAGTCTGTTATCGTTACGTGGCGTCTCAATTCGTCGTCCTTATTGTAAATATGCATTAGGGCGGATGACGCCGGCTTCGACTTCGGCTCCTCATTACGACGATGCGCCATCAAAGACGTCCACGATCCGGATCGTGAAGTGTCCCGGATACAAGCCGCTCAATTATGTTAATGGGTTTGCAGCATTCTGCTTACAACAGGCCTGCCTTCAACTGATTGATATGCAGCCTCCACCACGTCACATGTACACATTTATGACGATACATGACACATCTATTATTTGAGTAACATTAGCGCCGCATGAATTATGACGATAATAATAGCGACTGAAACAAAGCAAACGCGTATTTGCTTTACACTGATGCTCATTTCATACAAAATCAATAGGAAGCCCTAATAAAACAAATACATTTTATTTCTCGATGTGTCTAGTAGGCGCAACGGAATGATTGATAGTGCTTTGAGCACACAACGCTTATTGAACGCCAACAGAGGGGACCACCGAAATAATGACAGTTTTCACCGACACGACACGGGAATGTTATCAAAAATGTATTAATGTACAATAAAATGGTAATTAAAGGTAAACTTTTGAAAGCTAACACGATTGAAAATCAATCGAGGTCACGTCGACGGTCTTGGTGAGCTGGTGAAATGATATCGACAAAAATGAAAAAAAAAAAAACGATTTGCTTCTGAACTGTGAGTCGGCAAAACGATTTGCGTCTGAACTGTGAGTCCGCAAAAACGATTTGAGTCTGAACTGTGAGTCCACCAAAACGATTTGCGTCTGAACTGTGAGTCCGCAAAAACGATTTGCGTCTGAACTGTGAGTCCACAAAAACGATTTGCGTCTGAACTGTGAGTCCACAAAAACGATTTGCGTCTGAACTGTGAGTCCGCAAAAACGATTTGCGTCTGAACTGTGAGTCCACAAAAACGATTTGCTTCAGAACTGTGAGTCCGCAAATAGGGAGCTCAGCGAGGCAAGGGCGGGTTGTAGGCGACGTGTCATTTTACATAACAGTTCTAAGAGAAGTCGCACACCTGCGAGTCTAACCGTAAGATTGGCAGCAAAACGCCGACTCACCCGGCCGGTATACGCTTAAATTACGCGTAAAGCCGAACACAAAGGCTATGCGTATTCAAATTCCATTAATCTCCCACCCGGGGGAAGGTGGGGTAAAATGAACCGGCGCGGACAAAAACAATGCCGCCGGCAAATAACCGGCTCAGCATTGTTCCGGCAATTAGAAAGCTTTCCCATGTACCGGTCGTGTATAAAAACAGTGTAACATCAGCACGAATCGCTACCTATTGCTCGTTACCGTTGATGTTTATTACGGTTATTAGGATTAAGCCGTGTGGTTCCATAATAATGTTTTTCGTATAAGTTGTTTTAAATTAATCATGTGCCCACATCGATGGCTAATCACGTGTTGTTTGAATTCAGACACTGTTATAACCTGATCGGTAATAGCGTCGTTAACTTTGATTGCATTCCGAATGTGTCGAAGTCTTTTTAAGCATGATTGGACAAACGCTATCGTACGACGATATAATCTGCGAAAAGCCGGATCAAAGGTGGATATCAGCGAATTAAAACCGACTGTCGAATGTTCGGCGCCGAATGCGACAAATGACACCACGTTACGAATTGATTCCCACATAATCCCCGGCCGGTCATTCAAACAAATGTCGATTTTTATGAAATGACACGCTTTTGATGATGAAGGATTCCGAAGAACTACATACAATTTCTACACAATCATGCTGAATGGATTCATGAACTAGATGATATTACATGTGATGTGTATGAAGTTTCACTACAATATTGATATAAGATAGAAACTCACGAATGTATAATCGGCGATACCGATAACAGGGCAGCTTACCTGTAAACAAAATTATGTAAATTAGGCAATATATTATTTAAGTTTACTTTCCATTGAAGCCCAAACTGCAACTTGAGTCAAGCTGCTCCTCGTAATGGGAACAATGTGGCCGCCGCAATCACAAGGAGCATGGCTCGCTATTGTTTTTACCGCTGTTATTGCGGAGTGCCGAGTAGCAATAAGCGAGCGTTGTTTGCTCAGGGCTACTATTGTACCCGGTTATTAGGACAGGTCCTACGCGCCCGCGGCAACGGCGGGTTAAGATCGGCTCAACCAACTCAACCCAGCTTTCTTGCTTTGTAGGCACACTTAAGCCAACTGACGTCAGGTGGCGTCGGGTTGCGTCGGGTAACTTCGAGTTACCTCGGCAACGTTATAACATATCTGAAGGATTACGTACACGAGTTTACAGTGTTACAGTACCTTGATTAAATGCTTGTGTATTTAATTATACGAGTGTTCCGGCGAAACAAGCGTCAATTTGTCCCGGCTGCACGGAGCAGAACTAATAATTAATTTGACTGACTGAGATTTAAACGTGCTCATAATACTCGGCTCGCATTTCCGCAATGCACAACATATTCCTAATGTCACCTCGTTAAATTTGGCGTATTCATGACGTCATACAACTATAGCCTTGTTACATTTTCATCATCAGATTATGAATGTCTATTGTGACGTGACAAAGCCTTCTTTATCTGCCTAGCCTTTGCCCAACTATATTGGGATCGGCTTCCAGTCTTACCGGATTCAGCTGAATACCAGTGTTTTACATGGAGCGACTGCCTATCTGACCTCCACAACCCAGCAACTGGGTAACACGGTAACCCTTGGCAAGACTGGTGTCAGATCTCAAGTTTCTGACCACCCGTAACGACTGTCAAAGATCTTTAAATGATAACGGCTTAACGTGCTTTCCGAGGCACGGAGGAAACTCGGTATGTAGAAATGGACACCCATCCACGGACTGACCTCGTCAAGCGTTGCTTAACCTTGAAGATCGACCCGTGCGGCTGTTATTATTTAGCCACGAGCTCCTCATCTTCCTCCAGAGCCTTAAAAGAGTTTATAAATAATGGTAACAACATAAAAAATTAAAATAGTTATGTACTTTTACACTACAGAATGAATCACCCAAAGAGAAACTGTAGTAGAGCACAAAGTAAGGCACGAGCACATAATTATATTCCACACAAGTAAACTGTGTCCTTCCTAATACAATGTTGAATTTTTAAATGTCATGTAGCAACAAACTTTCAAGTAAAAGGATTAAAATCAGGCAAACTTGCGGAGCACAGCTAGTTACTTTACAAAGTTTCTTTCACAATATACCGAGCAAATGTATGTACTTATCAAATTTCGGAATTGGAGAATGTTTTAATGACGCCCTTATCGAGCCGAACATTCCTGAGAAATTCAAGACGCTCTTAAAACGATACCAATTTCAATAATTACGTGTCCTTGACATAATCAAAATTAAGACTGGAGTATCTCTGACTCCTGAAGTCTGTATTTGTCTTAGGTATTTATAGACACACGGCAGCTTAACGGTAAATCAATGGTAATAAAAAAATCTGTTTGAGGATTTCTTCTCATTTAATGATAACTTCTGCACATCACAACTGCAATATCATATCAAATTCATAGGTGACGGAGACTTCGGTCAATCCTTCAAAAATCAATAAGTTCATTAAACAAGGTGATTTTTAATCATTTCGAGTGTGAATGCGTAATTATTTTTTGCGACTTCAGGTTTTATCCCACACTAAAACTTTATTATAGTTAAAGATTTCCAATGAGTTAAAATTCAAGCAGTATAAATGCAATTGCATTGCCGTGCGTCGGTCGTAAATCGCATTAAAAAGGGTAGTTGTCAAAAAATATCTATTTAATTCACCAGTTAGATAAACTAAAAATATTAGACAAGTATTTTTCTTTTGCCACGTCAACAAAAAGTTACGACGATACAGTGTGTTGAAATATCGTGTGACGTCACGTTGTGCAACATTTTATACTGACAAAGTGACGTCACAAGCGACTACTGCGGAGCGAGCATGGGCGTACCCAAAACATTTTTGACAAGACATGATAAATGTTATTTCTTACAATTTGTCTTAAATTAGCATTTACAAAATAGCACGGGTCAAACATGTGACATATTTTAAAGGCGCGACATGCCTTTCTTGTTCACGCCGCTGTGCTAGCATTTAAGACAAAATGGCTTTATCGCCCAAACTGTGGTGTGACTTAAGCCATGTCAAAGTAGGCCGTGCTCGCCGGGCTGAACGTTGATGCGCTTTATCTTGTAAATTTGTATTTATTTGATATAGCAAAAAATACGGGGACCAAATAGAATTATCATTTTTCTAAACATCCCTATTGTCAGTAAAAGTGAAAACAAAAGAACCGATTAAACAAACCCGTCAAACCAAAGAACCAATAAGGCAATGATACCTTTATTTGGATAAAATGTTACGTCTAATTCCCTGTACAAATAATAGGTAGCACAACGGATATGCGAGCAAACAGTTTGTGGGCAAACATACGTCGCGGTTGTCATAGGTACGTGTAGAGTAGGTAGAAGTATTGGTGTGTACGAGCGTACGGGCTAAGTGCGGGCCGGCCGGGCGGCGGTTACCCACCGAACATTAGCTGTCGACACCGTTGCCGACAATACTGTGATTATTTTAAATATTAAACGCTTTTGCCTAACGGTAACGGAAAATAATATTGTGGCAGTTTTAGTGATATTACACTGCCGCAATGTTGAGGAGGTTATGGAGTTACTATTGGGTTTATTAAAAATATAATGGACGGGTTACTTTGGGTTATCTATGTTTAGAAAATGGCTAAAGCTGGGACTAAATACTGAAATTTTAATAGTACATTATTGCAAAGGCCGGGAAATAGGCAATTGCAGGTCGAGCCGTAGGCGAGGACTTCACTAATACGAGACAGGCAATTAACATTTCCGCCGAGGCATATAATTTAGTGCTTTTCTAAAAAAAAAAAAAAAATATATATTATACATTTAATTTATTAAAAGTTACAACAACATAGCTGGAGCGTTGTAATGTTCCAAATTTAAAAAAACGCTCCTGCAATGGATTTGATCAACAATTCAAAAAACGGATTTGCTTTTATTCGTCCGAAAATTCAATACTTCTCGTGTTCTGTTTTCGAAAATAATGACAATATTTCCATGCATGTTTGAGAAAAGTATTTTATTTGAAACCTTTTTTTAACCAATCATGAAAAAGGTTTTAGGTTCTACTGCTATTTTAAAACATTTTGATAATGAATTATAATTAATTTATCTTGAGAATAAGTTAAACAATTTATTATAGTAATGAGTAAACTGACGTAGAACCGGTTCTACGAACGAGCTACGAAGTTCAGGCCCATAACGGGCTCGAAACGCTATACTAGTCATATACCACGGCCAAGGCCCGTTAGATAAAGCGCAGATAAGCTTGCATCATAAACTTAATGCTAAAGAAGAGACCACAAAATTACACCTTACTTTCCTTTTATTTCCAGATCAAATGGACCAGAACTTAAATAAGATTACCAGCTTTAAATAATTCTAATAATGATACCCAAATGAAATTTCTCACTAAACACGCTCAATATGAACTCCATTATCACAGCCATTATCTTCCATTCGAGTGTTTTCCTTGTTATTTTCTCGTCTGCCTACACAATTCATTAGAAAAACGGCGAGAGGGCTCCATTGCGACAGACTCCGTTCTGGGAACCGCAAAGGTTTTGTCAAAACAAGCTCAGGTTTGAACGTAAAGCGTGAGTCTTTTCACGTAAAAAACTCAACTCATTTATCAAATCACCGTTGTCTACATTACAGAGGCGGCGTATTGTGAGTAGGCTAAAAAGCCCGCCTTTACAAAACGACGTGGCGCGGCGCGCGACGTTCATTTTACGTCTAATCACGCACGAAAATGAACCTTAAATTGACCTAATCTTAGGCTTTCTGTGACAGATTCGCGCGACGTTACTACTGAGGCTAAGGGGTCAGGAAAGTAATTCGACGCCTAAATTAAACGAGTTAAATTACACAAATGAAATTAATGAAAGTGCAAAAGCGTAGCGATTTTCCAAACAAACATTATTTAAGAAACTCGGCATAATTAAGAATTATTAAAATTAGGTATAAAACCCACAGTGACCACTAATTTATCACGTAATAAATAAATTCTAATAATATAGGGTTTATCCAGGCGAGTACGGATTTCTAGCTTATTACAGGTCAAGCTGTTACTAGATGTTTAAAAAAATAATTGATATTTCGCTTATTTTGGCTATTTAAATTTCAAGCACATCGTTACATGTCACGTTCCAACAAGCCAGCCCACACAACTCCCAATCTGATAGGTCCTTACAGATACTTTTATTTGGTGTGCATAAAATTTTCACCGCCTTTTAGTAAAGCGGATTGCCGTGAGGCAAAAACGACGAACGAAAGCTCTTTCATTTGTTTAAGAGTGGCTTTACCTCCTTTAAGTGCTTCAGTATATAGGGCCGGGCTTGAATACCCGTGAGTGTTGCAGCGGGAAAGGCTCACTTAAAAATTGCCTGAGTAATTTCTATGACGAACACGTACGTGTGAGACTCAAGTGCATTCCACATCGGAATTGGGCGGCGAGACCGAGACCGAGACTGGGAGTGTGCCCCCGAGCTCCGAGCGCTCAGCCGCCGCAGATATACTCCGAGCGAGAGATTACTTAAGCCAATTTTGTCTTAGTGCTCACGCCATTACCTGCACGAGTACATGGACACACACACGCTTTAGGGACGTGATTAACAGCTAAGTGAAATTTATTTTATTGGGCTCTGTGCGAGCGAGAGTGTATTCCATTGTCTAATGGAACATTCGTTTTGCTTACTCTCAAAGAGATGGAAGGAAAACGGTGCAGTGGGTCTTTTGATTAAATGGTTTTTTTTTCGGAAGTTGTATGTACAAGTGAGCCAACAATACAATATAAATATAAAAGCACCCGCTAAGATAATTGAGTGAAATCTCATTGTTCTTTTCCTTTTACAATTAAGTATTTATAAACACGTTTAAGTAATTCTTAAGCTGGAGATAAAAATATTACTAGGCCCCGCGGTAACGGAGTTTTCACGTCGGAAACTCATATAAAAGACATTTTGGCGGAGCTCGTTGCCTATCGGCGGTATTATTCAAATTAATTTAGCGCGGTGAGGCAAAAAGTGCGCGCGTTGGGAGTGCCGCCGAATATGGGGGATATTCATAGAGCTGCCCTAAATTAGCATCACAATGATGTGTTAGAAGCGCGGCCCGCGAGCGGCAAGTGCTTATGCGGCTTGCTTCTTCTCACACGATTATATCACATACTAATGAATTGAGTATTAAACTTTTCAGCCGCAAATTTGTTTGGGCGGCCGTGAAATTAACTAAGACTAATAATTACGGGCAGAAAGGTCATTGGGCATAATCTGGCCCGCTTTGCGAAGAGTGGCTGACGTTAACCAAAATAATTTTGAACTAAAGAGAATAATGTGACCTTTTATTGCATATATTTATTTGATTCAAAAATAAAAATCGAACGATTTCAGAGGACTTTATTTTTCGTCTATCGTTAAAAATGAGGAATTTCGTTAAGTTTGCCGTGTGTTATTACTTTCCAGAATGTGATCCTTATTAGGGACACTATCGGATCGTGTAATAAACAGCGTGTTTATTTTTTCAAAATCAACGGCTTCGATTCCTGGCTAATAATATTAAGTTTTCAAAAATCTCATAATACAGTTTTAGTTTTCATCAAAACGGTCTCGAGACTCCTTTCAGTGATTGTAGATTTTCCTTATATTTTCGGATTCGGCCTACTTGAAAGAAAATTTTTTTCGACATTCCCGTGACGACAGAGTATCAATACATTCTGATATATTTCGTTTGTGTATTATGGGTATGGTTTTCATACTAAGATGCCCAATGATCTTTGCGCTGACAGTAAATTGCGCATAGTTACGGTAATGTCTTAAAAGTCTCAAAGCCGGGCAATGAGTATCGCAGAACGGAAGGTATAAATATGTAGGTTTATTCATAGGGGCGTATAATGTTAAGTGTCCCAAGTAGCGCGCCAGCTGAACGACGCGGTATATTGTTTTTGGACCACCCTTTTACGCTTTCACGCCTATAAATAAATCAAAATATTCAGGAAGGGCTCGACTTTAAGGCGGCTTAGCGGAATCGTAAAATTCAACAGCGTTCGTACCGCCCCGGGGTTTATCTTTCGCCAGCGTTTGGCGTGTTTTTGCTTGAACCGTAAAAGAGTATCACGGTGTATGAATAGAAAAGCAACCCTCCCTTTTACCGAGGACATATGGAGCAGAGCACTTTACAAGTTTAATGCTGAGAGCAGATTATCTGCTCATAGGAAATATGAACCTGCCTCTGCTTAGTGGTGAGCCTGATGAATAATTACTTACAACTCCGTACCCGCTCCCGTAAACTCACGAAGCTACTAAAAACTTGAACCATTTATTTCAGCCTACAAAACATGTGTGAAGAATATTCTATACTCGCTTCACCTGGCAAGCTTCTTCTCCTTCTTTGAATTAGACTTTTTACAATGGTTTTCAATCATCTTTATAGCCCTTTGCTAAGAATAGTTACAGCACTGATAACAACATTTGTGCCACATGTTAAATTTAGTCTTGTTATACTTTTTTTTTACCTTTGTATAGATTCTTTTACCGATTGTTTTGTGAATGTGTGAACATTGTAGGCCTTCTAGATGCTAGTTAACATTTGGTAACTTTTTTATATAATACTAGCTTCTGCCAGCGGCTTCGCCCGCTTGTAAAAAATAGATAGTAGCCGATTCTCTGACCTACTGAATATGCATTTAAAATTTCATAAAAATCGGTCAAGCCGTTTCGGAGGAATAAGGTAACTAACAATGTGACAAGAGAATTTTATGTATAAGATATAATCTTATTTTTCTTATTTTCTTACGACTTATTGTCGGGCCTACGTTGTCCCCCCATATCTAAGTACTAATGCAAACACGGAAACACACACACACACACACACAAACGACACATGTGTACATGGAAATATTCTAATACCAAACCATTTTTAAAAGAGTAACCATGGAGTTTCTTGCCGGTTCTTCTCCATAGGAAACGACCAACCCGAACCGTGCACCTTTTGTCGACGTTTTATAAATGGCCTATGTGAAATAAAAGAAATGATTTTGATTTTGAAGCAATCCATATTTGTTTTGTAGAAGAAAACATTGTGCACTTTCTGAATAGTTCTAAGTGTACCATTAACAAGGCAATATCGCTTAAGAAAGTCGTCATCAATTAGGGACGATTTAATTATCCCTGTTGTTATATTGACTATGATGAAAAATCTCCATCCATAATCTCCGTCTAAGCGTATGCAAGGAATTCGAAATTTATCCGCAGAATACAAGCAGCTTTTGTTATTCCCAACGTTTTGGTCATTAATAACAATTTATTTAGCACAATGCCGTAATTTCGGTCCAAACCTTAGAGAAAACGTGGATTTGATATTAAACGCCGAATCGTTTTCTAAATTGATTAGATAGTTTATGATAAATTGTACAAGTTTAGGGATGCGTCCGCGTTTGTTTGGAACCGGGGATAACCCATAGATGTTTGGACATGTTGTTTAATTAATACAAATTGGTTTTATTTGATTAATTTGAACTTTGCTTTATGCAGGATGTTTGAAAAACTTTTTCTAAGAACTGAAATTTTGGGCACCGCCGTTTGAGTGCTTGTCGCGAATCATCATATGGGAATATACTACCGGGATGAAATGTAGCATATGTGGTATTCCAGACTATAATCAATGGGGCCCTAGACAAGTGACAATCTATCATGGAAAGCGTGGCGATAACGATTGTCAAAAAGGCAAAATTGTATGGGATTGACAAGCGATATCGAAATATCACGTGATCAATCTCTTACATTTCGACTATCGCCTTCGCTGTCATCGAATGCCACTTATCTAGGCCTCAGATCCGTTCAGCCGTTCTGGCGTGATTGAGTAACAAACATCCAAACTTTCGTATTTATAATATTATAGTAAGAAGTGAGATAAGATTAGGCCAACCAAACTTAATTCAGTGAGCACTCAATTAAGCTCAATGTTTTATTAACAAAGCTGAAAAGCAGAAACAACCAGGTTTTTTTAACGCTTTAGATGTTTTTCAATGCAAAGATAAGTCAACAATTCATAAAGTAACCGCATAGCAGGCACTTATCAGGAAATAAGCAAGCCAGTTTTTTGTAAAATTCTTTCGTTACTGTGCACACAGAGGAACTTTACTTGGACAAAGTTGAGGTTTCCAAAGTTTTCCATTCACAGCGACGGCAGCCGGCCATTGCGGCTAATTCAAGGCTATAATTAAATTTGTTTACATAATATTCTGTTACGAGACGAAAACTTGCTGGTAATACACCCTCGGGGCTAACAAGTCAAATTATATTTTACATAGTTTTATAAATAGGAACATTAAGAGATTTTCGCGGTTCGTTGTTTAATACTTCAAAAGTTATAACAACTCATTAGGTTTATAAAGACATTTATAAACAATTTCAGACTTAATTCACTCCTCTGAACACAGCGAAATATCTGTTAACGAAAGGCAAGGACATAAAAAGTTATCTTAAAAGATTTAACGTTTTAATAAATCCCTTTTAAATTGAAATATTTTCCTACCTAGAATTTTTATAAAAGAACATCTCGCTGTTAACCCGAAAACAGGAAAAAAATCTGCCTAAATTACTCTACATAAACAAAAGTGGATTTCAAAGGGCATAAATCAACATTAAGATTGTACAGTCCAGAGTTTCATTTGTGAAAACAATTTTTTTAGAAAAATAATGAAATTACCCTTGGAACTAAAGTGACCCGCCCGAGGAAAAACAACAATATTCTCGGCCCTCACTACAAAGAGGCCAGCATTTGTATTATCATTCCATTAAACAAAAGTCACCGGAGTTTCAAATGAAAACACAGAACTCATTATTCCCGGGGCAGAGAAATGATTTCAAATGTTAACAAGATTCCCCATAATAGAGTTGTTCACGGAGAGATTTAAGAAAAACAAGTATGAGCTACGGGCCGCATTGCCTTGTGTTGTGATTCTGAAGAATTGTGTTAATAATAATGTCTCTGTACAATACAACGCCACTCGAGGCGGTACACGCTTATATGACAACGGAACCCACTCTTCGCATTGTTTTATAATCTCTAGCTTCTATTTATACAATGTATTTGAGTATCAAATTTGCGCCGTCAGGATTATCTTGAAGGACCGAATGGATGTTTTTGGGGATTATTTATAATTTGACCGAGTTATAAATATACCTAGTATATTTTTATAAATTTTGTATTTTACATTTGCTACGTATTTTGTAAGAGGTAAAGACATTTCAGCCTACCAATTTTCTTTAACATAACCAAAGGGGGAAAGGTATGCCAAATCCAGAATCCGCGTCTTCCCGGCCCTCCGCGGAATTCCTATATTATATAATACATTGGGGAGGATCATTTTGCTCGTTTATTGCCGGATATATCTGTGAATGCTCGTTTGTCAAATGCACAGTCATTTATTCAATGGTTTATTTTATGACTTCGTACCTCTATCACCCGAAATAAACAAAGAGTTAGTGTGCATCCCTCGGGGGATAACTATAAGATAAATGTGCTTTTGAGCTCACGTAAATATTGTATTAAAACACTTTTCTTTTTGTCCATCCTACTGGTTATATTTCGAAAATAGTAGGCATATTTTTACTTCACTGACGATCTGGTAAAAGTGCCTTTTCCAACTAACTTCAAGTTACATCGCATTTTTACAATAGACCACCTAAATACACAAAATTAAATAACTTTAGTTTTCAGGAAGCTTCTACGGTAAACTTAATAAATGCGAATCCACGCGAGTAAAGTGGTGAGAAATGCTAGTTTATAATTCAAATAAGAGCAACGTATTCGGAAAATAACGCCAGTATAAAAATAAATTATCACCCGCCCACAGCGAAAAGTATAAAAGGAAGAACTTTTTAATTTTAGCAACCACAAAAAAGAACAGTGTAATTAAATTTGGAGGTACGGGTTAGGTCCATATTCTCAAAATACGAAACAATGGATACCTGTTCCGGTGAAATTACGGAACGTTTGTGCATTCACGGAACTGATTTAGTGTAGTACCGACGTTCCCGAGCGGTATTGGGGAACAGATCTGTAGCCAGTGTGTCACCTTTATCTAGCTGTTCCCTATATGCTGCCATTCATTTGACGATACGCCACGGAGTTACATCTCCCATTAAATACCGTAGATACGTCAGCAGTTCGGCATTTCTAATTCAACTCGTTTTAGTTTAGAAATTTGATTAGTAACATAACTCGCCAGTCCACAGTCCATAGTTGTATTTTGTAGGTATTCCTTCCATCTGTTATCGAAATTATTTCATGAAAGTATGAACAGTATTCTGACACAACGTTCTGTCAATAAATTGCTATCTGATATTCTGTTTGTATTTTCGCCCAATTTGATTAGCTTTCAAATGTTCCCGTCATTCATTTGCAATAGTGGTCGTACGAAATGGTAAATATGATATGTGCTATCGTATTTGTAGTTTCAGGTGCGCTGGAGAGGGCCGGCGGCGGTGGCGTCCGTCCCACCAATCAAACAGTGGTACAGAAAGCGAACGTCCAAAGGCTTTGTATCTCATAATAAACCCGATATCCGGGCTACAGACTGCAGCCGACAGAAATTAAATACCTACGACGTGGCATGATTTTTTTTCAAAGGGTCGCCTTTCACGTTTTCAGGCATATTGTATGCACGTCCGTACGTATTGTTTTGGATACGGATTGCATTTTCGATAACAACAAAAGGCGTTAGCGGGTAAACAATTCATGTCCCGAAATTGCGGCGAAGGCGAAAAGGTTGACGTGATATTGGTACGCGGTGGATTTCTTCAGGATGAAGTCAGGCCCGCCGCTAGCTGTTTCGTTGCCCGCGTGCAAAACCGATTATGCCGCCCTACGATTAAGTACTTACTCTGAGTTTTGTCAAATAAAGGATAAAATTAATGTTTTTTTCATTATGATGGGGAAAAAGAAAAACAACATAACGAAGATAAACATTTATTTCAATTAAGTAGGTACTTATCATTTTTTTTACTGATGTATAAAACTATATAGGTACTTAAATATTTATCTACAAAAATTTAACTCTTCTTGCCTTTACATTTGCGAAATCTTCTATCAATTTTCTTGTATCCAAACTGTATAAAATTTCATATTCAATTGAAACTATAGCTAAATAACTTAGTCTTTGCTGGAGCATTGTTGATCTTATATAGTTTTTGATAATTTTTAATTTTGAAAAGGATCTTTCACCAGATGCAACTGAAACCGGCAGTGTTAGTAAGATTCTTAGCGCTATTGCTGTGTTCGGAAATGTTGAAATTAAGTCATTGGTAAAAAGATATTGTAATAGGGCTTGTGGATCATTAGATTGGTTTTCTGCAAAATGCAACTTTAATGCAATGATTTCATTAAATAAATCAATACCGTCAATGTCTGATTCACTACTTGAACCATCTTTAAGTTTCAGATTAAATCTTTACAATATTTCATCAACTCATCATTGGAATAATTAAATAAATTATTGCTAAAAAAGCCAAATACGTCGGTAAATGTTTTTAGCTCGTCGAATCTATCCTTTAAAGAAGTTATTGACTGATCTAGGATTCTAAAATAAAACTCTACTCTATATTTGATTTTGGGGTCTACTAAAACTTCATCACTGTGTTCATACTGAAATTGGGTTGATTTTTTTCTTGATCGAATTGCATTTATTGGTGGGAAATCTGTTTCTACGTAAAGTTCGTGAGCCACTTTGGAAGCTTCTGCTAACACCGTTAAAAAGTGTTCAGCCGTGCCATATTCTGTGAATTTGTCAATCAACTTATTTAACAAATTTATGCAGAATTGAGTATTCATTGTGGGGCTCTGCATCATTTTGCTCAGAGCATTAATTTCGTTTAAAATATCGAACCAAATTATTACCGAGCAAATAAATCTATAATTTTGAATACTTAAAGCAAGCGAATGAGATTTGTGAGTCGTAGTACAATCCCATTCCGACGAATCACCAGATATTTCCAGCAAAGCATCAAATATTTTTTCGAGGTGATACCGTAATGGTTTAACTGCATCGATTCTGCTAGACCATCGCGTTGCACTTAAAGCTTTTAATTTTAAATCTGGTAAATGTTTGCAAATTACCGACCATCTTTTTGTAGATGATGAAAATAAAACGTAAATTTCTTGAATTATATTAAAGAAATTCACAGTTTCATACGTAACGTTTGCTGCATCGTTCACTACCAAATTAAGACTATGCGCCGAGCATGGGACGTAAAATGCGCGGTTATTGATTTCCAAAATGTTTTTTTGCAGTCCATTGTGTTTTCCACGCATATTAGAACCATTATCATAACCTTGACCGCGTAAGTTTTGAATGTTGAGATTTAATTGTGAAAATAAATACAAAACAAAATTTAATAGACCTTCACCTGTGGAGCATAATAAAACGTAGGTATATTATTCAAGAAATAAAAAACCCTTATTAATTGTTCCTTGAACAGTAATTATTGTGATAAGTCTCTATACAAACGTAGGTTAGTACTTACCATAATTACGATTCCTTCTGCACTTCTGTTTTATACTGACGGATGAATGAATTATAATCACACTAGACAAGTTTAAATATCAATAATTAAGCCGAAACCCACCTCAAAAGAACTAGTTATTAACAAAATAATTGCAATTTACGTGCCATCGTTACTATATCTTCCATAGCACTGTTCGAATGCGTATAAGCTTAGGTACTTAACCTGCCAATTGAGAAGGAAGCTCAAAGGGGATTCCCCTAACATCGCCAGTCCTGTTTTTCATAGAGTGACGGACGGACGACGTTTGCTATTGTTGCATCTTAATTTTAACGGGTGCCAATAGATGGCGGTGTTATCGTCATTCGGTCGGATTTTTTTCTATGCTATGACATTGATATTATACTTATGGTGGGTTGGGTATTATGACAATGACTTGAATTACGTGATGCACGCTTTGCACGCCCGCTTACGGCGGCCCTGGATGAAGTATTAAGGTTCCCCTAGTCAACGGCTCTAACTATTTTGTGCGCGGGGTTAAAATGCATGCTGTCTCATCCGACAACACGTGCGAAAGAGATTGATGCTGTGATGAGCAGTAAGAAGCTAGTTCTCGTACGAATTAGCACTTTTGCAAATTTGTAGCGAAATGGATGATGATTTAGGACGAAAACAAGCGCGCGAAATTTTATGAATAGACTTTTGGGAGAATATTTTCAAAATAAAATTATTTGCATTGTTGAATTACTAATCTATCCCTGTATGAAGGCCGTTTTGCAATTTTCCTTCTTCTTATGGTATTATTTCCGCCCAAAGATGCGTTAAAATTAGTGTTGAAATGTGGAACTTTTGACGCTCATAACTTTCAAATATTGTATTTTTTTACTTTTCTGTTTCCATACAGGGCTAGATAATGATGAGACAAATTGATATATTTTTTTATTTTGGACGTACCTCGTCAAACAGTGGAGTAATCGCCAGACTACGTTTGTATGGAAGAATTTTCGACTAGTGTAACCTTAATGGTACACTTAGAACTATTCAGAAAATGCAAAATGTTTTCTTCTACAGTACAAATATGGATTGCATGCGCCAGGTGAAGCGAGTAAGTATAGAATATTCTTCACACATGTTTTGTAGGCTGAAATAAATGGTTCAAGTTTTTAGTAGCTTCGTGAGTTTACGGGAGCGGGTACGGAGTTGTAAGTAATTATTCATCACGCTCACCACTAAGCTTCATGAGGAGGATTTCTTTATTTTATTTCAAGAAGTGATAATAAAAATGTTCAGTGATTTGTAACGAATGTCTGTACACGTACGTATATCAATACTTTCAGTGCCGCGTGGGGCGATGGTAACGACACGATTGTAAAGTTGCCAGTGTCATAAACTCACCGCGCAGTGAAGTGAAACCTTCATATTTATTTGTGTTATTCGTTAAAAGCCTCGTAAAGTTAATAAAGGGTTTTTTGTAACAAGCAGGGAGCACGTTCGAGATAAGCCCCCGGTCTCGAGTTGGAATCTTTTAAAACGTCGTTAAAACCAACCCCCGGTCGGCACAGACAAAGCCCAACCTAATTGTTGACGAAAAATATTCTCGATGCAAATTCGCACTCTTTACAGCCCATTCGGAATTTGTACTGGACCCGAAAGAAGTTAACGTAATTAGCCTCCGTTGTTGGGGTGTATTCAGATTCGGCGAAGTCGTGTTGTAATCGCGAACAACTTTGTTTTTAAATATGGAATGCAGTATCGTTTAAAACCAAGTTTTTAACATTTTTAATCGACTTACCAAAAAGGACGAGGTGTTATGTCCGACTTTATGTATGTTCACCGATATCTCTGTCAATTCTTTTTTTGTTTGAAAGAGTATGTGCCGAAATTGGCCCCATTTTAATTTGGTGAAGGTCTGATGAAGAACTTCGGAGATATACAACAGAACTCTTCAATTAATAACGGCAAATCACTTGGGATTGCTGCAATCACATGTCTGTTTATTGGTTATACCATTTCATAACATAACATCACGCCAGTACGCTCTAAAGGGGTACGCAGATGTGTACAGTTCACCTTGGTACACTCTCATTTCACCGGTTATGTTCAGTTTCATAAAATTCGGGTAATCTATTCTGGCATTATACGTACCTTCTTACGTAACTACTTGCCTTGGTAGGTACAACTAAAAAGTGAAAAGTAAAAAAAACTTTTAAACAAATAAATACTACCGACTTCCAAATAAAAAAAATACAAAGTGAAAAATAACTTTATTTTTTGAAGTCGGTATCTTTGGTAGGTACCATTTTTTGCGTTATGCACACTGACTTCCAAAAATAAGGTAATTTTTCACTTTGTAGTTTTGTTACTTAGAAGTCGGTATTATTTTCTTGTAATAAAAGGCTTTTTTATAGACTAGTACCTACACCTAAAAGATGATACGAAGTAATTAAGTAGAAATAATATTGGTAATATATTTTCATTTCCATACTCTGTATAAAATACAGTGAACCCTTGAGCTAAGGCTATGATACTGTTAATGAAATTAAAATCGCTACAGAATCATGGAATAACTGTATTAATAACATCAGTTGTTCCAGCAGAGATTGGCTTGTTATTAGTATTTAATTAAATTCTTCAGCTATGTAGGAGCGGTGACTCCGTCTGCCTTGCAGGGACCTTTAATTTGGATTCCTACGTAATAGGCCGTAATGATGCGTCTCTCGGGTCAAAAGATAGGGTCTAGAGACAATAAATTAATGCTTCTACTACGATAGGATTAAAACCTACAAGAAAATACGATTCACGACAAGTGTTTTCAAAAATTTCAGCACCAGTTTCCCAAAACTTTCAAATGTAAAAAACATAAGTTGTACTAACACTTTTTACGAAAAACTGTTCCCACATTTTAGGTTGGTTTATGCGGGTTTGATATTACAGATTTGCACTTCGCTTTGTGGAAAATAGCTTTTCACGTTTTATGAAGTTATCAGACAAAACACTGAATTCTTTGTAAAACATTTATAACATTGTGGTTAGAACATTCATAGATTCTTATACAGTAGAATAGAATATACTTATTGTACACCAACAACTAAAGTTACACATCTCTTTTACATACTTATTTCTACGGGTACAAAGGCGGCCTTATCGCTGACAGTAATCATGTCATCATAATTTTGAGAGCCATTACATATTGTCTAGTGTCCTCTATATCTGTCCTCACTAGTTTCCACATATTTACTCATTCACATCAACAGTGTTAACATTGGAAACCGTAGCCAGTGGACGTGTGCCGGGCGTTGTCATTTCCCGGACGTAATTTGGTGACTAGCCCTTTATCCAATTCAGGCCATGGTTTCCAGCTCACCTGCTCTCGAAAATTTCGATTCTAATTTGTGTTATCATTTCCAATTTCATAGTATTATACAATAAAGTACTTGTGTAACATGCTATCCTTAATTGGTACCTACGGGGATCTGGAGTGCTCATTGGGCACACTTCTCCCCGAAGACAAAGGTTCTTGGAGTCCTTGCAATCGGATCCGGCGCGCCGACGCCCTCTCGGTAATTTTCTCGTTAACGGAATGAATAAAACATTTCATTCCTTACCTTTCTTTTGTAATTGTTAATGGTTGATGGGTTTTGGCAATTTATGTTCGGTTTCTTTCAGAAACCCTATTTTGCCGCGTCATTTGTTATTCGATATCCATTCAGGATTTGCGTGACGGCTTTAATTGTACGCTCAGAGGTGATCTCACAAACGTAGTTGTCTGGTAGACAACATTGTTATTTTATCGACTATTCGGCAACATTAAGTACGATGGCATGATACATATTTAGATGGTTTTTATAACGCTCAAAAATAATAAAACGGCACCCATCGCCGCGATAGACAATTTGCAAAGAAAAATACATCACGATAAAAAATGTTACTCTAACGAGAACCTCAAAATGGCTCGTAAGCAATGAAACAGCGCAATTTCATGAGAAAGGCGGCCCGCAAATAAACCAAAGCGGAGCACATTCCCGCCTCCATAAAACGCAGGCTGAAATAAACGTAACAGACTCCGTTCTTTAAAAAAATCCGGGCGACGACAACCGCAAAGCTCAGCAAAAATCTCTAGTGTGAGTTGGAATTCCAGCGTTGGAATTTTCATAACTGGCGCGTGGCGTCGTCGGTCGTTGAAGCGTTCCAGGTGAAAGATACCGAATTTATATCCCGAGGCGGTTCCGACGCCGATCGTGATCCGGCTCGCTCTCGCGCCACCGCCGGCGTCGGGGAATCCTAGCGCCGTACTTTATTAGGTACCGAACCCGCTTGCCTCTCGCCAAATATGTGTGCGGCCCTCCGATGACAATAAACACCCCGTATGAACGCTGCCCACATGAAAGGCTTTATTTCGCCAGGTGTCATGTTCATGTATGCGCGTAAAACGTAAGCGCGTCCGTTCTCTGTTATTGACATTCAAGGCAAAATTGTACCTTCAATGTAGAGCTACTTCTTGTTTTTGAGTTTATTATTTTATTTTCACAATGCAAAATGTTGGACCGAGGTATTCATTTAACAAGCCAATAAAACTGAAATTGTAAGTATTCAAATTATTTCATAGTCCACGAGAAACTATCCACTGCACTCTGAAAAGTATCCCCAATTGCAATATTTAACATATTTGTAGTCAACATTGTTATTTAGGAGTATTATATTCATTGTACTAGAAAATAGGTGGTTCGGAGAACTTTACCTTACTTAAAACACACCTTTATACCTTTAAAAACGTTAATGTAACAATTGAATTATATTTTAACAAGAATCATCTCGCGGAGCCAAGTGCAGGATATTGTGGGGCTGTGGGCCACACCCCGCGAAGATTACGTGAGTTTTTCATATAAAGCCATTCAGCCAATTTCCTCATATCCTACACAGGAGCATAATAAAGGAGGCTTTTGTGAAGGAAAGAGGATCGCGCACCTACAATGCGTAGACACCGCGAGGAAACGAGACAGAACAACCCACTCTCGCTCTTTTCGGATAACTCCTGATATTTAGGGTGCTACCGTTGTGAACAAATAGGTACAATATATAGGTACTTTTACAACGTCAACGTCTGCTCTATAGGAGATTTAGTTTCGTATTCAATTTTCACTAAATCATGTGCTTAGGGAAAGGTTTAGTTTTTACGTAGTTGGTTCAAAATTTTCTCTCGATAAAATACGACGCTTTTGGCGCGTTTTCTGATACTATTTGAATTTATTCGTAGTCAAACAGTTTTCCCTCCCGACTGGTTTACTTTTGTACCAATATCAAGAGTGTAAACAGTTTTGAGTTTAGGGCTTACAGATTCAAGTCTTTCACTTCTATATAATTTCAACTTTATGATAATATTAAAGATACTTCAGAATTCACTGACAAACTTTGTTTAGGTTAATGTAGTTGAGGTAAAAACCGTGTTTACTTTCAGCTTTTTAATCCCTTATTTAACTCTTTCGGCAGAAAGTATTAAAGTATTATTTTCTTTAGCTAACTCTGCGAGGGCTTTAGATTTAGTTTAAGTGAAATTCGAAATATAATTAGACCGTAGACATCCACTGAAATATGGTCCAGCAATACTTGTGAAGGGCGCTGGTTGCTCAATGCTCATTCTCTTGGTATTTTTTTATATTATAGGCTAGAGCTTAACCACTATCTCACCTGTTGGTAAGCGGTGATATGGTGGTCAACGGTGAAACACGCTTGACTTAAAGACTCCTAGATGTGTGTAGCTGTCGGGAAACACAGACTCCGGCAGGGAATGCCACTCCTTAGCTGTACGCATAATAAGTGTTTTCAAAACGTTTTGTGCGTATGGGTGGGATGTCCACCATGTACCGATGGCGCATCGCCTTACGTCTGGTATTCCGATGATGAAACGGGCGGGATTATTTTTGCGTGACAACATCCAGGGTTGACCTTCCAGAGTGGCAAACAAACTTAAAAACTATCTTAACTTAAGATACCCTTTACCATGTCCTATTCCGTAAATGAACAAATTACCTGAAACAAACGAACACACAGATAAGTACAGGCCGGTTACAGACAAACAACATGTAACATTAAGTGAACACCATGTAGGCTAGGTTGGAACAGCTGATGTTGACAGCGGTTAGTGCGGTTACACCGGGTCGAGCACGGTGTACCAGCCAACACCGTATACAGTATTAACAACGCATATTTGACGCTTTATTCTGGGTTGGATTTTTGGGTGAAATAACTACGTTAATGGATGGGTAAGATTTTATTTTCCATACGTACATACAAAGAAAATATTTTTCACCAATTTTTCAACGAATAGATGTAATTTTTTTTTTTTATATTTAGCTTAGTACTAGCTCTTCGCCCGCGGTTTTGCTTCCGTGGCCTAAACCACGAGAACGATGACGCTAATACAAGACCTATTGTAAATATGTAAGTATCTTAAGACGACTGTCGATTTCATTAAAATACGCTCAGCGGTTTTAGAGTGATAGTCGTGTTTTTGTCCGTTTTAGACATAACTTTACAAACTAATTACACTATGTTATACGAATAAAACTCAAAATTTTCTTAGATCAAATTATTAAGAAAATAGACTTATGTAACATACATTGTTTTTTCAAAAAATTACGACTAGCCGTTTAGACGTGATTTTGAGTTTAAAATCAGCTACTCAGGGGTATCTGCGGCATATGTAGATTAAGACGGATTTTTCGAAATCAGATTAGTAGTTTCAGAAATTACCATCAACATCCAAACTAACAAACTTTAATGTATTAGTGTCGAGTTCACTGAAACTTTAACCATTCATGTTTTCATGTCTTAGGTTCAAGTGTAAATGCCAGTGAATACAAAACATTAGGCACCCACAGTTATAAAACATGAACTAAATTGATACTTCAAGCACCCCCTTTTCCATAAGGCCCAATAAAACAGAAAAAACACACATCTCATACAAGATAAACTCCACCACAAATAAAATATTAACTAAATATTCACTACACTATCTAATAAAATATCGAACATATTTCAATATACGTCTCTAAGAGAACGGCCCTATCGATATTTATTTGTGTTGTAACACCCTAGCGGCCGCCGGAGTCCGAAAACGCCATTGGTATCGTAATAAATCGTTCGAGACGTGCCGTACTGCCGATGGAGCTCAGTTACTAGTGCGCTGTTTTTACTGGCAATAGTTTTCCGTTAATCTAATATAACCAATGCTTGTATCGGTATTGGCATTGGCGGCGCAAGGGTTAAGCTTGAGCGAGACTGGTCAATGATTCTATTTTTGAAATTGATTTTAATATCCTTTATGCCTGGCTGGTTTTTTTAACTCTTTAGACACCGAGCTTTTGAGTAAAATGTGATTTTTAATTTCGTAGACTAAACTGACAGCTGGCAATGAACTTATTTTTTTTTAATGTTGCAAGCGCAGAACATAGTATTTTATGTAAGGCTCAATCTTATGTGATTCGTCGAATCGATTTGACATGACTCCTCAATTTAATTTTACTAATTGGTATAAACAAATGTTTTTGAATATAAACGTAATGAATACTTTAATATTTAAATATAAAAAATATTCATACACATAGTACATAAACTTTTATTGTGTTAAATATGAAATCAACAATAAAATAAATGCGGTCGATAAAATGAAGACCGCTATAAAAAAATGTTTTTTTTTGCCGTGGAATAGTTACATTTTCGATCTACTTCGATTTTCGATCAACTTTCGATCACTCAGGATAGTCAGGCTACGACACTATTTTTATGTAACAATAAAGTGACAACCCCCCAAATGTCAGTCTAGTCTACGAAATTAAAAATCACATTATAGTTTATATGCATTTCAAAATAGTAGGCATTGCTTTCCCGAATGCAAATCTAGATGACACAGCTACGTCTATGAAAAACGCGTAAACTTTTTTATCACTTACTTGAAACTTCAGTGAAGGAAAGCATCGCAAAAATTCACGCATTAATAATAAACTAAGCGTGTGGGAGCGGCGATAGGTAGCGCCACGTGTCACTTTGAATATAAAGTACTGTAACCTAGATACATATTTGCTCACTTCGCAAAGAACGCAAGCGTGATAATGCCTTCACAGCACACTTTTATGGCACACGCAAGTACGCAATTATTAAGAGAGAATAAAAACAGTTAACATTCCAGTAAGTGCCAACTTTACGACCACTAAAAGCTATAATCTAACATAATTTTTATAACTGTCTTATAAATCAGTTGATCTAATTCAATGAAGCAATATTTACTGGCTATAATCCGAGTGCGTCCCTCGTCGATCGCAATGTGAATAGATTACGTTTACGTCGTGCAACTTTTCTCCGATACAACGACACTTCTACTATTTTACGAACGGCGTAAAACATGGACACCGCACTTTTACGAGTGTCGCTTAACATATAGTGCCGTAAAACTGAGAAACTACCAAAAACTACACACACAGACATAAACAATGGTCATTTCGCAGTTCGTTAGCTAATTGGATCGTAATGTATCGTTATGCTACAGCAATCAAATTAATGATATTTCTTTCGGTGTCGTGTCTACTGTTCAATGTCTGCTATGTTATGCCATATCATTAAGTTCACACGCGATACAATAGCTCCACGCTGCGGTCCTGATATGCTAAACGTTCTGTTTCACAAACATTGAACATAAATTACACATTGCGTTCATTTTGATGCTCATTCGGCGGGTTATTTTTATTTAATTCTAGGCAGGTGCGCTCCGGCCGTGTTTCAGCCAATATTTTTGCACGATTACCATGCTGATGAAAAGCCAACATCAGTACATGTTACATGTTTCCACACACGTTCGCACCTACATAGTTTTAATTCCATGTTAAATTACACCTTTGACGAGAATACGAGCCGTTTTTAACACAAACATTAACAGTGTGCTTATTTCCTAGTTTTTTAACGTACTCACTTGTGATAACGTAAACGATCTCAAAAGAGGTTTCTCCTTACCGTCACCAGGCTGCGCTTATCCAGTTTTAATACTAATTGACGTTTACGTTAACGCGATTGAGCGTGAGTAAAAACGCACCAAGGCCTCAGGAGGGTGACCATAAGCTCTTAGAGTAAGGTTATTTTGAGTGTGTGTAAGGGACAGATGTATGTGACTTGTATAGATCTGTCACTTTCGCGATCATAAAATAACCTTACTCTAAGAGTTAAGGTGACCCCCCTGTGCTCAGTCTTTAATTAACGCGTGTAAATATTACTTTAGTTAACACAATTTGTTGTGATAGGATTTTTTTTGCCGGAAATGTAAACGAAATTTATGTTAAAATACAATAACAATAAACAGATAAAACCGATTACGTTCTCCGTTGGAACCAATAAGGAGAGATCCCGATCGTGGCTTTTCCCAATAAATATATCGAGATGAGACCAAGATAAACATATCGGAGCGAGCGGGCGGTACGTTTAAAATATGCAGCCTTCCGCGCTTCGTGAAATTCGTGTAAACAAGTGTAGCGGCCGACTGCGGATAAATCTTCGGGTATTATTGTATTCATATTCTGCGGGGAAGAAGGCTTCGTCGATACTTTTTTACGTATCGGTTAAGCCGCTCACGAAAATTGAAAGACTTTTTTAGCTTCATGCACATAATTCGTCTGAAACATTCCTTCCTTTCTGGAATATGATTAAAATTTTATACCGCGACTATATGAAATATTGCACATAAAGTATTGGGATTTAAAATATTTTCAAGTTTAATACTTTCTGGTGGCAATTTTCTCTTAAGGTTCCCCTAGTCAACGGCACAAACTATTTTGTGCGCGGGGTTAAAATGCATGCTGTCTCATCCGACAACACGTGCGAAAGAGATTGATGCTGTGGTGAGCAGTAAGAAGCTAGTTCTCATACGAATTAGCACTTTTGCTAATGATTGATAATTTGTAGCGAAATGGGTGATTTAGGACGAAAACGAACGCGCGAAATTTTATGAACAGACCTTTGGGAGTCTAGATATCATGAAAAAACTACTAAATGTATATTTTCAAAATAAAATTATTTGCATTTTTGAATTACTAGTCTATCCCTGTATGGAGGCCGTTTTGCAATTTTCCTTCTTCTTATGGTATTTATTTCCGCCCAAAGATGCGTTAAAATTAGTGTTGAAATATGGAACTTTCGACGCTCATAACTTTTAAATATTGTATTTTTTTATTTTTCTGTTTCCATACAGGGAAATTGATATCATTTTTTTGTTTTGAAAGTACACCGTCAAACAGTGGAGTAATCACCAGACTACGTTTGTATAGAAGAATTTTCGACTAGTGTAACCTTTAGTGTAATCGGAGATTTGGTTTACTGTTTAGTTTAAACATGCCACCTACCTACATTTGCGAAATAAGGTACATCATAAATAGCCATAATTGCTATTTATAAGGGCTATAAAGAGTTAAGTAGGTAATTTTATTTAGCCAAGGGTATATATTAAACGGTTAACCCACATCATTAGGTGGCAAGTTACGGCACCCGCGGCGGGGTACAAAAGTAACGGAACTTTGGTCGGAAACATATTAATGGTTGGTTCGGACCTACACAAAGAAGTTTGACAAGACGGCGCACAGGTGATCACTGACATGTTTGTGTGCCGACACTTACTTCGACCGGTGTGCTATATGCGTCTTGTTTCATAATATAAGGTACCTCTTATGTATACTATGTTACCAATACCAAATGAACAATGAAGAAGAAAAAACTGGCCAAGTGCGAGTCGAGCTTGCGCACTGAGGGTTCTATACAAACAGCCACATTCACCAAAATAATTAAATAACTTTACTGAAGTTCATAAACTATGAGGGTAGCGAACATTGCTCTAACGATAAGATAAACAGAATTGAGAGACAAATTTAACTTTGCCGTTGGAAAACTGTAGTCCCCATACATCGACATTAGTCGCGGTCAGTTTACCAACTACGTTACAAATAAGTTGATAATCATTTTTTTTGATGTAGGTACAAATTAACGGTTTTCAAATATTTATTCTTTACTTTACATTGTTTCTTGTCAAATTTCATGATTCCAGGTCAACTGCAAGTAACCTGTAGATTTTGATTCCCTTGCGAGTGTAAAATATGCTCCATTAACGGCTATATCTCTTGATTGCGTCGATCTAGAAGTTTGATTTTTTCACAGCTACAAAAAGTTGCAAACTTAAGCATACGATAACTTAACGATACTTAACTTAAGATACATCCACGCGTTTCCGAGATAAAGGGCCTTGACAGACAGACGGACAACAAAGTGATCCTATAAGGGTTCCTTTTTTTTCCTTTTGAGGTAAGGAACCCTAAAAAGGAGAACTGCATTTCGATCCGTGGATGGGTGATACGGAAATCATGTTAAGCCGGTGGACCCAGGGTTATAATTTCTAGAACCTTAACTGCCAGAAAAACTGACACAAGTTCTGCTAAGTGATATCGTGTTACCCAGTTGCTGGATTGAGGGGGTCCATTGAATGTATTAATTTGTATTAATGAGTCACTCCATTTAAGAATCATTTATTTGTATTAACCGACTTCAAAAAAAAGATGCGGTTGTCAATTCGTTGGGCTTTTTTTTCTCCGATTTCTAAAAGACGCCTGGACCGATTTGAAAATTGTTCAATTGTTTGAAAGGGTATGCTGCCCAGGTGGTCATTAGGTCAGGATCTGATGATGGGATCCTGGAGAAATCGAGGAAACTCCTCAAATATTACACATACACGTAGCGATTTTGGTATTTTCATCATTAGCTATATCAAATATAACTAGAAGCATAATTGGGAATTTGCTAGGTAGATTGATTTTCCACAATAAAGTAAAGGAGATAAAAGCTATTCGTCCATGAAACAGTATTTCTACCTGAGCTTTCAGAACCAGACATCAAAAGAGCAATATTAATATGAACCATATTTCTACTAAATCTCATACAACAAAGAATGCATTGTACCACTACGAAAATTGTATTATGTAGCGCTCAGAAAATATGATAACTGCATTCCAATTTCGGAATTCAGTAGTCGCGAACACCGAGCTATTTGAAAAATCTCATAAAGATTCGATATTTGGAACATTTAGTTGCAAATATCGAATGTATGAAAATTGATTGATAGTTTGTCGGTAGTTAAACGATCAGTATGGTGAATAAAAACATATGTCGCCGATAAATTCATATGCAAATAACTGAACGAATGCGCATCCAGCGAAAGTTAAACGGTGAGGATAAAAGTTGTGCAAATATGTTCATTTGTGCGAATAAAAATGATCAGCGTGCGATGCGAATGCGACGACATGATGCGAGCTGCACGGCGAATAGGAATGTGTATACACGCACTCTGTTAGCACGGACGGGTTGTCACTAACGAGTTTCAGAATTTTATTTCTTTTTTTTATACTTCTATAGCATTCCAAGAGGCACTGGATCATTGTGCTTATAATAATAATAATAATAAAGCCATTTATTCCAAATCTCACTTTCGATATTTATTACAATGTTTGTTAGTAATTTGTTACTTAAAGAAAGGTTACTTATAATTAATGTTAGTATTAGTTATGAGGTTTGGACCCCTGTTTGGGTAAAGGCCTCCTCCATCCTTTTCCATAACTCCCTATCCTTGCCTGATTTTATCCAGTCGTTCCCTGCGACGTGTGTTATGTCATCAGCCCACCGTCTTAATTGTCGACCAACATTCCTTTTCCCCATTGGACCTTTCCAGCGTGTAGCTTCAATGGTCCATCTTCTGTGTGGGTATCGTGAGATGTGTCCGGCCCATCTCCACTTAAGAGAGAGTGCGTGCCTGAGAGCATCGGTAACTTTAGTTTTTGACGAATGTTTTTGTTCTTAATTTTATGTATTCTTCTAATTTTCATCATTGTGCTTACCAGCCACTTATTCCTAAGCGGGTCGCAATGCACGACTTAGAAGGCTTAACATATTAGAAGCATTTGAGCCAGCTTTTGCTAATAGCAATCTTAACCAGATTCAGCATTTTGTAGCTAGTGAAGATTTAGTTTAGAATTTATCTAGAAAACTAAGATATTTTCTTAAAAGAGATTTTGATAGTTGCCAACCCTACCCAAGCATGTGCGAGAGCGAAGCGAAGCGAGTCCCATCGCAGCGGATAAGCGGAAGTCAACCCGGCAAGTAATATATTTTTAATTGATGCATACAGCGACCGATGTGTCGAGTAAACATTTACGGGTTTATTCGAACGATGACAGGGCCGCCTTTGTTGGTCGATTTTAACTCAAAACATTAATTGGCGGAAAAGTGTGCAATTCGCATGTTTAAACTTTCAGTCGATGTAAATATTAACACAGTAATTATGAGGGCGTTGATTGTATGTGTCGATTTTAATTTTGTGTGCACTCTTTGTTGTAGCTTTCGAGGTTCATTAATACTGCAATGGGCTGTGAGAGTTATTCAATATTAGCGTTACGTACGCAATGGTCTTATTTTTAACCGATTTACCAAAACGGAGGAGGTTCTATGTTCGAATTCATGTGTGTGTTTTTTTTTTGTATGTTCACCGATATTTCCGACAATTGTGCACCGATTTTGAAAATATATTTTTTTTATTGAAATAGTATGTTCCGAAATTGGTAACATTTTAATTTAGTATAGATCTGATAAAGATCTTCGGAGATATACAACAGAACTCTTCAATAAATAACAGCAAATCTATACCATTTCATAACATAACATCACGCCAGTACGTTCAAAACACGTACGCAGATGTGTACAGTTCACCTTGGTACACTCTCATTTCACCGGTTATGTTCAGTTTCACGATATTCGGGTAATCTCTTCTGGCATTATATGAACCTTACGTAAATATTTGTCATTAGGCAACCACCTAAGATGGTAGGTACAACTAAAAAGTGAAAAATAAAAACATTTTTACAAAAAAAATACTACCGACTTCCAAATAAGAAAACTACAAAGTGAAAAATAACTTAATTTTTGGAATTCGGTGTCCATAACGCAAAAAATTGGTACCTACCAAAGTCAGTTTTTGATTGGATACACAAGATTTTTTCTGACATTAAACCTAGAAGGGTGTTAAAAACCGGTTAGTCATTATAGAACAAATATAAAATGCATTTTGCTCTGAATAACGCAAATCCTGTGTGTAAGCCAACAATAATTTTTAATTTCCGTCCTAGGGCCGTCCAGTGCACTGAATACCAATTACTGGTAGTAGCGTACCTACTGAGCACATGGAATGTGAAGCCTAGCTCTCGGGTAAGCGACCGATTTGTGTACCACGTACAATACGCTACGCCACTATGTGAATCAATGGAGATCAGGTATGCGGCGCAGGAACGTTCAATCACTGCACGAGCATAGACAACGTTTGTTTTATAACATCACTACGCCAAACTAATAGGGAACTGAAAATTCTGGCAATGTGGAACTATGCGGGGTTTAATTTGTTTTTGTTTAAAATTGCATAAATTTTAATAATTGCAATTAAGTTTTAATTAATTGACGATTATTATTTGTAAATTAATAAAGTACCTACTGTATTAAATATTGCTCTGTAAAGATTGATATAAAATTAATACAAGTTGCTGAATCAGACCGAGCCTAAAGGTTTTATAATTTATTCTTGTACAAATAGATTTACTGAATGATTTCCATATTAAATGTGAGAATAAACAAGAATAAGACGAAAAGGTAAATTGCTTTTATCAATCTGGAACTTACGAGAACAGCAAAGAAAACGAAATGTAAGTAAATATACACTCAAAATCTTCCTCTCAGATATTTGGGTACAACAAAGAATTGTTGGTTAACAACACATATCCGAATTCAATACTGGCTAACCCGTTGAAAAATAAATTTGTTCCCCCTGCGGATGTGTGGGCTTGCCAAGCTTGCAACCCTTTGGGACGTGAAATGCCTGCTTGCACGTTGCACAATAACAGTTTTCTTACCCTTGTGGTGTTCGATACATTTTGGTTGGGACACTCCTGTATTACATCTTTTTGCCTTGCAAAATGGAGGGCTTGTTTAGGATACTATCCGGACCATCAGCGTTTGTAAATAACCTGTCATAAGCCACGAAGTATTAGAAAGCACAAAAAATAAAAACTATGAAAGCAATATGGACTTTTACTAAGATTAATTACAAGATCAACGTTCAAAGCCATTCATCAATTCCACCGTGAACACAAAGCCATCAGGGGTGTCGCGGAACTTCTTACGTTATTGAAATTTACTTTTTAAAACAATGTTAAAGTGCACAACGCTCGTATTTACGTTGCAACCGTCGGATGGCTAGTGGGCAAAGTTTTTACGATGGCCCGTCCCGGGGAATATTGTTGGTGCATTAACGTTTAATGCCCTCCGCAGTTACACTAAAATTTAAAATTGGTTCGCGTTCAGTTGCAGCGATTAGACTGGATTGCGAGACCGGACTAATTTTCGGGATGAGTTTCGAGTAATATGTTTTCAATTACTTTTCTGTAATAAAAGTAAATTAGATGTTACTTTTTAGGGTTCCGTACCCAAAGTGTAAAAACGAGACCCTATTACTAAGACTCAGCGGTCCGTCTGCCTGTCTGTCTGTCACCAGGCTGTATCTCATGAACCGTGATAGCTAGACAGTTGAAATTTTCGCAGATGTTGTATTTCTGTTGCCTCTATAACAACAAATACTAAAAACAAAAAAAAATAGATATTTAAGTGAAGCTCCCATACAACAAACGTGTTTTTTTTTTAGTTTTTTGCGATAATGGTACGGAACCCTTCGTGCGCGAGTCCGACTCGCACTTGGCTGGGTTATTTTATGAGTTCGCTGCAAGCGACTAAAAAGCACTTCTGAAGTTTTCGGATTTACCTACTTACATCAATAAGTAACACTTTTTCCTCCTTTTGGTTAGGTTCGCACAGATTATACAAAGTCTCGTTTGGTAGCTCGCATAAACGTCATTTTAAGCAAGTTTATGCATGGAGGGGACAGAGAACTGGTACGTCAGAATGGTATCAATTTCCGGCCTTCCACTGCCATTTGATTTATGTTTGCGATCTCTTTTTTCCAACATAACTACAGTTTGTGCCCGAGTGGAAATGCAGGTGGGAATCTGGTGCAATAGAAATACAGGACAGTGTTTTTCATCAGTCTAGGGCGGAAATGAAAAAATAAACTTGTTTAGGGTTTGTTTGGGTTTCTAAAATTTTAATCAAGGAGAATTTTAAGAAGGTTTTGAAACAGGATACGAATGACTATGAAAAGTTAGGAACCTTTTATTTTTGCAGGTTCATAATAATTTGAGACATTTTAGCTACAAGTTAAAAGCTATGCTATTGTATCAACTTGTTGTGTGTCTGTTGAGACTGAACCTTCTCGAAACGAATTAATTAACGTTAGAACAATACGCTAGGGCCTATATAATAAAATTATATGATATAATAAAGCACTATAATGCCTACTAACACCGAATTACCTATCTATACTAATATTATAAAGAGGTAAAGTTTGTGAGTTTGTGAGTTTGTGACGTTGTAAGTGGTAATCTTTGGATCTACTGAACCGATTTTGAAAATTCTTTCACCAGTATAAAGCTACATTATGCCTGAGTGTCATAGGCTGACAATATATTTTGGAAAAAATAGAGGTCCTTATAAAAATTTCAATAATGTAACCCAAAGTAGCAAAATGTTACCTATAAATTTCATTCTTTGGCGTGCGCTGAGAAAACTATTGATGATAGATAAAAATTAGTAGGTGGGGTAGGTGGGGTAGGTGAGGTAGGCAGGGTAGGCAGGATAGGCAGGGCAGGTAGCCAGTTGACGGGAGCGAAGCCGCGGGGGACACCAAAACACCAAAAAAAAAATAGGCACCCATACTTCCAAACTCATTAAGAAAGTAATGTTTAGAATCAAAGGCTATATAGATACAGTAATTATTTAAATTAAATTAGAAGCCATTTTTAGAAGATTTTCCTGTTACAACATAGGATTTAGATTCAAACAAAAATAACAAAGGGGAAAAGGAAACATTGTTATCGAGAATTGAATCAGGAATCGTTCTATTAGCTGAGTTAGCCGCATTATTAAATTACACTGTAATTTTGGTTTAATTTGGAAGTTTTGTACTTAATTAATCAATGTAAATGAAACGATCAGGGCTGTAATCGGGTTGGGAGTAATTAAAATCAGGTGAACCATGGTAGAATTTAAGCATACAATATATCTACCAACTTCACTTAATAACAATTATGTTGATTTATAGGTTAGTGACCTAGATCTTTATTAGGTGGTAGGCATCATAACCTTAAATAGATTCTATTTAAAAAATCTGCAGTCCCACCGAAACTTAAGGCACATTCCCCAATGTTAACGCAGTACTGGCCGTGCGCCCGCTTCGAGCCAGAATATCAATAGGTACCTCCTTTTGGACAGTTTTGATCGCAATATATTTTATGATATGCTATTTCAGTTATGAAGAAATTCTAGCCATAATTTTTTATGTATAAAAATATTATTAAACATCCAAGTCGTTTTGGAGGAGTATCCAAAAGTAGCAAAAAATATCGTATTGTTAATCTATACCAATATTATAAAGACGAAAGATTTTTTTGTTTGTTTGTTTGTTTCTACCAAATAGGCTCCAAAACTACTAGACAGATTTCAAAAAATTTGCCACCGTTGGGAAGCTACTCTATCCCCGGATGACATAGGCTACTGTATTCCCACGGGAACGGGAACTACGCGGGTGAAACCGCGAGGCGTCCTCTAGTTATTTTTATAAAGCAAAACCTTTAGTTACACGAAAAAAACAAGTTTCACAAATAATGTACATGAAACCATTTTTTTTTTCAAATCTTTTTACCTAGCCGTTACTAAGGAGTATGCTTTAGAAAGTAAACGTTTTACGGCCCAAAGCGTTGGAAGGCCCTTAAGTAGAACTTACCGAGTCTCAATACAAATGAGAGATAGAACCTCTAAATAACCACGTAAACTAACCAACAACAAAGTAAGGTACCAACTGGTAGAAATCCCCAAAAATATCATCCCCTTTCGAAGCACTCATTATAACCCCTATTAAAAGTGATAGTGGTGTAACGTGCCAACCAAAACAACAACACACCGCAGTGACTAGACGAAACTCACACGTACAGTATTCGACAAAAGTGCTACCGACCTTAATATTGTTAGGAAACAGTAACCTCTCAGGTGCTGGCAGGCTATATAACCATTCAATGATTAATACTCGCGCGATGACACGACGAAGAACGAAAACCATACGTTTTCCTACCTATAGCTTACGTACACGTATGAAACGCTTGTGTTGCTAACTATACCGATATGGTTACGTCACGTTTGTCTTATGTTGTTAATCATAATTATTGTAGTTAATAACTTTAAAATGAGTTGATATTTATTATGAAAGTTATGCTTTGTTGTCATTCTTTTGGCGTTTGTGTTTATCCGGTTGAATGTGTCAGGCATTCGAGTTGTGTTTACGTTCACAATGTCACAATGAAATAAGCAATTCTGTACCTACATATTTTAACTGATTCACTACAAATTAAATTATCTAGACAAAAATAACATCATGATAAAAAGTAAAATTATTTCAAACTACGCTTGTTAACTATGCACAAATTAAAACGTAAAAGTATAAGTTACTTTTATTGTAAATGGTATTATACCATACAATTAGACACTGCATTCTAACCTTAAATATTTCATATCACAATGAGAAAAGTTTCTTCTAACCTCAATCACATCCAAGTCACGTTCATCATATGTGTACCGCAAACGGGAAAATATACCAAACACCATTTTGATAAAACAAACTTTCACTAAAATATAGAAGAAACTTAGGAAGCACGCGAGAACTAAGACGCAGAATTAATAAAATAGCTAGTTAAACACATGACAGAAGACAGAATGGTAAGTAAATGATGTTGAGATAAACTTTTTATGCTCATACCCTCAACAATTAATTATTGCGCATATTTTTTTTTGCAAAAACAAATATCTGACATAAAGGTGCGTGTATGTTTACGTTTAGGCCGTGTGTTCATGACGCGACACACGACACGACAAAATGTGGTCACGATTCAGAGCTCCATATATTTGTATGGACCGTTTGTTCATTGCACGACACTGCACTACACGCAACACGGCATACAAACGGTTTGCCGTCGCGACTTTTTGCACTGACGATTTAGCGGATTCACAAAACAAGTATCAGCTTGTTGACGACACGACATACCATGCCGCACGGGTCACGCGTGGTTCGACATTCACGCACTTATGTAACTATACAAGTGCACTGCAGTGTCGTTGCAGAATCGTGTCGAGCGAACGGGCGACAGGTCTGTCGCCCGTTCGCTGCCTGCAGTTGTCGTTTGTTAAAAATCGTGACCGCAAGTCGTGTCGTGCGGTGCCTCGTGCACATCCAGCCTTAGCCGGGTTTATTTGGTGGATCTTTTATTTTTTAAATAGTATCCTTCAAAAAGTTTGTCCCCTACCTACCTATAAATTATCTTGACAGCTAAATCCGTCTATAAAAAATACAGGCAATTTAGCTATTTGGTTTTCTTTTTTTTTGTAATTTCGATAATTGTTTTATCGATGACATGATTATGAACATAATCATTTGTGTATTATAGGAACCATACCAATCTACATAAAACTAGTTATTATGAAATTGTTTGTTGAATATTGGATTTATTATTTGTCAAAAAAGTTCGTAGACTTTTAAAGCCTTATTATACTGAGTCGTAAATTTATAAAATCCTTTCAGAATGCAATAAGGAGTGATCTCATGTTTCAGGTACCCACTATAAATCCTGAAATCTGTTCTAAGTGGAAGTTAGTTTATAGTGCATTTCATTGGGTTACCCCGTCCTTAACTATTCTTGAATTTTATTCTTGTTATAAGATATGTATTTATGAAAGCAGATGAGCTTCCTATTTTGTGATTTTACTAAGTAGTCTGGTAGCCGTGTTATGAATTAAGGACCATTATGGTGAATATTACTCGCGGTGTACATAATTGGTTTCGCATTAAAAGATTTTTTGTTATTTTCTGATTAACAACAAATTTTACTGTGACTGTACGAGTTCTGCATCACATATTTTCAGCTGTCTTATTTTCCACGAAGTATCTACTCAATAAGCTGGAACTGGTGAAACTTACTAATTAGTCCGCGATATCTCGTTCCACTGCATAGCTACTACAGATAGAACATCCAACACCGTCCTAATTAAGCAAAAACCGACACACGTATTTTTGCGAGTGGCAACATTGAGAACTAAAATGGATTTGACATTTGTAAGACAGCTTCCCTTTGCAAGTGGCGCCACCATGACACACACGGATAAATTTGACAGCGCGGTGGTAACTATGGCCGTATTAATCAAGAAAAAGTGATGTTAGTTAACAGTTTTATAAACTCGTTATGAAGATTTGCATGTTTTTCTTTCACAATCTGTAGGGATTCGATTTCCAATTAATTTCATACATATGCGTATGAGTTATTCAGGTATGTCCGGCAATTGATATGGGTATTTCTCTTAGAACGGATGTCCATCCTCTATATTTTATCAAGTCGTAGAAAACTTTATCAGGTTTTGAAAATCCAAATAAAATAACTACACACTCGTAACAAATACCAATGAAAAGTGCACCGACCGTGAATATTAGATCAAACTCGCATTTACTCCCTAAGGCCTTTTCCACATGGCGGGGCGTGTGCTCACATATAATAATCGCAGCGGAAACGCTGTCGCACGCGCGCGGCCCGCTGGAGCGGAGGTGTCAAACGGCAAATTTCACGGCGCGACTGTCCTTAGATCTCCTGCCGCTATGCCGCGCGTTGGTGTCGCTGATGTGTTGCCCCCTTAGGCACAGTGCGATTATTGTCTTTTTATTTAAAAAATCGAATGCCGTTCCGAAGTTTTGTGCTCGATACGTTTGGTTGTTCTATTTTGGTGAGTTTGATTTTCACCGGGTTTGTTTGACTTTTATTTGAATTTGGAACTACTAGACTTTCATAATGGTGTGATAGTGGATAGAACACGTTTGAAAAATCATTTGAAGCATATAATGGAGTTAACTGTTTATCTTTAGCTCCATCATAAAATAACACTTCAGAAACCGCACAGGAAACAACGAACCATCAAAGATGAGCGTATTCGAAACAGCTGTCAATTACCGTCCAGCGTAACATTGTGCCGGGAGTAAAGCACTGGGATTAGATTCCAATTGCAGACGCAACTGTCCACTAATGAACGCTGGCACGTGCATACTGCAGGCAGGCACCTGACACCTCACGAGTCTGGACGCCTGGTACATCGACAGCTCGACGAGAATAGTGTAAACACGTATCTATAGGCTACTGTGGTTTCAAGACTAATCATGAACTTAGTTTCAAGCAAGAAAATTATGAAAATTGGGTACTTTACACTTTTGTTTCATGGCTTTTATCATAGCACACCGTGCAACCACACATCCAGAAAACACCATCTCATAATTTTGGATCCCTGGTACCTAAGCACACACTCAAAATGCACATGATCCCATTTCCAAGAATTGACTTCTGTAAAGTTTATTGAATAAACGGTTGGGTAAACACTATATCCTTACGATTCTTCAGTCCTAGTACATTGACAGCTTTGAAAACAGCAAAAATGTATGAGCGTTCAAAATGTGGCTCATATATGAAAATGAAAAAGTTTACAAAGTCCCAGCACGTATGAAATAGTTAGTAAGTTATCTTTTAAACGTAGTGCGATGATTAGCTTTGGTATTTTGATGTGTACTTTTATTTCTGCTTTGTCCACACGTGCAGTGGAAAATAGTTCGAGTCTGCTTTTAAATTTAGAACAAAACAAAGTCTTTCTTTTGCAGCGCAACTACCAAAGGTTACTAAGCTTGACTAAGACCCTTCTTACAAGCCAAATTGCATTCTATGATCATTTGAAATTAGTTGTAAGTATCTGGAGGTACTCCTAATCTCGCTTCTAATGGATAAGGGAGCACCGACTCCAAATAAAAAGTAACACAACCTTTTTAGAAAAACGGCGAACAATAATAATACATCCATTTACCGAACTATACCGAATAGCTACGTATTAGGAGGCTCATTCAATTCCCAAAATGTAGTAAATGTTGTGAACTTTACGGTTAGGGTCTCCATGTACCGATATTAGTGAAAGAATTACTATAAAGATCGAAAACACCAGTCGTAAATGTGTATAGCGGGCACACAGCCTAAAAATAAATTCTTAGCGGAACTTATTTGTTACTTAGCCATGGTATCAGTAGTTTTGGAGTCTATATTGAGTGGTTTTGAAGCAATTTACCTGTCTCTTAAACTGAAACTATTCAAGCAATGGAATCTAGGACTCACTACAACAGAAACTTAACATCGCATTTCAATAAGCTTTCCAATGGTCGTTTTAAAACAAGTAACCGAAGATATTCATGTTTATTGAGAATATAACTTAGAGAAATTGTAAATCTCACCGCAAGCATTTAAGGCGCTGACACCTCTGAGTAACTGATTTTAAAATGAGAATCACGTTTAAACGGCTAGTCGTAGTTTTGGAAAAATATGTTATATTAGACCATTTTCTGATCTAAGAAAATGTTGAGTTTTATTAGTATAATGTAGTTTTGTAAAGTTATGTCTAACACTGACAAAAAAAGCCAATCGCACGAACACCGCTGGGCGTATTTTAATGAAATTGTCACCACTTAAAAACACTTTAATTATTTACATTTTGATCTAACAGTTTCTTTTATAGTCATAGAATAAAAAAAAAAACTAAATTTTAAGTCTAGCGGGTGTGAAACTCGTGCGCGTTTTGTTCCCTCAAGGTCGATAACGACTGTCGCCGTCTTAAATATTCGTGAAAGTTCCTCTTACAGAAGTAAGTAGACGAATGAAGTTTCCTTCCAAATGTTAAATAAATATGTATTTATGCGTTAGAAATTGATAATCTATTAACCGACAGACACATCACTGTTACTGCAATATCATTAAGCGAAGGACGCTGTTGCTTAGCTTACGACACGTAAATTGACTTAAGTATTCATGGCCTGATGAATAAGTGATAGGAATGAGCGAGGATGCGATCGAATCAGGCCCGATTTCAATGAGCGGAATTAGTTTCTCAGAGGTTTCACTTCGGTAGAGGTCCGGCTGCTATCTAACGTCTACTACACATACGTAAAGGAAAAAAAAATGACTTCCAAAGCAAAACACTACAAAGCGAAAAGTTACTTTCTTTCCCGAAGTCGATGTCAAAACGAAAAACCAAACTAAAGACACCGACATTGGAAAATAAAGTTATTTTTCGCTTTGTAGTGTTTTGTTTTGGAAGTCGGTATAATTTTCATTTTCCTTTTAAAAAAGAGAAAAATAAAAGTATAATATATAACCGTGAAAATCATTATATAAAGAAGAATTTTCCAAATAGCTCGAGGCGTCTTTGAGTAATCAGGTAACAAACAAAAAACTGTTCCGACGAATTGAGAACCTCCTCCTTTTTTTGAAGTCGGTTGCAAATGATAAACATAACTTCCGAGCTACAGAAGAATTGCGTTACGAAAAATAAGAAATAGTAGCAAAGAATAAAAAAAATAGTAACACACGTAAAAAGATACTTTCACAATGTAATGCTCACTCATATTTCATACATAAATTTTGCACATGCGTCGGGGAATAACACAAAGCACGCGAAAGCTTCTTTAAATATTCCTTTCCTTCATAATCAAAGTGCTGCGTTTGTAAGATAAGAATTCCCTACGCGCCGAGACGCTGCCTGTGTGTGAGAGAATCGTTACACCAACGAATTATTATACTCAGCTATTTGTCAAAAATACTTCGACAAATATTTGGGAGAGAGAGACAATACACTTTCACAGCCCTTAGATGTTTGCTATAGCCAAGCTAATTTAATTCACAATTAATTAATATCTTCAGCTCAAGAAACACGCAATGAACATTAATTTGTAACAGAATACATATTTAAACACTATGAACATCTAATAAAACTTACTTGAGTACACTTGTGGAACTTCGTAAACAAAATCGGAGTCCGCAAACCGCCGGAGAAAGTTTCATTTATTTTCCTACGATAAAAACTCTCAATTTCTTTTAAACATGTAAGAGCTTACGGGAGACGTGTGCAAAAGTTACTTAAAATCGTATATAAACAGAAATAACGTCTCCGTGGATTATTTAAAGCAACCCGTGAAATTTCAATGAATACCGTTAAAACGCGGAGATTAAACCAAAAAAGTTTTTGTATTTGCTTAGCTCTTCACAGCTGATATAACTGGATTGCAAAAGTTCTAAGGATGAGCATAAAAATGCTCCAGTTGGGGGAGAGAAAAGAAAATCAGTATTAAGAGTGTCGCAATAACTGGAAGTGTGTTTTTGTTACGGCAAAGTTCTTGAGTAACTAGGTAAAATGGCCGCTGAGTAACGTTTTATGACGTCAGCGAATAACTACCTAACACCCTGTATAAAAGTACCTATGCCTGTTATTTTATTCAAAAGTAATGTCGTATAGGACTACTTTGTTTGAAGATGCTCCAAATTGCTCGCTTCGAATCAAATGTACGAGATACTCGCGTATGAAAATGTTGTAATAGATTTCTTATTTTGTTATGAACATAATATATTTCGAGAGCAGCAGTTTTCTTTTTCGGGTCTTTAGTTATTTTTTTTGTCGTCGAACGATCCTAGAGTTAAGTAATAAAATTCTTGGATTTGTTCGTAAAGATTTGCTGTATATTTTTCTCTATGATAATATGATATACGCCAGGACTGAGTTTATCTCAAGTTTCATAAATCATTTGTTTCCTATTTCCATTTTATTCAAGAAACAATTTCTTCAAACATTGAAGTAAGTGTACTCACATGTATGAGCCTTTCGACTGCTAAGAATCTTTATAAATGACTTCGAAGCATGTTCATTAAAAGCTCCTTTTTCATCTCCGAACGTCTCGAGACGACAAAAAATACTAAAGAAATATTATTTCGTTTCACCATTTACTCCAAAGTTGCCAATTCATGATAGGACTACAGTTAGCTAGATGGATATTATCTATTCATCGGAAGACCCGAGCCCTCCCGACTACAAAACAGGATCACTTGCGAACGAAAATGTATTGAAATCACAATGTAACCTGAGGCTTTTGTCCATTGAAAACAGTTTTTTATGCATTAAAAATATCTTAGAAATGTTTATTTAACAATAGCGTTTAAGAGAAATTACTTATTCATGGCACGTCTGAATTTTCCTTGCTTTTGTTAACGGTGGGAATCGATTCGTTTGCTTCGTGTAATTTGATAACTGATGCAACTGTAGTTGTACGTTTTTGACGCTCTTGTACTTTGCCAATTTGCTAGTTATACTAAGTTTTACATTTTCAACGTCCGAATATTGGCGATTCTATTTATTAGGTACGGGAATTTGTTAATGTAGCATTTGAATCAAGTTCGATGGTCCGTAGTGATTTTATGTTAAAAGCGCCAATTTAATCGATTCGACGGAATAAAATAATGAACTGACGGGACCCGCGTCCATAAAACACGATTTTATCATACCGTTGGGAGGGACACGTTTTCGAATATCGTAATAAAAAAGTCACAGATGTCAAATTTATGACGTTGGACCATTGTAAAGAGATTAAAAGATTTACTACGGATGAGGGTGGCAGGAACGCTACGCAGCTACGGTACCCGCTACGCCAATCGCTACGCGGCTACGAGGTAAGTTCTACGAGGAAATAAATTTACAAGTTTAATAATGCTGTAATCCTTTTGTATCGGTGAAATTCACGTCCGTCTGTAGTACCTACCTACGAGTACTATAATAAAGAAGAAAGTTTGTTTGTTGTTCATCCTAGGTAAATAGAAGACTAATTCTGTTTCGTAAATTGGGCTTGTAAAAGTTAGTATTTAACATTTCAACTAATACAACATTACCTACAATTAATTCAGCTGTTCCAAATAGTTCCATACTCACCCACCCAGGCGATCTTGAAATTAACAATAAAGTTTACATACCTGAAACAAAAATAAAAACAATGAAGACACAATCAAAATACACAGAAAACCCATCACCGTCAAGAATTAATTTCCATATTATTAAAAATTCAGTGCAATAATTAACAAGAAATAAAAAAAACGTTATATCAACAAATCCATTGTAACGTCTCCGAGCGCAGTGCTAATGTTGGCGTCAAACTCACAGAATTATGAAAAAGATATTTCCCTGCGGAGGGTGATGCCTTATAAATGTCCGTAACTTGGTGAATAAATCACGGTGAGCGCTAACGCCGCCAAATAAATAATTTTCTTTATTCATCAAAATTAAAAGGAGCAGTTGACAAAGCGACCCTTAATTATTATTAAAATCCGATTTTCTTCGCGACTATAAAAGCCCGATTGCAGAGTTACCGCCAGTTTATTTGCCCGACGGTCGTAAGCAACAAACACCATTATTGAACTTATACCCAGTTTCCTTTTCCCCCTTTCTGAATACAGTTATATTTCTTTCTTCCTAACCCCACTTGTTTTTATGAACCGAATCTGTCAATATCGAAGGATTATTGATGTCTTCTCACGTTATTATGAATATATTGAAGAATGTTTCAAGTTTGGATAGAATATGGGAATATGTGGAATAAGAATTCACATATTATATTTTGAAGCTACTTTGTGTGTTTGTGTCTTTGTCAGCGTACAATGGTTCTATTGCTTTTCAAAGGCCTTTTTGTTCGTAGGTATTTTGTCTTATCAAGCGAATTAAAAAAAACGAAATAAAAGTAAGCTTCAAAAAGTTGGGTATTTAATTCCGAACTTTTTGAAGCAGTGTTACCAAGAACAGGCATTCTCTCTGACAAACAGTAGGGTTCCATTAACGTACTGGCAACTAATAAAGCAAAAAAAAATCTTTCGAATTTTCTGATTCCAGGAACCCGGGAGCAGTACTGCAGTAACTTGCTAGAGGTGCATTAGCCAGCGTTTTCGAAGCCGACGAGATTACTTAATGGTCTAAACCAGACGCGGACTAGTACGGGAAGCGGTGAAAAAAAAGAAAATAAAACAACCAGGTACCCAAGGGTTTGTTTTGTGTTGAGAAATACTGAAATGCAAGTACAACAATAGGATTAGTTCGCCCGCAGCATGAGAGGAATGTTTTCTTACTGTTTTTATGTCCCGTGGTCCCGTTAACTTAATCTAAAACCGATATAAGTATCGATTGTTTTAAATATTTTGTCTTGTTTGTAATGTCTCTAGCAACGGGAGTTTTTCTGGAAATATTCTTTTACTTTTTTATTTTATTTTAGTTACCTTTATAGTAATTAGTTACATTAAAATTGAGGAGTACTTCGTAAAATATCTAAGTGCTTTTGATAAAATTTAATTGATCATCAAAATTGACATATTTATGACCAATATTTAGTGAATACTTAAATATTAGCCATACATAATTAATTTACAACATTAATTTACAACTTAATCACATTTCCATAAAATACATAATCCAAACGTGCATATATTATCTAAACAACCTAAATCTAACTGGTTGTATATGTTTAGCAGTAAAAGATTTATTTGTAAACGGGTGTTCCATACAAGTGCACATCGAGTTTTCAATTACACAAAGTGATGGCCACACTGAAGCGGGCGTACCGCGAAAAACGCCGCCGCGGTCAGGCAACCTGACCGATTGCACACCGCTCACTCGAGACCACTCCAATCCCGGCAAAACAAACACAAACAATCACAAAATAAGGTTAGTTTTCCAACGCTCGCACCGCTGCATCTACGAAAATCGAGGAACAACTCGTTTTCGAAAGGTTGAAGGAAAACTCGATCGCTTTTCCAGGGGGAAGCTCTCAGTGGTTTATTGCGTTATTACCTGGACGTGTCTGCCGCGTCGGGACAGCCGCAATTTGGGGAGAAAAGAACGATATGTTGCAAGGAAAGGGATTTTATAGAGCTCCAGAGCAGCGGCACCGGAGAAAAGACCAAGCGCCCGTCTCACTCCACGCCTAGCGTAATTTTCTTTGATCGAAAACTCTACAGGACACTACTTCAGTTTTTATTTTCATCCAATTCAATATCGTTGAACGGTTTGTAAGACACGCTTCGGAAAATTTCCCAGTATTTTGTTTGTTCCTTTTAGTTTATATTTCGCTTGATTCGTTTGTGCTGCTGGCAATATTCTGTGAGGTGACAATTTTATCCCTCGTTTCTATTTTAAATCACTACCGATTTTAGATTTATTTAACACAAAAATAAAATAAAGGTGGGATACATCAGTAACTGAAATACAGATAGAGAATACGTCACAAATATAAGACTCGTATTACACATCGTTCACGACAATCCCATAAGCCATCTACACCGAATTCGATTCAATAAAAACGTAAGATGTGACCAAAGATTTGTTCCAATAATCGAGCGACAAAAACTGTAACTTCGTCTTAGGGCCAATGAAATAGGAGTGGATGTCCATAAAATAAAATAATAACCGGTCAATAAAATCTTTCGGGTTTGGGGCAAATCTGTCAAATATGTCTGGCGGACTGTGAAGGGGGATAAGAAAGACGTCAGAGGGTGGGAGGGCGCCAAGTGCTCGGAACTTGATCTGCCGTAGGTTGATGGCAGTTGCCATCAATCGGCAGGTAATTGGGGCCATGTCAACTAAGTAAACGATGCCGCCAATGTTCCGAATATTTTTTTGTATTGCGGTACAATGTTAAGTATCGATTGAGGAGACATTTATTGGCTTTCTCGTATTACTTGAATGGGTTGATTAAATTATTAGTTATTTAAATTATTAGTTACTGAATTATGGTAAAATAGTAAGCGGACATGTAAAATGGTAATCTTACCAAACCTTCAGCAGCAAAATATCTCAAAGGCCCCTAACTATGTACAATACTAGAAATTGTATTATTATACTGAAATTATGATGTGATCTTCTGAACAAGTAAAATGATAAACTAACACGCAAAAAAGTCCGTTACTCATAATAGTAAGGTACAGTTTTTACGAGTTTTCTACTCACCCAACTTTCAGTTGAACGACCTATCTAAAGTAGTTCCACCAAACTTTCCGAACACATGAATGAATAAAATAACATCGTAAAATACAGAAAAAAAGGTAAAGAAAAAGGCGGAATGGTGCGACAGATGAGGTATCCGGAGTTTGCGATGAGCAAGAACAACACTACAATAATATGACGGAGAAGTTCCTCAACTTGGGAGACGTCGTCCTCCGCTAAATTATGTACGACCCGAAGGTTGATTGATAGAGAATGCTATTTACCTTCGGTGTCGTGAAATAAAGACGTCCGCAGCCCATTATTTATTTACACAGTTCGGATTTAAAAAGAAAAGGTCGAAGTTACAACTCAAGGTCTTGATTTAACGTAGTGAGAAAACTGTGCCTAATCGGTTTTATCATTAGCATTGAAAACCAAGCATTAGCTTTCATACTAATATGATTGTAATGTAACTTTAAATATTAGTTTTGTTCCAAGGTTCCTAAATAACGGAAAACTATTACTGGGCTATGATATTATTTAGCGATATACAGTCGCGGATCGTAGGGCCCGTAAAGCTAACGCCTTGGCCTGTAGTGGGCAATCGGTATATGTGAACGTTTGGGGAGGAAGCACGTGACTAGAGTCTGCTATGTAATGCTAACATCTGTATCACATTTTATCGCGTTTAAATAGACTTATCTTTCTTTTTTTGGTTGTAAAGTAAGATGTCTATATTTTTTGTTACAAAAAACTAGCTGATCCTATCCAGGAGCTATTTAAAGAAAACGAATGAGATAATCTTTTAATACTAAAATATTTTAATGATGGGCAAAGTTGCCAATAAGATGTACAAGTTTTGCCCATCACAGACAAATCCAACAGTCGTATCCAGGAACTAAATTTGAACTATTTAAGACAACTCTGAAAATAATTTAAAACAATAAAATTAATGATTTATTAGGCAAAGTTGCCAAACAGACGAATAACTTTGCTTATCTCAAAAGTATTCAACATTGGTGTCCCTAACCGACCATTGGTGTATCTAAAAATAACCCGGCTAGGACTTTACTGCTATCGGAATCAATATCTTTGTAATGAAATTCACTATCGTTGACCCCCTTTTTCATCTCATGGACCCCACTTTTGAATTTTCTCTATTGTGGATCTCTTGCAAGGCGTTGTAGATCCCTGGGAGTCGATATTGACCACTTTGGGTATCATTTTTATACAGCAACAATATTTTAATGATCGTTTAAATCACTAAAATATTTTAATCATTTATTGACAAAACTGGCAAAACTTGTAGGTGCATCTTTTTGGCAGTCTTGCCCATCTCAGAAACACCCAACACTAGTGTCCCTTACCTTTGCAAGTCCGCAAGTGTATCTAAAAATAACCCAGCTACTCCGACTAGGACTATACTGCTATCGGAATCAATGTGTGCGTTCCCAGTCTCCATAACAATCGAGGCGGGAAATTGCCGACTTGGTCCGATCCGCGCAATAACCTGACTTCTCATTATGCAGATTGCCCCTCGACTCACATATGCACGTACACTAAACATCTTACAGGGGTCCACGTGTGGCTATCATCTACATTTTTACAACCTGCATGTCTGAGACGTGCGACTTTAAGTCTTCACCGCTGATGAATAATGTTTCTTTAATTTTCTTTGGGGTTGTGAGTTATGATCTTTTGTTTGATGTTATTTCTCAATGAACAAATGATGATGAATTTTTTGTGACTAAATGTAATGGTCCTAACTCGGAGACCCAATTTTTTTAAGTCTACAAAGATTTCTGAAAAAGTAACCTTCAAACATAGGTTTTATATATTTCACTTATAGCAAGTTTTTTTCGAAATCATGCTGCAGGCTGTGTAAAGTCCAACACACGTATTGGTTAGCTAGAGGGCTCCTCCAAAAACAAACCAAAAGCTAAAAAATAAAAATGTCTAATTTTCAACCAACTCCTTTTCCAACGCAAACAAGGCCGTAGTTACACCGCCGGGACTCTCATCTTACACATCAACGTTGATCAAAGTACAGTTAAGTAACGTTTGTAACAAGTGTATCGTCGTCGACATAATCTGCATAATTGGTAGTCGTCGTAGGATATTGCGTCCACGTGAGGCGGCGTGCAATTTTCTGCGCCATTTCCTCTGAATCGTCCAGTCGGATGGGCCATCCGACGCGCATGCCTATCCGATGCTTAACTTTAACGCTTAATTGATACAAACTATAGCGTTATGTTGAAGAATGTTAGCTATGTTGAAAAATATTGTTTGTGGCTTTTGTTAGATAACTTGGTTTATAATTTGGGATTTAGGATTTTACAAGAGTTTAGGTTTGCAGTCTAAACTGGATGTAAATCTTCGCTTAACTTAGGTTTACAGTAACATTAACTATAGTGCTAATTCATATTTTAACATCGACAACAATACTCTGTTATTAATAGTGGAGGTTGATCGTTATTTAAAAATAACATACTTTTTGTATTTAGAATATAAAATAATGTATTGTAACATACGGTTTGTTTAGATTAGAAGACGAATCCTGAATAACCATCCTGAAGATTATTTTCCCTGAAGTTTGCCTAGTTTAGTTTTTTCCAACTTCCAAAATTACCTCAGTAAATAATACCGAACATTGACAACGTCAAATTAATAAATGTCACCATCATCGCCACATCCTCGCATTCGTTCACCGTAACACAAACAATTGATAACCTGAGCGCGTAAAGGGTTAACAGATCAAAATGTGTTTGTTTAATTAAACAAGAGTTTCAAGCAAACGTCAGTTAGATTGTTGGCAGATAGGCATTTGTACCCTTTGATTACATTTCACTTGTCCACCGTTTACTTCCCCGGAAATTGACGCTGAATTACTCTACTAATGAATTATCTTAACGTTTAATCTGTGTTGTAATTAATTATTGTTAATGGTTTTGATTGATGGCATTTCTTTTTTAAAGTTAAGGTTGTAGGAAAGACTAAGGGGTTTCAAGTCCACATTTTGAAAATAACCTTCATTCACCATCCAAAAAAAATACAATTTAACTAACACGATCTAAAACTACAAATATACTAAAGATTAGCTTCATATTGATCCTACTAGGTAAATATATACTTCAAGTAAATGAGAAGCATGCAAACCTTTATATTTTCTTAAACCATATCTTTCCTATACGCCTTCAAAAACGTTAAAAGATGATATAATTAAATTACGGAACTACCAAGAGCGAAAAAGTTCAACCCTAAAACGCTCGCGCAGCCGACGCGTTGCTCTAAAACTGTCCCACTTAGCGATTTTCACCTAGACCTAGTAACTTGAAAATGATTACGTTTCACGCCGTCACGATCGATGCGTCCGCTCATCCCGCCGTCACGCGATTTGTCGTGCAACGCCACGTTTTTTCATCGGATGAAAACCCCTATTTATAACTCCGGCAAATATTTTCAACGGACGGCTGGGTTTTCTCTTTTTGTTCAGTGTGCACTTGAGATGCATTTATACCATGTTAATTGAAGATAGTGCTGCAATTCTGAGGTTTTTTGTCTATAATCCGCAATTAAAACGTGCATCAGCATAACGCGGCTTGTAATTGAGTTTTTATATTTAGAAGTAGTAAATATTATTTATTTTAACAGGAGCTGAAGCTTTCTAAGAATGTGTAGTATAGACAGTTTAATGTTCGTGTCTAAAATAAAATCACACATACCAAGACACATTAGGTACCCATCCACAATTTTCTATTTCCGTGTTTCTATCCAATTTCACTTAAAACCGGATAACGTCATAACACGTAATACAACATAACAGTTTTCATCAAATAAATGTTGCCACAGAGGAAATGAAGATTTGAAAAGCAGGTGTCCAAGGATTACAAGGGGATGGGGTCACGTTCACGCGGCTGAAATGCGATGACAACGCAATCCTACAATGTGCACAAACGTATTGCACTTTGCACATAATCCACTCTAATCGTGGACCAACGAGAATGAGGATTACACGGCGGTAATAGGTTGGCGTTTATAGGAGTTTTTTTTTACCTCTGGCAACTTGTTACAAGGCCATACATAAAATTGCGTGCTTAGAATTTTAAGGAATAATTGTCCAGCACAAGACAGTTGACAAAGTTTGACAAGTAGGCTCATTTTAATCCCACAGGCAACACGCTAAACCTACCCATCCCTAACTTGTTTGTTAACACGCAAAGCGCTTTGTAGCGGACAGTTAGTTTATTTACCAAAGAATAAACGCTTAATAAGTTCCTCTCTCAAAAATAAGGAAAATAACTATAAGTTACTTTGACTCAGTATTAAAATTTGCACAACATTGCTTTAACTCAGCACTTTTTTCCAACAAAAATCACATCACGCTAGAGATGTTCCTACAAATTCTAAATGAAGCTTGTTTATGAACTTACAACTTTTTCAATCCTAATGCAGAAACTTATTTAAAGCAAAATTAAAGTGTTTACGCTAGAACATTAACCGGATCCGTTGAAAGTTTATCTTAATTAATCTTTTAAGCTATTTAGTCAAAGAGAAGTAAATTCCGTTGGCCGCTTTATTGAATTCTAAGTCCGGAAAGTTGGCTTAAATAAGAAAGCATCGATACCCGACGTCTGAGCGCCGTGGTAGTCTTTAAACGATTTCCTAACTTAATATAAAGTTACAAGATTGTCTAGTGGGAACTTCACTCGGTTTCAGTTTTTTTACAAATAAGAAAATAACCGTGGTTGCTACTATAATATTGATTTATGAAGTCAATATTTTCACACCTTCTAGACCGCATTTATTGCAGCTGTGAATATCAGTTATTATGAACATCATCATCATCTTCCTGCCCTTATCCCATGTTTCTTGGTGTGTCACACGATTTCTTCTTCCATACCGTCTTGTCCCCCGTCACGCTATCACTGACTCCCTTTTCTTTCATATCACTCATCACACAGTCCATCCATTTTTCTTTGGCCGTCCCCTCCCTCTCCATCCATCCACATTTATATTCTTAACTCTTTTAGTAACAAGCGTTTCATCCCTCCTCACATGACCATTCCAGGACAAACGGTTTCCTTCCAACTTTTATGTCACTGGCGCCACTTTGAAACTGCCTGTTGTATACTAATTTCTCACTTTATCCATTTTCGTCACTTCGCACATCTATCTCAACATTCTCATCTCTGCTACATGCAATCTCTTTTCATCCATCTTTTTTGCAGCCAACATTTTGATTATAATAGTTATTATGATTATATATAGCAGTTATTATGAACAAAATTATGAATTATTCACTTTTCATGGGACTGTATCATATTATTACCTTAATAAATCGCCAAGCGCATACAAAATCCTTTAGAGTCACAGTCAGACTAATCCTACTTTTATTTACTTTTTGTCAGAGCTGGATTTCTAATTTAGATGCAAATGTATCTAAGTTTCAAGGCATGCTATACTCGGTTTAATTCGAGCACGTTACGGCCGAAATTGCTACTGAATTTTTATATTCGAATGAAAATCAGCCATTATTCATTCAAGTGTACGTACGGCGAATTAGTCGCGTAAATTACCATTGTAAATAGTCGTCGGAGGTAATAGCGAATATTGAATTATAGATGAAGTATTGGAAGTGGGAGATGAAACCAGTTTTTTTTCTGTGTTGAAAACCCTGAGGGAAATTCCCGGCAGCGTTGCGGCTGCGAAGCCTTCAATTTATGCAGGGGGCGCATTGGCGTCTATCCGGATGACAATCTTGACATACGGGAGGCGGCTGAACAATGCAGTTTTGTTAGAACATCCTTCACGAGATTTGCATTTTCACAGACCTTTTCATCGTTTTATGTATTGATTTTTACGGCTACTTATACAGCAACATCACTTGAAGAAACTGCCAGCCTAAAGCAATTACGAGCCTCAACCTAAATGAAATTTCAAATTAAGCACTTGGCCCCTAAAGATTTCACAGAACATTATTACAACTGCAAAACCCCACCCAAGGCGTGAACTTTAAAATTTATCCCAAATTCACGACAACAACGACCAAAATTATTACACAATCAAATCAACAGAACTGTGAATTTAAGCAAAACTGGATAGGGTGGCACAAATGGAAAATATGCCTGGTGTTTGTGTTATAAACTCGACCAATCACGTCGGCGCTGGCACAATGTGGGACTAAACGGCACGCCAACAAAAGAGCCGTAAAGAATGGGCCGCCAACACACTCACGCTAATAAAATAGTTCGAAGCAACAGGTCGCTGCGGCCCGCTCGCTTGGCAATACAATAGCACCAACTATAAGTGTGTATCTGTGATTCCTCGTACCTCTTGCAGTGTAAAGCACTGCTAGATAGATTCTGTATCATATTGAGTTTGTTGTGTGTCGATTTCTTTACCGATCACGGTTCCATACTCGGATTTATTTCCGTTAGCTGCGAAGATTTGTCATGGTGTTGATTTATATTTAATCTTGAACTCAAAGGAATAATAAGGATTCCAATTGACTCGTAAAGTGCTCATTTATGTTTGACGGGATTGTGAGTGACAGCTACAGGAAAAAGAAATCGGTGCGAAAAAGAGTATGGAAATCATTGGAATATTCGTATACAGAAAATTCTATTTTCTCAGCTCGCTCTTATGCCTTAATATGTATGAGGTGATTTTTCCGTTTATCTTACTATATCGCTCCACTTTTCTTCATCATACGTCGATTGATCAACTATCTGATCATAATAATTTAACAGATAAATGAGACTATTAATAATAGTAACAATAGCCCATCACTATCCCCTTTGGCTCCCTCTATTACTCGCCACGATATCGAGGGTCCTCCACCTGCAAGCGGCATTGTTTTATCGGACGCACTCAACAGCCTTTACGATATTTTGATTAAAAGCACTTGTGAGCCAGTGGAGTGATTTGTGGTGGCAATCTTCGAGGCAAACATATTTTCTTAGTTTAAAGTTAATTTTGAGTTTAGATTGAAGTTGCTACTACCCAACTTATCCAAAATACAAATAAACTAAGACCTCAAAACTTACCGATGCAAGAAATATTCAAAGGGCTCGTACACATGAAACTACAGAACACACAAAACAATCTTGTTAAGGTATACCTGTACCTACGTTAACTAAGGCTATTTACAGGCCAACAAGAACGACGGTCGCTGAGCCCCTAATACCCGGGTCGCGTGTACCTTGCGGTCCCACCACAGGATTTACAAGTTTTCTTCTATTGGTCCAAATGCTTATTTCTGTATAAGGTCCGCTACGACTTACATAACTTTCACCCACCGTGTTTTCACAAAGTTAGCTTTCACCAACCCTTTGATATTTTGTCGATTTGTGGTTTTCCTTCTTGTGCCAACTACCACAAGGAAATTCGCTTGTTGAATAAACTTATCCTTACGATCCATTGTTACCCCGAACCCCTTTCGAACTATCTGATAACTATGGATGGGATCAATAAAAACATTTTTACGTGTTTTTTTAGGTCGATCGGTCATTGCGTTGTCGAGCTTGAGGGCATAATAAATAATTTCCATACAGAGAATCCTCGTTGGTTGATTTAATACGTCGAAGTTTAATTCAAGATGAAAAGACATGCTTTAATTTCATAGCAAACAAAGGCGGACGTTGTTTAACGTTCAGCCGCAGTCGACAAAGAACAATCTATTTAAGAGAACAGCGAGTACATTGGGCGGGAACGCGGCACTAAGTGAGGAGTGACAAAACTTGAGCCGGCGACTAATTAGCAATACAAACATGAATCAGAGGCTATTACTTGTAATTGAATTGTCGCCGGCGGCAAAGTTGTCGCCGCGGCGAATTTAAATATCGCGCTTTACGAGGTTCTCGTACTTTGCCCGCGGGATTATTATTATGTGAGTTTAACTTATAATTGCAACTAGCACATATATTTTTGTAGATTAAGGCTTTATAGTTTTTTGAAAATAAGTGTTGGTCTTAAAAGATTTATAATTGAACTTTTTTAACTGGAGTACGCAAGTAGTGATAAACTTTTTACAGTGATTTTCACGTAACGTTTTTACGATAACACTAAACGTAAACGATACAAAACTCAAAAAAAATCGAAATTAATTATTACATACATGAGAATGAATTACATTTTAAAATCTTCCTCTTTAAATATAAGACCGATAAAACAATATCTTTTATGAGAACTGTGAGTGTGCAACCAAGTTTATAGAACGCGTATTTCGGAAATTCAAACATGTCATTCAATGCGAACATTGAATTTCAATACGGTCATTGTTTTCGGTTCGGGTAATAAATATTCATCGCAAACAAATGACGCTAAATTACTGCGGCAACTTTGCCCGATTGGGTGCCCTTTTGCCCGCAGGCAATTTTTCACAAAAATATTATAAAACACTTCTCTCGTTGCTCCGAAGAAATTATCTCCCCCATTGACCAAAATTTTTCACGGCAAGTTTGACTTCAATCCATTACATTTTGCCCAGTTTTATCTTGAAGCCGTCACGACAAAGTTGGATTGTGTTAATTGGGAGGCTGGATACTTTTTGTTAGACATTTTGTGTACTAAAGAAGTGTTTTTTAAATGGAAAATTTTTACTTAGTTTGCGGTTGTTGCTTTTGTGTTATTTTTCCAGTCTATTTTTCTGCCGCTATTTCTTTTTTTGGTGAATTAAAAAATAATTTTCAAGCCAATCTACATAATTTTAGTATCACAAAATGCTTCGTTTTATTTGCCTAAAATTCTGTGAGAGTTCGAGTTGACCTAAATACCGGTAATTGCCATGATCAAATCACAATACACTTGGAAACTTAGTTATAGGACACTTAATAAGTTTAACATACGGGAACACTAATAATGTTACCCGTACTGGCCTATCTTGCACGTGCTAATTACTTCCCATACGTCATGCGCTACAACGTTTCATGACGTCACATATCTGAACCATCTTGCCCTTAATACTCTCGTGTGGGTAGGTATAAATTAGAAGTTGAATTTCATTCTCCTGTACCAACATTTGAAATTTACTTAAGGGCCACGAACTCGTACTCGTGTGCATTTTTAAACAGGTTAAACAACAAAGTGAACTACGGTTCGCTTTGTTTAACCATGATTGATTATGCTTCATGAATTATTTAGGTATTTGGGATTGGTTCTACAATCTAAATCAAAGGATCGAGAAACTTTTTCTGTTCTCTTAGCAGTAGACTAAATAACGACACTCGTAGAAAACTACAGTTAGGTACTTGCCATACTGTAAGTAATATCCAACGGTAAATGAAGGCAAGAACGCTTAAGAAAATTCTAACCCTGTAAATATTCCGGAAAACGTTTAGACGAAGGTGTCGGTAGGCTCCCATCAAGGCACTAATTTAAAATACCTTCCAATCATTACCATCCAAATCGGCAAATCGAAGTTGTCTCAAGAGAAAAACAACTTATCAGACAATGAGGCAAGAACTCCGTTTTCCCTGAAAATAACCTCTGGTCTTAATTTCACTTGTTCATTTTAACACAGAATAGATACATGCAGAAGTCTAGCTCAACATAGTGAGCGACAACGCACGCACACATAGGACACGCTTCACGTAAACCAAGTGCAAGACAACAACTCACGATTGAGATTGTTTAAGACAGATCTTTGAAAATCGTTACGGGAAGCCAGAAGCCGAAAAGTCTGACCCAAGAATCAAGGAGTAGTAAGAACTCAGTTCGTGTTGTGGAGGTCAGACGCTCAATTTAACATACTTTTTATTGTATGCTTCATCCGGTTTTACTGGAAGCCGATGCCAACGAAAAAATACAATCTATAGTCGTGAAAATCTATGAAGTCAGCTTAAAAATACTTAATAATAATTAAACTTGATGCTTATGAATGATACTCGTTGTTATAGTGTATGGGCAATAATAATAATAAAATAATAATAAAACCTTTATTACATGCATTAATTGTTAAGTTATAACATAGTAATTAATAAAACAGCAAATTAAATTACGGTACGGTTGTAATAGATAGATAGATAGATAAATCATTTATTTAGTGCACACAAAAGACACAGCACAACACACAAAATCTTAATTAAATTATTACAATTTTCATGTATGTTTAAAAACAAGGTGCCAACATAAAAAGAATAAGGAAACCATACTTACGAAATAAAAGTCAAAGTGACACCAGTAACATTAGTTTTGACAATCAAAGATTACTATTATTATATACTGGTAATGTTGTATGTAACTAATGTTAGAACAGTTAATAACATATATTTTTTAATTAATTTTAACTATTTAGATATGTATTTAATTATTAAATTTATTCTATTATTTAACTTATTTTATTATTTAATTTGTTATATTATTAAATTTATTCTATTATTTAACTTATTCAATTATTTAATTTATTTAACTATTTAATTTAATTTGCATGCAGCTGACGCAAAGGCCTCCCCCAACACCTACCATTATTTCCTGTCCCATGCCTTTCTGCACCACTTGCGTGTGTGTTTCGTGTACGGATAACAAAGAAAATTAATTAGGATTATGTTTTTGATTTTTTTATTTCTTACGTACAATGTTATCGCGGCATGTAAAATGAGAAAGGTCATCGGAAAGGTCTTAGATTGTTACAATTATAGGCAGAATTAGATGATGAGTTTCAGATCTCTCTACGTACTATGTGTGCGTGCGCCTGTTTCGGCTTGTTGTATGAAGCTGACCTTCTGAATGTTGTTATTCTATGTTCATAAAATGAACTTGATATTATAATATCATGCCCAGACAACATTACACAAGCAATTATTATCTGGCCCTTTGTTTGCAAAATTTCACGTGAAATTTCCATAATCTGAACGTGGAGGTCGAATTTTAGGTTTTATTTTTGGGTAATTTGAATTTAATTTTTAATATTAATTCAAGCTATTGAAGATCTTTTACGGGTACAATTTACGTAATAAACGATGTATCCGATTCTGGGAACTGAATTAACCAGTTTTGGGAAATAGAAAGCTTTACATTATTCAATATTCCGAGAAACCATTTTTGTATAAATATGCACACGTACAGAGAGTTGACTGATGAATCGACAGATCAAAAGCATGAATGCTGTATTTTTAGTCACTAATCGAATATTGCTTAGAAAAAGAAAAGGTTGGTAGTATATAAACCACATATTATTCTTACTAATATTATAAATGCGAAAGTTTGGATGGATGTACGAGTATATTGTTACTCAATCACGCCAGAACGTCTGAACTAGATCTCGATGAAATTTGGCACAGAGATAGATTATAGTCTGGAATAGCACATAGGCTAGTTTATATCCCGGTAATATGTTTCCTTGGGATAATTTCGGACTTTCAAGCGGACGAAGCCGCTGGTTGAAAAAAAAAAGATATAGCACAAGATCCACCTACCAAATCGACCTACATTTAAAAATCAGTCAGCAATTTTTCAGACATAATTGTACCTACCGATATACCAGGTTCGCAGAATCAAGAGGCAGTTTGTATGAGCTCCCAATTCCTTGACTCAGCTAAGAAGGGATTAGGCGGCTTCGCACGCACTCAGATCGCTCTGGTACAGACATCTTCGAGTGAAATTTAGGGATTAAATCCTCTTCTATCAAATGGCGCGTTGAGTTTGCTTTAACGACATATTTTTGATATAGTTAAGCGAAAATCTATTAGGTAATTTTCAGTTGGCGGTATAGATTTAATCATGTACGTCATTGACACTTGAAAAACCTATCCAAACTCAGTAACTTAACTTGACTTTGATGTAAAAAAAAACCTCATTTGTACGTCAGGTTTCATCTGCTTTTATGACGAACATAAAATACGTTTTTAAAAGAAATAAAAAAAACACTTCCTATAGATTTACCTTTAAAATATTGCACAGTAAAAATCCCATAAAATAACCCCGCCGTCTTTAAACATTCATTTCCGCGTAGATTGACTGTGTCAAAAACTTTTTCTATCACAGAAATCGCTGATAGCTATGTTGGAAAATGAGGAGAAAACCGATTTTTTCACCGCCATCCACTAAAACTATAAAGGTCCCATTTCCTAAATCATGAAAGAAACTTTGACCGATTGCCGTAAACTGATATAATATTTATCCTTAGATTGCTTTTTCCTCAAAAAAGAATGGCAACACATTGTTTGTTGTGGGCAAACATTATTCCGGAATCGGATCGGTTCCAATAAGGTTTTTCGTAAAATATTTCCTACGAAATTCTTTCTTAGACTCGCTACGATACTTGTGAATTCCAAAACTTTGCCTATAACAGGTAAATTGTCTTAAAACATGATCAACTATATTTATAAGCTCTAATTGAAAAGTTTTGTTCTTCTAGAGTACTTTCGAATCTAATGATTACAAAGTTAAGATACTTTTCATATACGACAGAGAATAAATTAATTAACTCAAAGCTCATGAACTAAGTTTATTCAATCCGAGAGAGCACTACAAACTAATGTACAGGATTTCTAGAAATAGCTACTTCATACGTCTAAACTTCATAGCAAACCGAAGTTGGTAAGGGGCATGTTTTCTACAAACATAATGTGGTGTGGGGACGGCATAAGGCTGTCTGAGAGGTTGGTCCTCCGAGTCAGACTTTATCTGATCTAGCCCCTGGATTAATTAACTTAAATGCAACAAGTCCGAGTTTGCGCTGCTCTCGAGATAGTCTGTCGCGTGTTTTATTATGGAAGCTGCTGAATTAAGTAAGTAGAGTCACCCAGGATTATATTACGTTTCGTTATAGCGTCTCAACAGGAGATTTGTATGCAAACTTGGCTAATAATTGCTTTTTGATGTCATTAAATGAAGATAGTTTTGAGTGCATTGAAATTTACAATCCCGAATTTGATTGAGGCTGAGTAAATGTTGACGATCTCTGCTTCTACTTAACATTAACATAAGTAAAGAAACGTTGTGTTTATTACAATATTTTCCTAGTAAAATTTTACATTTTGAAGTACAAAAAAAATATGTTGGTTCTGCAGATTCGTAGTCCGTGGGATAATTGACTTAAAACGTAACAAGTCGCCGTTTGCTTTGCTGTAGAACAGTGCCGTCGTGTGTTTTAATACGGAATTAAATGTCCCGGCCGGATTAAGACTGGATGCTACCGTTTTTTTTAAATTAAACAACTCATTTTAAGTTAAGATTTAGCGTATAAAATGTGTACACAATGACAATGTTAGAAGAGGGTTCCTTCAGAAAAATATGAATTTAAGAAAATAAATGATTAAAACTACCCCTTTCAACTGTACAGGGCTTTAGTATTATGTGCTCTAGTATATCATAACAACTATAATGACTATCAGTAATTATTCCAACAATAAAGATAATAATATACAAAGAGCAACAATTTATTGAGCAGAGAAATCGGCGCCGTTGTATCGGATCCGTCGTCGGTCCCTCCGACGTCCGTTATTGGGACTCCAGACTTACTCTCGCCAATTTATACGGTACATTCAAATTTATGCCGTATACTATTGTAATAAGGGTGGAGGTTAGAGCAGAAATAAAGTTGTTAAGTTATAAGGAAGCGGCCTAATGACGACATGGACTACAATAGCACGTGTGGCCCTTGTTATTGGTATCTGAGCTGACCGCTACGAGCGATTTGTCTAAATGAGATCCGGACCTCTTCTCCGATGCTTTGTTATTTTTGTTCGTACGTTGCCTCGTCTTGTGAGTCCTGTGACATATTCGTAGGAACTGCTCGTTTTCTTGGTTTTTTATAGTTGATTGTCTAAAGTTTTTATTAAGGCACTGAAAAGACGATCTTGTAAGTGATTATTCATCACTTATTTATATTTGTACTCAAACAAATCTTCTTCTTTTCGTGTGAGGATGTGGCTACCTCTGGTTTCAGAGTTAATTAAGCCGCCTCTGGGAATCACAGGCCCCTGACTTGGCTATTTCAGACTTACATTAACTATAGTACCTGGGCGACCGAGCTCTGCTCGGATGAAAATAGAGAAAAAGACATTTTCTAAAAATGAAACCTAGCTAGATCGATTTATCGCCCCCGAAGCCCCCTGCATATTAAATTTCATGGAAATCGTTGGAGCCTTTTCCGAGATTCAGATTTTATATATAAACATATATACAAGAATTGCTCGTTTAAATATATTAGATAGATAAGTCCAGGTTTCCTCACGATGTTTTCCTTCACCGTTGCCTGTGATGTCCAAGATAAACTTAGAAAGTACCTACATATGAATTTAAAAAAGTCACTTTGGTACTTGAACCCCGATTTGAACCCACGACCTGAAGCACGAGAGGCGAGGTCTTAACCACTCGAACAAATAGTATTCGTAATTTGAATGATATCCTATGTAGGCATTATTCTCGTTTATTTCTGTTAATGGCCGGAAAGTGTAGCTTAGCAATGTACCAAAAGTTCCTTCAAATAATTTACACGATTTATTACAAAAGTAAATGATGATGTTGCTACAAAATTAGGCTATATATTAAAGAACCTTTACCTAACATTAAACTATAATGAAATAACGCTGTTAAATAGAGAAGTTTAAGGAATGAATGCCTTTGGGCCTAGATTTTGTGGCGGGTTGCATCATGGGAATTTGAGCTTAGAGTTGTACCTGTTAGGGGTTATAATAGGTTTACTTTGAACAGTTATAGGTACGTGGGTCCACCGCAACTACCGTAATCCCGTATACCGGCGATTAATCTTCGTTCCGGCTCTCACGAGGTGGTTTGTTGTGGGTATATTTGTGGGGATGGCTACGATTTGCTGGCCATGGCCCCCGTGGGCAGACTTCGTCATATATTAATCCTTTGTTGGTTTTATCGCGTCTTTTATCGACGCTAGATTAGAGCCACGACGCGACCTAAAGTCAAATTAATAACTAATGGACGCAAAACCGCCAATTATAACTGAAATGTTGGAATGAAACTACGATTGTGTCAAAATTTGACTTTGATATTTAGTTTAGTTTCATTTTAGTCAGACATTTTTAGAATAGTTAACTTTTCAATTGACGTCGACAGTTAGTCCAAAGCAGAACCTTCTAACCTGAATAATAAATATTGTAAAGCTCACATCACAAAGCACACTCCGACGAAAACAAAAATCAGTAATAACGCCCAAAAATACGATAATTACACGTGTGTGCGACTTGAATATTTGAACACAGTTCTCGGAACGTAAGCATACACATTAGGTGAGCATTGTTTTTTAGTAATTTGTGGTGTATCGTAGGCAAAGCGCGGAGGGCGGACGGCGTCACGTGACACCCCGCCCGCCTAATGTTTCACTCGCGTTACTGTGACAACTTCTACCTTTTACCAAATTGTATTTTCGTGTTCGGCCGAGTTTTCCTTATAAATACTGTCATTAAGACAGCGACACGGTGACAGGTGCTAATGTTTGTGAAAGTATCGAACCCATTTGTAAATAATGTAAACAATATATGTTATGACTTATGTCATTTTACTGACACCTCGTAAGATTGAAATCGATTTTCATTTTTACGTCGAACTCGAGAACGAAGTGATGTGGAATTCAGGAAGAACGATACAACAGAAAAACTTGTAATCCTTTTAAATTCTTGTAACAATTAAACGAGTGTTAAGTCTCATAAGTAGATTGATAAATTCTCAAGTAAATTATATATATCCCATATTAAACGGATGAAGTATAAGCCCGCGAATGATGTTAGATACGACTATAACGACAAGAACTTCCACGAATAAATTAGTAAGAGGGGAATTGTGGAGCGGGCAAAACGCTTGTTATCTCCATTCGCGATTTTACAGCTCCAAGGGAACAAAATCTTTGGGAGTAATTATTCGAATTTGGAGTTTGAGGTACGACGAATAAAAAAAGCTACGAGATTTTTACACAAAAATGTTCGAGGAGAATTTATGTGCGAACATGTAGACACGATAGCAAAGAAATGTCAGCGTTAAAATGCCGAGACAAAAATATAACTCAGTGTTAATTTTTATCAGTGTCGCCGCCGCTGAAAGGTGTCATTGAGGTTGTCCGATATCGCATCCGTAAAATATACATCGCTCATGGCGGTAACTTTAAAATGGGCCCTAAAACACGAGAGGAAGGTACGCCCGGGGCGTCATTATGAGGCCCCACGTCATTTGTTTATTAAACATCCTGCGAGGTGGAACGAAATAATGGCACAGTAGACTTTGTCACGGCCGCTTTACCCTGAAATTAAATCGTAATGATGATGCGAACCTCACTCGCCGCCGTTTTCGGCGCCCCCCTAGCCCACAGTTATTAAGTCCCGTGTCGTCTTGAGGTCAAAATGAATAGGTTTTTTTAAAAGCCCACCCGGTATGACAACTGTTATAGTTATGAAAGGAATCGCGTTGAGTGGTCTACCGAGGTTACATGGAAAATGAGAAAACGGTTTTACATACTTTGTAGATGACACCATTTTGTAACGAAGTGGAGATGTATGTACTGCCTTGATTACTAATAGAACTTTGAAATTTATGTAACGGAGCCTCAGAAGATATTTTCAGCAGAAATAGAAATGAACTGGATTCTTATTTTAGTTGCTTCTATTGTTGTGAGTTTTAATTTAGACATTTTTTTTCTGGGGTTCATATAAACACAGATACAGGAGAATATGAAAGAGACTAATTTAAATCTCAACAAGAAACAACAAGGGATATACCCACACACCTAGCTTAAGAATACTTTGCAATAGGAAATTGGAATTATCAGCAGACCGTTATGATTTATTTCGGCTTCTGCGAAAGAATTTTAATTAAAAACTTGTTAGAAACATTCGCAAAGAATATGTAATCTGTTGTTAGAAGAATTATTTCATAATTGGTCGTTAATTGTGCCCAAATTAGGGAGTTGGGGAAACTTTTTTACAACTTTTAGATAAATATAGTCCTATAAGGAAATTGCTTGAATTTTTCGGATATTTTATTTCAACAGGGAAGTTAATAATACTTCACGTTTCAAAATATTTAATTGGCCAAAGATTTGATTCAATACGTTTTCTTTTTTTTATTATATATATAGGCTCGCGCTTGACCACTATCTCACCTGATGGTAAGCTATGATATGGTCGACGGTGAAGCACGCTTGCCTGGAAGTAACCTATTCACTCTTGACTTAAAGACCTCGACTTTGTAGCTATCTGGAAATACAGACTCCGGCAGAGAATTTCACTCCTTAGCTGTACGCACAATGAAATTAAAAAAACACACTACAGTATGGAAACATGATTTCGTACTTCCAAAACACGAGTTTTCATTTTTTCAAGGCACGGGTTCGCCTTAAACAGCTCCAAGCTATCCTGCTCCGTATTCAATTAGCAAACATGATTAAATTTTTACGCGACTTAAAAATACTTCCCCTATAACCTACTCCAGGAAAATTTAGTACCTACCCACCTATTTACTGCCAACAATTTTATTAGCATAAAAAAGTTAAAACCTACCAACTTAACGTTTAATGAATTTGTATCTTAATGGAGAAATTATGTCCAAAGTATTTAATAACTTTTTTTATTTTAGTTCGCTTGCGTTATTTACTGGTTCTGGGGATTATACGTTAATGACATTTAGTAGGTAGTAGGTACCTATTATAATAATCCTTGTGTGGGTCTTTATTAAGGCGTTAAAATAGAATATTGCACGGTAATAAAGTGCAGAACATCTGCGGTGGCGGTTTTCTTGGAGCGGCAAATCAAACCCATATAGAATTACGGGAAACCGGTAAACAGGAAGTAATTCAGGGTGTTAAGTTAAAAGGAATAAAATAGATGAATTGAGATTAAGAGTCGATTGTTTTTTGAAAATTATTTTGGGCAAAAAAGTAAAATTTTAAAATTTATAAAATTCCGGCACATTTTTATTTCATGCTACATAATTTATCTAGTACATAGTAGATACGCTTCGATCGGCAATTTATTGAATACGTAATTATTGACACGAAATCTTGCAAAAACACCCTGTTTCAAACAGTAAAACACCCATAACTTTGGAACGTCTGAACCGATTTTATTCAAACATAGCTAAGAACACTCTCGACAAAATCATCTTTCAAACAAAAAAAACGAAATCAAAATCGGTTCATCCATTTAGGTGCTATGATGCCACAGACAGACACACAGATACGACCCCTCTTTTTCCGTCGGGGGTTAAAAAAGTGGCTTTTAGCTTTTACTACCTATGACTGTGCTGACATCTGTTTTTAACTCTTGTTTTTTTTTACGAAAGCTGTTAGAGAAATCTTTCATTTTTTACCCAACCTACAAGCTCAAATGAAGACCAACCTCGCCCAAACAAAACAACACACGAACCTCCCCGAACAGAAAAATAGAATTACGTGCACTCGTCCGCGCCAATTATACTCGCGATGCATGCAAAACGGCTCGAATCAGATTCTGTAGAGCCGGCCTGTGTCAGCAAGTTGAAGTACAAACATAAATCTACAACAAGCCCCTCTTGGGAATAAGTGTGGAGTAATTTGCTAGCACACGAGCTTGCTTCGTCGCGAACATTAACTATTAAATTCGTTGCATATTAAAATAGAACCTTAGTGTAATCCAGACCCACCTGAACGTTAGGTTCGTTCTCGTGAGGCTCTTCAATGCTTCTTAAGTAACTTATGAGTTTTGGAACTTTCCTCGAATCGATATTGAGATGTGGGGCCGTCTGTTGCGGTGGATTCGTCGGAGATATACTGCTGTTAATCATTATAAATCGAGTGTGAAGCTAAGTTATAGAGCTCGGAAATGAAAATTCACAGAATTAATTCGAAAACAAGAAACAAATGAGTTGAACCATCGACTTCAAGGGTGCAAATCTCAGGTGATTCGAAAGTTCTCAAAGAAAGGAGAAGTTATGTCGAAAAATGCCCTCTTTGTTTGAGACAGGCAACAGGGCCACTCTGTTCTGGTCGAGAGTACGGAACCCCACTTGACACGCTTCATTTTTTACCTTTTCTTTAAATTGAAACTGGAGCGAGGGTGCTCTTTCTATGCTCCGTGTATCAGCCTTCATTATTAATTAACAAGATTTTTCAGAACATTATTTTATATTTGAAATTCACCTCCGTTAACCGGGCTGCTTTGAAATTCCTTTAACCAGTCGAGACTTGCGTGATTAATGTTAGAATTGCTGGAACTTACTAAACAGGATTTCTCAACACTAGCCACATGAACAGTGACCGAAAAAAAAAACACTAATTTTATTGTACACCAGTATTAAAACGCTAAGAAACCAGTCAGAAAATTGTAGCTATTAAGCAAGTAACACGAGGTGACTAGTTCCGCGTGGCTCTTGTAATCAGAACCGTTGTAATAGTGGTGTTCGAGCATATATCATGATATTTCCCATAAAATTTCCCATGTTGCTGGATATTCTACGCGCACGGAGAACAACTTTTCCCATCGGGTGCGGTGCACTGCGGCCGTGGCAATGCACTTTCGCTGACCCCTTGGTTCCTCCCACGGCGGCCATCTCTCTCACTCTCCCAACTTTCTTCGCGGTTTGTCTCGCTCGCACGCAGTTGCGCCTGCGCTTCCCGGGTACCGAGGTAATAACATTCTACGACGTGGTACGCCGCCGAGTGGAACGGGTTCTGTCGATGACTTCGACGATTATTTGTATGAAAGACAATGGTCAGCATGAATGTGTTAAAGAGGCTGCGTTAAGATGCAGTGATATTAAAGTTTAGATGTGTTAGTGATTAACAGCGAGCGTTGTAATTTCTGATAATTAAAACTACGTACAAGGCTGTTAAAATTGGCGGTAATTTAAGTTTTAAAACCACTCATGCATAAGTAATATTTGGAACCTTACAGAAATTGAGCATGAAAAGGTAGAGAATACAACAAACTTGTTGTTAAATCTTGTCAAATCTCAACAATATAACATACAAGCAAAGCAGTTTCAGAATATACGAGCAATTGAGCAGTCGTGGATTCAGTCGCCGTAAGTGGAATAACTTTCTTGGTTACGAGAGCGTCTCGACTGTCTTTGTTAACGCCCTATACAGTTACGCTTATCTAGTTGCATTCCAGGTGAATGATCTTCGCACACGATATTCTTAAAGTTTAACTCGAAGACGACAATCCTCGCAGACGCCATGCTGCATGATATTATACAGATATTTACTGCGCACCTGCATCCGAAACTGCGTTTAATTTTTCTAAATTTCATACCTTCATGGACTGGTACAGTATCACAAACGTGACTCAAGTTACGGATTACGTGGGAGAGCACCGGAATGGCCTGAACAGTCTACGAGAGCAACACTAAGCGTACGATCGGGCGTCACTGATATTTCGACTTTATCTATCAAAAATTTAGGACGACATTCGTTAGTATCACACTCAGGGGGACGTCATTCTAGGCTTGCGAGCATATCGCCTAGCGTGCCACCAAACGTTCCAACGGAGATGTGACAGCCGCTGTATTATGAGACTTAGGGCTCAGGATTTGGGTGCACATTCGATCGCATGAGCAGGGCCCGTGCGAGGGAATGCGTCTGGCAACATTCCATCGCACAATGAGTAATTTAAAAATTCAAAAACTCGTCGAGGCTCGGCTGCGCGAGGTGAGGCGATCCAACGAGAGCCGCTCTGCAATTGAGACTGTTATCTGCCTGCATGCTGCTACACAACGTACATACATACGAGGGAATAATCCGCGCCGCTGAATAACACGGTTACCTAAATATAAACTCAGCTATCGAAACGTACGTTGCAATCGAATAGAAACGAACGCGAACGAATCGAAATTGTAACTACAAATAAAACCGAGCGATTCGTTACAATATAAGTTCATCTCTTATTCCGAGAACATTCGAATAGGAGGAGATCAGAGCAGCGCACCGGAAGGGTTTCTTGAATCTAATATCGAATGGAAGTAAAAAAGAATGAGATAGTTGTACGTGATACGCGATCTCATTGCTAATTGGTAAACATACGGCGAACAAATTGCGCGCGATCGTCCGAAGCTAGCTCCACTATTTTTAAATGAAATTCTTTCCACTCATATATTCCCAAGCACAATTACATCGTAGTCCAGTTACGTTGGTTTTGGAATTCGCAAACAGGTTGTAGAATTTGATTGCGATTTAATTATGCAGCATTCATTCGATGCATATCCTACATGTCGATTCGCACAAGTGTTGTCATATTTCAATCATACGAGCTTGTAGGTATGTGTACTTTTGTATTTGTTATTTTACACGGTATTTTGAGTAGCGCGCACTTAGCGTTGAGATGATGAATTTTGACGCTCGTTTATGAAGCTTTAAAAAGAACTTCCGGAGAGTAAACTATTATGAAAAATATAATGAATATAGCATAATTTTTAAATTCATTCATTAACATTTAATTTTTACGTATTAAATAAAAGTAATAAGCGATGTTGAAACTTAAAAAACTATAAATGATATAATTACAGTTATTAGTAATTATAAACTCGAGGTGTACGAACGAATCTTGAGACTTAACCAGCTCGAAAATGGTTCATCGTTAGCAAGACAAACCTGAACCTAATAATATTTACATCAGAGTTTAAAATAGCTTGATTGCCGCAGTTTAATTTTCCAGAGATGGACGTTGGAGTAGGAACTTGAATCTTAGTGGGTGGTTTTTAAGTTTCAATTTAGCGGAACGCTGAAGATGGAGGGTTGGCTACAGGGAATATTGGACACTGAATCAGTATGCGAGAGTTTTAAATTCATTGGAGTTACATTTGGAGTTTTTCGCCGACGGGTGCAATGGGAACATGTTAGAGTGAGGTGGTAAAAACTCAGCCGTAATTAGTCTTTGGATCCGAACCGTGAACAGATGCGGGGGAGGGCTGAGTGGCCGAGTGCCCACCGAGGCCGGTGCGTCCAACTCTCACTGCTGAATTACACTTTTCGATAGCCACGGGCAATATTTTTGCTATGATTTAGATTTTGCTTGCAAACCTCGAATCATGTTTTGCTTTTACAACGGCCTTTTTTCCTTCTAATCTCCTTTTTCTCCCATTATCAATGAAGCTGTAAAACATGGTACGGGTTTTGTATTATCTTATCTTCTAAGCTCGCAACAACATCTTCTAACTTAAAGTTCGCTGTAGGAAAGTTAATATAGACACGTCATTATACTCCTAGCTAAAGGTACGGCTACATTATGCTGAGCCGCAGCTGTGCGCATTGCAGCGCGTTAAGCCACACGAATCACTTCTATACATTTTACGGGACTACAGTTATGTAGGTATCGTAATAAAAACCCAACGATGCGCTGCGGGCACCACTAATGTACGCACACCTTTACGTACGCCTCGTTTTATTTATAGTTATAAAGCTCCGTCAATACAGAAAGAAAGCATAAACTTTTTTAGTAATATTAATAATTTTTACTGGCTTACTTTCTCATGAGCATCAAGTTATTTTTTATTACTAATTTGAATTCCCCAGCACTATTTATCTAACGTAATGATTCAGGAAGTGTCAGATTATCATATTTGAATAAAACTACTACAATCGCAGATATAGCTATCACGTGAAAAGAAGTATAAATTGGATTAAAAAGTAAAAATACATATTTACGCAAGTGTAGCGTCCGCTGAAAAAAAAACACGGCAACTTTTAGCGAAGTACGACTCTCGCTTTGATACTTCTACAAGTATGAAAAAGTCTTGTTGATTAGCTCTTGGAGTTTTTATTTCGACGTATCTTTTACTTTTTTCGTCTTATTACGATTTTGAACAACTTTCGTGGTCCTTCAAGTTTTCCGTATAAAATAATATTAGGGAAACAAATTTGCTAACAAATAGACGATTCATTTGGACATTTCCCTTAAATATTCTTGGAATTTGAGCGAAGTTTGGTACAAAAAAAATATCGATAGGCGAAAAATTGTATAGGAAACATACACACAGTAAAATCTAAATTGAATCCTCCACCAAAGACCAAATATTTTACTAATGCCACCATATAAAGTTCAGTTATCAAAACATTGCCAATAAAAGCGTGTTCACATGACGTATTGAACTATTTTGAATGACAGAATGGGCGTGATTGAGGGAGAGCCAGTGTGAACACGATAACTTTTGAAATGGACTCACCGTATCGGACGCTGTGAAGCGCCCGCTGCTGCACTCAAGTAGTGAAGATTCACTCACCTGTAAACAAAAGAGAAATATTGTTAGCACTAGTTCGCATAAACCGATTCCCGGTACATTTCGCGCGCGGAACAATTGCCGCGATTCCATGGAATTCTATGGGGTACTGTGGATTCAATCGCACGGTGTCGAACTATTTCTTTGTCAGTATTATGCTTTTTTGGCGAAGTTACGTGAACTTCAAACGGTACTTTTTTATGTAGTTTAGAGGCGTGGAAATCCTATTAGTCGTGGAAATACAACTTCAGTGCTTTTATTTATTTAATGATACACCTACGAAATACGTGAACCGAAAACTTCGTCAATTACGTTACTGTTTGTTTTTGTGTATTGGCTATTGTTAGTGTGCCGTCAGAGTTTCAACGTGTAGGGGATAAACCAGCATTGCCTCTGGATATTACTTTAAAAATAGAAAAAGGAAAAAGAAATACAGTTCACTTCATTGACCTAGCAAAAAATCTTTTAAACTAGAGTTCAAAAAGCTTAGCATATTAAAGATTCTAAAAACTTCAGTATTTTAGAAAAAGTACTTTAGCAAAGCTTCCCGGAAAATATTCGTTAATTTACAATAAGTACAATAGACAATCGCAAACTAAAAGCTGTGCGTCCTTTGTACCGCTCTCTGTGTCTTCAGATTCACTGAACTGATTCTAATCGGATGTTTTTCCTGTCTTTTGCTTGTTTTTGCTATTCAAGGGCTTGTCTGGAAGCGTCCCGGATTTTATTAGCAATGAACATTCAATTACACGATTGTTTTTATTTATTTAGGTAAGTGTTTATAAATATCGGATTTTCTTTGTTTTTGTTTCCGGTACTGCCTGCTTTTTAGGCAAATTTATTTTTTGTTTAGTACGCCTATATTTTAATCCAGCTCATGGTCTACCTGCGTGTTCAATCCTATCCAAATTCGTTGAGTCGTTCAAGCGTTATCGAAGAACATACAAACTTACACATTCAAGTTGATATCGTCATCATTTTGATATGCTTCTGTGTTTAGGAATACACACATAGGTATCTTGTTACTAATAGCAATCTTAATTGCGACAGCCATGCACTCAAAAATAGTAATCTGCCTGAACCTTTACTGCCTCATTAGTCTAATGGTCGCGGATTGGAAAAGCGTAGCGGGAATTTTCTGACAAGAAATTTTCTGTAGCAGGCTGTGGTTAGAAATTGAACTGGGTAGAAGCCTATATAATTATGGGCTTGCTGGTATAATTATAGGACTTAGGATATATAAAGTTAAAGAAAGTTTAAGTCACGTCCTAGGCGACCACTGAAAATCAGCGCCGTGCTGTGGATCCCCCACGGCACAGCATTATGCTGAGTGGAAGCATTCTTGCCACAATCACGACATGCATCTGCCTGGCATCTTTTTCACCCTATTTCTTTTCTCTTTTATACAAAATGTAGGTAGTACATGTTATTATTGTTTTATTTATTTCTCGTCTTTACTAATAATCGATCGTTCGTTTAATTTAAGTACTACTAATACTACTGTTAAGGGCCTATATATGCTTTAGTGCCGTAAAACGGTAACTTTCTAAAGCATACTCCTTAGTAACAGCTAGGTTAAAAGGTCAGGAAAAAAATATATTATTGATTCATGTACATAATTTTGAACACAAGGTTTTTTTGTGGTACTAATAGTTTTGTTCTAAAAACTTCTTTTGCATACTCCTCCAAAACGACTTCGATGTTTAAAAATATTTTGCAAAAAAAAAAGATTAAAATGAGGTCTTTTATTGATATTCTGGCACCGAGCGGGCGTACGGACAGTACAAACGCTGTACTGTCCGTGCGCCCGCTTTGGGGCATATTTACGCCTTAATCCTTAAAAATCGGCTCGTGCGTATTTTATGATTTAGCCATGGGCTGTTTTAGCTCCTATACGAGTAATAGAGAATACCTATTCAATGTAAGTTAATTTACCCACCAAAACCGTAAAAATACCCACCATAAACTGCATACAAATGAATAAATCTCGTATATTAAATGCATTGTTTATAAAGCCCGTTAGGACGTAACGTTGTTCTACTCCGATTCATAGGGGTGGTCTACAATCCCCGCTTAACTTCATTATGAGAGCGAATTGCTAAACGTTCCCATTGTTGACCACGGCCCGGGGTTTAAGGGTGGTTAGTCATGCAAATAGACGTCAACTAGAAACAAGCTCTTGGGGATTCGGCGAATGCGTTCCGATGTTTCGGTCTGCGTCGGCGAGACGTCCAAGAAATTGAATCAGTTGCTTGAGAAGTGTATTTTATTTAGAGGATCGTTGGTTTGAGATAAAGGGGTTAGGATGTGGTTAAATGCGGTTATGTAGATTTTGCTTTTGGTTTCTGGGAGCCTGGTCTTTGGTCGATAAATCTATTGGGAATATCATGTTACTTTGGTGTTGAGTTGAGAAGATTGGTTGAATAAAGTATTATTTTATAGATGCCTAGGCAGCCCTACGTTAACACAATAAGGTTTCAGGGCTGCAAATCGTCAGCAGTGGTATATTATTAAAAGAAACTAAGTAGAGAGCATCTAAAAATAATTCACACCTTTACCGTAACAAATTTCGTAACAGTTCTGTAACCCATCCATCACAAAGCGCTACTTAAACAATTCAATATAACGATATCTCGCAGATATTTATTAGTTATAAACAGAAGGTAAACAACTGCTCACAGTAACATATTACCGGTCGTTTCCCATTTGCCGTTCAATTTGGGAACACGTAGATATTAGTTTGTCATTAAACTAACCCAAATCTGAATAGCTATTGTACCGAAAACTGAAAGTCGATCAAACGAGGGACCAGTTTAAAGGCCAAAATGATTTTCCGCTAATAAACGTTTAGCGCACAAAGGACGGTAATGGAGAATGGATTATGGATCTCTGTTATTAATGCTGTTCAATGTAGCCGAGCATAGAAATTCGATAGTACGAATAATAGTGAAGCGACAAACGACCACCGCCGGGATTGTTTCGCCTCACTATTGAACAGTTCCATTATTGACGTATTAACTGCTACGATAATACACTTTGATGGAATATTCGCGATTATGTCCCGGAATGAAGCTCGATCCGAATGAGCAATCGAACAAATATGGGCTAACAAGAATGCAAGGATTACGAGGATTTCTAAATCCCTTAATAATGGACGATGGAAAACAAAGGAAAACCGATGTTTTGAATTCTGCTGTTTTATTGAAATACAGACAATAGGAGGAATAAAAAATAGGAATGTATGTCTGGACACACTCCACGTATGAATATGAACACATTTCTGGAATCCCTTTCATTCTGTTAACTTGAACATGCATGATTGGAAATATTGGTGCAGCTTTAATACACTTTTGTGAAATGCGTTGATGATGTTTTGGTACGTGGAATTTATGAACGGAATTTAATACTGTTTATTGAAATATTTGCGTGAAACAGGCCTCCGTGAAATATGTTTTATTATTCCCTGGACAGAGTATTAAAACACGTTTTGATTGACTGAACAGAAATCATGGGAAAATACAAATATTTCAAACATTAATACTCTCTAATTTCAACAAAATTTATATGATTTCTAGTAACAATAAGAGAATTGAGAGAAAGATGAAGCTCTTTCCAAACAATATAAAAGTTTTTCTTCCAAACTACTTACCCAGAAAACTCCAAGAAGTGAATAAGGGAAACCTCATGTATTGATATAGAGAGAGGACAGGACAATTGTCGGTGTATGAACGCTACGTCAAGCGTGAGAAAGTATCGAGTTATTGACATCGATAGATATTGAATGAAGAGGCGTTACAACACTACCAACGTGCCTATATTTTTTGGACAAGATTATATTTGTACAGTTAGAAAATAACTGCTTTCCAAGTTTATTACAAAAATTACAATCCATTTGGGAACTTAAACTTTGTAATACTGTACCTAATGATGTGAGAAAATTATTAGAAAACTAAAAGTTTGTAAAAACTTCAAAAAGGTGGTTTACATTCCATCAACACTTCTTCAAGTAACTAATTACCTTACTTTGAAAAAACAAAACACTACATATCGCAAATTCAATTATGAAAATCGAGCTATAGTCAATACACCATCATCGACAAATAAACATACTAAAACTATTAAGAAGCAACGATATATGAAACCAACTAACTTAAACACTAAAACATCTCAACTCTCACACACTAAAAACAGCATAAGTAATAAAAACAAATACCCTCATCGTCAATCAAAAAGATCTTAAGAAAGCAAACTTTTGAAGCTCCAAACATAACACGACATTCACAAAGAGCGTCAGACTCCTCAGAAAAGCCACCATTTTGGAGTAGTGACGTGAACAAGTGAACATCAGCAATGCTCCGGGCTGATCACAAGTTAATGCAGCTGAACTTGTTGCACCGTCATGTCTTAAACTTAACCGTGCTAACTAATTACACCGACCAACCCATGTTTGCTTTGTAAATGTAAGATGAAGTTTCTGAATTTCGTTATAGGTGTGTTCGGAGATTATGCGGGAAAAATATTGTTTTGTACCTATAGGTAATTTTGCATGTAGTGTTGTGTTGCTGCTTCAAGAATATTTCAATCAATCTGTTTTTAATTATTGAACACTTTGTTGGCGCCCAGTTGGGACTAAATTGTCCCAGTTGGGCGCCAGTAAGCCAATTTTGAGCAAGTGTAATTTAAAAACGAGAAAATCTCATGGCAAATAAGGAGAATACGATAGCTAATAAGTAAGAAACAAGTATTTAACGGACTTAATTTATCAGCCGAAACCACAGGTCAAAACATAACTTCCCTACTTACAAGACGAAAGGTAGCAAAGTTCTACACACTGTATTTTTACACAATTCCCCAGCGAACACAATGTTTATATTTAACACAGTTTAATTACATCAAATAACTAACTTTGTCGTTCCTGAATACATCGCTAACTTTCCGTAGCGAAATGCTAAAATAATTCCAATGCTAACAAATACGACGTGGAACAAAACAGCTGAATAGCAAAACCGTGAAATAGTCTCAGAGTCACCTTGTGTTCAGTTCATTACCAGTCTACGTCGACTTACGTCATGCAATGTTCAAAACTTAATAAACTTTAAACAATACCCGGGAAGATGCGTTGTCAGAACTTCTAAAACTTGGAGTGAAACAGGCAACCGACGAAGCTACACCCCTATTAAGATACACAATGTGTCTAATGTATAATAACATACCTTCGCTTCGCAACATGCGTACCAAAGAGTACCTTATACACGAGTAACTCACACAGAAACCGTAAGCCTAAGCTTTTGTCACAAAATAATTTGACCGAGAAAGATAGTTTATTCGAAGGTATGTCTCCCGAATAGTTTTCCAACAAAGAGAAGCTTTCAATTACATTAAATACAACAACAAAAAGATCAGATGGAAGTAATCACAAAACTGCTTCGAATTAGTTTTCACAATTTTCAAAGGAGGCATTCCAAGGTTAGACAAATGTTGGAGGTTCAGAGTGGAGCCCCTCGGTAAGCTTGTCGCCATCCTCCTCTCCTTTGATCACGGAATACTTGCTGACTTCTGTCCCCAATTTAAAAAACTTGGCTGTGTTCGTACGAGTTGTTTGACCACTTCTTTCTTTGTTTCAATGGGAGTAGGCACCCATTTGAAACGGTAAATTAGGAAACATTTTGATTGGCGGGTCACACGACACCGATAAACTTTTGGGTCTTGTTCCGGCTCAAACCTTTTAAAGAAATTACACGTTTCACGCTTCTTCCTTGTGCTTCAAACGGTTTCATTCATTTCATAATTCGTTCTAAAGGAATACAAGTACAAAATGTATCTAAGCCCCTTAATTTCTCTGTAAGACTACACTGCATTATTTTCTCCCCATATAATGTGAAACATTTTTTAAATTGGGCCATAAAGCGAAGCCTTACCGAGCCAGGCTGGGCAGGTAGCAAGAAATTTAATAAAGTAACGTCTATTTTATCATGAATTATTCTGGAAAGTGTGTTTTGTTTTTAAATTAATTCGCGATGTCTCAGGAGGAATGCGGCATAGCAACACCCCGAGCTATGCTGTAGGTAATTTGAACACGGACATTCACTAGTAAGGAAACGAATCCCAAAATAACTAAGTAAGGAACGTAAAATTACAACGCTCTGGGCAGTTCTGCGTAAGCCACACGTGTTCAACGCAATGCGTATGACGCGACTAGTAAGTAAACAAACAGGAAATATTACAATTTCTACAATCATGTCCTGCCGACTTTTCTTTGATTTTTATTTTTAGCAGGGTAATGTATATAGTTTATAGCTTACGCGATGTTAAATGCTTCTTTGATGGCCGTTATAAGAAAGCCTAACAAGATTAAAAATGAATACGTACATGAATCACCCATGAATAAATGCATTAAGGCTGTGTACATAGTAGTTTTATTGGTTTCTGGGCATTTATGTTTATTAATCTTTTGTATGGCGGTGCAGTTCCGTGGCTGTGCCATAATCTCATCTATTCACAGCACGTCGACTGTTTATTAACATATCCTACATAAAGCGAACAGGCGCGAATCTGTGTCGATTTTTTCCGACTTTCCGGTGCAGACGGCTATTCAACGAGCCTTTTTTGCTATCGCTTCACTGCCAGCCTATTTTTACTTAAAAAAAAGGATCAATGATGTTTTCACAGGGAAATAGATGTACAGGCTTAGGTACATATTTTTTGTCGAGGCTTTTAATTCTAAAGGTATTGAGTAATTAACGTTTTTTTATTAAACTTGTGCATGTTTTTGAAATACCTTACCTTATTTGGAAGAACGGTCAATAACTGAAAGAGAAATAGGGATTTTTCCTGGACAGAAAAATAGTAATTTTATTTTGTCCATCAGTGAGATTATGAAATAATATTGGACACATATTTTTTGCTTTACCAAATCAATAAAAAATTACAAAATTAAAGCGCATCAAAGCTCAGGAGTGGGGGCTTGTGACGTCACTAAGGCAGTATAAAGTGTACTAGCGACGTGACGTTTCACGATATTTCAACGCATTATATCGTCTTCACTTTATGTTTACGTGTCAAAAGAAAAATACGTGTCCAATATTTTTTATTAATCTACCTGACGGACAAAAATAAATTTTAAATAAATTACCCTATTGTTCAAATTTCACTTTCACAAGGTAAGAATCATCTCTTATGTATATTTTCAATATTTGTTTGCGGTTATTACAATACAACACAACATAAAGTGACTCTAACAAAACACACTGAATCAGAAATCTGTTGTAAACAACACGCAACATAAATAAATAATAACACAGAATAAATAAACGCAAAAGAGTTAAAAATATGACAACGAATCGATAGGAATGAATAACATCGCCATACGATTTCAATGTTTGTGTTCGCGTATGTTTGTTTAGCATACGGAGGAATGAGACGACCGGATCCCGAGCATCCGAGATACGAGGCACGAGCTCGAGTCTAGCCCCGCAAACACAAGAAAACGAAAATAAATAAAAATCTCACTTACAACGACAACGAAAAATGAATCTGTCTAAACGCAAAAGGGGACAAAAGATTAATTGAAAATCGATATAGGGACATACCTTCGCGAATCTATCAAAATACATTCACTTTCAAACGATAAGGTCGGACTGAATTATTCTGTCGGTCATGATTAATGCGGACTTATGACATGCTTTATTGACTCTTCCGCCATAAAGCTGACGAAGCAAATAAAATAAAATCCCGTATCATTGAAAGAAAATACCTGCGCTCAACTAATTAAATGAAAAGACGATGATTTATTGCCACCATTAGCTGAGCCGCTCTGTTTAAATCTATATCTATACTAATATTATAAAGAGGAAAGATTTGTATTTTTGTATGTAACGAAAGAAATTAGAAATTAGCACAAAGCTCGTCGACTCTTCACGTGACCAGAGTGCTGGCCTTTTCTTCGGCCAGAGAATCAGCATTGCCATTCAACGTGGCAATGCTGCCAGAGTTCTGGGCACGTTTCCCGTTGACATCGATGTGGACGAATTTTTTGATGCACAATGAGCTTTTTCCGTCTCCCCTTTGTATTTGTATATAGGTATTTTATTTTTTTAGAATATTCAATTGTATATATATAATTATGACAAAAAAAAATGTAACGAATAAACATAAAAACTACTGGACCGGTTTCAAAAATTCTTTCACCGTTGGGAAGCTACACTATCCCCGGGTGACATAGACTAACCACGAGGCGTCTGCTAGTATTGTAGATTTTTTCAAATGATTGCATCGTAATCACAGTCGTTTTTATATAGAATAACTTTTATTTATCTAAGTGTGCAATATAAACTTAAGAGATGAAAATTGTGCGATAAACCTTACGATGCTGCTGTTATTGCCACGTGCACTGCGAAGTTAAGTACTAACAATAATATTGCTCACGAGATAGTTATCACCTGTTAAGGAATTGTTTATACGATTATTAAATTTATTTTAGTATCCCACATGCTACTACTGCCATAGATTATATAATACTAGCATACAGATGCCTCATCCCATACAAAAAAACCGTGCCGACGTAACTAGTATTTATCATCTGATAAATACTAGTTACGTTCGATTCCGTTCCACGGCGATAGATAGATCACCATCTATATCCGTGGAACGGAACGGCACCGAACGCGATCGATGTACAAAAAATAATCAGAATAATCAGTATAGTACATAGGCACGGAGTCTTTGTATGGGATGAGACACCACTGCTACTGCGTAGGTAAATTACCTTTTGACTTATTCTGTGTAAACTCTGATTTTTTATTTCGTAGACTAAACTCACATTTGGGTGGTGGTCACTTTATCGTTTCATTAAAATAGTGTCGTATCCTGACTATCATGAGTGATCGAAAATCGAAGTAGATCGAAAATGGAACTATTTTACGACAAAAAAAAAATACATTTGTAAAAAAACTAGCGGCCCTTATTTACTTTCTACTCATTTATGTCAGACTTCATTTTAACGATCGCATTTATTTTATTATTGATTACATATTTAACAAAATAAAAGTGTATGTACTAAGTGTATGAATACTGTTATATTTAAATATATTACGTTTATATTCAAAAAATATTTATTTACACCAATTAGTAAAATTAAATTGTGGCGTCATGTCACATCGATTCGATAAATCACTTATGATTGAGCTTTACCTACAACACTATGCTCTGCGCTTGCAACGTTTAAAAAAATAAGGGCATTAGCAGCTGTCAGTTTAGTCTACAAAATTAAATAATCACAGTATAGTAGGTATCAATTTCCAAATACCTACCTAGCTACAGTAATCGATAACATACAAACAAAGGGCGCCCGTCGTATCAATTAGCTCAATTTCACCCTTTTTATACAAATTCAGAACCATTAACAGCACTGGTTTATTTGAAAACCATTAGTGGCCCGAATGGATACGGTTCAAATCATCGATAAAATAAATGGCTGTCTTTCACAAAAGCGTCGCGATACGGGTCCGATGTGAATTCGAATTATGAAATCAACTTTTTAAAAGAAAATAAAGGCAAATGCACGATTATTTTACCAGAAATATTAGGGCAAAATTTAAAAAAAGAAAATTTTAATTCGTGTCACTGGTCCCAATGAATGGAAAGGATTTATTAGCAGGCCCGTCTTTTTTTTAATTACGCCTAATCCGATACAAAACCGCGTACAAGAACACAATCAACGTTGGGTGCGCAACACTAAATCAAAACAAACTTCAGGCTGGATCCCTTTTACAAACTTTCCAAATAACGGCGAACAATCTTTTTCATTAAAAATCTCCATGAGCCCGATTATTAGGGAAGTAAAACGCCTCCGGTGGGCCGGACCGGAGTTCGGGAGTATTCGGCAAGATTTCCGCGAGGTCAAACTTGGGAATGTTAACAGATAATTACGGGTAAGTTTTAGCTAGCACGAGACATTTAACAGATGCTTTATTCGGGAGCGCGCGGCCGCGAGCGCACGATGAATGCTAATGAGATGGGTACGCGCCGGAATCCGGCACCTACGCCGATCACAATAAGCGTCGGATTGCCGTGCTGCCGGCCGGATCCCGGCTTCCCGAGCTGCCCGTTAACACATTTGGACTCGTGTCTAAGGTTAATTAGATTAGTATCCAACAATGCTACGCAGATGTTATATAAAAACAGATTTAGGGTACATCACGCGGCTTATTTCGCAATGAAAATTTACCTTTCCATTTTCATTTTATCGACACTGCTTGCTACATTACAACTAGGAATGGTTGTAGGTAATAAATAATTAAGACTTTAAAATATGATGATATTTATTTGAGTACAGCATCTTGCTCGGTAGCTCTAAGACACCAGCAATTTACATGAGTTGTGACAGTCATACATCCTTCCGTGCGTTACGGGCCAATTAATCTAACACGGAAACGGATATATGAGCAAGGCGCAAATGGTTTCATCACACATATAATTTACAGTCTGTATATATCATGCATAGTGCTTGTACGTATGTTTGTGTGCGTAAGAGAAAGGAGTCGATGTAATTTTCTACTCGAGTGCTGTTTCGGATTATTAAGTATTACAGATCATTGATTTATAACCGTGATAGTTTTACGAGGAACCTCTATTTAAATTAAGAAAAGTAAAAATTAAAATTTGAAAAGTTGAAAATTATCATTTATCATACTTAATATTATAAATGCGAAAGTAACTCTATCTGTCTGTTCCTTTTCACGCTTAAACCGCTGAACCGATTTAGATAATATTTGGCATGTAGATAATTTTAGATCATTGGAAGGACATAGGATAGTTTTTAATAAGTATATTGCCATGTTTATCGAAAGTATTAGAAAAAGTCGTTAGCCGCCAATTAACACTATTTTTGGAACAAAATAACGTCCTTCCTGATTTACAATCTGGTTTCAGAAAGCAGCGTAGTACATCTACTGCTTTACTGGATGTAACTGATAATATATTATCTGCACAGGATAGGGGAATGTGCTCAGTACTGGTTTTGCTCGATTTTTCCCGGGCATTTGATACAATAAATATCCCGTTATTACTATCAAAGTTAAGTTATTATGGTTTCGACGCCGGTGCTGTGCAATGGTTCCGCAGCTATCTGACTAATAGGGAGCAACTTGTTGACTTGCGTTTGAGTGACGGCACTACCCTTAGATCTTCACGCATTTCTGTAGAAAGAGGTGTCCCACAGGGCTCCATATTGGGCCCGATTCTTTTTATTTTGTACTGTGCGGATATTGTAAAGTGCCTCCAGAGATGCAAGTATCATATATACGCCGACGATGTTCAGCTTTATATATCTTTTAGACCTGACGAGTACATTAGTGCCATTAAGGACCTTAACGATGATCTTCAAAGAATCGCCGCCTGGTCGGAGGAGAACTGCCTTTCGTTAAATCCAACTAAAACGAAATATATGGTATTTGGCACAAGACAGCAGCTGGCTCGACTACCTTTGACATTTGACTTGGAAATTATGGGCGAACCAATTGAGCGAGTGTATGAGGCGCGGAATCTAGGTGTCATTATGGATAAAGACCTCCGTTTTGAGAAACATGTAGCAGACTCGGTTAGAAACTGTTTTTATCGCCTAAAGATTTTATACCATATGAGACCTTATTTATCAGAAAGACTGCGGGAACAGCTAGTGGAAACCCTGGTTCTGTCCAGGTTGAACTACGCTGATACAGTTTACGGCCCGCGCCTATTGGCTCGTACAGACCGCCTCATCCAAAGGGTACAAAACGCTTGTGCTCGGTTTTGTTATAATATTCCATACAGAAGTCATGTAACACCTTTTCTGAACAGGCACTTTATACTAAAGATGAAGTCCAGACGCAAACTACACTTGGCTTGCCTTCTGTTCGGTGTGGTAAAATATCAAAAGCCGGATTACCTTTATGACAAGCTAAGTTGGGTCGCGAGTAGACGGGAATGCGGTAGAAGGCAATGCTCACAACAACTCTCGACTCAGTCTCAGGGTACAGCCGCTTTTAGAGGCAGTTTTCGTTATGCGGCTTCCAAAATATGGAATAACTTGCCACCACCGATTAGAGTAATTAACACAATACACGTTTTTAGACGACGGTTACGGCAGTATCTCGTAGAAGCACAAAGGAAGCTAGATATGGTCGCACTAAATGTCTCAATTATTTGATGTATTTATCTACCCACTTAATTAGTAGTTTTTATTCTTGTAATGCTACCAACTCATTTTCACACCATTTATGTACATGTTCCCATATTCCTCACTTTTTTTTTTTACATGATACAATTTATTTTATTTAAGTATACATACACATGTCACCATGCAGTATAAAACTGATTTACATCCGTCACCTCACACATCAGGTCCAGTTGAAAACCAGCGTCAGGCACTAGTTGTCTGACATTTTTGCTGAACTGGGCCTTTTTGGCGCAGCCGTGAGGCACACTTTCCTGCTGATTTCATACGTCAGACTTTACAGTTTTACTTTTTATTTTATTTGTATTTTATCTGATGTATGTGTTGTATATGTATGTATATGTTGTGTGTCTTTTAGTCTGTGCTAAATAAATGTTTTTTCTTTCTTTCTTTCTTTCTTTTTATCCCGGAAATCATCCTTAAGGAAGTGGAAATTTGTATGGTGAACTAATAATTTCTCAAGTAAGGCGTCCCATGCACCTACAATATAATTGGGCGATATTAAAATATAGGATATTTGAAGTACTAATTGTACGCAGACGAAGTCGTGGGCAACAACTAGTAATTTATAAATTTGTGCGCTTGGAAATCCGCCTAAGTGAAAAAAAATCTTAAATTTTGTCAAACAAGCTCCCGAATTTACACCTAAGAACCATTCTATCTCTAGACCATAAATTTTGCAATAACCAAGCAAACATAATCTTAACAAATTATTTTTATTTTTTAAACCCATCCCGCGACATGACATATCAGCGCATAAATTCTCCCCAGCATCCTTTACCAACACTTCAGACAAACCACAGTATCTGGCAACACCTTAAGGTAAGCGCAATCTGTGTAAAAGCTAATTAATGCTGAGCAGGAAACGGAAGGGCAACGGGTCGCGTCATTAGATGCATAATGCAACGAGCGACGCATGCGCCGTGCATCACAATGTGTGTGCAACTGTGATGTCATGTGCGAAATGTGTCGGTGCCTTTGTATTTTTTGAAAAAAGAATTTAAATGTGGGTGGAAATTATTTTGTGGGTGAAGGCAAATTTAATGTTTTTTTCGCATATTTTGGATTTACGGAAGACATTACTTTATTTGTCTAGTTGAGGTTACATTTTTGACAGTGACAGCTCTAACCTAAAACAATTATTAACTACTTCACATTACTAAAACAAAAAAAAAATGTGATTTACTTTTTTTTTGGGAAATTGGCCACTTATCCGGATTCATCTAATTTAGCTACATCACAAAAAAAAAGACTGACAACCTAATCTTTTCTCTGAATTTCTCAACGTGTTACCAAAAACACACATATTTATAACCAATTCTCAACTGATACGAACAAGTACTCATAGAGCATACGTGTAGTAATTTAGCAGTATTTAAATAGTCGCTTTCAAAAATAAATTGTTCAGCAGACGCTAGTGCAGTGATTTACTATGATAGCTATCGGCGAGTGAGAGAAACCAGGCGGTCTGAACGAGCGTGCGTTTGAACGCGCCCGCGTATTTTATATTGTACTTTAACAAGCGGTAAGAACATTTTAGTGTTAAAATTAAATTTCGTTTACATGTCTGTCTTTTGGTGTATTTCGGATCTGATGAATCTTGTTGTTTTTTGGAAGATGGAACGGATGTAGTGGAAGTTTTTCAATGTTTTCGTTTGGGTAAAGTTTTCCGTGTTTTTCAAAATAAAACAAATGTTTATCCTGGGTATAACCGTGGCATATTTTTTTGAATTTGAGAACCCAGAAATGTATTCAGAGCAAAAAAAATATTTTTGATGAGTTTCCTTTGCCAATGCCGAGATACACATATAGTCACCATAAACCTACCTGTAACTAAATCCCAAACACAATCTCCAAAGAAAAACCACGACAATAACAAATCGACAAACATAAAATGAAACTACCCACGGTAGAAAACATTCGTATCCCCCCGCAATCCCGACACAAGTCGCACGATCCAGCGGAAACAACCTAATGGTGCATCGCTAGACTCATTAAGCCCCACATAATCGCTGATAACAGAAAAGTAAAACTTTTCAAAGAGCTGTGTTTTTATTTTCAGAACTATATTTGCGCACATCTATAACTGAATCCTAAAAACAATTCCATGAGAAAAAAAATCGACGAACAAAAAACAAAACTACCCACGGAAGAAAACATTTGTATCCTCCCCGCAAGCAAAAGTCGCACGATCCCGCGGAAACGTGTAACTTAATGGTGTATCACTACACTCATTAAGCCCTACATTATTGCTGAATGCTTCTCCGAGTGCCACATACATTTCGTATTCGATGCTCTTCGGGCTAAGCGTGCTCGGACTGAAGGTTTGAGTAAGCTGACGACATTCTTTTATTTTAGATGTCGCATTTTTTTAACATTAGGCGCACTTAGTAGCAGATACAACAACTGAATTAATATTATAAGTAGCAAAGGTATTTTTTAGTCTTTTTCTCTACCTATACGCTTGTATAAGAAAATGCCGGCAGTACTGATGCAGTACGAAAAAATTTCACTATAAGTTACATATTTGATAAGAAACATGAAACTGCAGCTTAAAGCTTCCTAGAACGAAATGACAATTTCATTACAAGTTTTACTTTAATAAACTTAGTAATTAATTAGCAACTAATTCGAACATACTCCACAAGAATACTTGCGCTGAAAACTTGCACAAGGATACTTCAGTTAGTTCATTAACTTATGAGGACAAGAATCGCACATACTTGCATGGAAGATGTAATCTTGGGTAAGTAAGGCTTCGTTTTATCTGCTAAAAGGCTCTTTTGCAAACAGTGGGCTTATTCAAAGTTTTTAACGTACTCACTCGTGATAACGTAAACGATCTCCTATGTCAAAATGTATACAAAAAAGAGGTTTCTCCTTACCGTCACCAGACGCCGCTTAACCAGTTTCAATACATATTTATTAGGTATATATTATTTACTACATTCAGACTGTCAAAGATCTACAAGTGATCTGGGACCAACAACTTAAGACCCTAACTCCGCTTTAGTGCCGTAAAACGGTTACTTTCTAAAGCATACTCCTTAGTAACGCCTAGGAAGGTATGAAAAAAAAGACATTTTAAAAATGTATTTGTGGAAAATGGTTTTATCGTATGACTAATACTTTATCTTTAAAAAAATAATTAACAATACGATATTTTTTCGCTTCTTTTCCATACACCTCCAAAACCTAAAAAAAAAAATGTTGCGGATGTTTAAAAATATTTTTTATAAACGAATTGATAGTTAACCTAACCTACCTACTGTAGGATAATTATGTAAATCAAAAAATATTTTGCAAACAAAACTGTCCAGAAGGAGGTCAAATATTGATATTTTGGCACCGAGCGGACGCACAGACAGCCATTACCGTTTTAACATTGGGGAATATAATATACGCCTTAAAGTGTAAATAAGAATAATGCCCATATTTTTCCAATAATATATTCACAAATGATGACCACTTAAAACCGTTCGGACCTAGAATAAACCTTAAAATTATGAGAAAAGGGGTGATATTCCCACTAAGTTATTCAGCTAATGTTCCATGATAAATGACCGGCCTAATTGTTGAAAACACTTCGTACGATTAGTTCCCAATCCTTGTCGATAAATCTTGAATATTTTATGTAACTTGGGTCAATAAATAGGCTATTTTGCTTTACAGGTAAACTCGTTCAGAAAAGGAAAAACAAGGACAGGTAGAGAGGATTTCAGGCGAAATCTTATTCCGCGAATGTAATCCATTTAATAATAAACTTGATTTAATTAAGTACGCTTCTGAGAAAATCGTCTAGATAATCATTTCACAATCATATTTTTCTTTCCACACATTCTTCGGATATCAGAAAATGCGGCAAACTGCTTTTAAATTTTACACATGCACTACTAGTGAAGTAGGATGTGGCTTTGAACTTTTACTAATAAAAAAAAAACTATGTCTATTTCTGACCAGCCAATTACCATGAAAACACAGGTACAATAAATGTGCCTCTCGTTACCACAAGAGAATATAAACTGCGCCTACATTTTTAAGATTCAATCCCACACCTATTCACGCACGGCTTTACTGCAGAAATGTAATTTACAATAAATTATGTAGATATTAATAAGCTTTAGGTTAAGGGTTGGAAATAATGGCTGGGCCATTCATCGTTCGATAAATTGCCATGGAGACATACTGTAGTCAGATTACGTGCTTCAATATCCGGCACAAGCCGACGAAGCTCGGGGCGCCTACAAACGTATGTTTTTTTAATGCATTTTGAAAATGGAATGCGTAGATAAAAGGAAGCGTTGATGTGTTTTTGTTTATGCCTTCGGACAGTTCGAAATGGACTATCGATTTTTTGAATTTCGCTTTTCGAATTTGTGTTCTAGAAGAGAAATAATTCTTTTTTCAAATGTGTGTGTGTTCGATCATGCATGAAGTACCTACTGCTCTCATCTCTGGGACGGATCTGCCAAATACCAGCTGGATGCACTTGAATCGATCGAAAAACGGGCCAAGAGGCTCATCAGTAATGAGATACTGGTCGAGTTTAGGCTTCAGAGCCTTGAAAATCGGCGCCGAGTTGCCAGCTTGTCGGTTTTTATCGGTTACATTTCGAAGAGTGTGCGTTAGAATTGCATGAACTAATTCCTCCTAGTCCGTTCCATCATCAGACTACAAGACTTACGGCGATGCATCATCGGTACATCCCACCCATACGCACCAAACATTTTGCGAATACTTTTATTATGCGTACAGCAAAGGTGTGGAATTCCCTGTCGGAGTCTGTATTTCCTGATAGTTACAATCTTGGAGTCTTTAAGTCAATATGTTTCTTCAAGGAAAGCGTGTTCATTGTCGACCACATAATCGCTTGCCATCAGGTGAGATAGTGGTCAAGCGCGAAACAATAAAAAAAATATATATATATAAAAAATGTGTTCGTGTATTAGTTATTGCAATATTTAAGTCGCGAAGTTCCTAAAAACGCGACTTGCCAATGACCGCTATTCCGCTCTAAATTTCTTCTACACAGGAAGTCTAAAACGTGTAGAAAAATTCGAGTGTTTCCATTCAATTGGCGGGTGATCGCTCGACCGTTGGGTATTGATACGTGAAAAAAATTTCAATCGCATTTGGTGCGGTTATGAGCATTTCCTCCAACGTAACAAACACACATCCCTACAAGGAAATAGACGCGATTTACGAATGTGACTGCAAAAATATATTTGTATCGGGCATGGTTTCTTTCCTCATGAAGCCAATACGATTTGGAATTATCTGTCGACGTATTGTATCCGTCTTAAGGCGTTAGTAGTATCGATTTCGTGTTTCGAATGCTTTTGTAATGTTTATGAAACGGATTTTTCTTTTACGTTAGCTAGAAATATTAAGACAAAGTAATAAAGTGCTTTTGCGAATTTAGCTACAGTTCACTATATAAATCCGCTAACGGACTGGCTAGACTTTCTTTTAGTAGACTTTTAACCGTACCGTCACTACTACTGTGAATATTTTGTTTTATTATCTGCATTGCAATGTCATTCCCATATTGTTAGACTTTTATGAAAGACTAGCGGACGACTTGCGGTTTCATCCGGATAGTTCCCGTTCCAGTGGGAATACAGGGATAAAAAGTAGCCTATGTCACCCGGGGATAGTGAAGCTTCCCAACGGGTAAAAAAAAATTTGAAATCGTTCCAGCAGTTTTTAAGTTTATTCGTTACATACAAAAATACAAAATTTAGAAAAACTAATCTCTGATTATTTATCTAAAATAAAAGCTACAGATTTCTTGTAAATAAAATATTGAGGTATTACAATCTCCTTTGCACTGCAAACACAGCTGGGCAATTAACTATGTCTGTTTACTTGGCAGCTTAAATCATGATATCAAGAACTGTTTGCTCTGTTCCAACTCCATCTATAGTTTTAAACTAATTTAAGATAAAAGAGTCCTCATCGTCAACGTTTGAGCTTCAAGATAAGTAATTAAAATTTCGTCTGAGACTAGACGCCCAAATACATCTTCCCAAGTTAGACAGATCTTGAACTAAACTTGTCACAGAATCTGATAAACTAAATTCAAATAAAAGTAATAAGGTGCGAAGTTTTACAAGAAAAACAGAGACTGAGATATCAAATCTCATTCCGCGATCTATCTGAAGCTAATAACACGTATCCAGTAATACCGTCCCCGTCCAACTTCGCAATACAAACATTGGAGAAATCCGAATATCTATTTAACGTTATCCTCAGGCGCTAACAGATTAACGTCAATATTATCCGTCGAACGCGACCGAACTGCAGACGGTCGAGTCAAACCTTAACACTTAATCCTCACTAAACACTATTACAAAGACCACGTAAATTTATTCAGTGTGGATCGCTAATAAAACGGATAAACTTTCATTGTCATACACAAAGACGTAACTGATCGAACACCGCATTCTATTAACAGCTCTATCGTTAACAAAATAGGTGTCGAATTTGATGATGGTACGCGAAAATCTGCGGTGTCGTTGCAAACTGAGATACGTAGTTGATTGACAGAAGTCACGCTGTACATTGTATTAGAGGGATTGGAGCAAACTTAAACTGTCAGCCTCGTTACCAAGTTGAATGGGTTGAGGCTTAGCACAGAGATCGCAAACTGGTGCGTCTTTGATCTTCATAACAGCTAATTAATTGGTTAAGGAAAGCTTAACCGAATGTATTGACGGGTCTAAGCCTCTAAGAAACGCTGTTTAAACAACTTGAAGGACCAAGATTGTTTAATGATAAACCTTTCGGGGAGAATTTTCTGGGCAACGAGTCAATAACGGAAGTCGGCCGTTCATAAAATTTATTTAAAATTGTATCTGAAAAGCGAAATGGTGATTCTTTTTCAATTCGTAGTCTGGTTTCCAATTATTTTTAATATAACTGGAACGATGCCACATAAAAGGCCTTTTATAATTTGAATAATAACTAAAAGATATTTTAAACGATGTTTTTTTTTTCAGTAACATAATGTGGGCTTTTGTTGGAAAATTTTGTTTAATTAGGTACTTATCTGAAAATGGATGATTGATTGGACAATTCATGAACTCAACTATTGGAAAACTCCGCCCTCCAATTACCTAGTCTATTCTGCTATTTTCAAATATCTGATATCTGAAAAATCAAGTTCTATAAATGTGTGTCAGCAGTCTGGCCTTTGCTAGAAAAACATTAATGGATTCTCCAATAAAAATTAAGAAGAGTTTAAAATTAAACTTGAACCAAATTCGCTAGTTCGTTATTTTTGATTATTATTTTTACATATAAATAATACCTGTCATAAGATCTAAAACATATTTTATGTTTAATTGAAGTTCCAGGTCTCCCAAAAAAAACCTACTCGTATATTCAAAATTGATTTCAATTGTATCTCCATTATAATCGAAGCTTCGTGAATATTTTTTTTTACCAATATCGATGATAGGAAAAACAATAAATAGAACACCAAATGTTTTGTCCACTCTCTAAATTGGACCCAGATAAAGTGATCTGAAAAGCATTGTAACATTTCTGGATGGCTTTTTTACGAGGCACATACGGGATATGTTATTTTCAAATGCATCCATTGATTGTTTTTTTTTTGTATTTATACTAAAAATTATAAGTCCAAACTTATCACGGGATTTCATGCGGTATTCACCAATAGATAGAGATATTGAAAGGTATAGGTGTATAAATAGTTTGCTAAGGTTTTTGCGTAAATTGGTTAAAAGATAATTGTTTGAAATGTCGGAAAACGTCAAGCCGCCTGCAAGCTTTCATTGAAAACGCTGCCGAATCCATTTGAGATATAACAAAACAATGTATTGTGCAATTGTTCCTATTTTATAGGTCTACGGAAAAGACCGCGATAGCATATGTCTATCTTTTAATGATAACTTAGTATACCCATACAAACTTTAAAAAAAAATGGTCACATACGATGCGGTAATTGGAAAGCTATTTAGACAGATACAGTATTAATCCTTATCAATTTAAAAACGTACCTAATCAGAAGCATTACATGCACATTACGATAATCCTTTACAACATGTAATTTAAAATTGAATATCTTATTTAACGCTTAATGAAAACTAACGCGCGCGAACATAATATTTAATTCAAGCGTAGGTCTCACACCGAGGTCGGGACCCTACGACTGAAAAACACGTAGGCATTATGCTCTAAAACCCGTACGAAGACGCCGGGCGGGTCACTAGTTTGATATATTGTCAAAATTCCGAATCATTAGGATGTTTTTCACTAGAATGATCGAGGTAGACGGTGTGGAAGGAAAAAAGCCACCAACGGGGTCACTTAAGTTTCCTAGACGGTTTTAGCGCATCTCTGGTAGAAAAGGGCTTACGAAACTAGGTATTTCTACGCAAAAAGAAGCACCTTTAGAGTTTTACTTTCAGAAACAAATAAGTTTGAGCATGAGGAGATACAAGCCTAAACGCAAGAAAGCACTTTCTTAAATCGTTGTACTAGGCAATCATGACACAGTGATGTACACAATATTCTATAAACCTTGTACACAAATTATTTGGTACGCATTGCACACAGAAGGTTATTACAGACAGGTGTTCGGATCGAAATGCGCTCGTAAAACTCTATATGGATTTATTATTTAAAGTGCTCTACACATATTGTTGGCACCGTATGTTTATATTGAGGCAGGTCGCGAATACTCGCTTTTATTTATTTTTCTTTCATACCAAGGCCGTGGGCACACTTATTAAAACATCAATATTAAATAAATAATGGCACCCAAGAGCAGTGAACCGCGATGACGACAAGAAAAATAAGGAATTGTTACACCTCCCACGCAAAAAGTTGTGAAGTCAACAATATGAAATAATGTGTGTGGTCTCGTAGGCGACCGATCAATGCGACCGTCTTCAATTCCTACACATCAGTTCACTTGATTTGAGAAGATACTAACCGTCAAGTACTTGAAACTCTTCGATTTATCTATGTT